>OV277858.1:103778574-106253684 GCA_922989275.2 Gari tellinella | reverse complement strand
CTAACCCTAACCCTAACCCTAACCCTAACCCTAACCCTAACCCTAACCCTAACCCTAACCCTAACCCTAACCCTAACCCTAACCCTAACCCTAACCCTAACCCTAACCCTAACCCTAACCCTAACCCTAACCCTAACCCTAACCCTAACCCTAACCCTAACCCTAACCCTAACCCTAACCCCTAACCCTAACCCTAACCCTAACCCTAACCCTAACCCTAACCCTAACCCTAACCCTAACCCTAACCCTAACCCTAACCCTAACCCTAACCCTAACCCTAACCCTAACCCTAACCCTAACCCTAACCCTAACCCTAACCCTAACCCTAACCCTAACCCTAACCCTAACCCTAACCCTAACCCTAACCCTAACCCTAACCCTAACCCTAACCCTAACCCTAACCCTAACCCTAACCCTAACCCTAACCCTAACCCTAACCCTAACCCTAACCCTAACCCTAACCCTAACCCTAACCCTAACCCTAACCCTAACCCTAACCCTAACCCTAACCCTAACCCTAACCCTAACCCTAACCCTAACCCTAACCCTAACCCTAACCCTAACCCTAACCCTAACCCTAACCCTAACCCTAACCCTAACCCTAACCCTAACCCTAACCCTAACCCTAACCCTAACCCTAACCCTAACCCTAACCCTAACCCTAACCCTAACCCTAACCCTAACCCTAACCCTAACCCTAACCCTAACCCTAACCCTAACCCTAACCCTAACCCTAACCCTAACCCTAACCCTAACCCTAACCCTAACCCTAACCCTAACCCTAACCCTAACCCTAACCCTAACCCTAACCCTAACCCTAACCCTAACCCTAACCCTAACCCTAACCCTAACCCTAACCCTAACCCTAACCCTAACCCTAACCCTAACCCTAACCCTAACCCTAACCCTAACCCTAACCCTAACCCTAACCCTAACCCTAACCCTAACCCTAACCCTAACCCTAACCCTAACCCTAACCCTAACCCTAACCCTAACCCTAACCCTAACCCTAACCCTAACCCTAACCCTAACCCTAACCCTAACCCTAACCCTAACCCTAACCCTAACCCTAACCCTAACCCTAACCCTAACCCTAACCCTAACCCTAACCCTAACCCTAACCCTAACCCTAACCCTAACCCTAACCCTAACCCTAACCCTAACCCTAACCCTAACCCTAACCCTAACCCTAACCCTAACCCTAACCCTAACCCTAACCCTAACCCTAACCCTAACCCTAACCCTAACCCTAACCCTAACCCTAACCCTAACCCTAACCCTAACCCTAACCCTAACCCTAACCCTAACCCTAACCCTAACCCTAACCCTAACCCTAACCCTAACCCTAACCCTAACCCTAACCCTAACCCTAACCCTAACCCTAACCCTAACCCTAACCCTAACCCTAACCCTAACCCTAACCCTAACCCTAACCCTAACCCTAACCCTAACCCTAACCCTAACCCTAACCCTAACCCTAACCCTAACCCTAACCCTAACCCTAACCCTAACCCTAACCCTAACCCTAACCCTAACCCTAACCCTAACCCTAACCCTAACCCTAACCCTAACCCTAACCCTAACCCTAACCCTAACCCTAACCCTAACCCTAACCCTAACCCTAACCCTAACCCTAACCCTAACCCTAACCCTAACCCTAACCCTAACCCTAACCCTAACCCTAACCCTAACCCTAACCCTAACCCTAACCCTAACCCTAACCCTAACCCTAACCCTAACCCTAACCCTAACCCTAACCCTAACCCTAACCCTAACCCTAACCCTAACCCTAACCCTAACCCTAACCCTAACCCTAACCCTAACCCTAACCCTAACCCTAACCCTAACCCTAACCCTAACCCTAACCCTAACCCTAACCCTAACCCTAACCCTAACCCTAACCCTAACCCTAACCCTAACCCTAACCCTAACCCTAACCCTAACCCTAACCCTAACCCTAACCCTAACCCTAACCCTAACCCTAACCCTAACCCTAACCCTAACCCTAACCCTAACCCTAACCCTAACCCTAACCCTAACCCTAACCCTAACCCTAACCCTAACCCTAACCCTAACCCTAACCCTAACCCTAACCCTAACCCTAACCCTAACCCTAACCCTAACCCTAACCCTAACCCTAACCCTAACCCTAACCCTAACCCTAACCCTAACCCTAACCCTAACCCTAACCCTAACCCTAACCCTAACCCTAACCCTAACCCTAACCCTAACCCTAACCCTAACCCTAACCCTAACCCTAACCCTAACCCTAACCCTAACCCTAACCCTAACCCTAACCCTAACCCTAACCCTAACCCTAACCCTAACCCTAACCCTAACCCTAACCCTAACCCTAACCCTAACCCTAACCCTAACCCTAACCCTAACCCTAACCCTAACCCTAACCCTAACCCTAACCCTAACCCTAACCCTAACCCTAACCCTAACCCTAACCCTAACCCTAACCCTAACCCTAACCCTAACCCTAACCCTAACCCTAACCCTAACCCTAACCCTAACCCTAACCCTAACCCTAACCCTAACCCTAACCCTAACCCTAACCCTAACCCTAACCCTAACCCTAACCCTAACCCTAACCCTAACCCTAACCCTAACCCTAACCCTAACCCTAACCCTAACCCTAACCCTAACCCTAACCCTAACCCTAACCCTAACCCTAACCCTAACCCTAACCCTAACCCTAACCCTAACCCTAACCCTAACCCTAACCCTAACCCTAACCCTAACCCTAACCCTAACCCTAACCCTAACCCTAACCCTAACCCTAACCCTAACCCTAACCCTAACCCTAACCCTAACCCTAACCCTAACCCTAACCCTAACCCTAACCCTAACCCTAACCCTAACCCTAACCCTAACCCTAACCCTAACCCTAACCCTAACCCTAACCCTAACCCTAACCCTAACCCTAACCCTAACCCTAACCCTAACCCTAACCCTAACCCTAACCCTAACCCTAACCCTAACCCTAACCCTAACCCTAACCCTAACCCTAACCCTAACCCTAACCCTAACCCTAACCCTAACCCTAACCCTAACCCTAACCCTAACCCTAACCCTAACCCTAACCCTAACCCTAACCCTAACCCTAACCCTAACCCTAACCCTAACCCTAACCCTAACCCTAACCCTAACCCTAACCCTAACCCTAACCCTAACCCTAACCCTAACCCTAACCCTAACCCTAACCCTAACCCTAACCCTAACCCTAACCCTAACCCTAACCCTAACCCTAACCCTAACCCTAACCCTAACCCTAACCCTAACCCTAACCCTAACCCTAACCCTAACCCTAACCCTAACCCTAACCCTAACCCTAACCCTAACCCTAACCCTAACCCTAACCCTAACCCTAACCCTAACCCTAACCCTAACCCTAACCCTAACCCTAACCCTAACCCTAACCCTAACCCTAACCCTAACCCTAACCCTAACCCTAACCCTAACCCTAACCCTAACCCTAACCCTAACCCTAACCCTAACCCTAACCCTAACCCTAACCCTAACCCTAACCCTAACCCTAACCCTAACCCTAACCCTAACCCTAACCCTAACCCTAACCCTAACCCTAACCCTAACCCTAACCCTAACCCTAACCCTAACCCTAACCCTAACCCTAACCCTAACCCTAACCCTAACCCTAACCCTAACCCTAACCCTAACCCTAACCCTAACCCTAACCCTAACCCTAACCCTAACCCTAACCCTAACCCTAACCCTAACCCTAACCCTAACCCTAACCCTAACCCTAACCCTAACCCTAACCCTAACCCTAACCCTAACCCTAACCCTAACCCTAACCCTAACCCTAACCCTAACCCTAACCCTAACCCTAACCCTAACCCTAACCCTAACCCTAACCCTAACCCTAACCCTAACCCTAACCCTAACCCTAACCCTAACCCTAACCCTAACCCTAACCCTAACCCTAACCCTAACCCTAACCCTAACCCTAACCCTAACCCTAACCCTAACCCTAACCCTAACCCTAACCCTAACCCTAACCCTAACCCTAACCCTAACCCTAACCCTAACCCTAACCCTAACCCTAACCCTAACCCTAACCCTAACCCTAACCCTAACCCTAACCCTAACCCTAACCCTAACCCTAACCCTAACCCTAACCCTAACCCTAACCCTAACCCTAACCCTAACCCTAACCCTAACCCTAACCCTAACCCTAACCCTAACCCTAACCCTAACCCTAACCCTAACCCTAACCCTAACCCTAACCCTAACCCTAACCCTAACCCTAACCCTAACCCTAACCCTAACCCTAACCCTAACCCTAACCCTAACCCTAACCCTAACCCTAACCCTAACCCTAACCCTAACCCTAACCCTAACCCTAACCCTAACCCTAACCCTAACCCTAACCCTAACCCTAACCCTAACCCTAACCCTAACCCTAACCCTAACCCTAACCCTAACCCTAACCCTAACCCTAACCCTAACCCTAACCCTAACCCTAACCCTAACCCTAACCCTAACCCTAACCCTAACCCTAACCCTAACCCTAACCCTAACCCTAACCCTAACCCTAACCCTAACCCTAACCCTAACCCTAACCCTAACCCTAACCCTAACCCTAACCCTAACCCTAACCCTAACCCTAACCCTAACCCTAACCCTAACCCTAACCCTAACCCTAACCCTAACCCTAACCCTAACCCTAACCCTAACCCTAACCCTAACCCTAACCCTAACCCTAACCCTAACCCTAACCCTAACCCTAACCCTAACCCTAACCCTAACCCAAACCCTAACCCTAACCCTAACCCTAACCCTAACCCTAACCCTAACCCTAACCCTAACCCTAACCCTAACCCTAACCCTAACCCTAACCCTAACCCTAACCCTAACCCTAACCCTAACCCTAACCCTAACCCTAACCCTAACCCTAACCCTAACCCTAACCCTAACCCTAACCCTAACCCTAACCCTAACCCTAACCCTAACCCTAACCCTAACCCTAACCCTAACCCTAACCCTAACCCTAACCCTAACCCTAACCCTAACCCTAACCCTAACCCTAACCCTAACCCTAACCCTAACCCTAACCCTAACCCTAACCCTAACCCTAACCCTAACCCTAACCCTAACCCTAACCCTAACCCTAACCCTAACCCTAACCCTAACCCTAACCCTAACCCTAACCCTAACCCTAACCCTAACCCTAACCCTAACCCTAACCCTAACCCTAACCCTAACCCTAACCCTAACCCTAACCCTAACCCTAACCCTAACCCTAACCCTAACCCTAACCCTAACCCTAACCCTAACCCTAACCCTAACCCTAACCCTAACCCTAACCCTAACCCTAACCCTAACCCTAACCCTAACCCTAACCCTAACCCTAACCCTAACCCTAACCCTAACCCTAACCCTAACCCTAACCCTAACCCTAACCCTAACCCTAACCCTAACCCTAACCCTAACCCTAACCCTAACCCTAACCCTAACCCTAACCCTAACCCTAACCCTAACCCTAACCCTAACCCTAACCCTAACCCTAACCCTAACCCTAACCCTAACCCTAACCCTAACCCTAACCCTAACCCTAACCCTAACCCTAACCCTAACCCTAACCCTAACCCTAACCCTAACCCTAACCCTAACCCTAACCCTAACCCTAACCCTAACCCTAACCCTAACCCTAACCCTAACCCTAACCCTAACCCTAACCCTAACCCTAACCCTAACCCTAACCCTAACCCTAACCCTAACCCTAACCCTAACCCTAACCCTAACCCTAACCCTAACCCTAACCCTAACCCTAACCCTAACCCTAACCCTAACCCTAACCCTAACCCTAACCCTAACCCTAACCCTAACCCTAACCCTAACCCTAACCCTAACCCTAACCCTAACCCTAACCCTAACCCTAACCCTAACCCTAACCCTAACCCTAACCCTAACCCTAACCCTAACCCTAACCCTAACCCTAACCCTAACCCTAACCCTAACCCTAACCCTAACCCTAACCCTAACCCTAACCCTAACCCTAACCCTAACCCTAACCCTAACCCTAACCCTAACCCTAACCCTAACCCTAACCCTAACCCTAACCCTAACCCTAACCCTAACCCTAACCCTAACCCTAACCCTAACCCTAACCCTAACCCTAACCCTAACCCTAACCCTAACCCTAACCCTAACCCTAACCCTAACCCTAACCCTAACCCTAACCCTAACCCTAACCCTAACCCTAACCCTAACCCTAACCCTAACCCTAACCCTAACCCTAACCCTAACCCTAACCCTAACCCTAACCCTAACCCTAACCCTAACCCTAACCCTAACCCTAACCCTAACCCTAACCCTAACCCTAACCCTAACCCTAACCCTAACCCTAACCCTAACCCTAACCCTAACCCTAACCCTAACCCTAACCCTAACCCTAACCCTAACCCTAACCCTAACCCTAACCCTAACCCTAACCCTAACCCTAACCCTAACCCTAACCCTAACCCTAACCCTAACCCTAACCCTAACCCTAACCCTAACCCTAACCCTAACCCTAACCCTAACCCTAACCCTAACCCTAACCCTAACCCTAACCCTAACCCTAACCCTAACCCTAACCCTAACCCTAACCCTAACCCTAACCCTAACCCTAACCCTAACCCTAACCCTAACCCTAACCCTAACCCTAACCCTAACCCTAACCCTAACCCTAACCCTAACCCTAACCCTAACCCTAACCCTAACCCTAACCCTAACCCTAACCCTAACCCTAACCCTAACCCTAACCCTAACCCTAACCCTAACCCTAACCCTAACCCTAACCCTAACCCTAACCCTAACCCTAACCCTAACCCTAACCCTAACCCTAACCCTAACCCTAACCCTAACCCTAACCCTAACCCTAACCCTAACCCTAACCCTAACCCTAACCCTAACCCTAACCCTAACCCTAACCCTAACCCTAACCCTAACCCTAACCCTAACCCTAACCCTAACCCTAACCCTAACCCTAACCCTAACCCTAACCCTAACCCTAACCCTAACCCTAACCCTAACCCTAACCCTAACCCTAACCCTAACCCTAACCCTAACCCTAACCCTAACCCTAACCCTAACCCTAACCCTAACCCTAACCCTAACCCTAACCCTAACCCTAACCCTAACCCTAACCCTAACCCTAACCCTAACCCTAACCCTAACCCTAACCCTAACCCTAACCCTAACCCTAACCCTAACCCTAACCCTAACCCTAACCCTAACCCTAACCCTAACCCTAACCCTAACCCTAACCCTAACCCTAACCCTAACCCTAACCCTAACCCTAACCCTAACCCTAATTAGGGTTGTGCGCTATGGGTCCCTCACAGATGACGCTCTAAGGGTCCTTTATGTTATATCTATTCTCCTATAGTAGGGATATGATAGGGATTTTGATAGGGGATAGGGATTGAAATTATAAAGTGATCCCAGAGGAACCACATATGACACTCAAAAATTTAATATATATAACTTTTTTTTAGTGAGAGGGAAAACAAAAACCCCTTAAAATTCACCCTAGGGTTTAGATAATTTTTTGACCCGTAGGGATTTATAATCCCCCTAGACGTTTTTTTGGTTTTTGATATCCCCATGCTTTGAAAAAAAACTTAACCGAGGAAGAGAAAAAGGTTGGTAGGTTGGGATATCCCAGTGGTCCCACTTAGAACTCTAAATTACCTTGGGTTAAGATCATTTTTTTTATTCTTGTGAGATAAGCATTCAAAATTTGGGGAAATGGAATTGGGGTCAAAAATAGGTCACATGAGAAATTTCAGCCCCCTATGACCTTGGGAAGGTCAAAAAAAAAAAAGACCAAAAAAATGGTTATGGTTGTGGTTGGCGCGCTTTTTTGGGGGCCGATTTGGGGACTTTCTAGTAGAGCTAGAGCTCTGATTTTTTTAGAGCTTGTGGGGATCGAAAAGTTGGGAGATAGGTGTTTTTGGGTTTAAGCTTCCTATTAAGAGCAAAGCTTAAAAAAAAAAAAAAACTGTTTTTTTTTTTTTTTTTGGGTCCCTCGACCGACATCTTTGTTTCACTCATATCTCAGAAACTGTGTGGAAATATGCTCTGAAAAGTTCACATCCTGTTCACGGAAGATATCCCTGCAGATACAGGTAGTAGAACATGTGAACTCGGCGTATTACTACCCTAACTTTTTGTGAGAAAATGACGAATTTTGGGATTTTTTTTGTTGAAGGACCCTTGTCACTTGCGCGGCCTCTATAATTTTTTAAGGGTATAGGAGGTTATATGTGACGACGGATTCCTATAGAGGAGACTTTGATCTATAAAGAGTCTTAAAATGAACTCAAAATACTTAAGATTAGATTTATGACAATGATGTAAAGTTAAGGTAACTTTTTTTTTTGGGGGTACTTTTAGGTTCGCACCTATATTTTTTCATTCCTATGCACATCTCGATATAAGTGAAGGGGGGGATATATAGATCAAACATATCTCTATAGATCCTATAAGTTTCAGCCCTATAGGGCTGTTAGTTTTTTTTATATGAATTTTTTAAAAAGGTCCCTCCGATGAAATTTTGAGCCCTCTGACGCCCATGGGTCCCTGACCTAGGGTTAGCGTTTTGGGTACCTAGGGTTAGGTTTTTCTCCCTTATTAGGGGTGCTACAAAGCTGAAACTTGGCCATAATGTAGACCTAGATCGTGTTAACAGGTTTTGTTCTTACACTTATTAAGAAATATGGCTCAAGGTCAAGTTATTCCTGCTCATAACACCCCACCCCCTCACATTTTGGTGTTTGGGACAAGAATAATGTGACTTCCGGTGATATTTCTAATAATGTCAAAGAATAAAAGTTGTTCAGAACATTAATCTCTACATTATATAAAAAAACTAGATCATTCTAACTTTAAAAAAAAAAAAAAAAAATTCTAAGGGGTACCCCTTACCCTCAAAAAAATATTTTTTAGTTTGACCTTAGAATGACCCCGTCTTCGAGTATAATGTAGAGTTTGACGTTCTAAGCAACTTTTATTCTTTGACATAATTAAAAATATGACCGGAAGTCACATTATTCTTACCCCAAACATTAAATTTTGAGGGGGTGACCTAAGTCCGAGTCCCCGTAGGACCGGAAGGAGTTGTCCGATTAGGATCCAATTATCAGGGAGGGTCTATAAATGATTGATCTAACATAATATAGAAAAGAAAATAAAAAAAATATGATTTTGGGTTTCTGGTCCCACCCTTACCAGAGACCAAGGTTCGAGACCTCCTATGACCCGGTCGGTGGGTTCTTTGGACTCCGGTTTCTGATAGAATGTAGAGCTCGATATTCTGAACAACTTTTGTTCTTACACTTATATCGAGATATGGCTCTGAGTCACATTATACTTGTTCCACATAGCCCACCCCTCTTTTACAGACATCTTCTATGAAGGAGGGGGTCAAAAATCCGAAACCCGAAGGGGGTGTCGGATCCCTCCCAAATTATCACAGGGAGTCCAGATGAGTATTCTAGAAGTATATATGGGTCCATTAAGATCAAAAATCAATTCATGGTCTTGGGTCCCACCCTTATTAGGGACCAAGGTTCGAGTCCTCCTATGAGCCGGTCGGTGGGTTCTAAGGACCCGGGTTTCTAATAGAATGTAGAACTCGATATTCTAAACAACTTTTGTTCTTATACTTATATCGAAATATGGCTCTAAGTCACATTATACTTGTGCCAAATAGCCCACCCCCTCTTACTTACTTACCCAAATTCGTCACCCCTGTTATACCCCATTTCGTCAACTGTGCTCTAAATGGTATATAAATCCTGTAAATATGGTTCTAGGACAACAATTATATAGTAAATTAAAACTTCAAATAATTAATTTAAATTAATTTTTTATTCGATGAAATTGCTAAGTACAAGTACTCAATTTATTCACATTTCATGCTATATATGTTTTATTTGCATAGATATAAACTATTATTTACCCCCATGGTTAACCCATTGATCCACTCTAACGATACATATAACAATATGGCTCGTACGTTCGTCCGTCTGTCTGTGGGGCTTTACAAGCATGCAACACTCGTCAAAAAGCACTAATATGCCTCATTTAACTGCCTGTATCTAACACATTTAAGACGATAGAGCTTTGAAACTTCGAATATATATTAACTAGATACCGGGCTACATAAAGCAAGTGTTAACTTTTAAGTCTGGACTGTGCGTGCGTCTGTACGGACGAGATATTATGTTGAAAATAAGTGATACATGGTACCCCTACTCACCTTATATGGCTCATATATGCCAAAGGGACCAAAGGTGACACTAATGGACACTCAATCCTGTAACTCCATACCATAGACGTTACAGAACAGCTTATAAATGGCTGTCTGGGCTGTCCGTCTGTGCGTACGGGACACAGAAGATCCATAAAGACCTATGCAAGTAGTTAGGGGCTCCCTGTGACCCCGAATAACTTGACTTAGAGACACATTTCTAACTAGGCATAAGAACAAAAGTTGTTGAGACTATCACGCTCTACAATATAAATAACATCCGGGTTCTTAATAACGGACCGCACCGAACCATGCCCAAGTACACTTGTATAAGAGCACAAAGAGGGTACTTTTGACCACCTTAGAGACACATTTCTAAATAAGTGCAAGAACAAAAGTTGTTTAGAATGTCAAGCTCTACAAGATATGTGAATCCGGGTCCTTAGAAATGGGTCTTGGGTCCCACCCTTATTAGGGACCAAGGTTCGAGTCTTCGTATGACCCGGTCGGTGGGTTCTAAGAGTCCAGGGTTCGAGTATGTTGTAGAGCTCGATGTTCCAAACAACTTTTCTTCTTATACTTATATCGAAATATGTCTCTAAGTCACATTATACTGACCCCCCCCCCCTAACAATAAGGTTAAGGTTAGGGTTAAGGTTAAGGTTAAGGGCGAAGTCCTATTATGACCCGTTCGGTGACTTCCGGTCATATTTCTAATAATGTCAAAGAATAAAAGTTGTTCAGAATATAAATCCCCACAGTATATCAAAAAACTAGATCATTCTATTTTCCAAAAAAAAAAAAAAAATTCTAAGGGGTACCCCTTACCGAAAAAAAAAAAAAAAAAAAAAGTTTTTAGAATGACCCCGTCTTCGAGTATAATGTAGAGTTTGACGTTCTAAGCAACTTTTATTCTTTGACATAATTAAAAATATGACCGGAAGTCACATTATTCTTACCCCAAACATTTTATTTTGAGGGGGTGACCTAAGTCCGAGTCCCCGTAGGACCGGAAGGAGTTGTCCGATTAGGATCTAATTTTCAGAGAGGGTCCACAAATGATGTATCTAAGGTAATATAGACAAACAATTAAAAAAAATATGATTTTGGGCTTATGGTCCCACCCTAACCAGAGACCAAGGTTCGAGACCTCGCTGGACCCGGTCGGTGGGTTCTATGGACTCCGGTTTCTGATAGAATGTAGAGCTGGATATTCTGAACAAGTTTTGTTCTTATACTTATATCGAGATATGGCTCTGAGTCACATTATACTTGTTCCCAATAGCCCACCCCTCTTTTTAAAACACATATTCGATGCAGGAGGGGGTCAAAAATCCGAAACTCGAAGGGAGTGCCGGATCGCTCCGAACTTTTTACAGGGAGTCCAGATAAGTATTTTAGAAGTATAGATAGTGAATAATAACTTCAATAATTAATTTAAATTCGTTTTTTTACAAAGACTCAATTTATTTATATGTTCAACACAGTTCATGCTATATATTTATTATTTGCATAGATATAAACTATTATTTACCCCCATGGTTAACCCATTGAACCAATCTAACGAAACATATAACAATATGGCTCGTACGTTTGTCCGTCTGTCTGTGGTGGCTTCTCAAAGTATCAAAAAGCAGTTAGGGGCTCCCTGTGACCCCGAATAACTTGACTTAGAGACACATTTCTAATTAGGTATAAGAACAAAAGTTGTTAAGACTATCACGCTCTACAATATAAATAACATCCGGGTTCTTAATAACGGTCCGCACCGAACCATGCCCAAGCCATTGTATAAGAGCACAAAAATGGTACTTTTGACCACAAATACGTTGACTTAGAGACACATTTCTAAATAAGTGCAAGAACAAAAGTTGTTTAGAATGTCAAGCTCTAATAGATATGTGAATCCGGGTCCTTAGAAACGGTCCGTACCGAACCATGACCAAACACAATTATAGGTACTCTTTGGCCACGTATAACTTGGTTTAGAGCCATAATTCTATATAAGTGTAAGAACAAAAGTTGTTCAGAATGTCATGTTCTACCTAATATGTGAAAATCCGGGTTCTCCAGTGACGGTCCGTACCGAACCATGACCAAGCACAATAGTGCACAAGTATTTGGGGTACTTTGGCCACGTATAAGTTGAATTACAGACACATTTCTTGATAGGTATAAGAACAAAACTTGTTCAGAACATCAATCCCCACATTATATGTCACATCCGGGTACTTCCGGGCAACCTAAGCATTAGTCCCAATTCGGACAACTAGCCCGAACCCCAACCCTAACTTTAACCCTGCCCTGAACCCAAAATATTACAAATAACGAATATCTTTTTACAGGGATGTCTTCTTTGGACTTCTGCGAAGCGATAGAGGTATTCCCCATATTTTTAGCTCAATTGGCTATGTAGCTAGTGACCTTCAAAATGACCCCTATAAAATGAAAAAGTTGAAAAAATATCCCTAACCCTAACCCTAACCCTAACCCTAAAATTCCAGTTAGGGCTTAGCTATGCACGGGGATATCTTTAGAAGACTTCTGATGATAGATACAGGTGTTCCCCAGCCCCCAGAATGCCCCCTAAACCTATCCCCAGTACCCCCAAAGTAGGTCCCTAGAGGGTCCTTTGAGCGTCATGTGAGGGACCCTGAGGGACCCTATGAGCGTCAGGTTATTGGTTGTGAGGGTCCCTGAAAATGACGCTCTATGACGCGCAAATTTTTTCGGGTCCCTCATGGGTCCCTCACATGGCGCGGGGACCCACTCCTGGCGTCATTGTGAGGGACCCTATCTGGCGTCAACAACCCTAACCCTAACCCTAACCCTAACCCTAACCCTAACCCTAACCCTAACCCTAACCCTAACCCTAACCCTAACCCTAACCCTAACCCTAACCCTAACCCTAACCCTAACCCTAACCCTAACCCTAACCCTAACCCTAACCCTAACCCTAACCCTAACCCTAACCCTAACCCTAACCCTAACCCTAACCCTAACCCTAACCCTAACCCTAACCCTAACCCTAACCCTAACCCTAACCCTAACCCTAACCCTAACCCTAACCCTAACCCTAACCCTAACCCTAACCCTAACCCTAACCCTAACCCTAACCCTAACCCTAACCCTAACCCTAACCCTAACCCTAACCCTAACCCTAACCCTAACCCTAACCCTAACCCTAACCCTAACCCTAATTAGGGTTGTGCGCTATGGGTCCCTCACAGATGACGCTCTAAGGGTCCTTTATGTTATATCTATTCTCCTATAGTAGGGAGCCCTAACCCTAACCCTAACCCTAACCCTAACCCTAACCCTAACCCTAACCCTAACCCTAACCCTAACCCTAACCCTAATTAGGATAATCACCCCAACCCCAGGGTCCCCCGTAGTCCAGTCTAACCCTAGGGGTACTTCTAACATGGGGTTAAGGAGGGTTTTTAGATATCAAGTAGGGTTTTATATCTAACAAGGATCGTAAAACAGTCTGTGTTTAACCACGGCTTAGTTTGGTCATGGGGTTAAAAAAATATTCAATTTAACCCCATTGCTATTTAAGAAACGGGGTTATTGTTCAGATGTATCACGTTCGTAGTTAGATATACGTATCTCTAGACGTTTTTGGCGGCTTTTTGATATCTAGTTTCCCTAGAAAAAGTTAGAAAGTTAACCCAAAAAATGGGGTATAGGTCTAACCCTAGGTCGGTACTACATGAATCTCAGTATTATGTGGGGTTAGGGTCAACTTTGTTATTCTTGTGAGATAAGGGAAAACCTTTTGCAGGGATGAAATTAGGCGCAAAAAAAGGCTAACCATGTTTTAAAATCAGTGCTAGTGCTATTTAAAAGTGCTAACCCTAGGCAAAAAGTTTAGGGTTAAATTATAGGACTGTAGGGGGACCCTGGGGGACCCTGGGGTTAACGAAAAATGGCCAAAAAGTGTCATTTTTGGCGTTTTATTGCGTTGAAACCAGGATTACTTTTTTGAGCGTTAAAAGTTAGGGTACCCGTATTTTTTTACCTTAATCGTAGTCCCTCAAATAAAGGGTTAGGGTTAAGATTAAAATATTTTTTCAAAAAGTTGTAGTCCAGTCCCCCCTACCTAATATGGACACTCATATCTCTTGAACTAGGTGGAAATTCCATAATCTGAGTTCAAATTTATGAAAACGGAACTCTAAACTCAATATACAGGTAGTAGCTCATGGGAACTCGGCGTTTTAAGCACCTAGCTTGACCTACGAAAATGACCCAAAATTGACAAAAATGACTCCTTGACCCCTACCTACTTTGAATTTTTTTTTGAGCTCTGTTTAAAGCTTCATTGAGCTCAGGCTCAGAATAACAGAAAAGAAGGCTTATATGTACTGATATGTGGTTAGAAAATCCATATTTAAGAACGTTCTTGGCCACTCTGTTATGTCTAACTCAAAACAGGGTCAAAATTTGGGTTAGGGTTAGTGTTTCGGCTGTCATAACTTCGTTAAATGGAACATCTCGATATAAGTGAGACTTGCTGAGGCTAGAACAGACATTTTTGAGCAGCCTAGCGCTTATTTTAGAGCTCTAAGGTGTCTATAAATATATTTTTTGAATTTTCAAATAAGGTCACCCTATCTCCACCTAGGGTTAGGGTTGGGGTTACGGGGGACCCATAGTCCAGTGTGCTATATATATGTTATGAGATGATCTGGAGCTACACTGTTTGCTAATACCTACATAAACTATGCATTTCCTTGTAGCCCGGACCCTTCTGAACAACCTTTGTTCTTTCACTTATATAGAAATATGGCTCTAGGACAGGCTATACCTGCCCGAAACACACCACCCCCCTCTGTCCTGCATTCGGACTTAGGTTATTCTATGAAAACAGCCAAATCAGAGGGGGTGGGGCTTTTGGGACAAGAATACTGAGACTCACAGCCATATTTTTAATAAGGTCAAAGAATAAAAGTTGTTCAGAACATACAGCTCTACAACATATCTGAGGCCCGGGTACTTAGAACCCACCAACCGGGTCTTGCACGGGCTCGAACCTTGGTCTTTGACCATAGTGGGACCATAAACCCCAAAGTCTTTTGTTCTATTTTTAAGGCCTAAAGACACCTAGATAAATCATTTATACACCCCCTCTGAAAATTTGAGCGGTATCCAACAACCCCTTAGGGTCCTACTGGGGATCGGACTGAGGTCACCCCATATCATTTGGATCATTGGAACAAGGTTAAAGTACTTTTCGGCCACATTTCTAAATATATCAAAGAACAAATGTTGTTCAGAGAGTCAAACTCTACATTATAGTCAAAAACCGGGTTATTCTAACGCCTTTTTTTTTTTTTTTTTTTTGAGTCTAAGGGGTACCCCTTAGAGTTTTCTTGAAAAAAATAAAAGTTTTTCTAACAGTTTCTTTGGTTTGTTTCAAGTTCATATAGGCCCAGTAACCCTAAAAAACACTTTTAAAGCAAACTGTCTATTCCTTAAGGCGCCTTTTGCTTTACTTTCAGTCTACTTTATATAGGAAAAATCAGAAGGGCTTTGGGGACAAAAATAATGTGACCCACAGCCACATTTTTAATAAAGTCAAAGAATAAAAGATGTTCAGAACATCCAGCTCTACAACATATCTGAGGCCAAGGTACTTAGAACCCACCGACCGGGTCCTACAGAGACTCGAACTTTGGTCTCTGATCATGGTTGGACCATAAACCCCTAAGTATTTTTTTTTATTTTTTAGGCATAGAGTCACCTAGATAAATCATTTATACACATCCCCTAAAAATTTGAGCGGTATCCAACAACCCTTAGGGTCCTACTGGGGATCGGACTTAGGTCACCCTATAACGTTAAAGTACTGGTTTAGGGGTGGTCTTTTGGGGCAAGAATAATGAGACTCACAGCCACATTTTAAATAAGGTCAAAGAATAAAAGATGTTTAGAACACCCATCTCTACAACATATCTGAGGCCTGGGTACTTAGAACCCACCGACCGGGTCTTTACAGGGACTCAAACCTTGGTCTCTGATAAGGTTGGACCATAAACCCCGAAGTATATTTTTTTATTTTTTAGGCATAGAGTCACCTAGATAAATCATTTATACACTCCCCCTGAACATTTGAGCGGTATCCAACAACCCTAAGCGTCCTACTGGGGATCGGACTTAGGTCACCCTATAACGTTAAAGTAACTGGTTTAGGGGTGTTCTTTTGGGACAAGATTAATGTGACTCAGAGCCACATTTTTAATAAGGTCCAAGAACAAAAGGTGTTCAGAACACCCAACTCTACAATAATCACAGGCCTAGATTTTTAGAACCCACTAACCGAGTTGAACACGGACTCGAACTTTGTTCTCTAATCATGGTGTGAATATAAACCCTTTAGGCCGGTTTTTTTAAATAGGTCAAAGAACAAATGTTGTTCAGAACATCCATTTAAGGCTAACCATGTAGGTTTTAAGCTTAACCCTACGCTCAGGAAAAATACTATATCGCCTTTAAATTCCTTCTTTATTTTAATGGGTCCCCCGCTAGTCCAGTCCAAAAACAACTAAGTTGGAATACAATGATAATTAGCCACATTTCTAATTAAGTCAAAGAACATAACATGTTCAGAACACCCAGATTAAAAGAAACATACAGGTTTAAAGCTCCCAGATACTCTCCAAAAAAATACTACATCACATTTTAAAATTCCTTCTTTATTTTAACGGGTCCCCCGCTAGTCCAGTCCAAAAACAACAAAGTTTAATTAACAAGTTTAGGAGCCACTTTTTTAATTAAGTCAAAGAACAAAACATGTTCGGAACACCCAGATTAAAAGAAACATACAGGTTTAAAGCTCCCAGATACTCTCCAAAAAAATACTACATCACATTAAAATTCCTTCTTTATTTTAACGGGTCCCCCGCTAGTCCAGTCCAAAAACAACAAAGTTTAAATAACAAGTTTAGGAGTCACTTTTTTAATTAAGTCAAAGAACAAAACATGTTCGGAACACCCAGATTAAAAGAAACATACAGGTTTGAAGCTCCCAGATACTCTCAATAAAAATACTATATCACATTTAGATTCCTTCTTTATTTTAATGGGTCCCCCTATAGTCCAGTCTGGGTCCCCCTGCAGACCAGGGTCCCCCGCCCTAGACCACTCGTTGGGTCCCCCGCCCTAGTCCAGGTCCCCCGCCCTAGACCACTTTTGGGTCCCCTGGAAGTCCACTAACCCTAACCCTAACCCTAACCCTAACCCTAACCCTAACCCTAACCCTAACCCTAACCCTAACCCTAACCCTAACCCTAACCCTAACCCTAACCCTAACCCTAACCCTAACCCTAACCCTAACCCTAACCCTAACCCTAACCCTAACCCTAACCCTAACCCTAACCCTAACCCTAACCCTAACCCTAACCCTAACCCTAACCCTAACCCTAACCCTAACCCTAACCCTAACCCTAACCCTAACCCTAACCCTAACCCTAACCCTAACCCTAACCCTAACCCTAACCCTAACCCTAACCCTAACCCTAACCCTAACCCTAACCCTAACCCTAACCCTAACCCTAACCCTAACCCTAACCCTAACCCTAACCCTAACCCTAACCCTAACCCTAACCCTAACCCTAACCCTAACCCTAACCCTAACCCTAACCCTAACCCTAACCCTAACCCTAACCCTAACCCTAACCCTAACCCTAACCCTAACCCTAACCCTAACCCTAACCCTAACCCTAACCCTAACCCTAACCCTAACCCTAACCCTAACCCTAACCCTAACCCTAACCCTAACCCTAACCCTAACCCTAACCCTAACCCTAACCCTAACCCTAACCCTAACCCTAACCCTAACCCTAACCCTAACCCTAACCCTAACCCTAACCCTAACCCTAACCCTAACCCTAACCCTAACCCTAACCCTAACCCTAACCCTAACCCTAACCCTAACCCTAACCCTAACCCTAACCCTAACCCTAACCCTAACCCTAACCCTAACCCTAACCCTAACCCTAACCCTAACCCTAACCCTAACCCTAACCCTAACCCTAACCCTAACCCTAACCCTAACCCTAACCCTAACCCTAACCCTAACCCTAACCCTAACCCTAACCCTAACCCTAACCCTAACCCTAACCCTAACCCTAACCCTAACCCTAACCCTAACCCTAACCCTAACCCTAACCCTAACCCTAACCCTAACCCTAACCCTAACCCTAACCCTAACCCTAACCCTAACCCTAACCCTAACCCTAACCCTAACCCTAACCCTAACCCTAACCCTAACCCTAACCCTAACCCTAACCCTAACCCTAACCCTAACCCTAACCCTAACCCTAACCCTAACCCTAACCCTAACCCTAACCCTAACCCTAACCCTAACCCTAACCCTAACCCTAACCCTAACCCTAACCCTAACCCTAACCCTAACCCTAACCCTAACCCTAACCCTAACCCTAACCCTAACCCTAACCCTAACCCTAACCCTAACCCTAACCCTAACCCTAACCCTAACCCTAACCCTAACCCTAACCCTAACCCTAACCCTAACCCTAACCCTAACCCTAACCCTAACCCTAACCCTAACCCTAACCCTAACCCTAACCCTAACCCTAACCCTAACCCTAACCCTAACCCTAACCCTAACCCTAACCCTAACCCTAACCCTAACCCTAACCCTAACCCTAACCCTAACCCTAACCCTAACCCTAACCCTAACCCTAACCCTAACCCTAACCCTAACCCTAACCCTAACCCTAACCCTAACCCTAACCCTAACCCTAACCCTAACCCTAACCCTAACCCTAACCCTAACCCTAACCCTAACCCTAACCCTAACCCTAACCCTAACCCTAACCCTAACCCTAACCCTAACCCTAACCCTAACCCTAACCCTAACCCTAACCCTAACCCTAACCCTAACCCTAACCCTAACCCTAACCCTAACCCTAACCCTAACCCTAACCCTAACCCTAACCCTAACCCTAACCCTAACCCTAACCCTAACCCTAACCCTAACCCTAACCCTAACCCTAACCCTAACCCTAACCCTAACCCTAACCCTAACCCTAACCCTAACCCTAACCCTAACCCTAACCCTAACCCTAACCCTAACCCTAACCCTAACCCTAACCCTAACCCTAACCCTAACCCTAACCCTAACCCTAACCCTAACCCTAACCCTAACCCTAACCCTAACCCTAACCCTAACCCTAACCCTAACCCTAACCCTAACCCTAACCCTAACCCTAACCCTAACCCTAACCCTAACCCTAACCCTAACCCTAACCCTAACCCTAACCCTAACCCTAACCCTAACCCTAACCCTAACCCTAACCCTAACCCTAACCCTAACCCTAACCCTAACCCTAACCCTAACCCTAACCCTAACCCTAACCCTAACCCTAACCCTAACCCTAACCCTAACCCTAACCCTAACCCTAACCCTAACCCTAACCCTAACCCTAACCCTAACCCTAACCCTAACCCTAACCCTAACCCTAACCCTAACCCTAACCCTAACCCTAACCCTAACCCTAACCCTAACCCTAACCCTAACCCTAACCCTAACCCTAACCCTAACCCTAACCCTAACCCTAACCCTAACCCTAACCCTAACCCTAACCCTAACCCTAACCCTAACCCTAACCCTAACCCTAACCCTAACCCTAACCCTAACCCTAACCCTAACCCTAACCCTAACCCTAACCCTAACCCTAACCCTAACCCTAACCCTAACCCTAACCCTAACCCTAACCCTAACCCTAACCCTAACCCTAACCCTAACCCTAACCCTAACCCTAACCCTAACCCTAACCCTAACCCTAACCCTAACCCTAACCCTAACCCTAACCCTAACCCTAACCCTAACCCTAACCCTAACCCTAACCCTAACCCTAACCCTAACCCTAACCCTAACCCTAACCCTAACCCTAACCCTAACCCTAACCCTAACCCTAACCCTAACCCTAACCCTAACCCTAACCCTAACCCTAACCCTAACCCTAACCCTAACCCTAACCCTAACCCTAACCCTAACCCTAACCCTAACCCTAACCCTAACCCTAACCCTAACCCTAACCCTAACCCTAACCCTAACCCTAACCCTAACCCTAACCCTAACCCTAACCCTAACCCTAACCCTAACCCTAACCCTAACCCTAACCCTAACCCTAACCCTAACCCTAACCCTAACCCTAACCCTAACCCTAACCCTAACCCTAACCCTAACCCTAACCCTAACCCTAACCCTAACCCTAACCCTAACCCTAACCCTAACCCTAACCCTAACCCTAACCCTAACCCTAACCCTAACCCTAACCCTAACCCTAACCCTAACCCTAACCCTAACCCTAACCCTAACCCTAACCCTAATTACGGTTGTAACCCTAACCCTGGCGGACTAAGTGTCCCCGTTAACCCTAGGGGTACTTCTAGCATAGGGTTAAGGAGGGTTTTTAGATATCAAGTAGGGTTTTATATCTAACAACGATCGCAAAACAGTCTGTTATTAACCCTAGCTTAATTTGGTCATAGGGTTAAAATGATTTTTGAAAATCTTTAATTTAACCCTATGGAGATCTAAAACCAGGGTTAGCGTTGAGTAGTATCACGTTCGTTGTTACATTTACGTATCTCTAGACGTTTTTGGCGTTTAATTGATATCTGGTTTCCCTAGAAAAAGTTAGAAAGTTAGGTAAAAAAATGGGGTATAGGTGTAACCCTAGGTCGGTACTACATGAATCTCAGTATTACCTGGGGTTAGGGTCAACTTTTTTATTCTTGTGAGATAAGGGAAAACCTTTTGCAGGGATGAAATTAGGCGTAAAATAAGCCTAACCCTGTTTTAAAATCGGTGCTAGTGCTATTTAAAAGTGCTAACCCTAGGCAAAAAGTTTTTCCGGCAATTGGGTCCCCTGGGGGACCCCAGGGTTTACGATAAAATGGCTAAAATATGTCATTGTTTGGCGTTTTATTGCGTTGAAACCATAATAACAATAAAGAGCGTAAAAAGTTAGGGTATACGTATTGTTTTACTTTAATCGTAGTCCCTCAAATAAAGAAAATAAATTAAGATTAAACTCGATTTTCAAAAAGTTGGAGTCCATAGACCCCACCTAATATGGATACTCATATCTTTTGAACTAGGTGGAAATTCCATAATCTGAGTTCATATTTCTGTAAACGAAACTCTAAACTCAATATACAGGTAGTAGCTCATGGGAACTCGGCGTTTTAAGCACCCAGCTTGACCTCCGAAAATGACCAAAATTGACAAAAATTGACTCCTTGACCCCTACCTACTTTGAATTTTTTTTGAGCTCTGTTTAAAGCTTCTCTGAGCTCAGGCTCAGAAGAACTGATAATAAGGCTTATATGTACTCATATGTGGTTAGAAAATCCATATTTAAGAACGTGCTTGGCCACTCTGTTATGTCGAACTCAAAACAGGGTCAAAATTTGGGTTAACTATAGAGTTTGGCTCTCATAACTTCGTTAAATGGAACATCTCGATATAAGTGAGACATGTAGAGGCTAGAATAGACATTTTTGAGCAGCCTATCGCTTATTTTAGAGCTCTAAGGTGCCTATAAATATATTTTTTAATTTTTCAAATAAGGTCACCCCTATCTCTACCTAGGGTTAGGGTTAGGGTTAGGGGGACCCATATTCCGCTATGCTATATATATGTTATGAAATGATCTGGAGCTACACTGTTTGCTTATATCTAAATAAACTATGCATTTACTTGTAGCCCGGACCCTTCTGAACAACCTTTGCTCTTACAATTATAGAGAAATATGGCTCTAGGACAGGCTATACCTGCCCGAAACACACCACCCCCTCTGTTTTTCATACGGACTTAGGTTATTCTATGAAAACAGGCAAATAAGAGGGGGTGGGGCTTTTGGGACAAGAATACTGAGACTCACAGCCATATTTTTAATAAGGTCAAAGAATAAAAGTTGTTCAGAACATCAAGCCCTACAACATATCTGAGGCCCGGGTACTTAGAACCCACCGACCGGGTCTTGCGCGGGCTCGAACCTTGGTCTTTGATCATAGTGGGACCATAAACCCCAAAGTCTTTATTTTTATTTTTAAGGCCTAAAGACACCTAGATAAATCATTTATACACCAACTCTAAAAATTTGAGCGGTATCCAACAACCTCTTAGGGTCCTACTGGGGATCGGACTGAGGTCACCCCATAACATTTGGATCATTGGAACAAGTTTAAAGTACTTTTCGGCCACATTTCTAGTTAAATCAAAGAACAAATGTTGTTCAGAGAGTCAAACTCTACATTATAGTCGAAAACCGGGTCATTCTAACGACTTTTATTTTTTTATTTTTTTAAGTCTAAGGGGTACCCCTTAGAGTTTTCTTGAAAAAAATCAAAGTTTTTCTAACAGTTTCTTTCGTTTGATATAAGTTCATATAGGCCCAGTAACCCTAAAAAACACTTTTAAAGCAAACTGTCTGTTCCTTAAGGCGCCTTTTGCTTTACTTTCAGTCTACTTTATATAGGAAAACATCAGAAGGGCTTTGGGGACAAGAATAATGTGACTCACAGCCACATTTTTAATAAGGTCTAAGAATAAAAGTTGTTCAGAACATCCAACTCTACATCATATCAGAGGCCAGGGTACTTAGAACCCACCGACCAGTTCTTACAGAGACTCGAACTTTGGTCTCTGATCAAGGTTGGACCCTAAACCCCTAAGTATTTTTTTTCTTTTTTAGGCATAGAGTCACCTAGATAAATCATTTATACACACCCCCTGAACATTTGAGCGGTATCCAACAACCCTAAGGGTCCTACTGGGGATCGGACTTAGGTCACCCTATAACGTTAAATTACTGGTTTAGGGTTGGTCTTTTGGGACAAGAATAATGAGACTCACAGCCACATTTTGAATAAGGTCAAAGAACAAAATGTGTTCAGAACACCCAGTTCTACAACATATCTGAGGCCTGGGTACTTTGAACCCACCGACCGGGTCTTTACAGGGACTCGAGCCTTGGTCTCTGATCATGGTGGGACCATAAACCCCGAATTATATTTTTTGACTGTTTAGGACCAGAGACACCTAGATAAATCATTTATACACTTCCCCTGAAAATTTGAGCAAACTGTCTATTCCTTAAGGCGCCTTTGGCTTTACTTTCAGTCTACTTTATATAGGAAAACATCAGAAGGTCAAGAATAATGTGACTCACAGTCACATTTTTAATAAGGTCAAAGAATAAAAGTTGTTTAGCACACCCTTCTGAACAACTTTTGTTCTTATACTTATATAGAAACACTCCCCCCCCTTTGTTTTGAATGAGGCATTTTCGTTAAAATTGTACCTAAGTTCGATACCTTTTAAGACCAAAAGGAGGTCTTTGATCTTCTCAAATTTCAAATAGGAATGTAGAACTGGATTTTCTGAACAACTTTTGTTCTTACATCTATATAGAAATTGGCCTGTTAGTCACATTATACTGGTCCCTATTTGTTATTTCGTTAAAATGTACCTAAATCTGAGCCCCTTTAGGACCCTAACGCGGTGTTGGATCCTCTCCAAAATTCATGGATGTGTAGGGCTTGAGGTTCTAAACAACTTTTGTTCTTACACTTATATAGAAATATCGCTGTAAGTAACATTAATATTTGGTAAAAAAAGCCTATGTAACGTGGTGTTTCTTTTAGGGCGGCGCTTTGGGTATATAAGTAAATAATTAAGCAGAGCCGTCGTCAGTCTAGAAGAGCAAGCCGAGGAGAGTAGAACTGGCAATCAACAGGTAAGAATTAAATTTTTTGCTGCAATTTTGTTTTTTGCATGTGCAGTCTGATGCAGGACCTACATTTGTTACACCTGTCTTTACAAAAGTTATCATATGCAAATGTGTAAATAATGTAACAAATAAATCATGCAAGAGGTGACTTAAAGTGTAAATTAGATGTGTAAAGATAAAAAATCCTTAACCTTAACCTGAACTTTTTTTTTACTTATTTTTTAGAGGTGACTTAATTTTTTTTAAATTTTTTTCAGGAAATGCCTAAACATAGAAGGTACAGGGAATGCCCTGCGTGTGGCACCAGGGTAAAAAAACTAGCCTGGCACATGCGAAGGGCCCACAAAATGACGCCTGATGAGGCCATAGCGGCCTCAGAAAACACATCCCTACTTGAAATGGGAGTAAAGACGAGGGATGGCAGGAAACGCTGGAGGTGTATGATGCTAGGGTAAGTTGATTTATTTCTTTGTGTGACTGTCTGATACTTGTTCAGGCGAGAAATTTATCGTTTTATTATTATTTTTCAGGTGTATTCATGCAAGATCTTATCTTTTTAGTGTTATGTAATAGCTGTGTGACACTTTTTTTTCAGGGAGGCTCGCCCGGATAAGAATCAGGCCAGAAATTTATGTTTTTATTTTTATTTTTCAGGTGTAACAAAGTGGTGGTGCGCCGCAAACAACACCTGAGGGGCAAACATCCGACGTACAAAGGGGATGTTAACGCACAGTTCAGAGAGTATAGACTTGAAGAAGAGGTACAGGTGGAAGAAGAGGATCCCGATGATGATCTGCTGCTGCATTATAGTGATGTCTCAGAAGAAGAAGAAGAGCAGCCTATTGTACATGGGCAGGTTGATGGCAGGAGAGTCCAGACACCCGGTACAAGTGGTATCAAAACTAGTACAGTTACATATAGTATGCTAAAGGATAGTGGTGAAATGGACACCGTAAGTGAGGATCGTGACACGAATGCAGTGCAGGATAGTGGTGAAATGGACACCGTAAGTGAGGATCGCGACATGAGTGCAGTGCAGAAAAGTGGTGAAATGGACACCGTAAGTGAGGATCGTGACACGAATGCAGTGCAGGATAGTGGTGAAATGGACACCGTAAGTGAGGATCGTGACACGAATACAGTGCAGGATAGTGGTGAAATGGACACAGTAAGTGAGGATCGTGTGCTACCTAGTGTTTGGCAGGAAAGACTTAAGAAATACAAAGACCACCTAATGTCCCTGTCTGGGGGTTTGAAACCAGACGCTGCAGCAAGCCAGCACATCAGACAGATAGGGAGATTACTTAAAGATCAGAAAATTGATAAAATTGATGAGATTAATTCCTTCTCAATAAACTGTTTCGTGATTTCACTGATGAAAAGTCAACAACCAGGCACTGTGAGGTCATATATATGCAGCATACTGAACTTTGTGAAGTATGCTTGCCCGAAGAACCAGGACCAAACATGTTTGTTTTTACACAACTCCATGAAAGGGCTGGCTAAGTTGCAATCGCAGCGGCAAGTTGAGGTCAGAGATAGTGCCGCAGAGGATCTGCCATCAGAAGAGGCGCGCCATTATGTAACTAACAGAGACTACATAAAGGAGGTGTACCGAAAATTTCAGGAAGCCCCAGCAACGCATTTCAGTGATTTCAGGAACGCGCTTGTGCTCTACTTGGTTGTATCTAACGGCTTGAGGGTTTCCGTCATCATCAACATGATGATGTCGAAAGTCCTCAAGTCGGAAGAAACCGAAGTTGAGGGGAAAACGTATCGGACCATATCGGTCACGAAGCATAAAACATCGGACTCAAGAGGTGCAGCTGTCATAGTAGTGAAACCAAACGATTACTACATGCTGTTGAGCATGGTTAGATATGTTAAGAAAGCGTTCGGAGAATTAGACGACAGACTATTCAGACAGAACTGTGGGATACCGATAACCACTCAAACACTTGTAAACTACTACCTCCAGAGTGCGTGGGTAAAGTGTGGGGGTGAGAGGTTATATGGGAGGCTCAATGCCAACAAAGTGCGACAGTCAATAACGTGCCATGGAAGGGCCAAAGACCCTAGTATGGCGAAATCAATCGCTGATCACCTGAAACATCGCGAGACAACTGCAGATAAGTTTTACCAGGTGTATCAGAGTAAGGCAGAGAGTGCAAGGACAGTTCATCTGATTAACCAGACAAGTGCTAATAACGGTTCTGAAACTGATAGTGAAGAAGAACATGGGAAATTCAGGAGAACGTACGAATTCCCTGGAATTAGACAGGACCTCACAACGAATCAATTCCGGGTAGATTTAATGCTTGCCTTTACCTCTCGGCCTTACGAGGATTACCTCAGTGAGGCCAAGAGGTACAAGGTAAGTAACAGAGAGTTCACCGAGAACACTTGTTATGTAAGCATACATTCTGCATTAGAGAAAAAGTTAAAAGGCTTTAAGATAGACTTAAATGCAGAGATTGTTGCAAACACCGGATTGAAAGACTCGGAAGAGAGCCCTACTATCAGAACAAACCTTCTCTCTATAATTGCTGTAGAAATAGCCAGATTTTACGGTTGTGGTGACAATGTCTATCAACCAATCTACAAGGAACAGCCACCAACTCTGCCTGAGACGGATCCCTCTGAGGCACCAAATATGCCTTTGAGTGATCCCTCTCAGTCAGTTCCAAAGCCTAAACGTAAAACTCAGAAACATGTATTACCTCCTCCAACGAGGAAGAGAGTTCCTCCAGAAATTACTGCAAAAATAGAGAGGGTGTTTGCTGAATTGTTGAGAGAAATGAGACAAGGTTTGAGACGAGTTAAGATGAAGGACGTTAAGGGACATATGAGTCACTTCCCGGCATACACGCCGCAGCAAATAAGAGACAAGTTGATAAATATGGCGAAAGAGTAAAAGGCATGATAAGAGAAAGTTGAGTTTAAACTGTAAATAGGGGAACGTGCAATAAAACACGAGGAGAAAAATGACTCATGTGTTATAAATAGATCGGGCAGTGTGCAATTATACACGAGGAGAAAAAAGACTCAAGTGTTATACATAGATCGGGATGTTGCAATAGTGAACGACGAGAAAAAGGACTCAAGTTCTGTAAATAGTAGGGGATCGTGCAATAGTTAATTTTTTTACCTTGATTCTAGTTGATTTTTGTCTTTGTTAATTATATTGTAATAAATCATTGTCAATCGATTTTGTTGTCATGGTTTTCATTTAGTAACTCTATTGCTGTGTCATATATTGCCTACGAAACTAGGTCACAAAAGGTGGTGACATGGTATCCTAGTCTCTATCTGACAAAGTTATACTTAAATGCCTATGTCTCCCTTTTCTAACAATACACAAACAGGGCTGCAATAAGTTGACATGAAAAAAGATTTTTTTTAAATATTAGCATTTTTTATGTCAACTTATTGCAGCCTTATTTCAAATCGTACCTTTACCCCATAGCCCATTTCGACTTTTGTTGATACGTGACTACTTAAAGCAGGCTGGAAATAAAAAAAGAATATTCCTTAAGGCGCATTCTCCTTTACTTTCAATCTGCTTTAAGCTACTATGTTATAGAAAAAAATCAGAACAAATGGCAGCCCTGAAAAATGAAACATACAGTCACATTTTTATTAAAGTCAAAGAATAAAAGTTGTTCAGAACAGTCAGCTCTACAACATATGTGAGGCCTGGATACTTAGAACCCACCGACCGGGTCTTTACAGGGACTCGAACCTTGGTCTCTGATCATGGTGGGACCATAAACCCCGAATTAGATTTTTTGACTGTTTAGGACCAGAGACACCTAGATAAATCATTTATACAATTCCCCTGAAAATTTTAGCGGTATCCAACAACCCGTTATGCTCCTACTGGGGATCGGACTTAGGTAACCCTATAACATTTGGGTATATATATGTTATGAGGTGATCTAGAGCTACACTGTTTGCTAATACCTACATAAATTATGCATTTCCTTGAAGCACTGACCCTTCTGAACAACCTTTATTCTTACACTTATACAGAAATATGGCTCTAAGACAGGTTATACCTGCCCAAAACACACCACCCCCTCTGTCCTTTATACGGACTTAGCTTTTTCTATGAAAATAATGAAAATAACCAAATCAGAGGGGGTGGGGCTTTTGGGACAAGAATACTGAGACTCTCAGCCATATTTTTAATAAGGTCAAAGAATAAAAGTTGTTCAAAACATTAAGCCCTACAACATATCTGAAGCCCGGGTACTTAAAACCCACCGACCGGGTCTTGCACGGGCTCGAACCTTGGTCTTTGATCATAGTGGGACCATAAACCCCAAAGTCTTTTTTTTTATTTTTAAGGCCTAAAGACACCTAGATAAATCATTTATACACCAACTCTAAAAATTTGAGCGGTATCCGACAACCCCTTAGGGTCCTACTGGGGATCGGACTGAGGTCACCCCATACCATTTGGATAATTGGAACAAGTTTAAAGTAATTTCCGGCCATATTTCTAAATAAATCAAAGAACAAATGTTGTTCACAAAGTCAAACTCTACATTATAGGCGAAAACCGGGTCATTCTAAGAACATTTTTTTTTTCTCTTTTTTTTCGATAAGGGGTACCCCTTATCGTTTTCTTAAAAAAAATCAAAGTTTTTTTTACAGTTTCTTTTGTTTGTATCAAGTTTATATAGGCCCAGTAACCCTTAAAAACATATTTAAAGCAAACTGTCTATTCCTTAAGGCGCCTTTTGCTTTACTTTCAGTCTACTTTATATAGGATGAAATGGAAGCCCTGAAAATGAAACATACAGCCACATTTTTAATAAGGTCCAAGAACAAAAGTTGTTCAGAACACCCAACTCTACAATATATCACAGGCCTAGAGTTTTAGAACCCACTAACCGAGTTGAACACGGACTCGAACTTTGGTCTCTAATCATGGTGTGAATATAAACCCTTTAGGCCGGGTTTTTTAAATAGGTCAAAGAACAAATGTTGTTCAGAACATCCAGATAAGGCTAACCATGTAGGTTTTAAGCTTAACCTTACTCTCAGAAAAAAGACTATATCGCCTTTAAATTCCTTCTTTATTCTAACGGGGGACCCATAGTCCATAGCCTAAAATTCCTAAGTGGGATATAAAAGTTTTGAGCCATATTTTTAATAAAGTCAAAGAACAAATAATGTTCAGAACATAGAGCTTAAATGAAACATACAGATTTAAAGCTCTCAGATACTCTCCAAAAAAATACTATACTAACCCTAGTTTCCTTCTTTATTCTAATGGGGGACCCATAGTCAATGGCTCAAATTTTTAAGTTGGATATAAAAGTTTTGAGCCTTATTTTTAATAAAGTCAAAGAACAAATAATGTTCAGAACATAGAGCTTAAATGAAACATACAGCTTTAAAGCTCACAGATACTCTCAAAAAAATACTATATCGCATTTAAATTCCTTCTTTATTCTAATAGGGGACCACTAGTCCATTTCGGCGAGGGACCCATAGCCCGATCGGGGGGACCTGACATCCATTCGGGGACCCATGAGACCGTAAAATTTGAGGGACCCCTGAGACCGCGGGGGACCCCTGAGACCTATGGACTAGTGTCCCCCAACCATAACCCTAACCCTAACCCTAACCCTAACCCTAACCCTAACCCTAACCCTAACCCTAACCCTAACCCTAACCCTAACCCTAACCCTAACCCTAACCCTAACCCTAACCCTAACCCTAACCCTAACCCTAACCCTAACCCTAACCCTAATTACGGTTGTAACCCTAACCCTCGTGGACACGTAGCCCATTTTAACCCTAGGGTACTTTCTAGTATAGGGTTAAGGAGGGTTTTTAGATATCAAGTAGGGTTTTATATGTAACAACGATCGTAAAACAGTCTGTGTAAAACCCTGGCTTAGTTTGGTCCAAGAGTTTTGAAACCTTTGAATTTAACCCTATTGCTACTTAGAAAACAGGGTTAGGGAGGAGCTTTATTACGTTCGTTGTTATATTTACGTATCTCTAGACGTTTTTGGCGTTTAATTGATATCTGGTTTCCCTAGAAAAAGTTAGAAAGTTAGACCAAAAAATGGGGTGTAGGTGTAACCCTAGCTCGGTACTACATGAATCTCAGTATTACCTTGGGTTAGGGTCAACTTTGTTATTCTTGTGAGATAAGGGAAAACCTTTTGCAGGGATGAAATTAGGCGTAAAATACCCCTAACCCTGTTTTAAAATCGGTGCTAGTGCTATTTAAAAGTGCTAACCCTAGGCAAAAAGTGCTGTGGACTTTAGGGTCCCTCCGGGGGACCCCAGGGTTTACGAACAATGGCGAAAAAAGGTCATTTTTTGGCGTTTTATTGCGTTGAAACCATGCTAACTTTAAAGAGCGTTAAAAGTTAGGGTATACGTATGTTTTTACCTTAATCGTGGTCCCTCAAATAAAGAAAATAAGTTAAGATTAAAATCGATTTTTCAAAAAGTCGTAGTCCAGTACCCCCTACCTAATATGGATACTCATATCTTTTGAACTAGGCCGAAATTCCATAATCTGAGTTCAAATTTCTGGAAACGGAACTCTAAACTCAATATAGAAGGTAGTAGCTCATGGGAACTCGGCGTTTTAAGCACCTAGCTTGACCTCCGAAAATGACCAAAAATTGACAAAAATGACACCTTGACCCCCTACCTACTTTGAATTTTTTTTGGAGCTCTGTTTAAAGCTTCTCTGAGCTCAGGCTGAGAAGAACTGAAAAGAAGGCTTATATGTACTGATATGTGGTTAGAAAATCCATATTTAAGAACGTTCTTGGCCACTCTGTTATGTCGAACTCAAAACAGGGTCACAATTTGGGTTAACTATAGAGTTTCGGCTTACATAACTTCGTTAAATGGAACATCTCGATATAAGTGAGACTTGCTTAGGCTAGATTAGACATTTTTAAGCAGCCTAGCGCTTATTTTAGAGCTCTAAGGTGCCTATAAATATTTATTTTGAATTTTCAAATAAGGTCACCCCTATCTCCATCTAGGGTTAGGGTTAGGGTTAGGGGGACCCACATCTCCTAAGCCTAATTCTATGTTATGAGATGATCTGGAGCTACACTGTTTGCTAATACCTACATAAACTATGCATTTCCTTGTAGCCCGGACCCTTCTAAACAACCTTTGTTCTTTCACTTATATAGAAATATGGCTCTAGGACAGGCTATACCTGCCCGAAACACACCACCCCCCTCTGTCCTGCATTCGGACTTAGGTTATTCTATGAAAACAACCAAATCAGAGGGGGTGGGGCTTTTGGGACAAGAATACTGAGAATCATAGCCATATTTTTAATAAGGTCAAAGAATAAAAGTTGTTTAGAACATCCAGCTCTACAACATATTTGAGGCCTGGGTACTTAGAACCCACCGACCGGGTCTTTAAAGGGGCTCGAACCTTGGTCTCTGGTCATAGTAGGACCATAAACCCCAAAGTCTTTTTTTTTATTTTTAAGGCATAGAGACACCTAGATAAATCATTTATACATCCTATCTGAAAATTTGAGCGGTATCCAACAACCCCTTAGGGTCCTACTGGGGATCGGACTGAGGTCACCCCATAACATTTGGATCATTGGAACAAGTTTAAAGTACTTTCCGGCCACATTTCTAGTTAAATCAAAGAACAAATGTTGTTCAGAAAGTCAAACTCTACATTAAAGTCGAAAACCGGATCATTCTAACGACTTTTTTTTTTTTTTTTTTTTGAGTCTAAGGGGTACCCCTTAGAGTTTTCTTGAAAAAAATCAAAGTTTTTCTAACAGTTTGTTTGGTTTGATTCAAGTTCATATAGGCCCAGTAACCCTAAAAAACACTTTTAAAGCAAACTGTCTGTTCCTTAAGGCGCCTTTTGCTTTACTTTCAGTCTACTTTATATAGGAATTAATCAGAAGGGCTTTGGGGACAAGAATAATGTGACTCACAGCCACATTTTCAATAAGGTCAAAGAATAAAAGTTGTTCAGAACATCCAGCTCTACAACATATCTGAGGCCTGGGTACTTAGAACCCACCGACCGGGTCTTTACAGGGACTCAAACCTTGGTCTCTGATCAGGGTTGGACCATAAACCCCTAAGTATTTTTTTATATTTTTTAGGCATAGAGTCACCTAGATAAATTATTTATACACACCCCCTGAACATTTGAGCGGTATCCAACAACCCTAAGGGTCCTACTGGGGATCGGACTTAGGTAACCCTATAACGTTAAAGTAACTGGTTTAGGGGTGATCTTTTGGGACAAGATTAATGTGACTCAGAGCCACATTTTTAATAAGGTCCAAGAATAAAAGTTGTTCAGAACATCCAACTCTACAATATATCACAGGCCTAGATTTTTAAAACCCACTAACCGGGTCGAACACGGACTCGAACTTTGGTCTCTGATCATGGTGTGAATATAAACCCTTTAGGCCGGTTTTTTTAAATAGGTCAAAGAACAAATGTTGTCCAGAACATCCAGATAAGGCTAACCCTGTAGGTTTTAAGCTTTCAGATACTCTCAGAAAAAAGACTATATCGCCTTTAAATTCCTTCTTTATTTTAACTGGGGACCCATAGTCCATAGCCTAAAGTTCCGAAGTTGGATATAAAAGTTTTGAGCCATATTTTTAATAAAGTCAAAGAACAAAACATGTTCAGAACATCCAGCTTTAATGAAACATACAGCTTTAAAGCTCTCAGATACTCTCACAAAAAATACTATATCACATTTATATTCCTTCTTTATTCTAACGGGGGACCCAATGTCCATAGCCTAAAATTCCTAAGTAGGATATAAAAGTTTTGAGCCATATTTTTAATAAAGTCAAAGAACAAAACATGTTCAGAACATAGAGCTTAAATGAAACATACAGGTTTAAAGCTCTCAGATACTCTCACAAAAAATACTATATCACATTTATATTCCTTCTTTATTCTAACGGGGGACCCATCGCCCATAATTTCGGGGACCTATAATCCAGTCGGGGGACCTGACAGACCGTGGGGGACCCATATAGTCCAGTGGGTCGGGGGACCCCTCGAGTCCATGGGGACACTACAGACCAGTGTTACGTGTCCCCCAACCCTAACCCTAACCCTAACCCTAACCCTAACCCTAACCCTAACCCTAACCCTAACCCTAACCCTAACCCTAACCCTAACCCTAATTACGGTTGTAACCCTAACCCTGGTGGACTTTTGGTCCCCCGATACCCTAGGGGTACTTCTAGCATAGGGTTAAGGAGGGTTTTTAGATATCAAGTAGGGTTTTATATCTAACAACGAGCGCAAAACAGTCTGTTATTAACCCTGGCTTAATTTGGTCATAGGGTTAAAATGATTTTTGAAAATCTTTAATTTAACCCTATGGAGATCTAAAACCAGGGTTAGCGTTGTCTAGTATTACGTTCGTTGTTAGATATACGTATCTCTAGACGTTTTTTTCGTTTTTTTGATATCTAGTTTCCCTAGAAAAAGTTAGAAAGTTAGGTCAAAAAATGGGGTATAGGTGTAACCCTAGCTAACCCTAACATGAATTATAGTATTACCTGGGGTTAGGGTCAACTTTTTTATTCTTGTGAGATAAGGGAAAACCTTTTGCTAGAATGAAATTAGGCGAAAATAACAACTAACCCCGTTTAAAGATCAGTGCTAGTGCTATTTAAAAGTGCTAAACTTAGGCAAAAAGTTTTGTGGACTACAAAGTCCCCAGGGGGACTCCAGGGTTAGCGATAAAATGTCTAAAATATGTCATTGTTTGGCGTTTTATTGCGTTGAAACCATAATAACAATAAAGAGCGTAAAAAGTTAGGGTATACGTATTGTTTTACTTTAATCGTAGTCCCTCAAATAAAGAAAATAAATTAAGATTAAACTCGATTTTCAAAAAGTCGTAGTCCATAGACCCCTACCTAATATGGATACTCATATCTTTTGAACTAGGTGGAAATTCCATAATCTGAGTTCATATTTCTGGAAACGGAACTCTAAACTCAATATACAGGTAGTAGCTCATGGGAACTCGGCGTTTTAAGCACCTAGCTTGACCTCCGAAAATGACCAAAAAGTGACAAAAAATGACTCCTTGACCCCTACCTACTTTGAATTTTTTTTTTAGCTCTGTTTAAAGCTTCTCTGAGCTCAGGCTCAGAAGAACTGAAAATAAGGCTTATATGTACTCATATGTGGTTAGAAAATCCATATTTAAGAACGTGCTTGGCCACTCTGTTATGTCCAACTCAAAACAGGGTCAAATTAACCCTAATTTAACCCTAACTATAGAGTTTCGGCTTACATAACTTCGTTAAATGGAACATCTCGATATAAGTGAGACTTGCTGAGGCTAGAATAGACATTTTTGAGCAGCCTAGCGCTTATATTAGAGCTCTAAGGTGCCTAGAAATATACTTTTTTAATTTTTCAAAAAGGTCACCCCTACCTCCACCCAGGGTTAGGGTTAGGGTTAGGGGGACCTGAAGTCCAAAATGCTATATTTATGTTATGAGACGATCTGGAGCTACACTGTTTGCTAATATCTAAATAAACTATGCATTTCCTTGTAGCCCGGACCCTTCTGAACAACCTTTGCTCTTACAATTATATAGAAATATTGCTCTAGGACAGGCTATACCTGCCCGAAACACACCACCCCCTCTGTTTTTCATAAAGACTTAGGTTATTCTATGAAAACAGTCAAATAAGAGGGGGTGGGGCTTTTGGGACAAGACTACTGAGACTCACAGCCATATTTTTAATAAGGTCAAAGAATAAAAGTTGTTCAGAACATCGAGCCCTACAACATATCTGAGGCCCGGGTACTTAGAACCCATCGACCGGGTCTTGCACGGGCTCGAATCTTGGTCTTTGATCATAGTGGGACCATAAACCCCAAAGTCTTTTTTTTTATTTTTAATGCCTAAAGACACCTACATAAATCATTTATACACCAACTCTAAAAATTTGAGCGGTATCCAACAACCCCTTAGGGTCCTACTGGGGATCGGACTGAGGTCACCCCATAACATTTGGATCATTGGAACAAGTTTAAAGTACTTTCCGGCCACATTTCTAGTTAAATCAAAGAACAAATGTTGTTCAGAGAGTCAAACTCTACATTATAGTCGAAAACCGGGTCATTCTAACGACTTTTCTTTTTTTATTTTTTTTAAGTCTAAGGGGTACCCCTTAGAGTTTTCTTGAAAAAAATCAAAGTTTTTCTAACAGTTTCTTTCGTTTGATATAAGTTCATATAGGCCCAGTAACCCTAAAAAACACCTTTAAAGCAAACTGTCTGTTCCTTAAGGCGCCTTTTGCTTTACTTTCAGTCTACTTTATATAGGAAAACATCAGAAGGGCTTTGGGGACAAGAATAATGTGACTCACAGCCACATTTTTAATAAGGTCAAAGAATAAAAGTTGTTCAGAACATCCAACTCTACAACATATCAGAGGCCAGGGTACTTAGAACCCATCGACCGGTTCTTACAGAGACTCGAACTTTGGTCTCTGATCAAGGTTGGACCATAAACCCCTAAGTATTTTTTTTCTTTTTTAGGCATAGAGTCACCTAGATAAATCATTTATACACACCCCCTGAACATTTGAGCGGTATCCAACAACCCTAAGGGTCCTACTGGGGATCGGACTTAGGTCACCCTATAACGTTAAAGTACTGGTTTAGGGGTGGTCTTTTGGGACAAGAATAATGAGACTCACAGCCACATTTTTAATAAGGTCAAAGGACAAAATGTGTTCAGAACACCCAGTTCAACAACATATCTGAGGCCTGGGTACTTTGAACCCACCGACCGGGTCTTTACAGGGACTCAAACCTTGGTCTCTGATAAGGTTGGACCATAAACCCCGAAGTATTTTTTTTTATTTTTAAGGCATAAAGTCACCTAAATAAATCATTTATACACACCCCCTGAACATTTGAGCGGTATTCAACAACCCCTAAGGGTCCTACTGGGGATCGGACTTAGGTACCCCTATACGTTAAAATAACTGGTTTAGGGGTGTTCTTTTTGGACAAGATTAATGCGACTCAGAGCCATATTTTTAATAAGGTCCAAGAACAAAAGTTGTTCAGAACACCCAACTTTACAATATATCACAGGCCTAGATTTTTAGAACCCACTAACCGAGTTGAACACGGACTCGAACTTTAGTCTCTAATCATGGTGTGAATATAAACCCTTTAGGCCGGTTTTTTTAAATAGGTCAAAGAACAAATGTTGTTCAGAACATCCAGATAAGGCTAACCATGTAGGTTTTAAGCTTAACCCTACTCTCAGAAAAAAGACTATATCGCCTTTAAATTCCTTCTTTATTCTAACGGGGGACTTATAGTCCATAGCCTTAAAATTCCTAAGTGGGATATAAAAGTTTTGAGCCATATTTTTAATAAAGTCAAAGAACAAATAATGTTCAGAACATAGAGTTTAAATGAAACATACAGATTTAAAGCTCTCAGATACTCTAAAAAAAAATACTATACTGACCCTAGTTTCCTTCTTTATTCTAATGGGGGACCCATAGTCCATGGCTCAAATTTCTAAGTTGGATATAAAAGTTTTGAGCCTTATTTTTAATAAAGTCAAAGAACAAATAATGTTCAGAACATAGAGCTTAAATGAAACATACAGCTTTAAAGCTCACAGATACTCTCAAAAAAAATACTATATCACATTTAAATTCCTTCTTTATTCTAATAGGGGACCCATAGTCCATTTCGTCCGGGGACTCAAAGTCCATTCGGGGGACTTTGTAATCCATGGGGGACCACTTAGACCATTTTGTCGGGGGACCACTTAGACCATGGGGACCTTGTAGTCCAGGATTTATGGTCCCCCAACCATAACCCTAACCCTAACCCTAACCCTAACCCTAACCCTAACCCTAACCCTAACCCTAACCCTAACCCTAACCCTAACCCTAACCCTAACCCTAACCCTAACCTAACCCTAACCCTAACCTAACCCTAACCCTAACCCTAACCCTAACCCTAACCCTAACCCTAACCCTAACCCTAACCCTAACCCTAACCCTAACCCTAACCCTAACCCTAACCCTAACCCTAACCCTAACCCTAACCCTAACCCTAACCCTAACCCTAACCCTAACCCTAACCCTAACCCTAACCCTAACCCCTAACCCCTAACCCCTAACCCTAACCCTAACCCCTAACCCTAACCCTAACCCTAACCCTAACCCTAACCCTAACCCTAACCCTAACCCTAACCCTAACCCTAACCCTAACCCTAACCCTAACCCTAACCCTAACCCCAGGGACAAAATTGGAACAACTTTGATAGAGGATCTGTAGACGATGCTATGTGCAAAATATCTAAGCTCAGTGTACTATGGTTTCAGAGAAGAAGATTTTTTAAGTGCTCATGGAAAAAAATCTATTTTTAGCTCCGGTGACCCAGATATGCAATGGACCGGAACCAATTCAACAATATAAGTCAAATACCTCTAGAAGTAATACCATGCTAAATATCAAAGCTCTGCACATATTGGTTTCAGAGAAAAAGATGTTTGAACATTTCAATATATAACTCTATGTAAAACGTTGACCCCCGGGGCGGTGCCAATTTTGACCCCAGGGGCATACTTTGAACAACTTTCATAGAGGACCTATAGGTAATGACATGTGCCAAATATCTAAGCTCTGGCTCTTGTGGTTTGTGACAAGAAGATTTTTTAAGATTTCCTTATTTTTTCACTTTGGTTGCCATAGCAACCAGAGTTCAGCATGGTTTCTAATTCTTTGAACAAATTTGAAAGAGCTTGACCCAAGGAACATTCCTGTGAAGTTTGGTTGCAATCAGGCAAGTGGTTTTGGAGAAGAAGATGTTTGAAGAAATTGTTGACGCACAACGCACGACGACGGACATTGACTGATCACAAAAGCTCACCTTGAGCACTTTGTGCTCAGGTGAGCTAAAAAGCCCGCCATCGGCACAAAATAAAAGCACACTCTGAGGTCAAGGTCACAGAGTTCAACATTTTTGCCTGCATAGAAAGCTCTTGTCCATGTACACATGCAAACCAAATATGACAGTATCTGAATGCCTCAAAGGACATAAAATTATTATCGGTTTTCGAAACCTAAGCGCAAGACCTTAGTTCAAGGTCAAGGTCACTGTGCTGAATTTTTTTTTTGCATGCATTGAAATGTCTTGTCCATATACACATGCACAGCAAATATGAAAGGAATATCTAATTGGACATAGGATTGCATTGGCCCTAAGTTCAAGGTCACAGGGGTTCAAATGTTTCTTGTCATGGAAAGGTCTAGTCCATACACATACCAACTATTAAAACAATACCAACAAGAGCCCTATGGGGCATATTTCGCTCACCTGAGAATAGCTGAAAAAATGGAGATAATGATTTATGTCCAGGACTGACCTAGATATGCAACAGACCGGAACAATTTAAACAAAATATGTAAAGTATATTTACAAGTGTCACCATATCGAATATGAAAGCTCTCGCCATATTAGTTTCAGAGATGAAGACGTTTGAAAATTTCACTATATAACTCTATGTAAAACTGTGACACCCCCCCCCTCCCCCCCGGGCGGGCCAATTTTGACCCAGGGGTATAATTTGAACAAACTTGATAGAGGACCTGTAGGCGATGCTATGTGCCAAATATCTAAGCTCTGGCCCTTGCAGTTTTTGACAAGAAGATTATTTAAGATTTCCCTATTTTTTTCAATTTGGTTGCCATGGCAACCAGACTTCTGCATTGTTTTTAATTCTTTGAACAAATTTGAAAGAGCTTGACCAAGGAACATTTCTGTAAAGTTTGGTTGAATTCTGTCAAGCGGTATAAGAGGAGAAGTCATTTGAAGCAATTGTTTACGACAACGGACGACGGACACAGGGCCATCCCAATAGCTCACCTTGAGCCTAATTTGGCTCAGGTGAGCTAAAAAGGACATATAAGCTATAGGCATTTTCTTTAAATTATTTATGCCCTTCACAATAACGACTACGCTGGGTGTATTGCAATAGCTTGTCTTGTACTTCATACAGGCAAGCTAAAAAACCTTTAGTGTGAGTATGGCACGGCCTCTCTAGACAACTTCAGATGACTGTGCAATATTTTGCACACTTATCTCATGCTTTACAGCTACTTTCCTGTCTAGTGAGAACAATGGGGATCATTAAAGATAGTTCCAGACCTATTTCCGGTGACAACACCTAGTCAGACAGTTCCCATGCAAAACGCATGAATCTTTTGCACATACCCAGGCACTGTAGGCAGAAATGGTAGGATAAGGGTTGAAGGTCTGACAGCACTTTCCAACAACAGACCAAAATTACACTGATTACAATCATGTTTTACAAATAATGCAGCCATATAGGACATTCAGGCTTTGCAAAAAAAAGAAAGACAACAAAGCAGCTCTGGCCAATTAATTTCTTAGTATATAATGATCAGAAATAAACCCACAAAATACTCCAATACATATCCTATTAGATAAGCCTCAGTCCTTTTCATCATGATGCTTGATGTATTACATTCATTGGCACATTCTATAACCAACACCATGTTATTACTTATTGTATTTTATTTTATTTCAGTGAAGTAAATTAATACAAAGCATTAAGCCATTAACAAGTAAATAAGTAGAGTAAAGCAGATTCACATTTTAAAGAAAACTTGCAGATACATGTATGTAGCTTGACCCTTTGCCAGCATTATGTAATTACATAGTGTCATATGCAATCAACTTGGGTCCTGATGAGATACCAAGTTACTTAGTGACTAATCCAGATCCAAGCGGTTTGACACTCACCCAATATATATACCTAACTTGGAGCGAAAAGGTTTTAAAATCAAAGCAGATGAGAAATTGTGCATGCAATTTTAAGCAGGTAAAGAGTTAAGGTTGAGGACACCTATTTGCATTCAGACAAATATTGGTTCGCTGTGTACAGCTATTATCAACCATTTTCGTCAAAGTACGGACTGTTCCGAACCATGATAGAGCACAGTTTAGTCCGTAGACTGCTGATATCAGTCCAAAGTCCTCAAATTAAATAGGTTTATTTTTCGAAAGAATAAATCTAATATAAACATGTATTATGAAAGGGTTTGCATTTTAACTAGAATAAAGCAACTGTTAACCCATTACCCCATAAATACTCCTTTTTACACATTTAATTTATTCATCCTAGCTCTATAAGAAAATAGTTCCATTTTATAGTCATGAATGTGTACTATAAAATATTTTCTATATCCTAACAGATGGTAGCTTAAAGCAGGGTGAAAGTAAAGCAGAATGGGCCTTAAGACAAATTCTGCTTTATTTCAACTAGCTTTAAGTGGCTATAGAAACAGGGTATGAGGTAATAGGTTAACCCATCACAGACTGTATTTTTGCATTACTCCAAATGCTTTAAATACACATTAGATGAATATTTCTAAAAAAAATACAGTTTATGTTGATGTTGAAATTTACTTTGACAATCCCATAAATTGAGCAGCATGATGTTTCCTAGAAAAACAATGTAAACCCAGATTAGAAGCTTCTGCATATATGTCTAGCTTTTTATAAAACGGATAAGTATGAAAAGGACATATGCAAACAGTTTGGATTGAGATGTGTGATGCCAAGTAACTGTGTATATCTCATCTGAATTCCAAATTGTTTGTCAATCAGACACTGCATCTCTTTATACAGTTAAAGATTAAAATTAATAATTACAGCATTTTTACTTTTTCAACCATGACTTACTTAACCCGAATAACCCTTTCCCTTTTGACTATCTATTCACTCTCTACCTGTGTACCTACCATGAATACTTAATGAGATTAACTTTATATTAGTCCGAATGATAAATTAATTGTATAGTTTTAACCCTTCGGGTCGTAAAGATAACTACGTGGCCTGAAGAGTTCTTTATCTTTATTGATCTATCTACAGGTAAGTTTCAGAGAACCGGTTTACTCTACCACTCTCTACGTGGTTCGCCAAACGACGTTCAAAATATCTGGTATTATGAACACGCTCAATGCCAATCTCTCTCTCTGGTGCAGGTGCAGGTGATTTCTATATCTGTGGTTTGATCCTAATCTAAATTAATTAAATAAAGTAAATGTAATAAATGATCCTTTCTGGTCTATGGCAACTTTTGGAATGAACAAATTAGAATGACAACCGGAACTATATACCTAAAACACGAGCCTAATATCATAACCCAAAAAGACCGCAAATTGCACCGAGTCACATTCTCCCCCTCTTCCTCAAAGTCGTCTCGACTTCAAACTATAGCATCAAATATGCCAAAAAATACTAAACTGGCTAAAATCCACAAACTAATAATCAACTACCACTGAACCTATCTTACAACTACCCAATGAACAACTTATTGTTCACAGATCCAACACAAACTATTATATTTATAAAATCATGTTATTAAACTTCAATTTCCTAGTACAGTTTCAATACAATTCAATGCATATACTGAACACTAAATTTGTATAAACTAACAATTAAGCATACATAATAATATGATTATATCTTCTCTGGATACAACCTACAAAAAGTCAAGAAATGACATTATCTCTATAAACCTTTTCTGCTAGCCAGCATTCTGCAAAAGAATACAAAACAAAATAAGATTTCATAGCAACTCCACTGTTATATCCTCCATCTCTGTTAAAGATAAACAGTGTTAGTACAAAAAATGTTAAAATACACAATATTAAAAACAATTATAATGCAATGTAAAGCTATTCAATTTGTTTCTCTCCTCCCCTGCTTCTGGAAAATTGTTTCCACACAATTTTATACAATAAATACAAAATAAATACAAAGCTTTCTATATATTTATTCAAATTTATTGTACAATACAACAAACATTACACAATAGCTTTCTAAATAAATGCAAATAATACATTCAACCTTTGTATGAATGTCCATAACATACTGAAATAAATGAATTGCATTTCAAACTTATCTCTGATCAATTAAACTAACTAATCACAAAGTGTAATTATTAATATTGTCAATAAACATTTCTTTAAATGTAATTTATATAAATTACACTTCCAAAAAATGTTTTATTCACAATTCAATCAACTGATATTGACCTCAAGTTATAATTCATTAAACCTTCCATGGTTATAATTTCAACTATAACAAAATGTCTATATTAAAAACATATAAATTAAAACTGAAAAACACAGTAAATGACATTACTTAAGCACCGTGTCCAACAACTTCACAGTGAGTGCAGCTTGTTCCCTCAATAAACCCTTTAGCTGCTCACTCTGTTTATCAGAATTGGACTGTCCCACACTGCTCACTGTCTGTTGCTTATGAACAACATAAGCTGCATCTGTATACCTATCAGGTTCCTTCTTGTCCCTTGTGGACTTTCTTGGCTGTGGTATTGGTGGCGGTGGAATGAGTGGCGGTGGTACGGATGGCGGATCTTTCTTTGGCAACTCATCGCCTCCCTTTTCATGCGATGGAACTGGACTAGTTTCCTCAGTACTCTCACTCTCTATACTTACCTCTTCTTCTTCTGGCACTGTTTCTGTAGGTTTTGTACTTACTTGTTCTGTAACAGCCTCTTCTACACTGGTCTCCTCTACATCTTCCACTGTTACTAGACTTACCTCTGACACATCTGTAGGATGTGTATCTGGTAGTTCATCTTTATCCTCTACGACTTCAACTATTTCTACTTCTTTGCTACTAAACTTAACATGCTTCTTGCTACTGTCTTTGCTATCATGACCGGCCGGTCCTTCTGGTTTACCTGAATATGTGATGACATATTCATCTACATCACTATCAGTGTCATCACTGTCCTCTCCTATACTTCTACTATTATCTATGCTCTTGTTCTCAGTTTTCCTCAAAACTGGTTTATCTACCAGAACTTTTGTTCTTGGTAACCTTGGTTTTGGTACTGGTTTCTGTTTCTCAACAGTGCTTTTGGTGTTCTCTTTAGTCTCACTGACAGAATCTACCACTTCTATTGGCAGTAAATGGTTTCTGTGCAGTAACCTTTCCGTTCCATCTGCATTTTTCACAATGTACACCGGTATATCATTGTGTGGTTGACCGATAACTCTGTATTTTTCCTGTTCAAATTTGTCCGCAATTTTGTGCTTTCCCTCGTAAGCTAAAATCTTCACTAAAACTGTGTCACCTATTTGAATCTGAGAAGCTTTGGCCTTTTTATCAAAATGAAGTTTCTGCTTGTCTCTAGCTTTCTTGAGAGCTTTGTTTGCCAATTCATGAGAAAATTCCAGTCTCTCTTTTAAATCTCTTACATAATCAGATGTCATACTGTCTCTGTTAAGGTCTAAATGGAAAATTGTGTCAATTGGCAATTTTGGCTTCCTTCCAAACATCAATTCATATGGTGTAAACCCAGTTGACTCGTGCTTGGTTGCATTATATGCGTAGACTAGTGTTGGCAAATATTTCTTCCAATTTTTCTTCTTATCTTGTTCTAAGGTCCCTAACATATTTAGCAAGGTTCTGTTATAACGTTCCGTTTGTCCGTTACACATGGGATGGTATATTGATGTCCTAGTTTTCTGAATATCCATGAGTTTACAAAGTTCCTTCATTAGTTCTGATTCGAAATTTCTGCCTTGGTCTGAATGAAGAATAGAGGGTATGCCATATTGAAGAAAAAAATGGTTCAAAAGAGCTTCTGCTGTTGTTTTGGCTGTTTGATTTCTAGTTGCGACTGCTACAGAATATTTTGTGTAATGGTCTGTGATGACAAGGATGTTTTCAATGTTGCCTTGACATGGGTCAACAGTTAAGTAATCCATACATACTCTTTCAAGTGGGTAGGTAGACTTGATACTAATCATTGGTGCCTTGGATGTAGAAGACTTTCTGCGTAGACACCTATCGCATTGTTGCACCCATTTGTCTATTTCACTGATATATCCTGGCCAATAAAAGCGATCCCGTACTAATGAACCAGTTCTCTCTTTTCCAGGATGTCCTACTTCGTTGTGCAATCCTTGTAGCACTTGACGCTTGTAAATATCTGGCAATACTAATTGGTTTAATTCCTGACCATTGTCCTGAACCTTTCTATAGAGTATGCCTCTGATCATATGAAGACTTTTGAAATTTCTGTTCATGGTTTGATGCTTGGGGTTACTAGAAATAATATGCTTTTTTGGAGTTTGCCTGTCTAACATTGCCCTATACCAAATTCCTATTACTGGATCTTCCCTTTGCTGTCTCCTGATCTCCCTAACTTCAATTTGTGCCATTGTTTGTCCTGGACTCTCTGTTGCTTCAACTACATTAATATTTTGATGTGGCAGTACTTCTATAAATGGAGTTACATGTATTGTGTTGCAGATTGCCTTGATTGTTTTGTTGTCTATTGATTTCTTTGATTCTTCTTTTGCTGACTTAGGATATCTGGACAGTGTATCGGCATCTATGTTTTTGGTTCCTGGCCTGTAGGTGATATCAAAATTATAATCACTAAGTGCTGCTACCCAACGTTGTCCTGTCGCTTCGAGTTTCGCAGAAGTCAGAATATGAGTTAGAGGATTGTTGTCAGTATAAACACTGAACTTGTTGCCTAACAAATAATCCGAGAACTTCTCAGTTACTGCCCACTTGAGAGCTAAAAACTCTAACTTGAAGGCGCTATAATTACGCTCTGATTTGCTAAGGCTCCTACTGGCATAGGCTACTACTTTCTTTTTCTCATCTTGTTTCTGGTATAATACAGCTCCAAGTCCCTGTGCACTTGCATCTGTGTGCAACTCAAAAGGCAAGTAAAAATTTGGATAAGCCAAAATTGGAGGGCTTGTTAGTATTTCTTTCAGTTGTTCGAACGTCTTTTGGTGAACATCTTCCCACTTCCATTCTTTCATATCCTGGTTTGGCCTACTTTTCTTCTTTGCTGATGTTGGTGGTAACAGGTCTGACAAAGGTCTTGTTAATTTTGAAAAGTTTTGGACAAATTTTCTATAATAGCCACAAAATGCTAAAAATGATCTGAGCTCATCTGAATTTCTTGGTTTGGGGTAGTTCTTGATCTTTTCCGTTTTATCTGGGTCTGTCTCTATCCCATGTTCTCCCACAACATGTCCAAGGAATTTTACTTTCCTTTGCATGAAGAAACATTTCTCTGATGACAATTTTATGCCACATTCCCTTAACCTGGTCAAAATAAGATGTAATCTTTCTAGGTGTTGGTCAAAGCTGTCACTAAAAATAATGAGATCATCTAAGTATATAACGCATATTTTCATGTTGTAGTCTCCTAAACACTCTTCCATTAGACGTTGGTACGTTGCCGGGCTATTTGATAATCCGAACGGCATCTTGTTGTATTCGAAAAATCCAAGCGGTCCTACAGTGAAAGCCGTTCTCTCCTTGTGTTCTTCTTCCATCTCTACTTGGTGGTAACCACTCTTCATATCGATGGTGGAAAAATATTTTGCACCATGCAAACAATCGAACACATCTTCTACTCTGGGCAAAGCATAGGCGTCCTTGATCGTCCTATTATTCAGCATGCGGTAGTCGACACACATCCTGAGCTTTCCATTCTTCTTGCGCACTAAAACTATGTTGGATGCCCAAGGGGACTTTGATTTCCTGATTATGCCACCGGCCAAAAGTTGCTCTAAATGTTTCCTAACTTCCTCAATCATTCCTGGCGGTATTCTGCGATGTCGTTGTTTAAATGGTGAAGCATTGTGTAATTCGATCCTATGTTTGAACAAGTTGCATTTCCCAATGTCAGTTTCCCCTTTTGAAAAGATATCCTCATGGCTAAGTAGTAATTCCCTAAGTTGTCTTTCTTGATCTGTAGCTAATTCTCCAATGTGAATGTCATCAAAAATGTTGTACTTGTGATCTGAGTTGATGTCCTTAAAAACTGAGTCATCCACTGTAACTGGCTGAAGTTCTGCAATGATTGCTTTTGGAGCTATGTTCACAGTCTGTGTTGTTAAATTTGAAATGTTCACTAAAATGTCTGTTTTGTTTGTATTGTCATAGTGTACAACTGCAGGTGTGATGTCAATGAAATGTGGTAATGCAGATTTTGATGTGTCTGTAATGATTGCGCATGTAGGTTGATGATCTATTTCTTTATCTGTAGTGCACCTAATGTTGATAGACTGATTTGGCCCTATCTGAATCCTATGGCTTTCTGCATTCCGAACTGTGGCTATCTTGTTTTTGTTTCGTCTAAGTTCCCTTTCTCTCAATGTCATGCATCTAAATGCAGTAAACCAAGGTGTGAATAAATTTGCTCTCTGTAGAAATTGAACACCATGTTGTTCCTTACAATCTGTCATTAGTTCAGTTAATATGTTGGTACCCAAAAGAAATGGTGTTGATTTGTTGTAGTCTGTTTCAGGAACAATCAAAAAGAGGCACTTTTGTTGATTTGAATTTGAGATTCCAATAGCCTTAAGATCTGCTTCTATGTATCCACTGTATGGCAATGTGCTTCCATCTGCGCACTCTATATTCAAAATGGTATCTAAGGGCTTAAGTTCCTTTGTGCTAAAATGTTCCTTATAAAACTGTTCTGAGCAGGTTGATACACAAGAGCCTGTATCACATAATGCTGTTGTTGATATGCCATCTATCTCAACTCTAACTGTGCTTGTTTCTCCAACAAGTTTTGGGTCTACTCTCTTGTCCTTGCTCACATTTTGACCCGTAATCTGAGCACTTAACAGTTTAAATGACAGTCACGTGCAAAATGACCTCTTTGATGGCAGGCATAGCATTCTGGCTGAAATGTCCTTCCTGCAGTTGGTCTCTGCACTCTATAAGAGTAATCTCCCCTTCCTTGACCTCTAAATGGACCTTGACCTCTAGGTCTATCACTCACTGGACCTCTAAAGTGTTTCTGTCCTCTCCATCCTACTGGTCTATATGGCTGTTGAGGTTGATAATATCCTCCATATTGTTGAGGTTGTGTAAAGTTCCTGTTTGGTTGGAAGTTCCTGTTTGGTTGTTGCTGCTGTTGTGTTTGTTGTTGCATATTAGGTGCCTGCTGAAATGTGGGTTGATCCTGATGAAACTGCTGATTTGGACTCTGTGTCTGTTGCTGACAATAAGTATTCTGTGATTGGTTGCTCTCTAGCTGCTCCATTCTTGCATTAAGTTTCTCCAACAATGATGTCATATCGCTCAGTTGTTGTTCAGTTTTGGACTTTTCCTTCTTATTAATGGAGTGGCATTTTGTTTTGACCTCCTCAGAGTCTGGATCTCTACCCTTGTCTTCATTCAGCTCATTCTCAATCTGCCTAACTTCTTTCTTGAAATTTCTGTAATCAGGTATAGTTTCAAACTTAAAAGCTGAAAGGTGCTTAAGCTGCGGAGTAAGTCCTCTGTAGAACACCCGCTTTAACATTCCATCAACCTCAGTCAAAGCCTTCATCTCCAACGCTTGAGCATGAATGTCTTCTAATCTAATGCAGTAATTCAATACTGATTCAGCTAAATTCTGCTTACATGCATAAAATTTCTTAAGTATGGACTCTGGCGTCTCTACCATACCATATGTGCTGTTGAAGCTATCAAGTATTTCATCAATAGATGGCTTGACTCCAATATATCTAAGTTGATCTGCAGCATGTCCTCTCAAAGATCTTCTTATAGATTGTAGCAACACCTCATTGGCATATGTCTTCTCTACTTGAAGGCACTTCACCTCATAGGCCCATGTCTGGTATGAAACCTCGCCTTTGCCTTCTTCTCCGAAGAATATAGATATGCGTGGTGCATGAACCTGTGTCTTAAAGGTCTTGGAATCTGATGGTACCTTTGTATCGCCATAATCCACCATAAATTTCTTAAAATCGGCTAAGTCCTTTACAGGAGGTACACCAACTGCCTTCAGATAAGACAATAGCTTCTCATCTTCCTCATCAGACATGTTTAAACTGTTAACACTTCACTATTTACACTAAAGCCAATGCTGAACTATAATATTAATAACACTTCACTATTTACACTAAAGCCAATGCTGAACTATAATATTAATAAATCATTATCAGTCACTTCACTGTTACACAATCAAATAATGTTACTCCACAAAGCACTTATTAAAGGCTCTATCTTATCACAATATTATGTGACAATAATATCATATAGTCTCTGTCTCCTTCCTATATAATTAAAACAAACTTCTCACCAAAGTATTTACCAAGTCTCAATCACCTTTAAAATGTAAACACTATATATCGCTAGAGTTCCACTGTTTAATAAGTCCCTATCATGTGAATATATTCCAAACTTCTTGCCAAAGTATCAACCTCCTTTCATATGTATACACTCTGTATCACTAAAACCATTTCCAGTGAACTAAAATCACTCACTTGTGTTCAAAGTTTCTTTAAAACAACTGTCTTACTAAACAGTATAATAAATATACACCTTAATCACCTTCTGACTAAGTCAACATTATCTCAGACTCAAAGTATATTTCACTATTGAGTATTTCACTATGTGTTTTTTCAAATTCAACTCTATCACCACTCCATGTATTATTTATACAAACTAAAACACCATAGATATCAGTATTTATAACAAAAGACAACAAAGACAATTCAGTTTAATCATTGTAATTTCAAATAATCAATAAACCCTATCAAAGATTTGAAATATTAAGTAAATGGGGCGGGGGGGGGGGGGGGTCTGCACTGCAGTAAAGTAAATTCAACTGATCTGGATCCAAAGTAATGTTGTTGACAAACTGATCTGGATACCAATTACTGTCTGCTACAACTATACTGTCTGCTAACTGATCTGGATCCTCTAAAATATATGTGTCCTCCAACAGGGTATGAAATAACTGGGACAGGGTCTGATTAAATTAAAGTAATTACAAATGAAATTAAATTTCTTAGTTAATTTTTCAGAAATACGTACCAAATCTCCTCATGCAAAATCTTCAAACTCCTTTCTGGCATCAAATGTCGCGTTCCAAAGCTAATATCCAAATGATATGTGACGTATTCAACTTTAATATCTAAAGTTGATATCTGTGATATCTATACTTTTGATATCTAAAGTTTACTCCAATGATGTGTCGTTCAAATGTAAATATCCGAATGGTATGTGATAGCAGTTCAAGCGCATTCAACCTTTGATATCTAAAGTTGATATCTATGATATCTATACCTTTGATATCTAAAGTTGACTCCAATGATGTCACAATATCCGCGATATCTCCTCCCGTCTCAATAAATGCCGGTTATGTACATCAAATTCAACTAAGTAAATATTTGATATCTATGATATCTACCAATTGATATCCAAAGTCAATTGATATCTATCAAGATAATATCCAAAGTCAATAAATGACTAGCTCCAATTCATATGTGTGGTCCTGTCTATCTTTGGCTAATGTAAAGCTGTTTATAAATTATAATTGAATTATATCTAAAAAGCATAGAATCAAATCAATAATAATTTATACATGCAAACAAAGTAGTTCATGATGAGAGAGCTGCATCATCTTGGTCAACACTGTTCACAAATGCTTTAAAAGGTGTCAATGTGAAGAAAACAGAGCAAGCAAATAGCTGAAAACCAACCTAAGACATTGCAAGCAGTGTGGATCCAGATAAGCTACCATGTATAATATGCAGTTTAAGTGGATAAAATGGAGAATGTGCTTATGCATTGAGTCTACACTGTTTGTAATGCATTAGGGTTGGCTTTTAAGTTAAGTACAGCAGCCTTCACTAGTGTCCAACCATAAACTGTCAGAAAAGTGATCAACAGTCAACATCAGAAATAGGAGACGGATTTTTTGCCCTTTTGTCTTTCAGTCACATTGACTTAAATTGGTAGTACATGTACTTACAAACTGGCAATATGGCTAACAATGTTTGCACCACAATGAAACATCGATAAATAGTTAAAATCAGATTTCAATAAAAATAGAAAAGAGCAAACTATGTATGCGCAAAATTGAAAAGGGGAAACTATCCTACTAAGTTCACAAATAATAATGTTTAATCTGTGATTAAACCAGATAGTCTATCCCTATAGAAATAATGCATGTCTTTTGATAAGTCGGAAACACACTGATGCACATGCCGAGAGCACTATCTCATTTAACTCTGATGAATAATGACGAAATAGAACTACTCCTGACTCATGCTCTTCTTCTGCTTTTTGCATCCCCTTTGCAGTCCTCAATCCCTCTCTTACAACAAACTCTACCCCAGCATTATAGGTTGTTCTGTTGAATTGGCTCTGCACAGCATCTGAAAATATAAAAGTATAATACGGTATAATGCATAAGGTATTACCAGAAATTATTAATAATTTTAAATAATTTGAGTTATATCATTATCTTTCCGGAGCAAATGCACAGGTGGTCACGGTTCGGTGCACTTCTTATTGTTGTGATTGATTGTTAAACAAAAGCCATTACACAACAGGTTGGTTTATTTATGAAATGCTTTCAAGAATTTGAGCTTGCCCAGCTCAGAAAGTTGAATTCAGAAATTTGAGAAACATGAATGCACCCAGCTAGCAGCATGTTGGGTAATGTACATGTATGCTTACTTCAGGGCTGCCATTTCTCCGGATTTTTCCTAAATCTTCTGATTTTTTTTCCTGTACATGGTAGCTTAAAGCAGGCTGAAAGTAAAGCAGAATGCGTCTTAAGGCGCATCCTGTTTTACTTACAGCCTGCTTTAAGTAGTCGCATGTCAACAAAACAAGAAACAGGCTATGGAGTAAAGGTATGATTCGTAAAATCGCACTTGAAAAATGCAAATTTGGAAATCTAAGGATTTTTCATGTCAACTTATGGCAACCCTGTTACTTGCAAGTGTAGGTCAAAGGTCAAGGTCACATGATAAAAAAATGTATTGTTGTAAAGGTCTTAACACAAGAAAGATACATACTGAATACGGTAGCGACTAGCCCTAAGTTTATTTGTTCAAATGTTATAGGCATTTAAAGATTTTTTTACAAAAGTAGGTCAAAGGTCAATGTCACAAGGGCAAAAATGTTGGCATCATGGCATGGCTGGAGAGGTCTCGACTTAAGCAAGGCACATGCCAAGTATAATAGGCCTATGTGAACTACTATTAGTGCAAGAGTTATAGACAATGTTAAGGTTTTGGAGTAAAGTTTGATAAAATAGGTCAAAGGTCAAGGTCACATAGTAGGAAAAGGTCGGAAAGGTCTTAACACAAGAAAGATACACACCAAATAAGGAAGACCTATGTCTTTTTGTTCAGATGTATATAAATATAGGCATGTAAAGATTTTTTACAAAAGTAGGTCAATGTCAAGGTCAATGTTACAAGGGCAAAAAAGTTGACATGGTCGGAAAGGTCTCGACTCATCCAAAACACAGACCAACTATGAAAGCCATATAGCAAGCAGTTCAAAGTTTTAGGGAAGTTAAACGTTTAATTTGCAGACAGACGGACAATCATGTTGACAAACAGATTCTGGGGCATAAAAACAGTAGTGGACACATGCGACGTTAATTTTTAAATTGTATTTGCATTGTGAAAGCCATAGTATGATAACGGATGATCGATCAAATTCTTTTTAAAAAAAAAGTCAATAATCCTTATGTTTTCTTCTTTAATGGGAGAAATGACACTCTTTCCAAAGTTTTTAACAAAATTCTGGCTTACTGAATCGAGTAGGTAGGTGTAATTTGTAAAGTATCCGAAACTACCGGGCTGTCCGAAACTAAAGAGTAGCGGATATAAGTCGATGTAGGTGCATTTTCTGTCCAAATTAAGAGACGCATGTCTAAAATATATTTACAGTCAGTAGACAATGTTCGAATAATGATGAATGAAAACGACTATATTCAAATCTCACCTTCTGAAATCATTTTCACCATTGCGTATACCTTCTCGTCCTCCGCCGAGTGACAGGTCAGCCATTTTGATTACCATTTAATCCAGCGTTGAGCTCGATTATTTCTGATCAGCGTGATTACAGAACATGATTCTGATTCGATTCAAAAAACGACCGAATCACAATCATGATTGCTAATCATGATTCTGATTATGAATAAAAAAACACACCCCGGGTGACTGCTTAATCAGGATAAAACAACACAGCAAGCTCCTATAAGCAATCATCTGTGTCTTTAGAAGAACTAATTAGCATTCATGTTAACACACTTTTTGTCTGTAACAGATGTAGAGATAAGAGAGCGTGATGTGAAATGTTCAAGTTGGTATCTAGTATTCATCGACTTTACAATATATACATGTACAGTGCTCCCTCTCTGCAACGACAACCAATGAGACACATACTGTGTGCGTTGTTCGGAGAGAGTCGTTGTAGGGAGGGGAACTTTAAGCTTGGCTTACATTTGCAAAAAAACTTGAATCCAGATCAGACGTCTGATCTGGATTCAACCTGTTTGTCACTTGTCAATATATTTTTTCTATCACTATGTCCACTTAATTATAACTTTGAGAAAAAACAGCAGATGACAATTTTTAGCAGACGATATTGCAACAGTAAAAGTGTTGAACACTATTGTCCTGTTTAGGGGACTGCGGCAAGGGTCGTTGTAAGAAAATGAGTCGTTGTTAGGAGGGCCGTTCTAGGGAGGGATCACTGTAGCTCAAAGAAAACTAGTTTACCATGCCCAAGACAGGCGATAATTTAACACAGATTGAAAACAAAGCATAAAGCCTTTGTAAGGGATTTATGCATCAGTTCCATCCTACAGCAACTTTCTGCTTTCCTTTAATCCTTCTGAAGAATTCTACGTTACTCTCATCACGTCCAACGCATGCATTGTTTATATGTATGTATGTATGTATGTATGGTAGTGAGCTGTTATTCTTAAACCAAATAAAATATTCTGCTCTGTTCTTTTCTGTTCTCAATCTGCTTGTGTAAGTTTCAACACCTCGTACTCCGTTTGAGAAGTGGTGATAATTGGACTTCAATACTTCACTTCTATTATCTTTACCTCATTATACAGTGGAGATAACGTTATTTTTTCCCAATAAACGCGTTTACGCTTAAAACTGGTATTTCCATTGCAAACAGTTTGGAGCCAGATCAGACGCCGGGTAACCCGGCGTCTGATTTGGCTTCAAACAGTTTGCCACGCAGATAAAAATGAAAAGTCAAAATTGTCAAAAGGTTGTCCTTTTCTACATTTTAGTGTTTTGCGTTTGCGTTTCGTTTGCGTTTAAACGGGAAAGAATAACAGATTCTCCACTGTACTTGTATGGATTTATAACGTGTTTAATTTGGGTTATTTAATGAATCCAGTACAACCAAAGAAAGTTTACAACTTTTTTTTCATCTTTCATCATTTAGCTAATGGGTTCACACTATCCTGCAGTAAACAACCGTATGTATACACCGGTCGTATTTCTACTTTCATTTTCGATTTAAACACCCACGGTTTGTAAACATACCTTTCCAAAGGCTCGTTTTTCCTTCCTTAAAGTCTGGCATAATTTTCCCTTAATTCGGCTTTTAACTCGGGAATAGTGAAAGCCCCGAATATGTTTCCATCCTGTCAGTTATTAGTGTAGATTCGTAGATTATGTGGATATTAATAGTTTGTGTTCGGTTACGCAGCGCATCAACAGATGTCTGCTAGCTACTTTGACCGGGAACGGTGCTGACCCCGCAGGAAAATCAGGCACAGATAACTCACTGCGATTCCCCATTGCTTCATGTATCATACCAATGGCCGGTGAAATCCTGATTAGAACAAACTACCCTTGTATTAACCGCATGTTGTGCAGTATAAAGAATGAAGGTAAAGCGTGGCCATCTGATCACACAATTAAGGTACCAATGTACTGTAAACTCTAGCGAGTCTTAATCTCTGTAGACCCCGGTCAGACGCGGCGTCGAGGAGGAAGTTGTTGGTCTTGGTCTACACTGTGTGTTATGCAACACATATCTTTTCTTGATACGACTCTTTTGTAATTCGTCATCCGCAGCCAATTTGTGGTTACTAAGGCAACTCACGATGTTGTGGCGTTGCGAACAATGCCCTAAAACTACATTGAAGTACGCTTAACTTTTCAATTACGACCACATAAGTGTTTTGAATTACACTAAAGCCTCTCTTCTACGATATCTGTGTTAATTAGTAGGTGTTTACAACAGGTGAGTGGTTAAAGCAAGGTGACAATGAAACATAAAAGCACCTACGATATAGGAGCTTTCTTTTTTAAGTTTCCTTACTTTAAGCTGTCACCTGTCTTATATACAATCGATTAGTATTCGTTTTAGTGGTCAAAATAGACAGGTTTTACTGAATTAGGTGATTTAGACATGTGACTGCTGAAAGAAGCGTGAACGTAAAACAGAAAGCATCTTTATTAACTATTTGTCTTACTTTCACCTTGTTTTAAGCTGTCAGTCGGCTTTAATACTATACATTAGCCTTATTTATAGTGGTCGAAATAGAGAAGTTTTACTGTCCAACAAAATCTTTCAGAATGATAGACATTCACAAGCTTGGAAAATATTCTGTATAAAAGAGGTTTGGGAAACTCAACTTTAACATTCTCAGAGCTCTAGCTTCGTTTAAACATATTGTATTTCTAAAAATATACTAGCAAAACGGCTGTGTCACATCGGAAACTTTACAAAGAATGCAAAGCTATTGGAGCGTGGGAATAATGGGTGAGAGAAATTTGGTGTATCAAGTTTTGGATCCAACTAGGGTAAATGTTGTAAATGTCAAATCTGAGAAATTAAAACAGACGACAACTGTAATAGAATATTATGAAGGGGCTACATATCCACGGTGTATAAACATTTACGGGTTAATTGACATCTGTACTGATAGTTTTTTAGCACTGAAGAGATAAATGTCACAATGGCGGAAGTGCGTGACCACTATGAGGTGAGTAAGTCCTATTCTACAGACTTTCAAGCATTGTTTCATGGCTGTACATATGACATGCCCAACTAGAAATGTTCCAGGTGTTAAATTTTAACGTATTGAGATGTTGTTCTGAATTAATCTTGTTAAATATTCTCTGATATTGGCGACGGCTCACCTTGTTTTCGATAGCGTTGTCATAAAGATCCAGTAATTCTACCTTCGAAACAACATTTTCAGCACCTTAAGCTAAACATACTTTTCTGAAAATATATCTTATATCCATTGATGCAATTCTATAGAAACCATTTATTTGAATGTGCAATTTAAAATGCTAGAAAGTATATAAGCAATGTAAAGCAACCTGTATGGTCAGCTGTAGAGGAAATGTACCTTCAGCTGTGAGAGTGAATAAAAAAGTTCTATGCGGTCAGCTCGTTTCTTCACTTTCATTTTCAGAAGCCACGTATAGCTCTTATTACTACGTCTAAGTTTTCAACGTTTTCTCTGAAGCCTTAACTCAGTGCCAAGAATCATAAAGCAGAAACTCTAAGGGTCAAAGTATTGAATTTGAAATATTTCAAGGGGAAACAATGCACCCATAAAATTAATACTTTTCCAATCTATAATTTATTTTTAGAACAACCAAACATTTACAATAAAGTGACAAGAAAACCATTAATATTGCAAAGTCTAGTAAAACAATGAAAAAAGAAGAATGCTCCACACAACTCCTAAAAATTAGATTTCTTAGCAGCAGAAGCAGATAACGGTGACAGGGCTGCCATTTCCCGGAATTTTGCGAAATCTTCCAATTTTTCTTTAATAAAGCTTATACTGTCTATTTTCTATATGTTTTATAAAGAGCTTGGCTGTGCTTATGAGATTTATTGTTTTAAAAAGATGACTTTGTATCCGAAATATTCGCAGAATAGTGTTAATGTTATAGGGCCTCGAAGCAAAACAATTATATGAACGTTAAAATCGCATTTGAAAATTTGGAAATCTTAGGAAATTTATGAGCAACTTAAGAAGATGTTGATAAAGAAAAGGAAGCATCGTTTGCAAAACACTTCACCTCACGATTCACAGCCAAATAACAAAGAAGAGATTCACGGAGAAGCAGAAAATGATTATGATACGATTGAAATATTAATGGACATGTTGCCAATGATTGAAGAGAACATGGAAGAGGGCGGCCACCTAGAAAGTTTTATAAAATTTTAACAAACCGGTTTCAGACGAAAGAATACCTTTGATGAATACAATTTATTGCGTATTTATTATTTCTGAACGTTGTCAGGTGGTACTAACTCGAAGATGCAAGAATTGTGTGGTACTCAGACAATATCAAGTGGTTCTGGAAAATAGGACTGAAGCTGTTCAAAGGAATGTATCTCCTCTTCATGCCTGGAATGAAATATTTAGTACAATGAGTTGAAAGCAGTGAAACTGTTGACCCTGCACTGTCATCTATCAAATTTGCAGTACCTAAGAGAACAGAACGTGTCTCGCCGACAGTAGTGTTTCAACACATCAAGAGCAAGTAACTCTTGATCCGTTGGTCTGGTTTCGACAATAATCTCTAATGGTCATATAGATCATCTGAACTAATTTGAGAATTGTTGGATAAAAATTGTGGCCCATAGAAAAGTAAACTCTAAAATTGCTGACGCACGATGGATGCCGGACATTCAACGATCGGAAACGGTTACCCTGAGCTTACTCAAGTGAGCTAACACCAAAATGAAAAACAGTGTTTTAAACGTTTTTTGCAGATCTATATAATTTACAAACTTTTGAACTAAAAATTATCCTATATGTATGTACGTTAATCTACAACAACAGACATCTATGATCAATCCTATTTAACATTTATCCGCACCTGAATTTTGTATACGATTTTTTTAGAACGACCCCTCGGTAATTGTTAAGTATCGGGTGTCTGAAGTCGGTGGCGGTGACGGTCGTAAAACTCTATCATAACTATTAAAAATAAGCTATCACTATCAAAAATGGTCTACAACTACAGCACATCCCCTTTATAGCGACAACTTAACATGAACAGCTGTTATGTTCTGTGTTTAAATCAGCTTTCTGTCATTATACTTTAAGCTGTCATCTATTTTAAACACCATCGATGAAGTGTTCTTTTCAGTAGATGAAACTTATTCATAGAAATTTGCTTAAGCTACTGATAATTGAACTATTCTGTCCCGGATCGGTGTTACCCAGACACCGTGAAGCGTTCCACTAGCTGCATCGACCGGTTCATTTGAAATACATTGTACTTTACAATTAATCTCGGTGGATCTTTAAGGAAAGTAAGTTTGTTATCTTTACCAATTTTAACTGCTTCTGTCTGTTTCCATGTATTTCATTGTCTTTGTATATTTCATTGTCTCACTGTGTCTTCCCTGTCTGTCTCTCTGCCTGTATGCCTGTGTGTATGTATGTTTCTCTCTCTTTCTCTCCCACACTTACACACACTCATACACATACACTTCATTTCTGTGTCCTTCTTACTTGTTTTGTTCTGACATTTGACAGAATACTTGTCCCCCCCTGCATCTTACTATAAAAACGATTTCCTCATACCGGTATTTGATATGAGAAATCGTAGCGAGTGCTTCATTAACAATCGACAGTTTCGGAAAAAAATCTATTTGTAAGGTCAATTATATATGTTTCAGTGCTTCCATTTTCGATCTTCTGATTAGCATTTTCTATATAACTGCATATCAAATACTCACCAGCAATAACGTTTTCTAAACTACTCTCACATTTATGAACAATTTAGATCAAGCTCAAACACCTATTCATGCTGCACACAATCAGATTACAAACGGTTTACGACCTCTATGACAAACTAGTATCTGTCATACGCACGTGGATACTATGTGATCTATTTTGTCGTAGTGGATGATTCGGAACTGGTCATTTCCTACCAAAACCAAATTGTACCAAAACCATTTCGTACCCACAAATACGAAATTAGCACTTTAATAGCTTTACAATTATTTGATTCGTTTGCTGGATCTATTTTAAATTATGCTTGCCCTGTCTTGGGGTCTTTCAAGCCCACAGATATTGAGTGGGTACATCTAATATAATGTAAGGCTATACTGGTTGTTAAACAAAGTACAAGTAGTACAGCGGTTTACGGAGAGTTAGGAAGATATCCTTTGTACTTTAACAGATTTGTCCAAATAATTATATACTGGTGTACTCTGTTTAGCACAAACAATATAATTTTGAAGTATATATGTTACAGTCAATCTGTGTAATCAGTCATTACGCGGAATGACTAAAATTTCAGTCATTACGCGTAATGACTGTTTCACTTAGTCATTTCACGCAATGACTAAAATCTTCAGTCATTTCACGTAATGACTGAAATTGAGCGGCCATTATTACACAGATTGACTAAAGGCCATTTGTGAGTTTCAGGCAATGTGTGTAATGACTTTAATTTAATAAATTCATCAGCAATTGTTCATTCACAGCATTAGTTATGCATAATTATTTTTAATACTTCTTAACAAACAATTGTTTAAGAATTTTTGCCCAAAAAAAGTGAAAATAATTATATGAAACTTGATCTATGAAACAAAATTCAATTCAATTCAAATTGCATTATTTCGTATCTCAGTTTACATATATGTAAATACATGAGACAGTTATACTAAAGGTGGTGGTCTGGCATTGACGTGCAAACACATCTAGTCGAACTTATGCTGAGCGGACAGACCCTTCAAAATAGACTATTAGATTATCTGGGATAGGTTACATACAGGGCCGATCAGGAGCAAGACAACGGCTTTATTTGGGGTTCTCTGCAAATCTCTAGATACTTATCCGCCCTGTTGCAACCCGTCCTCAGAGACCAATCAGATGAATTCCCTTTTTGTCCGCTCAACACATGTTCGACTGTAGGACTACACATGTACAAAAGATTCTCAACTGCGAGGTCAATTTTAATGAAATGGACAACACGAAAATCTGGTTATTGAATGAATTGAGAAAAGGTGTTGTGGGGGAGGAATGTTGGACGAAGCATGCAAATTTCACTGCAGTGGTTCGGATGGATAGCTATGCCAGAAGAAATGTATTGATATGCAAATTAGATTCGTAATGTTTACCAGCTTTAACCAATCAAATAAGAGGCTGGGACTGTCATTTGAGCGATTTGTTCTCGAAAGTCAAGCTTGCTAATCTGGGGTAGTCACGGATTACTCGCAGGTAAGAATCCTTTACTATTTGTTTATAGATATATATCGTTTGTAAATCTCCATCAATGGAATACTTTCGTGGGGCGCTTGAAGTGTTATCAGTAAAACAATTGTACTTTTACGCGTTACTACAAGCAGATAAGCATTTCAATTATTCTTTGCTGGAATTCTAGAAATATTTACATGCTTGCCAGTGGGGGCGCTCTTCAATATATGGTAAAAAAGCAAGGATATTTCTAAACAAAAATCAAAGTTGTGGCTGAATGTAGCTGACCGCAAAATATGTAAAGAATATTTTCAGATATCATAAAAAAATTACCATAACGGACCTTTTTCACTCTGTAAGGCTTTGGAACGTTTGGATCCAGACCGGGTTCTATAGAATATGTTTCCCAGTCTGGATCCAGATCACCTCGTTCAGCTTACGTTTTTAGGATATAAAGAGGATCGAGCTTATGCCGGGAAATTTCAACATGTGGCGTTTTTAGAGGCGACGGACATTTAGATGAGAGAGAGAGAGAGTTATTCTTTGCGCAGTAAGCATTAGCTTCGATCATATTATGTGAAATATTTAGATCAAGATCAGGTCCCAGTAGATAAGGGTCCCGGTGTTGATCTAGATCAAGTCATGCAGATATTATTGTATTTTAGTTTAATATATTAAATGATTCTAGGCCTATGCTCATGCTTGAGTAATGAGTAAGCAGATGTCATTTTTGAGGCACGCCAGTAAAAAAGTTGAGAAAGATTCTTTACATGTCAGACGAAGTACTATGCGTCTTTGCTCGGGAAAACAACGTCTAAAGTTGTATACAAAACGTCCCGTAGTAACCGGCCATATTTATGTTACATATGGCAAAATAAAACAGAAAGTAAACTATTTCAGCTTTGAATAATTTGGGAACAGTTTGGGTTCCTATCAGGCCCCTAATAATGTGGGGTCTGAACAGAATCCAATCCCAGCCCAATAAGAGCATATATCTAATACCTTTAAGTATTACATAATTTTATAATTGTTGAACCCTTTCTGCACTGAGATTCCACAGTGTTGGAGACACTCGGGATCCAGACCAGGACCCTTATGAAATGGGTTCCGGTCGGGGTCCAGATTGTCTTATTGCTCATATTTTGTTTATTAGAATATTACGAAAATTGACCTTATAATTTAAGCAGACAGCCTTAAAAGCTGACAGTCACTCAGTGAAGAAAAACCACTCCTTGTCGAAACGAAACACAAGGAGTCATGCATTATATTGTAAAAATATATATTATATTATTAAATACATGCATTTTTTCAATGTTTCAGTTTATATCATTAGATACTGTTATCAACATAAATAGCTTAATTGGTTTGTTTGATTTCATCTAACCATTTCACATACATTTATCAAGCGATAAAACAGATATTTGTTACTGAATGGATAATAACTTAATTGTTTGTTTGTTTGTTTCTTGCACATTAGTAAGTGATAACAATAGGTATTTGCCAAAGTATTTATTAATGCAATTAGTGATAACAGTCTTTAACTGTTTTTCAGCTACACAAATCAAAATCAGATTAAATTGCTTTATTTTGTACCTCAGTTTACATATATATAAATACATGAGACAGTTATACTAAAGGTGGTGGTCTGGCATTGACGTGCAAACACATCTAGTCGAACTTATGCTATTCAGATACAGGACTATTTCTGAAAATGCATATTCAACCTCTTGTTTCGTACTTTTTTATGACTGAGTGTGTGTTCTGTTCTACAGGACTATTTCTGAAAATGCATATTCAGGACTGTATAAATTGGAGGTATTTTCTTAAGTGGAGGAATAAATTAGAGGCGCTAGAATGTGTATTTATGGGGTGATGGGTTAACTCAATCATCTATTACTATGAAGGGTAGTTTTGCAATACAGTTAAACCTCTAAAAGACTAATTGATAGAATATTGACACTCTTTTCTATCATTGTGTTTCAAGAATCAACTGTATTAAACATGAAAATTAAGCAAACTAATAGAGAGGTTTTACTGTGTAATTAGAATACTTTTTTCATCAATCACAACACTTACTATTTTTCTTATTGCTGACTGTTTCGTCCACTACTGTGGACATCCTCAAAGCTACTGGCGACGTGACGACTTCTCACTCGCGGCTTTGAACCTCGGGACTCTCCACCAATCTTCCGTAGATTGGCGAAAAGAGGGTCGTAGATCCCGGAAAGGAAGGTCCCCTGGTCCCTGTTCATTACCGCCCCCTGTGTCCTGATGTGTATTGCCTCCTTTGTCTTTCTCCAGTCACTTTCCCTTTCTACTATACTTGCCCCCTCCCAGTCTATCTGATGATTGTTTATGTTTTGGTGGTCTGTGATTGCACTTTTTTCCATCGTGCTTTCTGACATTTTTCTATTTGCCCTAGTGTAAGTGGGTTTTACTCTTGTATCACAGTCTTTCTTGTGCTCAACTAGTCTAGTGCCGAATTTGCGGCCAGTTTCCCCTACATACACATTGTTACAATTCTTGCACGGAATACTATATATCACCTCCGCCTTGTCTTCCTTGGGTTGCTTGTCCTTTGGGTGCACCAAGATATTGCGTAATGTCTTGTAAGGGCGCATAGACGTGGATACTTGATGTTTCCTAAAAACCCGGCTGATGCCTTCCGAAAGTCCTTTTATGTATGGGATAACCACCATTCCTTTAGATTTTTTATCATTCCTTGTCTTGTTGTTCTTGTTGTTAGAGTCTTTTCTTTTGTTGGTAATGTCTTTTTTAACTCGTTGAATTGTCCAGTCAGGGTAACCACACTTCGCTAACGCGTCTTTTATGTGTCTCTCTTCCTTTTCCCTATCCTCCTGTTCAGTGACAAGAGTGTGACAAGGACCAGGGGACCTTCCTTTCCGGGATCTACGACCCTCTTTTCGCCAATCTACGGAAGATTGGCGGAGAGTCCCGAGGTTCAAAGCCGCGAGTGAGAAGTCGTCACGTCGCCAGTAGATTTGAGGATGTCCACAGTAGTGGACGAAACAGTCAGCAATAAGAAAAATAGTAAGTGTTGTGATTGATGAAAAAAGTATTCTAATTATGGATTTACCAACACAATGAACACTTTCAAGAATTTACTGTGTAATGTTATATGACAAACAGTGCAGACCCTGATTAGAGAGTTGTCTGGACTTGTTCTGCATGCTAGTGTTTATTAATGCAATTAGTGACAACGATATTTAACTCATTCACCTTAAGCTACAGTCTAATCAGATATGAGATATATTTCGGACGATGCTTATTCATGAGTTTAAAAATTGGAGGTATTTTCTGCAGTGGAGGAATAAATTTAGAGGCGTAAAAAGGTGTATTTATGGGGAATCGATAAACTCAATTACCCCTGAAATTTTCAAAGGGCAATGCTGGTTACATTTTAGTTTTAATCCGTATATGACCTTGAAGTGTAGTTTTCTGCAATACATTAATGCCTCTTTATTATTACAAATTTAAAATGACTTTTAAGGGTTATGATTATGAATAGATTATGAAAAAACAGTTGTTTAAAAAAATCGCTTTGTTTTTATTTTCAATCAATACAATGTAATAATGAGCTATAAAAATTGTCGATTAATGCTTTTCTTATAATAACTTAAAATTACCTGTTAAACTTGAATAAATAACACATTTTGTGCAAAAAAATGTATAACCAATAATAACAATGTAATACAGAAAGCTAAAGTCGATCTAGTCATTTCGTGAAATGACTGGATGTGTTTTTCAGTCATTACGTGAAATGACTGAAGATTTTTGTCAGTACGTGAAATGACTATGTGAAACAGTCATTACGCGTAATGACTGAAAATTTTAGTCATTACGCGTAATGACTGATTACACAGATTGACTGTAACATATGAGTCCCGCTCCAGGAAAACCGGGCTTAATGACAAAATTTTCGAATTTGTCTTTTTTGCAGAAAAGTATAGTTCAGGCATTTTCATACACCACACCGAAAACCGTATCTCATTTCGACAAATACTTTTAATTTTACAGCGGTTTAAATAAAACAGGTATAGCGATAAAAAAACAAGATTATGACGTCAAAATGACGTCGCGTTTTTGATGACACAATAAACTGATTATGACGTTTTTTCGCGATAAACTCTAACCCTTCACTTGCTGAATTAAACATTTTTCTTTCTAAAGTTTTAACAAGTCTTATTCTTAATAAGGTGTTTTCTATAAACATATGTATATCCTTCAATAGTGCCGTAAAACACAAAATGTGAGTGCCTTACAGCTTGGGTCCAGATAAGGAGGCGAATTATTCGGTCATTCATTCGAATCCAAACTGAATTCAAAGAATGTCGATCTAACGATTATCAAGAAAGAGTTAATTGTCGTTTGAAAATGATGCATATAAGAGTTCTATTAGTACATGTATAACATTCCATCTAGATCATCTCCTGAATTGTTACTCGGCCATGTCAGCACTTGGCGGTGGACACGTGATGTCTTTATGCTGCTCTCGCACAAACGGTCTAACTGTCTTATACAAGTAGTTTTGTCTCTGTAACGATAGTCCAGCGGGAGGTAAACTTTCCGGTAAACTTTCTGGAAACTGGGCCCTAGGTTTAAGCACAGATATCTCCTGTTCTGCTGCATCACTTTTGGTCTTGACAACTACTACACCTGGTTAATCTCTATCCATCCGAAAGTACTGATATTTTCTGTGAATGACAACAAAATTGCAACTACAGTTCACCACTGTAAAGTGAATTTCAAGTTGCGGAGGTGGGCATTGTAACACCGACATGCTTTTCGATGAAGAGTATATATAAAAAGGTAAATTTTGTACTTTTAACTTATATACAGGTACTTATAAATTAAGGTTAAGGACCCCTAATTAGATAGGACCAATATGTGAACTCTACGTACAGTTATCGACTATTTTCGTCAACTACTTCGTTGTTCCTAACTATGCTTTGGGTCAGCCCTAATTCTAACCCTTGAGCATTGTTCGGGTTGAGCCGTGAATTGACGAGAATGGCCGACCGCTGTCTGTAGACAATCGGCACTGACCAATATTGACCCGATCTCATTAGGGATGCTCAACCTTAATATGTCACTAATAAGTACAGTACATTAATTGGCATCATGAAGCATCCAATATCAATGCTTATATAATTTATATTATTATGAATGATATTTATAATGACACGAGTCATATCGTCGGTTTTAATTTTTAAAAATATAAAAAAGAGATTTTGTCATTCTGTTTCATCAATAAAAGAAATACCACACTTACCTAATGCCTTTTAGTGGTTTGATGATTGGCTCAAGAAAGGACTTCCAGTCCTGCCATTGCCAGGCCGGGTATCTGACTGCTATGTTGGTAGAGGACGACTTATTGACCACATCTTCAAGCTGGTCCTTGGAGTCACAATCAGTGCGTCGGTAGAGTTTCTTTATACAGGCAAATGCACTGTCCACGAGGCACCGGGCATGTCCAGGAACCTGCATCATGTATTCAATCGTCACATGTCTTCCCGTCATCACACGCCATAACAAATATCCAATGACATATTTGTTTTTGTTCTGGCCTGAAAATACCAGAAGAGAACAAATTGTGAGAACTCAATTTCTTTAATTCTCTTCATTGCCATGACGTCATCAATTATGAAAAAATGTCTGGTCTTATTTCTCAAATTTAATATTTAGGTGTTTTGATTTAATAATTATTTACATAAATGTCCAACAGTTTGGATCCTGATGAGACACCGCGTTATGCGGCGTCTGGTAAGGATCCAAACCGTTTGCATATAACTTTATTTTGTACTCGGGGTAGTGAGGGAGTTAAAAAGCAAGTGACTGTCTATATTGCAGGGCAAATGTCCTGCATTAAACTACGCAGTCGTCTGCCTTAATGACTGATAATAACTTTTTTGAATGGTCAATTTAGAAAACCTCTAGTGCATAAACATAGTTTAGCGAAGTTTGCCAATTAACAATTAATCATTGTAGACAATTTGACATTATTTTCTATGTATTGCATTTGTTGGAACACCGTTGGTGTTGTGTTATTCTTTTAATAATCTATTAATCTTCCGCAACCTTCTTTCAACTTTTATGTCGTTAGCAAATAGTTTGGATCCAGACGAGATGACGAGTAACTCTGCTTCCCATCATGACCTAAACTTACTGGTTGACATTTTGATTATAATTAAACGTATTGAAGGAAAACTTTTATACTTAGAAATAAATCAGATTACAAAATGTCCAGAGGCAGAGTGTATGAGGTTTAAGTTAGTATGTGAGAAGGACAAACCTGGACAGTTGTCTGCATGTATGGCGCAAGCTGACTCTCCGCTGTATCTAGTCTCCATGGCCCAGTGTATCATAGAAATGACGGAGTTGGGTCCATGTGTACTGGTGCCGTCAGTGCCGATCGTCTCATTTTCATCTATCAGGAAATTTAGCTGTGTCGGGATGCCGTCAATCCTGAATCCAAAGAGCTGGACCTTTCTCAATGACATGAAATATACTGGGCCCATTTGTCTTGAATGGTGAGGCAGGCAAACGTTTTGACTAAAGTCAAATGTGTAGTGGACATAGTTGTCAACTTCATTGTTAAGATACGTTTCCTTAGATAGTTTGATACATGCATTATATGTATCTCTTTCTGTCTGTGCTTTAAGAACGTGCTGTCTGAGGGCATCAGTGGACTCTAACTTTTCTTCTTCTGTCACAGAATCAAGTACCTGTTTCCTAAGTTTCTCACAGGTAGCACATACGTCATCTCTCGGGCTGGCTACTTTAATGTGAAACAAACAGGACCTCCATATGTTGTTGAACGTAGAATACTTTACCACACGGCTGGTAGGGTCTCTCTGCAAACAACTCTCTGCATATTGTTGATGAATACCGACTTTTGTCGTATCACTTGGTAGATATATTGGTGCAGTGCCATCACGTCCCCGAGGTGCGGCAGGTTGAGGTATTCCAATTTCATCAGCGTAGTTACTGATGAACTTGATCACTGGCTTTAGGTCTTCAAAAGTTAGTGCTTTTGATGGTTTCTTGCCTGTGTTTTTATGTGTTCTTGGTACAACACCTGATTCAGTAACATGTCTCATAAGGTTTTGCAAACAGTGTTTTCCGACGTCAAACATCAGCATAAATGTCCTTTTACAAACACGATGCCCCTTGAAGTTTAATTCATGGCTCGATCTTTGTCTTTTCTTCCCTCTCTTTGTTGAGACTCTTGAAACACTGTCCACAAGCGATGCCATTACATACATTTCCTTATCTGATTTGTCCATTTCTCTGACATTTAAAAGATGTGTATACATCTCAGAGACAGAAAAATGTTCTGCACAGTTCCTATGGCACCCACATCCAGATAGCTTAAAACACCGAACAGTCTCATGATCGGGGTCGCAGTCGATGGAAACAGCTGCTTGGTTCCAAGTTTCTTCATCGACATCGTCCTCATTACTGTCTCCATTTGCCTCTAGAAAATATCGGGCACGTTGATCAATGTTGATCTCGTTCGTTATCTCTTCGACTAAAATGTCTTCATCAACCTCTTCACTGTCATTATAATCCTCATCTACGTCGACACTTGCCTGGGAAGCTGAGGGGATCCGGCCAAAGTGTTCCGAGAAAAGGCTTTCAAGTTCCTGGAAAATAATATGTAGATCTTTAATACTCATTGAATGAAATGTTATTCAATATTCATAAAGTAAAATCTACGTTAACAATTCAGTGAAATTTTCACAAGAAAACAGGTGACAATTTTGTGCAAAATGATTTGCTTGTATCTCTTGCATAAAGCAGTCACCTGATTTTTACATCTAGATCTTTAAAAAACCGTCTGTGTTTAGTTTAGCGAGGTTTTAGTGTATACCTTTTTCTTCAAGTTAAGTCAGAAATACTTTTTGATTAGTCTTTTTCATTAAATATAATAAACCTAACGTTCTATAAATTCAAAGAAAAAAAAAGGGGAGATGGGGGAAGTCGGATTCGAACCCGCAACACTCAGATTGAGAGTCCATCACACTTACCGCTCCACCACAGCGCCAAGCATAAATCTTGTATACACATGTTGTACTTAAAATTAAACATCTTATAAAAATAACCAAACTGACCAAACTGAGTAGATCAATAAAAAAATATTTAAATCGCAAAGTATTTATGTACATCTACATTCTCATACAAATGTTTTTTTCTAACTTAAAACCGGTACAACTACAGTATAATGATTTACATCTACATCCGCTCACTTTGTATTTCTATTTATAGATCTAGATCTGTATAAAAACATTGCGTGGTTTTATGACACGTTAAATGCAAGTTGCTGCTTGCAAGTCGATTGCTTTCGATAGACACATATTTAAAGGACTAACAACACGTACATCTAGATCTAATCAACATAGTTGTACATCGGAATTCTCTATTCCGCGAAAATCAGAAATGGCGCCATCGATATTTACAGCCGACACTGGTCAGCATCTTTTTGAAGTTTTTAGAAATGTAATGCTATTTAGGAATAAAAGAGAATATATCTTACCTCAAGCTCACTATCCATCCTATCCACATATGAATCACTCAAATAAAACTAGGCCTTATCCGACAATACAGTTTGTATAGAAATGTAGCGATGATAAAACAAAACACGGAAGTAAATCGATCTATGTCAGTAATGACGTCAAATGTTTACAGCTAATTTCTGACGTCATTTCATCGATGTCATTAAGCCCGGTTTTCCTGGAGCGGTGCTCAATTATATATCAAGATGTCTGTACAAAATGTAAAACGGGGGCAAGTAATTGGGCTTCGAAAGTGAAAGGTTTACTAAGTGACTTTGGTTTCACAGATGTCTGGGACTGCCAAGAACAAGTAGATTTTAAACGTTTCCTACCTTTATTTAAACAGAGAGTTATATATTGTTTTACACAACAAAGGCACGCTGTTTTAGAAAACAACTAAGTATTAATTCACTTATATAGTCCGGCTGCTTAAGTCACATTTATGAAAGGGAATACTTCGCTTAGTGATGCAAGCACCAAATTTTGCACACATGATGCCCAGGATATACGTTTTTAAAAAATCACGAGATCCACCCGAAAAATACAAGATGGCCGCCATTTTTCAAGATGGCCGCTGGTCAAAGGTGCAAAATACCTTTTCAGTGTAAAAGGTCAATAATTAGAAGTATGTTTATAATCCATACATCGAAATGAATTATTTTGACTTGGATAACTTAATATAGTAAATTAAAATCCAATAGGACTGATAATTATAAGATGGCGGCCATTAAATGACTCAAAATTAGCGTTTTTGGTATAAATATACTTTATTATGTAATCTTATAATGCCTATAATTTGGAGATACAAGCACCAAACTTGGAACAAATGATATCCCGCATTTACATTTTAAGAAAAATGAGTTATCAACGTGTAAAATTCAAGATGGCTGCCGTTTTTCAAGATGGCCGCCTCGTTACATGTAAATGTGAAAGCAAATGCTTTCAGAGTAGAATGTAAATAAATAGAATTACGCTAACGATCCACATACCGAAATGAAAAGAGTTTTACTCAAATTGAAAATAAAAAGGACTACTAGTTTCAAGATGGCGTCATTTAAATGACTCAAAATTAGCGTTTTTGGTATATAGTAAGGGCGCCCAGGCCAGTGGAAACTTTTTTTTGCAAGTGGTGATGCAGAAAATTTTCAGTTATACTGCCGAATTCGTAATGCATTTTTATGAAGACTTTATGCGGATGCCAATTTCAAAAGTGGTCAGAATTTTTTCTACAGTCATTTTACTTACCCCACCCACCAACGTTCAATGTTAATTCTTATAAACGGAAAACATGCCAACAAGTTTCAGGGCTGACTGGACCAAGGTCCCCAAATATCCGGAATTTATCAAACCTATATCATGTTAAAGGTGCAAGTATTCTCTACAGAATGGCACTTGTTTAAAGTTAAACGGCCGCCGGATGACTCGGAAAATTAGTATTGATTATCTGCCCCTGAATACTGAATTCCAGCTTCTTACTTTCCAGTATATAAACTTATTAGTAGACATGATACGTGAATTTCTCTTCAAATCATGATGCCAAGTTTCCTTTTGTGAATGGGAATTGCATAAAACCATCGGAAAAATGGAAATCAAAACAACTAAAAATCCAAGATGTCTGCCGTCGGCCATTTTGTCGGCCATTTTGAAAATATCCGAAAATATTTTTGTCTTGGAACTAGGTGTGACACATGATTTCTAGCTAATTTGTGGTCAATAAATTCATTGCTGACATTAAAATTGCCTTTAGACGGGTTTGGTTAGGTCAAATTAACTAATTCTAATCAATTGCCACTACATGTATATGGTATTGATAAAATGAAAAACAGTGTCGACATATATTATTGTCACATAACTTCATGTTAAAATAACATATTGTACTAACAGATGTGTCATTAAAGCATCTTTATGGTAATATGGCTTGAGGACATACATAATACATAATATTTCATGTGACAATCTCCAGATAAGCGAATGGCGCATGCTGTTGAAACATGTACACATCTTGGTGTTGAAATGGGTCCTTTATTGGCTGTTAACTTTGTCAGTATCGCATAAATACTCAACAACCCATGCCATACATGTTGTCTCAGTTCATTGAGTCATCTATACGTTCTTAAATAGTTAGGCAAGGAATTGAAGTCCTCCATAAAGCCATATAACAACAAAAACCAATGCCTGTCACAAGGTATGGTAGTCGGTCTGCCCGTCTTCATGTTTGAAAAGAAACTTATCAGAGCGCTTTTGAGTAAGGGACCTAAATTTAGATTACCTGCCTTAATTGATTTCGATACTTGCCGTAATCATATTTCGGAAGCTTTGCATAATTATAGTACCAACTGGTGCCGAAGAGAACATGCTGAAAATGACGCTCTTTCAAAATGGAAAGAATTAATTTTTGATATTATCGATATCCGGATTTCGTTCTATTTATCCAATAACCATCTTTTACCACCTAAACCTAAATTTAACATTCGTCACTTAAAGAAGGGCATACAAGACTTTCATTCCAAGTATGTACTCGTTCCTGCCGACAAAGCATCCAATAATGTGATAATTGTATGACGATTACATTATGTTGATGCTTTAAACCAGGAACTTGTGAATACCAATTCCTATATATCTACCAATTTAACGGAGCGTAATGTAGTATCTGATCATCTTGATACATGTAAACAATTAAAAGCTGATGTCAACATTACATGCCACAAACTTCCTACAATGTACTGGATACCAAAACTCCACAAAACACCTTATAAGTCTCGTTTTATTGCTAATTCAAGTGCATGTACTACTACTAAGATTTCCAAACTTTTAACATCGTCTTTAATTAAAATCAAAGAACATGTTCAAAGGTATTGTGATAAGACTTACGAAAATTCTGGACTTAATCTGTTTTGGTCTATCAAAAACTCTAATGAAATTTTGGCGAAGCTTGAATATAGAAAATACCAAGCTTGCAATATAAGTACGTATGACTTTTCAACACTATATACTACCTTACCTCATAATCTAATAAAAGCTAAACTTATACAACTTATTGAAAAGACTTTTGCCAGAGAAAGGAAGCTATTTCTGGCGTGTAATACTGATCGTGCATTTTTTACAAATGACACGGTTAAGCATTACACTATGTGGACTTGCACCGATAAATACGAAAGAAGACTCAAGCAGGAAACGCAACACAAACAATACACCCATCTCTAAAGCAGAACACACACACAGCCATACCATAACAAGCACACACACACACACACGCAATACCATTCCTTCATCTACACACTAAATAGAAAGTCTGTGAATCACTAACATTTCTTCTGGATAATATTTATGTACGTTTTGGGAGTACCATATACCGCCAAGTGATTGGTATTCCTATGGGTACAAACTGTGCGCCCCTTGTCGCAGACCTATTTTTGTACTGTTATGAGAGGGACTTTATGCTTAGTCTAAAACCTGATACACAGGCAGATATGATCGAAGCCTTTAACAATACATCGCGCTATCTAGATGATATTTTTAATATAGACAACCCATTTTTTGATACGTTGTTTCCTTTTATTTACCCAAAAGAACTACGCCTTAATAAAACAAACGAGTCAAATTTGTCGGCACCATTTTTAGATTTGGATCTTTTTATAAATAACGGAATTGTTTCTTCTAAGATTTACGATAAACGAGATGATTTTGATTTTAGTATTGTAAATTATCCTCATCTAGATGGCGATGTTCCCCGTTCCACATCTTACGGGGTTTATATTTCACAACTTATTCGCTTTGCTAGGGCCTGTACCTCTGTTGAGGACTTCCACATTCGTAATAAAACTATTACTGAAAAGCTTCTTAAACAGGGGTACAGATTTCATAAACTTCGTAAAACATTTTCTAAATTCTTTTATAGAAATCTTCCTCTCCTTAACAAGTATAAATGTAACTTAGAGTCTTTTCTGCGGCAAGGTATTTCACATCCGGAGTTTTATGGTGATGTGATTTACAGACTTCGTAAGATTCTTGGACATATACATTTTCAAAACCTATTTGTGAAACGTATTAGATTTTTCCTCAAAAAAGATTATGATCCAACTATATTGCTGCGCACTTCACGCTTGGTTATCGATCAGTCTACAATTGATAACTATGCTTTCCTCTTTGGTTGTGCGACGACAGACAGGGCTTAGCACTACATGATGATGTATCTCTAAAGCCGTCCTTAACCGGGAGAGTTATGTCGGATTTTCGTGCTTTGTTTTTTCACTCCCTCTCTGTCGTACCCTGGACCCTTCCATGTCTTACAGTTGCTCGTAACTACAGACTAGTCGCTTGAGTACAATTTGACCGTTGCCATAGTGGGTTATTTTTAACACGGGCTTGAATGTTTAATTTTTTCCCATGTTACTAATGATCTTGTCATAGAATTTTTGTTAAATGTTTTACATGTATTTACTTACTGTGCTGGCGGTTTTTTTGATTGTGAGGTTGTGGAACAGGGTTTATATTTTATGTACACTGTTCGTCTTTATAGGTGCATATAGGAGATAAGTGTGAGGTTGGGCGCCCCTAAACCCAGGTTTAACCCCCCAGTGGTTGTTAATAATTAATTAATTTATAGTTAATTATTGATTGCTACTGACCGTACCAAGGCGGGCTCCTATATTCACTTTGCTTTATGTTTGTCTTGCGTGTTGTTTTCTATTTAGTGTGTAGATGTAGGAATTGTATTGCGTGTGTGTGAATGTGTGTGTTTGTTGTGGTATGACTGTGTGTGTGTGTTCTGCTTGAGAGGTGGGTGTATTGTTTGTGTTACGTTTCCTGCTTGAGTCTTTCGTATTTATTCAATAGCAATATCTGCAGACAGAACACGGTAAGGTCCATGCTACACTTGGTGCAGTGTATACTGAACATAACTATACGCTGCAGTGAGTGTCTGGAGATGGGCTAGACTGTAAAAGGTGATAGCAGCACTCACTAACAGTGGTATCTCGAATAGTGGCAGAGTTCATCCCTTCATTGGCAGCCATTACATTTGCAAACTAAAATGCGTGCATCAGAAACAAGCAAGAAACACATTATTTCTATTATGCCAAAAATGCTACAGACAAATTGTCATCTGACGGATTGATTAAACATGTGCCATCAGCCACAATCATGTAGATTACTGCTATAAACTGAATCTTCTGAGTCTTCAATTTGTTAAGTCTTGTCGCACAGCTGATTTTAGTCTTTATATAGAAACGGTTGATTCACAAATACCATGAGTCTTCCTATGATACTATTTCTAGTATTTTATAAACCTGCCAATCCACCTCCGCCATGTAGAAATACGCGAAAAGAAACAAACCGTTGTACCAAAAGGCTAATTTCATGGGTCTAAAAATCAATGGGGGCAATTTTAAACGCCAAAAGTGCCAGTTTCGTGATTGATTGATTGAATTTGGTTTCATGGCATCGCAAGACATCAAATGGCCATATGGCGCAGAGAAACGATCACGTATCATGTACATATTAAAATATGTTGATTAACAAGTGTGTACCTCAGAAATTAACCCAACGCATGTATAAGGATAAAGGCGTTTGCAAAACAAAACCAGACATATATGTACAATAAATAGCGTCCTGGGTTACAAAAATATAATAATTTCATTCATTTGAATGTGATAACTCTAGTAGATGCCTTTGAAGTTCTTAGAAATATCTTTAATGGAAGACAATGGTAAACTGTTGCACTTAGATACCTCAACACATACCCTTATATGATGGAGTAGGTTAAATTATTTGGAATGCAACTAAATATAAACTTTCTAAACAAACATACATGTTTCCAAGAGGAAGCATTCACTGTTACACTATCAGCAGTTAAAGTGACATTGTTCAAGAATTTTTTGTCATGTAACTTACTTACTGGCGTTCACCACCTACAACGCCAGTTCAGATTGTGATCCTCCTATATTCCTCCATCCGTCCATATAGCTTGGTCTGTACAGGTATCGACTCTGGCCACATATGCGTCCTTTTCTCGTCCAGATGTGGGCACCTCTGCAGTTTAAGCCAAGGCGTTTACTGTTCAAGGCCACAAGTACACAAGGGGGTGGGGCTATCTTCATCTTGGTAAACATATGTGAGTTAAGCCTGTTGTGTCCAGTGCGGAGCCTTATTATAGCCATTTGTTCCCTTCTGTGTCTGAGCCACGTTGAAACGTAATTGGAAGTTGCCAACCCAATATTACTTTCAAGCAATTCTGGATGCAGGTCCAATGAGTATATCCTAACCAAATAAAGGTATAAATATACACTTACCCTAACGGAGAAAGGGCTTATGAATCACTGGGGCCAGAGTAAATGATTTGACTGTCCCGTAGATCTGGACACTTGCAGACCGCTGAGGTGTTCGACGAAACTTTTCATATTGATTGCATGGCTCCAATGCCAAACCAAACAACAAGAAGACATTCTCTTAAATGAACAAACCAATGAAGATCAAGACAATATGGAATATTGAAATCGTTAACATAGACAACTAATCAGTGAGCTGACTGTAGCCGGAAAAAAATCGTGAAGTTGACGTTAGTTTCATATGAGCTGACACCGTTCCTTAGGCACCATTCAATCTAGATGGTAACATGAAGAAAACTACAAAATAATCAACATTGTCTAGGTTTGAAGGAAAGGTGGAAATAAAGCAGCTTGACAAAAAAGAACACCCAGGGCTTTTAGTCATTGATGTTGCTTAGGATGATATGCACCAAAACCTCTGATTGTAAAACATTTGGTGATGTTTCTAAGAAAGTTGCATCGGTAGTTTTAGGCGTGGCACTCAAATACACAGCTCTGGTTGGGGATAACTACCAGTATGAAAAATCTATCAAGTCCGGAGAAAGGACGAGGCACTGGCATGTAGAGATGCAGGAAATAAGAAATCAGACAACGAAAACGCCCATGTCAAGGCAAATAACAAAGTTACTTTTAAATCCTGTCAACAAGATCGACAATATCAAGACGGATTTCGTTTTGAGAGAATTGACTGATCAGTTTGAAAATTAATTACCAGATGATATACTGTATTTATCGGTGGCGGTTTCAAAGACACAGATAAAGCAGTAAAAGTACTGAGAAACACTTGTGAAAGTGTAGAAGAACTACGGTCTGACCATGAGAAGGCAAACTCTAGAATGATTCCACATATAGATTTCGTCATGAGAGAGCTCCATGTTACAAATATTGTTCTGTGGATTCCGAAGTGGTAGGTTTTTGTCAAAGAATAGCATTGGATCAAATATTCAGACGCCAAATAAAAAGTTTTATTCATATGCACGACAAAAGCATCAGACCTTGGAGAAACATTTTCAATTTTTTGCCGGTCATACATGCGTTTAGGGTTGTGACTCTAATAGTGCATTTTATGAAATGGGGAAGAAACGTTGGAGCACCATTGTCACGAATAGTGTCATTGCTTGAAGGACATGGAGAAGTTGGAGAGGACCCAGTAGACATATCAATACGTGCAACATAAGCTGTGACACAGGCAGTGTCTGTTTATACAGCGACATGCTAGAATAAAACATCGACAGTGTCAGGTATGACCTGTTCTCAAAGAAAGTTTTTTTTTCAAGTGCGTAACCCCCCGCCGACATCTGATGCACTGAATGAACATTTAAGTAGAGAAATAACTACAAGCGTACCAGTCTTTTATCTGGAATTTAGCCGCAAAGCAATACCTCAAACTACCATCCCCAGTTAACGCTAGTTGGGGCACCGTTGGAAATAATCACCTTGTTCTGATTAAAATGACAAAATACATTCTGCATCAATTGGTTTCAAAAGATGCGCATGCAATAGCTATTGCTCATCGAGGCGATGCAAATGCCAAAAAGAAAATTTGCAGCCCACTGACGCATGTGCTTGCGATGACGATATATGTGACAACCGGTTTTGTTTTGCTCATGTAGATAGTGTTGGAGACGACCAGTAGGCTATGAAATATGTGACAAAACATTATGATGGAATTGGGAGCATAAAAATTACCCAATGCCCGACCGGCAGAGTGGCACATTTCAATCAAACCGGACACTTACACATTGTAACTCACACCATACACACTAACTGCGATATTACTGACCTACTGTAAAATAAAAAATAAACACTACAAAATATTCATTAACGTACGTCAGTTTGCGTCAGTCAGACGAAAATGAAATGTCATTCGATTCAGATGAACACCATAGTAAAAAGAAAGGTACACTAGCCTACATGTTACATGTGAGCGACATGGCTATAAGATACATGTATGAATGATATTAACAATAATTATGTAGCTAGATATCAATAGAGATAACTTTTAGCAGATGTCAAATTTTGAAAAGATAACTAATACTCAACTACTCAAATACATATGCTGCTGATTTGCCTTCTAACCAACTCGCTGAATACACAATATGTCCATCTGCGGGACTATATTTTGAAAATAATACGAAAACAGTAAAAAATCCTAACGTAATGCAGTTGAATTTAATCATACAAACTCGGAATTGTTAATGTGAGGAATGATTCAACTGACGTTACGATACACTAAAATTATATATGACGGTTCTGTGTTGATCTATTAAAATGTTTATATGATATTTGGCAATTTATATATTCAACTTAAACAAAGGGGAGTCTGCTCAAACAAACGAGACATCGCAGACGATGCGAATACCCTCGCGCAGTTTATTTATACTTACGATGGCATTTTAAAAGGGGTGATTTCTGTGAATATGTGTGTGAAGTTTCGTGGTAAAGGTAATATACTCCGGAAAAAATGAGTTACATACATATGCACACACACTTATTTTGGAATTGAGGTCAAAGGTCAAGGTCAGAGTCACAGTGACCTTAAAGTAGTACTCAACACCCAGCCATCTCATTATGTATTAACACCAAATTTGCTATTCCTTGCTGATACGGTACAAACGATATGCTCCAGACAAGCTTTCTAAAAAGAATTAAGGTCAAAGGTCAAGGTCACAGTAAACTAAAAGTAGGACACGACACTCCGCAATCCCAAAGTGTACTCACACAACAAATTTGCTATTCCTAGCTGATGTGGTAATGAAAATATACTCAGGACAAAATGAGTTACATATATACAAGCATACACACATTTTATAATTGAGCTCAAAGGTCAAGCTCAAGGCCACAGTAACCTTAAAGTAGTACGCAACACTCCGCCTTCTCATGATGTTCTTACACACCAAATTAACTATTCCTAGCTAATACGGTACAGAATATATGCTCCGGACAAGCCTTTTTTTTAAATTGAGGTCAAAGGTCACGGTCAAGGTCACAGTGACCTAAATTTAGTACTTGACACTCCGCCATCCCAAGATGTACTTACATAACAAATTTGGTGTCCCTAGCTAAAGTGGTAAAGGAAATATACTAGTAGTGGTAAAAAGCAATATGATTGTGGCGAAAATTGAATAATTGTAGGTCAGAGTTATCGCCCTTGTAAAAATGTCCCTGACCACTTTCAGCCTTGGCATCCGGCCTTTCCAAACTCGGGAAGGTCTATACTATTCAAATATACCATTAGAAATTTTCTGCATCTCCACTTGCAAATCATTGTTAATTAAGGGTCTTTTGAGAGTTGGCGCCCTCACTAATAAATATACTTTATTATGTAATAATATTATAATGCCTATCAGGACCGTTTGTTTGGAGATACAAGTACCAAACTTAGAACAAAGATATCCCGCATTTACATTTTAAGAAAAATGGGTTATTCACCTGAAAACTCCAAGATGGCCACCGTTTTTCAAGATGGCCGCCTCGTTTACTTGTAAATGTGAAAACAAATGTTTTCAGGGTAGAATGTAAAAAAATAGAAGTATGCTAATGATCCAAATATCGAAATGAGTAGATTTTGACTCGTAGCTTAACATTGTCTTTTGAAATTCAATAAGACTGGTATTTTCAAGATGGCGGTCTTTAAATAACTCAAACTTAGTGTTTATTGGTATAACATTACTTTATTATGTAATCTTACTATATCTATATGAACCGTTCGTTTGAAGTTACAAGGACCAAATGTGTACATATGATGGCCAGAATCTTAATTCTAAAAAAAACCCAAACGTTATCCTCCTTCAAGATTATCGTCTCGTCACATATAAATCTGAAAACACGTGTTTTCAGAGTAGAACATCTATGAATAGAACTACGTTAACCCTTTCCCTCATTGAAGCGACTTTTAGCTTATTTAATTTATTCCTCTGCTAATGAAATTTGTTCCAGTTTATACCCTCATGAACAATTACCAAAACAAAACGTTTTATGTAGCGTAGCAGACAGTAGTTTAAAGTAGGCTGAAAGTAAAGCAGAATGTGCCTTAAGGCACATTCTGCTTTACTTTCAACCTGCTTTAAGTGATCACCTATATTAAATGTTATAAACAGGTTATTGGGTAAAGGGTTAATAATGCAAACACCGAACCGAATGACGTTTGACGGGAAGAACTTAATAGTGTCAGAATATCAAGATAATGGCTATAAAACGACTAAAAATTAGCGTTTCGGTATAAAAAAGATTAATAAAGAATATAAGCTCTGAAGCGCCTTTATGATATGAACCGACTACTAGTATTTAACTTTACTATTCTAAAACGTGTAAAGAGGCTTCATTTTACGAATTGTAATTGACAACATAGAATAACGATGAGAAACATGCCAATCTTACCCATACATTTGTTAAAACCAAGTTTACACTCAGTACAGATTTAAAACGTTCAGAGTGGAATATTTTCCATAGGAGCATTAAATCAATGCCAACACGAAATACCATTTAACACATTTAGGACACGAAGTAGAAATACAGCTAGCCAATACAACAAAATTACAAATTATATCTCATATAAACTTATTATAAATTTATTATTAATTTAAACTAGCATTAATTGAATAGAAACTCTACTTACAAGAGTGGCGAAAACATTATTCTTTCCCAATAAACGCGTTGATGCTAAATCTATTATCTACATTGCAAACAGTTAGGAGTCAGATCAGACGCCGGGTACCCCTCGTCTGATCAGGCTCCTAACTGTTTGCCACTCAGATTTAATCAAACAGTCAGAACTGTCAACACATTTTATTTTTTCTCATTTTAGTGTTCAATGCGTTTGCGTTTAAACGGGAAAGACTAACGTTTTCTCCACTTTATAAGGAGTCGCCATACAATTTGTTCTCTTCCGAGCTTTAAATGTAATATTGTGAATCATTTGGAAATATATACCATAACAATTGGTAAATGGGTATCAACATAGTGGTGTGAATAAGATTCCAGAATGGTTGCTGTCTGTAGCATTTTAATCCGGGATAATTGAGTGATTTTGCTTGACGATAAATGAGAAGATATTGTTTATAGACCGATTAAAAGTTCTTTGCATTAATGTTTGCCAGGAAGTTTACAAAACAACTCAAGTGACACTGGCCTGATTCATATGGTGCTTATGAATGTGCTGTCATAGTTGTTTATCTCCACGTAAAGATGACCTTTTTTCATCACTTTGTACCATACTACAGTTTGGTTGAACACGCGAGTTAAGAGATTACGAGACTTTGGTTGGTACAGCAGAGACCTTTCGTTTTGTCTGAGGTTTCACAAGAACACGCAACATGCATACACAAAGGAGGCACATAAGTATCATTGTGCAGAGAAGAGTGAAAAGGTCTGAATTTTGACAAACACTAAGCGGTGTCTTGAATTTTGATATGAAGAACTTGTGTTGTCAATTGGTTGTGTTCTCTTAAGTCAGATCTTTTAGAAAGGCTAATTTTATTTTGTTTCGTCAAACATCTGCTCTTACGTTTTTGCAAAAATAAACTGTCAACTATGTTAAATGACTTCTATTGAGCCCCCGAGAATGATTTCCTTGGAGCAAACCCCCAATCACAGGCGCTCAATGAGTTACAGCTGAGAACATGTGTAGTTCTGAGGCATAGCAATCGACCAATCTCACTAGCAAGCCATTGTAATTGTCAAACGTAATAGTCATTTAGATTGAGTTACCGAGGACACATCAGAGACGAATGAAGTCATCTGAACAAGAAGTTTGCCATTTAGTTGAAGATCGAATAAGCCAAGATACATATATTTTGATGTAACGATCTTCCAAATAGGATTATTTGCTAAAATAAACTAGTTCAAACACAGTGTAAAGTATCTTTGAATGGCGGCCATCTTGAAAAAGGCGGCTATTTTGTTTTTCAATTAGATTTCGTGCCTTTTCGAAAAATCATGACTTGTATATATGTGCTACATCTAATGCTTGTATCAGCAAATTAAGTATTGTTTTAGTCATCTGCGGCACTAACCATTAAAACATTTATGAGAAGGTAATTTTTCATTTAATTCTTATTATATTATCATAATTTTCAATAATTTCGATTTTCTAAATTCAAAAATGGTTTTCAAATCCTCAAAAAACATATATTTTAATGTACATATCGTCAAAGAAGGATCATTCAATCAAAATCTAGTTAAAACACAGTATAAAGGCACTTTGAATGGCGGCCATCTTGAAAAATGGCGGCCATTTTGTTTTGTCACTTGGATTCGATGCCATAAAGCATATAAGTGCTAAAGTTGATGCTTGTATCACCAAATGAAATATTGGTTCAGTAATGTGCTACACTACCTATTAAAAAGTCAACAACGAGACATTAATTTTCATTTAACTCAAATTTAATCAACATTATTTTAATAATTTTGATTTTTTAGCTTCAGAACTGGTTTTCTTTTACTCGAAAACATATATTTAAATGTAAATATCTTCAAAATAGGGCTATTCAATCAAAATCTAGTTCATAAAGGGTTTGAAGTCATTTAAAAAAGCGGCCATCTTGAAGAATAGCGGCCATTTTGTTTTTTCACTTGGATCTCTTGATTTTCCATGAAAGCATGTCATGAAACATATAAGTGCTAAAGTTGATTATTGTATCACCAAATGAAGTAATTGTTCAGGATTGTGCTACACCACCTATTAAAAATTCAACAACGAGACAGTAATTTTTATTTAACTCATATTAAATCAACATTATTTTTAATAATTTTGATTTTTTAGCTTCAGAACTGGTTTTCTTATACTCGAAAACATATACTTGAATGTAAAGATCATCAAAATAGGACTATTCAATCAAAATCTAGTTCATAAAGGGTTTGAAGTAATTTCAAATGGCGGCCAACTTGAAAAATGGCGGCCATTTTTTTTTTTCAAGTGGATCTCGTGATTTTCCGAGAAAGCATATCATGAAGCATATATGTGCAAAATTTGATGCTTGCATCACAAAGCGAAGTATGTGGCTGTTAAGCAGCCGGGCTAATACGAGGGTTGTTATTAAGTTCGTAGATTTTTGTTTTTATTTTTCTATGTCGTAATTATGTGGTATCTAACGGTATATAATGGATATATAATGTCTTCTTGTTGCAAAGATAGTTTATTTTTACAAATAATTATTTGCAAGTGGTTATAAATTGTCTCCATCGCAACGCATGTAACGCTTCCCGGGGCACACCATTTTCATATTTTGTTTCATCTTAAAAGTGTCATTTGGCGTTACAATTCAGTGCAAACCCGTATGACACAAACACGACGTTATGACGTAATGTCTTTGAATTCGAAAATAAAACTCTGTTGCATCTAGTTTCTACAAGACTTTAATATATCGCCGTAAGCAATTTGTTAACAAATATGACGTTAATAGGTGACATCGAAACGAGAGTGCTGATGTTTACTTATTCTATAACTTGTAGTAAAAATGCACATTTCATTACCTTATTATTACACTTAAATTTAGCTTCATGTATCCTATTTAAGGATACAAGTGTAAAGTACACTTTTTGTAAAACACAATAATGTAAAGTTAATGTATAATACTATTATAGTATGCTATATGTTTATGCTGTGTATATAGATATGAATATGTGGGTATGTACATATAGACCGTAAACATTGAAGTCGTAAGAAGAGTGGTTTGTATAACACTTACTTTGTTAGAGTATCATCTATATCTATGAAACATTCCAAAGATTTACTTCGCTTTCGAATGATACCCTAGGCAAAAATGCATGGGGGTCGTCACGAAAGCGGCTTACATTTATATTGTATTAGCTTATACGTTCATCCATCGAGCACACACTAGCAGCTATGATTTCTTGTCAACGAATATTATTTATATTATATGTATATGTGTAATCACTAGAAACTGTAAAGTTTACGTGAAATAAAATTATGTTCTGTTCTGTTCTGATAAACGTATGTGTTCAATTAGTGAAATTACCTACAGAGACGTTGAATATGACTCGGAAAACTAATATGAAATTAACTTGTTGCTAGGCCCTTGTTTTCAAATGTATGTATGTATGTATGTATATCTTTATTTCCTCCAATGTTGAAGATTACAATATGACACATGAATATATACAGAATGTTTACATTTGACAAAGTACATCGATACAATATATATGTAAATGCATATTGGTGTCAATTTAGTAGTATAAAGGGAGCATATATATTATATGCAAATATGAGCTACATTATCAACTCCAACATAGAAACAACATGGAAGATAAATAAAGGCAAATTGAAATATAAACATAAGCATAGAATGTACTACTATAACTTTGACATATGGACAAAGTCCATTTGGCAATAATATAGTCAATACTGTATTGAGCGCCCAGCGAGTAGAAAAAGATGAGTGTCTAATGCAGAAAGTTAGCATAAGAGCTTCCTGGAATATAACTATCCGTTAAGCAAATAATTATGTCTTTAACAGAACGTTACGCTACATTATTCAATGGTCGCTCAATACAAGATTAACTGTTCATTCCAAGTATCATAGCATTACCAACATAATGCCTGTCACTGACTTCTCTTATTTGAGTACAACTAATTTGAACAATTTAGAAACAGTATAAACTCTGATCAGACGACGAGTAACTCGGCGTCTGATCAGGATCAAAATTGTATTACCTTCGTTATTACACTATATAAGTCAGTTCATCCAAAACTTACGGCTTAAATTTAGAACAGGCGATGAGCAGATGACGTCATTTCAGTGACGAGTTAAGATAAATATATATATATACATGTATATATGAAATAGATATTAGCCATTTGAATGAAGCACAAAGTGTGCATGCTTGAACACAATACATAACAGATCATCATAACACCGACCATTACCAAGCAACCCTCCAACTATTGGGTGGTAAACTCCTAGAACAGTATTAACAAATTCATTTTTGTTTAAGGATCTTAAACAGTTACAGACATGTGATCCAAGAGCGGATCTGACACAATCTGTAAACTTCGATCTTATGGATGCAGCTTTGGAGCAATCGAGTATAAGATGATCTGTTAAGTTAGAACCATTACAGCTAGCACTGCACTTGAAACAAATATCTTCATATCGTGCTAAATATGCTAATAACTGTGCGACTGACTTTACATACCTGAGGAATTTGGGAAACCTTTGAGAGAAAATCCACAGATTGCATAATTGAAAATTGCTATGGACTGATCTAAACCTGTTGAATCTGTCAAGAGACGTACGGGTATTCCATTCTAAAATATATGTATGTCTGATTGCTCTTTTTATCGTAGTATTCCAGGAATTCTTACTAGGAAAAGAACCGTCAGATATATATGCCATCATGAAATGTTTCAAATTGTATTTGGTTAAAATATTATCAATATCTGGCATGAAGCCAACATGAACCTTATTTAAGAAATATAAACTTATTCTTACTAGAAACATAGCTTTAATTGCACAATTGTCTTCTAGTCTACAAAGCTGGCCAAATAAAATGAGTTTTCGGCGTTCAATTTCTAACTCGAGTGGTAAGCAATCAAGCATACTCATAACGCTGTCGGTACTGGTTCTTGAACTAAGGCCCTGTATATATTTAAGACAAAATCGATGAGCACGCTCAATCGTTAGTAAATCTGTATTACTTAATTTTGGCCAACATTCGCATCCGTATAATGCTCTAGGCAAAACAACTGCGTTATAGATACGCTTGCAACTTGTGGGCTGCAATCCATTTTCATTTAAACCATAGTTGGTTAAACTGAAGAATGTACCGCGCAATTTATTACAGCAATCCTTAACGATGGAATGAGATTTTGAAGTCTCATCAAGAAGAATGCCTAAGTGCTTATAAATTTTCACTGTGGGCAAAAGATCTGCCCCAAGGTAAAAGTAATTAACAGTATTATTTATCTGCTTAGGTTTTTTACTGTTAAACGTTAAAATGCCACACTTGCTTGAATTGTACTGATATCTCCAGAGGCACGAGTAACGGTGACATTCCTCTAACATTGCTTGTAACGACCTTTTGGATAATGAAAGTAGAAGCATATCATCCGCCACTGTAGGGGCACAAAAGCTGTTTTCATTACCAATAGAAAATCCAACACCTAGCTGCTCTAATTTAACAATTAATTCATTAATAAAGCAGAGGTACAAAAATGGCGACCACACGCCCCCCTGTCTGGTGCCCTGGTTTATAGGGAACCAACCTGACCTATGTCCTTTATGAAAAACACAGCTTGACATGTCACTGTGCATTTCAATAACATTTAAAAGGAACGGTAATGGAACACCATACTTGTGCAATTTATAAAACAAACCATCATGCCAAACTCGATCAAAAGCCTGTCTTGCATCAAGAAAGCAAGCGTACAATGCACTGTCATTCTCAGTAGTATAAGACACTGCCTCCCTTAACAAAAACGATGTCATAACACAACTTTTATTGCTTTGAAAACCACCTTGTAGGCCATGAACAGACATGTTCATATCGCTCTTTAGCCTGTTGAGCAAAACACTTTCATATAACTTTAAAATACATGGCGACAAAGTTATTGCACGATAATTTTTGGGTTCGTCTTACCTCCCCCTTTGTGCAAAGTAACTATAATTCCCTTTTTAAGATCAGAAGGGACGTAAGACAGTTTATACATCATATTAAAAAGGGCAGTTATATATTCATGCATAACAATGCCACCGTATAACAAATGCTCATTATAAACAGCATCAACTCCACACATCTTGTTTGTCTTAAGTTTAAGTATAAGTCCACTCAAGATGTCGCAGTCAGTAATGTCGTCATTTACTACAGAGCTAGTTTGTCTGATATTATTTACCGTAATAGTAACCTGCTCAAAGAAATCTTTATCGTAGCATAAGTGTTCTGTGTCAGAATATAACTCAGAGAAGTATTTTCCCCACCCGTTTGCTATATCTTCAGAATCACGGAATGTGACACCATCGAACTTTATTTCACACCCTGCTCTTAAAACCTTATCATTTTTTCTAGCATTGAAAAGTCGCCAAAATAAGCCACAATCAACCCCTGCAGCTTGATCAATTTCGTCATTTATTTCACATAAATACTTATTCACTCTGTTTCTATGATAGCGACGAAATTCGCGTTTTGCGAACTTATAATTTGATAATGAATGAGAAGTAGAAGTGTGCGGTTTGCCGTCTGCTAGCCACTCACTCCGCTTAAGCCTCATCAGAGCATGAAGATCTTTCAAAGATTGGTCCCAATAAGGTTTTAAGTAAGAACGATAACACTTGTAGGTGAGGTAAGCCTCGGACGCACAAGTAGTACACTGAACAATACACTTGTTTTTATTTTTCTATGTCGTAATTATGTGGTATCTAACGGTATATAATGGATATATAATGTCTTCTTGTTGCAAAGATAGTTTATTTTTACAAATAATTATTTGCAAGTGGTTATAAATTGTCTCCATCGCAACGCATGTAACGCTTCCCGGGGCACACCATTTTCATATTTTGTTTCATCTTAAAAGTGTCATTTGGCGTTACAATTCAGTGTAAACCCGTATGACACAAAAACGACGTTATGACGTAATGTCTTTGAATTCGAAAATAAAACTCTGTTGCATCTAGTTTCTACAAGACTTTAATATATCGCCGTAAGCAATTTGTTAACAAATATGACGTTAATAGGTGACATCGAAACGAGAGTGCTGATGTTTACTTATTCTATAACTTGTAGTAAAAATGCACATTTCATTACCTTATTATTACACTTAAATTTAGCTTCATGTATCCTATTTAAGGATACAAGTGTAAAGTACACTTTTTGTAAAACACAATAATGTAAAGTTAATGTATAATACTATTATAGTATGCTATATGTTTATGCTGTGTATATAGATGTAAATATGTGGGTATGTACATATAGACCGTAAACATTGAAGTCGTAAGAAGAGTGGTTTGTATAACACTTACTTTGTTAGAGTATCATCTATATCTATGAAACATTCCAAAGATTTACTTCGCTTTCGAATGATACCCTAGGCAAAAATGCATGGGGGTCGTCACGAAAGCGGCTTACATTTATATTGTATTAGCTTATACGTTCATCCATCGAGCACACACTAGCAGCTATGATTTCTTGTCAACGAATATTATTTATATTATATGTATATGTGTAATCACTAGAAACTGTAAAGTTTACGTGAAATAAAATTATGTTCTGTTCTGTTCTGTTCTGATAAACGTATGTGTTCAATTAGTGAAATTACCTACAGAGACGTTGAATATGACTCGGAAAACTAATATGAAATTAACTTGTTGCTAGGCCCTTGTTTTCAAATGGCATGGACGCTTTAAACAATGGACGAACATCAATTAAAGAGAACGAACGCTGCGGGATGTTTGGAACTGTAAGGCAAACATTCATAAAATGTGACTGAGTGAACGAATTAGTGAACAGATCAAAGAATAATGTGTAAACCTTAAATGAACAGGGATATATAGAAACACACTTATCTCCTATATTCACCTATAAAGACAAACAGTGTACATAAAATATAAACCCTGTTCCACAACCTCACAATCAAAAAGATCGCCAGCACAGTAAGTAAATACATGTAAAACATTTAGCAAAAATTATATGACAAGATCATTAGTAACATGGGAAAGAATTAAACATTCAAGCCCGTGTTAAAAATAACCCACTATGGCAACGGTCAAATTGTACTCAAGCGACTAGTCTGTAGTTACGAGTAACTGTAAGACATGGAAGGGTCTAGGGTACGACAGAGAGGGAGAGAAAAAACAAAGCACGAAAATCCGACATAACTATCCCGGTTAAGGACGGCTTTAAAGATACATCATCATGTAGTGCTAAGCCCTGTCTGTCGTCGCACAACCAAAGAGGAAAGCATAGTTATCAATTGTAGATTGATCGATAACCAAACGTGAAGTGCGCAGCAATATAGTTGGATCATAATCTTTTTTGAGGAAAAATCTAATACGTTTCACAAATAGGTTTTGAAAATGTATATGTCCAAGAATCTTACGAAGTCTGTAAATCACATCACCATAAAACTCCGGATGTGAAATACCTTGCCGTAGAAAAGACTTTAAGTTACATTTATACTTGTTAATGAGAGGAAGATTTCTATAAAAGAATTTAGAAAATGTTTTAGGAAGTTTATGAAATCTGTACCCCTGTTTAAGAAGCGTTTCAGTAATAGTTTTATTACGAATGTGGAAGTCCTCAACAGAGGTACAGGCCCTAGCAAAGCGAATAAGTTGTGAAATATAAACCCCGTAAGATGTGGAACGGGGAACATCGCCATCTAGATGAGGATAATTTACAATACTAAAATCAAAATCATCTCGTTTATCGTAAATCTTAGAAGAAACAATTCCGTTATTTATAAAAAGATCCAAATCTAAAAATGGTGCCGACAAATTTGACTCGTTTAACCCCGCCCCCCCCCCCCCCCCAGTGGTTGTTAATGGTTAATTTATAATAATTATTGATTGCTGCTGACCTTACCAAGGCGGGCTCCTATGTTCACTTTGCTTTATGTTTGTCTTGCGTATTGTTTTCTGTTTGGTGTGTGGGATTGCGTGTGTGTGTGTTTGTTGTGTGTGTGTGTGTGCGTTTGTCTGTGTGTGAGACGGCTTTGGAATAGTTTATCTTTCTTTTTTCTCTCAACATCAATCTCTTTCTATATAATTTTATATATACATATAAATAAATATATTTACGCATACAAATTGTCATTTGTGAGGTGTCTGTAACAAACTTTGGAGCTCTCAGAGAGACAATGGGAGGGAGCAATAGCACTCGGAAAGACATATAGGAGGGCACATAAACACTCGGAAGGACGCGGGGAGGGTTGCAGAACACTCGGAAAGACACTGGGAGGGATCAGGAACGCTCGGAAGGACGCTGGGAGGGCTCAGAAACACTCGGAAAAGACGTTGGGAGGGATATGGAGCCCTCGGAGAGAAAATGGGAGGGAGTCATACCTCTCGGAAAGACACTGGGAGGGCCCAGGAACGCTCGGACGGACGCTGGGAGGGATCAGAAACACTGGAAAAGACGTTGGGAGGGCTTTGGAGCCCTCGGAGAGACAATGGGAGCCATACCTCCCGGAAAGACACTGGGAGGGCCCATGAATACTCGAAAGGACGCTTGGAGGGTTCACAAACACTCGGACAGACGCTGAGATGGATCAGGAACGCTCGGAAGGATGCGGGGAGAGCTCAGTAACACTCGAAAAGACGTTGGGAGGGCTTTGGAGCCCTCGGAGAGACAATGGGAGGGAGCCATACCACTCGGAAAGACACTGGGAGGGACCAAAAACACTCGAAAGGACGCTGGGAGGGGTGCAGTACACTCGGAAAGACACTGTGAGGGACCAGGAATGCTCGGACGGACGCTGGGAGGGCTCAGAAACACTCGAAAAGACGTTGGGAGGGATATGGAGCCCTCGGAGAGAAAATGGGAGGGAGCCATACCTCTCGGAAAGACACTGGGAGGACCCAGGAACGCTCGGACGGACGCTGGGAGGGATCAGAAACACTGGAAAAGACGTTGGGAGGGCGTTAGAGCCATCGGAGAGACAATGGGAGGGAGCAATACCTCCCGGAAAGACACTGGGAGGGCCCAGGAACACTCGAAAGGACGCTTGGAGGGGTCACGAACACTCGGACAGACGCTGAGAGGGATCAGGAACGCTCGGAAGGATGCGGGGAGAGCTCAGTAACACTCGAAAAGACGTTGGGAGGGCTTTGGATGCATCGGAGAGACAATGGGAGGGAGCCATACCACTCGGAAAGACACTGGGAGGGACAAGGAACGCTCGGAAGGACGCTGGGAGGGCCCAGAAACACTCGGAGAGACAATGGGAGGGAGCCATACCTCTCGGAAAGACACTGGGAGGGCCCAGGAACACTCGAAAGGACGCTTGGAGGGGTCATGAACACTCGGACAGACGCTGAGAGGGACCAGGAACGCTCGGAAGGACGCGGGGAGGGCTCAGTAACACTCGAAAATACATTGGGAGTGCTTTGGAGGCCTCGGAGAGACAATGGGAGGGAGCCATAAACACTTGGAGGGCCCAGGAACGCTCGGACGGACGCTGGGAGGGCTCAGAAACACTCGGAAAGACGTTGGGAGGGATTTGGAGCCCTCGGAGAGACAATGGGAGGGAGCCATACCACTCGGAAAGACACTGGGAGGGACCATGAACACTCGAAAGGACGCTGGGAGGGGTGCAGTACACTCGGAAAGACACTGGGAGGGACCAGGAATGCTCGGAAGGACGCTGGGAGGGCTCAGAAACACTCGGAGAGACAATGGGAGGGAGTCATACCTCTCGGAAAGACACTGGGAGGGCCCAGGAACACTCGAAAGGAAGCTTGGAGGGGTCATGAGCACTCGGCCAGACGCTGAGAGGGACCAGGAACGCTCGGAAGGACGCGGGGAGGGCTCAGTAACACTCTAAAAGACATTGGGAGTGCTTTTGAGGCCTCGGAGAGACAATGGGAGGGAGCCATACCACTCGCAAAAACACTTGGAGGGCCCAGGAACGCTCGGACGGACGCTGGGAGGGCTCAGAAACACTCGGAAAGACGTTGGGAGGGATTTGGAGCCATCGGAGAGACAATGGGAGGGAGCCATACCACTCGGAAAGACACTGGGAGGGACCATGAACACTCGAAAGGACGCTGGGAGGGGTGCAGTACACTCGGAAAGACACTGGGAGGGATCAGGAACGCTCGGAAGTACGCTGAGAGGGCTCAGAACCTCGCTTAGAGGGATCGGAACCACGCTGAGAGGGCTCGGAACCACTCGAAAAGACGTTGGTAGGGCTTTGGAGCCCTCGGAGAGAAACTGGGAGGGAGCCATACCTCTCGAAAAGACACTGGGAGGGCCCAGGAACACTCGAATGGACGCTGGGAGGGGTCATGAACACTCGGACAGACGCTGAGAGGGATCAGGAACGCTCGGAAGGATGTGGGGAGAGCTCAGCAACACTCGATCGAAAAGACGTTTGAAGGGCTTTGGAGGCCTCGGAGAGACAATGGGAGGGAGCAATACCACTCGGAAAAACACTTGGAGGGCCCAGGAACGCTCGGACAGACGCTGGGAGGGCTCAGAAACACTCGGAAAAGACGTTGGGAGGGATTTGGAGCCCTCGGAGAGACAATGGGAGGGAGCCATACCTCTCGGAAAGACACTGGGAGGGACCATGAACACTCGAAAGGACGCTGGGAGGGGTACAGTACACTCGGAAAGACACTGGGAGGGATCAGGAACGCTCGGAAGTACGCTGAGAGGGCTCGGAACCTCGCTTAGAGGGATCGGAACCACGCTGAGAGTGCTCGGAACCACTCGAAAAGACGTTGGGAGGGCTTTGGAGCCCTCGGAGAGAAAATGGGAGGGAGTCATACCTCTCGGAAAGACACTGGGAGGGCACAGGAACACTCGAATGGACGCTGGGAGGGGTCATGAACACTCGGACAGACGCTGAGAGGGATCAGGAACGCTCGGAAAGATGTGGGGAGAGCTCAGTAACACTCGAAAAGACGTTTGGAGGGCTTTGGATGCCTCGGAGAGACAATGGGAGGGAGCAATACCTCTCGGAAAGACACTTGGAGGACACAGGAACACTCGGAAAGGTCGCTGGCAGGGGTGCAGTACACTCGGAAAGATACTGGCAGGGATCAGGAACTCTCGGATGGACGCTGGGAGGGCTCAGAAACACTCGAAAAGACGTTGGGAGGGCTTTGGAGCCCTTGGAGAGACGATGGGAAGGAGCCATACCTCTCGGAAAGACACTGAGAGGGACCAGGAACACTCGAAATGACGCTAGGAGGGGTGCAGTACACATGGTTTTTGCTTGTTTGTCCTGCATGCCGGGTACCGGGTTTGAATCTCACCAGAGCGTTTTTTTTTTTATTGAAATGCATGTTTTTAAACAGAATTTCTTATCCTAAACTAATTCTTACCTATTTATATAAGCATTTGACATACATTATATTTACATATTACTATTTTTAATGCTAAATCTGGTTGCGAGCCTCTTTAAACATAAAGCCATTTATTTAGAAAGAATAACTTAGTTTTTATGTACAGTGCTCCCTCTCTACAACGACACCGAATGGGAGACAAACCTTGAGTGCGTTGTTCGGAGGGAGTCGTTATAGGGAGGGAAATGGGTAAACATTTGCAAACAGCTTGAATCCAGATCAGACACCGCGTAATGCGGCGTCTGATCTGGATTCAAGCTGTTTGTCACTCATCATTAAGCTTTTTCTGTCAAAATTATCATTATGTAACTATTACTCGAGACCAGTTAGTACTTGGATAGGTGACCTCCTAGGAATAACGAGTGCCGTAGAAATTTTACTATATTTCTGTCTTTTTTAATTGTTTTTAGATTGGACATTTTCCAGTTTAACACATTCAACCCTAGCGACGAGTTAACTCGTCATTTACAAACAGTGTAGTGCACACGTTTCAAATGTAAACGGTGCACATGGCTTGATAACGGAAAATGACGAGTGAACACGTTATCACTGATCAATTGGTCAAACAACCATACCATTTCATTGACGTTTATATAGTTTGGATCCATATGAGACGCCAAGTTACTGACTACGGAAACCTGCCAGCAACCATCGCCCGGCTTAGTACAATTGTAATATTCTCAGGTACCCGGTTTGTAAATGACGAGTATTCTCGTCTCTAGGGTTGAATGTGTTTAAACTGCAAAAAAAGTCCAATATAAAGACAAAACTCATTTAAAAAACAACAAAAATCAACAACAAAAAAACAGACAAATAGGAAAAAGCCTGAGGCGCCCGGTATTACCAAGCGGTCACCCATCCAAGTACTGACCGGGCTCCACGTTGCTTAACTTCGGTGATCGGACGAGAACCGTAGTGTTTAACGTAATATGGCAGTAGACACTGTTGGTCAATTCTTTATAGTGAATCTGTTTGTGAAGCATACCGCGTAGATAACCTGCAACTTACTCGTTGGTTAGGATTCAAATCAGTTTCGTATAAACACTGAACGTTATTATACAAGTGGTACTTTCGATATTTCCAAAATTATGTGTTCTGAAATGTTCCAGTTTAAAAGCATTGTACTTGGTATAAACGAATAGTAAAACATGTACTATTTCAGCCAATCAGCTTTCTCCATTGCCATAGTTCGTTTGTCTTACTGTATTTTCTATGTCGAATATGTTCTATGTTATATCTTGGCACACGAGTGTGTGTGGGTGTGTGTGTGTGTGTGTTTGTTATGGTATGGCTATGTGTGTTTGTTCTGCTTTAGAGGTGGATGTATTGTTTGTGTTGCGTTTCCTGCTTGAGTCTTCTTTCGTATTTATGAATGAGCTTAATGTGATTTGACGGGATCAGCGGCACACTTATAAAGTACACATTAATACGAATCTTTCAAGTGTGTAAAACAGTACAATAGATGTATTGTAATCCTTAAAATTCCAATTATATCTTTTTTGCAATTAATTGACTATTTATTGGAACATTATTCGATAATTCACATGCATACTTAAAAATGTACAAGACATTTATGTTTAAATTGGTGGTGACTTATAGGCCCACTGGGCCGGGTGCAAACTGTTTGTATTTAAACAATATTTTGTTAAAAACATTTTGTTTTATGCACATGTCACAATAATAAAATATTTACTTACTTACTTACTTACTTACTTACTTATCCGACATACGGGAAGTTTTGTTTGTACATGGCGGTAACTCTTAGCAAAGTATTGGAAGAGTTGTATCGGTTTTATTGGACTCTAGTCCAACGTGGAAATTATATGAATTTCTTGATAACGACATTGAAAGGTATGTACAGTTCAGTACAATATTTGTTTATATCGTGTCATGTGTTGTAGTAAGATAGGTGCCAAATTAGTAACGTCTTAATAGATAGAAAGTGTGTTTCGAAATCTATGGTAAATATTAATGTTGTTGTCAGACAGACAAACCGACAGCCACACATGTGCCCGCACTAGTGTTTTAGAAAAGTGTTATTATACTTATGAAACATTTTTTTTACATTAGCAAACCAAACGAAGATGTCTTCTAAAAAGGAGAAAGCTACAAACAGTCTGCTTCAGTCAGCAGATAAGGGCGACAACATCGTCGAGCACGATAAACACAAGCGTCAGACTTGGTCGTCCCAAATGGACTTCGTCATGGCGGCCATAGGAGCTGCTGTTGGATTGGGAAATATCTGGAGATTTCCTTACTTGTGTTACAGTAATGGCGGAGGTAATCAAACTTGAAAATACAACCATAAAGATCATATGAGTTAACATATCTTCAATATGATTTTGAAAATTAGCATGCAAGTCATGGGAAAAAACAGACGGAAAAATGTATTTCTGTCCCACTGACAAATGCGCAAATCCCACACTTAAGTCAACGGTGGTGCCAAACTTAAATTTAGCTTTTATATATACAAGTATATATATTTATATTGTATCCCATTGAAAAGTCTAAGTCTCATGTTTTTTTTTGTCGCGGTAAAACATCTTATTCTTATGAGCTGTGTCTGCGACTGATTCATATGAGCTTTGAATATATATATGCGATATATATCATATCGTAATTCTATTGATTTGATATTCTAGCATAACACATGTTTGTGTCACTATAAAATAGTGGAAGCTCATCGTGCTATATCTTAGACGCTTAACTCAATTACTCCAAAATCCCGTTGTTAGTTTTGTAAACAGGTGACCGCTTAAAACAGGTTGAAAGTAAAGCAGAATGCGCCTTGAGGCGCATTCTGCTTTACTTTCAGCCTGCTTAAAGCTACAATTTGCTGGAATATCGGAATTAATTATCATGATACATGTTCATTACGGTAAAAAGTAGAATTACTTTCTTCACTAGAGGAATACATTAAATGCATAAAAGGTCTATTTATGGGGTAATGGGTTAAGAATGTTTGCCCCTTTTTATTCCTGTGGTAAATTCACGCATGACGTGTATTGCATTTTTACAAACATTTCTAACAGTTTTCCTATAGCCCGAAGAGAACATACGTTAAACCAACCATGATACCTGTCATGTCTCTTTGTTCTGTCTAATTTGGTGTAATGTTAAATTCTGTGTTAGATGCTGGATCAGTAAGTAAGCGGTGTGTGTAGGAAATTATCTGCAGTACGTCAGTTTGTTGGAGGGACGTTAGGTTCTTGTAAAGGCCATATCAACGTAATTTTGGTCGAAAAACTCCATCTGCAGAAGAAATAAGTGAGAAACATTTTGATTTTTAAAGTTGGAATTGGTAGAATCGACCAATTGTATATTCTATCGGTGTTAAACGGACATAGACGGTATTTGTCGTTGTGATGCGCAGACTTTTGTCACTGAGGCATTCGGCCTTCGTTGTCAGTTTCTGCGCATCCGTTTTTTTTAACAACGGTAGAACAAATATTATTTCTTAAATATTTTAGGTGCATTCTTGGTTCCCTATCTCGTTGCCTTCCTCTTGCTGTCGGCACCAGTGTATATCTTGGAGATAAGTATTGGCCAGTATATGAGCTCAGGATGTATCAATGCTTGGGAAATAGTTCCCGTCTTCAAAGGTAAAACAAAATCAACCCAATTAAAAAGTTGCTATGTAACCTCCCCATCGTCACAAACGTCTTTTTTCAAAGGGTTGCAAACTACGTAGTTCTTTAGTCACGTCAAGTTATGACTAAGCATACATTAAGCTGAAAGGGGAGGAACGTCTGTAATGTTTGAATGACATGTGGCTTACCAATTTGCTATTATCATTTTCTTATCATTATAATGCAATGGGATCAACACACAATTAAAACATTGAAACATTGAAGAATTGTTAATTTTTTAGTTAGAGCTCTATAATTTGAACTTGCTTTAGTTTGAATATACACATATCTTAAAGGTAAAACGTGGCTGCTCGATGATTTAACTTTGAAATACTAGTATGGTCGATCGAAGCGAAAATAAGGTTATATGAAATACTTTAAAGTCTAGAAAGTTGGATTTTTTAAAAGCGAGTTCGAAGTATCGAATTTCGACTATATAAAAAGACGAACGATATGATATTCAAAAAATGAAATTCTTTCTGAACACATCCAAAATTCCATTAAAAGAACCTTTTTGACATTGACAATTTAAAGCAATCCGTGTAGCTACAGTGGAGAATCTGTTATTCTTTCCCGTTTAAACGCAAACGTACGCAAACGCAAAGCACTAAAACGTAGAAAAGAACAACTTTTGGACAATTCTGATATTTCATGTTTATCTTGGTGGCAAACAGTTTGGAGCCTGATCAGACGCCAGGTTACCCGGCGTCTGATCTTGGGAAAGAATAACACATGCTCCACTGTATAAGCTTGGAGCCAGTTCAGCCGCGATGTAGCTCGACGTCTTCAAACTAAACTGTAGAACCGTGGTTTTAGAACCAAATGCTTTTGGAAGACAATTAAAACGTTGTACCCCTCATAGTTACCTATTAAATTAATGTAACATATAATAACAGGTATTGGCTGGTGCACTGTGGTCATCCAGGTCTTCGGCAACACTTACTACATCGTCATTATTGCCTGGGCGTTGTATTATTTGTACATGTCTCTGGGCGCGGAGGTCCCCTGGGCATCTTGCGGGAACCCATGGAACACAGACAGGTACGCTGTTCTTCTCTAGCTAACTTACGCGTGCGCTGGTATGTATGCACGTGCATGTGCGCATGCATGAATATGAGTGCATTTCTTATTAAACTTCAGTAAGTATAAATTAAACCTTAATCTGAATTGATACAGATAGTGCCTAGGCAACGTATTAAACTGTACATTTGGATACACAAAAATGGCCGTGTCGTGAGAAAATAAGACTTTGTGAATAACAAAAAGTGTAGATCTAGAAAAGCAAAATAGTGCTTGATGCAATACTGGTCTTCAGTACACTGTTTGAAACTCACAAGCATGTAAAGCTTATTGGTTAGCAGTATTTTTAGAATAAATGATAGTATAATCAAGCACAGATGTAGCGTCTGGGGTTTCGACTGTGAACACATTCCGATGTTCTCATTACGAAGCTCATAAGAATTGTTTTAAAAATGTCAATACATCAGAAGGCTTTATGGATGCGAGCGACGTCGGTCAGATCTTGGGACATTTGTTTATCATAAGCTCTGTTGTATTTTAATATGAATTTACTGAAAATGTGTGTTGTCATTCTGAATAATTATACTACAATACATAGGTTTCTATTTTATTTGTATACATTATCAGCTATTCATTGGTTGTTTTGCAGATTTGAATGCAAACAATATGACAACAATATCAATAAAAGCATAACATTTATCATTAAAATTTTACGAAATATTTCAGATGTTTTGTGACTGGCATGAATATTTCAAAGACCTTATCTGTATGTACCAACACAACTGGCAGCAATCTAACAGCGGCTAATTGTTCTTCCTCCGTTATAGACACCGGACCTAGGGTTGATGCTGTAGTGGAGTTCTGGGAGTATGTATCTGGCAAAATTAGCCTCGCCGTGAAAAAACCCTGACACATTGCATCGTTATAACTCTAGATCTAGACCAGTTATCCTCCTCCCATTTTTCTTTTAAAGACGTGGTACTGGTCAAGATCCACACGATTTGACAATAACAAGGTTCTATAGCTTTTCATCTTTATTGTGCAGTGAAATAAGTCTCTATTTGATAAAATTATAAATGAAAGAAGTCTTTATTTTTATAAAACCTATCAACATTTGATTACGCTTATAACCTTTACCTGTAACTTTTCAATAATTCTGTCTGCCTGAAAATAACGTTTGAAACATTTTATTATCTTTGAGAATACTTTATAAATACAGTAAAGTTGTCTATTACACTAAAACGAAGACTAATTGATCGTATAAAAGACAGGTAACAACTTAATGCATGGTGACAGTAAAACAAAAAAAATCCTAATTGAGCTTTCTGTTTTACCGTCACATTGCCTTAAACGACTACCTGTCGTAAAGACCTCATAATTAACACAATTTTGAAGTCGTAATAGAGAGGTTTAACTATATTTTTGTCTTGAACTGATGGAATTAAACCGTGAAACAGTTTTAACTCTGATTAGGAGTCGGGTTAGCGTCTGCTCTAAGTATTCATGTTTTTATTTGTCTCAAGTCCGTTAACTACAGCTGCAAGTTCCAACTTAAAGTTGACAAGCTGTACCCCACCACTTTATATGACATATATCTGATGTAAAAAGTATAAAGATGCCTATTGCCTTGAACATAATTTATCTCAAATAACCAACAACAAAAAAAACAATGTGCTAAACTTATGAAAAGGAAGAATCTAATAGAACGAAGATGACGCTCAACAATACTGCAATATGTATATAATGTTTAGTTAAGGCACCACAGAATGATACTGCGGGGAAAATTTCTTTAAAAAAAAGAAAAGAACAATGAGATAATTTAATAAAGAAACGACGTACAGTCGAAATTCGATATATCGAATTCGGTTAAGTCGAACATACTCGTATTTCAAAGTTAAAACGTGGCTTAGCCACGTTTTAATTTTGAAATATATGTATGTTGACTTAACCGAACATGAAATAATGCAATTCATGTGTCGGACTATCGGATATTTCGAGTTAAGCGAGTACGAGATATCTAATATGGACGTATGTAAACCAATGTTACAGGTGAATAAATAATACTTCACATTTTAAAACTCTGTTTGAGGGTGACAGAGTTAAGTTCCGGACACAATGTTTGTCTTTTAAGGACAGACGGATTGACTAAAAGACAAACAGACGGACGGTGTTATTCTTGTTTCACCCTCCCATAAAGATTCATTGCTAGTATTATTTTACAATACCGAATAACTTTATAACCATCTTAACTTTTGTTCTGAGAGCAAAATCGATTGACATATTCCATTTAACAGACCATAACTTTACTACTTCAGGAGAAACGTTCTAATTCAGTCTTCTGGTCTAGAAGAGCCTGGCAGCCTGGTCCCTGGCCTGACTATATGTCTCCTGCTCGCATGGGTTTTGGTGTACATTTGTCTGTTCAAAGGACTGAAATGGACTGGAAAGGTATGCAACTTATTATTGCCATTGGTATTGGAGCCAGCAATTTAAAAGTCAAATAATCAAAGATGAGTCCTTGTACAAATATATCTTAAATAATGTGTTTTTACAACAAATTTACTGCCATTGACTTAATGGATTACAAAATGGCGTGTCTACTCATTCGACGTGATTTGAAGATATTATTTTATAATAATTATGGGTCATTCCACAGGGTTTGATCAAGACGTTAAGGAGAAAAAATGTCTCTCTTCTTTATATTTTGAACTCTGATTATGTTATTTTAACACACTTTAGTATTTTCCACTCTCTAAAACTATGCTATTTTTATATTTGTAGATCGTGTATTTCACAGTCATATCTCCCTACGTACTTCTGACTATACTACTAATTCGAGGTGCTACTCTAGACGGGGCTGTAGATGGCATCATTTACTACTTGAAACCAGACTTTACCAAACTCGGAGAAGGGAAGGTGTGGATTGAGGCGGCATCTCAGGTTCTTTTTTCATGCGGAACTGGAATGGGATATATGGTTAGCATCGGCAGCTATAACAAATACAACAACAACACGTATAGGTGAGTGTTATAGGTAGTTATTCGTCATGTGAAGAATACTTCAATAACATCATAAATATACAGTATATTGGAATATACTGGTACCTTCAATTGTAGTAAGAATTTATATTTAGCCCTAATGCATGATTTACATTTAATAACAGAACGTAAAACGATACACTAAAACATAATAAAAAGTAGTTCAATAACCAAGATATATTGTTTTATTTAACCTTCAGTAAGCTCATCTAAGATGTAAATACATGTATGTAATTTAGGTTGATTTATGTATTAGAAACGATGAGCTTGCAAAATCACAGTATCAACTGTAAGATTCACTTTTAACAAATTGTCAATAGTTCAAGGGTCAAACACAGAGGAGATAGTAATGTATAACTATGTTGCGTGATATATCTCAAGGAAGGTTATCCAACTAAACTAAACTTTATTGTGTACTATGTAAATCCATACCCTTTTGCAAGCGATGCACTTTTTCATTAAAATGTGTCGTTAGCAGTACGTTTAAATTCCATTCATATATCCTTTTATTTCAGAAGTAATGTCATGGGATAAAACAACAAAAACCGTCCACTGTTTGCGTTAGCTATGTTTTACTCGTCCATGATGGGCGAACGTTCATTTCATTCACATATACCCGTTCTGCAGTCATCCCCTCTTATTTTCAGAATGGTTAATGCATTATAGGTTCATTTTATTCAAGCGTCTAATTACAAGAGCTTTTCTGCCGTTTCAGTTCTATTGGCACGTACACAACTGTTCTATAGTCTCAGTGTTACAGAAAAATAAATCACGCGCCTCACTATATTACGCTGTTGTTAACACTATGTTTAATTTTAGGAACGGCCTCATCATAGTTTGTGTTAACTTTTTTACGAGTATGTTTGGAGGATTTTGTGTCTTCTCGGTCCTCGGATTTATGGCCAAGGAACTAGGACAGCCAATAGAAACCGTTGTCTCAGCAGGTAAATGGTGATTGAAAACTCTAAACAGTGCGATATTCGCAGCACTATCCCCGTAGGGTCATAAAGTATGCTATGTTTTTTAACTGACGTCAACAAAACCCTAAAAATATTTGTTGTGATTTAGTATTTGAATTTTTTCTTATTATATGGAAACATTCTGCTTGCAAAGACTATCAGTTGACTCATTCACTTCTGAACATTTTATTGAACAATTCCAAATGCCAAGCGAATCTAGCCAAATTTTGACGACTATTTTGGGCTGATATTCACAATAAATTGAAAATGATAATCATTGCAGACTCTTGTCAGAGAACTTCTGCAGTAGAGCCCTCTGATCATGGTCTGCAGTGTTTTGATAAACACGTAAACTATATACAGGTACACCCTTTGCTATCGACGAGCATACTGGTCGCTAGGGTTGAACGCGTGAACCTAGTTTGTGTATATAAAAACTTGCATCAAGAACAAGAAAAAAACTGAAATACAAAAACAACTAAAAGTTAATGAATGCAATTTTTAATTGTTTAAATATTTCTGTTTTGACTCCTGCTGTTTAATATTTGATTCACTAAGATCCCCTTTTTAAATTTCCCTAGTTTTAAGTTTTCGACGTAACTGAAACGTGTTTGTTTCTATGGGCTGTAGCACATTATTAATCTTTTTTTATTGGAGGTTTTTTTTCTAAGGTTTTATTGTTTTATCGAACTAGGAATTTTAAAAAGTATGGACGGTAGATCTGAGTCGACATGCGAAAGTTGTCCAGTAGAAGTATAGTCGATTTAACCCCTTTCATGCTTTAACAAGTTATACACCAAACAGTGGTTGAGTTGACATTCATTCAATTTAGCCCATGTCCGTTTATCCGAAAAAGCATGGTTTAGAATATAATTAAGATGATTAGTCGGAAATAGGTTGGAATTTGTTTTAGTTACATCAGTTTAAGTTAGGGACAAGTTGTGTTGTTGAAACACCATCAAACTGTTTGTTCAAACATTGGTTGTTTGCAAGTGGAGCATCGACTAAAGCTGAAACTGAAACTGAAACTAATAAATGTATATATAAAAGTAAATTGCCTCACTAAGAATAATTACTAATTTTAATTCTATGAATTTTACCAGTTTGCTGCAATGTGCCTGAATGTCTCAATCTTAAGTTCATTTTGACAGACGGTCACTGGTGATGACAAACTGTTTACCTATTATTTTAATATCGGTTTCCTTTACGTATTATTTCAGGTCCTGGCTTGGTGTTCCTTGCCTACCCAAAGGCCATAACACAACTACCACTTTCGTCACTATGGGCTGCGCTGTTCTTTATTCTTATTCTTTTCGTTGGACTAGATAGTTCGGTAAGCATGAAAATCGGAGTTAAACTTGTTGTAAAAATTTGTTATATCTTTTCAAACTCTTTTGAATTGCAAGAAATGAAGTTAATTAGTACTTCGACATGTGTACATAAACAGTATGCGATACAGCGTCCAATATTATAAAGCTTTCCAGATGAGTCTAAAGTCGTTCTCAAGCACTTGATTGATCAGATTTGAGTCTATGCTCAAATCTGACCAATCAAATGCTTGAGAACACACTTAGACTCAGCTCAAACGCTTTATAACCTTGGACCCAGGGCGATGTCTTTGGCGCATGTCTGATCTGATGTTTCCGCCAAGAATGTCAAAAGCTGAATACAACGACCCGGAGCGTAATGCAAACTGGTGGTGGTGTGTGTAATATGCCTTAAAATATTCACAAACAACAACTACCGGTAGATAGTTGTATAAATCATTGTATGTAAAAATATTTGATATGTGATGCAGAAGAAGAACTCTTTAATGCAACAAACAATTACATTTGAACGTTTACGTGTATCTAAAGTCAAACTTATCGCTCAAGAACTCAGAATAAAATAAAACAGTAAAATTCAAGGAGTACACTTGGGAAAGTTCGATAGCAAAGAGAGGCATTTGATAAAGGTTTATATATATATATATGACATTTGGCTTTCAACAAGAAGATTTACTTAAGGGGGTAGGTGCACCTTGGTAAAGTAAATACCAAATTCTTCAAACTTTGCATACTGATAGTAAAATTAGTTTCTATGACAAAACTGGTGAAAAAAGTGGGGGTACCGGACCTTTCTTTTTCACAATTTGAGATTTTTCAAGGCTACCCCCCCTAAAATTGAAGCTTCATAAAAACTCCTACTTTTTTGTACTACGGTTTTTCAATCTTTATTTAAACAATCTATTTGTACCAAAAGTATCCTAATTTATATTACCATAGTAAGAATAAACCCTGAAAATAATGTTTTTTCAAGATCCAAAATAAAAATATTTGATTTCACCAGAAAGGAGTAAAATTTATCCCACCCACTTTTTTATAATGGGAGAATAAGGCACTGTGAAAATTGCCCTACAAATTGTAGCAAACTAAATACCAAATTTTTTATTTGTTGTTTTTAGCCTTGCAAACAAAAAGTTTTAGTGAAATAGCAAATAAAAACACAGGGTCCCGTATCTTTAAAAAAAGATATAGATCATTTTATCTAAAAAATCCATTTTTTCTCATTTTTTCAATTTTTTGTGTACTATTATACCAAAAATATTTTTTTTCCAAAAAAATTCATTTTATCTATTGAGTTATCTATAATTTATACTAAAACTGTACTACCATGAAAATTTCATGCTTATATTCTGAGAAATTGAAATGAAATCGGATGTAACAAAATACAACCTACCTATGAAAACAGTGTATTCTGTTAACTACGAATAGGACATAACACTTAAAAAGTCCCTTCCGGAACGAAAATCCAATTTTTTCCCGGGAAAATAGTGTTTTATTACTGTATGCATTCACCAAAAATGAGTTCTTACCATTTTTTTGAAAACGAGTTCGTAAAATTTTTCGGAAATTTCATAATGCTCAAAAAGACAGGCCGACATCCTTAAGACAATCCCTGTCATTTTGTTTCCTATATTTTTACATGTAATTGTATCACAAAAGGGAAATGTTTTTTCAACACATACATTGAGGACTCTTTCAAATATTTGCATGAAAGAATTTCATTTCATACATATACAATTTGCTTTGATACGCGTAAGTAGCTAAGTTATTTACTGAAATCCAACAATCAATCTACTTAACGAAGTAAAAGTATTCGAAAGTTTATTCAAACTGTAATACAATTGGATTGTTTTAAGACGGTAAATTTGAATATTCACATGAAATTACCCTTTAAACACACACTACTGCGAAAGCTAAATTATTTGTTAAGATCCTGTTCCATGAGTTCAGATAACCCTTATCTAGCCAAAGATGATTGACTAGTAATTGCAAAACACATTTGATCCAGAAATAATTTTTTGTATCATGAAACGCTTGGTTAGTAGATCTAGGGTTAAGCAATTTGAGTGACGACATCTAACTTCAACAAGTTTCATTGTTAACAGTGATATATTTACATTCGCTCTGTATAACTCTAAGGAAAAAGTGAGGCTCAATTTTCAGTGAACCCTCACTTCAGATCTGGTTCTAACTAGTTTTATAAATCTTCCATACGGGGGAGAGATACCGACCAAGTTAGGACCTACTTTTAGATTATCCGTTTGGGTATCTCGAAACCCCTATTTAAAGTCGGAGACAGTTCAATTAAAATCAAATTGCGATAAAAAAAAGATTAAATGCTGTTTTTAAGGGAGAGTATCATATAACGCTCCGTCATTAAAGCTGTACGCTTTCTCTCCCTTGAAAATCCGGTGGGAGTGGCTTTCTTTTTATAGATTCGACAAGTTATCTTCTAGTTAGGGTTTGATATTGTTCACCAGAATTACATAGGACGGTATGTGTACTGTGTACACGCTGTGTAGTCGCATTTCAGCGTTGCTATTCGCGTTGCTATGTGTAAAGCGTGTATACAACCAAGTGCCACCTAATTGTTTAAAATATGCTTTGATAATGGATATTCAGGTTGAAATTTTTGTTTTAGTTTCTTATTAGCGTTCATAAAGCACAGCAAGAAAGTTTACTGGGTAAAACCCTTAATTTACAATGCAAATACAGTACATGTAGCTACGACTACTTTTCACACCATATTTAGAAACTGGAATGGCAATTACATCGATATTACATCTATCAAACATATTTGGCCGGTATTTGATATACATGTATTCATATACATGAAAACAAATCTGGTCAAACTACACATTAAATAGACAGGACAGAAAATAGAAATAGAAATATATGGAATAAACAACATCTTTTTGCGGTTCATGACGTTAGGAATACATAAGCTTCGCAGGGGGTAAGTTTCGTAAAAGTTTCGCCCGAAGGGCGTTTACGATTAACTTACCCCCGAAGCTAATGTATTCATACCGTCGTGAGCGGCAAAAAGATGTTGTTTATTCCTATAGTGTGAAAGTCGTGCTCATGTACTCGGTGCATACCTGTATCTAAACTGTTGACGTTCAATGTAAAATGAATTACCTTTATACATTGTTATCATTTTTTATTTTTATATTATTTGAACGGGCAAAATATATTTTTCTATTATATGATTTTTTAAAGGTTTGAAACGATAACACGTTAAAATATTTACTTGTATTACGATTTGTTTTCCGGTTTCAGTTCGTTGGGGTAGAAAGTCTTATTGGATCTCTTATGGACCTATTTCCTAGAACTCTGTACAAACCAAGAAATCGTATGCTGCTTCTGGGCGCCTATTGTATAATGTCCTTTCTTCTTGGTCTGTCAATGGTAACAGAGGTATGCAAGTCTTCATCATTATCATTTATTCGTCCTCAATTCAAGACCTAAAACCTACCTAAACCTTCTTAAAACACTCAAAACCTCCCCAAACCTCCCCAAACCCCTATTTAAACCTCTCTAAATCACTTAAAACAACCCAAACTACTTCAATTCCTTAGAATCTAATCAAGTAAAGCGTGTAATTGGAGTATTTAAGCTAAAACAAATTATAACAAATGTTAAATTAAACTTAACTCTACGACGTTTTTCATTTCAAGGGGAGCAACTCGTACATAACTTCATATATATATATATATATATATATATATATATATATATATATATATATATAGACGGAAAATGTAAAATATTCCGGCAAATGCCGGACCGGCAAAAGTATATATAATTGTAAAGGTAAAAATGACTAAACACGCCTTCTATTTTTTCTTTTGTATTACCATACGCGTTTCGCCTCTCGGCTCATCAGTGATTGTAATATATTTGTTGCTATGACGTGGCGTCAATGGTAACGCTACGTCATAAATGTGACGTCATAAACGTGACGTCATAACGTCATTTTAGTGGAACGTCATTGAAGTTCTTTTGATCAATTCTATGCATTTAATTTAGGTTTGAAACGCGTATGGTAATACAAAAGAAAAAATAGAAGGCGTGTTTAGTCATTTTTACCTTTACAATTATATATATATATATATATATATATATATATATATATATAATTTGTACAGTGAACTTGTATCTGCAAAGATCCTACAGAATGGAAAGCATGCTGTTTGAGTTAGTTAATTATCTCCCTTTATCACATATTATATCGTCTAACTCTGTATCCTATGGATCCAGCGGCTTTCATCCAAATGAATGTTCGTAGCATGTGCTATGGTTGAAACCCTACAAGGGCACCATGCATATAAGCTATAATTGTATGTATGCTAATATACTGTACCGGTTCGGAGTGTTGTGATGAATGGTGTACTTTATAAGATGAACTTGAAGCATTCTTTTTTGGGGATGTGGATGGTTCATTCTTGTTGGTACATTTCATTGTTACAGCTAGGCGCGCTGCCGTATCTGACCGAGTATGTGTATGTCTGACTGTGTAGTCTGTTCACTTTATCTATCTCTCTCTCTATATATATATATATATATATATACATATTTTCACAGTTTGCCAAGTGGCTTACAAAGATGACAGTACTTAACTGCTTAGCTGATCATCACCTCTGTTAAGAAAACATTACCCAACCAACATGTTTTGTATATATGCTATTGATAGAATATTCAAACAACTGGACAAAAATAGTTAACTGGAATTTTGTTTGGATCCAGATCAGAAGCTTAATAACTGGGTCTGATCGAACTTATTGCAGACACCCCTGTTCTGCAAAAAGATACCAACCACTGATGCTATATCAACATAGTAGATCTAAATAAAAAACTTTTTATTTTAATAAAGTTTACTTGTTACGTATTCATAATAGGTTGAGTTTTCTATTAATACAAAACGGGGAACAGGTTAAATTTTCAAAAAGAAAAATGACATTTCTTATGTCATAGCCAATCTTATTTTCTAATCATTTATTCTAGTTGGTACAATTAAAAAATAAAAATTTAATTTCTATGCCTTTCTATCTTTCTTTTTTTCCAATAAATTTTGTACTTAATGTATGATGAGTAAAAATCTCTTTACCTGCAAATTATTCACACACAAAAATTCGTTGTTTGGATAAGACGAAGTTTGGATAAGACGAAATAATTTGCAAGGTCCCCTGAATTTCGCTATAAGTGAGCATCACTGTAGTTACTTCTAGATATTTACCAATTATCCAGTAGCCTGTTCCTGGTATTGAAGACAGGTATCCAATTAAAGCAGGTTAAAAGTATGGAAGAATGCGCCTTAAAGTCTGCTTTAAGCTACCATCTGCTTGATTACGTAAGACTTGTTTTGAATGTGGTTTGGGGAGGTTTGTGTGCTTAGAAGGACCGTTATACTATACAGATAATCTGCATCTAAAGTCATATCTAAATATAACCTTTGAAAATTTGACATACAGTAGAACCTCTCTATTATGACCACTAAAAAGTAGGCTTATTGTCTGTATAGACAACAGGTGACAGCTTAAAGCAATGTGAAAGTGAAACAGAAAGCTCCTGTAGGAGCTTTCTGTTTCACTTCCATATTGCTTTAAGCAGTCAGCTGTATTAAATGACTAATATTTCACACAATCTAGTGGTCGTAATAGAGAGGTTCTACTGTAGTTTGAAAGGTAATAACTTAAATGAAAACACTGAATTCAAAGTTATGACAAAAAGTGTAGAATTGGAAAAACGAAATCGTCTCTAGCTTCTTTTAAAATCTTTGTACACATTTGTTTAAAATCACATTTTCTTTTTGTCTGCGACTGATGACAAATAGATGATACTCAGTTATTACATCTAATTTGACGGCGGCGACGTTAAAACTAATCCAAAGTGATATCTAGGTTGGTCAGTTTATGATTACAACGTCCGTTCTTTGACGCTGAGAAATGACGTTTTGCTGATTATTTGATTAGTTAATTTTTGCATATTCTCATAATGTCATATTACTGTTTCTATTTATTTCAGGGCGGGATTTACGTGTTCAAGTTCATTGACTACTACGCTGTAGCGGGACTTATTCTGTTAATCACTGTCTTCTTCGAAGCGATAGCTATTGGCTGGGTATTTGGTTAGTATTTATTGTTTACCTTAGGTGCAGGATCTGAGTATAGTAAAGCAATGACTTAAGTACTGTTATCAATGTACCAGCCATTTAATTTTGTTTAAGCCGCCATTAGCATCTAAATCAGTATTTGAAGTGCTCATTCCTGTCTTTGTGTATTTTTTCCAAGTCAGCTACTCCTTAATTTTGTTTGTTAACGGCCGTTTCTGCGATCTATGGGCTAAGTGGACGCGCCAGAGAGAGGGGGTGGATACAGAGAAATACTCTTATTAACGAAATAGTTCTCTGGTTCTTTTAGATGCCCAATGTAAAGCACTGATACATCGGAACTCGGTTTATAAAGTCTCATCCGAAGGACATGGTCCGACAAGGCATCGAACTCACGACCTCTGACGTCGTAATCGGGGGCTTTACCCCTCGACTACGTCCACCGGTTACACCTTAATACAGTTCTGAATTTAGATGCTTGCTCCGTAACGAAAAGTGAGAAAGTAACATTAAAAAATATAAACCTTAAAGTCCATGTTCATTTTGCTAAATATGCTTACATGACTTTCTTTTCAATACTCCATTTAACGAAATGTAAGAAAGTTACATTCAAAGCGTATAAATCTTTAAGTCCAATGAATATTTCGATAATTATGCTTACATGACTCTCATTTCATCTAATTACGGGAATCTTTGTGTCTGGACATGTAACGTTTGGCATTCTTGTAAGCAATCACCGACTTGCTATTTTCTATTGTTACAGCCAATTTAGTACATGAAAAAGTGCGCTTAAATAGCCTTTTTCCGAATAGTATTGCGTTAAGGTCACAATGTAGGTTGAATAACACAAGTTGATTTTTTCCAATTTATTTTCGTATTTTATGAACTTTCCCAATTTCATAGCTAGGTTTAAGACACATTTAAATCAAAGCCTTGCTGTCGCTAATGTGGTACGGCTTTTTTGGATCATCTAGCACGCAGTGCCATGGTCTGCTATTATTAACCTCAGAGCTAATGTTTCGCAGAACTAAATGTCGTTAACGCTTACCACTCGGCCATTTCATACATGTTACTCAAGTGTTGTTTTTTTCAAAAATATATTTGACTTCTTTTACTATTCGAGTCAAAATTATGCGCTCATTTTGTGAATCCGCGAGCAGTTTTGTATTGTAGACAACTTTTGAAAATGTGATTGAGTTCACTTTTTGATATATATAAAGAAGAATTCAGCTAAATTAGGTTTGGTTTAAAAGTTTATCTAGGAAGCTCCAACTGCAATTCATTTATAACTTGTGTCTATTCATTCCAAAATCACACTTGAGTGTGTTTCTCGATTCAGTTAGAAAGGTGGTGTATATGTTTTTACAGCTAACGCCATACAAACAAAATCGCTATCTGAATTTGTAACATTTATAAAACTGGCCAAATACCGTCCATTACCATATCGACCTGTGTTACAGAAATTCAATGTACGCCTTCAAATGTTTGTTACATACTATTGAAGTTGTTTACCCTTTAAAGCGCACATTCTGTTAAGTAACGCTTTGTTTAGAAAACAGTTTGAGTAACTTACAAAACATTTGAGTCATCGAATCCTTAAGAAAATGATATACTTTCTAGCTGCTTTAAACTGCGTGGACATCGAAGTTGTTAACCTTTTAAAGCGAAAATTCTGTTACGTAACGCTTTATTTTAAAACAGTTTGAGTAACAAAAAACATTTGAGACATCGATTCCTTAAGAAAGTTCAAAAATTCTGATTTCAAACGATGAAGTGCCGAAAACGTCAAATAACTGATTGGCGTGTCATTTGACTGTCTGCCTGGTTATGGATAGACCTTGGGCCCGTTTTATGAAACGTCGTACGACAAAAAAGTCGTAAGTCAGATTCAAAATTTCTCAATAATAAGTTCAAGACAGGATTAGATGTAGAAATAAAAAATTATAGACGCATTTTAAAGTTTTAACTTAGGACCGGTTTTGTCGTAAGACGTTTCGTAAAACTGGTCCCTGGTTTTTATCCAGTTAGTTTAACCAATTAAACACATTTCATAAACGATTATCCTAAGCATCTCCCTAATAAGAAATACCAGTCATAAAACAATAATGATTTTAACATGGGAAATTTGAGAACGCCTCTCAGCTAGTTACGTGACTAGACTGTGGCGTTTTTATTGGTCAAATAGCCGTATAAAGCGTTGCATTTAATGAGGACGATTTTGACAATATATAGAACAGACTTTCTGTTATTTATTAAAATCAAACATTAATTTTGCATTCTAAACCTACGTCGGCACATTAAAAAGCAGTCGTATGAATTAAGCTCAAATCAAAACAATGCATATGTAATTTATTACTTTGAAGACTATTCTAAAATATAAGTTTTATGATTGTTGATGTTAACGACAGAACAGGAGTATTACTTGTCCAAATACTTACACTTGCTGACATGGCTACCCTAATTTCATTTCCTGTTCCAGGCGCTGACAGATATTATGACGCGTTGGAAACGATGTGTGGAAGGAAATTCGAATCCTACATGAAGATTTGTTTGAAGTTTACCGTGCCGTTGTCAACACTGGTAAGTGTTTTCACACATGGAACTAATTACATGTAATAAATTGCCAAACAAGTGGGATTATCGTCACGCATGCTTCTTTTATGAAACTTCCCCGTATAGTTCGCCAAGAGTCGTAGTCAATTGTGTCTTAACGTTTATTCCGGCAGCCCGACTTATCGCGAACAACTCAACGATAGAACACGAATCAAAGATAGGGAGTAACGACGAAATTCCGCTGACGCCAAATCAATAAATAAATGACGCCATTGTACAACAAACTGTCAAGATTTGTTATCGATTTAAACTTGGGGCTCCACACGGGGTCAAACTATACTTTTCAAATCAATTGACAAACACTTTAGTTCCAAAAACCGTTTAAAAGCATGAGAATGATAAGAATAACTGTATATTTTCAGTGAAATATCTTATTTTAATGTGTTCGTGAACATCAGGCTGTTATATTGGCACTGGTGACTTCGCCTCTTGTGAAAATAAAACGTATGATGTTCACTCAATGAATTAATATTTGATCTAACACTAGAAAAGATTAGTTATCCTCTACGATATCGTTTGCAAACCACTGTCAGTACTCGATCTCGCTTAAGACGAATTCAAATTTCGATAATTAGAACTCGTTTCATTCTAATATATGACCATTTCTAAATTACACCGTGGTATGGCGACGTTTAACACAGCAAAGGGGTATTTTCGTGTACGGATATTAATATTATATCCTTTTTTAACATCTTTGCCGCCAAGCTTGACAACAATACTATTTTCAAAGAGTTTATTTTTGATAAGAGGCCATGTAGGAAAACAAATTCTCATTAAACCTTTAATGATCAAATTTTTCGGGAGGGTTTTATCCTATCACCGCTTTGTTGTCGTCTGCTTCATTATTGTTGTCTGCAAGACACGTTTCAAAGTAAGATTAAAGGTTTTTTGACCTAATTAGTATCAATAAGAGTGTCCAACAGTTTGGGTCCTGGGCAGACCCAAACTGTTTGCAAACGCGCTCTGAGGCGTCATTGAGAGTGAAAGGGTTAAACAGCGCAGACTGATAAAACAGCTTATCCAACAGCTGTTAAATCCTGTTCTACACTGATTTGAAAACAGTTAGTTTACGCTAATGCGAGAGAAGGTTTAAGGCCCAGACATCACAACACTTGATGACCTTCTGATTAGGGACAATTCAATTTCCTGGAGTAATTAAAAATATAACAGTTTACGACCAGTTGTAGCTTTATAGTTAAAACATATTTCATTTCCAAAATTTTAACAGGGACTTGGTTCTGACCACAAGTTCCGCATTAGTTGCGGTCCTTCCCCTAGCTAATTTTTACAAAATACTGAAAAATCATCTTTCATAGAAGCAAACAAAAAAGATCCAGACCCAAAGGCTCATGAGGTAGTCCTTACATTTTAATCCTCACTATTTGCTTTGGCCTTGATCGAGATACATACACCCCCTTATTGAAAACGTTTACACAAACAGACACTGGACCGACAGGAATTAAGATTTTACCAATTAGTTCATCATTAGAATTTGGATATTAAATAGAATAAGTATTCTGAATATAACGAGAGAGAGAGAGAAAATAAGAGAGAGAGAGAGAGAGAGAGAGAGAGAGAGAGAGAGAGAGAGGGGGTATAGTGAGAGGAAAGCACAGACAACGAGAAAGAGATAGAGAGAGATATGGAGAGAGAGAGAGAGAGTCGTTTGTGGCAACGGCTTGAGAATGAGTTATATCCACGTGCACATGTAGTTTATCTTGACAAGGGAGGCATTAGACTGAAGTATCAGTTATTGTCCATCCAAGGATTGTCCTTCTTGTAAGTCAGTATCGGCCAGCATGGTTTTTTCAAACAACCAATAGGTCTACATGAATAGTATTCCACGATGGAACTTAAAACAGGTGGTAGCTCAAAGCAAGATGAACGCAAATCCGAAAGCTCTGTTCGGAGCTGTTTTCTTTACTCCCAACAAGTTCCAATCAGTCACCTGGTTTAAAACCTTTTGGTATTGCTAATTAGCACTAAGGTAGATGGGGGAAGGGTTGATTGTAGCTTTTGCAAGAAAATATCCAAAACATGTATGTTTGTTCCAACAACAAAATTTAATACATTGTTGAAGCAAATGGACACATTTAAAAACTCAGATTATAAAAAAATCGTCAACATCGTCAAAATAATCCTGTCGGTTTTATTTCCATTGCATTTAGTTTGTTTTTATGGTATTAAAGAGCATTATTAAATATCCCTCTGTTTTACAATTGTTTAAGTAAATGTTAATAAGAATAAATTTAAGATTAATGGTTTCTCTTAGTATTTTATAGACGAGATACATCTATTTTGCTCTATTTTTGCAGGCTATCTTCATCTTCCAACTCATCGAATTCAGGCCATTGCAGTTTGATGCGAACTATCAGTACCCAACGTGGGTACCTGTAGCGGGAATTCTTATTATTCTCTCATCAGTTATGTGTATCCCGGCTACTATGGTTTACCGTCTTCTTAGAGCTAAAGGTTCATTTACACAGGTAAGGATCAGATATAACCAGTTCTTAAGATATAAACCAATTATACAGTTTGATGCTAAGCACCAGTATCCCACATTGAAAACTGTAGCAGTGTTTCTTTTCCGCCCTTGTCTTGGATTGTTAAAGTGAATGTTTCTGTTTATTTGATCGAGGTGATCCCTTCTGTCATGGACTAAAAGGAAGGCATGCCGGTGGTTTTGATCCTATGCGCTGCTTCCCAACATGTGGGGTTGTCCAAAATCATCTTCCTGAAATTATTTTCATCTCAACCTCCTCCATCATTCATCGGCGCTCTATTTATGACCTATTTGTGTCGGTCCGTCTAAAGATCCCAAATCGCCCCCAAACCTACCCAAACCACGTTTAAAAACAAGTTTTTCGATTATAGCAAATGGTTACTTGAAGCAGGCTGAAAGTAAAGCAGAATGCGTCTTTAGACGGACCCTATTTGTGTCACAGTGACGTAAAACTCACTTATACATACAATTCTTATTATCCTCTCATCAGGTATCCCTTTTGCTATGGTTTAACCGTATTCTCAAAGCTGACGGTTCTTTAAGTCGCGTAGGGATATGTGAATCATATGTTTCCAAATCTCTAGAAAGAAAACCCTTGCACTGCTTCGGAAATTAACACAGTTATATGCAGCAAACTTCTTTCATGGTGTTAAATTACTCATTGATTCCCTTACGACGTGTTTACACACCCTCTATAAATATCATAGCTCTGAACATTAAAGTTTTCACATTCAAACAGTGTACACTAATATTGGACTAGATTCCTTATATAAACTAACGGACTTAAGAAATAAATAAACATACGTATAAATTTTTTATAATAATGTATCAAAAGACACGGGCTTTTATTTTAACCAATTGAATCTTAGTAACGATAACACTCATCTTCTACAAACAGTGTACACATGAAGAATACTCTTTTCTAATGCACATTATGAAGACCTAATTTACAGTGTTTGAACAGTACCCTCTAATTAGGGATTTCTCTCATTGATATATTGCAATGCAGTATGACACTATCACTAAGTAACCACAAATGGATTACAGTTAAGTTGAAACCTGGTTTGCCTGTTATAAATCTTAGGGGTCAATGGGATAAAGGGTAAACAAACGTCGGTAGACAGTGCTTGGATCCCATTTCTCAATAAATTTGCCTTTTTACGCCTTTGATTAATTCCTCTACTGAAGAAAATAGGTTCAATTCATACTGTCACAAAAAACAAATCATAAGGAATAGTTTCTATATTCTAGCAGTTAATATCTTAAAATAGGCACTTACTTTCAACCTGCTTAAAGTGATCACATATCTTCAACACTAGAAACAGGCTATGGGGTAATGGATTAAGCTGAAAAGATATTAGGTATTGCGTTGTATTAAAATAAAAATTATGTTTATTATTGTAACGATAAACATTTAATTATAATTGTAGCGTTGGCAGCAACTACTGGTACCGACCCTCAAGAAACACCAAATCCATCCGCGATGGTACAGTGGCAACTACAGATGGGTTCAGGCTGATTACAATTCATATGATGCGACTAACACGAATATCGTCAGTTTTGACATCGATACAAATTGTTTGTAAAGACATGTGTAATTTCTACAAGTCAACTGAGTTTTAATGCCGACTGAAAGTAACTAAGACAGCTTCTAAAGGAGATCTTAAGTTTTCATAAAACATATTGAGAGTCACTGTAGAAAGGGTTTACTGTACTTGTATGAGTGGACAGTTTTCTGTCTGAATGTATAGTTACATATATGTATGCATTAATAGTAGATTCACTAAACTTATTTATTTATCATAAGTTCATAGTAGCTTAATTGATTGTCTAGCATGAATTACACAATACTCGTTGCCATGTATTGTGTAGTATATGCTGTACAATCGTCACAATCGTATTCACTATAATTATATGAATACTTTGATCAGTGTGCTAGTGACCTGGTTCGTCTTGTGTTTTATTTCGACAAGACATCATGCTCACTCTCACTGACCATTAACTAACGATTCTCATTACAATTGACAACGATGTTTCTTATGTTTCGTTTCGACAAGTATCGTCTTTTCTCACTTGTTTTGTATGTGTTTGTGTGTTGGGGAGTGGGGTAAAATATTAATTTCTTTATTACTATAAGTGTTTTGTTTACAGTCGGATCTGTGTGTGTATGAGGGGTGTGGCTTAGTGATCGGGTGGGTTAGGGATATCTTTAGTACGGGTGGCTGCTTGTCACAGGTCTGATGTAAAGCGCAATGTTATTTATGAGCTTTCTGCTTTATTTCATTCTTGTGGGGACTGCCACCTGGGACTGCTCATTATCTTCTTTCGTTTCCTTATTGAATGCCATCTAGTGCAGGCCTGACTGTGAATAACTCATTTATTCTAATAAAGCTTGAATTTGTACATATTCCAACAGCCATGCACTCTTACTCTATACCAGCTGTATTACTGTATAGATGTATTTGTGCATGTGCTCTCTATACATAGTTATACGTCTGACGTAATTTGAACTGTATATACTATATTTGTCGTCATCATTGAGTCTGTTGTTTCTATGTTATGTTATCACTGTTTGTAATGTGTAACTCTCCATTATTGGAGGCAATAAAGATCTATCTATCTTATTTTCTTTAATTGACCAAATACATTTGTCAAAACATCGCATCGTTGAAATAGGCTGTGAATATCCTTATGTCATTTCATTGTCATTTGTGACAAAATGACTAGGACTATATAGATATATGGAAATCATACATATCATATTGGTTTAACATGGTTACACATGAAGCTATATTCAACTGGTAAAAAATATTTGGCATCTGAACAGCATCCATACATTTTGACAATATTCTTAAGGTGGGGGTTGTGTGTCTGTGTGTGGCTGTGTGTATGTTCTGCTTGAGAGGTGGGTGTATTGTTTGTGTTGCGTTTCCTGCTGAGTCTTTCGTATTTATTCCTTATCTGAGAATGCGTAAAAAATATGCTATTAAAGTAGGATACCCAAAATGCGTCAGTGTGAAATTCATCTGACATCGGATTTGTTTTGGACGAAATCGTAACAATTCGGCAATGTCCGTAAGCAAAGCATTATTGCTTGTTTTATTTTCTTCGTTAATATTGTATCAGATATACATTCAATATGTTTATAAAAGTTGACAGATGATGTTAAAAAAAACTCAATTAATTATATTTTAATTTTTTGCAAAATAATTTCCCCATTTTTTCAACTTCCGGTCTATGATGATAATGGATTTTCGCGACCTGAATATATATTTTTTCTCGAACGATAGGGATACATCGGTGAAACCAACAATCAATGTGGTTCGTTAAAATAGCATGGCTGTACAGTACCAAACCCCAAATCTATCAGAAAGCATCCGACTACAACCAACATGCGAAAAACGTCAGGAGACTTGTAGAATTCGAGACTTTAGAATCTACTTTCAGCTTGAGCTGCTGGCGATTCCATATGACTCGTAGCCCTAACTGAGCAAACATTATCTATAGAACTTTAGGAGGTCTTAATGGTCATTTTAACGATAAATGTGAAGGCCCTGATTGTAGATGTGTGAATCGTGTGGTCTAAGGGAAAGCGGTAACGGGTCAAATCGGTCCAAAACCAAATCGGATTCCGAGTCATATCGGCCAAAAACCAAGTCGGACATGTCTCCTGATAAGAGGGAGTAAATTGAACAAATCTAACATTTTCTCACTCACTTCAGCCCAAACCCCTATATGGTGTTACTACTCGTGATTCTAATTAGTAGTAACATCATGGCGTGTAATGCAGAAATAAATATCTAATTACCTCCCTTCAAAAGTTTTAGATTTTGAAATAACCCCTTATCTGGAACCCTGCTTTTAATGGTTTGTAAAAGAGAGTAATAAGGGCAAAGAGCTGAGAACGAGATGCTTAAATATCTGTTGGCATAGTAAAGTGTGTGAATTCTGATGCAGTAATTATTCTGTTTCTTTTGCATAAATTTCGAAGTGGTTAATTTCAGAGAGAGAATATTTGACAACTTTTTTATGGCAAAACTTTCTGATATTTGTCAAAATGTTACGTAGACGTTAAATACAATTAATTCAAACCTTAAATGTATGCCCCGGACACATATAATTTTACAAGGAAAAAAGACTTGCATCGGCAAAAATGTAAATAATCGGCAGTCATATATTTGAAAGGTGCAATTATCATGTTGATTTTCAAATACAAATTGTAAAAATCAACAGTGCTGTTGTTGATTTGTTTTTAAAGTACACCATCCTGTTTTCTATGAGGGTTTTTATTGTTAAAAAATACAAAAACTGTCTAGATAAAATGTGTTCTAAAATAACAGGGGTCGGTTGATTTTCCGGTCAAATTGTCAAAAGGGGTAAGATGTTCAAATGTGTCTGGTTTTTCCTACACTTTATTCAATGCTCATAAAAGTTTTTAAGTAGGTCCATTAGGTATACCTTTACAAAAATACATGAATTGTTGAGGTTTTAATGTTTGACTACCTGAAATGCAGATGATCAGACGCCGCTTTAGTCGATGACTGATCTGGATACAATGTCGACCTTACTCGCCTATGGTGATGAAGGGTTAAACTGGAAAATATAATGGCTTCCCAACTGTCAAAACTGTGAGTCATCAATTGACCCATTACGCCATAAATACACATTTTACACCTTTTATTAATCCCTCCACTAATGAAAATGGTTACACTTTATACAAGCATGAACATCTGAAGTGAGAAATATTTTACAGCATAGCAGATGAAGCAAAAGGCTAAAGGTATAGCAGAATGCACATTTATGCGCATTCTGTTTTACTTTAAAACTTTATAAAGTTGTTATCTGCCTCAAAAAATGTAAACACATGTTATTGGGTAATGTGTGAAGTTGTCAATAAAGCGTGGATCATTGTATACAGTAAAACTTATTTAATGCTCCTCTTATTCACATGAAACTATTTAACTAGTTTGCTGCCTATAGCACATTCGCATGAGTTTGCAAACAATTTGGACCCAGACAAGATGCCAAGTGTTGTTGCGTCTGATAAGCTGTTTGATACTTATATCGAACTTCGATATCTCGAACTCGCTTAACTCGAAATATTCAATATCTCAACTCATGAACTTCATTATAGCATGCTCGGTTATGTCGAACATTTTAACTTGAAATACGGGTATGTCCGACTTAACCGAGTTCGAGAGATCGAAGTTCGATTGACTTACATTTATATTCAACACACTTTTACTTCTATATGTAAAAGACGATATTTGTGAAGCGGATGGTGTTATATGGATAATTCCTCTGTAAAAACCTCACTAATAACTTGAGACTGTTACAGAGGAATTATTCATATAAAAGGTATCAAAGAGGTTAGATCCTGATCTTAAGAATTTTTCAGCGTCTTATCTGGATCTTGACTGTTCGCAAATGCCATATATTGCGACAGAGAAACAGTTACACGGGACAACGCGGAAATACTATTCTATGGGCATTAACGCCGAGTAATAAAATGCAGGGCTGCCATAAGTTGATCATGAAAAATCCTAAGATTTACGAATTTTCTATTTTTCCAGCGTGATTACTTAAAGCAAATTGAAAATAAAGCAGAATGCGTCTTAAGGCGCATTCTGCTTTACTTTCAACCTGGTTAAAGCTAGCAGATGCTAAGATAAAATTCAAAGATTTTGGAAAAATCCGGAGAAGTGGCAGCCTTGAAAATATGAACATAAACATTTGTTTGACAGTTTTTATGATTGTTTGGAAATGTGTTTATTGTTAATAAAGTGGCATGTAATATTTGAATTGAGTCTGATATAGATCTAGACTATAAGTAAATGCAAAACATAACATATAAAGAGTTGAACGGAACTGAACGGCAATGCAATGGTTAACAGTAGACGTAAACCCCCATGAAATAACCAGGAGAAACTCGCATTTATCTTATTTGTGTTGAGATGTTCGCGTTTAATCTTTGAAGTGCAATCAGACGCCTTGTAACTTAACATCTGTACCCTGTTTCTAAAGTGTATGAGTTCAATCTGGGATTGTTGAGTCTGGGAATGCTAAGATCTGACAAATCAATCCCTTGAGATCTATCTCAATCTCATCTCAAATGCTTTATAAGCATGTTCCCAGATTTCTCTCTAAACGTTTTGGTAATTGGCATCAGTGTACATTGGATAAATCGTTATTCTTTGCCATAAACAGTCAACCCTTTCACCGACATGATGACATCTGCTTTATAAATGTGGACCCTGAATAGACAATAGTTACTCGGCATCTCATCATGCTTTAAACTGTTTTCAATTGCCTTCTGGCTAAGGGCAGTGAAGGAGGTCACATTGAAAACAAGGCTACTGCTGGGATAGTGACTCAGTGAGAAGTGTCAAAACTTTAACCACTGTGTGCCCACGGTCCCATATATGGGACATAGGCAAACAGTGTAGACTCTGATCAGACGCCACATGATGCGGCGTCTGATCAGAGTCTACACTGTTTGCTGATAAGAATGTCAAAATAAAGCAAAATAAAAATGAAAATTTTGACCGGACATCCCTTTGATAAAAATGGACTTATCCAATATATAAACATGGAATAATCCACTGGACACAAATATGTTAATGTGTACGATGTGTAATAATTAAGGTTATAGTTGTGCGAACAAACCATATCAAACACTCGAGTTATTGATTGTTATTGCATATTCGAATAAATGTAGGTTTTGACAAGGTAAATTGATTTTGGGGTGGACGAGATTGCGCTTCGAATTCCAACGAGACAATATTTTACTACAGTGTTCCCTCTCTACAACGACATCCAATTGGAGACAAAAATGTGTGTGTTGTTCGGAGGGAGTCGTTATGGGAGGGAAATTGGAATACATTTGCAAACAGCTTGAATCAAGATCAGACGCCGCGTAACGCGGCGTATGATCATGGTTAAAGCTGTTTGTCAATCGTAATTATTTTTTGTCAAAATGTCCATTATGTAACTTTAAGAAGAAAAGACAATTTTAAGCAGACGCCATTGCAGCCGTGAATAGGTTAGACACAATTACCCTGGTAAGGGAACAGCGATAAGTGTTGTTGTAAGGAGGGAATAGTTGTTGGGTAGGCCGTTGTAGATATTGAACGCTTTAGCAACGCATTTCGATCTAACGCGATTCGACTGTATTTCCCCAAGCATAAAAATTCCAGGATTATCAGTAATGAGTTCGATGGCCATCGATTGTGAGTTGGCTTCCGGTCTGAAATACAGTGGAGAAAAAACGTGGATATTTCGTTCAAACGCATACACATTGCAATGAAATATAGAAAAATGACAACCGTTTGACAATTCCGACTACTAGTTTTAATTTGAGTGGCAAACAGTTTGAAGCCTGATCAGACGCCGGGTTATCCGGCGTCTGAACTGGCTCCACATTGTTTGCAATGAAACTAATAGTTTAAACGTAACCGGGGTTATTTGGAAAGAAAATGTTTTCTCTACTGTACTCTACACGCTGCACACGGGGCACACACTTCTAACCTAAAAAGCAAACAGTGGAACCTGAACGCGCTACATGGTTGGTGCATAGACACTGATTACTCGAGAGAAAATAATGCTTCTGACGAAGAGAAAACAAGTGAAGTTACATAAGCCTTCAAATGAAAGGTATGTGAGCTGGTAAACCAGGTTTGTTCTGATTGCAAATACTATCACATAGAATATATCCTATTGTCCGTATTATTTTCAAGAAGAAAGTTTAACAACAAGAAGGTTCGACAAGGGGTGATTCGTCAGCTAGCAACCTTGTTTCGCTAAGAGCAACAACGTCTACATGTATATTGTAACAACACTGTTCTTTGTCAGCTATGTTCTTATCTGATGCCTATCAACTTTGCCCCTGTCCATTAGGGTACGAATGTTCTACGATCAACCGCTTTGGTTCATGATCTGGCAGCTTTGATTGGCTAACCACAGTGACCAGACGTTCAGTGATAGACAGTGTTTTGCCCTCATCTTCACTAGGGCGGCAGATATCAAAAGCATTGCAAAGTAAGGATCATGACTAAAGTTACCCGTGGTCACCACCACATGTTGATTTGCCCTTTACCTACCGTCCTATCGCCACAGGCCTTTAGATAATATTTACATTCACCCTGTAAAGTCTTTATGTAATCCTATTAAAAATTTGCAGGTCATCCCTCGATGAACCTACACTTCGAATCTGGTTTTAGCCAGTTCGGATTTCGCCCGTGATATTCGTGGACTTCTTCAAATACACTACATCGGGCACTTAACACTAAGCTCCCATTGGTCGACGGTCATATGGCACTAGCGGAGTGATACAGACCAATAGGTCGTTGCCATCGCGTTGCTATGTGTGTAAATGGGTGAAGAAAACAACCGCGACCTTTAATTTTAGAATGTGCTTTGGCAATAGATATTCAAGTTGCACTGTTATTTGTTTGCCTTGTAAGTCTTTTCCATTCACAGAGAGAAAGTTTACTGGAAAAAATCCTGAATTTTTAATACAGTTACAGTACATGTAGTTGGGACTACTTTCTCACCTTATTTAGAAACTGGAATGGCTATTACATCGACATTACATCTATCAAACCTCTTTGACCGGTTTATGATAAATTCTTATACAGAAAAACAAATCTGGCAAATAAACACATTAAATTGACAAGACAGAAACTATAAATATAAATATAAGGAATAAACAACATCTCTTTGCCGCTCATGACGGTATGACTACATTAGCTTCGGGGGGTAAATTTAACGAAAACGCCCTTCGGGCGTTTACGTAATTTACCCCCTGCGAAGTTAATGTAGTCATACCGTCATGAACGTCAAAAATATGTTGTTTATTCCTATAATGAATGAACCACCTGAACAGAGCGTTAAAGATATTTTATTTGAAAAGCCATTGCACTAGGCCAATCTATCTTGGCCTCTAAGAATCTGATCCAGGGACACGATTGGTCTTAGTTGACGGACAGCGTTTTGTCTGTGCTCCCCTCAAAGCGCTCAACAGTACTCCCTAGCCGTTGGATCTTCTAACAATTATATCTGCTCAGTCTGTCAAGGAGGCTTGTGTTAATGCTGGTGATCAATAGCATAAGGTTTCTTTCATGGTTACAAAAACCTCAGCGTCTGTCCAAAATACCTAATATTAGAACACAGGAGCTATTAACCTATGATTAAAATAATATGAATTGGCATCGTTATCGCGAAGGTCACGGATTAGACACATCATTTCTTATTTCAGGTGTGATATTTAGACCATAAATGTCTTGCCGTTTACCCTGGATCATATATTATCACATAATTTGCGGTCTGGGAGTTGCATAAAGCGATTGTATAAATATCGTAATCCACTAGTGGAATATCGTTTTTTGGGCTCCGGCCTAACTTGTTCGTCCACAAGCGCTGCATGTAGCAGGACGCTAAATGACGTCATTTTCTATGACGTTAACGTAAACAACGTAACGTTTTGGCAGAAATTCTATATAGCAGAGGGTCTACAAACTACGGCTTCAATTAATTTTATATGTGCTTAAACTTGTTATGTGATAAATAGATTCTCACATTCGTGCTCATTATTTATCATTTTTAATAAACTCGTTGACTAAAATGAATATGACGCTCGCCAAGGCTCGCGTCATATTATTTTAGTCAACTCGTTTATTAAAAATGATAAATAATGAGCACTCATACAAGATCCTCTATTTCCGTATGTAAACAGGAGAAGGTACTGCGTATGACTTGTCTTTGAGAAGCTAGATAGCTTATAAGTTATTATGCGTTGTAAGGAATACTTTCGGATACTTAGCTTCCCTACCGCCCATTAGAGTCTAGCAATACTGCATCGTGGTACTATACTCAGCCCAAAAAGATGAACTCACTTTTGTTTTATAAATTATCAGCGTCTCATACATTAACTTTATTTAATTTTTGTTTTATAGAAAGTGGCAGATGACATGAAATCATTGTGGCTAAATAACTTTTTTTTCCTGAAAACAGCATTTTTGCTCAAAATGTTTTCCACAGAAGCGAAACAATGGTGCTCATTTTTCCGAAAGAAAATCAAATCACATTAGACTATCATTCACCACAATATTCACGGCGTTATTAAGACAAGAATGTCTTAAAATATCAGATTACCTCCCCTTGATTTGGAAAAAGAATGAACTATAAGTGTTTCATTTTTGTTGAATGAATCGTTTTACTGGAATACATTGGTTGGCGTATCAGCCTTTAAAATCTAAAAACAAAACTGGGGTTGATAAGGCACTTTTAAAGATATGGAGCCTATACATTAACTTAATTTAACGTTAATGTAAAAAGAGGGTACTTTCTTTTTTGGCCGAGTATATTTTAACATTTAAATTTTTTAAAAAGAATACCTTGCATATTATACTGTTAAAACTGTCCTGTTGTAAAACGATCTTAATTTACATGTGAAGAATCAGACATTATACGTTGCTTAACATTTATTGTAGTTTATTATTGTTTTACTGACATTTTGAGTGGACGAATATGTTTACTCGATAAACTGTTTTGTATCTTGCTCGTATGCAGGTTGCTTTTTGAGTGTAAAACTCTATTTTTGTATACGCTCGACTACGAAATGTACCACACTGTCTGTTCATTTCACGCTCTAATTTAAGTTAAAAAGTAAAGTTATCACTATCTAAATTGATCTACAACTACAGGAAAGCCCCTTTATAACGACCACTGAAAGTGAACAACTGTTATTTTTGCGTTTAATTCGGTGGTTTTCTGCTTTACTATCATTCAGCTTTAAGCTCTCACCTGTTTTAAAAACCGTAAATAAAGTGTTCTTGAGTAGCTATAACTTGTGAATCGAGCGTTGCTTAAACGATTGAGGCGTGACATGTTCTGTCTTGGGTTAGTGTAACTGATCAAACGTGAAGTGTTGTGCTAGCTTTAGCGTCATTAAGTATATTTTGTTATACTGTTTATCTTGATGGATCAAGTAAGAAAGTAAGTTTATGTATTCACCTGTTCTACAATGAATGATATTTGTCTAGTCGTTGAATCTTTATCAAAAGAATTAATGATACTGGAATGATGATATATTTGTCCAACTCTCTCTGTCTCTATGGCCATCTCCTCTCTCTCTCTCTTTCTTGTTGTCTCTACCTTTTCTGTTTTCGTTGTCTCTTTATCTACATCGCTCTTACAACTTATCTCTCTCTCCCTGTCCTTTTCTCTGTGTCCTTGTCTTTCTGTTTCTGTCTAAGTTTGTGTCTGCCTTGGTCTGTCTGTTTCTATGTTAGTTCGTGTTTATGTATGTGTTTGTCTTTTGCTGTAGCTCCCCAGTCTGTTTGCCTAACTGTATGCCTATTGGTATGTTTGTCTCTTGGGACCCTCTGTGGCATAGTGGTATAGTCACTTTGACAAACATCACTAAGCTCCGAACCGCTGTGAGTTCGAATCCCAATAGGATCGTTCGGATTTTCGTGTGGGGAAGCCTTCAAGTCGGCTTGCGGAAGGTCGGTGGTTCTACCCAGTTGCCAATGTGTGCCTGAAACAATGCATAAAGGACTTCTTTGGTTTTCCTCGACCTGTTATTAGCTTGACGTCGAGATATGACTGAAATACATTTGAAAACGACGTAAATCAAAACAAATAAAAAACAAAACATGTTCGTCTCTTTGTTTTCTCGCACACACATACACACTTATTATCTAGGTCCTTCTTGGTTTCTTTCTGTCGTTTGGCAGAATCTTGTTCATACCATTCAGCTTACTACATAAACGATGGCCTTATATTTGATATGAGAAGACGTAGCGAGTGCTTCATGAGCACGTGTCGAAACCCCGGAATAATTTAAACCCTTTCATGTGAGTACTACACTCAAACTTAGATTGATATCATTTCAGATCCAGATCAAACGACCAAATAATGCTGCAAAAAATCAGATTGCAAACTGTTTGACAACCCTTGGTACAACATTTTAAAAGTAAAACGTAGTTTTATAGACATTAGGATTTGTTACAAATTGATATTGATGATACCTTTCTGTTGATTTCTGAGGAAAATATACCTTTCTAGTCTTTGCGCATAAACACTATGTGTTCTCCTTTCGTCGTAGTGTGTGATCTAGTCTACATTCAAACTCTTTACCTTGATATAGATTATTTCAAGCATATCGTTTTCAGTTTCATATCTGTCTGTCATTCCATCCGTTAGTCCCGTGTTCTCCTGCTAACCTCTCTCTACCTGCCTCTAACTATGTATCACCTTTAGATGGTCTGTCTGAGAATTATATATGTGGAGACATAATAATGGGAAATCAGTAATTCAAGTTTATTCCATTAACCATTTGCAAAATACAATGTATCAAATTATTGTGAAAATTTTAAAAATCTTTATCGATCAGCCTTTTGATTAAAAGTGTCACCCTTTCAGACAGGAAGGTGCCCTTAAAGAGGCTCGCAACCAGATTTAGCATTAAAATAGTCATTTGTAAATATTTATCAAACGCTTATATAAACGGATAAGAATTGGTTAAGAAAAACGAATTCTGTTTAAAAAATGCATTTCAACAAAATAAATATTGAGCTCTTGTGGGATTCGAACCCGGTACCCCGCATGCGGGGACAGAAAAGCAAAAGACACAACCCCTTAGACCACTGCACTATTCATATATCTGTGAACCATTTAACGTACATTAGTGTGTAACGATGGAGAGTACATAATTCGGCCTGGGTTTATGTCCGAGCCCGTGATTAATTTCTGTTGCGTCGAAATTCTGTTGCGTCTTTCGACGCAATGGATAAAGCGACGGCAAATATCTAAAAAATAAAATTTGAAGACCTTTCTTGAGGGTGTTTCTAGACTGATCATAATTGTCTAGTGCCAGGTGCACGATAATGCTACACATTTGTTGTTATTTGAATACTTTCTTTTATTTTTGCAAATACACCATCTGATTGCGAGTCGCTTTAAGAGAAGTGATTGTAAGCAAAGTGTTGGAAGAGTTGTACCATCTATTACGAAAATCATATCGACTTTCTAGGACTCTCTAGTCCAACATGGAAAACAAATGGCTTTCTGGCATCACAACTTTGTACGTAATGTTGAATTAAACATTGAAAGGAAGTTTAAATCAGGACAGTATTTGTTTCAATTGTATCGTCATGTGGTAGTAAGAGAGGTATCAACCCGTTTAATCTTTAAAGATAGGTAGACTATTTCCGAAATTATGGCCAAGATTTAAGTTGAAAAAAACCAACATGCAAACAAGCACATACACCAATGTTTGAGAACAACATAATTTAAAATTATATTACATTTCTGTTATATAAGCAAACCAAACGCAAAAAATGTCTTTGCAAAAAGAGAAAACTACAAACAGCCTGCTTCAGTCAGCAGAGAAGGGTGACAAATTCGCTGAGCACGAGGAGCACAAGCGTCAGACTTGGTCATCCCAATTGGACTTCGTTATGGCGGCCATAGGAGTTGCTGTTGGATTGGGAAATATCTGGAGATTTCCCTACCTGTGTTACAGTAATGGCGGAGGTAATCACACTTGAAAATAAAATCAGATGGATTGTATAATATTTAATATGATTTTGGAAGATTATTATGCATGTCGTGTGAAAAGGCATACGTTGAAAAGGGTTTAACTGTCCCATTGTCACAAGAGCAAATGCTAGACTAAAGACGACGGTGGTGTCAACCCTAAAATTAGCTATGTCTTATACTGTATCCTATTGCAATGCCTAAGTATCGTGTTCGTTTTTGTCGCGGTAAGATATCTTTTCCCTATAAGCTGTTCCGGCGACTGATACATATGGGCTTTGAGTACATCTGCGATTGATTTGATATTCTAGCATGACACATGTAGTTGTCACTATAAAATAATAGGAAGCTCATCGCGATGTATCTAAAACGTTTAACCCTTTCGCTGCCATGACGTCATCAATTCTGATCAATTGTCGTCTGCTTTTATTTATCAATATCAAAGTAAAGGAATTTTGAAGTAAGAAATATTGAAATGATTGTCAAACAGTTTGGACCCTGATCAGACGCTGCGTTACGCGGCGTCTGATCAGGATCTAAACTATTTGCAAATATTCGTTGTACTCGGAGAAAGGCAGTAAAGGGTTAAGAACGCTTTTCCCTTTTTCTTCCTGTGGTGAATTTATCATTAATGCATGATGTGTATTCATTCGTTATCTTTTTTATTCTTTTCTAACGTTATACGAAAAGGCCATTCTTTTTTTAAACCAATCATATGACCTGCCATTTCCCTTGTTCTGTCTTGTTTCGTGTAATGTGTGTTATGTTTCAGATGGTGGAGTAGTAAATATGCGTTGTATGTGTGAAATTCTCTGCAGTACGTCAGTTTGTTGGAAGGACATTAAGCTCTTGCAAAAGCTATAGCAAAGGAATTTGGTCGAAAACCTGCATCCACAGTTCAAATAAGCGTTTCAAAACATGTTGACTTTTTTCAATGCTGGTATTGTTAGAATCGAACAATTATATATTCTGTCGTTGTTAAACGGTATAGACTGTATTAAAATTTTGTTGTTGTCTTGCGCAGAAGGTAACCACTGGAGCCTTCGGCTTTCGTTGTCATTTTTGCGCATCACAACTCCCAACACTTGTTTTATACATTTTAACAGCGGTATACCACGAATTTTTTTAATAAATATTTTAGGTGCATTCTTGGTTCCATATTTCGTTTCCTTCCTCTTGCTGTCGGCACCAGTGTATATCTTGGAGATAAGCCTTGGCCAGTATATGAGCTCAGGATGTATCAATGCTTGGGTAATAGTGCCAGTCTTCAAAGGTATAACAAAATAAAGCAGAAACGTCGCTACGTTACCTCCCCATCATCACAAACGTCTGCTTCAAAGGGTTACAAACTAAGTATTTCCTTAGTCACGTCAAGTTATGACTAAGCATTCATTAAGCTGAAAGGAGAGGAACGTCTATAATGTTTAAATGGCATTTGGCTTCCCATTCTTTTGAAATGCATTTGAGAACAAACACAATTTAAACAATGAAATCAGTAAGAACTGTTAATTGATACAGGCACAACACTAAAATTTGACTTTGGTTTAGTTCGAACATATATGTTTCACAGTTAAAACGTGGTTACCTCATGAAACTTTGAAATACGAGTATGTTCGACTTAAGCGAGATGGAATTATCAAAAATAAAGTTATTTTAAATACAGGTGAGGTATCTTTAAGCGAGTTACGAAGAATAGAGTTTCGAGTATATAAAAAGAACGAAAAGATGAGAATACGTTCGAATATAAATCGTAATAGAACAACGGTTTAGGGTTGGTGTCAACTATCAAATTTTGTTAATGTTACAATTGCAAAATAGGATATTCTTTCTTGTTTTAACCAAACTGAACTCAACCGAAATTCAATAAATAGAACAATTTTTCATATTGACAATCTATAGCAATCCGTGTGACTATAAGTTAGAATCTTTTCCGTTGCGATGTAGCTCGGCGTTTTTAAACTAAAATGTAAAACCGTGGTTTCAGTACAAAATGCTTATTTAACCCTTTACCTTATGGCTTGTTTCTAATTTTGAAGACAGGTGACAACTTAAAGCAGGTTGAAAGTAGAGCAGAATGTGCCTTAAGGCCTGCTTTAAGCTAAAATCTGCAAGGCTATATACCGGTAAAATATTTGTAATGGTAATTGTTCATGAGGTATAAACTGGAACAATTTACTTCAGCGGAGGAATAAATTAAATACGCTAAAAGTCGTTTCTAAGACAATCAAAACGTCGTATCTCTCATAGATATGTATTAAACTAACGTAACGTATATTGTCAGGTATTGGCTGGTGTACTATGGTCATCCAGTTTTTCTGTAACACTTACTACATCGTCATTATTGCCTGAGCGTTGTATTATTTGTACATGTCTCTGGCAGCAGAGGTCCCCTGGGCATCATGCGGGAACCCATGGAACACAGACAGGTACGTTTTCATTCCCTTGCAGATATAAGTGTGCTTGGATATTTGTGCAAGTACATGTGCGCATGTATATATATGAGTGCAAGCCTTACAAAAATCCAATAAGTATTTATCAGTCCTTTATCTGAATCGATGCAAACATTTTCACAGCAATACATTAAACTGTACATTGGGTTACAGAAACACGGTCGAGCTGTAAGAAATTAAGACTTTTGAATTACAAATAGTGTAGGACTAGAGAAGTAAGTGGTTGGCGACGCAGCTGGTCTTCTTCACAATGTTTGATACTCACAAGCCTTTACAGTATATTTTTACTATATTGTTTACAATATATGACAGTATTATTAAGCTCTGATGTAGAGTCTGAGATAACGACGGTGCTATGTGTACACAACTTGCCTGTGCAAGAAGTCAGATGTTTTCATTACGCAGCTCAGATTTTTTTAAAAATAAATTGTCAATACAAAAGAAGGATTCATGATTACGGGCGACGCTGGTCAGATAAAGAATACTTGTATACCATAAGATCTGATGTACTTTTGATATATTGGCTACTCTAAATGTTTGTTGTCGTTCTAAATAAATGTCCGCTACTGTATTAACCCTTTTATGATCAAACTATTCGGGAGAGTTTTACCCCTTCACGGTTTAGGTGTCCTCTGTTTCATTATTGTTGTATGCAAGAGACGTTTCAAAGTAAGATTTTAGGTTGAAGGACTTAACAAATATCGATAAGAGTGTCAAATTGTTTGGGTCCTGAGCAGATACCGCGTTATATCCAACCTGTTTGAAATCGCGCTTTTAAGCGTTATTGAGAGTGGAAGGGTTACAATACATGTTTTGGTTTCTACTTTTCTATACATGATCGTCTACCCCTTTAATGTAATGCAGGGTTGCCTACGAAATATATGATACCGATATTGATAAAGTATAATATTCATTACCTTACGAACTATTTCAGATGTTTTGTGACTGGTATGAATCTTTCAAAGACCGTACCTGTATGTACCAACACAACTGGCAGCAATCTTACAGCGGCTAACTGTTCTTCCTCTGTTAAAGACACTGAACCTAGGGTTGATGCTGTAGTCGAGGTCTGGGAGTAATGAGCCGTGCCATGTGAAAACGTGACATATTACAGTGTAAATAGATTAGATTCAGACCAGTCATCCCTTTTTTTAAAAAAAAGTCGGAATGGTCAGGATATATATTGTTTGACAATTACCACGGTGTATAAACCTGTACGTGTTGTTTGAGCTCCGTACTGGTAGCTGCTGAGCACTGAATCGAGAAATGTCACAATGGCGGACCTGCGAGACCGCTAAGGGGTGAGTAAATCCCATTCTGCAGACATTCAAACATTGATTTCAATGCTGAACATATGACATACATGTTTAGATATGTTGCAGGTGTGAAATTTTCAACGTATTGAGTTGGTGTCTTGAATTTATCTTGTTGAATATTCTCGGATACTGGCGAAGGCTCACCTTGTTTTCGATAGCGTTGTCATAAAGACCCAGTAGATTTTGCCATCTAAACGACAGTTTCTACATCTTAAACTACACATTCTATTATCAAAATATATTTTATATCTGCTGAAACGATTCTATGGACATTATATATTTGAATGTGCAGTTTAAACGCCAGAAATCGTGTAAACAATGCGAAGCAAATTGTACGGTCAGCTCTAGAGGAAATGTATCATCAGCTGTGAAAATGAATGAAAACGTTTGTACGGTCAGCTCAAGAGCGTTTTCTTTCTTTTTATGCGAAGCTAGATTTAGCTGTTATTACTGCGACCAAGTTTTCGACGTTTTCTCTGCAGCCGTCAGTCACCGTGCCAAGAACCACAAAGCAAAAACTCTTTAGGTAAAAATACTTAATTTGGAACATTACCAGGGCAAACAATACACAAAAAACTGCTAAATTAATCCATCTGAATTCGAAAAAGAAAACCAAAAGTGATTCCAAACAACCAAACAGTATGTAGAAGTTTCAAGAAAACCATAAATAACACCAAGTCCAGTAAAATACAAAAAAGAATAAAGCTCCACGTCATCCAAATAGCTCTAGATTTCTTGGCTGCAGACAATTACGGAGATGGTGATAAGAAGAAGAACTTTCGAAACTTAGTTTGCAAACACCCACAGGCAAATTACTCGGAAGAGGAGAGTCATGGAGAAGTAAGAAATGATAGTAGTACGACTAAAACATTACTTGACTTGTTGCCAATGGTTGTAGAGAACATTTACGAGTGCAGGCATCTAGAAAATAGTCATCCGTCCTTTTTTGAAATCTAAAAACTAAAACAAAAAATAAGAATTATCATAATACTATAGGGCTAACAAACGCAAACTGCGCTTTTTAGTACGGAAATCCAATAAAGGACAATAACTTTGTACTTTTTGGAACCACTCGTATGAAAAATATAACACCCACATATCTATTTAATAATTAATCAACTTCACCTATCCCGTAGTCATGTCGGACCGTAGGGGCACCATATATTTCTTGACAACCAGCTTTCTCCATTCCCCTCTATTTTCTGTCATCCGCACCGTTTCCTTTAGACTTAAATCAGTCCACTCTGTTATGTTATCTTTCCATCGCTTGCTCTGTCTGCCTCTCCTTCTTCTTCCCTGAATTGTGCCTGGTAATATTGTCTTTGAAATCCCTGTTGATCTCGTCACATGCCCGTACCATCTCATTTTACGTTGCTTGACAATTGTTAATAAATCTCCGAGAGGTCAAATTGCTTCTTCGGTCCTGTTTCGAACTACTTCATTTGAGATGTGTTCTTTGTATGATATGCAAAGTGTTTTTCTGAAACACCTCCCTAACGAACTAATTCTTCGCTCCAAGTCTGCATTTAAGGACCAAGTCTCGCTGGCATATAGGAATATGGACATGACAAGTGAACGCATCAACCTTATTTTCGAGCTGAGGCTTATATTTCGATCATTCCATATTAATTTTACTTTGCGAGTACTGCTGTGGTCTGAGCGGCTCTTGCAAGTATCTCGGATTTCGACCCCTTGTCAGAAACTGTCGCACCCATGCAGGTACTTAAAACTATCTACGTAATCAAGCTTCTCCCCATTGACCATTATTTCAGTGCTGATACCAATGATGTTGTTGGTCAGCAGTTTTGTCTTTTTTGCGCTGATTTGTTGCCAAATTGGGTAGATGTCTTGTAAAGGCTTTCAACTAGATCGGATAGCTCCTCTTCCTTCCCTGCTATACCATCTATGTCATCTGCAAAGCGCAAGTTCGTGAGTGTCCTCCCACCGATGCTAACCGTTCCTTCGTGGTATGCCAAAGCATCCGACATAATTCTCTCTAGGAATAGGCTGAAGAGTGTTGGAAAGAGTAACCAATCCTGTCTCACCACCACTATTATGCAAAGTTTGACGTCAATCGGTAGAGAAATGTAAAAGAAGTTGCATCAAAAACATGTGTCAAGGGCAGACCGATGAACGAATTAACCAACAAACTGGCTCCTCTACCCTTCTAAAAGTTCGTTTATTGGGCATTAAACCGAGATAATTACAGTATACATAATATCCCCCAATTTCAAAATTGAGAGCTTCTGTATAGCAGAAGTTATCCTACGGAAAAGAAAGTGCTGCACTGGGGAATGACTGAATGGTATTGATCCATTTCAGTAAATTATGTGCAAGACACTTTTAATGATAAAACTTTTCATAAATGAAAATTAATCCTGAACAATGTCAGTCAAACATGGGTTTTATGCAGAACAATAGAAAATGTTTGAAAGGGGAATAACTCTCAAAATATTAACTCAAAGTTATTAACATTGTGCAAGGCACTTTCAATCACCAGTCGCTTTCCATTAATATAGGTATATTTCATATATGGCTATTCAAACTCTGACAAGAATGGATGGGTCCAATGATTTTTAAAATATCTTAGATTTACAGTGATTAATACATCTGCGAGTTCCGTGACCTATACTCATTAAAATTGCCAAAGACTCACTTGTCAAGACTCATAATAGTTTGGCCATTATATTATATTTAAATCTGAAAACCTAACGGTTTGCCAAAGGGACTCATTGTTTTACAAATTGTGCACCCCAAGAGGTATTTTTAATATTTTTAATTGCAAACGACTTGAATTACCACAGAATTAGAAATATTCTTGAAAAACACTTTAATGTCGTCTACAGAATAATGGATGGTTTTTCACAGTAGATCAATGTATATCTGTTCGAAATAGAATTAAGTTGGAAAAGATTATTTATACGCAATATCTGTGTTTTAATAAATGTATATAATAGTTTGGTACATTTTCTTTATAATGACTTCATGATTTGAAATTTAAGGCATTTTTTAACAGAAGAACACATAAACAGAAAATTCTGATTTTGAGCTAACGGTACGCATATGCTCGCAGCTGATAATACAGTGTCAGCCGTGTTTGAAATAGCTGACCGTACAAAACAGCATCAATTCTTCTGATCAAAAATGCAAATTGCGACCATGCTTTCAAAAAACGAATAAAGCTATCACATCGCATCAATTGGATTTACTCTGGAAAGCATATTTATTTTGATAAAACAGTATAAACAAGGATAGATGCTGTATAAAATGCAATGTTTTAACGACATCCAAAAGAATTCCGAGTGAGCCACCAGTTGATTCATGCCTCGAAATAGATATGTAGATGTATAGATTGTACCAAAGACGGTCGCGATTGGTTTATCATTCTCTCCGGTATTTGTAAATCATGCTTACCGACAAGACTTTTCATTTAAAGAGACGAAAATAAATAGGAACTCATGTCACATACCTGTTGTTTTCCTCCGTTGCGTCGCTTCGAGGCTCAAAAACAACCAGTACAGAGCTCAAAGTATCCGTATAAAGCTCAAAGTACGCATACAGGTTTATACACCGTGATTACAAAGACCCAAAGTTTGTTAGCTTCACTGTGCAGAAAAGTAAGTCTCTATTGGTAAATCCTATTAGTGAAATAAGTATTTTTTGTTAAACTTATCAATGTTTGATTATTCGTATAACAGTAACTTTGCAATAATCCCGTCTTTCTGAGAATAACGATTAGAATATTTAGATATTGTTGAATACAATTAATGAATATAACTATATTCAACTGAATGAACTTAAACCGGAATTCAAACAGTTTTAATTCCGATAAGGAGCCGAGTTACTCAGCGTCTGTTCTGGGGAAAAGTCGTATTACAGAGTTCCAACTTAAACTATCACTAAAGGCGATGTTATTAGTAAACAGATGCCTACAATAATATTAAGAAGAACATGTTTTGTTACTATTACAAACTGGAGAAATTCAAGAACAGATTGAAGTTTATCGCAGGTACACAACTTCAAATGTTGATCAATAATACTGAACAATTTAAAAGGTTCTGTTTAGAGTTTCTGACAGAGTAAAGTTCCTCCGGTCAAAAGTCCGTCTGTGACGGACAGACCGATCGACGGGTCGATTTAGGGATTAAGGACGAACAAACGGATGGACAGAGATATTCTCATACCAACTCCTACCTCTAAATGAAAACACAACAATATGTCGTTGTATATATAATTAGTCAATACAAAGTAAGTCTAGAATAACTTTTGTTCTGAGAGCAAATTCATTTGACATATTCAATTAAACAATTATTGGTATGGTAATGAAAATCCCCTTTACTGTTTATATCGCTTAACTATTTCAGGAGACACATTTTACACCAGTCCTCTGGTATAGAAGAGCCTGGCAGCCTGGTACCAGGTCTTACGATATGTCTCCTGCTAGCGTGGATTTCGATGTACATATGTCTGTTCAAAGGATTGAAATGGACTGGAAAGGTAAGCTTGTAACTGCCACTGGTTATGTAGCCAGCACAGCAATTTCAAGGAAACTATTAATATATATAATATTTTGTTCCAATTGACTAAGTGAACGTTTTCCAAAAATGTACCTAAGAAAATGTTTTTACAGCAATTTTAATGTCAGTGACTTATTGGATAGTACAATCGGGGTATGTACTAATTCTAAATGTTTCGACGAGATGATTCTAGTAATTTGTCATTCCATCAATTTTTCTCTTCTATATTATAAACTCTGATAATATTATCTAAACACTACGTGGTGGAATTGGACTCTCTTTAACCCATTTGTGCCCACGATCCCATATATGGGACATAGGCAAACAGTGTAGACTCTGATCAGACGCCGCATCATGCGGCGTCTGATCAGAGTCTACACTATTTGCTGATAGGAATTTCAATATAAAACAAAATGAAAATGAAAGTTTTGACCAGGCATCCCTTTGATAAAAAATGGACTAATCCAATATATAAACTTGGAAGAATCCACTGGGCACAAATGTAATAATGCTAGTCTTATATTTGCAGATTGTATACTCCACAGTCATATTTCCCTACGTACTTCTGACTATACTACTGATTCGAGGAGCAACACTGGACGGGGCTGTGGATGGCGTCATTTACTATTTGAAACCAGACTTTACCAAACTCGGAGAAGGGAAGGTTTGGATTGAGGCAGCATCTCAGGTCCTGTATTCATGCGGTGCTGGAATGGGCTATATGGTTAGCACAGGAGGCTATAACAAGTACAACAACAACATATATAGGTCAGTGTTTATGGGTAGAAACTTGTCATTTGAAGCACAGTTAGTCATTTAAATGTAAATAGACGGCTTCAATTACATTATATACACTAAACAGTGAGGCTCACTAATAACGAACTTGGGTAAGATGAAATACTGCTTAATACAAAATAAAAGTATTTTGCCGACAGCTTCCAATTCTATATCAATGGACTCCTGCTTGTTTAAGATGGAATGGATACAACGAAATATTGGATAAGACAACATTTTATTTAGGACTCGATTTTACCTGTAAAATGGGTCTGATGATACAAAATGGCCGTCAAATTCACAGTTTGACAACGGACTTACAAACGTTGCAGTGCTTAATTGCTCAACTGATTGTCACCTTTGATGGCAATCATTTCTCAGCCAATATGTTGTGTATATATGCAATTGATATCATTCAAACAACTGAAAACGATATATGTATTATACTGTGCATATTATTAATTTGAGTTCAGATTAGAGACCTAACAATAGGGTGTCAAGTGCACTGATTAAATTTTCACAATGGGTTGTGTATTCAATTTTTCAATGATTATAAAACTGGAAACAAAGAAGAGTTTTTCAAGAACACTAAACATGGAAAAGCTTAAATTTTCATAAACAAAAATGAAGTTTCTTATTCCATAGCCATTTATAATTGTTGTCATTTAATTATATTTGGTTAACGTAAACAAGAAATAATTTCGATTCTCTGTGCAGTTTTGCCTTTCTTTTTTCCATTCAATAATGAACTAGAATATGATAAACAAAATTTCTCTATTATATTAACCCTACTCACAAAGAAATTTCGTTACATGGATAAGACGAAATTTGGAAATAGTCTCATAGTTTATTACTGTATAATCAGGCCACCGGCCCATAAACATATACATTCATACAGTATCAAAATACATGTGTGCAGTGAATAGTAACAGGAGTGCAGTGAGCAAACATATATATGTACATGATATAGTCAAAAGTTATTAATATTACATATTTCATCTATAAAGTGTCTCCAATCAGAAATTCTGTCCTTCTTTTAAATGCATAGTATATGAACATAGCTAGATTCTTAATATCATTCTCATTTTCAGAAGACATAATAGATATAAAGTTGTTTAAACATGAATGTCGTGCTAAATTTCCTGCAATATATATCGAACGTAGATCTTTGTACAAGGGGCAAACCATGATAAAATGCAGTTCATCTTCTATTTCCGTTTCACAGTATATGCAGTGTCTCTGATCTCGAGGGATACCGTAGTGTCGTCCTCTCTCAATCATTAGACAGTGAGATGAGCTTCTAAACTTTGCTAATGCTGCGCGGAACTTACTAACATTGATTATATTTACATATGACTCTATACTAAATAGATTTTTGTACTGTTTATAATATAGAAGTTTTTTATTTGAAATACAATTGCTTGACCATTGCTGGAAATATTGGTTTTTAAGTCTTTCAACATAATGAAAAATAAACAAGTTTTCATTATCAACCCTTTGGTTATACCAAACATAACCGAAGCCATTACTGCATAAGTTGCGTCTCAGATATGTAACCCAATTAATATGACCAATGTTGTCATAATATTTTTGCATGTCATAACATAACCTAACAATCATAGTTCTAGGCAATTTTAACAGTCTTAACCAAAACTTAATACATCTTTTAGCCGTACATATATATAAAGGGTATCGACCAAGATCCCCAACTATAGCGTCATTACAGGCCTTAGTTCCTGTTTGTAAAAATCGTTTGCAAGCATAAATGTGGACACTTTCAGAGGCTTCCATACATTGTAGTCCCCACAACTCCGAACCATACATTAATATTGGGCAAATTTTAACATCAAATATTCTAAAAAATGTTTGCCTAGGTATATATGGTAACACACTCAAACACTGCATAACGTAATTAAAAACACCTTTTGCCTTAATAGATACAGCCTCTGCCATTCTGTGAAGTGACAAACGATTTGTAAAATATACACCAACAAATGTAAATCCATTCACAGTTTCAATGTAATTACCTTTAAAAGTCCAACGTTCTCTTCTAGATAATTGACCCCCACGCTTAAAAACCATAATCTTCGTTTTCTTTATATTGACTTTAATTTTGTTATGTTCAGAAAAAGACTGTAAAATATTTAGCTGTTTCTGGAGACCTACCACAGTGTCCGCTATGAGTGCTATGTCATCTGCAAACATCAATAAAAATAGTTCAAAGATGTCAGGAAATAACTGGATACCTCTTGTTCCTGCTTGTAGCAAATCATCGTGTAAATCATTTATGAATAGGCAAAATAACATTGGACTTAACGGACATCCTTGTCTTAGACCGATTGGACAATCAAATTCATCAGTTAACGTGTTTGTAGCCCTTACACAAGCTTTTACTTTTTCGTAAATTGATTTGATTGCGTTAAAAAGATTTCCTTTAATACCATATTTGCGTAAAGAGGCATATAAAATATTTCGTTCAACTGAATCGAACGCCTTTTCAAAATCAATAAAAGCGACATACACGGACTTTTTCCTTCTATTTAGATATTTAGATACAACAGAATACAGAATGAATGCATTATCAATAGTTCTGTATCCACTGCGAAAACCCGCCTGTGATTCTGAAAGTTTATTATATGATTCAACATAGAATGTCAAACGTTTTGATAGAAATGTTATGTACAGTTTACTCAATGTATCCAGTAAAGCAATGCCTCTGTAATTGTTAGGATCCTGTAATAATTTGCAAGTACCTTCAATCGTAGTTATTGATATATATTTATCCGCAAAGCATGTTTTAAATTTAAATTAAAACGTAAAAATATGCATTAAACTATATCAACAGTCTTTCAAGTAAACAAAATAGTCAAATTTAAGTTTCATCCTAGTTTGCTCTTCAAAAATACCAGTATATATTTTAAGATTTAATTATGTAGTAGACACGGTGAGCTTGCAAAAACAAAGTTTTTGTATGAAACGCCATAGCTGTCTCCTGTTGTCACACTTCTTCTTGTATTGTTTAAATCCTGCTTAACTGCTATGGAATTATGTTCAAAGTAGATTCATCTCGTTGAAGAACAAAGTGAATTTATCAATATAATATGTTATCATGTGTTTGCATGTGTTGTTCAGTCAATGTGTGGTGTTGATTTGTCCATACATTGTCTTGCTATGTTCAAAGATATTGTTATTATCCTAAAACAATAAGTTATCTTTTCTAGAATACGTTTGTCAAAATGGTGTATTGAGTTGTCCACACTGTGTCTAATTATGCTGAAATGTTATGCTTTTATGTCGAAAATGTGTGTTAGTTTGTCAAGGTATCATGTGAACTTGTGTAATGAATGTCTTATTATGTCTAATGGCTATGAAGTTATATAAAAAGCAGTTTCATCCTGTCAAGGTGTATTTTCATCTTTTCTATACTATATATTATCATGTTAAATGCACATGTTATTATGTCAAATTACAGTGTTGACTGGCTTAGATATCGTGTTATTATGTAAAACGGCGATGTTATGATGTTACAAAGTTGACCCATCATGTCAAAGAGCGATTTAAAATCTTTATGATATGTTATTGTTTGGTTTTATTGACCTGTCAAAATTTGAATATTCATACGTCACTGAAAGGATATGTTTAGCTTCGGTATCAAGTCGATATTTTCCGTTTTGATTAACGGATAGGAATTTAAGGATATTGTGCATTCTGTCTCGATTTTAAATCAATAATCGAGTTATTGTAATTGGTAGAGTCCAAAGTTACTTGTAAAAGGTTAACAGGTTGTGGGTTCGTTCCCCGTTAGTGTTTGTTTTTAATTACAATAATTTTGTTTTTCAAACATTTGGTTTACTTGAATTGTTCAACATAGAGATCTAAAATGCAAAGTGTGCCATAGGTAACCTAAATGTTACACTTTGTAAACTATTGAACGTTTTAGATGTATATGTACATGTAAAATGTTATCCGCTGTGGTCTCTTACTGCTAGATAACAAATGCCTTAACTCATTTATCACTGAATCTTTTAATTGACTCTTTCCGTTTTAAATTAATTCTTGTCAATGTATGACAAATAAAAAATGGCAAACAATGTATCCCTGATCAAAAGGCTCATTCAGTAATCCTCTGATCGTGGTATTTACTGATTGTATGGGACATGTGTATAATTACTGTCTCCGTGAATGACTATTATCAAAAATCAGATCCAAAGGGATGTTCAATCATTCGGCTTCTCCTTCTTGCTGACTCGTTTACACCAAATAATAAAAAAGTAAATAAAAAATACTTCCGCTGGGTATCGAACTCGTGGCCTTCCATGTACTTAGTAAAACACTGCTGTACTGTCTCGACCACGATAACATATAGGTACCCAAATCTTATTCAAAATATGAACTTTATGTTTCAACCCTGACCTACCCGTACACGTAGCGTAAACAATCGATATCAACCGAAGCTATATATAGCGTGTTCAGCCAGCGTATAATTATTTAAATTTTGACAGGTTAATAAAACACAACAATATCATGTTAAATGCATTTGCTGTTAAGTCAATGTACCATATTGAATTGTCTATATTATGTATTTTTACTTTCAATGCTTATGTTATGTAGTTAAAAACAGTTTTATCTTGTCAAGTTATGTGAACGTGTCCCTACGATGTGTTAGTATGTTAAATGCACGCGTTGTTACATCAATATAAATGTTGACTTGTCAAAACGCTGTCTTATCGTGTCCAAAGTTTATGTTCTAATGTTACAGAGAAGTCTCATCTTGTCAAAGAGCTATGTGAACTTGTTCAAACGATATGTTATCATGTAAATGCACGAGTTGTTATGTGAATGTATAATGTTGCCTTGTCTAAATTATGTCTTATCATGTTCAATACATATGTTTTTATGTTATAAACCAGTCTCGTATTGTCAAAGAGTGAGGTAAACTTGTCTTTATGATATTTTACCTATCCTAGTACTCCCTTTATAATGCCGAGCGCCAGGCAAGGGGAGCTACTAGTACCGTTTTAACAATTATGTCTGGTATGACCCGGCCGGATATTGAACCTTCTATCTCCTGCCTCGAAAGCGGACGCTTTAACAACTGAGTAATCGGGGATGCTAAATGCATGTTTTGTTATTTCAATATATAGTGTTAACTAGTTTACGTTCTGTCTTATCATATTCAACACCTATGTTTTCATGTTACAAAGTAGTCTCGTCTTATCAAAGAGCGATGTAAACTTGTCTGTTTGATGTATTATCATGTTAAACGCACGTGTTGTTATGTCAAGATATACATGTAGTGTAAACATTGAATAAACCGTTTATGGTGACTCCCGATGACCCCCTGTTGTATTAAACATTTTAAAGCGACCGGGACTGCTTTCCGATGCGAGCAGTTTATCATGTTCAACAGTTATGTTATTATGTCAACAATTGCCAACATAATACATAATTTAGAGAAATTAACACTGCATGTACATACTGACATAACAACATGTACATTGTAAATTTTGATGGATATTGAACTATGTGGTAATATTCATATCTTTTAATTTCTAAACCTTTCAATTGTACACACAATAATAAGAAAATCTGTACCTGGTAACTTTCGTCCGAGTTCCTTGGACTGACTTCGTCAGCCAACTGATCTCACGGGGGATTAACACCGCTCGAAGCATTCGTGAGCGGTGTTAATGTTGAATCTCAGATGTGCGGGGGATTTTATCGGCAAGTAGATCATATAGACAAATTTACATTGCAACTTGACAAGATGAAACTGCTTTGTGATAACTTTATTATTGTTATAACAAAGATGTTGAACGGGTCCGTTAAATATTCGATGTTTTTCTTTTCAAGGGGAACAACGCTAACAAAACTTAAGATCACTTTACACAGTTACCTCTAAATATTAACTCACTATCCTAATAGCCTGTTCCTGGTTTTGAAGACAAGTATTCTCTTAAAGCAGGTTGAAAGTAAAGCAGAATGCGCCTTAAGGCGCATTCTGCCTTACTTTCAGTCTGCTTTAAGCTACAATCTGCTAGAATTATAAAAACTTGCTTTTAAAAGTGGTTTTGGGAGGTTTGGATAAGTTTGGGGAGGTATGGGGTCTTTAGACGGACCGATGTTGAACTTGATAATACACAGTTTGGACAAGTCAACACTGTGAATTGGCATACCACATTGCTCATTAACAAGATGAATTGAATTTGTAACTTATAAGCATTGATGTTTAACATAAAAAGACATTCTGTAGTCAAACGCTTCGACAAAATTGCATGAACATTTGAGATAACAGGTCTCCTTTTGAACAAAACAATAAGACAACAGTAGACAACAACGGCGCTCCATATCAACTGTGAGATTAACATGTTTACAAGTTTTTCAATATCAAGGATCCAATATAAAGGAGAGCTCAATGTATAACTCCATTGCACGATAAATCAAGAAGTATTGATATCATAGGGAAATTTGAAATTCGCGGTACGGTCACGTACCCCTAGCGAGTCATGTGAAGGTTGACAATGATGTTTGCATACATTCCGTTTCAGTTCTGTTGGCACGTACGCAATAGTACTATAGTGTAAGTATGACATAATACAAAGATCACGCCCGTCACTTTATTATTTTGGTTAACGTTGTTGTTTATACCAAATTTAATTTTAGGAACGGCATCCTAATAGTTTGTGTCAACTATGCTACTAGCATATTTGGAGGATTTTGTGTCTTCTCGGTCCTCGGATTTATGGCCAAAGAACTAGGACAGCCAATAGAAAACGTTGTTTCAGCAGGTAATTGGTGAATGCAAACTACTCAAAAGAAAGGTATTTGAGTACATTTGCTCAAAGTACATTTACCAGAACGACTACAGGGTGACGATAAAGTCTCCTTGCACTTAAAAGTCGTCAATTTACTCTAGATCTGAAATATTTGACACTCATACTTTTTATAACCTCAGGGCTAATTAACCAAAAAAGCTTGTTAAGAATATATTGATAACGATTAGACGGAAATGTGTGAGAAACTTGTTTTAGTTACGCCAGATTTAGTAAGGGACTAACTGTTTGGTTGAAAACAATATCAAACTGCTTGTTTAACCGACGAATGTTTGTAAAAGGAGCACCGACTAATAAATGTAAATATGAAGTACAATCGCCTCACTTGGAATCTTTACGCATTTAAAGTCTATGAACTTGACTAGTTTGCTTTAATTGAGCCTAATTATCAATGGTTATGATACTGGCTATGTCAAACGGTTTACAAATAATTTGAATGGATTTGATGTGTTAACCTCTTAATTATCAATTTCCTTTACGTGATATTTCAGGCCCAGGCTTAGTGTTCATTGCTTACCCTAAGGCCATAACACAACTACCACTGTCGTCATTATGGGCTGCGCTGTTCTTCATTCTTATTCTTTTCGTTGGACTAGATAGTCTGGTAAACATGATACTTGGGGGTCAAACTCGTTGTAAACTGGTTATTCTATCCAGTCAAACTCTTTTGAGCTGCAAGAAAGGATTATTAAACACATTGTCAGTTGACGGTGCGATAAAGGGCGATGTATTGCGCCTTTGGTGCTAGTCTGATCGGCTGTTTCTGTCAAGAACGAACGTCAAAAGCTAAATACTACGCCCTGTGTCGCACCCTGAACTGGTAGTGTGGTTTTTATATGCCTAAAATATACAACTAACTATCATATAGTTGTTTAAATAATGTTATATCCAGAACTATTTTATGTCACTAAGCATAATGTAAAACTGTAACATGTGAGTCAACATGACTACTTGACGTCACACTTACCGAAAACGGCGTCAGAGTAAAATTCAAACAGTACAATATAAGAAGTACACGTTGGAACGCTCGGTATCACAGGAAGGCATATAATAAAGGTTTACATATGTATTGCACCCGGCTATTAACAATTCGTCAGCATTTATCTAAGACAATCCCAGTACTTTTGATTCCTATATTTACATTGTATCAAACAAGAAAAACATTTTCTCAACATACTTTCTTTCTAATATTTACATGAACAGATTTCATTTCATACTTATACATTTCGCACAAGTATTTTGAATTGATACAGACTCGAAAGCGTAAGTAACTAAATTTATCTGTGAAATGAAGCAATTAACCTATTTTACGAAGTAAAAGTCTTCGGAAGTATATGAAAACAACTGTAATACAATGGGATTGTCTTTAGACGGTGAACTTAAATATAGGCATGCAGCTACTTGTTAAACCAAGACCATTGCGGAAGCTCATTTATCTGTCAAAGCCCTGTTCCATGAGTACAGATAACCCTTATCCAGTTAATGATGATTGACTAGTAATTGCAAACATGTTGGATCCAGGAGGCATTTTATATAATATGAAGCATATGGCAATTTGATCAAGGGTTTATTAGTTGGAATTAGGACTTCTAGTTCAAACCTGTGACAATGTTTACGGCAATATGCAAACGACATACTCAGGTACTCAGCGTACTATCTATATCAAAATTCTTGACTTGAGTGTAAAATGAAGCACCTGTTTATTTGCTTATTGTTTAAGAATTTCATTTTATGTTATTTGAACGGACAAACTATTTTGCTATTATTTCAAAATGTTCTTAAAAGTTCTGAAACGAAAACGAAAACGAAACGATAATACGTTAAAAGATTTACTTGTATCATTATTTGTTTTCCGGTTTTCAGTTCGTTGGGATAGAACGTCTGGTTGGGTCTCTTATGGAGCTTTTCCCTCGAACGCTGTACAAACCAAGAAACCGTATGCTGTTTCTAGGTGCCTATTGTATAATGTCCTTTCTTCTTGGACTGTCAATGGTAACAGAGGTATGCAAGTATTCATCATTTTTTTTTATTAACAAACTAAAGTCATATCTAAATTTTATTTTATTTTATTTATTTGGAATCACATAGATTAAAACACAGTATAACTGATCAGAGTATGAACCATTTAAAGCAATATGAGACAAAAACTGATTCTAATTTATGAAAAAAGTTTAAAACCGGACAAGCAGAAGCGTTTCGAGCTTCCTTGAAAGTTTTCTGATACAATGTTTGCCACGTAAACAATGACATCTTCCTTTTTGCCTTCGAATGACGACGAAGAGAAGAAGAAATAAAGATAACATTTATCCGTTTACGGCGGCGGAGTCATACGTTTAACTTAATCAAGCTCCAATGCTGTGTTTTATTTGGTGTAGTGTTTCATTACAATGATTCTTTGTCACTTAGAGTTTTGCTTAATATTTGTTACAGTGGAGAATACATTATTCTTTCCCGTTTAAACGCAAACGAAGCGCAAACGCAAAACACTTAAATATAGAAAAGTACAACATCTTGACAATTCTGACGTTTCATTTTTATCTGAGCGGCAAACAGTTTGGAGCCTGATCAGACGCCGGGTTACCCGGCGTCTGATCTGGCTCCAACCTGTTTGCACTGGAAATAATAGTTTGAACATAAATGCGTTTATTGGGAAAGAAAAACGTTTTCGCCACTGTACCTAATGCATATTCTCATATACTTGTATATTTGTTTGACTTTTTCAGGGCGGGGTTTACGTATTCAAGTTCATTGACTACTACGCTGTAACGGGACTTGTTCTGTTGATAACTGTCTTCTTCGAAGCGATAGCTATAGGCTGGGTATTTGGTGAGTATTTTGTGGTGAACCTTAGGTGCAGGATCTATGCTATTGTTAAGCGAAACCGTTGACACACTGACTTTGCTATTATTATTTATGTAACAGCCGACAGTTATGTTTAACATATTTCTCCAAATATTGTGCCTTTTTACGCCTTCGATTTATTCCTCTACCGAAGACGATATTTCCAATTTATACAGTCAAGAATATGTACAATAAGAACTGTTTTATATCCCAGCAGATAGTAGCTCAAAGCAGGCTGAAAGTGAAGCAGAATGCTTCTTAAAGGTTTGAAATGCTAATTTAATTCTCTCCCAATACATGTAGGAACATTTGCAATAGATAAGCTTAAATGACTGTCATTTTGACTACTTACGAGAATCCAAACTTCTCGACATGCAACCTTTGTATAATAAACTATTTCATTGTGTTTGTCACAGCCAAATATTATACGGCAACTGCGATTAATAAGACATTTTTTATCGTATTTCGCTAAAAGGCAGTATTTTCAACCATATTTCAGAACAACTGTACATGTACTTTATTTCTTTGAAGACTCTTAAAGTAAGAAATCTTTACGAAATGGTTATGGGTCTTTACTTAATGTTACAATGGTTGATGTTCAAGCGGAAACATAAAAGTATTACAACCCGCAACATTTATTCATGATTCAATGGCTGTCTTAATTTATTTCTCTATTCTAGGCGCCGATAGATATTATGACGCGTTTGAGCTGATGTGTGGAAGGAAATTTGAATCCTACATGAAGATTTGTTGGAAGTTTACCGTGCCTGTGGCAACACTGGTATGAGTTTTCATATACAAAACCGTACACTATTGTTTTGAACCAAGTAGAGTCGTGAGTAGCGTGAGTGACTGCCTTTGCCCTTTATAATGGAACGGACCTTTGAAGGTTCTTACTGAAAATCATTTGAAACCAATGATGCACTTTTTAATTGATTGCTTTTATTTCTTGATGTTACTCGAACTCGTTTAAGACGACTCGACCTTTCATATTTATAACTCGTTTCAAATAAACCTTGTAATTGCGATGTTTAACTTGAAAACACGTGTATGTTCGAGTACGGAAATCGTGTTTTGTATTCTTTTCTAACCTCTTTGCTGCCAATATTGACAACACTACTATTTTCAAACAGTTTTGGTATTGATAATAGACCGTGTAAGAAAATCAAGTTCTCGTTAAACAACGCAGATCCTGATAGAATAGCTTATCCAATAGCTGCCAGATCTGATTCTACACTTATTTCGAAACAGTTATTATTATACTCTAACACCGAAGAAGATATAAGACACAGATATCACAACTCTTTGATAAGCCTTCTGATTAGGGACAGTCCATTTTCCTGGAGTAATAAACCAGATGCCCGTGGGTCATATTGCGTTCAATAGAGTATAGCTGAAAGATGGAGAGAATGGTTTTATGTCCCGGGATCGGGTCAAAAAAGGACCCCAGTGGCATAATTGAACACTCTTGATAGAATATGATTAAACATGAGAAAAAATTTAAGATAATTGGTTTCTTTCAGAATTTCATAAAGGAGATAACGTCAACTTTTCTATATATTTGCAGACTATCTTCGTTTTCCAACTGATCGAATTTAGGCCATTACAGTTTGATGAGAAGTACCAATACCCCACGTGGGTAACGGTAGCAGGGATTCTCATTATTCTCTCATCAGTTATCTGTATTCCGGCTACTATGATTTACCGTCTTCTCAGAGTCCAAGGTTCATTAACACAGGTAAGTATTATATTTTTATCCTGTTCTTTAGAAATTTAACAATGCCCTACAGTTTGATGCGAAGTACTTGTACCCCTTTATTTGATTAAGATTATCCCCTCTGCTAAGAACTAAAAGAAAGGCAGGTCGGTGGTTTTGATCCCATGCGCTGCTTCGCAACGAGTGTGTTTGTCCGAAATCATCTTCCTGAAATTTTCATCATTTCATTATCCCTCATCATTCATCGGTGTTATATGATTTTGTGTCAAAGTTACGTAAAACCCACTCTTCCATACGCTTCTTATTATCTTCTTAGCAGTTATCTGTTACCCGGATACTTTTGTTTATTGTATCCTCACAATCAAACTTTCATTTAGTCGAAAAAGGATCTCAGAATCATATCTGTTTCTTAAAGGTTTTGGAATTAAACCCACTTGTACTAATAAAATTATATGTTGCATACTTCTTGCATGGTGTTAATTAAATCTTTGACCCAAAAATACATTTTATATGCCTTTTACAAAAGCTGTACCTATTAATATTAAAATTTATCATATACGAACATTGTACACTATTATCTGACTACGAACCGGGTTTCGTGTCATGAAACTTCGTACAATAAATGCTGTCGTAAGTCAGATTATATAAGTCTCAATGATAATTTACTTATCCAACTAATTTTCAAAACGATAACAAAGAGATGTTCCAAGAAAGGATTAGATAAAGAAATAATGAATTAAATCATTTTAAAGTTTTGACTTACGACCGTTAATGTCGTACGAAGTTTTTTTAAACGGGCCCCTTATTCTTAAACGAAAAACGTATTAACAATCTATGTATCAAAATATAGTGACTTGAGTTGAACCCATTGAATTTTTAATATGAATAAACTCGTCCTTTACAAACAGTGTACTATATGTATGAAGAATACAGTTTTCAAGTCCACTCCATATAGATATAGATAACAGTGTTTCAAGATCCCTGTTATTAAGGCTTAGTGTCTCAGAGTCAATTTGCAATACAGGATGACAACAATAGGTAACCGACAATAAGGTACACTTAAGTTGAAACCCGATGCCAATAAATATATCATGGGTCAATCAAGAATAGGGCAACCAAACGTCCGTAGACGGCGCTTACATGTAGAATCAAGTTCAGCATCATAAAATATTTAGGCTGAAAATGTAGAAGGTATTTCGTTCTATTAAAATTAAAATTAAAATACCTTTAATTATCATTGTAGCGTTGGCAGCAACTGCTGGTACCGACCCTCAAGAAGCATCAAATCCACCCGCGATGGTACAGCGGCAACTACAGATGGCTCCAAGCTGATTACAATTCATACGATGCAAATGTTGTCAGTTTTGACATTGATACAAAAATATGAATACTTCTATTGATAAACACCAAATTTTATCGTATCTTCTTTGCATTTGAAGACATCGTAGTGTAACACTTGGTGCTTATCAACATCGAAACCCAATCTACTTGTCATATTACAAAAGAGGATGGGATAGCACATGTGATCGATTTTGTCAATACACTATGTCATGTTTAAATAGCATAAAGGTCAGATTAAGTTCTCACCATAAACCTGATGTGAGATGTTTAAACTTGTTTGGAGTGATCGATTTTGGGTCCAATCACGTTTTAAATTTGAATTAAATGGCATTATTTACTATTTCATTATTTCCTGTGTTTCATAATATTAACTACACTGTAAAAATTGCAACCTTTAAAAACAGTACAGACGGAAATCATTTCAAGTTTAAATATTATTAATCTGATCTCTTCAATCAAATGTAAGATTGAAATATTGGTGGGAATATGCCACGTTCTATTTTTGTAAACAACTCTCGTCGATATTGAGCTTGATGACGTCATTTCAACAGTTGTTTATTTTCGTCCTTTTCTTGCTGGTGTTGCTTTGGTGACACCAGCACCAGCGACTTGCTGGTACCAGTAATCCGCTGGCGCAAGCCGATTGCTGGTAGATCCTGAGTGGGTATATCAGGAGATGAATCTCCACACTCACGGACTTCTGAGCAGACTCTGTTTAGACCTGACGGGTCTATGTTGGTGTAGCCCGTGAATTCAGTTGACGAGAGTTGTAGAATACATGATAATAGATTTAGATCTAACAGATATAGACCTAGTTGAAGTCCTGACCTAGTATATTTTTGTTTAAGTGAATTAGAATTTAGTAGTTTGTTAATATTTAGACCAATTGCTAAAATTATTGGTCTAAATAATAAACCTCGCTCGTCTAATTTAAAGTTAACCTCGCCTTGTTTTACTTCAATTTCCCCAAGTTAAATCCAGGTGATATCCTGACAAAAATGAACGATCACCTGTCCTCGAATTAAAATATTTAATTCGAGGAATTTATATTGAGATCGACCGTCGGCCCATTACAGTATCATTAAAACAAGCTGTGGTGTAAACAGGAGATTCTAATATCTATGATAGAATGACTAGGACTATATAGATATGTGGAAATTATTCATATTATATAGTAAACACATGTCGATACTTATATTCAACTGTTAAAATATCACAATTTACCTCACATGTAATAAAGCTATACATAAGCAAGCTTTCAAATTTAAAGTTTATATTGTATCACATTAATGAAACAATACCGTAACCATCCGAAACTGCCTAAAACATGTATGTAACAAAACATGTAGCAATCACATGGTCAAATCTATATAAGTGACCATTGTTTAATGGCAAAATGCTACATATTGCTCACACACCTTAACACTTTACCTGGTAGCCTATTTCTATTATTTAAGATAGGTGACTACCTAAAGCAGGTTGAAAGTAAAGCAGAATGCGCCTTAGGGCGCATTCTGCTTTACTTTCAGCCTTCTTTAAGCTATCATGTGCTATAATATAGAAAATATTCCCTATAATACATATTCATTACTGATTAAATTGGAACTATTTTCATCAGCGGCTGAATAAATCATATCCGCTAAAAGGCACTTCTATTTGGGACAGGGTTAACTTGTTTCCTCGAATTTCCTGCAAATTACCATTCTAATATGGCACAACTTATCGCCGTGTCGATCGTAGTACAGTAAACTCCGCTTATAACGATATTCAGGGGACCGTGGAATAAGTATCGTTACATCCGGACATCGTTACAAGCGATCTGGTGGGTCTTGACGACAGTGTCCGAATTTTGTTCTATCCGAAACAATGGTTACTACATAAAGTTCTGCGCATTTTAAGACTAACGAAAAAAATACTATTCTGACCTGTTATAAACTCTAATGGTTGTTATTTCTTTGTTTCAATTGGCACAAATAAACTTATTGTGCAGCTATTTCACTATTTACAAATGATTTACGTACTGTCTTTCTAGTTGTTCATAGATACTGGATAACGAAAGTAAACCGGAAATGAACATGGGTTAATCCAGACAGGGTTCTAAATTAAGCTCGCATACTCGCAAACTGCGAGTGGAATAAGATCACTGCAAGAATTAAGTGACTTTTCCAGAAACTCGCAAAAAAATGCGAGTAGCGTTTTTCGGACAGATAAACACAATACTACGCCTGGCAAACTATGCCCGGTTTATTCCGTAACATTTAGAATGGCAGAAATTGACGAGTAGACTACCGAGTATTTTTCGTAAGCCAATCATAGCTTCTCGGGCAGTTTCAACCTCTTTTTTGTTGGTAAGAATGACGTAATGACGGACTTTCCCAATAATCATTGGCTAATGAAACACACACTTTTCTACAGTACTTCGGAGTTCCGATGTCTGCAAATATGCGGGTAAACAATTCTAATCACTGACTTGACAACCCGACAAGCTCGTCAAAGACGATGCCATTTAAAACAAAGTTTGTGTCCTTTATAGACCTGTTGAATTATCTGGTATTTGGAGTTTAATCCAACACGTTGTCTTTCCGACCGTACACATACATATTACAGGTCCGTTACACATAATAATTAAGTATCGTGTGGGCGAGTGAATGAAACCAAAGACCGAACGTGTAGTGATTTTTATTCACCAAATATAACATATATTAGAATTCATGTAGAAATTTTGTCATCTCAAAGTGATTTGATGAGATAACAAAACTTGGAAACCCTCATGTAATGGTAAGTACGCTCATAATTGGACTGGTTACATGGTGCAGTGCACACACACTATTGTTTGTTTGAAACTTGTTAGCGATATTTTTCACAACTTTCCCAGATTTGTCTTCGCACCTCTACACAGGTGAAAATATCGTTACATGCGATCAAACTGGAGGCATGGGACTGAAAATTAACATCGTTACATCCAGATTATCTTAACAAGCGATATCGTTACAAACGGAGTTAGCTACATTGAATTATATAGAAGGCTGGCAGGGACCGAAGGATCTGTATCGTTACAAGCGATATATCGTTACTAGCGATATCGTTACAAGTGGAGTTTACTGTATATTCTGCAATGAAATCACACTGTGAAATAGACAAGTCCCTATAAGGGAATTAATACCTGCAATTTGTCCAATGATTATGAAATAATTTCGCAAGGGTATAGAACATTTTATTCCAATTGTTGATTTAAACAACAGTATATAGCGTTGAAACTTCTAAATATATTCAAATGACAAAAGATAATACTTTAACTTACGAGTTACAAAACTTAATAGTATCCGCTTGCATCACAATGATGAAAACACAACATCTAATCGAAACAACAAAATTTGTGTAAAACAACAAAAACGACTAAGCAATCACACGCCAAATCTATACTAATGCCAATTACTTATCTTGTTCAAAGCAAATAGCAATACACTTAACTCTTATGTGCAAATTACCACTCTAACATGGCACGTGCTTATTTCACTGTTAAATAGACGAAGTTCATCGGGAAATATTTTAGAAGTTTAACAACGATCAATCCTTTCCCTCTCGCGATTGAATCATTATTATACCAAGTTTCGTCCAATAAGTGCGATCAACCAAAAGACGTGCTTAGATATGATTAACTGCCTTATAAAAGGATATATCAGCATCATGGTTTGCAGAGAAAAATCCATCAGCATACATGTACCTACTGATATGTTCATAGACCGAGGGAACACGTAGCTGGAATTAAGCATTCAGGGGCAGATAATCAATACTTATTTCCCGAGTTGTCCGGAAAGCTTTTTAACATCCAACAAGTACCATTCTATGGATAATAACCCCACTTTTAACATGTTATAGGTCTCATAACTTCCCGCGTGGGGGAACTGTGACCAAGACAACTCTGAAACGATAACTTCACTGGATACTTTTGATGCCTCTGACTGAGCGTTTTGCAAAAAGCTGTCTATAAAGTGGTGTCTAATACGGTGTTAAATGTGTTTTAACCCTTTCAACCCTATAGCCCTTTCTAGAGATTACTGATAAAATATGCAAACCGTGTAGACCCTGATCAGAGGGCTCCTATAGGAGCCCTCTGACCAGGGTATGCACTGTTTGATACTTTCATTTGTTTTTGTTATCATATAAAAAAATGCAACAGTAGACTGGTTGAAAATGCATGCATTAGATGAGTCCAAAAGGGATAATAAATACCCACAAGAGATAGTTAGGGTTGAAAGGGTTAAAGTCCCATTGTGTTTTCAGACCTTTTTTCTATGTCTAAAATACAACAAAGGTTAATAATAATGTTTGAACATTCTTGTGGGCCAAGCCGATCCTTGGAATGTTGAAAACAGACCTATATCACCAAAAAGGGTGGTTTAACTTTAAAACCGTAACAAACCGAAAGTAAAACTTCTGATATAAATAGCACTATGTTTTGATGTGTCATGTGACATGGCCGGAAGTTGTGGAGATAACAAAAATGGCGGACAACGCGAGTTCAGCTTCTTGTTTTGGTAAGTGTTTGAGCTTATATTATCGATCATTCAAACCGATTAAAGATACTAACAGAAGAATGTGTTCAATTATGATGAATCGTTAAACGTGTTAATCATCTGGCATTGAGTTTAAGCCTTACAGACTCAAAAACTCAGTACACATCACCAAAATGTAGTGAGAGGCGCCCAACGGGGCGAAATCATATTTGAATATGCGTAATTTCTTCTTCTTTCATTAATGTGCCGGGTCCACCCTGGGCAACTTTGGTCATGCATTTGGTTTATCTTTTCGAATATCTCCACAAAGAAAGACCTGATCGGCCGTACCGAAAAGTACGGAATGTAACAATCTGAATTATGTTGAGACCATTTGATCCGGCTCAGCAGAGCCTCTATACGATCCTGAAGGATCCCTGCTCCTTTATTGGAAGAAGAAGAAGAATTAATACGTCGTAGAATCCTATTAAAGAGAAATAGGGGAAAAATGTCCGCCCGATGTGGGATTCGAACCCACGACCACCTCAACACTAGTCCGGCGCTCTACCGGCTGAGCTAACTGGGCGGTCTATCGATCCCACCTCCACAGCCACTACATTTCTCCCCCTTCACTTTTCAGACCCTAACCCAGCTCTCATGAAGACCGAATGACTCCCAGGCCCGGACCGTCAAACACTTCTGACACCATTAAAGTGAAACAGGGGAAAAATGTCCGCCCGAGGTGGGACTCGAACCCACGACCACCTCAACACTAGTCCGGTGCTCTACCGAGTACCGACTGAGCTAACCGGGCGGTTTATCGATCCCACCTCCACAGACACTACACTATTAAGGCTTGTACACGATGGTGAGAAGTGACGCCAATATATTATTGATGATGATCTCACCAATGTTGATACAGATTAAAGAATGAACTTATTATGAATGATTTATCGTACATTAGGTAGATTCTATACAAATTGACAGCACCGGGGAACTTTAGTTGAATAAAATATAAAGGTAAAGGTTTTGTTTATAATAGTGCCAACCCTATTGAAAGGGCCGGCGATGTCATCAATTAGAAATCACCTCCCTTGGGTCAACCAATGCTTGAAAAGGCTAATCAGGAAACGTAATTGGGCATTTAGTAAAGCAAATAAGACACACAAACCTTCAGATAGGAAAAAATTCGTCAAGAAAAAGATAAAGGAGTCTTATAACCACTATCTCGAAGACATCTTAAATTTTGACGATACCGACTCATCTCAGACCAAGAAACCAAACACCAAAAATATATTTTCACTCATTAAACATTCCACACAAGACTCCCCAACATTACCACCACTAAAAGCCGAAAATAAGTTCTCCTATGAAGACAAAGCCACAGCTCTAATTTCTAAACAATCAATTTAAATCAGTTTTCAGCCCAAAATCACCGTTAAAGCTATTGTCTCTGTGCCAAATGAAAATTGACAATATCTCCAGCTCCACAGAAAATAATGGTCAACATTTCCCGGACATGTCAGAGATACTGATAGATGGTAAAGGAATTACCAAACTCCTACAAAACCTAAATCCTCACAAAGCTTGTGGTCAAGACAACTTACTGAAAAACCTAGCAGAGGAACTGTCACCTATCCTAAAACACATCTTCCAAAAGTCAATAGATAATGGCACCCTAGCTCGTATGGTGGGTTTCTTTTCGAATATGTACTCAAGGCAACATGGCCATGATATTTGGTTGTTTTTCATTACCATAGAAGAAATAAGAGAATAACTTCAGAAAAATTGGAAGGGGGGGTAACTTTGGTTGAATATTATGAACAGAAGAAGATATTTTTAATAACGTTCGGTTTGATTTGTCCTTAGCTTGGCAACAATGAGCTGGCTGGCAACCAGTGATACCCCTGTCTTGAGCAGATAATACTACATATTTGGTGAATGATGCAAACTCACTTTCATCAAGTATGTAGGGGGACCAAGAACCTTGGACAAATTAATATTGACAGTACATTTCAGCTATACAGAGTGAACCCATAATGCATTGTAATACAAACATTAAATGTAGTTACATTGTAGATGAAGTCAGAGCCTTTTGTTATTTTGCAGAATAACAATTTGGTCAATCATTATCCAGGAAAATGTTGATCTTTCCATTGCTCCTAATGAGATCGAACTAAAATTAGTAATCTATGTACCTCAACTAATGGTCCGATCCGAACCATGCTTAAATAGCATGGTTATGTATGGGCCGGCAGTTGGCGAGAATGGCAGATCGCTTTCTGTAGAGTACCAATATTAATATTGATCTCATCTCATTAGTAAGTCAAGCCCCAGTCTAGATGCCTTTAGGGTGGGACTGGGAGCAGTCACATACTAAGCACTGAGAGCTTGCTTTTAACTTAACTTTGCACCCTGTTTAAGTATACTCTTAATACTTTTGTTTTATCTATCTCTTATCTTCGATCTCTTAATTTTTATGTAACACTTTACTAACACTGTCTTTCCCAGACAACGTGCCTCTCAATCATAATGTTAAGGTGTAAAATAAAATTAATTAATTTACACCTCTAATTTATGCCTCCAAATACAATGTAACATGTAGTTCAATTTTTACAGTCAATAATATGCTCCATAAGAAATATATTCCATATCCTAGCAGGTGGTAGCTTAAAGCAGGCTAAAAGTTAAAAGCAGCAAGTGCCTTAACCCTTTCACAGCCAACTCTTTTGTAAGATTTTTACCCTTACAACGTTTCATTGTCATCTGCTTCAATTTTGTTGTCTGCAATGTCGTTTCAATGTTTAAAAAAAGGCAGTATGACTGAAGAAATTTCCAAACGAGTGTCAAACAGTTAAGATCCTGATCAGACACCTACCGCGTGAAGCGGCATCTGATTAGGATCCAAACTGTTTGCAAACATGATTTAAAGTTTTAAGCGTCAATGAGAGCGAAAGGGTTAAGGAGCATTCTGCTTTATTTTTAATCTGCTTTAAGTGGTCATCAATCTTCAAAACAAGAAGCAGGCTATGGAGGTAAATGATAAACTATGTAAAGGGTTCTAAACCTAAGTAAGATGAAACTAAAGAAGAAAACTCCCTTTTGGACTTTCTGCTTTAATTTCATTTTGCTTTCAGAAGCAAACTACCTCAAGTATAGTTGATGTAGGTGATTTACACATGTATAAGGTTATGGTGGAAAGGGTAAATGCTCAGGGAGCCCACTGAACTGGGTATTCACTTTTTGAATATAAGCAAGTGTACTATAGTTACTACTATTTACAGGTACTGTAGTGTTGTAACCATGTAACTGTCAGTTTAATATGTAGCACCGCCTGCTAGCAGACTGATGCCTCTCAAATAGCATGTAATTAATTGGGTTCCGATTCATAAAGCTTGATGTTAACATGTGTAGAATTGTAGTTAGCTTTAGATATTAAATAGTACTTTAAAGAGCATTCCTTATGCATCAACCCAAGACGCATCAATCTTAAGGTACACTGTAAAATACTCATTTCTAGAATTAAATGTATTAACTCGTTCACCCATAAAACATCAAGTGGACATTTCCAGTTTCCAATTAAGCCATGTCCATTATGATTTTTATATATCGCAAACTCATAAACAGTGCAGACCATGATCAGAGTTGTGCTTTAGGAGCACCCTTATCCGTGTATACAATGTTTAAATAAGACAAGTGAACTTTTCACAGGTACACTGGTTAATAACTATGAGTATACATGTACTCATTTCTAGGGTTCAATGGGTTAAGCAGTCATCTGTTTTAAACACTGATAAAGTTCTTTGAAGGGAAAGTTTAGTACTAAAGATGGTTAGTTCTTCAAGTTTTACAGGTTAAAGACACACAAAACAAATATTGATGATCATTGTTGGAGATACAAAACAACAAAACTTAAATACACAAATGTAATATTTAATTAAATTTGATCAGCACACGCTCAATGGAAAATTTGTTTTTCTAACTGGTATCATTGGTATGACTTATAAATCATTCAAAATATAGTTCAATGAATGTCATAGACTGTCCCGGTGTATTATCCTTGAAGATGCTCTCTGTTGTTGCAACATCTGTGTTGATGAATCTGAAATAAGAATAAAAGATTATAACAATTTTGTGTACTACTGATATATTTCCATATACAGTGAAGCCTCTCTAAAACAAAGGATAATTGATTATGTAAAAGACATGTTACAGCTTAAAGGGACTCGCAACCGGATGGTGTACTTGTCAAAGTAAAATTAAATACTCAAATAAAAGCAAATTTGTGACATTATTAGGCCTCTGACATTAAAAAAATATGATCAGTCCAAAAAAAGTCTCAAGAATCGTCACCGAATCTTAAGTTTTTTAAGATATCTTCCATCGTTTTTCTATAGCGTCAGCTGACTGTATAATTGTTGTTATTGCTTCTCTACACAGGCTCAGACATAAACCCGAGCCGAATAAAGTACTATCAATCGCTACCAGTGAAGTACGTTAATTTGCTACCATTTATATAGAGAGCGGTGGTAGCCGAGGTGTTAAAGGCGTTTCCTCATTTTTAGCTCACCTGAGCCAAAGGCTCAGGATGAGCTATTGTGATCCCATGCCGTCCGTCATCCGTTCACATTTTCAAACAATATCTCCTCAGAAACCACTGACCCCATTTCAACCAAACTTTGTCAGAAGCATCAATGACAAGGGGGAACGAAATCTTGTTCAAAGATTTTGGCTAGAGTTATTCCCCTTGCTGTGTGACCAGGTTTTCTAACATGACCGTATAGACAACTTTTAATGCATAAGAAAATCTTAAAAAATCTTCTTCTCAGAAACCAAATGGCCCAGACCTTTGATATTTGGTATGTATCAATTCCTAATTATTTTCTAGCAAGATTGTTCAAATTTTGACCCTGGGGCTAAAAATGGCCCCTCCCTGGGGCTTATCAGTTTTTCTTAGGAAAACCTTTAAAAATCTTCTTCTCTGAAACTGTATGGCCTAGATCATTAATGTTTGACATGTAGCTTTGCCTTATGGTCCTCTACCAAGATTGTTCAAATTATGACCCCCGGGTCAAAATTGGCTTCACCCAGGGGCTTATCAGTTTTACATAGAATTTATAGGAAAACTTTTAAAAATCTTCTTCTCTGAAACTGTATGGCCCTGATCTTTAATATTTTACATATAGCTTTTCCTTGTGGTCCTCTACCACGATTGTTCAAATTTTGACCCCGGGGCCAAAAATGGCCCGCCCTGGGGCTTATCAGTTTTTCATAGGAAAACCTTTAAAAATCTTCTTCTCAGAAACCGTATGGCCTAGATCATTAATATTTGACATGTAGCTTTGCCTTATGGTCATCTACCAAGATTGTTCAAATTATGACCCCCGGGTCAAAATTGGCCCGGCCCGCCCCGGGGCTTATATGTTTTACATAGACTTATATAGGAAAACCTTTACAAATCTTCTTCTCTGAAACTGTAAGGCCCAGTTCTTTAATATTTGACATATAGCTTTGCCTTTTGGTCCTCTACCAAGGTTGTTCAAATTTTGACCCCGGGGCCAAAAATGGCCCCGCCCTCAGGCTTATTAGTTTTTCATAGGAAAACCTTTAAAAAATCTTCTTGTCTGAACCCGTAAGGCCCAGATCATTTATATTTGACATGAAGCTTTGCCCCTATATGTTCCTCTACCAAGATTGTTCAAATTATGACCCCTGGATCAAATTGTCCTCGCCCCGGGGCTTATCAGTTATATCAGCTATATCAAAATGTTGTCTTGCCCAGTCAGCTTCTATGGTACAATGTCTCAGGTGAGCGAAATGTGGCCCTATGGGCCTCTTGTTCATGATTGTCTACGCATGGAGGGGTCACAGGTTCGAATCCCACCAGAGCTTCTTCTTTTCTTTTTTTTTGAAATACATTTTTAACAGAATTTATTATCCTAAACTAAATCTTACCCATTTATATAAGCATTTGACATATATTTACAAATAACTATTTTTAATGCTAAATCCGGTTGCGAGCCTCTTTAAAGCAAAGCCTTAAATACCTTCGACTTAACACAATATACTGACCGTAACACAGAGGTTTTACTGTATATGTGTTGATTTAGAAAAAATCAATTTTATCAAGTTTATTCTCACTTGTCTAGAATACTTTGAAACATTTTACCACCAGGCGGCTTTGAGTATTTTCTTGAAAATAAGTGTCAAACTTTTTTTTTTTTATATATATATATATAACTTCTTTCTTTACAATTTGCATCAAACATTTCACTATTTCAACACCATACACCTGTTTGAAATATAATAGTTACATTTACAAACAGTGCAGACCCTGATCTGAGGGCTTTTGTCAGGGTCTACACTGTTTGCTAATTTAGACCAGTATTTATTAAAGTACACAGAATTCCAAGTAGAATAGCTCATGTTTTGGTAACTCAAATGATCCACAAGGGAACATTATAACCAACAAGAGTTACTAAGTGTTGAAAGAGTTAACTTGAACATTGGTTCACATTCACGTTGAAGCCAAAGAAGTGATGTACCAGTAATGATAATGACCATACTATTATTTTTTCATTTTTTCAGAGAGCAGACCATGGGAATCTCTTTGAATTTGTACACTCACCTGCTCAATTAAAATATACCTTTGTGTTTTTGTGTTATACATGTATTTTAAATTTTATATCACCAGTACTTTAACAAACTAATGTGAACATACAATTGAATCTTGTTTAAATTACCAATTCATGCACCCCTTGCATACACAGTCACTACACCAATCATTACAATTAATTGATTGACTCTTTCCTCCACTCAACCAGTTACTATTTATTCTTTACCCCATAGCCTGTTTCTAGTTTTGAGGACAGATTAGAACTTAAAACAGTTAAAAAAAAGCAAAATGCACCCCAAGCATTCTGCTTTTCAGCCTGTTTAAGCTACCCTCTAATAGTACATATAGAAACTATATATTTTGGTACATGTTTATGAGTGCATCAATTGGAAATATTTTCTTCAGTGGAGGAATAAATTAAATGTGCTAGAACTTGCCCTTCTATGGGGAGAAAAGGGTAAAATACATTAATACAGGTGGCGGCTTAAAATAATATGAGAGTAAAACAGAAAGCTCCTAAAGGAGCTTTCTGGTTAGCTTTCATCTTGTTGTTTGCAGTACCCTGTCTCAAACACAGAATGGGCTATTAGTGGTAAAACATTTACAGTGATTTAGGGTTCCAAATAATGCATGACATAGAATTCCTGAAGCATTTGGCATTCTTACCTGAGGTATAGCTCTTTTATTGGGATTTTGAGAAGTTTTGCCTGTTGGGGGTGCCCCTCTCCATGCTCTCCCTCTTCCGGCAACTGTTTTAGGGAATTGAAAGAGCGGGTTTGCTGTAACCATACCCATGGAACTGGATCACACTGGGATGCCATTATTTTTCCCTTCTAACTGTCCTATCTTGTGTAATACTTTTGTGGTATAGATGGTCTGATGACTGAGACATATTGCTGAAGAATAAGAATTTGAATGTTCAAATCGCATGTGTAGCCGGGTTGAGTTTATGATTAAATGGTCAGATATATGTGTAAGCGGCCTGATGGTTCTGTGGGTATAACACTTGCCCTGTAACTTGTAAACAAGGGGTCCCCGGTTCGAGCCCCGGTCTGGCTGCATGTTTTTCTCACCATGTTACACATAATTACAGTTCAGTCACATATTACGGCAATTTCACTGTATAACCAACACGTTTATTGGCCACTTATTGAAAATAATGACAACCTAAATGTTCATCCCCGCCCAAAGCAAAAGTATATAAATATGAAGCTCAATAATATGAACTCATACTTGGAATACCTTTCTTTCGACGGTGGGGAAGAAATTGGGATAGATTATACTTTGCCTGCCCCCAGGATCTTCCTTAATAACAGGTCGCCATGCAAGAGTAAAAGCGTCACTATTTTTGCCTTTCATTATGAAGCGACCAAGGCCTAGGGGGTCGGGTTGAGCTGATTAGTCTGTTGAACTTTTTACTTGCAAGAGTAAAAGCGTCACTATTTTTGCCTTTCATTACGAAGCGACCAAGAGTAACATTTATGCCAATTATCATGTGAATCAGGTTGAAAGTGAAGGAGGAGTTCAAAGTACAAGATTTTGCCTACCAATTTCAAGACCAAAAGTCAAGGTCACAGAGACTTGAAATTTGTGTCTGGCACATCTACTACACCTGAATAAAATTTATGCCAAGTATCAAATGAATTCGGTTGAAACTGAAGCAGGAGTTGAAAGTACAAAATTTTGCAGACATACCGACCGACAGGCTGATTCCAGTATACCCCTTTCAAACTCTGTTTGTAGGGGTATAACTAGACTTTATCACTAAAGGTGATTAATACCCCCACTAGCGCCTAATGTTACAAGAAGCAAATATGTCAAGATAAATGTTGTTGTGTGTACTCCATATGAAATAGAGGCTTCTCCTATGATTTGATTTAATGACCTTCTTTTTGACCATACATAACTCGCATTCATACATTGCCTAGATTCTTTGAACAAATTTTAAAGTCTATACAATGCGATTTTTTTTTTGAAATCGGGCCAGGAGTTTCAGAGGTTTTTTCTAGATTTTTTGCACTGTTGCCATGGCAACAAGACCATTTGCACCACCCAATTTTATTTTAAAAAATTGAAGCTCAAACCAATAGCATGTATCTGAGCAAGTTTGGTAACATTGATTAATTTAAAAAAAAAATGACCGCAATTACCCATGAGGTTCAGAGGTTGTGTGGTATAGATAATAGATAATAATGATTACCCTCCATTTGATTCTGATATCTCAGACGACAGGAAAAGATGGTCCTGGGGCTTCAGCCAAACATATTGGGCTTGACTGTCTTGGGCCGGTACACTCTCTTGCACTTCCTTTTGATGTTCTATTCTCAAACCTGTGAAAACACTCTCAGTTATTACTATTATCAATTTATCATTACTATTACTGATTCTATAAAAATACGATGCAGACATTAATCAGACAGCTCTTGATTCTTTAAGCAGACGTATAACAAATGAATTTAGTAAAGTAGAATGCACCTATGCCCGCCACCAATTAGAATATTGCTTTTTATTTATGCTTTTTGGTGGATTACTAGGAAATAGCAGTGGATTATCACTTGATAATTTCACTGTTTCAAGCAGTGGAATTATCGTTGCACTAGGTTCTTTTATTAATGTTGCTCGTAAGGCTTCCCAAAAATCATAATTCAATGACGTCAAAAAAATAATTCAGTGACGTCATTATTCGGTAAACTGTCACGGAAATGTGTTTGATATCAATTTGGGGCTCAACATGGGATAAATAATGTACTTTCGCTTTCAATTGTCACACAATTGTGCTTAAAAAAGTGGCTTAAAAGCATAAATAAATAGAATAACTGTATTTTTTCAGTGTAAGATTGAATTTAATCCATTGAGTGAACATCAGACTGTTATATTTTCACGAGTGGCTTCGCCACTCGTGAAAATATAACATCTGATGTTCACTCAATGGATTAAATTCTTATCTTTGTAACACTGAAAAAAACCCACAGTTATCCTCTATGTCATTTTTCATTTCTGGCAAAAACACCTCACGAAAAAGCTGGAAGGTGCTCAACGTGCAGCAGCCAGATTTAAAATGATCACATGTATCCCAGGTTAGGTTTGACTGTACTCCATTGTTCAATTTGATGATCATACAGACTATAGATAGTCTTTTACATCATGCTGTAGTCTGTATCATTGCTCACTATTTCCAGCATGTATATGTACTTGTCAGTGGCCAGTGAGAGAGTGAGTTTGGCAGGTGAACTCATACAGGGGTAAATGCGCTATTCCTACCCATTTACGCTTTACTCTATGCGTAAGAAACGCACAGTGAACGGTTAAATAACGAACGGTTAACGCCTAACGATTTTAAAGCGTTAATAAATGATTATACCAGAGATGTTGCGATGGGTGCGTCAGTTTCCGTTTCACACGGAATGTGCCTTAACTTAAAGCGCCTTTTGATTTACTTTTCAAGAAATGGCTAGGAAACGCGTTTAACGAAACGGATAATAAACGCGTAAAGTGGGTAGGAATAGTGTATTTACCACTGTATAATGCACGAGTCAGTAGTTCTCTGCATGGTTTTCACATGACACTAATGTTAACGTGCAATATATCTGCACCATGGATACTAATGGACATTCTGACTCCATTCTCCCATCTTTAAGGTTGATAAATAGAATGCATTAACTTCTGTGTGAGACTTTGATAAGTTAGTTCTCTACCTCATCCGACCAGCTGATCTTTTGTCTACTATAAGTTGATAAACATACCAAACTCCACCAACTATAAGTTGATAAACATACCAAACTCCACCAGGGTTTCTTACTCTATTTACAGGCCACCCTGGTTACATATAGATTATACAAGTAACACACTGTCCCAAAATGAATGATTAAATACTCTACACTGGAATACATTTATATGATTAGAACCGTAACAACAAATTGAAACCTCATCCCTAATGATCTACAAGATACAACACCAACAGTCTATGCCTATCAATCACCAACATCTTACTAGAACCTGAAATATTAACTTTTTTTATCACATAAACTCAAACTCAAAATACAACATGAACTAATTTCCCCCCAGAACTGTAAGATATTGGAGTAGCCTCACAGATAAAACAACTGAAACCTGGTTCCGAGGTTATATAAAAGTATGGAGTCGAGTCTGAAGTGGTTCTCAAGTATTGATCATCGTCACATTTGATCCTACGCTCAAATCTGACCAAAAGACTCAAGTCAAATGCTTTATTACCATGGACCAAGATGTTCTGAAACACCAGCTGAGACCCGGATTGAACCCAGGTCGCCAGGTTCACATGCACGCTACCACGTCGCTATAAAAGCGTGCTTGCACAGCAAGGCCATTACAAGTGATAAACCTACACGTACACTGTGACATTTATAACTCCCCTGACAATTCCTGAATTTCTATGAATCCGGGTCAAATCCGGCCAAAACTAAATCGGGTCAGGTCAAATGGGCCAAATAATATGCCTCTTGGTCAAATCACCCCAATAATGCTAGGTCAAATGGGTCCTATATTGTAGATATAGCGGACATGTCCTTATTAATTGAATTTTATTTATTAGTTCAGTTTTTTAAGTTTGGAGAGAGAAACTATTGATAAGAGTTTCAAATTAGATATGGAATGCAGTATTCAGAGATAGTATTGAAAATTATCGTCACCTAGCCAAAAAATTACAAACACAGTTTGGATCCTGAGTAGACGCTTTGTTTTGTTTTAAATGTTGTCAGCTGCTTTTAATACTGCAGATCAAAAATATTTATATAGGCACTAATATCAAATAATACATACCGGTACCCTACATACAATGGGGGGGGGGGCAGGTCCGTCAACCAATTACACACTGTGACACTAAGGTAATAAGCCCCATCCCAGTGGAACTCAACTGAATATCTTAGGCAAATTTATAGATGCAATACAGTATTTTCGTTTTATCCATCAGTTATCTATGATCTCTTAATTTGGTATATACATGTAACACTTTACTAATCAAGACAATGATCTCGAGCCTCCCAAATTCCCAATCAGTCTTTGTTCACGGCGTCTTATCAGCATCAAAACACTTCGAAAATAACAATTGAACTCAGGGCAACAAAAAGGTACAAAAACACCCCGTTGAGGGCCCCGCGGTTGCCGATTGGTATGTATGAACTATCAAACACACCAAAACCCATGTTGATTTCACTTTTGCGAAGCACAAACAATGGATATTGTTTGCTTGCAACAAACAGCACATGAAACGTGTATCTTATGTATCGAAAAACAGTCATATTCAAATTCAAATAAAAGTTTCGTTTTCCCTTACCAAAACGCAAACAAGACATCGGCCACAGCATCTTGTGTCTCCAGATTTACTTCTGCCTGCATCACCTTCCACCTCTGCCAGACATCTTCTGTTAGTCGTATCGTATGAAAGTTATTGTTGTCTTTTTCTTTCTTTAGCAGCCAATCTCGCTGCAGCGCTGAGTACAGGTCTACCACGAGGAGGGGCCATATTTGTTGTGATTGTCACTGATTCTCATTGGTTAACCGGTAACCACTTTGTTTTACAAGAGTTGTCGTTCTTCCCATTCACAAGGTTAAACTCTTTTCTTTGTGTTAGCACAATGAAATTAAAAAAAAATATTAAAACGCGAATTTCTTAGATAAAGCCGCTTTCCGTGGAAGAACCACGTACTATGTAGTTCAAATGGGATCCCAAACAACCGTTTTAGGCAGGTTTCCCAAAAGCACAATGCGGCTTTAAGTGTTTTGAAATAGATACTAACCATTTAAGTGTTTGACCCGCCCACATATAACGTCACTTGCAGGCAATTACCCAGAACATACCTATCGCTTGCAGAATGATACCAAATAACACAATTTTCTCCGCCGACAGATGTTTACACATCCTGTGGTGTTTTTTGACGTGTCGACATGGTGCTTGGTCATTGTGATCTTAGTGGATTTGAATTTGATTTCTTGGACGATGTGTTATTTAGTGATAAATTGGCATTAAGCAGTCGCCTGATAGAGATCTAAAAAATATTCACTTGTAAAATTAAATACAGGCGGTTGCTTATTGTAGCATAAAATAATGCAGAAAGCTCCTAAATGTATACGAAATGTCTGCATTAGTTTTGTCCAGCACTTTAAGCAGAAACAGGAAACCTCAAATACCCATGTGTAGCATTGGATACACGCGGTTGCTTAATGCAGCGTAAAATAATGCAGAAAACTCATAAATGAGCTTTCTGCATTAATTAGATCTTGCATTAAGTAGTCGCCTGTCTTTTGTATTCTCGACGCTACTTGATTTTTGGCTATGGTTTGTAGATGGGATTTTTTCATTACAGTAAGAATTATTTTTTGTGTGTTTACTTTTGCTTATTCCACACTCAGAGAGTTGAATGATTTTCACATTTTTCTACCGAGAGATACAAAATGTCACTCTTTTGCTGGAAGTTGAATTGTACATATATGCACATTGCTGTGTGATGATTTCCCCGTCACGCGATTGGGCAGAGTTGAAAGAAATATCATCGCATGCGCAATGCTTTCTAAACTCTTAATTTGAAATCTTGAACACTAAGTAATTAAAAAGCCAAATCTCGTTAAATCCCAAACGTTGAATAATTAAATCGAGTAAAAATTAGAATATTGTGGCTTGCTGATTGGCTGAAAGAGTAGGTCAAATACTAAAACTGCATATCCCTTTACGCAATTGAAGGGAGAAGATAATGATAGTGTTGAAATAGTAACAGATTAATATACTTTAAATGGTAAATTTGCAAATTGTGCAGATTCAGGTTTACTTGGTATTGGCTTAGGCTCTAAATTTTAGCGACGGTCATATCTTTAGCACGAAAACGTACTATCACGTACAAAACATTTACTCTCATCATCTTTAACTTCATCTAATCCCAAGGGAAACTACCTTTAAAGTAATGTTTTGATGTTGCTTATCCACTTAGAATAGATCATCGAAACACTTTTAAACCACTTTAGAAACGATATTTAACTATTTCACTACAGGAGTTGCATAAAGACAACTTTGCAAAAAAGTGTTGATCCAGATCGCCGCGTAAAGCGGTATCTATTCAGGATTCAAAATATTTGACACTCGTGTCGATATGTTTTAAGTCACACTACCTTAAACCTCAATGAGCTTGCAGACAACAATGTTGAAGCAGATGACAATATAGCGGCGAAGGGGTAAAATCAACACTTATAATTTGGCGCCAAAAGGGTTAAGAAACATATCAATGTGAATCCCGGTCTTGGAACTGCGGGTTTGTCAACTGGGGGGAAGCCTTCCAGCTGGTTGGCGAAACGTCGGTTGTTCAACCCAGTTGCCGATTTGTGCCTGAAACAGTGCATTAAGGGCTTCTGGGATTTTCTCCAGCTGTAGTTAAGTGGCGTGCACCAGAGTCGTTTGATAATATGGTCTGTATTCCTTTTCATTTATATAAGTTTCTACCTAATGATTCGTATCATGCCTAAAGCGACATGGCTGTCATTTTCAAACATTTTTTTATCCAGACAAACGTTTGATCTGGATGTAAACAGTTTGACACGTATATTCAACATTTCTTCAGATCAAAATTTATTTAAACTTATTCTTATCTTTTTCGCAGACGATATATTTGAAGCAGACGACACTGCAGTATGATAAAGGTTAAAACGCTAATTGGTTTTAAATAAATAATTCACGCGGAAGAATTATACCGATGTTTCTTAAAGGACGATAACGCCATCCAATCAAAAATCTTACTTCTTCATGCAACACTTATAGCTTGTATAGCGCTCCCTCTCTACAACGACACCCAGTGGGAGACAACACTTGTGTGTGTTGTTTGTAGGGAGTCGTTATAGCGAGGGAACTTGGCTTACATTTACAAACAGCTTGAATCCAGATCATACGCCGCGTAACGCAAAGACCATACCAAAAGGACGAGTCACAAAGGTGCCCTTTGGTGAAATGCCCATCATAGATATACCGTTCCTTCGAGTAGCGGTAGATTTGATAGGTCCCATCACCACACCGTTATCTGATAAGGGAAACAGATACATTTTGACAGTGGTAGATTATGCCACAAGATATCCTGAGGCTGTAGCGTTGCCTAGGAGAGAGACAGAAAGGGTCGCTGAGGCCTTGCTCGACGTATTGTCACGTGTTGGATTTCCAACCGAAATTTTGAGCGACAAAGGCAGCCAGTTCACGTCCGAACTCATAGTAGAAGTATGTCGACTCATATCGCTGAAGCAATTTTTTACTAACCCATGCAATCCAAAATGTAATGGGCTGTGTGAGAGGATGAACGGCGTTCTGAAAAGCATGCTGAAGAAAATGTGTCAGGAACGGCCGAATGACTGGAACAGATACTTGTCCGCTGTTCTCTTTGCATACAGAGAAGTTCCACAGGCATCAACTGGGTTTGCGCCGTTCGAGCTATTGTATGGACGCACAGTTCGAGGCCCCATGCAAATACTCAAAAAGCTTTGGACAGAGAAAGAAACGCCTGAAGTAATGAGCACATACCAATATGTGCTTGATCTTCAAAACAGGCTGGAAGATACATGCCAGACAGCTAAAGACAGCATGGCTGAAGCACAGGTTTCATACAAACATCATTATGATAAGGCAGCCAGAAATAGAAACATTGAAAAGGGAGACAGAGTTTTGTTGTTGCTACCAACTTCACACAACAAGCTCATGTTGCAGTGGAAAGGGCCATAAGATAGGCAATTATCACATCAACCTATTGCAAAATATTAATAACGACAAGACAGCGTTGTAGCTGGGGTGGCAATAATAGAGGCCGAGCACAGTGAAAACTATGGCGTTGTTGACGATGAAAACTTGCTAGACTTAGCTTGTTTGAAAAGCTATCAGACATACAAAGATGTCAAGGTCTCACACAGCTTGTCGCATGCACAACGTCGAGGCGTGATGGATTTACTTGAAGAGTTTCAAGATATATTCACTGAGAGGCCAGGTACCACAACGCTGGCCGAGCACAATATTGAATTGACGTCAAAGACCCCAGTTCGGGTTCGTCAATACCCCATACCATACGCTAAACGTGGTGAAATTGAAGACGAGATTCAGACAATGCTCAAAGCAGAGGTGATCGAACCAGCATTATCTGATTACAACTTGCCTCTTGTGATGATCAAAAGAAAGATGGGTCCAACAGATTCTGAATCGACTTCAGAAGACTGAACATTATCACCAAGTTTGATACAGAGCCCATGGGGAATGTTGAGGATATCATGTCCAAGTTGAAGGAAGACAAGTACTTCACCAATATTGACCTGAGTAAAGGCTATTGGCACCGGTTGATGGGAGCTACCAATTCAAGAAAATGACGTTTGGAATGGTCAACTCGGGTAGCACATTCAACCGAATGATGAGAAAGTTGTTGCGCGATTGCAAACATGCGGACAACTACGTTGATGACATCTTTGGTCACACGCAGTTATGCGACCAACATCTTACCATGCTGTGGGATGTTTTCAGCCGAACTAGACAGGCTGGTCTGACTCACAAACCATCAAAGTGTTTGATTGGAATTGAGAACATATCCTTCACAGGACATGTAGTTGGAAACGGGATCATGCAGATGGAAGAAACGCTTGAAAAAATCAAGAATGCCGAGCAACCAAAGACCAAGAAGCAAGTTCGTGCTTTCTTAGGCTTGGCTGGTTATTACAGGAAGTTTATACCAGCATTTGCTGATGTAGCGGCTCCGTTGACGGACCTAACCAAGAAAGGTCGCACAAACAACGTGATCTGGAGTGCAGAGCACGAGCAAGCTTTCAAAACATTGAAAGACATGCTCACAATGTCATCAATATTGCGACTATCAGACTTCACAAAACCGTTCATTCTACAAACTGATGCTTCTGAAAGCGGAGTTGGAGCATCATGACTGCAACAGTTTGAAGATGGCATTTTTCCACTGGCATATGCCAGCAAGAAGCTTCTCCAGCGAGAAAAGAGCTACTCTGTTATTGAGAGAGAATGCCTAGCCATAGTGTTTGGAATCAAGAAATTCCAAAAATACTTGTATGGGACAGAGTTTGTTCTGCAGATAGATCACACCCCATTGTCTAACATACAGAGGTGTAATATAGAGAGTGGAAGAATAATGCGATGGGCATTATTCCTTCAAAACTACCAGTTCAGAGTTGAAGCAATCAAAGGCTCTGAGGACATGTGTGCTGATTATCTTAGTAGACACTAAGTTCAGCGCACTCTTGTACATATTATTTTGTAGTTAGAAAAACTTGAATTATTTTCTTGAGAAAGGGGCTATTGTCAGAAATAATCGTTGTGTAGAGTTTAAAGACTCTAAATTGTATGTGTCTATTGCAGTTGATTTGTGTAGAGCCAGTGCGAAGATAACGCACATCGTACGTTTTTGTTCTTTGTCTAATGTAATTGTTTACGCGTTTGTGCTGACTGTATACCCAAAACCGAATTTTATGTATACCGGTATATTATCATTCATATAAGCCTTTATAATCATTGTATTCTATACTGGACATTTTAAATGTAATCATAGTTTATAAATCGCTGGTGCAAAAGTAAAAGTAACTTTTTCTTAATTATTAGGAATAATTCAAATAATAGTCTAATTTATGTATATTAAAAGAACTGTTCAGAATGTTAAACGGCCGGTGAATAAAACCTGTAGAGAAATCGAACACAGCGAGATTGCAAAAACTCTCTCCACAAGCTATTAACGGAAAAGCTTACGTTTGATAATAGCTCGTTAGTACGTTGCTTCAGATTATTGCGATTTGTATGGGACTGAAAACAGTTATTATTGAAGAGTTAAGGTTTGCTACAGATCGACGATACGTCATAGAGGTTCCATAACAGGCTGGAACATTGATGTTACAGAACTGTAGTGGAACCAAGGTTTGATAGTTCAGCAGAGACGACGCTGAGCAATCTGTTCAAGACTAGCTGTCATCATATGGTTCAACAATGCCGAGCAGTCGCTGGTGATACAGTTCATCATTAGCCACACCGACGCTGAGCAATAGCGCTCGTCAAACAGTTCAACATCAGTTTTCACCATATTGTAGCTCAGCAGATGTAACGCTGAGCATACATCAATTAACGAACCAGCCCGCACCATGCTCATACAGTCTGCGAGTACGGGGACATTGTTTAGTTTTTGATTTTGTGAGCAAAGTAGCTCATCCACTTTTATTTGGTTTCATCCATTTTATATATATGTTTTATGTAGTTTCATGCTCAATCATCAGGCAAGATAGCCGAAGGAAAATTCTTATAATAATTATATTTCATATAGTCTGTATATTTTGTTCATGCCTTAACCCTTTGCCTGCTGATTGCGACTTTACTGATACTTGCAAACAGTTAAGATCCAGATCAGACGCCGCGTCACGCGGCGTCTGATCTGGACCCAAACTGTTTGACACCCGTCTTTAGGTTTCTATACTTAAACAATGTAAAAATCTGAATTTAATAAATTTTGCAGACGACACTTTTTGGTCCACCACACTGCCATACGTTGGACCATTTCGACCTGCTTGATGTTGTGTTTTGTGTAGGGTGACTAGACAGACGAGGCATATTCCACCTGTGGTCTTGTAGACCATCTTTCGAATGCCTTGGTGTGTGCTCCTTATGTTCCGTCGCAGGAAACCCAGGGTTCTGTTGGCTTGCTGGCTGATGTTCTTGATGTGACTGTTCCAACTAAGGTCTGAGCGTATTGTCACACCAAGATACTCACTGCCTCCAGGACCTGACAATGCAGGGTATACTGGGTCCTGATTGGACATGCGGACCTTGCGATATGCAAAACAGTGCACTTGCTAGGGTTAAACCGCATGTCCCACCGGTATTCCCAGTCCTGGAGTCTGTCAAGGTCACCTGAAGGGCAGCTCCGTCCTCTTCCTTGGATATGGTCAGGTAGACTGCAGTACGACGGGAACCGTAAATTTTTTTGTCCAAGAGCCAATAAAAACTTACCAGAATGCAATATTGAAATTATTTCTTTTTCTTTCCATCAAAGTTCTCTCCATTGTGAGAAATACATAACTTCAACCTTTTCAACCAATTCCGAAAAGCATTTTCGTAGTCCTCTTTTGGGATACGTTTCAAACACTGATAAACAGCTGAGGCAACCTAATTGTGACTGCCATATTTTCTTCCAGACAATATCATTTTCAATTTTGGTAACTGGAAACTATTTGCAGGTGCCAGATCTGGTGAATAAGATGGATGGGGAAGCACTGTCGTTCTTTCGATTTCAAAACTTCAGTTACAACCCTAGCAGTATGTACTGGAGTATTATTATGAAGTAAACGAACTCCTCTTAGTTCTGTCTTTGATCGACGTTTTTCAAAGTATTTATTTAACTTTCTCAGTAATTTATGTTTTTACAATGTTCCTGTCAGTGTGCGCCCCCTAGGAACAGAAACCTGAACTATAGGACCGATGATATCAAAACATACAGCCAACATAACATTCTTAACACTGAGGTACCTTTTGGCAATAACTGGTCTACGAGCGTTTCTGGTGGCCCATAACTTTATATCTATTTTCCTTTGTTGTTCAAAAACACGAACCCATGCTTCGTCTTCAATCACTATATTCACGAAAACTTTCCGCTCAAATTTAGGATACAATTTCAATAGTTTTTTGGCCATCTTCACACGTGCTGTCTTTTGTTCATTTATGAGGATTTATTGTATCCATCGGGCAACTTTACGCGAAAGTCCAAGGTTCTTCTTTAGAATCGTACGAGTAGATGCTTCCGAAATGCCGACCCCACGAGCTATCTCCGTAGACGATTATCTTGCATCTGATTGCAAAATTTCTCTGACCTTTTTCGGGATCACTGTTGTGCGCCTTCTGCCAGATCTAGAGGCATCTTGAATAGAGTCCATGCCACTATTGGATTTCGCGATTCAGTTTCTGACAAGCCTATAGGGAACTTCATTATCCCCATAAACTTGGTATATTTCATTATAGATAGTTTTGGGCTCAACTATTAATCCATTGCGAGTTTTGAAATAGACCCGTATTTCTGCCCTTTTCAACGAGCGTTTTCCAACCATTTTTATCACTAGTATGTATGACCAGCACTTTTAAATCCCAATTTTATGTAGCTTGTACTTGTCGCATATTCATGGTTTTTATGTAGATACAGAACCGCATCGTATGAATAATAAAACTACACGATTATTCCGTGCGTTTACATTATCGTGTGATGGACACATTTTTTTACTGTTCCCTCGTATAGTATGTTCTCTCCTTTTTTTCCTTTGTTTTTTTCCTTTCTTTCAAAACTCAACTACAGTCGAATCGCGATAGTTCGAACACCCACGGGACTGGCAGAAAAATTCGAGCTAGCGCATGATCCGAGTTAATGCATTTTCTCGAAGTCAGACATTTTTTCGTAAGTGGTTCAAAGCCTTTACACGCATGTGATTATAACACGACGCTACGTCTTTCTATTTTAAAATAATACTTTTGAATATCAAATTGGATAAAAAAAACGTAGTGTGATACGGTCATACAGATCTTTTAACGTTTCTATCGTAATTTCATTATTGAACACAGCGCTGTGTAACATACGTCTACTTGCATAAATCTTACACAAGCACCAAAGCAGAGATTCTCGTCATAAACACAATGGCATTGGTCCGGATCAACATGTTAATAAAACGGCGGTGTGTCTATAATGCATGATTAGCGCATATGTTTCCGGCAAGTTCTTCATTCATAAGCGTGTACAATTTCTGCGACGACGCCATTGTGATTTTAAGGCTATGTATAAAATTGGTACAGTCCGTATTCGCCCTTAACCGTGTATTCGTCTACATTTAGTCAAAGCCTAATTATCATAATTTATTTACTAGTAGTGTCCCAAAGCGACCGTTTTTGTCTGTAAGACAAATGAACTAAACTTGCCCATTCGAATAGTGTGAAAAGAATGTTTCTTTAACACATAAATAAGATAATTCGTCAATAATAAATGATATCATACCGGACAACAACAATTAACAAAAGATTATAAGCGAAACCATGGGTACGATCGAATATGAGAACGGTTCAGTTATAAAAAAACATAGTAATATTTCTGATGCAATGCGCATCTTACTAAATAAAAATACGAGCGTAAGTTCGAATTAAGCTTGGAAGGAATAAAGACCTTCTAGTTTATGTTTGTGTGATGAAATACCCTTTTAAAATGATCGGAGAAGTATCTGTTTGAGGTGCGAAAAAGCTTTGAGACGACCGAGAGGTGTGAACACGTTTGTGTACGAATTGTCATAATTATGGCGCCGTCGTGTTCGAGTAAACGGGTCAAAAACAGGTAATAGTTGTTTGAAGGGACCAATTCACGCATACGAGTTATTGAATTTTCCGAACCAATGCATGTTCGAGCTAATGCATTTTCTTGCCATGCAAATTGCATTATGAGCGGACGGGACCGAGCTTCAAATTCGAACGAGACCGTCATTTCGACGCATCGCATTTCGTGCAAACGCGATTCGACTGTACTATATGTGTGTCAGTGATATTGATGATCATGTTTATTTCCTACTAACATTACATTTGATTTGTTGTAAAAAGACATGATAACAAGAAATGATCTAACAACGTTTGCTTTCGATCCAATCCTATTCCAATGTTATAAGGTTATTATCTCATGTACACTATGTAGCAAATTTATGTAATAAATATGTTTAAACTAAACACATCTTGTTTGTCAAGTTGGATTAAACGCACGTTGACCGAAGAAATGTCTATACGAATACCAAAATGTTTAGACCCTGTGAGGCCTAAAATATGCGGCGTTCGTAAATATTTCAAACCATTTGCACGATCGCCTGTGATCGGCTTTGGTGCTGAAAGGTGCGTGTGTTTTCAACAACAAATTCGTATATGTGATGCTGGATACAGTTTTGCACAGTGCTCTTTGCCTACAACGGCCATTCGAACATCGATACAACACTGCTTGCAGCTGTTCCCAACACATGACATTTTTACTAACACTTTTACTGCTGCAGGTGATTGACACCAAACTAAACGCTACGGTTTTCCGTTTTGAATGTTAATACGCTTTAAACCTTTTATCACCTGAGGCGACTCAAGTCGACTTTGTAAACAGTTTGGATCCTGATCAGACGCAGACTTACAGTTTCACACCAAACTATAGATATAACGTTTTGCCTTAAATCGTACTTTGAAAACACACCTATTAACTATTTCACTGCCAACGGCGCAAAAGGGCGATATTGAAAACAGGTTGGACCCTGATCAGACGCCGCGTAACGCGGCGCCTGATCAGGATCCAAACGGTTTGGCACTTGTATGGACATTTCTTCAATCAAAACATTCCTAAAGCTGAATTTAAATTTTTTGCAAACGACATTTCCAAAGCGGACACTATTTCGATAGTAAGAGGGTTAAAGCAGGCTATAAAGCTGGACAGAGAAAGAGTAACAAGAGGCACACAGTAATATGGGGACCAATTGGTAAGGTTAACTCATAAACCCTTTCTATCTCAATCGCGCTTCAAAGCGCGTTTGCAAACAGTTTGGAAACTGATCAGACGCCGCGTTACGCGGCGTCTGATCAGGAGCCAAGCTGTTTGATACTCGTTTTGAAATTTCTTCAGCCATACTGACTATTTTTTAACATTTAAACGGCAATTCAGAAAACAAAATTGAAGCAGACGACAACGAAACGGTGAAGAGGTAAAGTCTGACGAAAATGCTTGAAGGAAAACCATAACCTCATCAACCTAAACTACAGTTGAAGCATGAAAGGTACAATTGTTAAATGGAAATTTAGTTGTCATTTTCGTCTGTTACTTTTGTTTTCTGCTACATTTTTCAAAGTTGTTTTTTAGACAAAACCTGTTAGAAAACACCATGAGAGTGTTGACAGTTTTAACAAGGATGAGATGACTAGTATTACTGTGTGTCTCATCTATCTGGATCCAAGCTATTTGCTACATGTATATATAAGTATGAGATGTCTTGTATAACTGTGTATCTCCTCTGTTTGCAAACAGTTCGCAGCAGTTGTTACGAATGTAGTTTGCAAAATCGTTTCAAAGTTAATTTGAAGGTAGTATTATTTTAAGAAATATTGATACGATTGTCAAACAATCTGGATCCTAATCAGAGGCCGCGTAACGCGGCGTTTGATCTGGATACAAACAGTTTGCAAAGTCGACTTTATGCGACTTCGGTGCTAATAGGGTTAAACTGATGCATTAAAACCTAGCCTAAACGGAAATAAGTTTGATTCTGACGTGCTCAATGTTTATTGGTTAAAGCAACAAAATAGCGCCCCGAGTTATGTTTGCGTAAAAGTCGATTTGCAACGTCAATGTCAATTTTGATTTGACCGAATGCTAGAACACGTATACCTTCTAGTTATACACGTTTCTGCTATACCACTTCCCAAATAGCAGGTCCTTGAAGCGCATTGAATGTATTCCTCCACCAAGAAAATAGTTCAGATTAATATGTGGTCATAATTAGGAATAGTTTCGATATCCAAGAAGATCGTATCTTAAGGCGACTTCTGCTTTACTTTCAACCTGCTGTGAGTCATCAAATGTCTTCAAAATTAGAAACAAGCTATGGGGTAAAGGATTCAAGCTGACTGCGTGTAGCCGAAAGGTCGTGCAGCTTGTAGTTCCCATTAACTCATTCACTCCTGAAACTTGTAATGGACACGTCCAATTTTAAAATAAGTTTAGTACTATTTTGACTATTTAGGGTTGATTTAAACAATATATTTCAAAATGACAAACAGTGTAGATCCTGATTAGAGGTCTTATGAAGTCCTCTGGTCAGGGTCGACACTGTTTGCATATGACAAATGTAATCCTCACAGGTACACTGTTTGTAAATGACGAGTATACTGGTAGCTACGGTTGAATGTGTTAAGTCTAGTTCCTTATTTACTATTCAGTGATGTTTTTGTCGATGTAGACAATAAGAAAACAGTACGTACCCTGATCAGCGGGCTTTCGGAGCCTTTTGTTTTCAGCAAAACTGTTTGCTTATTTAACGTGTACGTATATATTTTGTGTCAGACAAGGCTCAGTGTATACAATTCACACAAATGATCATATTTAAGACAAAATAATTTACAAACAAAAACAAATACACCGCAAACACGCATGTGTGTAAAAGAACTAAAATGGAGATCGAACTCACGATCAAGATATTGGTAAAAGAGTGATTTAATCACGAAGCTACTGTTGCTTAAGGTAGCTTTATAGTTTCGATACTGCAAGCGGATTTTTCTTATTTATCATCATGATTTATAATTTATTCCCCCATTTTATAGCTGAATGGTTTAAGTGGTACACATGTCACCACAAAATGTCTTTTTTAAAAAAATATTTTATTTTTTTACGATTTTATAAGACAGATTTAAAAAAAATTCAAACAGCGATTTCAAAGCCGTCTTAATTTGTAACGCCTTTAAAATTGCCCATAATACACTTCAGTAACATATCTAGGGATCCGTGTCTCAGACTTTTAAAATTCCCCTTCCAACTATTATTACGTAACATCAAAGTTATTTTACCGTTTAAAGTCGATTTCTATTACGTAATGCTTTGCTGTAAACAGCTGGAGAATCTCATCAACATTCTGAGACACGGTTCACTAGAGAAGATAATACCCTTTCATCTGCTTTAAACCGCATGAAAATCGGACCCCTACCGCGAACACAATCGTTGTCCAAAGATGCGGCGTGTTTGAAAATAAGGAGGTGCCGAAAACGTCAATTAACTGATAAGCGTGTCATTTTGACTGTCTGACACAGTGCGAATACCCCCGGGGTTCAACTATGTCCTTTTTGTTTCAACCAATAAGAAGACACATATTTCATAAGCGATTTTCCTTAGCTCCACCCTTAATAAAATATACCAATCATAATTCAATAATGATTTTAACATGCGAGACCCATAAATCACGCAACAGCAGCTGGAGAACTCCTCTAGGTTGTCACGTGGCTGGACTACGGAGTGCTTAATGAGGTGTGATTTATTGATTAGATAGCCGTGTAATGCGTTTGGTTTGGTTTTTGAGATTTTGGTAAAATGTAGAACAGAATGTCGGCTATCAAAATCGGAAAAAAGGTTAAAAACACAATTTTTGCAGTTTTAAAGCTATAAAGACACCTTAAGTAACAGTTTATGTTATTTAACCTCGCTTTGAGTTACAATGTTTATTTTCCATATACCAAAATGAAACATTTTGCATGTCTTTTACATCTAGCCAATAAAATACTGTCACTCTATATGATATTCTTTTTGTCACTCTATATGATATTATTTTCTCTAATCTTCTGTCTTTTTTGTAATGATATAAACAATGTGACGTCGTAGACATTGACCTCGTTTCCCGCGTAACGTACACGGTAGCTCTAAATTGGTATTCGCCACATATTTCACAAAATACGAACGAGACGATTCCACAGCCAGGGTTAATACCTCGGTGTAATAAATAAATGTCGCCTAGGGGTGACATTCTGTTTCTCGGGTTGACAATTTGAATGTCTTGCAAACTGCCATCTAATATTTATATAATGTACATGTACCTACTATATACTACATCCGTAGGTAGTTGTATCTGAAATAAGGTCCTTGCAAATGCTGATATTTGTAAGTTTTATTTTCTTGATTGTGATTACGATGTAAACATTGGCTGGTTCCCGATAATCGGAACAGGAACAGCCATAACTGTCATTACGCAGGGAACGCGACAGCATGTTTCGCGGAGAGCAGATGCATACATGTAAGCGTCGCCTCCACTGCGAGGATAACAACATGCTATTACAGAATAAAAACCTCTAAACCGGACACGTGTGGAGACAACAAACATGTCCGGTATAGAGGGGTTTCCAGGTTAAAGGGGTTTGAACCAATTACCCAATAGCTTGTTTCTAGTATTAAAGAAAGCTGACCACTTAAAGCAGGTAAAAGCAAAACTGAATGAGCCTTAAGGCGCATTCTGCTTCACTTTCAACCTACTCTAACCAATCACCTGCTAAAATATAGAAATATTTCTGATGATACATATATCTGAGTGTATGGAGTGAAACATTTTTCTTCAGTGTAGGAATAATTAAAAAGCGTAAAAATGCGTATTATGATGTAACGGGTTAAAATAAAAGAGGGTTTGAAACGGGGCCAAAGATTTAGAAAGAATACCAGTATTTAGAGGTTCCGATTTGGAGGGTTCTACTGTATTTGTTTCCATAATTTACCTTCTAAACAGCGAGTAACAAGATTTATTCTGCCTTGTATAAAACGCCAATCAAAACACTGCAAGTGATTCGCTCGCTTGAACTCGCGACTGACCAATGCGAGATGGTAAGATAAGTTTGTACCATAACAGGAATATTCTATACCAAAGTCAGACTCCTTCTAATACTTTAAATACTATCTAACTAATAATTTTAACATAATGAATGTGACTGTATTTGTCTATAGACGGTTACGCAAACATGCCTCTGAGGGACAAGGATCTCACCTGTCACTTGTTAGATCTCATTAGGAATACTTCTAGATACTTCCCAAAGGCTATGCTAACAGATAACATTTTTGACAATCTCTGGCCACCGTTTACACAGACGGTCGGGCTTAAATCGGTACCCAATCGGTCTAATAAGTTTACATTTCTCGCTGTTCTGATCGGTTGTCATACGTGATCTAATGTCAGGGTTTCAGTGTAAACGGGTATCGGTGATGAATAACTATTCAATCGGTCAAAAAACCATAGGCTGCTGGTAGGTGACCGAAAGCAGTTCAATCGGGGTTAGATCGGCCACCGATTGGCGACTCATGAAATCCGATTGGCCACCGATTAAAAGCGCCTGGCAACCAATCAATAACCGATTGATCATCGATTGAACTGCCGTTAACACCCCGGTTACACAGACGGTCGGGCTTAAATCGGTACCCAATCGGTCTAATTATTTGCTGTTTTGATCGGTTGTCATAAGTGTTTTAATTTCAGGCTTTCTGTGTAACCGGGTATCTGTGATGAATAGCTGTTCAATCGGTCAAACGCCACCCAGCCTCCGATTGGCCACCGATTGGCGACTCATGAAATCCAATGGGCCACCGATTAAAAGCGCCCAACAACCTATCAATAATCGATGAATACCGATAAAACACCGATGAACTGCTGGCGGCAACCGATTGATCACCAATTGATCAACGATTGAGCCATTAACAACCGATGAAAACCGACGAGATCCGGCGTTTTAATTCTCATCTTTTTTCATCGGTGGTAGGTATCAGTTCATCTGTGATTTATCGGTGGTTTATCGGCGACTCGTCGATGATATCGGTAGTAGACAGGTTGTCAATCGGTTATTTGTAAAACATTTTCACCGATCGAGAATTTTAAACACGTTTAAAAATCCCAATCGGTGATTTTTCACCGACGAAACTCATCTTTACCTAATAGCTATTGATAGGTGGACAACAGGTGGCTAATAGGTGATGTCGGTAGTAAATAGGTTTTCATCGGTCCCCTCCCTAGTTTGGCGAAAAAAACAACCGATCTATCACCGATGGCTCTGTGTAACCGGGGTGTAACAACCGATGAAATCCCGCGTTTTAACTCTAGCTTTATTCATCGGTGGTTAGTATCAGTTTATCTGTGCTTTATCGGTGGCTTATCAGTGGCTCATCGGTTGTCAATCGGTTATTTGTAAAACAAAGTTTTACCTATTGAGAATTTTAAGCACGTTTAAAATTCCCAATCGGTGATTTTTCCCCGACGATACTCCTCTTTACCAAGTAGCGATTGATAGGTAGAAAACAGGTAGCCAATAGGTGGTGTCGCTGGTAAATAGGCTTTCATCGTCCCCTCCCTAGTTTGGCTGAAAAAACTACCGATCTATCACCGAAGGCTCTGTGTAAAAGGAGTGTTACCACTGATTATATACCATTTAGTTACCACCTGGCAACAATCAACCAAGAGAGGTAACATCTATCTAAGATTACCAGTGCATTTCCGCATGCATCCGCAGACCAATAATTAACCTGCATTAGGCTAACAGTATCTGTCAGTGTCATTGATATTAAAGAGAACCATTGCTTGCAAATAGATATTATAATACCGTTGGCAGTTTGGATCTAGATCAATGGTTTGATCCTTGTTTTGTCGATATGTATAAAGCGATATGTAGTCTAATCTCAATAACTATATTCCCTTAAGTTCAAGAAAAGCGTATTTCACAGTTCAACCACGGCGACGTTTAAACTTTTAAATACAACTATTTTCGACTACAATTTCAACTACATATATATGGTAAATCAATTTACATCTAGTAATCTCTGTCATACTCATCAATTGGATTAGTCCATTTATGATCTAAGGGGGTCCGGTCTAATTTTTCGTTATCGTTTTTTTATATTGAAATTCCTACATGTATCATCAAACAGTGTAGATTATGATCCGACGCTGCATAATATCGGACGAGACAAACCATTTGTAATAGACATATTAGTTTTAGTGTGAACACGTTTATTTGGAAAGAATAATGTTTTTCCATTCTATAACCCAGTAGTGCGTTCAAGTACTGTATCCGAGAACGGCAACGTTAACCGATGCTATAACCCTTATAGTACGACACATAATATTCTCCAATACTCTTCAATAATAACTCATTGCGCCGCCATATGTATTTACTTTTCAAGAGTACGAACGAACTATTTACGAATCGAAATAACACATGCAAAAGTGTACAAATCAACTGAAATGCATCACTTTTGCCGCATATGAAAATAAGATTAAGCTACTAAGCTGTTAGCTGCTTTGCTTGATACATTAAGTATCGGAAATTGTTGGTTTATTAATGAGAAATTAAATCGGGACTGTTCGCTGTTGTTTGTTAACTCATTTGGTCACCATTTTGTTTTTTCTTGTTAGCGTTGGCTCATAACATGTACCTCTGAGGCCGTTCGTGCAGTTCGCAATCGATATCGTGCAAACAGGTCGTTTTCGTTAAAGTGTTACGTTTTTAGGCTATCGATGACCATCGATACTGTAACTGAACGCACTACTGAATTGTACATGTATAAAGTATGTCTGATACTATTCTAATACATAGAGGATAACTGTTTTTTTCAGTGTAAGATCGAAATTTAATCCATTGAGTGAACATCAGACGTTATATTTTCACGAGTGGCGAAGCCACGAGTGAAAATATAAGTCTGATGTTCACGAAATGGATTAAATTCGATCTTACACTGAACAAACACAGTTATTCTATTTATTTATGCTTTTAAGCCACTTTTTAAACGAAATTGTTTAAAAATTGAAAGCGAACGTACATTATTTATCCCGTGTTGAGCCCCACGTTTTATGTCGAACACATGTGCGTGGCAGTTGGCGGTATAATTTGACGTCATCCGAATGACTTCGTTGCTCCCGAGTTTGGATTCGTGCTCTTCCGGTGAGTAGTTCGCGACAAATCGGACTGCCGGAATTTAACGATAAGACACGATTGACTACGATTCTTGGGGAGCCCTACGGGGAAATTTCATAATAAAAGCGATTGGTGATAATCCACTGCAGTGGATTACCAAGTGATCATCCACTGCTATATCGTGGTAATCCACCGAAAAGCATAAATAAACTAGAATAATTTTTAATAAATTCAGAGTGTCTCTTCATTGTGACTCATCCTCTCATCAGAGTTCACCAATCTATTGCAAGGTTTATGGCAGTTTTACGTAGAGCGATGACCTGTAGACATATACGTTTTATGAAGCGGGAAGTGACGAATTTAATTTAATTGAACTCAAGGCTGTAAACAATCTTTTGAAGCGGGAAGGGACAATTTTATTTTAACTCGTAAGTCAGAAAATGTGCTGATACAGAAAACGTTATTCTTTCCCGTTTAAGGGTGTATCAAACCCATAAGCGATTTTTTCAAAGTATCAAACTTTTTTTCTATCATTGTTTTTTTTGGAAGAGCTATTTATGATGAATGAAAAAATGGAAAAAAAATATATATGGTGGTGTCCTTTTTTTTAGCTACAGCGATTTGAAAAAGGTATGTCAAATTTGGACTTTTTCTCTCAAATTTTACCCATTCAGAGTACAAGCTTCAGTAAAATCTATTTCAAAACAAAACAAACATGGTAATTTGGGTTTTCATTATTCATTTCATGTCTATGGTGGTATTTTCACATATAAAACCAAATTTAGACAAAGCAGGCACTAGGTTTGAACAATATGGATCTTCGAATATCAAAATTATGCTGTTTTAGGGCATGATTTTATTAGATTTTTTATTTTATGAAAAAAAAGTAAAAAGGTTTGAAAATGAAATAGTTCTAGTATTAAACTTTTTCTTATATTCTACCAAATGAAAGCCAATGCTAAGGCAGTTAAAAATATGAAAAGAAATTGAAAGGTCAGTGTTGAACATTTTGAGTTATTCAATTAACAAGAGTTATCTCCCCTTACAAAATTTACAAAAAAGTACCATATCGATGATATTTAGAGCTTTATAAATTTCACATTTGGTGCCTGTTTTTTCTTAAATTAGTTTTTGTATGAAGAAATACTACCATAGATAGGAAATAAATAACACAAAACGAAATTATCAGATTTGTTTTCATTTAAATGGATTTTATTGAAGCGGACTGTTTGAAAATGACAAAATAAGAGAAAGTGGATGGAGTAAATTTTACATGGCCATGGAGCCAACTGTTGTTCACCAAAGTGTACACTTTTTCTATTTTTTCATTCATCTTAAATACATGTAGCTCTTCAATACAAAACCATCATAAAGTGTTTTCATATACTTTGAACATTTCTTAAATTCATGACATTGATACACCCTTAAACGCAAACGGAACGCAAACGCATTGCCATAAAATGTAGAAAATGACTACTTTATGACAATTCTGAATGTTTACTTAAACATGGAAGGCAAACAGTTGGAGCCTGGTCAGACGCCGGGAAACTGTTTGCAAGGGAAATCATAGATTTAGCGTATACACGTTTATTTGGAAAGAATAACCTTTTCTCCACTGTACCGTGTTCAGCCCTGTACTGCCAATGGGTCCAAACAGCACCTTTGCAAACAATTTGGATCCTGATCAAGCGCCGCCTACCAGACGCAGCGTAAAGCGACGTCCGATTAGACTTAAAACTGTTTGACTCTTATTTCGAAATTTGTGTCAATCATACTTATATCCCACTTTGAAATGATTTTCGGCCAATTTTGAAGCAAATGACACTTTTGCTGTGAAGGTTTAAACACCTCGCGACGAGTTTGGCAATAAAATGGTTAAATACCGCCGTTGGTAACAAGTTGAAAAGCCAATATTCCAGTACTAAAGATATAGCCAACCATTCTTTAAGACGTTCCGTAACACTCAGGCGATAAAATATGAAAGTCGTCTTACTCCTGGCCTCTGCATTTTTAGGGACGGCATTAGCTATTCGAGTGAGGTTGAAAAATAGGGATTTTGCACACATTGCGTCTGACCATGGAGACGATGGAATTGGGAGCAACTTTGTGTATGGTGCTAAACTTGCAGATATGGTGGCCGTTGATGAAAAACGTAACCTCGTATACACCGCAGGTAAGGTTGTCCAAAACATGCAACTTCTTCAGTTCCTAAAATATATGAAAGCAGTTTGGATCTAGAGCAGAACAACGCAATGCAGATTCTGCTTAAGAAATAAAATGTTTGATTTGCATATTACATTGAAACTGCCTTAATTTCTATACGTTAGAAAATAAAATCAGACAACTGGTAACAGACAAGATGATGTCAGTGACATTTATTTCAATTGAAATTTTTTTAGAGTCAGATCAGACGCAAGGTTACCTCGGCGTCTAATCAGGTTCAAAACTATATGACACTTAGATAAAAAGAAATAGAAAGAAACAAAGAAAACATATTGAGAAATGTAAAAGAAAAGACATAAACAAACCTATTTTTGTATTTTCAATAGTACAGTACGTTTGCTTTTTGTAAACGATTAAACGGGAATAATAATAATTTCCTCACTGTAAAAAAAGTATGTTTTAATAATTAACTCATCTCATTTCATGCCAGATATCCAGTCATGCAAACACTTTAAAATCAAATTCATTCAGCGCTTTTTAAATTGTAGACTTTTCCGGTGCGGATAGAAAATAGATTGCCAACACTTATAATAATTATTGATTTTTTTTTTATATAGCTTCGGTATAAAAGTCGATACTTTCCGCTTCGATTTACGGATAGAAAACTAAGCGTATTGTGCATTAAATCAATGATCTAGTTAGAGTAATTGGTAGCGTGTTAGCGTACTTGTAAAACGTTAAAGGTTTCTGAGACGGTATATGCCCCGAGTTCGATCCCCAGTCGTTCCCAAATGCATATAGAATTTGTGGACGAATTTCAAGTGTCACAGTGTGAAGGTGTATCATGACTTGTACGACCTTGCTGTACACGCGCGCTTTTATCGCGAATTGGTAGAGTGCATGACTGCGAAATTGGCGACCTGGGTTCAAACCCGGGTCCACACAGGTGCTTACAAATGTAAAACAAAATGTTCCTTTAGTAGCTTTCTGTGTTCCAGTCCCTCTTGCTTTAGCTGTCACGTGTATTTTTTGCTGGCAATTTGCCTTCATCTTAGTGGTCGAAATAGAGAGGTGTTACTGATTATACTTTTTGCTAACAGGAATTTCCATATAAATTCAACTGAAAATTAAGAAAATAGAGCAGACATCATTTAAAGGATATAATTTATGGACCCATTTAACATCTTAGCATGGAATAATGCTTAAGACATAAATTGGTCAATTGTAATGCGTTCGTGTATAATGAAACCTCTCCATTATGACCACTAAAACGAAGGTTATTGATGGTACAGTGGTAAATACGCAATTCCTACCCTTTTACGCGTTAATCTATGCGTAAGAAAGGCATAGTGAACGGTTAACGAACGGTTAACGCCTAACGATTTTAACGCGTTTAAATGCGTTAATAAAAGATTATACCAGAGATGTTGCGATTGGTGCGTCAGTTTTCCGTTTCACGCGGAGATTTCGGATCTGATTGATTTCGGATCTTATTGATTTCGGATATACTCTATGAATCCAACATATTTACAGCCTGATCTGGATTAAAACGGTTTGCAATAGTCATCATTCCTGGTGTTCAGTGTTAAAAGGGTTGATCCAAGTCATCAACAAAACCTTGTGCTTTGTTTTATTTATATCTATTATTGTTTATTTTTGTGATCTGAATTAAAAATATAATGCGGTAACAGTAGTCAAAACGCATGTACAAGTAAGCTTTATATTCCCTGTGGTTTACAGTATCCAAATACGCATTTCAAAAGTTATCGGCTCGCTGAAGAAGTAATTCATGCTTGATTGTATATTACTTGACGTCATGCTAAGTGCGTCTCCTCTCTTCAGATAAGATTGCATATAATGTCGCATTCCTTTGGGACGTGTGATATGGTATACATGTACCTGTACTAAACAACAGGTTTAACCTTTTGCAATATTTCTAGCTCTTTTAAACGCGTAAAGAAACGCGTAAAGAAACGGCTAGGAAAACGCGTTTAACGAACCGGATAATAAACGCGTAAGAAACGCTTAAGAAACGCGTAAAGTGGGAAGGAATAGCGTATTTACCACTGTATATAAAGCAGGTCACAACCTAAAGCAAGGTGATAGTAAAATATTGTCATTTTTTAAGGAGACACGTGACGTAAACGCATAATACTTCAACCTCCCTACAACGACCCTCCCAACAACGACTCCCTCCTTACAACGACCTTTGCCACAGTTCCCTTATCAGGACAACATTATCACTGTTGCAATATCGTTGGCTTAAAATTGTCGTCTGCTGTGTTACTGAAAGTAACATAATGGACATTTTTTGACATAAAAATACTTAATGACAAGTTACAAACAGCTTGAATTGAGATCAGACGCCGCGTTACGCGGCGTCTGATCTCGATTCAAGATTGCTCCAATGTAATTCTAGTCTTAATCGTTTCCTGCGTATAACGACTCCCTCCCAACAATACACAAAATCTGTGTCTCCCATTGGTGGTCGTTGTAAAGAGGGAGTTATGTAACACAATTTAGTAGTCGTTATAAGGAGGAACTTTCCTCCCTGTAGCTCCGCCCTGCCAGGTGAAAACAATCGGCCTATTAATATGGTGGAATAAATCACCTTTAATAAAAAAGTAATGGCAAAACGTTTCCTTGTACTGAATAGTATTGTTGTGTTTAACTAACCTGTCAAAATACGCTGGCTGAACACGCTATAGATAGCTTCGGTTGATTTCGATTGTTTCAGCTACGTTTTACGTGTAGGTCACGGTTGAAACATGATGTTCATATTAAGAACAATATTTTTATACCTATATGCCATCGTGGTCGAGACAGTACAGTAGTGTTTTTCTAAGTATGGCCATGAGTTTGATACCAAGCGGATGCTTTTTTATTATTTTTTTTATTTGGTGTATACGAGTCTGCAAGAAGAAGAAGCAGATCCCTTTGGATCTGATTTATGTACCATATTTTTTATATGAGGTAACCTTAAGATAAAGGTATCGCTAAGACATTTAACCCTAGCGACGAGTATACTCGTCTTTCACGAAGACTGTATCTATACGTCTGTCCCATACAAACAGTGAATAACAATATCTGGAGGTTCCTTAAGGAGCCCTATGATCAGGGATACACTGTTTGCCATTTTTCAGTTGTCATACATTGACCAGAATTAATTGAAATCTGGAATAGTCCGTTAAAGTTCCAGTAATATATGAGAAGGTATTTGTTATCTAGCAGTAAGAGACCACATCGGGTAACATTTTACATACATTTAAAACTTCCAATAGTTAACAAAGTGTAACGCTTAGGTTATCTTTGTCACATTTTGCATTGTAGATCTCTATGTTGAACACTTCAAGTTAACTAACCGTTTGAAAAAAACAATTGTAATAAAAAAAGAAATACAACCTGACGGGGATCGAACTCACAACCTTTTATTCTTTTACAAGTACCCTTACACGCTACCAATTACTCGATTATTGATTTAAATTAACCTCAAAATTCACAATATCCTTAAATTCCTATCCATAAATAAAAAGGAAAGTATCGACTTTATACCGAAGCTAAATATATCCTTTCAGTGACGTAGGAATATTCAAATTTCGACAGGTCAATAAAACCAAACAATATTTAAAAGCTACTAAATGCATGTAAACATATCAGATAATAACTTCAAATCAGTTTGTTAAGGTAAATTGAGGTTTTTCATCCCAAGTTGGACCGGCTGAGGAATACACCAATTGCCTGAACTGATACACTGGTAAAGGCCGATTATTTTCAACTGACAGGGCGGAGCTAACCTTTGGATTTGCATTTGATTGTAGGTGTGATTGGTATAGTTTTGTATTAAATAGTTATTTTTCGAAACTTTCAACATGACGAAACACATTGGCGTACAGCCATATCCACGTGAAAAAGGTGTGCACAGTGCATCCTCTCTACAACAACACCCACTGGAAGACAAATGTTTCGTGTGTTGTTCGGAAGGAGTTGTTATTGAGAGAGAAATTTAAGACTTGGTTTACATTTGCAAACAGCGTAGCGCGGCGTATGATCATGATTCAAGCTGTGTGTTATTCTGAATGTTATTCCTACTGTCAAAATATCCACGAATATGTAATGTTGGAAAAACGGGCAGACGTCAACGGTATATTCCGATAATAAAAGAGCGTGCTGCCGCCCCCAAAGTTGAAATGCAAATGTCCGCATCGAAACGCCGCCCTGCCGAGTCAATTAAATCGGCCTATTACATGTAGACTCAACAAAAAATTACACCAAAACGTGGACAAACATGCATGCACGAAGACGCTGCATAACCATACACGTGTTCAGGTGCAGTTGAACAAATAAAAACAAGTTAACAAATCTAATAGATCCATAACTCAGATATCCTTAAATAACATACGTTATTAAAACATACTAAACTCATGGAATCAAAGTTGAAAACAAACATCATAACTGTCTGCTTGATTTACTATTTAGCACAATTATATGCTTTGTAATATGTCACTGCCAATCATAACCATGTAGAATTATGAAACCAGCATGGAAACAGATCAGACTTTTAGCTAGTATGGAGCTGATCAGGCTCGAACCTGTTAATGCCCAGCTAAGATTTGTTATGAAATTGTGCTAAATTTAAGTTTATAGTTTTTTAAAGCAGATGCCACATCATGGCAGGGCCACACGTAAGAGGATGTGAACTAAATATTCCGAACATTTTCATTTATGTTTAAACCAAAGCTAATGGTGAGACTATTCATTAGAATCTTCTCAACGAAACGAAGTCACATCATAAAGTTTTTAGCAGGCTTAAGATTTTAGTCTTCAAAATACTCCCCTTTTCTGGATCTCTGAAATTATCAATATATGATAACATCAACACTTAATGAGTCACTTAGACTGCCCAGTGCCAAATGTGTGAAAAATAGCTTTGTGAATAGAAAACAACTATCACCTTTCTTAAATAGGTAAGACTTGATCAATGACCTTTAACGCAATGCACCCTTACTGAATTTCGACAGCATAGTTGTCGTCTGTAGTCTTTAAGAAAACACTTGCATGTCTCTCTAATGTTTTCACAAATAAACATTGAAATTTTAAACTGTTGCGATCTTCAAGTGTGTGATTAGATCTGGATTCAAACTGAATTTTTAAATGAACTGAATGCATAGTATATTTCTAAAATCTACTTGGTCAATGAGAATGCAAATTGAGAGTAAGAGCTAGCTTAAGATATTTGGGTATTTCTTCATGATGAATTTATTGTGCCTAATAAGGATTTGTGTCCATCCCTAATGAAGCTACAACAACAAAACATGCATGTACTTTAATACCTTTTTCAATAAATTATCTTTTATTGATCTGAGAATTTAAGCTGTTTTAGCATTACCACCTTTGGAGCATGTATACGTGAAGATTATTGGCAACATGGATAATATCCCAATAAACTTTTAATCTAATCCTTTTAATTATTATATGTGTTTTAAATCATTTCAGTTTGTAAATGTTATGGAACTGAATGTTTAAACTAAGATGACGCCAATCTTTAAAACTAACATAAACATGCTTAGAATATGTATCAATAGACTTATCTTGTTTTCAATATGAATTCAGAATGTTATTGTTCCAAATCATGTACATATTTTACACGATAAATTAAAATGTAATTGAACAATTAACAATTAACCACTTTTTCGAAAAGTAATGATTAAATTACAATTAAAGTAATAAAAATATTGCTCAGTTAACAATTATGTCCAATTAATTGATTATTAATTAATTAAATTATCAATTTCAATTACCCCATGTCTGCTGTAGAGGGTTATTATTCTTTAATAATAAATATTGACTTCCTAAAACAGTAATAACCATTTCAACAAAAGTCAAATTGATTAATTGGATCAGAATCAAACGCCGAGTAACCCGGTTTCAACTCTGACTCCAAACTGTTTCCGTGTCAGAACATTTTTGTTTAACAGTTTTGCATTATGTTTGCTTTAATTATCACTTTTACAAAAAATATATTGCCTTACTGTATTTTCTATCTAACATTAATTATTAAAAACCTCTTCCTTTCAGCGAGTGACCAGATTACCGTGTTACGAGTTACGCCTATCAAATCACTCCAAGTCATCCATTCCCATAAATTCCCGGATAACGAATTCAAGATGGTAAAATATGCTGTTTTTGCTACCTATCGATTCTCCAAAAAGCGATAAAATGAAACCTCAATTACGGAAATACATTGGCCAATAGAATAAAAGTATCTCTAGCAAACAGTGTATCTGAAAACAGTACACTTGTCCAAGGCAAACGGGCAAACCAAGGTCAAGGAGCCAACTGACAAGGACCTTCACTGTGTGTTGTACTTTAAAGCATTAACCCATTTGTGCCCCAAAAAGGAACATAGGCAATCAGTGTAGACTCTGACACGACGCCGCATTATGCGGCATCTCATCAGAGTCTATACTGTTTGTTAATGAGAAATTCAAAATGAAACAAAATAAAAATTTAGACCGGGTGATACTTAGATAAAAATTGACTAACCCACTATTTAAGCTTGGAATAATTCACTTGGCGAAATTGGGTTAAAAAGTATTCAAAAAGGCGTCCCAGATGGCCGCCAGAAGCGTACACACATTACGCACACACTAATTAAACAATTACAATTATTTTTAATGGTTTTACTTAAAGTGATGGCAATTCAAATCGAACATTGCACTGCAGTCATTATATTCACTTAATGTGTATAAAGGCTGTTTAAATCTTATACTACGAACAAGATGTTCAAAATGGCGTCCAAGATCGCCGCTACAAATATAAAATATCTCGAAAACACTATCTATTAAATGTTTTTTTTTGCTTTTGTTTTTGTTTTTTTCCTCTTTTTTGTGTGTTTATGGTTTGACTAAAAAAGTGACAATTTTACTTTGGACAGTACAAAGGGCATAATTATGTTGTTGACTTAAACTAATATGTCCAATAATACGAACCAAGTTGTCAACAGGGCAACCAAGATGGCCGCCACATACAGAAAATGTAACGAACTACATGTATTTTCTAATGGTTTGGCTAAAAGTAAGGACAATGGACTTTTACCCTTACCAAAAGAAACATGTTATTCCCTAAGCGTGGACCAAGACCGTTCAACCTTTCTACTCCCAACATAGTATTCAAGATGGCGCCCACGATAGCTGCCACAGCTATACAATATCAAGAACTACTACAAATGTCTTCTTATGATTTTACTTAAAGTGATGACGATGTACTTCAAACGTTACAGAAGTGACAAATTATTCACTCCATGGGTAAAACATCTCTTTATTCCTTCTGCTGCGAACAAAATATACAAATGACATCCCAGATGGCCGCTACACCATTTACCTAAAATACCACTAGCATACAGACTATTACAATTGGTTCCCTATGGTTTAACTAAAGGTGATTACAGTTGACTTGGAACATTACAAGAATTGAGTATATCTATGTGTGTTAATCCTTTTACTTCAAACAAAATATGAAAGATTGCATCCAATCTATACTATCAGGCTGCATATAACGGTGGTAGAACGTGCGCTTACAGATCGGGAGAATGCGGTTTCAATTCCAGGCCGACTCCAACCAAAGACTTTAAAAATCGGTATTAAAGGCTTACCTCCTTTGCGCTCAGGATTTCAGGCTAGCATTACGACTGGTTCGTCGGTGTCAGGATAAAGTGACCGACCGGGTTCACAGTGCACCTCATAGTTGACCCCTCTCATAAGCATCTTTCTTGATGGAGGGAAATTATAATAAAAAGAAAGAAAGATGGCCTCAACAACATAGAGTATCATAGAACATAACATAGAGACATGGAATTCAGTTTATGTGTATAACAACTGTTTAATCATTTTTACTAGTTATTCCTGATGCCGGCCAAACTGACCACCACTCCTTCGTTCTAAAATATCACTTACATACTATATGACACTTTTTTTTCTCATGGTTGGACTAAAAGTGATGACAATGGACTTTGAACATTACAAATAGGACATGTTATTCGTTTAACGTGTATAAAGAATAATTAAACCATCTACTGAGAACAAAATATACCAGATGATGTACAAGACGGCCGCACAAACCTAAAATATCATGAATACTTTTAGAATTGTTTCTTACGGTTTAACTATGCTGATGAAAATTAACTTTGAACATTACAAAATAGCATATTATTTACTTATTGTGAAGAAAGGCTGTTTAATACTCTACTGTAAACAAATTAAAGTATTGTATGCTAATTTTCGTCTTTGGTCCATATTTGAAAATACTTGATATTTGTTTGTTGTATTTAAAATGTTTCCTGTGAGTAACAAGGTTTGAGTCCTAATGAGAAGCCTAGTTACTAATCCACATCAAAGCTATATGCATATGATATACCGTTTCAGTGTCCGAAACTGAATGATAATGATTAAAATAAGATGATACACCAACTGACCGAGAAGAGGTATACAGTGCACTTCCGGTAGTTCTGAATGATATCAAAAGATAGGACGGCATACTGCTATTGGATGACTTCAAAGCATGAGTTGGAAGGAAAAGCACTTGCTGAAAGGAGTCCAAGGTCGACATGGATTTTTACAGATAACGGTGTAACAACTATTGGACTGTGTGAAGACGTTAACGAGTTACAACTTCGGGAAAGACAATAGCGAATATAACCCCAACATCTGCTGCATAAAATAAAAACGTCAGGCGATCTGTCATGCAAGCCAGAAAGTTGTATAACTGTCTAGATTGCCCTAAAGTTGACACTGACCAAGTTAACTCGGATGGATGAAGGAGGACATTTTCTTCTAGTTTTGAGATTTCTGTCTGCATTTTCAAAGTCACAAAGGCGTTACTTCGTTGTTGACAGAATTACTAGGAAGCTGTAAATGTAGAGAGAACATGTAACGAGTTGCCAGGGTAAATGAATGACGTACCGGTACCTCTCATATTGATGTAAATATTAGTTTCTCATCGGTGTTAATAAAACAGCTATAATGTTTATACATGTATTTATTTGTTTGAGATTCTATGATTTCAAAATAGCCACTATTCGATCATAATGAAGATAGTGTTTGCCTGTCTTACTTTTTAAACTATAATGATTTTCACTGTAATAGAGGCTGTAGATATCAAATATGCGTTGAAATATAATTTGAACGGCCATCTTAGAATTTAAATGGCGACCAGACAATAAAGCTACAAGTTACACTTCATACAAATAAAAGGGATTATTGTGACTGGTTTGTAAATTCAGGGTGCATGCTTTCACTATTAATAAAGCCATTAGAATAATTGTAATAGTAGTGTGTGGGTGATATTTATACGCCCCTGGCGGCCATCTTGGACGACATTTTGAATATTTTGGTAGCAGAAGAACGATTTAACGGTCAGTATTTACATTTAATGTATACTATGATTATTTTGTAATGTCAAAAGTGCATTGTCGTCACTGTTAGTCGAAGCATAAGAATAAAAATGTAATATAAAGCATGTTCGTGATAGTTCATGTTTGTGGCGGCTATCTTGAAAGCCATCTTGAATAGCAATTGTGGCCTATAGATATCACGTTTCATAATATACAAACATGTACACACATTTCGGTATATAGAAACCTTTTTCTACAGGGGGATACCAGTTAGTGTCAGGTTTAAGCATGCTATTGGGCCCCAGTTGTAGTACTGTTATATATGGCTCTACGCAATATATATTGAAACAATTTCTGACCGGCCGCAATCTTGGAATTAAAGATGATTGCCATGCATGCAAAGTATAAGTTGTACTAAAGTTTGTAGATACCAATAGCATATATTTTGCACCTGGAATCAGAACTCTTATGTGCATTTTTAGCAGAGATACTTTTTTAAAACTGTAACTTAAGGGTCCGTCATTTTGAAATCCAAAATGGCCGCCTTTCCCGGCTCAGATTTTAGGCAACCCTTCTATTTCATTTGTCTTGAAAGCCTAATTAGTCCCTGTGCCAAGTTTAAGAATGTGGTGACAATTTGTATGAGTGTGTCTCTTATCGGGTCTACTATCTATCTTAATATGTTGCCTGGTTCAATGATCTTCAAAGTACTTATTGATATTTGTGTATTACCCTTATTATTATAAACATTGGAAAACAGTTTATGTGCCTTTTGATGTAAAGCTTCATAGAAAGTATCTTCGAAATCGGCCATTAATTACAATTCACAGACTACCAGCCAATCAGAGTTCGTATCCGGGATGGAATAAATTTTACCCCAATGACATAATTTCAAAAATATTGCCGATGAACCTTCAAATTAAGTTTTCTGTCAAATAGCTTAGTTCATGAATGTGTGCATGGATGGTTATAAACAGGAAGACTTTTCATTGAAAAATTCCATTTTTATTTAAAGTGGCCTATATATGACCGGAATCATTTCAGCAATTATGGCAAAGAACATCTAAAAGTGTCACTATTATATAATAATCGATTGATGACTTTCTTTTTAGTTGTAAACGAACGTTTTCAAGAAAAAGGCCATTCAATAAGCACAACATTTGTCTGTATTTATGCCAAAACCATAAATATTTCTATCATAAATTAACTATGACCTCATATCAAAATGACGTCAAATCGAATTTATTTTACCAATGTTTATTTTGTCATTTAAAATGTACATTAAAACTTAATTTGCTAGTTCGAAGTGTAAACAGTTTCACTTTTGCAGTTATTGCTCTTGCTTTCAGTGCACATATTGTTCATGTTAACAACTTCTTATATGAATTTAAACATTTGTCAAACCGTTAACTATCTATTGATTTTAGAAAATATAGGAAATGAACTGTACATATAAGGGTCCTTTTCTCTGTAATCATATAACCACACTCTGTCCACCCGCGGGAATGTTTCTAAGGCAGGAGTCCGATAGAAGCTAACGCATGTGTCATTTCAATAAAGCTAATTTTCGGACTAACAGTTTTCGGCATGTATTTTTCATTTGGTGTCAAGGCAGCCACTGTTTAAAGTGGAAACCTACCTATACGAAATATACTGTAACGTGATGACTTAACAGATGTCTGTGAGACTTACACAAGCTGGACCTCTCGAAACTATACTAGAAATCGAAACATATTTAATCAACGTTCGAGACAACGTACAGTTGGTACCAGATTATAACAAGCTGTGCGAACAAACACAAAAAATGAGTCAAACAGCTGTTGCAATGCATATTGGCAGTTAAGATTGTGTCAATTGAGCAACGGAGTTAACAATTTCTGTCTAAATGACGCCATACCAGCGTATTTATGAACAGTTTTGATCCTGATGAGACGCCGCGTCAGGCGGCGTCTCATCAGGATCAAAACTCTTTGCCACTTGTTTTGAAATAACGTAAGTTATACTGCTTTATGTATTTTAAAGCAGACGACAATATTGCGTCGAAGGGATAAAAACCTCACGATAAATTTGATTAAGAAAAGGTTAAAGAAGCGTACAAAATATATAAGGACTACTGGTTGCTTTATGTTTATCCACCAGATCCAAGTATGTAAGGGATACGTAACGGTAACCGCACGTGACCTTATCAATGAGGAAAAGGGGCGTATACTAGTGTTCCTGCCTTATTATTGGAGACATGGCAACATGAGGGACCATCTTATACATTCAATACCTGTAGGACCAGTACCCGTGAACCACGCCCATTATCAAAGATGTCGGAAGATTATTGTAGCTGTAGAAGGAATTGGAGGTAAGGTTGAAGTACAGATGCACGCTTCACGAAACGTCGTACGAAGAGAAACGGTCGTAAGTCCTATTATAAAATTGTAAATTATAATTTTATTTTTTCCATCTAATCCAGTCTTATGATATCTATATATTTGGAAATGGCATTTTCTTTACAAAACATCGTACGACAAAAATGGTCGTAAGTCAGATTATCACTCACTCACTCACTCTCCTAGTTTAGCGTCTGTGTTCCCTTCGTTATATTATAAAGTTGTAAATTATTATTTCAAGTAGAATCCAAAGAGATGTCCAAAGACAGTATTAGATGGAGAAATACATAATAATTAACAATTTCATGTTCTGACTTACGATAATATTTGTTGTATTGCGTTTCGAAAACGGACACATTCAATGAGTTCAGTAAATAGATTGAGGGCTGTCGATTGCCATGAGTTGAAAGTTAGATACCTGATATAAAATACTCTGCACACTGCACACGAGGCACAAATCGCTAACATAAGCCGCAAACAAAGGCAACTGAACACATAGCAGTTGTGCATAGTTAATTTGAAATCACAATAGTTTAGTCTGTAATCGTTTTCAAGCACTTGATTGGTCAAATTTGAGCCTAGGCTTAAATCTGACCATCAAGTGCTTGAAAATGAACTGAGACTCAACTCAAACACTTTATAAATGCTTGGCCTGCTTTAAGGAGAACCTCCCCTAGTGCTGCATTACCGTTTCGTTGCATAGCGGTTTTTAGACGAAGTATGTTGTGAACATTTTGCAATACTGATATTCATATTGGTATATATAATTTCATTTTATTTTTGATAAATAAGCCTCAATCGTATCCGTTTATAATTATATTATTATTATTATTATTATTATTATACCCGATTTATATAGCGCTCTTTTCAAACAGGGGTTGAACAAGAGCACCGCAGTGCGATATACGCCCATGATGGCAAAACAAATAATAAACATCAACACACCTAGCCAAAATCAACAGTTGTCGAAATTTTATGATGAGAAAGCTAAATATGAATATTGGTTACAATGGGTCAATAAGAAGTACAGTTATTGTTTAGAAACTAGCTCTTTTGTAAAAGTCTAGGTTTGTAACTGCAAAACAGGCCATCAGAGAAGAACAAAAACAGTAAGTGTCTTACCTGTATAATGAGATAACTTACCTATTCTAAAAACAAGCGAATACAGGGCTAACAATCATTTTCCGTATCAGATGGTCCGTATCAGATGGCATATATGCTACACAATGTTGACGTCACTACTGTTATGTAACACAAATTGTACATGAGCTATTTATATAAAGAAGCTGCGCGCGTGACGTTTCGGAATTCCCGGCTCCGATGTTATTTTTAAAACAAGTTGGTACTAAGCGAGGATCAACTTTGAACAGTTCGTTTCTATTTAAGCTTGAAAAACCCACAACACATACTTTTACTAATGTTTTCCTCCAAAGGATAACGCTTAAAACAGTTCGACTCATACTCTTAAACGTTTAAATGACCGTTATTTGCAAAACGCCACTACTTAAATAACGGATTCAATCGAGAACAAAGTATTACGTCATTAAAAAATTTATGACGTAATGTATTGGTGGTCACATGACTGACTTCCATAAATAGTTAAAGATTGCATATGAACGCAGAAATTTTGACATATAGGGGCCTAACTGTATGCGAATATTTGATTATTCGGTTGAACAACATATCTAGATCTAGATCTAATCCCAAACAGTTAAGGTATATAATAAAAGGAATATCACGACAGTGTGTGATCCAGGTCTTGTATCAGTTCTCGTTGGTTGTGTAATCCAGATCACACTCGAGGCTACGCCTCTCGTGAGATATGGATTACACAACCAACTCGAACTGATACAAGACCCCGGATCACACACTGTCGTGATACTCCGTTTTTACTGTTGAATTTAGCAACAATATAAAAAAGAAGAAAATAATTAATGTTATTGTCTGGAAAGAAGTGTTTTGTAAACATTAGTAGTATATAAAGGGGAACAACTCCAATAAAATTATCCGACCAAAACTAAAGTCAATTAGTGTCTCTCCTGTCTGATGAGAAATCTAGGTATGAAAATTTGGTTGCTAAAAGGCAAACATAAGTTTTCATCCGGTAACCAGTTTGAGCTGTAAATTTGATAAACATAAATAGGGAAATAACTGCAAAACAAAACATCAGACCAAAACCAAAATTAGTAGGTGTCTTACCTGTATGATAAAAATGATTCATATGAAATTTGATGAAAATACCAGGGACAATTTATAACAGGGGCTATGAAATGTCCCAGATAATACCTCAAATAGAACCAGGTACATTTCATAGTAAATTTTAAGTAAGCGGATAGGTACAACGACAACAACAAAACGTGCTCAATGTTATTAAAGGCTGATTATTTTTATCAATCCGCTTACTTAAAATTTACATTTCATTTCAGAAATAGTCATGAGAGAGTGAAACAGTTTGGATCCTGATTCGACGCCGAGTTGCTCAATAATAGGGTTTGTCAAATAAATTCGTAAATAAACAAATAACGAGTAAAACACATAAGGTGGACTAATTCATCTTTAACCCTTTCCTCCCTAAAACCTCAAATGGACAAGTTTTGCTTTCAATGTAGTCTAATCCAATTTTGACTATTTAGGATTGATTTTTACAATATATTTTACAATTACAAACAGTATAGACCCCAAAGGAGCCCTCTGATCAGTGTCAACACTGATTGCATATGACAAGTGTTATCCTCACATGTACGCTATTTACAAATGACGCATATATGCGTGAATAGGGTTCAAAGAGTTAAATCAATACATAAATAATGACAAAACAATTTTGGCTCTTCATTTTAAACTTAGTAGCAAACATATTTGAGCCTGATCAGAGGCTAGGTTATCCTGTGTCTGATCTAGCTCCAAACTGTTCAAAATGGAAATACAAGCTTAAGTGAAACGTGTTTATTGGGAAATAATACCATGTTCTTCATTGTACGTATTTAACTCTCATGTCTGCGCATTCTGCCGGGAAATGTATTCAGCAGCCATAGATATCTTCAGATAACCTAGATCGGTTATAGGCCAATCAGCGATGGTTATCGGGCAGCCATTCTGGTGGATGTATGATGTTCTCCTTCCATTGGTCTGGTGCACGTCGTACTGCAGTAGATTGATGACGGTTTTTTTTTGCTGTGCGTCTACGTTTTATGTGCATCAGTGACTACAAAAGTTGCTAAGAACTTTTCCATAGTTACCGCGATTAACCGATGATTTTAGTCAGTTAAATAAGAATTACTGTTTTGGCTGTTTTGTATAGAATTATTCTTTTTATGGTAATATATTGTAAAATAGACAAAATAGTTACATATATGCAAATGACATTAATATATATGTTGTTTAATGAAGTAGTTATATATGCATATGTGTGATAGAAACTAACTATGGCAATGTAAAATCAATCAACCGATTTACTACTGTCGATACAAAAGATAACTTTGTATTTGTCAATTTCTTGTCTGGTCTTTAGGACAGACAGTCAAATTCTATAAATGAAAATTAAAGTTAAAATTAGTTATTTGCAGTTCAGACGTGATTGTTATTAGAATCTGCGGACAGTTTGGATCAAGCACACGTGCTGAAATAGTTGATATCTACAGCACTCCCTCTCTACAACAACATTCAATGGGAGACAGAAATTGTGTGCGTTGTTCAGAGGGAGTCGTTAAAGGGGGGGGGGGAAATTAGCTTACATCTGCAAACAGCTTGAATCCAGACCAGACGCCGCGTTACGCGGCGTCTTATCTGGATTCAAGCTGTTTGTCACCCGTCATTATATTTATTCCATCAAAATGTAATTTTGAGAAAAACAGCAGACGAGAATTTGAAGCAGACGATATTGTAGCAGTAAAAATGTTAAACATTTTGTCTCGTTTGGGGAACAGCCGTACGGGTCGTTGTAAGGAGGTAGTCGTTGTTGGGAGGGCCGTTGTAGGGAGGGAACACTGTAATCAGTATCAACCCCTTTTTATTCATGTTTCTTCTGACTTACACCATAACTTATTTTTAAAGACAGTTGACCGCTCAGAGCGGAATGTATCTGGAGACGCCTTCTGTTTTTCTTGCGGATTGGCTGCCTCCTCCTATACCGTTAATTTGGTTTCATGTCGCATATTTATTTATCTTAACCCTTTGCTCTACAACCCATTTCTAATATTAAATAAAGGGTCGAATGTGAAGCGGCATGCGCCTTAAGTCGCACACATACTTTTAGCCTGTTTTTAAGCTACTATCTACTGGAATATAAAAACTATTTTACATGATACATATCCATAACTGTATACATTGAAACTGTTTTTCTACAATGGAGGACTATAATGCATTTGCTAAACGGTGCTTCATTGGAGTAAAGGATTGACGTGAATCAAAATTGTCTTTAATGGTAACATAAATCAACGATGTATCATTGTGGAAATGGTTAAAACAAAATTATAAATTCTTTAAATGAACATTCGTATTGCAACTGAAGCTTTAGACATGTGTCTCTCTACAAATGTAATAAGGATTACAGGTGGCGGGTATGGGAAAGTGAAGGTGAGGCTGAGAGCTCATTCAAGGGTTTTCCGTCTTTGCGTTTTTACCCCATCTTCGACGGTCATCTGCTTTAAACGATTTCGGACACACGTATTGAACATTCTAGTTGCCGTGACAGTTGAAATGTTTACAGTAATGCTTGTGTACATGTTACTTCCATTAGTACAGTTCTATTTGCTGTAGAAAAGACATTTCTCACATTGATATAAATAAAATTGCACGTTGTTCTTTAAATCTAAAGGTCAAACAATAAAGATTTCTTTGACTTCTCTTGGAGACAAAGGGTGCTCGGCAACATATGAATATAGTTCAATGCTGAACTCTTTTTGGCTTTTAAGTGACGACGTGTCTTTCCTTACATCTGAGTGGATTATTTTTTAAGTGTACATACAATTGTCAATTTTGTCCTGATAACTACGTGTCCAAAATCGCCATTGTTTATACATAAATATCTAAACTCTTTTTTCTTAAGGTGGTTCGACAGCGGGCGGCCCGCATCTCGAGTTCCGGAAATGCTGATGACTTTCACCTGATCTTTGCGGCACGTGCTTATAGTAGAAAATTTAGATAAAGAAAAGTTTGATCTTACTCAGTGTCTGCTCTGTTAGCGCAGTAGATACGGTGATAGACTTGCAATCCAAAGGTTCTAGGTTCGATTCCAACTCGGTTCAAATTTTTTTTTAACAAATTGTCTGATTTTAGTGACTAGTCATTTCATAACGCAATGATCAAAGGACAGGCCATGTTTAGTCAAGTAATAATGAATAATATCAGATGCAAGTATAGTCAAGTGACAGCTAAATTTGTGAGTATTTATAGCCTATATGACAGATGGCAGCTTAACACAGGGCAAAAATAATGATAAAAGATAGATCCTAAAGGAGCTTTTATGCATTACTTTTGTTATGCATTAAGCAGTCACTTGCCTTTAAAGATCTACAGGCTACCGTTTTCAATGGTCCCTTATTACAGGTTTGACTTATGGTATTATTTAGAGCTGACGGCATTTTAAAGTTGAACTCAAGGGAGGTAACTCGTTTTGTGTTTACATTTTGTCAGAATTTCAGGAAATCATGTATAAAAAGTAAATCCCACTGTAGATTTTCATCAATTTTTTGTGACTAGTAGAATTAAGTTATATCTCTCTAATAAGAGTAAAATAAGTGTACGTTAAACAGCTAGATTTTTTGTAATTTGAGATTTTCAGAATTTGACTTTTTTAAAATATTGATATTTCCAACAAATATGTCATAAAATACTTTTGTTTGCCCAATATCTTATAGTCTATGTACAGTTTACTTGAATGTACAGAAATTATTGAGTTATATCATTTTATAAAGAAAATATTCCTGTTTATCAAAAAAGGAGCTTTTCTCGACAAAAGGTCCTGTCAGAAAAAAACGGCACTGTAACTTTTTTTTATTTTAACGATTTTTCATTCTCCATATGGTATATTTCAATTTAATCAAGGTTTCAAAGAATTCTGACACAGAATAAGCTGACCCGCGAACCACCTTAAAAAGGGAGATTGTTATCCGAAAGAGTCACAATTTTTTATTCAGAGTATGTTGATTTGTATAGAAAACAGTGTTCCGGATGGGTGTAGTTTTTTCAAAACCTAAAACCATTATTTATGCATTAAACCCTAAGATGTCACTACTTGTTAGAATCGTCTCTTCGAGAAGATCCTAATTAGTGGTGGCATCATGGGTTTTTGGTGTTAAAATGAGTGGGAACATGTTGTTTTTTTTGGAAAATTACCTCTTGTCTGGAGCCCTGAAAGAAATAAATGTTGATATTGTAAAGATGTGTTCAATTTTTATTTGTTTTTCTGTCAAATATATTTTTGTTTTATTGTTTTGTTACTTGTAAACCAGGTTCCCAAATATGATATGATATATTTTCTACAGAAAATAATGTTTCTTTTATCCATCTCTTGGCGATTCGATGAAAGTAAATATATTGTCTTTTAACTGTAGAGGTGTACACAATAAAAAGAAAAGATTAACAGTTTTCCAACACCTAAAGTGTTTAAAAAATGATATATATTGTTTACAAGATACTCATTTCACTCCGGACATTCAAAAAAGTATATACTCGGAATGGGGGTCTGATTTTGTTTTAAGCTGTAATACTTCTCATAGTAGGAGTGTAGCGATACTATTCCATAAAATTGATTTTAAAATACATAAAGAAATACACGACACAAATGGAAATTTTGTTATACTAGACTTAAGTGTAAACGATTATCGGTTTACACTTGCATCAATTTATGGTCCAAATCTCGACCAGCCGTCTTTTTATGATAAACTGTTTGACAATATAGATGATCTTGGAAATGTCTCATATAATATATGTAGTGATTTTAACTTAGTTTTTGATCCAGCTAAAGATTATTATAACTACAAACACATAAACAATAAACATGCTAGAAACACACTTTTACAATATACTTCAAATAGACAGGTAATTGACCCTTTTAGAGAACTTAATCCTCAAAAGCAACTTTTTACTTGGAGAAAACAAAAACCTATTCAGCAAGCACGACTTGATTTCTTCTTAACTTCACTATCTATGACAACATATGTGTCAGACTCGTCCATACAGCATAGTTTTTGTTCTGACCATTCAATCATATCATCGTCTTTCCAATTTAATGAGTTTCAACATAATTCAGGCTTATGGAAGCAAAACAACTCCTTATTAAATGACATAGAGTATATTAATACAATAAATAAGACAATTGAAGAAATAAAAGAACAATATTTATTACCCGTATACAACAAAGATGCGATACACGAGCATCAGTGACCAGCTATTCTTAGATATTTTATTAATGGAACTACGGGGGAAATCGATTTCATACAGCTCCTATAAGAAAAAAAAATCAAAATAAGGAGGCAAAACTGAAAACGCAATATATAAAATTGAACAAAATTTAACAGAGCAAAATTCAGGCGAACTGGTTTCTCTACATAATGAACTTAAACAAATAAATGAAAGTAAAATGAAAGGGTATATACTAAGATCAAAGGTGAAATGGAGCATAGAAGGTGAAAAACCAACTAAATATTTTTGTGGTCTAGAAAAAACAAACATGCATACAAAAACGGTACGATAAATTATAAAAGACGATGGATCAGAAATAACTAAACAAAATTTAATTCTAGAAGAGGTTAAAAGTTTTTACGAAACTTTATATAAATCAAAAGACGATATTACAAATCAAATAGAACATAACTATTTTTTTGAAAAGGAAAACATACCGAAATTAAGTACACATGAATCAGAACTTATAGAAGGAAATATAACCATTGATGAAGCTACAATTGTTGTGAAAAACATGAAAAATAATAGGAGTCCTGGTACATCAGGATTTAGTGCTGACTTTTAGAAAGTGTTTTGGAAAAAAATCGGTATTTTTGTGTAAGAGCATTAAACAAATCTTATCACATAAATAAATTGTCTGATACTCTTACCCAGGGTCTAATTACGTGTATTCCTGAAGGAGACAAGCCTAAACAATACCTTAAGAATTGGCGTCCGATAACATTATTAAACACAGTTTATAAAATAGGAACTGGGTGTATAGCAAACAGAATAAAAGCTTTTCTTCCTAAACTAAACCATCCAGCTCAAACAGGTTTTCTTAAAGGGCGTTACATAGGAGAAAATACTAGATGAATATATGACTTGCTCCATTATACTGAAGAACATGATATTCCAGGAATTTCACTTTTAATAGACTTTTAAAAAGCCTTTGATTCTCTGCCATGGTCTTTTGTAAGGAAAACATTAAAAGCATTTAACTTTGGTTATTCCATACAGACATGGTTTGATGTATTTTATAAAGATGCTAAATCAACTGTAACTCAATGTGGATTCCTTTCAGACTTTTTCAGAATAGGAATAGGTTGCAGACAAGGGGATCCTTTATCATGTTATATCTCTTTTTTATGTTCAGAAATTCTTTCTATTAAAATACGATCAAAGCAAAACATAAGAGGTATAAAATTAAATCAAACAGAATATAAACTCTCCCAATTTGCAGACGACACAAGTATAATATTGGATGGTTCTTGTGAATCTCTAAATGAAACTCTGGACACACTCTCGAAGTTTTCAGAAATACCAGGTTTAAAAGTTAATTTTGATAAAACAAAAATGGTATGGATTGGCAAGAAAAAATATAGTTCCGATACAATTAAAACTAAATGGAAACCAACATGGAACCAACAAACTTTTCAAATGCTAGGTATAAATTTTCATGTAGATTTAGATAAAATTATACATCTGAATTATAGTTTAAAACTTATTGAAATCGAAGACACCATTAAAAATTGGAATAGAAGAGTATTAACTCCAATAGGCAAAATAACAGTAATTAAAAGTTTGTTAATTGCAAAATTAAATCATTTGTTTCTTGCATGGCCAAAACCTACAGATCAAATGATAAACAAGTTAAATAATATATTTTTTACCTACATTTGGGGCGGGTGTAATAAAATAAAGCAATCAATTATAGTAAAAGACTATAAAGAAGGAGGTTTGAAAATGATAAATCTGCGAAATGTTATCGATTCACTTAAGATCACCTGGATCAGAAGGCTAATTTTAAATAATGGCGGATGGATTGACATAATGAAAATAGCATTGACCTAAACAAAATGCTTAACTGTGGGAAACATTTCTATGAATCATTAGCAAATAAGTGTAGTAATATATTTTGGGCTGAAACATTTATAGCATTTTCAAAAGTATTCAATGATCACATTATAGATAAAAACGAAATTCAAGAGTATCCATTGTTTTATATCAATGTGATTTTGGTTGGTCAAAAAGTGTTTTTTTAAGTCATGGTTTAATGCAGGGTTACATTGTATTGGATACCTAGTAAATGAATATGGATCTATCATGAACGTTAATGAATTTATAAATATATATAGTCTGTCTACCAATTCTTTAATCTACAATGGAATTAAACTGCAATTGAAAAGGAGCTAAAAATACATAATAGAAATTTAAAGTCCATGCAGAAACCAGCTTTCCCACCTTACATAAAAATACTTTTTAAAGATTCTAAAGGATCAAAGGCAATGTACGAGTGTTTAAATAGAAACAACGATATCCCGACCTGCATTACAACATGGGGTAAAGTATTAGGAAAGAAAATTTCTAACAATGATTGGAAATATATATTTAATATGACTTTTTTAATAGATAATGATACAAATATACAATGGTTCCAGGTTAGAATAATAAATCGGATACTAGACACCAACTCCTACCTATTCTAAATGAAATATGCTGATAGTCCTTTGTGTACTTTGTGTAACAAAGACATAGAAACTCTCGAACATTTGTGTTGGCGGTGCCCTATCAGCCAAACACTAATAAAAAACACACTTTTTTCCATTCATTACACTTTTCGAACTCTAAATATTGAAACAATGCTCTTTGGTTTTAGACAAAATGCAGAAAATGTAAAACATCTTATTCTAACATTTTTTAAAATGTATATTTTCCAGTGCAAATATAACAAATATTAACCTTCAACACAAGGTCTAAGGAGCTACAGTGGAGAATCTGTTATTCTTTCCCAATCAACGCGTTTACGCTAAAACTATTATTTGCAGTGCAAACAGTTTTGAGCCAGATCAGACGCCGGGTAACCCGGCGTCTGATCAGGCTCAAAACTGTTTGCCACCAAGATAAACAAGAATTATCAGAATTGTCCAAAAGTTGTTCTTTTCTACGTTTTAGTGCTTTGTGTTTGCGTACGTTTGCGTTTAAACGGGAAAGAATAACAGATTTTCCACTGTACCTATCTTTAAAGCACACTTTATTCAAGTCTATAGCAGTTCAAAACAATTCTGAAGACAAATTTTATAAACAATGGGAGCAGTTTACAATTTTGTAGAAAAACACATATTAACATATTTTTCTTCTTTTGTTTGTTTTTATTTCTCAAATGTATGCATTTAAAGTACAGAGGTGTTGATAAATATGGTTAATATAAATACATCTTAATATTAATAAATGTAAAAATAATGTTTCTGTTCGAAAACGAAAAAAAAAAATCAATAAATTAGTGATCCTGGCTTAGGGTATTTTTTGGTATTTTTTTTCTCATCCTACTTTCTGTATCAGAAATGTAAAAAAATGAGTTTTGTCAGTGACATAGATGTACGTTATTATATGTTTTATAAGGTGTGGCGGTGGATAGTTCCCCGACCCCGACACACCTATGACGGGGGCAATAAATGAGGTCCTTACTGACCATAGGAATTACCATCGTTATGTGCTTCAGTTAGATAGGAATTACCATCGTTATGTGCTTATTATCATTTGATTGTCGGTTTACTGTGCATATTTATATTACAAGATGTATGTAGTACGAATTCATTCTTAAATGAAAGTAAATCATATTGTGTCGTCGGAGGGAAAGTGTATGATAAACCCACCAAAATGGCGCCTTTCTGACCGTCGACCAATGGGAGCTTAGCTGGATGCCAGATCTAGTCTTTTTTAAGACATATATGGCAGCAACGTTCATCTTTAGTTCCCCTCGATAATGTCCAATGTGACAATAATAGATTCTCAAATTATATGTACATGTTTATGGCAATCTTTTCAAGCAACTTCACCTCAGTATAATATCCTTTATTGCATGGAAATTAATGAGCTGTTTTATTTTAGAAAAATTCAAGGACCACAATGGAAATAAGAGTAATAGTAATTCTTACTCTTTTTGTGTTATCCTTGGCATATAATGTTGAGTGACATGGTTGTATTAAATCATACATATTGTTGCTTACTGTTTGTGTATGTTTTTAATAACATATTGCCATGTTATCGTACACTTTATGTTGAAATAAATATATCTCTCTATCTATCTAGAACATTTATGGTCTTGTTTATTAAGAAAAGGATTTTTTCTAAACTATTTTCTGTCAGAATAGTACGATGTGGTAGTTTTTATCCTTATGTTAATTATGCGTCACTTATGAAATACTTCAACTCAATTCAAGGATCATAAATATGTCATTTCACAGGGATAGACAGACCCGTGAACCACCTCAAACATATATGTGTTTATCACTTACAGACACGTTTGACGGAAGCATTGCTATTATCAAATTCATGGGAAACAGATTTAGGAACCCTCAAGTGAAAAGGCTGACATTTGAATCTTTCGAGAGACAATTAAAACTTCTAGAGACGCAATGGTTCCTAAGCGATCCCGGCATTGACTTCACCAAGGTAAATTTAACCCCTTTCGCCATATAAACGCCTTTTAGCACATTCAATGTATTCCTCCACTGCAGAAACCAGTTCCAAGAGATATAGTCATGATATGGTTACATGAGACATTTTGTAACCTAGCATATGGTAGCTTAAAGCAGGTTGAAAGTAAAGCACAAAACTCCTTAGGTACAATCTGCTTTTCTTTCAACCTGCTTTAAGTGATCATCTGTCTTCAAACTAGAAACAGGTTATGACGAAATGGGTAACAGTGGCGAACACGTTATTCTTTATTCTTTCGCGAAACGAAATGCAAATGCATTGCAATAAATAGTACAAAATAGCAACATGTTAATAACTATCGGTATTCATTTTCATACGAGTTACATACAGTTTAGAGCTTGATCAGACCCCGGGTTATCCGGCGTCTGGTCTGGCTCCAATCTGTTAACAAAGAAAAAAAATAGTGTTAGCGTAAACGCGTTATTGGGAAAGAATAACGTTTCCTTCACTGTATCTGAGTGTTTATAAGTTGCAACCTTGAAGAAATAAATATTTTCCGTTAAACCCTTTCGAAGCGTTATTTGGCGCCTCCACCTAATTCACCTCAATGGGTTTACGACATTGGTGCTGATGGACTGAGGTAGTAGTCTGACGCACACAGTTATCTAATACAGCGGAGAAGACGTACTTCGTCCCGCTTTAAACGTGGTATGCTCAAACAATTATTTTCAATTCAAAACAGGTTGGAGTCTATCAGACACTGGGTAACTCTACGTCTAATCGGACTAAAATCGGTTATGTTGGATCGCAAGTGCCCACCCCCCCCCCCCCCCCCCCCCCGCTCCCATCTTGCATTTCGAGTGCCGGAAGTGCTGATGACTTTTTCGGCACGTGCTTATAGTAGAAAATTTACATAAAGTAACTCTTTATAAGCTTCATTGTCTTTCTCGATAGCTCAGTTGGAAGAGTGATTGTCTAGCAGTGATCAAATGACAGGTTAAGTTTAGTCACAAATGTAATAACGAATATCAAATGCAAGTATAGTCAAATGACAACTTAAACTTGTGAGGATTTATAGCCTACATGACAGTTGACAGCTAAACTCATGGCAAAAGTAATGAAAAAGGATCTCAAAGAAGCTTTTATGCTTTACAGTTTTCATGCATTAAGTAGTCAGTTGTCCTACAACATATACAGGCTACCATATCCAATGATCCATTATTACGGGTTTGACTTATGCTAATATTTAGAGATGACGGCATTTTAAAGTTGAACTTAAGGGAGGTTACTCGATTTCTGTTATAATTTTGTCTGAATGTCTGTATAAAAAGTAAAGTCTGCTGTAGTTTTTCATTTAATTTTTGTGACTAGCAGAATTTAGTTATTGTTATCTAATAAGTGTAAAAAAAGTGTATGTTAAACAACTAGATCTTATTCAGAATTTGACATATTTCTTTTACAAATTGATATTTTCAGAATATAGTTTATGAAATAAAGTGTTTTGGACAATATCTTATATTGTTTGTACAGTTTACTTGAATTTATAGAAAGTATTGAGTTATATTATTTAATAAAGAAAATATTCCTGTTTAATAAAAATGGATTTGTTCTCGACAAAAGGTCAAGTAAGAACAAAACGGTAATGTATTTTCTTTTTTAACATTTATTCACACTCCATATGGTATATTTCAATTTAATCAAGGTTTCAAAGAATTTTGACAAAGAATAGGCAGACCTGCGAACCACCTTAAGCATTCAGATAAAATAAAAACAGTTCTTGAGTTTCGTATTAACGGGAATATACAGTAGAGAAGACATTTTTATTCAATAAGCGCGTTGACACAAAAGCTAATATTACCAGTGCTAACAATTTGAAGAAAGATCAGACGCCGGGTAACCCGATGTCTGACCAGGCTCCAAATTATTTGTCACTCAAATTAAATAATTAGTCAGAATTGTCAAGAAGATATTATTTTCTACGTTTTATTGCATAGAATTACGTTTCGTTTGCGTTTAAACGGGAAATAAAAACGTCTTCTGCAACGTATAGCGTCATCTCAGGTTGGTTAATATCTGATCTGGATGCAACAGTTCACAGTCGGAGTCATTATTTGACATCAGCGTACGCAACGTCTATAATCTGGTTAAACGAAACTAAACTAAATTAAATGTAGAAAATAATATGACTTCATTAAGTGAAGATTTCTGTTCGAGTGCCAAACAGTCTGAATCCTGATCAGTTACTCGTCGCTGGATCTGATCTCAACCCAAACTAGTTGCACTTGACATGCATTAATGGAGTAAATCGACAAACTTCATGGTTTTGGAAGAGAAGCGTTTTACCTAATGGTTGATGTCACAAATGACGTCACATATACTTCTTATTTATTGTCACAGATAACGTCGTCACATACACTATGTTTTGCATAACCATGCCGTTATCCAGTACTTTTATTATCTTGTTTTGTATCCTTTTTACAGCAAATTGAACCAGAATCGATATGTATAAATCGTAGAGAAACAACCGCATATGTTATCTTGCAAGAGAATAACGCAGTAGCCCTAGTTGACCTGACGCATAAACAAGAGCGAATTTCCGTGTTGTTAGGACTTGGAATCAAAAGTAATACATATTTTATTATATATGAGCCATGCCATGACAAAATCTGTCTAATTACATTGCAAACAGTGTAGATCAATACTAGCCGCGGCGTCTTTAATGTGGCGACTGGCATTGATCTACTGTTTTACACCCATAATCATCTAAAGCATTGTATAAATTATGGAATTATATAAAGATCACATCTCACAGAGGGTGAGAGAACGGATTGGTCACCCGAGGCATGTAATGTCAACCGAGGCGTCATCCGAGGTTGACATTTACTTGTGGAGGATCACCAATCCGTTCTCTCACCCTCTGTGAGATATGATATTTGTTTTATTATATCGAACAAAATTATAGATCTAATTACCATTGTTTTCAATACAGAACAACGATCGCGAATAGTTTTGTCACCATAGACTGTTGTTTCCTATTGTCGTTGGGCTAAGCCTTAGAATATTTATAAAACAGAACTGTTCTTGTGGGTAAAAAACTAGATGAAACTCCGAATGCGGTATAACATTCATAAAATAATAATAACAAACTAATATATTGATCGTTTCTACGTTTGAAAACATATTTTTATATCATTTTCTATCAGCTTGGGATGCCGAATTATGCAGTTATATACATATTGTGAGTGCAAAATACCGAGTTCTATTTCCAAGTCAACGTGTGCTTGAACTTGACCTGTGACCGACTTACAGAAACAAATTGTCTCGAGCATTTTCCCTATATCACATTAGCTACCGATGTCATATATTGTGTATGTATACATTTAGAAATTACTTGGTGTCTCGTATTTCTTTTAATAACAGCTTTCATTTGTAGCAGGATAGAATTTGAAGGGAAATCTACATTGTCAACTTTTAACAAAATCGCCAATTGTCTTTTTGTTTGGTTGTTGCAACCAAAATATATATTCTGGAAGAACAATGATATAGAAAATACCTTTAGTTGTAATTTCGTTTACAGAAAAACTATTAGTAAGCGATATTAAGTTTTCCATTCAAAAACAATAAATGCATGTTTATATCTTTCAGATTGGGCCTTTGGAGAAGGTACCACGGGGCTAGACCCCATCAGCGATCCCCAACAAGTGTCGATAGCCAACTACCCTATATATTCTGCCTACATGCCCTCCAAAATTAGCTGCATGACAATAAAAGGAAAGGTTTGCATACAATAATGTTTTTGTCAAGTTTAAATAACACAATTCAATATACAGCGTTCCTTCTCTACAACGATATCCAATGGGAGACAAACGATATGTGCGTTGTTCGGAGGTAGTCGTTATGGGAAGGGAAACAGCTTACATTTGCAAACAGATTGAATACAGATCAGACGCCGCGTAACGCGACGTCTGATCAGAATTCAAGCTGTTTGTCACTCGTCATTTTATTCTGTCAAAATGTCCATTATGACACTTTCAGAAAAACAGCAGACGAACATTTTAAGCAGACGATATTGCAGCAGTTAAAGCGTAAGACATAAGTGTCCTGTTTAGGGAACTGCGGTAAGGGCCATTGTAAGGAGGGAGTCGTTGGTGAGAGGGCCGTTAAAGAGAGGGAGTACTGTAATATCAATAACAGGTACAGTGCTCTTTCCTTGCAACAGCTCTCAGAACAACGATTTCCCTCCATACAACAATGTTTGCTGCTGTCCCCCAAATAGACACGTCTAACGCTTTCACTGCTGCAATGTTGTATGCTTAAAATTTTCGTCTGCTGTTATTTCCTCTCAAAGTTACATATCGGACATTTTGACAGAATAAACATAAAGACGGGTTAATTACAAACAGTTTAAACCCAAATGTAGTCAGCACTTTTGGAATATTAATGTTCCCTACCAATAACAACGTCCTCCGAATAACACACACAATCTGCGCCACCCATTGGGTGTTTTTGTGGAGAGAGAACCCTGTAATTGAAAACGATAAAAAAATTCATTCAGAGTGGCAACACGTGAGGACCCCAGGTCCGTTGTAAGACCCTAAACCTCCCGAAAACACTCCAAACCTCCCGAAACCACTTTTAAAAACAAGTTTTCCATATTCTAACAGGTGGTAGCTTAAAGCCGGCTGAATGTAAAGTAGAGTACAATCTGCTTTAAGTGAATAACTGTCTTCAAAAACCAGGAAAAGGCTTTTGAATAATTGGTAAATATCAAGAGGTTACTGTGTATCGCTATCTTAAGTTTTGTACGAGTTGCTTCCCTTGAAATGAAAAACAGTGTTTATTTAGTTTATATTTAATATTTGTTTACTATTTCCGCTTGAATTCGCTATTTATAAGCTTTATTTGATTAGATACAAAGGAATTGAAGTAGTTGTGTTTAAGTAATTTAGATAAGTTTAAAGTAGTTTGTGGAGGTTTTGGATTTTTAGACGAACCGTGGACCCCTGATCAAACACCGGGTAAGGGTCGACTGCTTATAGTTCCAAAGAGTTTGCAATGCGTTTATTTGATAAACAAAAAATTGTTTCCACCATAGAAACGTACAGCAAACTAAGCTGAGTTGCCACACCCACCCCGTGCAAAACATGACTTTAATGAAAGTGCAATCTATTTGAATCCTGATCGTAATTGTCAGACTATTTTACAGTCCGATCGATGTTTAACAAAACTGAAAAGTAAAAATATACAATAGTAAAGACGTTATTTTTTCCCATTTGACAGTACCAATCGGTAATAGTACAATATATACAAGCTTGAAATTTAATGCTAATGGCCACATTTATCAGGATGTGTTTGTTTCCCTGATAAAAGGGCGTGCCACACGAAAGAAAATTGTTAATTTAGATGGGCAGTACAGTGGAGGAGACGCTAGTATTTTCAAATAAACGAGTTTACCCTTAAACTATTATTTTCATTGCAATCAATTTTTAGCCAGATCAGTCGTCGGCTCCCAACTGTTTTCCACATTATCTCAAATGCGTACTCAGCAATGTCAAAATATTGTAATTATCTCCATTTTCGTACTATGTGTTTGCGTTTGTTTGCGTTTAACCCCATTCACTGCCTTACCCCGAGTACAGTAGTTACAGTAAAACCTCGCTATTACGACCACTATAACAAAGGATAATTGATTGTATAAAAGGCAGGTGACAGCTTAAAGCAAGGTGACAGTGAAACAGAAAGCTCCTACAGGAGCTTTCTGTTTTACTGTCACCTTGCTTTAAGCTATCACCTATCGTAAACACCTTTATTATTAACAAAATGTAGTGGTCGTAATAGAGAGGTTTCACTGTATTTGCAAACAGTTTTGATCCTGGTCATACGCCGCGTAACGCGGCGTCTGATCAATATCCAAACTGTTTAACAATCGTTTCGATATTTCTTAAGTCTAAATACCTAAACCATGTATTTTAGAAATAGAAGCAGACGACAATTGTTTAAATTCGGTGACGTCATGGCAGTAAAGGGGTTTAACGGGAAGGAGTAACGGGTTTCCATTGTAGTGCTGTATTTTCAGGACTGTGTGTTCTATGCCAATGAAGGTGCTGCTTTTGAAGGAACAACGAGCAACGTCGATGGTGGTACTCTTTCCAATGCACTGCCTGGACCATTGGGTGATTTAATGATACTTAATGAGCAAACTATTGCCGACGATAATAGCGATAATATCATAGACTTACCCGTTACTCAGGGGGCAAGAAGCTTTACTTTGAGATGTCAAAATCAAGCGGCGGTAACGGCCGATACCAACAGTGACCTTGAAAATCGGATGTCCTGTTTAGGCCATCTATTCAATGCATTTCCAGCTGCAGGCGAGACACTCACAGACTCTTTCGATACTACGTCTATATCCAATGGCCCGGGACCCCAATTCGTGGAGACATTCAAATGCTGCAAAGGGCGCTATATTGTTATGATCGGGGGTTCTAAAAACCCAGGTACCATTTCAGTCTACACCATAGATACGAAACACCCAGAAAGGGGATTTGAGTTCCAGGACATCGTGCATGGGTACAAGGATACTAGTGGAACCCTAACTGACGAAGAACTTTACGATGCTGGTTTGCTCACCCTAAGGGATCCAAGAGGAGCACGAATAACCTCAGGTACACTTTACTATACTCTATACTAATATATATGTGATGCAGTGGAGAAGACGTTTGCCTTTCCCAATAAACGCGTTTCACTAAAAATATCGTTTCTATTGCAAACTGTATTGAGTATGCTCAGACGCCAGGTTACCTGATCAGGCTCCTATTTCTTTGCAACTCGGAGTAATTAGAGTTGTTAACATGTTATCATTGTGTACATACTTTTGCAACGTGCGTTTTCTTTGCGTTTAAACGGAATAACGTCTTCTCCACTGAAACTACAGCGCTCCCCCTCTACATCGACACACAACGTGAGACACAAATTGTGTTAGTTGTTCGGAGGGAGTTGATATAGAGAAATAAATTTGCAAACAGTTAAAATCCAGATCAGACGCCGATTTACGCGGCGCCTGATCTTGATTCGAACTGTTTGTCACTGATTATTAAGTTTTTTTGTCAAAATGTCTATTATATAACGTTGAGACGAATAACAGACGACAATTGTAAGCAGACGACATTGCAGCCATGAACGGACATGTTTTGGTCTTGTTTTGAGGAAGACGGGTAAGCGTTGTTTTGATGGCAGTTGTAGGGAGGGAACACTGTACTCTCTTGCTTCAATATCCTCTGCTTCCTAGTTGTGTTGTTCTTGTTGTTTTAAACATAATCATGAAAGCCATTTGAGCTGACATGGGGCTTAAGCATTCAGACGCCTCGTTTGGCAACGTCCGAAGGGGATATCAACTGTTTACTACATTGGAGAAGCTCTTAGTTCAAGCTGTTTGCCAATCGCCATTATGATAGTTTGTCAAAATAGTCAATACTTGTGCAATTTTGAGAAAAATCAGCAGAACAGTGAGTGGGGACTGTAGTCTGATCAGTGTTCGGATGTCTGTTGTAGGGAGTGGGTAATGTAGTCTGTTGAAAGGAGGGAATCGTTGTTCGGAGGCCCGTTGTAGGGAGGGAACATTGTACTCGTCTTAGAAAAGCGTTGTATTGCAATCACAGTTATACTCCTCTATGTATTTTGCCTTGCTTTGCATTGCCTTGCCTTGCCTTGCATTGCCTTGCCCTGGGGCCCGTTTTACTAAACAACTTACGCAAATTATTTGCGTAAGTCAAACTTTTAAATTTTAATTTATATTTTTTATTATCACTTGCTACAAACAGCAAATAGCCAGATCAGAGGACGCGCTTTTAGCGCGTCCTCTGATCTGGCTATTTGCTGTTTGCAAACGTTTATGGTCGAAAATTAAGAGTAAAACGGTTTCGACTTACGCAAAAAATTTGCGTAAGTAGTTTAGTAAAACGGACCCCTGGTCCCTTAGCTGCTGATCGAACCATCGGGACACCTCACTGCTGCATCATGCACTAACCATCTCCATTTTGTTTCCGATCATGTGCAAGTCTTTGGGGCTCTTCGAATGTTAGTTCGGTCCACTCTTCAATGTTATCGATCAATTCCCTCTTCTGTATTCTTCTTTTCCTCGGCTGTTCCTTGTTAAATTGTCTATGAAAGGCCACCAGATCGAATAACATGGCGGCACCATTTCATCTTCCTCCATTTGGCTATACAGTACTCCCTCTCTTTAACGGCCCCCGAACAACGGTTCCTTCCTAACAACGACTATATACGTTGTTTCCTAAACAATGTAATTGTGTTCAACCTATTTAATGGCTGCAATATAGTGTATTTAAAATTGTCGTCTGCTGTTTTCTCTCCAATTTACTTATTATACATTTTGACAGAAAAAAATACCATAAAGACGAGTGGCAAACAGTTTGAATCCAGATCAGACGCCGCGTTACGTGGCGTCTAATCTGGATTTAAGCAGCTTGCAATTGTAAGCTAATTGTAAGCTAATTTCTCTCCCTATAACGACTCCCTCCGAACAACGCACATAGTTGTTGTCTCCCATTGGGTGTCGTTGTAGAGAGGGAGCGCTGTAAATAACAGTTCATCATGCTTACCTATATGATTAACCATTAGCTCACCTGGCACAAAGTGCCAAGGTGAGCTATTTTGATCGTGCTGTGTCCGTCGTCCGTCGCCGTCCGTCCGTCCGTTCGTCCGTCGTCAACAATTTCTTTAAACGACATCTTCTCCTAAACTACTGGATGGATTTTAACCAAACTTGGCAGGATTGAACCTTATATAAACCTCTTCGAAATGTGTTCAAATATTTCCGATCCGTTGCATATCTAGGTCACAGGAGCTAAAAATAGATCGTTTCAATAAAAACTTAACAAATCTTCTTCTCTGGAACCACAGTACCCTGAGCTTAGATATTTGGCACATAGCATCATCTACAGGTCCTCTATCAAGTTTGTTCAAATTATGTCCCTGGGGTCAAAAATGGCCCCACCCCGGGGGTCACAAATTTACAAAGAGTTATATAGTGAAATCTTCAAACCTCTTCTTCTCTGAAATTTGTATAGGTAGAGCTTTGATATTTATCATAGTGTAACTTCTAAAGGTACTTTACCAATATTGTTCAAATAGTTCCAGTACGTTGCATATCTAGGTCATAGGAGCTAGAAATAGATTATTTCAATAAAAACTTTAAAAAATCTTCTTCTCTGAAACCATAGTACCCTGACCTTAGATATTTTGCACAAAGCATCATCTTCAAGTCCTCTATCAAGATTGTTCAAATTATGCCCCTGGGGTCAAAATTTGCCCCGCCCCGGGGGTCACAAATTTACAAAGAGTTATATAGTGAAATCTTCAAACCTCTTCTTCTCTGAAACTAATATGGCTAGAGCTTTAATAATTAGCATAGTGTAACTTCTATAGGTACTTTACGAATCTTGCTCAAATGGTTCCGGTTCGTTGCATATCTAGGTCACAGGAGCTAAAAATAGATTTTTTTCAATCTTCTTCTTTGAAACCACATTACCCTGAGCTTAGATATTTTTGCACAAAGCATCATCTTCAGTTCCTCTATCAAGATTGTTCAAATAATGTCCCTGGGGTCAAATATGACCCTGGCCCGGGGGTCACAAATTTACACAGAGTTATATAGTGAAATCTTCAAACCTCTACTTCTCTGTAACTAATCTAGCTAGAGCTTTGGTATTTGGCATGGTGTAACTTCTAGAGGTATACTTTACCAATAATGTTCAAATGGTTCCGGTCTGTTGCATATTTAGGTCACAGGAGCTAAAATAGATTTTAAAAAAAAAACTCTTAAAAAATCTTCTCTTAAATTACAGTACCCCAAGCTTAGCTATTTTGCACTCAGCATCATCCAATCAGCAATTGGCACAATCATATTGTCAAAATTTCTCAGCTTTCCAAGATATGTTACATTTACATCAACGGTCCCAGGTGAGCGATTTAGGTCCGTATACGGCTCTTGTTTGTACCTTGGTTTTAGTATTAAAGAAAAGTATTTATTCATCTTTTCGTTGCCGAGCTATTAGTCGTCTGCTGCAGTATCATTGTCTGCAATAACGTTTCAACTTCAAAAATATCGATAAGAGTGTCAAACAGTTTGGATCCTGATCAGAACCCGCGTTACGCGACATCTGATCAGGATCAAAACTGTTTACAAAGTCGACTGTGTGCGATCAGGATCAAAACACTTTTGCAACTCAGATCACAAAGAATAGTCCAAATGTTCAACAAGTATTTTTTTTTACATTTTGTTGTTATGCGTTTAACCCAGGGGGTTAAAATGGGTACCGGTGAAGGGCCTGGGTCGGTGGTACTGCGGATGCCTACAAGCCACATGTTAGCAGTGCTCAGGCTCAATTATCAGGGGAAGTATTGTACTATCGACAGAAAGTAGAATATAACTTGGTTTTTCACTTTGTATGTCTTCTCCAATATAATTGATACAGTAAAACCTCCCTATTACGACCACTAAATTTTGTTAATTATTTGGATGTTTACGATAGGTGACCGCTTAAAGCAAGGTGACAGTGAAACAGAAAGCTCCTGTAGGAGCTTTCTGTTTCACTGCCACCTTGCTTTAAGCTGCCACCTCTCTATTATACAATTAATTAGCCTTCGTTTAAGTGGTCGTAATAGCGAAGTTTTACTGTATATGATTGAGGTATGCGACGTTCAATTATGAAGTCATAACAATTTGTTCAATACACTACGTCACCACGTCTTCATATATGATTGATAGATACTCGGTTTCATTTATTAATATTATATATACCAGTAAACTTGAAATAAGTTATACTTAATGTTTACTACAGGCCTTTATAATTATCTAGAAGAATCCTACTCCAATTGCTAAACTGAATTAAATTGTCGTAACGATTTTAACACTCTCACATATAGAAGCGTGCTATTGCGCATTTAAATTAATACTCCACTGAAGAAAATGCACGTAGTTCTAATTCATCTAGTCATGAACGTAAACCATAAAAAGTATTTCCTACATGTATATCCTACCTGGTGGTAGCTTAAAACAGGCTGAAAGTAAAGCAGAATGCGCATTCAGGCCCATTTTGCTTTACTTTCAACATGTTTAAATGGTCATCTGTCTTCACAACTAGAAGGATGAAGAGGATGAAGTGCTGTCTACAATATGTTTTGAATCTTTTTGTAAGCCCAAATCAGGTTAATGTCAATGTCAAATTCGCTTGCAAGTATGTGTGCAAGCGGTGCTGACTAAAATAATCTGGTAAGCCCCCTTTCGCACAGATGGGAGGACGCATGGGCGGACACATGAGCGGAAGGATAGACAATATAGTATCGTATTATACGCGTGCAGCATCTATAAATATAAAATCTCATTTTCTGAATAAGCTGTACAATAAAAAGGAATATTTGACCTGGGATGTTCCAAATTCTTTAAAAAGCACTTATTTCTATTGAGTGTATTGAGTCTAAATTCTTAATGTACCAAGTCAAACCTCATTATATCTAATATAAATATTTAAATAAAAAATGCATATAATCAAAAGAATGCAATTTAATGTTTAAGATTAGTAGGAGTGATGCTACGATTATTTGATGAAGTAAATAGTCTTATATATCAGATTGGAGCGTAAGAAAGAAACATTAAACTTATAAAACTTAACCCTTTCATGATCAAATTATTCGGGTTATTTTACGCCTTTACCACTTTATTGTCGTCTGCTTCAGTATTGTTTTCTGCAAGACACGATTCAAAGTTAATTGTAAGGTTGAATGACTTAATAAATATCGATAAATATATCAAACATTTATAACCGATCTTTCCTTTTCCTCCCGCGGTTACATTATTATACATGAATGCCGTGACGTCATAAATTCATTTGTTATATAATGATTTGAATTGTTTTACAATATCCCTATTAAAGCCCGTAAAGACAATACATGTATACTTTTTAACCAATCATTTTACCTCTCACTTTCCCATTACTTTGTCCTGTTTTTTTTTTTTGTGTCAGATGACGGATCGGTAAAAGTGAAATGATCTGCTGTACGTTGGTAAGATAGCTTCTTAAAAAGGCCATATGTTACAAGGGAAGTAATTCGGTGGTGGAAACTGCATCCGCAGAGATAATGAGCATGCAACATTTGTTTCCCTTTAAAAGATTTAAGAAACTAAATAATCTATTTGCTAGCGTTTTTATAAGGTAGAACAGAGTTTGGTTCTTAAAAACACATGTAATGCAGAGTCGGATTGCGTGACTAAGGTACAAAGCTTGAACCCGTACGCAGACAAATTATGTGTGTTAGTTATAGTGGCATATTTCTGACACAAGTAGACCACATATTTATCATGATATATTCCTGCTAATATCTCACATAAATACTCAACTACTTAGTTTTCGCACACATTTTCGCATTAGTTTTCTGATAATTATCTGTAAAGTGGAATGTGGAAACTGTTCACGATAACCAGATAAATATCTAAACACGAACTTTGTAATGATACTGCTTTAAACTGCCACCACTTAACGAATTTATCTAGTTACTTAACTAGATAATTAACTAGAAAAGTTTCGTGTTACCTGTTTTCTAAAAGTAGAAATTACATTCGGATGCCTTCGGTATGGACCGGAAGTACAGGATATCTACTTTTAGATAAGTTAACACAAAACTTTTCAAGAAACGTTTCAGTTAACTTTTTGGGGTATTTAGATATTATGGACAGTATGTGGCACTAACGGGTCATTTGACGCGATACGATAATTATCAGGTTTTCATGAAAATATTCCACATTCCACTTATTAGATAATTATGTGAGATATTAACTAGAAAATTTCCGAAATATTCCACCATTGTAACATTATCTATTTATACAAATGTTATTTGTTGGAAGTTTTGAATGATGATACAATGACCAAACAGTGTTGATCGTTCAACATTGTCTATGCTATGTTCAACTGTACGATATATATTTAATGGAGCTTTCGTCTTTAGTTGCTTTTGATGGTGATAATTAGGGCTGCCATTTCTCCATATTTCTCCGGACATACTGTTAAACTTTTTTCGGTTGTTTGGTGTTTTATAAAGCTCATTTTTGTAAGTGGTGTGCTATAATGATTTGAAAAAAAAAATGGCTTTGAACACAAAAACGCGAATATGTGTAATTAGGTTTTTTAACAAGCAGGAAGTAGCTTAAAACAGACTGAAAGTAGAGCAGAATGTGCTTGCTTCACTTTCAATCTGCTATAAATGTTTCGCGTGGTCACCTGTCTTCAAATCCATAACCAGGCTTTGTGGTAAAGGGTTAAAGGTACGATTCCTAAGGTCGTGCTTGAAAAATAGAATATTTGGAAATCTCAGGCTTTTTATAATCAACTAATGTCAGCCCTGAGCTAGGTTGATTGTAAGGTATAGACCGATTTATTTGACCTGGCAGGGGGAACATCGATTAGGACCATTGCATTTACACTTTGGGAGCGACAGCACTTTCGTTTATTATCGGAATTTACATATTAGAGGACATTTTGACAGAAGTAATATAATGACGAGTGACAAGCTGTTTGAATCCAAATGAAACGCCGCGTCACGCGGCGTCTGATCTGAAATCAAGATATTTGCAAATGTAAGCAAAGTCTTAATGTTCCCTTCCTTTAACAACTCTCTCTCTCTCTCCTCTCTCTCTCTTTCTCTCTCTCTCTCTTTCTCTCTCTCTCTCTCTCTCTCTCGCTCTCTCTCTGAACCACACACGCAATATTTGTCTCCCATTGGGTGTTGTTGTGGAGAAGGGGGCCTGTTTTACTATACTACGTACGCAACATCTTTTTATTTTTCGATCATAAACGTTTGCAAACAGCAAATAGCCAGATCAGAGGATGCGCTAAAAGCGCGTCCTCTGATTTGGCTATTTGCTGTTTTTCAGCTCAATATATGAAAGCATGTAGGAAAATGTGTGGAAAACAACATATGTTTAGTATTCAAAGTCACTCATAATAAACTAAATTGATTTTTGACGAAATGCAAAATGGATATGCACATTACCAAAACAATATCATATACAAAATTTCAGCTCGATGTGTGACAGCATAATTATGCGGAAAAAGTGTGACAAACAACACATTAACTCATAAAATGTTTAACCAATTCTGACGAAACGCGAAACTCATATGTCGTTCATTAAAAGTCAACACATATAGAAAGTTCAGCTCAATATGTTAAAGCATGTGCGAAAAACGTGTGGAAAACGACAAATTTTTGAGAAGGGAGCTGAACATTTTCACTCTCAATGACGCTTTAAATCGTGTTTGCAAACACGGCGTCTGATCAAAACCCAAACTGTTTGACAACTCTTATCGATATTTGTTTAGTCATACAACCTTAAATCTAACTTTGCATTGTGGGTGAAAGTAAAGCAGAATGCGCTTTAAGGCACATTCTGCTTTACTTTCAACATGCTTCAAGTGATCATCAAAACTAGCAACATGGTTTGTCGTTACGGTTTAAGTGAGTCATAAATTGTTAAAAGAACACAGTTCCAAACACACACAATGTATGTCGTTAACATAGAATGGAGTTAGCCCCCCCCCCCCCCCCCCCCAACGCCACCAGTGCATAATTATAATCTATACTAAACTGTGAATAGAGCAGGTTTTTTGCTTTCTGCTCGACTTGTCTGGCTTTAATCTGCCATACGTATTCAATGGATAAATGCACAATCAACAATGCCACTTATCCGGAGGAAAAAATAGAGGCGCATACATGCACTTTCATTAGGGAAATGATTAACCCGTTCACTACCAATGACGTCATAAAGCACATTTGCACACAGTTTTGATCCTAATCAGTCGCCGCGTTAGGCGGCGTCTGATCGGGATCAAATATGTTTGCCACTTGTTTTTAAATTACGCCAGTTACACTGCATTAAATCTAAGTTTGAAGCAATTTTGCACACAATAACATTAAAGCAGACGACTATTTGGCGTGAAGAGATAAAAACCTCACATAAGACTTGATCATTAAAGGGTGAAAGTATCGCGACAATTCAGAATATATACGGAATCGATCCATTGAAAGAATTCCGCTCCATATCTTAACTATATCTACCTCATTTATATATAAATTCGCCTTCGTATCCATAAAAAAATAATATTTCTCCACTGAATAAAACAGTATTTTTTATCAGTCCCGAATACTTACCATAAAAGTCATTTTCTTTATCATACCAAATCGTAGCTTATAGCTGACTGAAAGTAACGCAACACGCGGCTTAAGATTGTCATTCTTACTTCTAAATTATAGAAGTTCTTACCTGCTGAAAGCGGTGACTTATCTTCAAGACTTTAAAAACGATATATGAGTTTACTGTAAAGTGTTTCATTTTAAAATCCTGTTTTTATTTACAAGGTTCTAATAAAGACTTTATACTTTTATCTTGCAGGTAAGAAAACAAACGGAAGGCGTATGCTTGTTACTGGTTCATTTCTTTCGAGCACAGTGCATCTCTTCGATATTATTGTTGACTGCAAAGCTATTAGCTACCATGATCCTATGCATGCAATGATGCCGCAACGACCTGATGATGACCCAGATGAAGGCCCTGATGATGAAGGTGATGGCCCAGATGATGAAGGTGATGGCCCAGATGATGATGGTGATGGCCCAGATGATGAAGGTGATGGCCCTGATGATGAAGGTGATGGCCCAGATGATGATGGTGATGACCCTGATGATGGCCCTGATGATGGCCCAGATGATGAAGGTGATGGCCCTGATGATGAAGGTGATGGCCCTGATGATGAAGGTGATGGCCCTGATGATGAAGGTGATGGCCCTGATGATGAAGGTGATGGCCCTGATGATGAAGGTGATGGCCCTGATGATGAAGGTGATGGCCCTGATGATGAAGGTGATGATGGCCCTGATGATGAAGGTGATGGCCCAGATGATGAAGGTGATGGCCCTGATGATGAAGGTGATGGCCCTGATGATGAAGGTGATGGCCCTGATGATGAAGGTGATGGCCCAGATGATGAAGGTGATGGCCCTGATGATGAAGGTGATGACCCTGATGATGAAGGTGATGGCCCTGATGATGAAGGTGATGGCCCTGATGATGAAGGTGATGGCCCAGATGATGAAGGTGATGGCCCTGATGATGAAGGTGATGGCCCAGATGATGAAGGTGATGGCCCTGATGATGAAGGTGATGGCCCTGATGATGAAGGTGATGGCCCAGATGATGAAGGTGATGGCCCTGATGATGAAGGTGATGGCCCTGATGATGAAGGTGATGGCCCTGATGATGAAGGTGATGGCCCTGATGATGAAGGTGATGATGGCCCTGATGATGAAGGTGATGGCCCAGATGATGAAGGTGATGGCCCTGATGATGAAGGTGATGGCCCTGATGATGAAGGTGATGGCCCTGATGATGAAGGTGATGGCCCTGATGATGAAGGTGATGGCCCAGATGATGAAGGTGATGGCCCTGACGATGAAGGTGATGGCCCTGATGATGAAGGTGATGGCCCTGATGATGAAGGTGATGGCCCTGATGATGAAGGTGATGGCCCTGATGATGAAGGTGATGGCCCAGATGATGAAGGTGATGGAGATGATGATGAAGGTGATGGCCCTGATGATGAAGGTGATGGCGATGATGATGAAGGTGATGGCGATGATGATGAAGGTGATGGCGATGATGATGAAGGTGATGGCCCAGATGATGAAGGTGATGGCGATGATGATGAAGGTGATGGCCCTGATGATGAAGGTGATGGCGATGATGATGAAGGTGATGGCGATGATGATGAAGGTGATGGCGATGATGATGAAGGTGATGGCGATGATGATGAAGGTGATGGCCCAGATGATGAAGGTGATGGCGATGATGATGAAGGTGATGGCCCTGATGATGAAGGTGATGGCGATGATGATGAAGGTGATGGCGATGATGATGAAGGTGATGGCCCAGATGATGAAGGTGATGGCGATGATGATGAAGGTGATGGCCCAGATGATGAAGGTGATGGCGATGATGATGAAGGTGATGGCCCAGATGATGAAGGTGATGGCGATGATGGAGACTGAACTTCTTTACTTGTATACTGGGATGAATATCCTAGTTTGTCACACCAGTGAATGTTATTTTATCAAATGAGGAGAAAGACTGGCAAAATATGTAAATTTTGATCAGAGGGAGGAGCCATCTGATAAGTGTCTACAATATTTGTCATTTTGAAATATATTCTTAAATTCCATCCTAAAAGTACAAAATTAACCAGACTTAATTTGAAACTTGAAATTACCATTTAAAGCTCTGGTTGATTAGTTTAATTGATACTGAAAGACAAAGAAAGCACAGCTTTTTATACATGTGTAACCTTATATCGTGTAAGGAAATGCTTTTTCTATATCTGGCCACATGTAAATAAAGCGTCTGATATCGTTCTGTAACTTTGATCGATTATATTTGAGAAAGGGATCAAAGCTAGCCAATTAAAAACTTGAAATTCAACTCTTACTTATTAAAAGCGTCAGAACGATCTCAGACTCAGTTCAAACGGTACACAAACTAGGACCCGGGGGCCCGTTTCATAAAACTTCGTACGACAAAAACGGTCGTAAGTCAAAACTTTAAGTTACATTTAATTTCTGATTTTTCTATCTAATCCTGTCTTATGACATCTCTTTGGAATTGTCTTTTCAAGACAATTCCAAAAAGATGTCACTAGACAGGATTAGATGGAAAAATAAATAATAACTGAGACTTTTTAATCAGACTTCCGACAACATTTGTCGTACGAAGCTTTATGAAACGGGCACCAGGTCGTACATGCGTAGCTAGCAATCAAGCATCAATCTATTGAGGCCATATTTTAGCCTTCTATCTGGGGTCAGCGACCGTCTTATGGGGCCTTCAAACACACGGAATATCTACGATTTCCTTACGGATGGCACACATCCGTAAAAATGTACGGTTTACTACGTTATATGCCACTTTTAAGAGTGAATTTAGATTTGTTACGAGTTGTAACGAGCTATTTACGGTTTCTTGCGAGTTATTACGATATATTTACGACAAAACGTTTGCCGCGTTATTTAGCAGTCGTACCTTGTTTTCTCTACTTGAACGCTCTTTAAGTTAAAGGTCACTTAACATAAGTTTGACTGTACTTACCCCTTCACTGCCTTAGCCTGAGTACAATGAGTATTTGCAAAGGGTTTGGATCCAGATATGGCATGGCATGACGCGGCATCTGGTCAGGATCCAAACTGCTTGACACTCAAATTTATACTCCTGAAATCAAAATACCTAAAATTAAAATTAAAGAAATAAACGTAGACGAAAATTGTTCAAAGCTCATTACTTGGTGACAGTGAAGGGTATTAATCATAAATAATACGTAATATTACCGCCTGCAACAATTGACGCGTGTTACTGTTATTACATATGATTTTTCAAAATGTCTCAAAATATAATATTAGAGTCTCAATTTGAGTAGGTCCTGGTGCCAGGTGTCGCCACGCGCGGTCTAATCTGGATGTAAACTGTTTGCAAATGTTAGGGTTGCGTGTTGTTACGTTCGATTTACGAAAAGTTGCCGATTGTAACGGATTATTTACGAGTTGTTTACGAAGAAGTCCATCCGTGGTCTATCGTACTCTATCGTAGAAAAGTTTTTGACATGTCGAAAACATTGATTTTCGTCTTACAAAGACCTACGGATGTCGTCGTGATCTGCGGTTGGTAACGGATTGTTTACGGTCATCTGTGATGTGTTTACGGATGTTAACGAGTTATTTCCGGACGTTTGCGATTAACTACGGTTTGAAGATCCGTAAGTACGCGTACGAAACATCCGTGAATGTGAAGACACCTTCATGAGTTGTTTCGATTTACCTAAGAAAACTGACGGGTTTGACCTTTTTACAGTGGTAAATACACTATTCCTACCCACTTTACGCGTTTCTTACGCATTTCTTAAGCGTTTCTTATGCGTCTCTTATCCGTTCGTTAACACGTTTCCCAACCGTTTCTTCAAGCGTTTCTTTACGCGTTTAAAAAAGTCAAAATCAAATAAAACTGTTTTTGATCTACACTAATGCATGTTCGCAATAAAACTCATTTTTAATGCGATTTTCAAAACATTTTCTATTGACATGTAGATGAGACGCCTCTTATCGGGATCTAAACTGGTTTACGCTTATAGAAATTATATAAATTTTCAGTTTTGATCTCGATCATAATGCTGAGTGACTCGGCGTCTCATCGATATTCTTTCGGTTTGATATTTATTAGAATAATTCCTTCCATGTTGATTTATATGCAAACGGTTTGAATCCAGATCAGACGCCTTGCTGTAAAGTCGGCATAACATCAGGATCCAAACTGACAACTTTGAATAAACCCCATTACTTTTCATAATACATGTAGTTTAATACTAGCGATTTGGATGTAGATGAGACGCCGAGTTGTTCGGTTCTTATGTTTTACAGCTAAGAATGAAGCATAAGTTTTTTATTTCATTTTTACAGTTTGGATCTAGATGAGATGCCGAGTTGCGGGAGTCTCATCCGTATTCTAACTATACATATATCTTTTTACTTTATAATAACTGACACATACTCGCAGATATGATTTGGTTATTTGGTGGATCAACCCCAATTAGGATACTTACTTTGATAAGCCGCAGGTTTATTACCCCATATCCGGTTTATGACGCAACAATCTTAGCGGCCTGCCCTGTGATATTTGTAACTAACATGCATATCACACGTGCTATTTGGAATTCCGCATGTTCATAGTAACTCAGCATCTGATCTGGATCCAAACATTTATGCAAAGCAGACACTTAGTAGGCTAATATCTGATCGGGATCCAAGCATTGCTCCGGATCATATGCTTAGTAAGTTGGTGTCTGATTTGGATCTAAGCTGTGATGCAGATCAGATGCTGAAAAAATCGATATCTGATTTTTGATCCATGCATTGTTCTGGTGCTTTAGTAGCTCGTCGTCAGATCTGGATCCAAGCATATCATAAGATGATATTTATTTTTTATCAAATCTGCTAGTGGAAAAACACTGGACTCCGAAAATCGAAATAGAGACATGTACCAGGATCGTAATCAGACATAACTAACGCTAATTTGATGTAAAATCTAAATACTTTCAAAACTAATTGAGAGAAAACTTTTAATTATTATCAGAATTGATGTCATTTTAGTATTTTTTACCGATCGTAGAAATAACGAACAATTGACCGATGTGATTTCGCAGAATAGCGAAAAATACCTTATGATTCTAAAGGAATCTACGGTTTCATTTGCTTGTCTGATTTGTCGTCTGCGCGGTTTTACTTATTATCGAATCCATTTGACAGGTTGTTTACGAGAAGAGTTGTTTATTGGAAGATCACGTCTTGTGTATTGTTATTTTCGGAGAGCCTTGGCGTTGATCGCTCACGTGTAAGGCAAATGTCACATATTCAACACGTGACAATTGTAGCTGCCCATGCAGAATTCTATTGGTCGATAAATTAATATTTTGACCCCCGCCTAGATATAGGGTGATGAAAGAGAATTTCCGAAATGAACCGAACGCTTACGTAAATAAAAATATTCAATGACCTTTACACAGTGTTTTCTTTATATAAAACGTGTAGTATTATATGCAAGTTTTACGGAGAGTACCGGTCATATAAATAGACTATACCTCTCAATACAGTCTATCTTTTTTTGCATTTTCTGTGTAGTAACCCTATAATTAGATTAGGGATTTCATAAGATATTTGAACACACTTGAAGAGTGTGGACATCAGGACAGTAAACTTTAAGTAAAAGAACGAGATATTAGCCGCTTAATAGAGGACTCGCTCAAAGCCGCGCTAATCCGAAATCTCCGCGTGAAACGGATAACTGATGCACCATTCGCAACATATCTGGTATAATCGTTTATTAACGCGTTTAAACGCGTTAAAATCGTTAGGCGTTAACCGTTCGTTAACCGTTCGTTAACAGTTCACTATGTGTTTCTAACGCATATATTAACGCGTACATTGGTAGGAATAGCGTATGTACCACTTGAGGACCAAAATTATTCAATTTCCAATGTGTCATCATTCGACAACTGGCATGATCTAGAGAACATCAATATGATTGAAATAATATTTCACTCAGATTTTTGTGTTTTTTTTTTGGCAAGATTATGCATTTTTTGGCGGAAAATCTCCACGATAGTGCCACGGATGACTACGAACACGTTGCTGGATGGGGTGGGGTACGATCATTGCGGGCTGTTTAAGGAGGATTACGTTTGGTTACAACCGGTTTTCGAAATTTAACGGATCGTTACGAATAATTTACGGAAGGATAACTCCGTAGGCAATCGTAAGAAAATTTTTGACATAAAAAACGGGCATCTTCTTCCACGAATCCTTACGGATACTTGCGAGTTATTTACGGACTCTAACGGATCATTTGCGGATGCTTACGATTGACTACGAGTTAGCGATCCGTCAGGAATCGTAAGAACAAAACGTGTATGTGAAGGCCGCATAAACGACCACATTGGGGCTTCTTTCCTTCTTGTTTAACTTTACTGCTAACGTCGCCAAAAGTCGACTTTGAAAACAGTTCGAGTCCTGATCCCAACTGTTTGGCACTCGTAGCGATGTGTCATTGGAAATCCCCTTCAGGGGGCTTCCTCAGTGCTGAGGTTGAAAGAAGTCATTCTCTTAGAAGGAACCGGTGAGAAAATTGGGAGCACTTTGGTACAACCAGTCAAACATGAATTGTCTGTGCATGCCTGGAATTCGGTTGCATTTATTTTCTGGACGATAAAGAAAAATATTTCGGTAAGGAATAAAACTCATATCCGAACTTATCCCGCACAACAGCAGATGATAAGTGCTTGTGTTGCGGCCGTAATTGAAGACGCTTGCAACCACTAAAACCGCAAGTTGATTGTACGAAGGAGAGGTGACAGGAGCCCCAGGTGCTTATATTGTATGTATGTTACCCCTGTGTGTGTGTAGATCTAGATCGTTTAAAATTAATTTTTTTAGTTAGACTATGGTAATAATAAAGCGAACTCTTTATTATACATATACAGACACTACAAAAAAACGATCTAGATCTACATACACAGTGGTAACATACATACAATACAAGCACCTGTGACAGGAGCTTTCTATTTACGTGTATTTTCACTTTTCCTCAAAAGCAGCATTTTCTAAAGCAGCCACCTGTTTAAAACACCAACAAATATGTATTGACGCAAGTTATTGGTCGCAAATAGAGAGGTTTCATTGTACATAAAATATCTTCTAAAATGCCTCAAGTATACATTTTACCTATATTCTTCTTTTCACCAACACAGCATAGTTTATGTTTCGTTCAATATACATGTCACTTCATTAAAACTACTCGGCTTCCCTGGCTTTATTTTTAAAGAAACCATCTGGTACTATATTGAATCTTACTTTGAAACGATCTTGAAAACAACAAAATTGATGCGGACGACAATTAAACGGTAATGGGGTAAGACTTTTACGATTTATTTGGCAGCGAAATAGTAAAGCAATATTATGGCTATTAGCATTTGATACGCCAGTTCTAATACCAGGGTCCATGCTAATAAAGCTGAAAAATCATTCCCAAGCATTTGATAGGTCGGATTTGAGTCTATTGCGCCTAGGCTTAAATCTGACCAATCATATGCTTGAAAACGTGTCCGACTCAACTCAAACGTTTTTAAATGCGCTGAGCCGCAAAAGATATGCACTAAATTTCAGCAGGGCTACATGTACCATAAGTTGCTCCAAAAAGTCCTATGTTTTCCAAATGTTCAGGGTTGCAAGGCTCTATGACACTGACTTTATTATGCAAACAGTTTATATCCAGATCAGACGCCGCGTAACGCGGCGGCTGGTCTGGATCTAAACTATTTGGCAGCATATCAATGTTTCGTTAATAAAAAAAGCGCTTAAAAATCCATTTTAAAAAAAGTACGAGCAGAAATCCAAAGATTTCGGACAAAATTCGTAGGTCCGGAGAAATAAAGAAAAATCCGAAGATTTCAGAGCAATTCGGAGAAATGGCAGCCCTGTTTCAGAAAAGACCATGCTTTTGAAAGTTCTCAGAATTTACATGTATTTTCATCTGAGTGACACACAGTTGGAGCCTGATCAGTCGATGGGTTACTCTACCTGTTTGCAATAGAAACAATAGTCAATAGCTTCATCTTTATTAATTAACATAATGAAATCTAGCGACAAGAAAACGCACGTCATTTACAAACGGTGCACCTCTGAATAACAGGGCTGCCATAAGTTGACATGAAAAATTCTAAGATTTCCAAATTTGCATTTTTCGAGCGCAATTTTACGAATCGTACCTTTACCCCATAGCCTTTTTCTTGTTTTGTTGACATGCGAAAACTTAAAGCAACTTAAAGCAGGCTGTCAGTAAAGCAGAATGCGCCTTAGGGCGCATTCTGCTTTACTTTCAGCCTGCTTTACGCTACCATGAACTGGAAAAAAAGCCGGAGATTTAGGAAACATCCGGAGAAATGGCAGCCCTGGAATAAACGCATGTCTTATGCAAACAGTAAAGACTCTAATCAGAGGGCTCCAAATAAGTCATCTGATCAGTGTCCAAACTGTTTGCCATGTTTGCAATACACATGTATCGTGAAATATAACCGTTGATAGTCAAATAAGGACTAGACTTAAGGGTGTATCAATGTCATGAATTTAAGAAATTTTCAAAGTATATGAAAACACTTTATGATGGTTTTTATTGAAGAGCTATTTAAGATGAATGAAAAAATAGAAAAAGTGTACATTTTGGTGAACAACAGTTGGCTCCATGGCCATGTAAAATTTTCCCCACCCACTTTCTCTTATTTTGTCCTTTTCAAACAGCACGCTTTAATAAAATCCATTTTAAATGAATACAAATATGATAATTTGGTTTTTGTGTTATATATTTCCTATCTATGGTAGTATTTCTTCATACAAAAACTAATTTAAGAGAAAACAGGCACCAGATGTGAAATTTATAAAGCTCTAAATATCATCGATATGGTACTTTTTGTAAATTTTGTAAGGGGAGATAACTCTTTTTACGTTAATAACTCAAAATTTTCAACACTGACCTTTCTATTTCTTTTCATATTTTGAACTGCCTTAGCATTGGCTTTCATTTGGTAGAATATAAGAAAAAGCTTAATACTAGAACTATTTCATTTTCAAACTTTTTTACTTTTTTTTCATAAAATAAAAAATCTAATAAAATCATGCCCTATAATAAGCATATTTTTGATATTCGAGCATCCATATTGTTCAAACTTAGTGCCTGCTTTGTCTAAATTTGGTTTCTATATGTGAAAATACCACCATAGACATGAAATAAATAATGAAAACCCAAATTACCATGTTTGTTTTGTTTTGAAATAGATTTTACTGAAGCTTGTACTCTGAATGGGTAAATTTTGAGAGAAAAAGTCCAAATTTGACATACCTTTTTCAAATCGCTGTAGCTCAAAAAAAGGACACCACCATATTTTATTTTTTTTTACAATTTTTCGTTCATCATAAATAGCTCTTCCAAAAAAGCAATGATAGAAAAAAAGTTTGATACTTTGAAAAAATCCCTTATGGGTTGGATACACCCTTAAATGGAAACGGAAATATTTGATTTAAAGTTTCAGGGATGAGTGGATGACAGCCGGGAATCTTTTTTCCCGTTTAAAACGCAAACGCAACGCAATGCACTAAAAGTTAGAAAATGATTAATCCTGATCTGAGTGACAAACAGTTTGGAGCCTGATCAGACGCCGGTTACCCGGCTTCTGATCTGGCTCCAAATAGTTTGCAATGGAAAAAAACTAGTGTTAGCATAAACGCGTTTATTGGAAAGAATAACATATTCACGGTGAAAACCACGGGTTACTAGAATAACCGGAATACACCGGAATATACCGAAATACACTTAAATATACCTATTATAGATCATAAAACAGATTCAGATGATGTATTTACCCATGTTGTGTATTAATGTATTAAGTTTGCACAGGAAATATGCAAATTGTGTGTTATAAATGGTTTTCTGTTGAAATCACAACCGAAATACACTTTGTAATGTGTCAGGTGAGAATTACACATGCGTGAGAATTCACAGTGTATTTCGGTTATGATTTCAACAGAAAACCATTTATGACCCACAAATTGCATATTTTCTTTGCAAATTTAATAAATTAGTCCATAAAATATATATATACATCATCTGTAACTGTTTTATGATCAGTACTATGTATATTTAGGTGTATTTCGGTGTATTCCGGTGTATTCCGGTTATTCTAGTAACCGAAAACCACTGTGCATGTAACCTTTCGCTGTAGTCTGATTTATGACACGTAACTATGGTGTACCAAAGGGGTCTAAAGTATAGATGCTGCTCAGGCAGTATCTAGATGCTGCTCGGGCAGCATCTAGATGCTGCTCGAGCAGCGTTATGCTGCCTAGGCAGCATATATGCTGCTCGAGCAGCATCTAGATGCTGCTCAGGCAGCATTATGCTGCCCGAGCAGCATAACGCTGCTCAGGCAGCAGTTATTTATAGATTTCGCCTGGTTTACAATGAACCAATCAAAATCGATTTTACATATACAGATATGGTGTACCGAGGGGGTCAAAAGTATAGATGCTGCTCGGGCAGCATTTATTTATAGCATTTGGTGTTATCCAATCAAAACGCTCGTTCCTTTCAGTAGCTTTTGCCAATTGCATTATTACCCCAAACCACAAACCACAAACTACAGACTTTAGACCAACTTTTTAGCGATATTTTAATAACACAACCCCCTTTATCACGACTAGGATTGTTTTAGTATGTGTGGATCCTGATCTACCAGCAAAATAGATGGGTATTGAAGGGTTAAAACTAACTGGATTTATTAAATATATTTATTTCATTTCTTCCATGAGGAGATGAGATGTTTGCTACAAACAGTTGGGGTTAGCGCGTAATTGTGTCATTTCCTGGCAGCGAATGATTATTTAATTCCTCTAGAACGCTTCATATAATATTACAATAATATTAATCTGGTATAATGATAATTAATTAATACAAGTTTTGATAGCACATAAATCGAACTGACAATGTCGATATACATATTGTATTTAAAACCTTACCTTCGTAGCAGATTTTATATAGCCATGTCCTATCGATTCGAACGTAATCAGCAGCCTCAGACGTTGTTTTTTTTATCACAAATTCCATTTATTTTCACATCTCGACCCAAAACACTAGAACTCTTTATTAATGTTTGCCAAGCACCACACGCTAAAACTCTTTTTTTTCACCATTCACACTTTGACAGCCTTCCATAAGTCACAGAATTATACACTGTATAATTCCGTGCATAAGTAGCAGTATGCTACGGTTATCGTTCAATTTGATCCGATATATAGATTCCTACATGTATAAACAAATGGTGTATATTCAGATCAAACACCATGTAACTTAAATTTGCATCCCACCTGCAATTAGACTTTTTGACAGCAAATTAGAAACCACGAGTACACGTGTCACTAACAAACAAACAGTGCTCATGTGAAGTGTACACTTGTCCTATGCAAGCAGCAGCCCCCTAACGTCTACACTATTGTTTATTTGCAACATTTCTACTTTATAGTCAAAACAGAACTAGACTTAATTGGAAATTTGAATTTTGTCTGTGTATGGTTTATGGTTGAGTGAGTTAACATGCCAAATGCCATACTTGACCCAGAGAGTAACTAACACAGGAGAGGGGGTTCACACCTTTTTATTTATAGAATTTATGACCCTCTGTTAGAACATCTGGTTTTGATTCTTTTTGTAATGCCCTATCATGCTAAGCGCGACTTTGACAACATTTGCAAACAGCTTGGATTCAGATCAGACAAAAATCTGTAAAACCATGGAATTATACACTGACATGGAATTATACACTTCTGTATATTTCCTTGGTAAAACCTCTTATTTTCTATCTGATTAACCAATGACCCCATAGCTTGTTTTAAGTTTTGAAGACAGGTGACCACTTAAAAGGGGTTGATAGTAAGGCAGAATACACCTTAAGATGCATTCTGCTTTACTTTCAGTCTGCTTTAAGCTACAATCTGCTAGAATATACAAACTATTTTAAGGTTGCCTACACATGTCAGTATTATTATAAATTGAAACTAATTTCTTTGGTGAAGGACTAAATTAGAGGCGTTAAAAGGTCTATTTATGAGGGAACTGGTTCATGACCACAAAATTTGCTTAATAAATAATTATATAATTTATTAAAACATATTTACTCTCCTCGTGCTAAGCGCGACTTGGCTAACATTTGCAAACTGTTTGGATCCAAATCAGATGCGTCTGCTCTGGATCCAAGCTGTTTGCCACACAAATTCACCGTTTCTTCAGTTTACAAAGGCAAAAAACTGACATTGATTTTTCCCGCAGACAATGTATTTGACACACAAGACAATTTTAGCACTATAAGGGTTATTAAAATTTTATGAATATTATTTTATGAAATATATATTTACGATTCAATATTGTTATTTTTCCCCTTTATATGGCAGTTTTCCTTTAGCATTTTCATTTTACCTCTGGCTTTTTTATCCTATGGCATTTTATCGTATGACCTTTTTCTTAAAATCTAAATGGCGATGTTATTTTCACCAAGAGCCAATCGTTGTCAACTTCACAATTAACCCCCTCATATTGAAAAACAATGTACATGTATTGGCATATTTGTATATGGTTTGGATTCTGATATGACGCAAAGTCATCCTCCGCCTTATCTGCCTCCAAACGGAATATTGAAACGCGTTTTTTCTTGAGCTAAATTAATTCAAAATATTTATGTGAATTAGCTTAATTTTTTGCAATTCGACCCACACATTAATCATTTGAACAATAGTCACGCATATCAAGTATTTGGCTAACAGTGTATTTTTGAATAGTACACTTGCCCTATGCCGACATTGTTAAGGCTCCGCATTGCGTGTCATATAGCAATACATTAACAAATATCAGCTGCTAAACTGTTTCTATTGAACTCTTTGCATTCTGGGTAAGTTGTTCGTCTGCAACAATTTCGTCTACTTCTGATCTAAAATTAGATTTTTCAGATTTTCTTTATAGAGCAAGGTCAGAGTTTCAAACAGTTTGGATCCTGATAGGATGCAGCGTTACGCGGCGTCTCATCAGGATCCAAATGGTTCGCACAGATAATCATAATTCCGCCGCAAGTAGGCAAAGAAGAAACTGTCTTGGACAATGTGCTGAATGCCGTTTATCTGCTATAGAAATATTGTCTTCTCTTATTCCATGAACTTAAATTAGGTACAATGATTTAAGAAAGATAGTAATTGATTCAAACTGTTGTGATCCTGGTCAATTAACTTAGATGATCACTGAAAGACAGTTCCTGGTAACACTACAACAGGTATAAAGCATGCATCCCTGTGCAAATTGTGCCGTTACTGTAATCTTGTCTAGGGATATACCCATTGAGGCGTTTCATGTGAGGCCCGTACCTTGAATGTGTTAGTTTGGTTAGTAAAACCCATTGAAAAAAACCTTGAGTGTGAGTATGTCAGGGCCTCTTTAGACAATTTTAGATTAGTGACATTGGCAAAGCACACTTTGCACCTGCTTTACAGTTACTTTCACGCCTACTGTGGACATTTTGGGGGGGGGGGGGGGGGGGAGAAGTCCAACAAAGAACTGAGGCTGGTTGAAAAAATAGTATAGAATGCGCCTTGAGATGCATTCTATGCTTAATTCCCACTTTGGCCTGCATTAAGTGATCACCTGTTTTCACAAGGCTTAGTGGTAATGGTGCTATGCTTAACATTTGCTATCAGTCTAGACGCAAATCAGATGTCGAGGTACTGGGTGTTCGATCTATATCCACACTGTTAGCATATGTTGTTTAAATGGTTTGAAACACTTTAATGTTGTACATTATGCTGTAATATTCATGTGCAGGGAACTGGTGGTTATGTTATGATTTAATATTTGCAATTGATGTAGGTTCAAATCAAATGCAGAGTCACTAGGGTTTTGATCTGGATCCACGGTGTTTGCAAATGTTATCATAATGTACTCATTTGTCAGAGACCAGGTTACTGGGATTTTGATCTGGAGCCAAGCTGTTTGGGAATGTTATAATATCAAATTTGTGTTGAGATTTCTTAGGGTTAATAGTAAAGACACACCAATAAAAGTGTCAACAGTCGTTATCAAGATCATGCATCTACTTTTTATCCTTGACTGATCGTGATCCAAACTGTTTGCAAATAGAACTAAAATCCGTAATAAGATTTTGTGCCTACGCTATTAGCTTTATAAATGAAAAGTTGAAAATGCATTAAGTGCTTAAATTTATTAAATAAATACATAATTATTACCCTTGGTGAATCTCACATACAAGTGGTTGCTTTAAGCAGATACAAATATTCGTGCTATTTCAGTTTATATATACATGTACATGTATACTCTTTTATTCCACTTTTCAGTGATTTTAAACATTTATGATAATATAAGTACATGACAGATCATATGTAGAAAATAAACTACAACGTATACACTAACTGAAAAAGAGGATTGTAGGAAAAAATGCCAGAGGAAAAAATGCCAAAGGTAAATATGCCATAGGAAAAAATGCCAGAGGTAAAAATGCCATTAGAAAACGGAAAATATGCCATAAGTAAAAATGCCAGAGGAAAAAATGCCATAGGTCCATATATATTTTTTAATTATTATGTATTTTAATATGATTTATAAGGTTATAAGTACTTATCAAACAACATATTGAGGGTAATGAAGTGGTCTTGTAGATTTAACACAAAATGGGTAGGTTTATTTATTGAAATTAATATTTATATTTAGAAGAGAGTGCCTAGAAATTTTTTACAATATATAGATTTGGTTGAATTATATTGTAGAGTATATAATATTTTAATATGAATTCATGCTAAACTATCAATGTCAGATCATGATCATGATCCAAACTATAAATCACGTTTTTAGATCATGTCACAAAGCCAGCCAGCAAGTTTTGGTCAGATTATACCAGACTGCAGGTGTTAATCCCCACTTAATTATGACACTTGACACATAACTCATTCAACCATGAAACTCGTAATGGACAGTTCAAATATCTAATTAAGGATAGTCCATTATTTGATAGTTTAGGGTTGATGTTAACAATATATTGTAAAATAACAAACTGTGCAGAACCTGACTGCTTTTCTTAAACAGTCTAAATACAGGTCATATGCCAATTTATTTGTTTTTTTATCTGTATATCTACACTGTTTGCTAAAACAACTCTAATGTATGTTTCTCCCAAGACTCCCTCTCTTTCTTTCTGTCTCTCCCAAGGATCTGATCTGAATCCAAACTGTTCGCTACAACAACTCTAATGTATGTTTCTCTCAAGACTCCCCCTCTTTCTTTCTGTCTCTCCAAAGGATCTGTTCTGAATCCAAAATGTTTGCTAAAACAACTCTAATGTATGTTTCTCTCAAGACTCCCCTCTTTCTTTTTGTCTCTCCCAAGGATTTGATCTGAATCCAAACTGTTTGCTAAAACAACTCTAATGTATGTTTCTCTCAAGACTCTCTCTCTTTCTTTCTGTCTCCCCCACGGATCTGAATTGAATCCAAACTGTTTGCTAAAACAACTCTTATGTATGTTTCTCTCAATACCCCCTCTCTTTCTTTCTGACTCTCCCAAGGATCTGATCTGAATCCAAACTGTTTGCTAAAACAACTCTAATGTATGTTTCTCTCAAGACTCTCTCTCTTTCTTTCTGTCTCCCCCAAGGATTTGATCTGAATCCAAACTGTTTGCTAAAACAAATCTAATGAATGTTTCTCTCAATACTCCCTCTCTTTCTTTCTGACTCTCCCAAGGATCTGATCTGAATCCAAACTGTTTGCAAATAAAACTCCTGCTCTCAGTCCATGTATCTCACTCCAAGGAATAAGGAATTAACAAACTCTATGTTAATTAATATGTCTTTTTCAAATGGATGATACACTTAATACCAATTAGTTCCATTTTTATGTTCTTTTATCAAACTTTTTTTTAAAGTTTCACTCAATTATCAAAATAAAATATCAATATGTTGCTTCAGAAGTTCTTGTAACTTGATAAAAAATATTATAATACAATAAATTTCATATTTTATTTTTAAACCTATGGCATTTTTTCCTCTGGCATTTTTACCTATGGCATATTTTCCGTTTTCTTATGGCATACCGCTGGCATTTTTTCCTATGGCATTTTTTCCTATGGCATTTTTTCCTCTGGCATTTTTTCCACACACCGAAAAAGAGAGGTTAACTATATTTACAACTAGTACTCTGTACAATCGTTTAAGACACAGTCTGAAAAGTACATTAATGTTATACTGTGCAAACAGGGACGACCCAGCCCCCCTATGTCTATGTAAATGATAAACATCTATATATCTACATTTATACATATGTTGTTTTTTCCAAATTTACTCCTGAACGAATATGATGTTGGTAGTCTAATGCATATAACTTCATATTTAATCATTAATATTTATACGAAACTTGGAAATATGTTTTTTCATTTTGTATACGCCTTGATGACTTTGTGACATATTATACTTATTGTTAAAATTACTATGGAATGACGAGAAACTGTAAAGTTTAAGTCAGTAAAGAAATTTCTGATTCTGATTCTATCTATTCGGTTATTGCTGACCAACAGACAAAATGCGTGCTTTACCGCCACGCGCATACAGCCTGTGACCGTGTCACAATAGCACATATCGCCAAAGGCATGGCGTTTTCTCAGCTTGATACCAGTTTTAGAGGTATATTGTTCCCACGATCCATATATATGCAGGACGAGTTGTGTTACATCATATTGCACTATACGTTCCGTCTAGATACTTGGCATTTACAGGTAGATAAGAGATATGACGTAATATGAACAATATAAATCAAAAGTATAAAGAGTCCTGTGAAATGAGTGTAGACCAAGATCAGAAGGCTTCTAACGGAATCAATTAGGATTAACAAATTTCAAAGAAATTGTTTTTTGTTCATATTTTGTCCAATTAATATTGAAGATGTCCATTGTTGCATATGATTGAGCAATAGTTTATATTCACCTAATCCAGATTAAATATGTAATTCCATTTACATAATTTATTTCTCAGTGATTTTGTTTCTACATGTACGTGTATGGCATTTTGACAAATAGGAAATTGAGACACTATCAAGTCATTCACCTATAGCAATTCAGCAATGTAAGCAGACAACATTTCTGTGTTGATACAGTATTTTCAATAAAGAAATAATTGAAATCCATTTAATATACATATATATATATTTTAAAAAAAAAAAAAACTGATATGTAAACACATTTTTGAAAAGGGAAGAGTTTTTGAAAGGGCAAACTGCAAGATCAGTTCTTTAAATTGGTTCTTATCAAACTCGTGAAACCCATATTAAGTTGATCAGAAAAATTCAATAACAATTATAAAACGTGTACTTGTATAATCCCTTTTATATATAAAATCTTGATGAAATTTTGGCAATTTTGCAAACCTGCGAACAACAGCCACTTTTGAACAACAGCCAGTTTTGCAAGTTATAAAATAGCGATATTTAGTGGTGAAGCAAAAGGAAGATTTTCTCATCGGAAGAAATACTTTTCCCACGTAGTGAAGAATTTATTACATGTACCTATATATATACAGTAAAACCTCTCTATTACGACCACTAAAATGATGGCTAATTGATTGTATAAAAAACAGGTGACAGCTTAAAGCAAGGTGACAGTAAAACAGAAAGCTTCCATGGGAGCTTTCAGTTTAACTGTCACCTTGCTTTAAGCTGTCATCTGTTATAAAAACATAATAATTAATACAATTAAGTGGTTGTAATAGCGAGGTTTTACTGTACATGTTTACTAAATGAACGTTAATGAAAGTATTGTATAAAATTAACAATGTTTTTTATTTATAGAATAATGGATCAGCAGCTTGTCTTACCAACCCTGTAAAATCAGATATCATATTATTAATGGACAATCGACTATTTCCATCCACGTTGGTAACAACGTGATTGGACCAATTAACTTTCCACGAAATTCCTCTTTCAATGAATCTTTCCATTTGCATGAAAAATACGGTTCATCTGATGTAGCATACTGGGGAATGTTACTATCAAATACAAATGACAGAGGCGTGTGATCTGACCATTCATTGAAATTTTCCACAGCAAAATCAGTGGCATACCTGAAATCAGATTCTTTCAGCAATAAATAGTCGACCATGCTTGCCCCGTGCTTATTACAAAAGGTGTATGATCCTACATCACAATCCGTACCCAGTCTGCCATTAGCTATTCGTAGACCTGTAGATTTACAAAGTTCAATAATACTATGCCCGTGAGAATTACAATGTTTATCTATTGAGGTTCTTCCCATGTGCTTGTCGGGAACATAATTGGGCTCATCTAAATAATAATTTTCCCTGTCATATACTATGAAATCGTGTTTACTGCCAACCCGCCCATTAAAATCACCTGTAATAAATATTGAACCTAAATTTTTGAAATCACATATATCGCTCTGGAGATTTGAAAAAGGTCTACACTGTGTACATTATATGCAGGAGAATCCTCACACCAAATATAAACACCACAAATATAAATATCACGATCAAGATTAAAATAATGCCTACAAAGTTTTAACCATATAATTGTATCATAATGATTCTTTACTACAGTAACACCCTTTTCTTTATTTTTAGCATCTCATAGTATCGTTCTTATATATATAGCAATTCAAAACATAATCTCAATCAAAATAATTTTTTGGGTTCATATAATTATGTACACATGGAGAATTAAATTTTCCTTTTTTAAAAAATTCTTCCTTATTTCTCCCTCGTTCTCTCTGTGTCTCTGTCTGTGTCTCTGTCTGTCTGTCTGTCTGTTTCCGATTGCAGATGTCTATGTGTCTGCCTATTTGTCCGATCTGTCATTTCGTCTCTCTCTCCCTCTCTCACTGTTTATCTCTATCTCACTCCTTCTCTCTGTCTGCCTTTTCCCCCTCTCTGTGTCTGTTTTTCTGTCTATTTGTGTGTCTCTCTGTTTCCTTCTCTTTCTCTCTGTCCATGTATGTCTATTACTCTATCTTTCTCTCTATTTGTTTTACTCATCTATTTCACTCCATCTCTATCTCTCTCCCTCTCTCTTTCTGTCTCTCTCTCTCCCTCTCTGTCTCTTTGTGTGTGTCTCTATGTGTCTCATTTTCTCTCTCTGTCTCTCTGGCTGTGTATGTTTGTCTCTGTATCTCTGTCACCCTCTCGTTTTCTTTCTTTCTATCTCTCTCTTTTTTTCTCTCTCTCTAAGTCTCTCTCTCTCTCTTTAGATCTAAGACATTAAATATGATCATGTTTCTCTAATTTGAGAATAGATCTTTTCCTATATCGAATCTATATAGATATAAGTACTATGTATAGATCAATACCTAATCAAACGCTAGATTTATTAAAGCTGACTTATTTAACAGAAAATGGCATCATCCCGTTAAAAAATGGTTCGTTTCAACGAAACGTTTGATGTCAAGCTGTTGAGAGAGGTGTTAGCACACAACCCCTTCCAGAACAAAAAAAAAGCTGGGAAAGTATCGCCGACGCAATAAGTGATGCAGACATGCCCATCGATGGAAGACGAAACGCAAACACAAAACACAAAAATGCAGAAAATTACATATCTTTTAAATTTATCTCAATTTAATTTCGTCTAAGATACAAAATGTTGGAAGTTTATTCAGATGCCGGGTTACCCGGCGTCTGATATGGCTCCAAACTGTTTGCAGGGCAAATACTACATTGTAGTTTTAGCGTAAACGCGATTATTTGGAAAGAATGACGTTTCTCCACTGTAGGCTACATCAAGGATTAACATAACACAGTAAATTAAGACCTACATCATGCATGATTGTACAAGTTGTCCAATTTCGGAACACGATTTAGAAAATACGTATATATATACATAATATGCACAGTGGAGAAAACGTTATTCTTTCCCGTTTAAACGCAAACGAAACGCAAACGCAGTGCATTAAAATGAGTAAAATGACAATTTTTTGACAATTTTGACGACTCATTTTAGACTGAGTGGTAAACAGTTTGGAGCCTGATCAGACGCCGGGTTACCCGGCGTTTGATCTGGCTCTAAACTGTTAGCAATGGAAGTAATAGTTTTAGCGTTTAAAACGCTTTTACATTCAATTAGCCTTCTTTTAGTGTCCGTAATAGAGAGGTTTTACGGTAAATAAATGCTAAAAGTCGCGTTTATGTTAACAAAACACCGTTTAATGCAATCGGCAGTTACTTAACCCGCGGTTAAAATCAATTTTAAGTTTAAACTTTGGTTATGCAACCGTGTAGATCCATATCAAACACCAAATAATTTGCCATGCTTAAATTGGCTTTAATCCTTAACCCTTTACCTGATAGCATATTGCTAGTATTGAAGATAGGAGACCACTTAACGCAGGTTGAAAGTAAAGCAGAATGCGCCATAAGGCACATTCTGCTTTACTTTCAGCCTGCTTTAAGTTACCACCTGCTAGAAATTTAGAAAATATTTCTTCTAATACATATTTGTGACTGTATAGATTGAAACTATTTTCTTCCGCGGAGGATTAAATGGAATGCGCTAAAAGGCGCTTCTATAAGGGAAAGGGTTAACAGGCTATGCGCGAAATTTTTTAACAGTTTTGATCCAGATCAGACGCCGCGAAACTGAATCCAAACTCTGTGTCACTCATATGATCCAACTTTTCTTTAGTTTTAAAACATGAAATGAAAACCGAATTGCTCTTTTTCGCAGACAGTATATATTTAGCAGATTTTATGATTCAGCATGATAAGGGTTAAACGCTTTTCTCAATTTTAAATTTAACTTATTCACCCTTGAACATTTTAATTAATAAATAACAATGTCAGTTTCCAATTAAGGCTTCTAAGTACAGTAATGATTATAAGGTTTGTTTTCTGCAATATTTGCGAAATGACAAGCAGTGCTGATACTGATCTTTCGGTTCCGTTAGAAGCCCTCAGAGATTGGTCTTAACAGTTTTCACAGGACTCTTTATACTTGTGATTCAATTTTTCCATATTAAGTCATATGAAGTCAGATCTCTTATCTACCTGTAAATGCCAAGTACCTAGACAGAACATTTAGCGCAATATGATGTAACAAAACTCTTCCTCTTCCTCCGAAACTGGTATCCCGCTGAGAAAAACGCTATGCCTTTGGCGATAACTGCTATTGTGACGCGGTAAAGCACGGATTATATCTGGTGGTCAGCAATAACTGATAAAATAGATGTTTCGCTACCCGCACTTTGCGTATTTAAGCATCGTTACCTTCCACAGAATATTTGATTTACATTTGCCTACATGTAATATAAAATACAATACATATGTTTTAGATCCAGATCTCTCTTATAAATATTAGATAAATGTGTGATAAACCAAGTCAGTTATAGTAGCGAAAAGGTGCAAACAGTGTGGATCCAGAACAAACACCTAGTGACTCTGCATTTGATTTGATCCTACGTCATTGCCAATATTAAATCATAACATAATAACCACCAATTCCAAGCACATGAATATCGCAGCATAATTAACAACATTAAAGTGTTTCAAACAACATATGCAAGCTGTGTGGATCATGACCGAATACCCAGTACCTCGGCATCTAATTTGCGTCTAGAATGATGGCAAATATTAATCATACCACCATAACCACTTAGCCTAATAGCCTATAATAATAAGTATTTCCTCCTTGTGAAAACAGGTGACAACTTAATACAGGCAGGAAATTAAGCATGAATGCATCTCAAGGCGCATTCTATACTATACTTTCAACCTGCTTTAAGTGGTCATCTATCTAAGTTTACTGACCAGGATCACGAATTAATAAGCACTTATTAATTCGTGCCAGGATCAAAACAGTTTGAAATCAATTTACTATCGTACTTTAATTCATGTACCTAATTTTAGATTATGAAATAAGACAACATGTTTAACCCATTACCCCATAGACTGTTTCTCATATTGAATATAGATGTCCACTTAAAGTAGGTTGAAAGTGAAGCAGAATGCGCCATAAGGTAAGTTTCAATTTGTAGGTTCATCGAGAATTGATCTGCATATTTTTAATACGATTACATAGAGACTTTACAGGGTGATTGTAAATATTGTGAAATTGACACAGATTGGCTCTTGGTGACATATAACTCCGCCATTTAGATTGTAAGAACAATTTCTACGAAAAAATGCCTAAGGAAAGAAAAGGCCAGAGGTAAAATGCTAAAGGAAAACTGCCATATAAAGGGGAAAATAACAGAGGAAAAATATTCATAAAACTTAAATAACCTTTATCGTGCAAAAATTGTCATGTGTGTCAAATACATCGTCTGCAAGAAAAATCAATGTCAGTTTTTATGCCTTTTTAAACTGCAGAAACGGTGAATTTGGGCAGAGTTGGGATCTAGATCAAACGTGTCTGATTTGGATCCAAACAGTTTGCAAATGTTAGCCAAGTCGCGCTTCGCACGAGGAGAGTAAATATGTTTTAATGAGTTATATAATTACTTATTAAGTACATTTGGTGGTCAAAACCCCATTAATACACCATTTTACGCATCTAATCTATTCCTTCACCGAAAAATTAGTTTAAATTTATACCGACATGCGTATGCAACCTTAAAAATATTTTTTATATTCTAGCAGATTGTAGCTTAAAGCAGACTGAAAGTAAAGCAGAATGCATCTTAAGGTGCATTCTGCTTTACTTTCAACCTGTTTTAAGTGGTCACCTGTCTTCAAAACTTAAAGCAGACTGTATATATGGGTAAATTGTTTAATCAGATATAAAATAAGAGGTTTTACAGATTGTTTTTGTCTGATGTGAATCCAAACCGTTTGCAAATGCTGTCAAAGTAGCCCCTAGCATGATACGGGTTTACAAAAAGAATTAAACTTTCAAACTTTTATTTATCATAATTGTATAAGGTTCACTTTACCATGAACAGCATTAACATTATACAAATATTAAATAAATACAAATATAAATAGGGAAGCCATTAGTTGGGAACACGCAAACTATTTGAATTTGTTGAAATTTATTTAAAGTCTAAATAAAAACTTTTACACTTGAATATATAGATGTTTATCGAAATTCGTTCCATAGATAGTAATATATGTTCATGTATGTGGCCTGACAGATTAGATCATGACATGGAGGAATTATACCCTCCATGATCATGATCAGGCCCCAGGTGACTCGGCGTCGAAACCAGTGGGTTAGACAATACTATTAATGAAAAGGTGTGAAACCCTGCTGTTATTCCTTGTTTCACGCATGACATTTGACATGTTAACTCACTCAACCATGTGTCCATTTACACAATTCCAAATAAGTCTAGTCCTGTTTTGACATAGTTGATATGTTGCAAAAGTGACAACAGTGTTTTGACGTTAGGGGCTGTTGCTTGGAAAGGACAAGTGTACACTTCACATACACATGTTAGTGACACGTGTACTCTTGGTTTCTAATTTGCTGTCAAAAGTCTAATTTCAGATGGGATTCAACATTTTAAGTTACATGGTGTTTGATCTGAATATATACTATTTGTTAATACCACGGAGTACTCCGTGTTAATGCGGTTTCCTTAATACATGTAGGAATCTATATATCGGATCAAATTGAACGATAACCGTCGCATACTGCTACTTTTTGAAGGCTGTCAAAGTGTAACTGGTGACAAAAAAAATGTTTTAGTGTGTGGTGCTTGGTTAAACCACGAATGAATTATAATTCATTCGTGGTTAAACATTAATAAATAGTTCTAGTGCATTTGTTCGAGATGTGCAAATAAATGGAATTTGTGATAAAAAAAAATCTGCCGCTGCTGATTACGTTCAAATCGATGGGACATGGACATATAAAATCTGCTACGATCGAGGTAAGGTTTTAAAAACAATGTATATTTTGTGTTCTCAAAACTTTTATTAGTTAAATACCATTATACCAGATTAGTATTCTTGTAATATTATATTAAGCGTGCTAGAGGGATTAAGTAATCGATCACTGCCAGGAAATGACAAATTTACGTGCTAACCCCGAACTGTTTGTAGCGATCGCCCCGAATATTACCTGATATAGCTAAACCATAATATAAACTTAATACGTTTGCAAAATCTTTACATTATTTCAGCTTGAAATAACATATTCAATCGTTATAAAGGAGGATGTTTCATGAGAAAATCCTTAAATAAAGTTGTTCTGAAGTCTGAAGTTTGTGGTTTTGGGTGATACGTGCCACTGGGTATTTTACTGCCACATACTCCGCTTAAAACAATTAATTATGTATAATTTTTAAAAAAAATCTAAGAACTATATAAGAAAGAACTATGTTCAGTCTTTATTACATTAAACTGCTCCTGAAAAGGTGCAAGCGACATATAGATAGACGTTATACGATTCAGACTGACTTCCATGATTAAGCACACGCACCTGTCTTTGTTAGACCGATTTTGATTGGTTCATTGTAAAATTGGCGAAATCTATAAATAACTGCTGCCTAGGCAGCATAATGCTGCTCGGGCAGCATCTAGATACTTTAGACCCCTTTGGTACAACTCGCAAAAGCAACTGAAAGGAACGAGCGTTTTGATTGGATAACACTAAATGCTATAAATAACTGCTGCCTAGGCAGCAATATGCTGCTCGGGCAGCATATTTGCTGCCTGAGCAGCATATATGCTGCTCGAGCAGCATCTAGATGCTGCCTAGGCAGCATAACGCTGCCCGAGCAGCAAATATGCTGCTCGAGCAGCATCTAGATGCTGCCCGAGCAGCATCTAGATACTGCCCGAGCAGCATCTATACTTTAGACCCCTTTGGTACACCATACGTAACACCGGCGGAAGTGGTCCAATGGTAGCATACTCGAATACGATCTCAGGGGTCGCGAGTTCGATCCCCGCCGGACCAAGTCATTCAGCTGATATTAAAACTGACGTCCGATGTATCAGTGCATAACACTAGGCACCTAAAGAACCAGAGAACTTTGTCGGTAATAAGAGTAGGGTGATCACGCCCGGGTCTTCTTTATCTGCTCTCCTCTCTCTCAAATTAGTCCGAAGATAGCAGAAACGGACGTTACGTAACACAAAATCAACCCCAAAAACCCCCCCAAATAGACACGTATTAGTGTTTTCTTCTGATTTTTTATATTCTGGATGATTTCTCTACAGCCATTTAGAAAATCGGATGGCTGTAATTTTTGTGCATAATGTACAGTAGAGAAGACATTATTCTTTCCCGTTTAAACGCAAATGCAATGCACTCAACTATGGAAATTTACTTTTAGAAATATATTACTATTTTTAATCTGAGTTGCAAACAGGTTGGAGCCTGATCAGACGCCGGGTTAAGCCTTTTTGCAATGGAAATAATAGTTTTAGCGTACAGTACTGAACCTTATTAAATTAACAATTTATGCGATTCGCTTGCAATTCGATGGCAATTCGTTTGTGAATATTTTCCAACGCAATTAACTCGTTAAGGTTGCCTGAATTGTTTATCTCATCAATATTCGCAAAAATGCCTTCGTTACTGTTTTTCGATTCAGTTTTTGTCACAACCGCTTCGGAAAAATCGCTTGAAACGAATCAAGCACACGGTTTGCTTTCAGAGGCGCCATATTCGATGTATATTGCGATGTCAAGCTAATTACAGGTGTAATACCCCCATTCCACGAGACGGCGCTCAATGGCGATCTCCGCGCTCCGACAGAGCGCCATAGGTCGCCTCAGCATGAGGCAATCTAACGGCATTTACGATCCGATTGCGTTCAGATTACGCTCCGATGGCGATCCGTTAGCGATCTGTAAGATCCGATAGCGACTTCATGGTCATTGGTCGCCACCAAATTCATAAAAATGTTGCGCTCTTGTATGATCAGATTGCGTTCCGTACGCGCTCCGTTGGCGCTCAAAGGCGACTAAGATGCGATCTATTGCGCTATATTGGCGCTCCGATGGCGACCACTGCAACCTATGGCGCTCAAAAGGAATTACAGACGATTCGTCACCATGCAAATTCGTCACCAAAGCGATATATAGTAATGGCAAAAGACGATTCGTCACCAAAGACTTTGTATAGGGTATTTTCTTACCTGGTATATATATGATCAGGATTATTTTTCTGTTAATTGTATCAGTTATATTGTTGAAATTGACGAGTATCGATAAGTCCATATGTATATTCTAGCATTTACAATTGTAATATATAAATTACTATAAGTATAAAAGATGAATCTAGATGCCGAAATTTTTCGAAAAAAAAATTAAAACTATGACCAAGTTTCCTTTATTACTGCCTTAAGCAGCCACCTGTCTAAAACACCACTAACATGAAGAGTTTTCAGTGTATAAGATGTGTTTTAGGTTCATTGCTTGCACTTAGAAAGGTTGCTGGTTAAAGTATGCTCAAAGTTAAACAGAAAGCTCCTACCGGAAAATCCTTATTCTGCCATATGTAGAATTTTCAATGTTTAAGATGTGTTTAAGGTTCATTGCTTGAACATAAGACAGGTGGCTTTTTAAAGGAAGATGAAACTTAAGATCACAAATCTCCTATATGACCTTCTTTATTACTGCCATTATATCTAAGCAGCCAGCTGTCTAAAACACTAATAATAGGTAGACTTTTCAATGTAAATATGTGTTTAGGTTCTTGCACTTGAGAAATGTGGATCGTTACAAAACAAATACGTGAGTATGTTCGCTGACCCTGGCTTTATTAAACTAATCTTAAATAAAAAGGGAAATGTGAGATAAATCATCTCTATAGTGTCCACAGAAATGAAGTTTTTTTTTAAATCTAGCCACCTGTTTAAGAAATCATAAAACGGAAATTGACATGAATTTATTGAGTGTTTTTTTTTATATATACATGTATAATATTCGAATGTGTTATTTAAAATGAATGCAAAAAATGATCTAAAGCTACAATTAATACAGTAAGAAACAGTATAGGGTCAAACGTAAAAGTTTGTTATATATACCGCCAAAGGCAGATTACTTTAATTACATGTACATTGTTGTTAATCTGGTGTGAAACGTTGATTGGTAATTACCCGACCTGTTATAACTGTATTGATATTAACTGTAAAAACAACATACCAATTAATGTAAATATCATAGGCACACGTACAAAGGAATGTCATGCTCAGTGAACATACACGTGTCAGTCAGTCATGTGTCAGTCAGTTTGAAACTGGATACTGATAACAGGTATTCTTTGATTCAGGCTTCAAATATCACCGATTAAAGTAGTTATATAAATAGTTTAAAAATGATGAGAAAGTAAGAAATTAATTAAATACTTAATCCCATCAATCCGTTAAAACAATACATGTACTATATATAAAGGATTATACCAATTAATGAAAGGTAGCATGTTAATGCAGGGAAAAATTATACAGCGTAAAAGTAATGCAGAAATATTGTTAATGCATTACCTTGGCCCTACGTGTCTCCATTAGGTTAGAAAGTAAAATTGCATTTATACATCTATATGAATTTATTTCCAAACGACGCTTAAAAGGATGGGAATGAAATGTCATCTATAGTTTCTGGTTGCATTTTATTTCTTCCGCTTGACAAGCATTTTGGAGCCAGATCATATGTGGATACAAACTATTTGTTAAAATATTACCAAATTGCCCCTAATAGCGTAAATATAGCCATAATAATTACATTTCCCGTATCGGGCTCCTAACTGTCTGACCAAAAATTGTCCGTACAGATCGGGATCCAAACAAAATGTAAGTGTCAATTAGATCTACATAACGTGTATATTAACACTACAAAAAGGTAATTATAACACCTATGTGTGAACAATTATACTCATTAAAGCAGTAGATCTATATAAAAAATTGTACTATATTTCCTTTGGTGACGAATTGACTACCCCTTTTGTACTATATTGCTTTGGTGACGAATCTGCATGGTGACGAATTGTCCATCATCCCTCAAAAGAGATCCGATAGCGATGTCGACGACCAATGGAGATCCATTACCGCTCTGTTAGCGCTCTACTTGATCTGATTAGGGAGATACCCTATGAAGACCTGTGGCGCTCTGCCGTGCTCATTCGTTTTACATTTAGGCAAATACCAATACATATAGCTGCTTTCTTTTTGACATACAAGTGTCCACTCAATGCAGTAACATAGTAATGCAGACGATTCGTATAAGAGTTTTCTGCATTACGTCCGTACTGCCATAAGTCACTAGAAATCTGTGTTTTTTTCATTTAATAGTTACTACAAATGTTCTAACGCACATCAAAATCAAATGTTTAACGCCATTATATTAACATACTTTTCGGTATCATCATTGTATGGGTGTATAACAGTTTGGATCCGGATGAGAGGTCGAGTTACATCATGCAATTTGGATATATTGATAGAAAATACTATCGGGTATTTTAAAATGCAGATGCTCACTATCAGATCGCCACGGAGCGCGAAGTAGCTACTGATTTGCTTTGTTGGATGATGGTGGCGCTCTAAGGTGATCCAATAGCGCTCTAGTTACGATCTTGGCGATCAAGTAGCGCTCCAATGGCGACTTAGGCGATCAATTAGCGATCTGGTGGCGTTCTGGCCGGAGCGCCACGGATCTTTGTGCAGGGGAGTAAACCGACGGCGACCTTGGCGATCATGGAGATCAGATAGCGACCCATTTGCGCTCAGGTTGCGCTCAGGTTGCGCTCCTGGCGACCTCTGCGCTCTGCATGGCGACCTGCGGCGCTCTGACAGAGCGCCATACATCGCCGTCTCGTGGAATGCGGGTATAAGATCCCAAAGAGCCCTTTAAGCACATGAAAAATACGAATTACCAGACTTGGATTCGAACACATAGCGACGAGAAGCTTAGTGATGTAAGTCTATACATGTACCACTAGGCCACGGAGTCCCCTATATGATATTATATTGATATCTGTGAAGGGATAAAAGGGTCGAAGAGACCTTTAACCCATTGAATGTTAGTGCCGAATAAACGCACCCTTTACAAACAATTGACAGTGAAGAATGCGTCACTTGTTTAAGTGTTTTCTTTTGAACTGTCCAAGTTATCTTTAGATTGGAACATTCTAAAACTTTAAAAGGGATGAGTTTTCTCTACATCCAGTTATACGGATAGCTGTATTTTTTTGTGCGTAATGTGCAGTAGAGTATACATTATTATTTTCCGTTTAAACGCAAACTAAACTGTGGAAATTTACTTTCAGAAAATTTAACTAATTTTTTAATCTGAGTATTAAACAGGCTGGAGCCTGATCAGACGCCAGGTTACCCGGCGTTTGATCTGGCTCCAACCGGTTTGCAATGGAAATAATAGTTTTGGTATATAAATGCGTTTATTGGGAAATAATAAAATATCAGTAAATGTAGCATACCGGTCTCGTGCTGCACGAGGATCATACTTATCTCAAGTAGGAAATTGTACGATTATATATTCGATGTTACCTTGCTTACCTATTTACCATTATTACCTATTCTGTTCTAAAAATAACTCTGACAAGTCAGAAAATCGGACAATATTCTTTCCCAATAACCAAGTTTACGCTAAAACTACGTGTATTTTTTCCATTGCAAACGGGTAACCCGGTGTCTGATCAGGCTCAACAATGCTTTTTACTCAGATTAAAATTCATAGTCAGAATCTTTAACAAGTTGTCATAATTTACATGTACATGTCATTGAAATGCGTTTGCGTTGCGTTTACGTTTAAACGATAAAAAATAATGTTTTCAAGGGCTTGTCATTTGCAGTTAGTGATGAATGCGATCGGCGTTTCCTCCTCTGTTTGTCTTTGCGTAACATGTTGTATCAACGACCCTAAATATTCGAAACATGCTAGACTTACTTGAAAACTGACCTGTCTATTTAAAGGTTAACCCTTTCATGGTCAAATTAATCGTGAAGTTTTTACCCGTTCACCGCCATATTGTCGTCTGCCTCATGATGTTGTCTTCAAAATCGTTTCAAAGTTAGATTTAACGCCTATACAAACTACAGGACGAGCTGAGCAATACACCCGATTTTTGCTTCGTTGTTGTCGTCGATGTCGTCTGAGTGGTCGTGGGCGACGTAAAGTATTGGAAGAAAATGTTCATAACTTCTACGTCCTTTGAGATATTGCTTTCATGTTTGGCATATGTATATGGACAAGGTCGCTCAATACACGCAAAAAGTATGACCATAGTAAATGTGACCTTGGCCCGCGTCTAAGTTTCGGATTGTGCGAACAGTTTAGATCCTGATATGAGCCCCCCCCCATCCCAGTTTCCTTCCTACGTGCCTGAAGTGCAATTTTAGTACGAAATTAACGGTTAAAATACATGTGATTTTAATTTAATAGTATTATGTAACCCTTTTTCTTGTTGTAGTATAGTCTGTTGTGTTATTGTTATCTGGCAATTTGGATAAAACAAATCGAATGTATGCATTTTTTATTTGAGAGGTCTAAAACTGTCTTGATCTAAACCAGACACGGCGTAAACTGCATGAAAAATAGCCTTTACATTACAGTACATATCAATAACTTCAACTTCTCGTAAGACCTGTTAACCCTTTCATGATCAAATTTATCGTTGGATTTCTACCCCTTCACCACCATATTGTCGTCTGCTTCAATATTGTTGTCTGCAATATCGTTTCAAAGTTAGATTTAGATTTGGTCGACAGCGGGAAGTCCGTACTCTCTAGTGCAGGAAATGCTGACGACTTTCACATGATCTTCTTCGGCATGTGCTTATATAGTACTCCCTCCCTACAACGGCCCCTCCCAACAACGACTCCCTCCTACCAACGACCTTTGCCGCTGTTCCCAAAACAAGACACTTATGTCCAACCTTTTCATGGCTGCAATACCTTCTGCTTAAAATTGTCGTCTGCTGTTTTTCTCAAAGTTACATAATGGACATTTTGACAGACAAATCTTAATAACGAGTGAACGATAGCTTGAATCCAGAACAGACGCCGCGTTACGCGGCGTCTGATCTGGATTCAAGCTGTTTGCAAATGTAAACCAATTTTCCTCTCTATAACGACTCCCTCGGAACAACGCACATATTTTTTGTCTCTCATTGGATGTCGTTGTAGAGAGGGAGCGATGTAGTACAAAATTTAAATAAAGAAAAGTTTGATAAGCGTCATTGCCTTCCTTGATAGCTCAGTCGGTAGAGTGATTGAGTATCAATCCTAGGTCCTAGGTTCGAGTCCCATTTGATTAAAAAAAAACCACCAATTGTCCATACATGTAACGCAGTGATCAAAGGACAAGTTAATATGTTTAGTCACAAATGTAATAATGAATGATATCAAATGCAAGTATAGTCAAGTTTCAGCTAAACGTTGTGAGGATTTATACCCTTTATGACAGCTTGATACGTGACAAAAGCAATGCAGAGAACAGAACCTAAAGGAGCTTTTATGCATCACTTTTGTCAAGCATTAAGCAGTCACCTGCATTTAAAGATATATAGCCTACAATATTCAATGGTCCATTATAACAGGTTAGACTTCAAGTATTATTTAGAGCTGACGGCATTTTAAAGTTGAACTCAAGGGAGGTAACTCGGATTGTGTTAACATTTTGTTTGAATTTCTTGCAATCATTATATAAAGTAAAGTCTGCTGTAGATTTTCATTAATTTTTTGTTACTTGTAGAATTAAGTAATATCCATCTTATAAGTCTAGAATTAGTGTATGTTAAACAGCTAGATTTTTTGTAATTTGAAATTAAGTGATTTTTTCAGAACTTGACTTTTTTAATCATCGATATTTCTAGAAAATATTTCAGGAATTTTTTTTTGGACAATATCTTAAATTTTCTGTACAGTTTACTTGAATGTATAGTAATTATTGAGTTTTATTTATGCTTTTCGGTGGATTACCACGAAAAAGCAGTGGATGATCACTTGGTAATCCACTGCAGTGGATTATCACCAATCGCTTTTATTATGAATTTTCCCCGTAGGGCTCCCCAAGAATCGTAGTCAATCGTGTCTTATCGTTAAAATCCGGCAGTCCGATTTGTCGCGAACTACTCACCGGAAGAGCACGAATCCAAACTCGGGAGCAACGAAGTAATTCGGATGACGTCATTATACCGCCAACTGTCACGCCACATGTGTTCGACATAAAACGTGGGGCTCAACACGGGATAAATAATGTACGTTCGCTTTCAATTTTGAAACAATTTCGTTTAAAAAGTGGCTTTAAAGCATAAATAAATAGAATAACTGTGTTTTTTCAGTGTAAGATCGAATTTAATCCATTTCGTGAACATCAGACTGTTATATTTTCACTCGTGGCTTCGCCACTCGTGAAAATATAACGTCTGATGTTCACTCAATGGATTAAATTTCGATCTTACACTGAAAAAAACAGTTATCCTCTATATACTATTCTATAAAGAAAATATTCCTGTTTATTCAAAATGGAACTTTTCTCAACTAAAGGTCCTGTCAGAAAAAAACGGTGCTGTATTCGTTCTCTTTTTGGACACTTTATATGCGCTTTTTTGCGCTTTATGACGTCATTGAGAGTGATAGGGTTGTAAATCAAAGATTTACTTAAGAAATGAACTGGATATTTTCGGCGTTTAAGCGAAATAAACGACAGAAAATGAACGGCAAATTTCATGAATCGCGTTAGCGATTCAAGGTAAATTTGCCGATCATTTTCTGTCGATTATTTCGCTTAAACGCCGAAAAAATTCAGCTCATTATTTAATTAACATTATATTTGCTGTTATTTTTAAAACTAAATGAACATTTTATTAGTATGCATGTATGTTAGAACCATAGTAGAGGTTGTTAACACAAATAATGTATATCGTAAAATAGAACATCCATAACTGCCATTACACAGGGAACGCAGCAAATTGATTCGCGGAGATCAGATCCATGAACCCGCCTCCTATGTGAACGACATCCACAAGTCTCGCCCCTAGATAAATTGCGTTTATATACGAAATAAACGGCATTTGTTCCAATGGAATTAAATGGGGCGAGTGTAAATATATACCAATTTAGACGTTATTTAGGTATTGATTAGTGAACCATTTTCCCTATAGAATCGTCTATTAGCACATTAAATTATTATTTCATAGAAGAAAATATTTCCAATGTAAACAGTTGCGAAATTTACCAAAATAAATACTTTCTATATCCTAGTAGGTACATGTAATAGCCTAAAGCCGACTGAAAGCAAAGCAGAATGCGCCTTAAGGCGCATTCATTTTTACTTTCAACCTGCTTTAAGTGGTCACTTATCTTCAAAATTCTAAACAGGCTGTGGGGTAAAGAGTAAGAGTAAACGACAAATCTTTGCAGTGAAATAGATCAACAGTTACCTGAAATACACGCGAAACATGACGAGTTGCTGTTATGACGGGCGTTATTATTATTGTCATTATTATTACCGTATTATTACTTTCATACGAGATTTATATAGTGCTCCTTTCGCACACAAGTTTTGCGTTCAACTTATTATTATCATTATTATAATTATTATTATCATTATAATCATTAGTATCATATCAGATTTATCTAGCACTCTTTGTTTATACGAGAGCTTTCAAACCATTTTGAACCAGATCAGACGCCGTAAGAAACGTTTTTGCAGACCACAATACTAAAGTAGATGACAATAAAGCGATGAAGGGGTCATATTTTCCCGATAAATTGGGCGCCTAAGGGTTAAAAGAAACACAACTACATCTGCATCGCACTAACTTCAATGGAGGAGAGTGGTTTTTTTTCTCTTTAAACGAAATTGAGCGCAATTAATATTGCAAATAGTGTTAAAACAATAACTTATCTTTGTAAATGTAGACGAATTGTTCTAATGTGAGTGGCAAACAGTTTGGAGTCTAATCAAACGACAAGCAACTCGATGTCTGGGGCCTGTTTCATAAAACTTCGTACGATAAAAACGGTTGTAAAGTCAGCACTTAAAAATACATTTAATTTCTGATTCCTTTATCTAATCCTGTCTTGTAACATCTCTTTGGAATCGTCTTTTCAAGATGACTCCAAAGAGATGTCACAAGACAGAACTATATGGAGAAATGAATGATAATTTAGACTTTTATAATCTGACTTATGACCATATTTTGCGTACGATGTTTTATGAAATGGGCCCCAGGGGCCCGTTTTACTGAACAACTTACGCAACTTTTGCAACTTTTGCGTAAGTCAAAATCGTTTAACTCTTATTTTTCGATCATAAACGTTTGCAAACAGCAACTAGCCAGATCAGAGGTCGCGCTAAAAGCGCGTCCTCTCATCTGGCTATTTGCTGTTTGTAGCAAGTGATAATAAAAACTATGAATTAAAATTTAAAATTTTGACTTAGGCAATAATGTTGCGTAAGTAGTTTAGTAAAATGGGCATGATTGTTGTAGCAAGCACGCGTTTATTGGGCAAGAATGCCGCCATCGCCATTGTACCTGATATTATGCTACATTTGTAAGACCGACCGGGTCCCTCAGAGTTAGCAACCCTTCTTCGTACAGCTCTTCATTAGTGAGGTCACTATCTAGGTTCTGGTACCCGTGCTCGATATCCTGGAACTGAAACCCGGCAGCAATGTTTCTCGTGTCTAGCGTGTAAACCGATATGGTTCCCGGATTTTCTAAACCTCCGATCATCATTATATACCGCAACCGTGGCCTAGTGGTTAAGGCGTCCGCCTCGGAAGCGGGATGTCGAAGGTTCGAATCCCGGAGCCGGATACGGGGTTGGGACTGATATGGCCGGTTGGTGAGCCGCCAGCTAGTTAAATGAATGGTTACCGTAGGCCCGTCTCTGCCAGGCGCCCGGCAATAAGAGAAGGGATTCGGGAGGTACTGTGCGCGCAAAAAGGATAGGTGTCTCATAAGCCAAACTGGCTGGCCCTTTCAATAGGGGTGACACTATAATAAACAAAGCCTTTACCTTTTATATAGCGACCTTTGCACGCGCGGAATATTCTGAGAGATTCTGGTTCCGGACCTTTACTGATTGATTGAGAGTCCCACGACTCGTCAATCGCTTCGCCGCCGCTTGGATCAGCATTAAATAGCGGAAATGACGTGTTTATGCTTGCAATGCGTCGTTCGAGTTCACTTCCGGTGTCTGCAATTACTGATGTCCCGCCGCATCTGATACTGAAACTCCTTGCGCCGGTTATAACAGCAGTTTCTAGATCCCCGTCTTTATTTCGATCTGCGATCGTTGATTGGCCTAGAACATATAATTATACTTCATATCTTACTTCTAACTTTGCATTGTTTCCCACATAAAAGGGCCTTTTAGCGCATTTGATTTTTTCCTCCACTGAAGAAAATACTGTCAAGCATATGTATTATAAGAAATATGTTCTATATTCTGGCAGATAGTAGCTTAAAGCAGGTTGCAAGTAAAACAGAATGCCCCTTAAGGCGCATTCTGCTTTACTTTTAACCTGCTTTAAGTGGTCGCCTATCTTCAATACTAGAAACAGGCTATGTGGAGAAGGGATAATAACACATGTGCATTAAAGTTGTAAAAGCTGTTATGTTATGACTTGTTAGCTAAATAAAAGTTTATAGACAAAACCCTCTAGTCAGAGTTTATATGATATATTTCTGATAAACACTGATAAATGTTTGGCAAGATGAATTCTTTGCATGCTGGGTAATGTTTTCATCTGCAACAATTTACGTCTGCTACTGTTCTAGAAATAGCATTTTCCAAATTTCGTTTTTAAAACAGTGGCAGAATGTAAAACTGTTTGGATCCTGATGAGATGCTGTATTACTGCATACTCATATTTCAGAATGTATATCCTGTATCGTTGGAGATAGTGGTTTCAAGCTGGTTGTACCCTGCTTGAAAGAGGTCAATTTTTTCTTCAAAACTAGAAAGAGGCTGTAATGGGGGTAAAAAGTTAATTTGAAATATCGAGGTTTGACTGTACTGAATTTAACACGTAACAAAGCTTACTGAAACAAGGCTGCTCTACATCGCCCACATGACAAACAAGTTGAAATTTAAACAAAAAATTACAATGATATCAATCTTTTCATATTCAATTTCATTTCTGTGTCCGAAGCTTTCACTCTTCAACTAAACATTAAAACAGGAAGCACAATATAAGCAGAGAGGATATACAATTCAATCGCTCTAACTCAAACTATGCTCTTTGAAGCATGGTGAAAGTAAAACACAGAACTGCAGATCAGGGGAGCACTTCAAAGACCAAAATCTTTAAGTCTAAACCAAATCCTATAGTATGACTACTCATTAGAATCGTCTCAACAAGATTAATCTTATGAGTATCACACCATAGGGTTTTGTGCAGACGTTAAGGAGAAAACGTTGGAAAACTTGGGTTTACTCCCTCTTTTCTTGAGCCTTTATGCTTTAAGCTGCCACCTATTTTCAACACTATTATTTAATATTTTTTCTAAATCTTTCTTTCTATTGATACTCTCTGACTCCCCTTTCGTGTATTAATGAGAGTGGCGTATCCTGCCAAGATAAAAGCAAATAAAAGCATTGAATAGGGAAGACTTCAAAGAAAAATAGTAAGTAAGAAACTCGGAGAACAGCGAGATACTAGTTAGAAAAGGTGAAGTTTAAAAATCAGTAATAAACATCCCTCTCTGCATTTAGGGGTAGTTTTGGATAAGGGAGGGTTCAAAGAGCTTTTGAACGCCTCTGGGTCAGGCTGCAGGACAATGGTTTCCAGCAGAGTTCGGACTTCCATAGGACCACGGTGTAGGGAAAGAACGAATATTGAAAGTACTTGGCAGAAGTATTATAATGGATTTTCAAATCAGGATGCTCTAGACTAGACTTATTCATTTGGATGAGCAGGTAAAGGCCCTCTAAGGTGCTTCTGTATAGATAAAGGTGAACCATTTACTGAACAACTGATATTGAGTCTATGAATTAGACATTACCTTTTTCATTTCAGAATTATTGAGGGTGGTACCAATCATGATGGACTTTCTGCAGGCTCTGGAGGCAAACATGGCTCTCATCCTGGAAGGTCGACACATTGTGCCCTATTACAAAATATATAAACTGGACATTTATCCCTTCTCCTGCTAATAGACAACATTTTATACTAACTACCTATTTTGGTCTAACACAATGAACCTAAGTGATGAATGTATTTGTCATTTACTGTGTACCTACAAAGAGTTCACTTGTCCTGTGCATACAGTGTTCAGTTGACCCAGATAAGAGGGCTTCTAAAAGAGCCATCTGACCACGGTCTGCCCTATTTGTAATTTTGCAATACATTGTAAAAGTCAAATGTAAATAACCAATACTGGACTAGATTTAACAAATTACCCCATAAATACACATTTTTACCGCTTTATTTCCCCCCACTGAAGAAAAAAGTTTCATTTTTAACTGTCATTAATATGTACTATAAGAAATGTTGTCTATATTCTAGCAGATGGTAGCTTAGAGCAAGCTGAAAATAAAATAGAATGTGTCTAAAGGCGCATTCTGCTTTACTTTCAACCTGCTATAAGTGGTAACCTGTCTTCAAAACTAAAAACAGGCTGTGGGGTAAAGGGTTAATTGGGAACTTGGATTGACTGTTTGTAGTTTCAAGGGTCAATGAATCAACTAAGATATTAAGTGCCTCCTCTCTACAATGGTCATCCCAACAACAACTCCCTCCTTACAACAATGATTGCTGCTTTCCCAAAACAAGGCCATTATGTCTAACACTTTCACTGCTGCAATATCTTCTGCTTTAAATTGCTGTTTGTCGTTTTACATTTTGGGAAGAAACAAAAGGACGAGTGACACAACAGTTTGAACCAAGATCAGACGCCGCATTACTTGGCGTCTGATCTGGGTTCAAACTGTTTGCAAATGTACTCTAAAGGTATTAATCTTCCCTCCCTATAACAACAAGCTCCGAACAATGAACGCAATGTTTGTCTCCCATTGGAGTTTGTTGTAGAGAGGGAGCACTGTAGTAACTAATAGCTGTGGGAAAATACAAGTGCATCTGGATGCTAGCATAGAAGTGCAATACTTACTGAACAATCTGACAGCATAAATATCATCTCATCTATATCTGCAAAACAGATATGAACTGTAAAGCAAAGGCAGAGAATACCCCACACCCATTTCTCTAACCACAGTGCTCAATGTTTGTGAGCTCAACCAACCAATTCACTGCCATGACGTCATCCATTTTAAACAAAGTTCTGTCATTAGCTTTTATTTTTCATATTTAACTTTTAGTTGTAGACATTTTGACTAAAAAAATAGAACTATAGCACTCGGTGCAAGGCAGTGAAGGGAAGACGTGTTTTATAGAAATGTCGAGTAACAAGTGAAAATGCATATAGTTATCTAAGTTTTCTCATAAATCAGAAAGGTATATAATTTGTTCAAAATGTATGATAGAGTTGTGGCCCTTTGTCGGAATGTAGCTCTTCAGACCTGTGATGATAGTTGACTACATGAAGTTTCATGAAGCTATGTCAAAGATTTCTAACTTCATGGTCAATATTAATTTATTTGAAATACTATCCTGGTCTATAAGGGGCCATTACAGGCAAGAACTCCTGTTATAGTCTTTGAATTGTTACAACACTTGCAGGTGCACAAATTCCTGTGATAGAACCCTAGCCAATGTAAAGTTTCATCAAAATTTGGGGACACCTTAGTGTCACATTTGTTCCCTGGTCACGGCAAGACAAAAACTCACAATTCATCTATTGATTGACAGATTAACACAGGTTTGCATGTACCTAGACATTTGTTTGAGCAAGATCAATTACAATACAATTTTACATAATACTGTTCAAAACAGAAATAACCATTTATCAAAAATAACTATTTATAACTATACATTTAACCCCATTACGCCTTAAGAAATGGGTTAAAGAAACACCAATTATTAACCAATAGTTATTGTTCTGTCAGAAGACATACAATCATCTTGATTTCACATACCTTCTTTGCCAAAGTGCCAGTTCTTGCTAACTGGTGTTATGTCAATTTAACTCTCTGGCTAGGCTGGGCTGAAATACAAGAACATCAACATATACGGTAACACCTCTCTAATACAACCACTAAAACATAGGCTAATTGATTGTATAAAAGACAGGTGACAGCTTAAAGCTCCTAAAGGAGCTTTCTGTTTTATCGCCACCTTGCTGTAAGCAGTCATCTGTCGTGAACACCTTATAATTAACACAATTTTGTGGTAGTAACAGAGAGGTTTTACTATAAATACATATAACTCAATCTGCATATATCAAATATATATCAAATTTGTCCTAATGTGGCTTTATACATTCTTTTTTACTTTAACCCATTACTCCATAATACACCTTTTTACAAATTTTAGTATTCCACACTTTAAAATCAAATTTGTCTAAACAAAGATAATTCTGAACTTCAAACCTAAAAGTATCCAGTTAAAAGTGAAGCAGAATGCTCCTTCGTGCCTTACTTTCATCTTGTTTTAAGCCATCACCTATCTTAAACATCCAAATACAAATCAATATCAGTGATTTCCCCTTTTGACTAGAGAGGCCAGAGTTAATTGTGCAAAAGTCAGAAAACGCCCTATTTGCTTCTCTGACGAAAAATGTAAATGTTCAACTTGATGAACTCTTTCCTCCACAAATGAATCTCTAGCTACATATAAGTGCAACAAAGACAGTATTCATTTACGGTTCTGTTAAGCCATCTGCTTTACATCCATCTTGCTTTAAGCAGTCTCCTGCCATAAATAAAGTTGGCTATAGGAGACTTGCATTATTGCCTACTGAGGAAATGATTAAAGAGAAATACTATACTTATACCTACCATTCTCATCTATGACAAACTCAAAGCCGTTCTTCCTAAAGGTTTCTAGATTATCCATCAGTATTATCTCATTACTGGATGTCAACTCCAGGTTCTGAGGACTACAATAGGTGAAAAAATACAGTCATGTTAGCATTGATTTGGAGAAAAAAAAAGATGTACATGAATATTTGGTTAAAAGACAGGCAAATGCAGCAAAAGAGTAATGGAACAAAACATCAGTCATATTAGTTAATATCTCAAAGGGACGAAGAGCTAGAATGAGGTATTGTAATGAAAAATACTTATACAACTGTTGCAATTTACATTCAGTCCACACATGTTCAAATCTCTTTTAATATTCCTTTTTGCTTTTAACTCTTTGGACTTTGAAAAGTTTAAAACCATCCATAAGGGTGACTTCATCACCATCAGCATTCAAAAGTCAAATACAGTCAAACATTTATCCCTCCCTAGTCCCTACCATCTATTACCATTTAATTTTCATCTTGCTTAAGCAGTCATCTGCCTAAAACACTGTATTTAGCCCAACCATCAAGGCTAGAGGGTTAAGCATTCATACCCAATAAATTCACATTTTTACCCCTTTAATTCATTCCTCCACTGAAGACGAGAAACCGCCAATGTCGGTATGGCCGGATTGTCTGCACTTTTGCTTTGTATCTATATATAATATATTTACCCATGGCATGTGATGATGACCTCACTACAACTCTACATGCCAAATTTGGTTGCTGTAGGACTTAAACTTTGTCTAAAACTGACACTAACAAAAAGGTCAACCAAAGTGAGGACAGACGGACGGACAGACGGCTTTCGCCAATCTATAGACCGCATTTTCAATCCGGCCAACAAAAAGTTAAACCAAGAAATTCCCTAATTTACTGGACCGTGAAATCTAGGTCAAAGTGACTTTGTTACCCATGATATGTGATGCTACCCTCACTACAACTCCAACATGCCAAAATTGGATGCTGTAGGACTTATACTTTGGCTAAAACTAATGCAAACAAAAATGTACACCAAGATGTAAACCAAAATGCAAACGAATAGGTAAACCAAAAATTCTCTAAGTCACTGGACCATGAAATCTAAGTCACAGTGACCTAGTTACCCACGACATGTGATGGTGGCCTGACTACAACTCCACACAATAAATTTGATTGCTGTAGGACTTATACTTTGGTTAAAACTGACACTAACAACAAGAGGGCCTGAAGGCCCTGATATTGCTCACCTGTTGTACTGAAGCCTGATAGCTTTACCTTTCTGTTTCACCCGTTTTATCTAAATCCATTCAAATTTGTAGTATAGCATGAACACAATTTTGGAATACAACCTCATAATTCTAGTATAGTAGAGTACATCAAGGGCAGGTAACTTAAGAGCCAAAACAATACTGAAATGAAGCCTTTTCTAGCATTTCAAAGTATATCAAGGGTAGATTACTATTGCCACAATGATTAGATTTCAACAATAATTGCACTCCTTTGAGAACGTATAGCTATATTCTTTGTGTGCAAGTCAAAATAGTGTAAACGATGTTAGATATGGCATTTTCAGCAATTCAAGGGCAGATAACTCTTGAAATATTGGTCCGATTTCAAGCATAATTGCACTTATTTGAACTCTTATGGTCATATACAATCTGTGCAAGTTTGAGAAAGATTGGATAAAAATTGTGGCATCTAGAGTGTAAACACTCTTAAATATGGCATTTACAGCAATTCAAAGGTAGATTACTCTCGACCTAATGGCCTGATTTCAACCATAATCGAACTAATTCGAACTCTTATGGTAATATACAATCTGAGCAAGTTTGAGAAAGATTGGATAACTATTGTTGCCTCTAGAGTGTAATCACTGTTAAATATGGTATTTTCAGCAATTCAAAGGTAGATAACTCTTGACCTATTGGCCCGATTACAAGCATAATCAAAGTCATTTGAACTCTTATGGTAATATACAATCTGGGCAAGTTTGAGAAAGATTGGATATATATTGTGGCCTCTAGCGTGTACACACTGTTAACTATGGCATTTTCAGCAATTCAAAGGTAGATACCACTTGACCTATTCTCCAGATTTCAACCATAATCAAACTCATCCGAACTCTTATCGTAATATACAATCTAAGCAAGTTTGAGAAAGATTGGATAAATATTGTTGCCTCTAGAGTGTAAACTCTGTTAAATATGGCATTTTCAACAATTCAAAGGTAGATAACTCTTGACCTATTATTCGGATTTCAACCATAATCAAACTCATCCGAACTCTTATGGTAATATACAATGTGAGCAAGTTTGAGAAAGATTGGATAAACATTGTGACCTCTAGAGTGTAAACACTAAAATTGTTGACGCCGGACGATTCACGACGCACACCGCACGACGGACGACGGACATTCAAGGATTGCAAAAGGTAAAAGGTAAACCAAGATGCAAACGAAAGGTTAAACCAAAAATTCCCTTAGTCACTGGACCATGAAATCTAGGTCACGGTGACCTAGTTACCCATGGCATATAATGATGGCATCACTACAACTCCACACACTAAATTTGGTTGCTCTTGGACTTATACTTTGGTTTTAAAACTGACACAAACAAAAAGGTAAACTAAGACGCAAACAAAAAGGTTAACCAAGAATTCTCTAAGTCACTGGACCATGAAATCTAGGTTACAGTGATCTAGATACACATGACATGTGATGATGACCTCACTACAACTCCACACACTAAATTTGGTTGCTGTAGAACTTACACTTTGGTTAAAACTGACACTTACAAAATGGTCAACCAAAGTGAGTACGGACGGACAGACAGACAGACAGACAGACTGACGGACGGACGGCTTTCGCCATTCTATAAGCCACATTTTCAATCCGGCCAAAAATAGTTCCACTTTATTTAATCATGAATATGCACAATGAGATATGTTTCTTCTATTCCAACAGGCTGCAAGAAAAGAGTTTCTATAGGAGCATTTTGCTATTATGTTCAGCCTGCTTTAAGCAACCATCTGTCTTGAATACTGAAAACAAGGAGTCAAGCTATGGGGAGAATGTTAAATACTGAAAACAAGGCATAGGGGGAAATGACTTGAAGGTGTTAATAGGCTGCTGTTATCTTACCATATGAGCCTCTGACTCTGTATGACATAGTCCCTCTATAGAGTTTCAAAGTTGTACTTCTCATCGGTGGCATGCTGGTCAACTATGAACAGATCATTGTCTAGTCTAGTGATAATAAACCCCTTGTTAAACTGGCCCAGGATCTCCATCTTGGAAAACATGTCCTTCCTGAAATACAAACATTGCTTATGATTCATCGTCAAGAGAGAACAATAGTTACTGCATTGCAAAACAGTGTAGACCAAGACTACATCAGCTACATCTTTATATCTGATCAAGGTCTTATTATAATGTTATAAGTAACAAAATGCTGTAAATGAACATTAGTGTCAAACAGTGTACCAGTCGGGTATCTCTGATAAAATGACCATTTGACAAGGTTTCAATGAGATACAGAGAAAAAACAGTTTATGAACAATAAGCAGAGTTGATGCCATCCTTAGTGCCTTTGATTATAGTTGGCTTATAGTGAACTTGGGTAGCTTACGTGATTTCCTTCTGCAGCTCCTGCTCTGCAGTTTGTTTGTCACCAGGAGTTATTGTTGCCCTGAATGCTCTGCTAAACTTGGAACTTTGCTCATCTCCTGTAAGTAACAAACGGGTCAACTTCAGGGCTCCAGAAAAGCATGATTAAACGAAAGTTTTCCAATATTTTCTCCTTTACATCTATACAAAACCCTATGGTGTGACCTCTCATTTAAATGATCACATAAAGACAATTCTACGGAGAGGTCATACTTAGGGTTTAGTATAGACCTAAGGGTTTTAGATTTTGAGATATTACCCTTATCTGGAGCCATGGTCATGATTATATGTTTATGTATGTTTGTATGCTATTAGCATTAATTAATAAATTGTTTACAGTAAAACCAAAGCAAGGCTCCAGATAAGAGGGAGTAGCTACTTTCTGTTTTCATTGTCACAAATCGTAACCCATATCGGCTAAGCACAACTTGGGTAATATTTACAAACATTTAGGATCCAGATCAGATGCCGCATTATGTGGCATCGGATCAAGATATGAACTGCTTGTCACTCATATTCATAGTTTCTTCAAGTCAAAAAAGATATAATATGCTTTTTTCTATATTTCGCAGACACTATATTTGAAGCTGCTGACAATTCAGCATGATAAGGGTTAAAAACAATTGAAGACAGCACCAAGAAAAGAAGTTAGCCAGGTGACAGCTGTACATAAGATGAAAGTAATGCAAAGTTTTGATTGGCTATAATTGTATTCTACTTAACCCGTACAATGTTAGAACCAGATATACCTATCCTTTGCAAACAGTGCAGACACATGTCAGAGGGAGCCCTCTCAAATGGGTCTGCACTGTTTTTCATAATTATAAATATATTTTTGAGGACATATAATGTCAGTCAACACAAACTAGTCATTTATCAGAAACAAGAGCCCCATGTGGCATATTTCGCTCACCTGAGAATAACTGACAAAATGGAGAAAATGATTTATGCGATTTTAGTAGTAATCAAACTAAACCTTGATTTTATATCAATGAACATTTTCAGCAAGTTTGTGGAAGATCGGATAAAAAATAGTTGAGTTAGAGAGCGGACAAAAGAGTGTGATAGTCTAACTCACTGATGGATGGACGGGCGGAGGTAGTTACGGTTGCACCCAGTGAAGTTGATTTTGGCTGTATCACGTGATACTAAGCCGTGTGGAAATGTTTATGTCAGACGTTCTATTTTCGGTTTGTTATGATTTTTAATTGCCCTTTTTGGTGAATTAGGTCCGTCTTCATCATTTCATAGATCAGTTTGGCCCATAAGAATGTTCAAACATTATTATTAACCGTTATTGTATTTCAGGCATTTAGAAAAGGTCTGAAAACACAATGGGACTTTGAAGGTCGGGGCAACAAATTTTTCTTAAAGTTTATTACCGTTCTCGCCTCATTTATTTATACTGCCGATCACGAACTGGCTGGTAATTTCAAAAAGTTTGGATCCAGTTCAGATGCCGAAAACGTTTGCATCTGATCAATATCCGAGTCTCTTGTAACTTATCTTAGACGGTCTTCAATCTACAAATGCAGAAATGATAATTTGACAAAATTTGCAGACGAACTTAATAAGCAGACGACAACACAAAGTGGTTCAGCTTTAACCCTTTTAGTCTCAATGACGCTTTGAAACGCGTTTGAAAACAGTTTGGGTCCTGATCAGACGCCGCGTAACGCCGCGTCTGATCAGGACCCAAACAATAATGAAGCAGACGACAATAAAGCGGTGAAAGGGTACTCATCTCCCGAATAATTTTAACATGAAAGGCGCTATTCATTCACTGACTTACCCCCGAATGCACTATTTATTTGCACTTTTTCCACATTTCTTAAAGCGACTCGCAACCAGATGGTACATTAAAAATAGTAATTTGTAAATATGTGTCAAACGCTTATATAAATGGTAAAGAATTAGTTTAGAATAAGAAATCTGTTTAAAAAAATGTATTTCAATAAAAAAAATTACTGGTCTCTGGTGGGATTCGAACCCGGGGCCCGGCATTGGCGGACAGAATGCAAAATAGGGGAAACCGCTTAGACCAATGGACCACGGAACTATCCGTTTATCTCGGATCGATTTAACGTATTTCAATGTGTAGCATCGAAAGTGCATACAACTTCGTAATTCGGATCGAGTTTATGTCTGAGCCCGTGTAGAGAAGCAACAACAACAACTATACCGTCTACTAGTCGGTATAGAAAAACGATGGAAAATATCTAAAAATCTAGGATTCGGTAACGATTCTTGAAACTTTTTTTGGACTGATCATATTTTTTTAATGTCAGAAGCCAAATAATGCCACAATTTTGCTTTTATTTGAGTATTTTATTTTATTTTGACAAGTACACCATCCGGTTGCGAGTCCCTTTAAGTCAAAATACCTAAAATTTAAATTTGAGACATAAATGCAGACGACAAGGGCCGATTGCATGACAGAAGTCTAATTTAGCACTGTGTTAAGCCTAACACAGGGGTACGTAGCCTCCAGTTTAAATCTGGATTGCATAACAAAAGTTAAACTCGAGGCTAGCTATCCCGATACTAGCTGCCCCTGTGTTAACTAACCCCGGGGTTAAGATAACCTAGTACTGAGGCCGAGAAAATCACAGGGCTACATCCTGTTTTGAACCGGTAGTTGTCATGACAACATTGATGCACTTTGGTTAAATCTAATGTCAGGTAGACGTATTCAATTTTATTCGTATTTTTGTGAGTTATTTTGATAAATAATGATTAATAATGGTAATTTCAGACAGAAGGTTGCTTTGTTATTATTTTTTCTCAATTTATGGGGAGATATTTATTTACCAGAGTTGTCTGTCTATCCGCCCGTCTGTCTATCATTCTTCTGTCTATCTATCACAAAAGTGTAGCGGATATCTCGGAAACTTTTGGAGCCATGGTTGTCAAACTTTGCAGGGATGTTCTCCTGTAAAAGTTTTGCCAATGACGAGTTTGAAACCTCAACTTCCCCCCCCCCCCCCTCGATAACTTTGCTGAGTTATTGCCCCTGATGGTATTTAGTTCTTTACTGTTCGTCTAGAACAAATATACAATTCACAGGTAGGCTGTATTTGAGGACGCGTATATTTGTCGCAAGGGCTCAGTGGGTTAAAGGAGCTGTCATTTTTAGTTTTGAAATCTCCTAAAGGAGCGCTCTGAGTAAGGTCTGAACTGTTTGTCATATTGGAATAGATTATAGAAAACAATTATTAATAGTAAGCAAGAGTGCAAAAATGTCATAATATACGCCCATCAAATGTCAGGTAGTATAAAGTATATAAATTTAAGGAGATAATTGTGTGGGCAATCTTATTGGTTATCGAACTTGAATTTTAGTCCATTTTTGACTATTAAGTACAGTTTTAAGATGCATTCCAAAGTACAAACACTGTAGATTCAAATTAGTTGGATCCTTTTTTGTCTGGGTTTAAATTGATTTATAGGCCAAATGTACTCTTCGCAGGTAACTACTTGTAAAGGACAATGCTAGTATACTCGTCGCTAGGGTTAAATGTGTTAAAACAAAACTGAAATATAAACTGTTTTTTCTAATAATCTATAAAAAATCCTTTGTAGAGATCACTGACAAAAGTTGCAAACAGTGGGACACAGATCAGATGGGTGCTAACGGAGCCTTCTGATATGGGTCTGTAGTGATTTACATGTTCATCGGTGTTTGTTTTCAAATGAAAAATTGCAACAAGCCAACAACAGACCGATTCAAATTCGTCTAGCCCAAAATTGTCATTATATGTCACAGATTCGATTGGTAGCTTTTTTATACACGAAATGCCTGATTTTAGGCTTTTAATGAAATTACTGAAACAAAAATCAGTCATTTCAATTAAATGTCTGAATCGACAATAGCCATGATAGCTATATATGAAATACTGAATTGATTGGTAATAAAACAATGCGACTTGTTCACACAATTTTATTCATACTTTATTCATTTTCTAACCCTTAACTCTATGATTTAATTTTAGGTTTATGATGAGCTATGTTTATGAACAGATTATTATTAAACAATGTTATGTTTTCTATATCCTAGCAGATGTTCGTTTAAAACAGGCTTAACGTCAAACAGAATGCACGTTATGTCTTATTCTGTTTTACTTCCAACCTTCTTTAAGAAGTAACCTGTGTTCAAACCTATAAAAACAAGCTATGGAGAAATGGGTTAGATATGGTAATTTTCTATTAATAATAGATAATGAATAAACTATGAAATATTTCCTACATTCTTGCAAATGGTCGTTTAAAGCAGGTTTAAGGTAAATCAGAATGCTCATTAAGATGCACTCTGTGTTACTTTCAGCCTTATTTAAATCTAAGTCTTTGAACCCTAGTCACGCATATATGCGTCATTTGCAAACAATGTACATACGAGGAGTACACTTATCTTGTGCAAACAGGGTAGACCCTGATCAGCGGGCTCCTTAAGGAGCCCGCTGATCAGGGTCTACACTGTTTATCTATCATTTTGTCATAAATTGTAAAATATCTACCCTAAAATATCAAAAAGGACATGACTAAATTGAAAACTAGGATTGTCCATTTGAGGCTTCAGGGAGGAAATGGTTAAGGGGTAACCTACGTTCAAACCTTTAAACAATTCTATGGAAAATTGGTTAGATATGGTAATATATTATAATTAAAAGGCCAGGAAATAGTTCTTATATCTTAGCAGATGGTCGCACATAAAGGCGCACTCTGTTTTACTTTCAATCTGCTTTAAGTAGCAACCTTAGTTAAAACCTAGAAATAGTCTATAGTGAAATGGGTTGAATATGGTAAATTATGATTAAGGAAAACAATAAAATAGTTCCTACATCCTTGCAAATGGTCGCTTAAAGCATGCTTAAATAAAATGTACATCATAGCGCATTCCGTTTCACTTTCAACCGACTTTAAATGGTAACCTGCGTTCAAAACTAGAAACATGAAACATGCTATGGAGTGATAGGTTAAATATCGTGTAGTGTGATTGGTTGAAAGAAAAACAAAACAAAATTAAAGTGAATTGTGCCCTACTTTAGATCTGCTTTAAGCTACCATCTGCTAGGACAAAATAAATGTTGAATCCATTCATAATCATATTACATATTCTGAATAAAAGCATAAAAAGGCAGCTAACACCGAACTTAAACTACCCCCCTGGCAGGTTTAATTTTTGACTGGGTTCGGGGTTAAATAAACCTTGAGGTTAGCCTAAACTAGCATTATGCAATCCATGTGGTTTAAATGCTAACACAGGGTTAACAAAACTTCTGTCATGCAATCGGCAGCCACTAAACCCGCGGTTAAACTCAAGTTTAACACTAAACTCTGGTTATGCAATCGGCCCCAATTGTTTAAAACTGTTGACGTTACAGCAGTGCAGTGGTTAAAGTATTATCGATATTACCCGCATGTCACATAAATCGTACTATCTTTAATTTAAAAGATTAATTGCGCTATATTTCCAAGAAAGTACTTTAGAATCTTTTATTCGAGTGTCCTATAAGACCAACGCGGACCTAAACTGTTTCACGTTGCTTCAAAATTTATATGACAGCGGAATGTTCTCGTTTAATGCAAACGGAACGCAAAATCAATGCATTCCATTTTTTGGAAATACTTACGATCCATTTTAATTTGATTGATAAAGAGTTTGGAGACTGGTCAAACGCCCGGTTACCCAGCGTCTGATTTGGCTTCAACCTGTTTGCAATAGATATAACAACTTTGGCCTAAACGCGTTAATTAGAAAATAATAACATAACGTCTACTACAGTGGAGAAAACGTTATTCCTTCCCAATAAACGCGTTTACGTTAAAACTATAATTTCTAGTACAAACATTTTGGAGCCAGATCAGACGCCGGGTAACCCGGCGTCTGATCAGGCTCCAAACTGTTTGCCACTCAGCTTAATATTTATAGTAAGAGTTGTCAAAAGGTTGTTATTTTCTATATTTTAGTGCATTGCGTTTCGTTTGCGTTTAAACGGGAAAGAATAACGGTTTCTCTACTGTACACTGTACTTCTGAAACTCTCATTACAAACTGTCATTACAAATTGCATTCGTTAAGTCATAACAGTGAAGGGTACACGGGTTATATAAGATTGGAACCGATTAGGAGATGATAAGCATGCCAGTTTCTAAACCATTCATGTAGAAACACCGTGTTAATCTTGTTCAGTCAGCTATTTGTGATTAATAGCTACTTCATTGGTATGACAGTACTTGTTAACAATGAAGACGACACAATTCCGGTGGCCCTGTAAGCAAAGGGCCCCGAGTTCGAGCCCCGGTCTGGCTGCATTTTTTTCTCACCATGTTTCAATGTTAGTCGACACTTTGGCAAAATGATTATAATTAAGAAATGAACTGATTCTTTTCGGCGTTTAAGCGAAATAAACGACAGAAAAAGATCGGCAAATGTCATGAATCGTGCTAGCGATTTATGGTAAATTTGCGGATCATTCTCTTAAACGCCGAAAAAATCAATTCATTCCTTATATTAACAGTGGTAAATACGCTACTTCTACCCTTTTTACGCGTTTCTTAAGCGTTACCTACGCGTTTATTATCCATTTCGTTAAACGCGTTTCCGAGCCGTTTCTTTACGCGTTTCTTTGCGCGTTTTAAAGAGCCCGGATGAAAGGACCCCTTTGGGAAAATGTAAATATTGACGAGTGACAAACAGCTTAAATCCAGATGAGATGCCGCGATTCGCGGCGTCTGGTCTGGATTGAAGCTGTTTACAAATGTAAGCCAAGTCTTAATTTTCAATTCCTATAATAACTCCCTCCGAACAACACATGTAATTTAATCTTTGTCTCACATTTGGGGGTGTTGTAGAAAGGCAGCACTAAATATAACTTTTTTCACGTGGATATGGCTGCACGCCCATGTGTTTCTCAATGTTGAAAGTATCGGAAAAAACGGACTCAATGGTTTATTATATGCCTTCGTATGATATCGAGCGTTTCCGCGTGTATCTGAACAGTAAACTACAAGAGTCTGTGTCAGCCACCTTGTATCAGCCACTTTGTATTTTACTCTAACGTCGCTTTCGATTTAACGTGACGTCATTTACGTACATGTGCAAGTGCCGCGTTATTCATTGTGGCAAACACAATTCTTTTTCTACTTCAAACAATTAATACATTTTGGATACAGATCGGCTATTTCCGCCAAAATCGTCTCGAGCTAAATTCATCACTCTGTATCGCACTGTCAACTGGTAATGTGTATATACCTATTACCCCTTAAATAAAATGCAAATTAGTTTATCTTTGCCAAAGGTTAGCTCCGCCCTGCCAGGTGAACACAACTGGCCTATACTGTGAACCCATTATTGTTTACTGTCAAAAGAAGTAGCCATTAACAAACAATATAGACACTGATGAGACAACGGGTAACGCATCGTCTCTTCAGGGTCTGCATTGTTTGCTATTTTATACGAAATGTTGTTCTGCTGTATTGGCAAACATTGTAGTATTTGTAGGTCACCCTTTTATATGCTGATAATGAAGTATTCCTACAAGCATATAGAGAGAGTTCATTGCAATATCCAAGTATAAATCAGTTTATTTCAGCAAATGCAAGAATTAACTTCCTTTTAGGGGTATTTTATGACTGAACTTGTTGAAAAAGGAACCCGTTTATCAGTGGTGGCGACATCTCTTTACACTTGCCAGATAACGAAGTAATACATTGTTAAGACACAAACTGATAAAGAAAAGGTTCTGAAACGAATTGAAACATTGTTCGTTGCTTTATTTAAATTGTCTGACGAAAAGAAATGGCGGGGTTTAATATTATATTGGTTGGATTCGTCCTTATTGCAACAAAATGTAGTGAGTATTATAAACAGCTTTTTACAATTAACTTTTTAGGAATATATATTGTATTATCATATTTTATTAGGCTTTGAATTGAATATGCTAGCATTCACATTATGGAGAGAATTCAATAGCAGTTGCTGAGACTAATTAACCCCATATCCAGATTCTAGTATTGAAGATATGTGACTACTGAAAGCAGGTTGAAAGTAAAGCAGAATGTGCCTGCAGGCACATTCTGCTTTACTTTCAGTCTGCTTTAAGATAGAATCTACAAGGATATTGAAAATATTCTTATAGTACATATTCATGACTATATAAACATGAACTATTTTCTTCAGTGGAGTGATAAATTAAATGCCTCAAAAGGAGTATTTATGTGGTAATGGGTTAAGTTATGCATATATGTACTTAAGTTGTTTTTTGAGTGCAGAAAAAGGCTTCTCCAGACATTTGAAAAAACATTTCTCTTTAAGATCAAATGAGCCTTGTCAAAATCAGACTCATTGCATTATTAAGACGAGGCGACTGGTCAATACCTACTTTGCTTGACACCCACCAGTATCTACACAATTTTGTTACTTAACCCTTTCACTGCCAAATCTTTAGTGAGATTCTTACCCCATTCACCGTTTCATTGTCGTCTGCTTCAATTCTATTGTCTGCAATATCGTTTCAAAGTTAAGCCGGTGTCATATAGTGGATTAACCCCTATTGTTATTGTCCGGGGTTAATTATCAGCAATCGTAATTATTTACCCCCCTACTGGAGATTAAACATCCCCCACTAATTGTTTTGGTCCCATATTTTTTAATTCTAATTATCAGAAATGAAAATATATGTATACACTATCACGTTGCAACCTTTTTTTACACTATTTGTCAGGTTTGAAGATTTTCGATAGCAATTGTAGATTTACCCTCCCTCTCCGTCATTAATTCTTTTTCAGCGCATAATTTTTTAAATCTTACTATCAGAAAGGAAATTATATGTGAACACTATCATGTTTTAACTGTTTTTAACATTGTAATTAAAAGTTTTACGTGTGATGATTTCTTAGGGGGGGGGGGTTAATTTACAATGACCATTGTTGATTCACCCCTCACCCCTCAATAATTGTTTTTCAGCGCATACATTTTTAAATCTAACGACCAGAGATGAAAATACATGTTTGCACAATCATGTTACAACTGTTTTTAACATTGTAATTCAAAGTTTTATGTGTGAAGATTGTAACGACAAGCTACCGAGGGTAGATACCTAAGGTCGTTTACCGACAACGAACAAGAACATAAATTTTAACAAAAAAAAAGTTATTTACAATTATTTACAAATATTAATGACTTAAACTACAGCTATAGTTATACTTAATGTATCTAAATATGATATAGGCGCGCTATAATGTCACTTCAGGCTTCAATCAACCTTCACTTGTATCAATATAAGATCACTTTTCTGTGTCTTATAGACTATAGTCTAATGTCTATTACCATATAGTAATAGTTCCAACGGGAGCTTTGCCCTTAAACAGATATACAATCTAAGGTATATAAGGTATACTGAGACTGAGAATAGTGTACTATAATGTGAACTATAATGAGACTCCAATATTGAGTCTCAATAAACTCTCATTTACGGTTCACAACTCACAAACTTTACATAGTCTGGAAACCGTTGCCTGAACTGTCTATGCACCGTTCCAATATGGAAGTCACCGGCGTTACCAACGCATATAACACTCAAAACACCGTGCATGTAGTAACCAACGTGTATGGCCTCGGTTTGTCAAGTCAGCCCTAATGGCGACTACTGCTACCATTTCAATGCAAGTACGGCTAAAACAATATAACTGGTTTAAATACCTTGTCGGGGTAATAATACTAACCAAAGACAAACACGAGCAGCCTTAAGTTAACCCTTTTCCCCATAGAAGCGACTTTTAGCGTATTTAATTTATTCATCCGCTGAAGAAAATAGTGTCAGTTTATACCCTCATGCACAATTACCATTACAAATATTTTATATAGCCTAGCATATTTAAGCTTAAAGCAGGCTGAAAGTAAAGCAGAATGTGCCTTAAGGCACATTCTGCTTTACTTTCAACCAGCTTTAAGTAGCCATCTATCTTCAAAACTAGAGACAGGCTATGTGGTAAAGGGTTAACAAAATAGGCTTAAGTAGATAACCCTAAAAATCTGTAAGTAATATGCCATATAATTATTATTATGACACCGATCTACTTCTATAACTAAACAATATCTCGTATGCCATTCAGTTCTAGATCTATGACTACTGTGTACATTTTCATTTAACTACACTAACTGAATCACAATTCAATAACAGCCATATAAATACAACGTCCAACTGAACACCGGCGTGCATTACACGGTGAAGTGACACATATACTACGCGACAGCCATTTCCAAGTACAACTAACGCCTCCGTTTAACATAGTAAAAGTAATATGAAATTACAGTCGACCTGTGAAAAGTTGCCACTAACGTAAAAAAAAAGTACACTCAACAAAATTTCTAATTAGTCACCTACGTAAGTCGGGAAATTTCACAATAAACAACTCTTTCCTGATTCCAACTGTATTTAATAGCTAGATGTTTAACTAATGCGTGTACGAGATGTCCTGATGTCTCGAGCAGTAATTATCATTTTATGATGAAGCTTGTGGACATTTTGGAAAACTAGAAATAAAAAACAAAAATATTTTCTGCAATCCATGTTTCAGTTTCAGTTCTTTATTTGCTATAAGGCCTCCGGCCAATACACAAAACACTCAGTACATAATATATACAAATTGTAATATAGTGTTATACAGTGCGGAGTAAAGGAATGAAGTTGTTCCTTAGGCAAAACACAGAAATTCTCCTTTATTACAAACAGTTACATGTATTTAGTATCATTCTGTACTTGCAAACAGTGTATATTCAAACCAACGATTCATTCAAAAGTCATTGGCCTTACATTCCCACTGTTTGTCAAATGTAGGAGTTCTCAATAATATAAAGTTCACCTTTACCTGACTATAAACATATTAGAAAGAAAGAAATATATACTTCTAGAATAGTTTTTGTACATTCAAACAGTGTGGATCAAGTTCACAGTGCTATTACATGAGCTCTCTGATCCTGATTAACCTATTGTGCCCTATCACAGTGAAAGTCACACTAAACAAGTGCCAGTTTAGTTTGTTTAACATTGCAGATATAGGATGGACTTTAAAACTTCCACTGTAAACAGTGGAGATCCAGAGCATGATGCACATTGATGGACCCTCTAGTCCTTATCAAACATGTTAAACCAAGCTTGTAAACACTTTACTTGTTTAACTGAGGGGTAGACTCAGAACCTATAACTATGTTACAGCACAATCACAGGATCCTGGTCTTCACTGTTTTGATACTATCAAATATTAGTTATCATAACTTTTTAAATGATCACACCTTTCCTTAGCAGCATAAAACATGTACATAGCAGTGTTGCGTATTATCGTCTTATTTGGACATGACATCAGTTTTGCAAACTTGTCCACTGTTGGATTTTGTGTGAAATATTCTGGTATATACATTAAGCGCAAATGACTATACAGTGGACAAATCAACACGAAATGATATTCATCCTCGATCAACCCTTCACAGTAGTGACAATGTCTAAATTCTCTCGGAATACCATAATGTCCTCCCTTTTCAATCATCAAGCAGTGTGACGAACTTCGCAGATTCACTATACTCTTTCTAAACTTTGCTACATCAATAGCTGATATATACTGTTCAAACTCATACGTATGTTTAAAGTTGACATAATAACATAGTTTACTACTTTCAAGACATTTAGATCTCCAATTTTGTACATGCTGGTCTTTAAGTCTCTGCAAATACTCAGCAACAAACAAGTCTTGATTTTGTACATTCTGTGCCCCCCAAACATAACCGAAGCCTTTTGTATACAGGTTCAATCGTAGTTCTGTAACCCAATTGCTGTATCCAAGTCTATCATAATGCATTAACATTTCGTAGCACAGTCTGACATGTCTATCATTTGGCATTGATAGTACCCTCAACTAATATTTGATGCACCTTCTTGAAGCATATATAAACATTGGGTATCGCCCCAAATCACCAGTTATTGCATCATTACATGCAATTATATTTGCATTTAGAAATCGTTTACATGCATACACATGGACATTCTCATTACAGGACATATCTTTCAGACCCCACAGTTCAGACCCATACATCAGAATGGAAGCAATTTTAGCATCAAACAACTTGAAAAAAGTATTGTAAGGTATTCATGAAAACTGATGGAATGAGTTAAAGATTACCATTAGAGCTTTCTTTGCCTTGATAGCCGTAGATTCAGCCATCTTGTACAAAGACAGTCTATTGGTAAACAACATGCCTACATAGGTAAAACCATTTACTGCCTCCAGCCTGCAGCCGTTATACGTCCACTTCTCACGGTTTGCTAATCTTCCACCTCGCTTGAACACAACAACTTTAGATTTTGCAATATTTACACTCATTTTGTACTGAGTACAGAAACGCTGCAACACATTTAACTGCTTTTGAAGACCAACCACTGTATCTGCAATTAAGGCTATATCGTTAGCAAACATAAGTAAGAATATTTCAATTACATTAGGAAATAGTTGTATACCACGTATGCCATTATTACAAAGTAATGTATACAGCTCATTAATAAACATGTCAAACAAAATCGGGCTTAATTTACATCCCTGTCGCAGACCAACTGCGAAAATGGATGTATCTGTAGTTCCCTGATTTGTTCTAACGCTTGCATTTACTGTCTTATAAATTGACTGGATGGACTTAAAATAGAACCTGGTACAGAATACAGTGGTCGACCGAGTCATAGACCTTCTGAATGTCAATAAAAGCCACATATACTGTTTTCCTTTGCATGCGCAAATATTTCATCACAACAGAATATAAAATGTAAGCATTGTCAACTGTGGAATAGCCTGCTCTAAACCCACTCTGACATTCACAAATCTTTTGGTATATATCAACATAGAATGTCACCCTTCTAGTCAATATATCTATGTAAACTTTGCTAACAACATCGATTAGGGATATTCCTCTATAAGTGTCTGCAGAGTTCACATTACCTTTCTTATGCACATGGACAATAACAGTCTGTGCCCATCTATCCGGAAACTCGCCTTTTGCGAAAAGTCTTTTAAAAAGTTTGCACAAAAACCGCAACAATATATTGGCGCCATAAACTAAATGTTTAGGCAAAAGTGTACCACCTACAGATTTGTTCACATGTAGACTTTTAATAGCATCTGTTATTTCCTTTTCAGTAATCTCTGAGTTCAAAACTATGTTTTGTATTTCATCAAGAGTCTCTATATAATCATCCACCTGTAAGTCATCATTGACAGTCTGTTTAGTATCAGAAGCAAACAAATTACTTAAATGATCACACCATGCATCCAATGTTATATTTGGTTCAACTCTAGGTCTTCCTGTGAATGACTTAATTTCACGCAAGAATGATCCAGAATTGCTGATATTAGATTCCAAATGCTCAAGATATAATTTGTTGTACATACGATGTTTTTGTTTGCACATACTTTTATATTTGTGTTTACTATTTATATACTCTAGCAAGTTGTTGTCTGATCTATTGCTTCTAAAATGTCTGAGACATCTGTTAACATCACGCTATGCCTGCTTGCAAGTTTTATCATACCACTTTTTACTGTGTTTTCGTACCACATTACGCTTTGCATTTCTAAATTCTGTACTGCTTGCTACTATAGCAGCTTCTACCTCAACGACAATAGAGTCAATATCAGACGTAGGATCACTTACCATGCTATCTACTGTATTAAAAGTTCCACTTAATATATGTTCTGTTACACTTTCTACAAATATGTCAGCACTGTCTATTTTATAGAAATCTGCTTCACTTGCCCCTTTTGACACATCTTTAGTCTTATATTTTGCTTGTATATACATACACGCAGTCAGGTCTAGATAGCATTTCAAAGTTTGTGACAGCATCAACTAAACTTTTAGTTGCAATAAAATAATCTATAATTCTGCATCAATTGCTGTTTATAAACGTATAGTCACTGCTGTCTTTCCCAAAGCGACCATTCATTATATAACAGCTATAGGTTTTACAAAAGGTAAGTAATTCTCGCCCAAATTTATCTATTACACAATCTTTCTAAGTTCTATCTCTTCCTATAGTTCCATCCAGTATATCGTTAAATTCTTGTAACTCTGGTATATTATTACTGCACTCTGTATAGTCAATTAAACCAGCCGTGCGTGCATTGAAATCCCCACTTAGTAGTAGTTCAAAGTTTGAGAGGTCATAATCAGTAAAGCAATCCTCTAGCTGCTGCAACACAGTAGTTCTACAGCTATCATATATCGGAGAGTTATCTGGTGGTACATATAGATTAACATACAAAATATCTTTATCTGCTGCTAGAAGTGATTTATCTATTATAAGTATTACACCATGGCCAAATTCAGAACACACGCGTTTCACGAAAGATGATATACTATTTCTAACACCGACTAAGACACCACCCATTGGCCTACCACCAACAATAGATTTTCTTGCACTGCATGTAAAAAGTAAGTGATCATGGAAGTAATGTTCGAGGTATGTATAATCAATATCCCAAGTTTCTTGAATTCCAAAGATTTCCATTGATGAAATGGCTTCAATTATATTAAAATACGCTAATTTTGCCTTCAGTCCGCCAACATTCCACGATAATAGTTTAATTTCAATATGTTCTTGTGCAGGGCTTTGGCCGGACCCCTAGTCCACCCCAAAACTGTCACCAGGCATATTGCTTACATTATTATATTCTACCTCTTGATTTACTTCCATGGTCCCTTCACTACTTCGCCCACTAGCACCTTGCAACAATTCTTTGGAACGCACTGCACGCTTGATCACACGGATTCCATCCATATCATTTCTTGATCGCACATATGTATGCAGCGTTCCATTCTTAAAGTTTAGACCTTTCATTTTAGTATCTTTCAGTTGCTTACGTTGAATATATGTCAGATCAGTTGCTAATCGTATGCCACTTTCTCTAAGCTTACCTCTGTAACTGAACTGTTTAAATTTATCAGCACTACGCGAAACTCAACGATGACCATTCTTGCAGGGTTTTGATCTTGATCATTCGAGCGACGATTTTGTACACCAATACGACGCGCTGACACAAGTGTATCGTCGCCAAATGCTTCTTCACCCTCCGCAACGTTTAGAACTTTTTCCTTGACAATTGAAATAAGCCCGGTATCATTTGATTCAGCTTCTGTCAAGCCAAATATTCGCGTTGAACTTTTCAATCTACCGGATTCAACTATATTCAGCTGATGTTCAATATTAGTCATGATATGATACTAGTAGTAGTGTGCATATTCCCCAACAACATCAATAATCGGACGTCAATGTTGTCTCATTGAAGCAACATATATCCACAGATAACGCTGTGGTATGTTGTTCCACTCTTGAATCACGTCACGCGTTAACTCTCGTAAAATCTGTTGTTGTGGTAGTGCACGAACTGTACCATGCGTTTCAGCAAATCCCACGCATGTTATTTCGGGTTAACATCTGGGATTTTCGACGGGATTGTAATCAGGCGAATGTTTTTTGTCCTGAGTAATTCCATTTTCCCCCTTGCAAAATGGCATGGAGCGTTTGCCTGCACTATCTAGTTAATAAGTAGTGTATTTTATAAACTATTGAAATGAAATATTTTCCTGTCTCAAATGCGTCCGAGCTTCCAACATTCCGACGGCAATATAGTTCGCTTTAGGTTTGTCATCCCGGTCATATTATGTGTGCTTTTGTCCAGCATATATCTACAGACTTCAGTCGTATAAAAAGAACACGTGTTTGACAACGCGCATTTTAATGCACATCATGCATAACATGTTTGCATGCAAAAGTTGCAAAGTTTAAGTTTCTCGGGCATCAAAACATCGATTCCATCAAAATATACATGGCCAGTGATTTATGTGTGAAACCTTAACGTGATACGTGTTTAATTTCGAGAATTATTAACAAAAGTAAAGTGACCAATTAGAAATGTTGTCGAGTGTATGGTTGCTAAAGGTAGGTAGCTGCCTAGTACAAGTAACGAATCAACAAAAGCTAATAAAAACCAACAAACAAAACAAAAAAAACAACCCAAAAACCCCAAAAGTTAATTCGCAAAATATCCAAGTGGCTGCTAAATACCGGTTGGCTGTTTACACAAACCGTTTTCCAATAATGGCAAACGTACAACATGAATAATTCTCTGGTCGAATTTCAAAGCGATAAACCTTTTAAAATAAAGAATTACAACACCAATGTGTTGTAAAAAAACTTCTTAAACAGGGGTACAGATTTCAAAAACTTCGTAAAACATTTTCTAAATTCTTTTATAGAAATCTTCCTCCCATTAACAAGTATAAATGGAACTTAAAGTCTTTTCTGCGGCAAGGTATTTCACATCCGGAGTTTTATGGTGATGTCATTTACAGACTTCGTAAGATTCTTGGACATATGCATTTTCAAAACCTATTTGTGAAACGTATTAGATTTTTCCTCAAAAAAGATTATGATCCAACCATATTGCTGCGCACTTCACGTTTGGTTATCGATCAATCTACAATTGATAACTATGCTTTTCTCTTTGGTTGTGCGACGTTAGACAGGGCTTAGCACTACATGGTGATGTATCTCTAAAGCCGTCCTTAACCGGGAGAGTTATGTCGGATTTTCGTGCTTTGTTTTTTCATTCCCTCTCTGTCGTACCCTGGACCCTTCCATGTCTTACAGTTACTCGTACAGACTAGTCGCTTGAGTACAATTTGACCGTTGTCATAGTGGGTTATTTTTAACACGGGCTTGAATGTTTAATTCTTTCCCGTGTTACTAATGATCTTGTCATAGATTTTTGTTAGATGTTTTTCATGTATTTACTTACTGTGCTGGCGGTCTTTTTGATTGTGAGGTTGTGGAACAGGGTTTATATTTTATGTACACTGTTCGTCTTTATAGGTGAATATAGGAGATAAGAGTGAGGTTGGGCGCCCCTAAACCGAGGTTTAACCATCCAGTGGTGGTTAATGGTTAATTTATAATTAATTATTGATTGCTGCTGACTGTACCAAGGCGGGATCCTATATTCACTTTCCTTTATGTTTGTCTTGCGTGTTGTTTTCTATTTAGTGTGTAGATGAAGGAATGGGATTGTGCGTGTGTGTGTGCGTGTGTGTATGTTTGTTATGGTATGACTGTGTGTGTGTTCTGCTTGCGAGGTAGGTGTATTGTTTGTGTTGCGTTTCCTGCTTGAGTCTTTCGTATTTATTCTCTGATCCAATATTCAAATTTAATATTAATATTTAATCTTAAATTGTTCTTATTGACTTAAAATTATGATTTGAAGTTAAGTTTCGTTTTCAAAATTACGTCATTATAAATTGCAACATTACGTCATTATAATGGTGCCGCCTAAACTTGAAGAAAAAGCAGCTTGTTCTGAGTCACTTAGCTCTACGTATCCTGATTTGCAGCCTGATTGCGGGACTGCTCGGAAAAAATGTTTTTAAGACATTTGGAAATGTTTCAAACCCTAGTGGGGATCTAATTTTGTTTAGATTCTCTAAACTGATTTTCAGTCGATGGAGTAGTACTGAATTTTGGTGATTCGAAAATTAGTATAAAATATATACACAGTACGCCGTACGATATTTACGGAACTCTATAATTTGCACGAAATTGCAGAAAACAGCGGGATGTGTGACATCTAAGTGAAATCCCGTGGCTACAAGGACAACTACTATGATTGATGGTCAACTATCATAATTTAGCACTCACGTCTATACTGAAATTTGCTTACAGAAACAGCTTAACATATTAGCAGACTTTTGTGATACTTATGAATTAAAAGTAACTGAAATGAAAGGAAAGAATGTATTTTTTTAAAAAATGACGGGACAATTTCAAGGTAAGAAAGATGGACATACAAAATTAATATCATCGAAGTAGTCAGAAAGTTAAGTTAACTTAACATTTACTTTCATTGAATGCACTGGTTCACGATCTGTTTATGAAAGGCAAACGTATTTTAATATATATTTCAAATTCATTGTATCAATATGGTCAGTTTTCAAAGAATATATATTTCCAAGTGTTTGATACGAATATATGCCCTCAAAAAATGTATGGTTCCGAAATTTGGGGTATAGGTGCTTTTGAAGAACTAGAACGTTGTAAAATTACGCATGCGAACGGTTTATGTGTGTTAAGCAAAATGCCTGTAAGTATTTTGTTCTGTCTGAGTGTTCGAAAATACCTTTTCTCATCATTATGCGAAAGAGAAGCTGGTTAATGATTCTTGAAACATATTATACTCGTTTAGTTAGAAAATGTTATAGAATGATGTTACTTGATGATAGTAATGGTGCAGATAATTAGGTTTCTTCCAGCAAAATGTGTTTAAGAAGCCCTGGATTTGGTTACATTTGGGAGAACCAGGGTGTTAACAATGAAAAACATTTTAGTTATTTTAAATACGCCTATAAGGTATGTTTTTTTTAAAAGTGGTATGAACCAATAAGTATTAACTCAAAACAACAATGCTATGAATTGTATAAAAACAACGTACAATATGAAAATTACTTGAATGTTAACATATAAATATATATATAAGTTAAAAATCATAATTTCATCAAATAAACAAGCCACTACATGTATCAAACCAGAAGCAACGTTTCTTTTCCATGCACTCAAAAGACGACAACACTATATAAACTCGGAAATGATTAACTCTCTATTTTATGATATGTTTACATTGTACAAATCATGGTATATTATTGTAAATGTAGTACATTGTGAATCCTTATACATGTCTAATTAATTCTTTTTGTCATATGTATTGCATGGGCCTAAGGCCATGAAGCAAATAATATCATTGCCATTGTCATTTTGCAGATATAGACTGAAACGCCATAATTCTTAAGAATACTAAGCGAAAGCCGAAATGTAGTACATACCCTACGACAGTGATGAATGTGTGAGCCGGAAGTGAAAGAGACTGCTGATTTATATTGAGAAACCATTTTGAATTGGCGAAGGAAAGCATTGTTTTGTCGCAGGCATTTGTGTGTGTTCAATGAGTGTTTAGGTTTCGCTTCTTAGTTTATAAACGTTTTTGACATTAAATCTATAGACTTCTCCAAAAGTTAATGCGACATCTTGCAGAAGGCGATTCGTCCAAAATTAGCAGACAGTGTCCTTATTTATATATGTAAATATATCTGTTTCTCTTCAGATGTTACACTCGCTTATGAGTATTGTGGCGGCCGTTATTGTTCAGACGATTGCTGTGGATCTGGCTACAGTCGGATTTGCTGTTCGTAAGTGAATGGAAAAAGTGTGAATAGTAACAATTAAGTTAAAACGAAACAGAAATAAAACATTAAGTTCTTTATCTTCTACAATATTTTATTCTGACGACACATTTATAGTACATTACATGTGTGTTCATACTCTATTGGATTGATTAAACGAGTTTTATAAAACAATAAAAAGAGGTTTTTCTAAAACGGCGAGTTTGATAAATCCAATTATTATGAATACGAATGTTTTACTTTATCAATCCATAATCCAGAGAAGCTGATGTCTGTGTAATTTCGTCACTGAATTGTCACTGCCTTCAAAGTCAAATGAATGAGACTCATATTAAGGATCGATAAGCGAGAAATAACAAATAAGTAGATAGGCAAAACGTGGTTCTAAATTAGCTCCCTTTATTTAGTCGATAACATAATTTTTGTATAAATAATCAGATCAAACAGTTTTCAGATATATACCGGTATAGTATTGATTAGATTAAACTTAGCTGAAAGTTTATAATGATTCAAGAAATATATCGAGGTTTCATACTAAAGTGTGACCAAAATTTGTTTTCATACCCTCATGAAGTTATAGAAAATTCGATACATTGATAATATTAATTTTAATTTAATATCACTACTGAATGTATGAAAGAAATATTCTATTTATTCCAAAATCATTTCAACCATTTCATGATCAAATGTATCGTGAGTTTTTACCCCTTCATTGCCATATCATATTGCCGTCTGCTTCAATATTATCGTCTACAATATTGTTTCAAAGTTAGATTTAAGGCAGTATAACTGACGTATTTCAAAAATAGTGGCAAACAGTTTTGATCCTGATTAGACCTATTTGAAAATGCGCTTATGACGTCATTGAGAATGAAAGGGTTAAATACCTATTTAGTTAATTGAAGCCACAGGATGTAGTTCCTCTGCCGTACATGTTTAAATGACGTTATTTCTGGCGAATGACGTCGTAAATGACGTCATATGGTGTCCTTGGGCCCGTCTAACGAAACGTAATTATATTTGAGCCGTTCTCCAGGAAAACCTGCTAAAATGACATCGGTTATCACGTTGGGAATTCCCGATTAAACATGACGTCAGAATTTTACATCATGATCTATAAACTAACACATGACATGTGTGTTTAAAAACAAAGTAACTTTTAACCTTTCGTGATCAAGGAATCCAGATTCTCTGTTAGCGATGGATAAAGATATCGAGGTACGTATCTTCAATTATTTATAGCAATAAAACTATGTTTTCTCTCATCTTTTCGCTGGATTAGATATAGTTTAGATCTCTATCAATATGAGGTCATTCGTGACCGCGCCATGTTTTTTTAGCTAACGACATTTCAATGTTTTGATTCGTAAATAATAACGTTGTAGGCCTACATGTAGAATCTACATAGTTACCCTAGCATACATTGCTTATTGTTTGTGTTTTCTCAGCTTAATAAGGATTTCCATCAAGCTGTCAAAGTTCATGACATTTCTAACAAAAATGCTGTAAATGCATGTTTACGTAGATTCAAACTACCCGTTAACGGTTTGTTTCGACCTGTCGGGAAGTCTTTTCAACCAGATCTACGTACAGTAAGTGCTTATTGAGGGTACGATCTGTTGTGTTTTTGAACGAAAAAAAAGCCCCTAAAACAATAGGTGTGTTGAGATGTATTAAGGTTATATTATAAACCAACCTTATAACGAAACACCCGCACCGACCCGGGATTGAACCCGTGTCTCAAGGTTCGCAGTCATGCACTCTACCACGTCGCCATAAAAATGCGCTTGTACAGCAAGGCCGTACAAGTGACGATTAACCTACACACTGTGACATACTCCACCGAAAACCTGAAATTCGTCGCAAATTTCTATATGTGCATGAGAACGACCGGGGTTTGAACTCGGAGCCCATACAGTCACATAAACCATAATGGGCGCGAAAATATGAAGCCATATCTGGACTCGAACCCGGACCCCTTCCTTAGTTTAGTTTAAACATATTTTATTTCAATATATACAAAGAAATTGGGTTGTGCCACAAGTTCTTACAACATTAGATTCGGCCCTTCCCCTTGTGTTTAAACATTCAAAGTAGTAATACAATGGCTGCAAACATATTATCTCTAAGTTTTTAATAACAGTCAGAATAAGTGGATAGTGAGTAAGGACAGAGAAAGGAAGAGGAGAGAAAGGAAGAAGAAGGAAAAGAAAACAAATGCATATTAATAAATTTCTTGCGGTGTGGCAATTTTGGATTATCCAACGAAGCAGCAGAAAAGTGCAATGAGTCAATTCGAAAGACGTCAAAGGAGCTTGATAGAATGGCGTAATTCGATGCAGATAAAATCAATGCAGAATTAATTGACGTGTATGCGTTATTTGATGTCAGTCATCCTTACAGGGCAAGTGCTCTCCCGACTGAGACATCACAAAGTTCTCAGCATTTAATAATAAAAACTCAACCCTGGCTGCTACATATAGAATAATGGGAGATTCTACATTGAAAGTGTAATATAGGGGTCGAAACAGAGACAGTGTATAGCCTATACACTGTCTCTGGTCGACAGTAGACAGAGAAAAACCCTCGCAAAGTTTTAAATCTATAAGCTATTGTTTTTTTAAAATTTATTCTTTGCGTTTAGACCTAAATCTAGATGTAGTCCACATTACATGGTCTAGACCTATAATGATTAAGCTATTCAGATTATTATATCCTCCTAAGAAACAAATTTTATCTGACAGTGGGGAAGACGGCAGAGGTGACACTTAGGGCCTAGGGATCACTTTTCCGTCTGTATGTCTGTCTGCCCGTCCGCCCGTCCGCCTGTCCGTCCGTCTGTCTGTCCGTCACGCTTTTTGTGTCACGCCTCATAACCCCTGTTCTGAATGGTCTACTGAAGCTTTGAAGATGAAACTTCATTTATTGAAAGAGCTTGACAAGTGGAAGAGTATTGCACAAGGCATTGAAGGGTCATAACTCAAGATTGTATCAATATTGTGAGAGTTATTCCCCTTTCAACTTTTTCTTTTCATGCTTACTGCTGTTTTACTGAAGATTTTGAAATGAAATTTCTTTTATGGAAAGAGAATGTTAGACTGATGCTTGCTGGCAGGTGACACACGTGTTCCGAGGAACCCATCTATTTTCTTTTTACATTTCTGGCTACATGTAGATCTAGATCTATCTATTTTAATTTGAGGGGCAAAAAGTGTGAAGCCTGGTCAGACGCCGGGTTACCGGGCGTCTGATCTGGGACCAAACGGCTTGCAAGGGAAATAATAGTGTTCATCGCAAAAAATAGCGTCTTGCCCACAGTATGAATAAAGTGTATTTACTATTATTTTTCATATTCATTAATTTTCTTTTTAGGATTTAGAGAGTCTGCTGTTTGATAGAACGTCCACGGCCACGCCATTTGGATCTCAAGAAGAAACTGACCTGGGCGCTTTTAGGCGTTTGTCTAGACTCAGACTGATAATGGAGAGCTGGACGTTTAACATCAGGTCAGGACCTATTTAGAGTCAATTCCAGATTAAAATGTATTGATTGAGAGAGATATACGTGAACCATACAATTTTGTTCAAAGTCCCCTTATATAAGACATAAAAAGGTCAGCTAAAAGTATTTGAGGTTTCAACGCATGAGAGGTGCATGTAGCACCATAGATACTAAGCTGTCGACTATGCATTAGATCTACTGAGTTTCTAAGTTTCTAATAGATCTACTTGAAATCGACAAACGTTGGTTTGGAGACCGGGGGACGTACCCCGAGAGAAAAATGGAAATTAGAACTGAAATGGTGAGCCCTGAAGTGTGATTTTAGGTTTTTGGGGCTTTGAATACGATTAATTGTGATCAAAGCTCCGTTATATATCCACATTCACATATCCGGGGGTCGTTGGGGTATAAGCCATGAGAAATAATGTGACTATAACCTTTATTTCTGCTAAAACTATTCGAATTTTAGGCGTACGAGAGGCACATATAGCACCATAGGCTTTAGGCTGCAGACTTTGTAGTTACTAAATTTTTGAGTTTCTGAAACTTGAAATTGATGAATGCTTGTTGCGGGAGGGGAAAGGGGGGGGGGTTCCGGAAATAAATACGAAAGAAGACTCAAGCAGGAAACGCAACACAAACAATACACCCATCTCTAAAGCAGAACACACACACAGCCATACCATAACAAACACACACACACACGCAATACCATTCCTTCATCTACACACTAAATAGAAAACAACACGCAAGACAAACATAAAGCTAAGTGAATATAGGAGCCCGCCTTGGTACGGTCAGTAGCAATCAATAATCAATTATAAATTAATTAATTATTAATAACCACTGGGGGGGTTAAACCTGGGTTTAGGGGCGCCCAACCTCACACTTATCTCCTATATTCACCTATAACGACGAACAGTGTACATAAAATATAAACCCTGTTCCACAACCTAACAATCAAAAAGACCGCCAGCACAGTAAGTAAATACGTGTAAAACATCTAACAAAATTCTCTGACAGGATTATTAGTAACACGGGAAAGAATTAAACATTCAAGCCCGTGTTAAAAATAACCTACCTAGGGAAAATAGAAATCAGAACTAAAATAATGAGCTCTGAAGCGTGTTTAGAGTGATTTAGACTTTAGACATTAATGTCTAACCCCCCCCCCCCCCACACACACACACACACGCACACCTCATCCAACCCTCACGCCACATCTTTTAAACCTTCAATGTCACTTTTTGGCCATGTTTGATTTTTATTTTTTCAAATAGATGTTACGCACGTGCGTAAGTGCGTATCGTCGGCCACGTCCCTGTCTGTTTTATGAATATTTTACTTATACAGTTTGTTTATTTCTATAAATGAAGCAAGAGCAACACCAGCACAAAACTATATACATTAGACACTTCTTTATTCAGATACTTTTGATCGAGCCTTATAAATTTAATTATTCAAATTATGGATAACGTTAGTTTAGCGTTTTTTCCACATATCCATCGTTTGACGCTTTTGCGAAAAGAAAATTCTCAGAATAACGAGAAAGTATGTTCCTATAGGGGATGTTTAATAGAGATCAGTAAATGTCGGCTTATTATTATACTAGATCTATATTACAGAGCTACATATTGACTGGTCACTTTCATGCATGTAAGTAAAATTCAGTTAATTGGGTGGAACCTTGAATAAATCTTTATTGAAGAAAGGATGAACAACCATTCTGAGGCAAAATTATATAAAAAAACATTTGTCTATTTTACTTTCAGGAAATTATCAGTTTTCCACTTCAACTGGGACCAGCCTGACGTCGTTCTTGTGAAAGCGAGTGATGACGTTGATGAGAGAAGATATGATATTCTGAGGTCACGTGACGTCGATTTCCCCCCCCACGAGCGTCTGCCGCACGTGATACAGCCTGCAGGAGTATCTGCCACTCGCCAGAAGTACCTGTTTAATATTGTGAGGCCATGTGTTCGCAATGTCTATCAGGACGTTAAGTGTCCTCAAAATCCATACAGAAACTGAGATTTGTGTCCTTTTTAGGGTTGCGTTACTATGGCAACTGAACTGTAACAGACTTTTTCTTTTTTCCATATTTTATTCCAAATAAGTTTTATATGTTTATTCAACAGAAGCTTATGTCTTAATTGGAAGGAAAAGTGCATACTGTAGTCATTGTTGGTTCTTAAAATACTGTTTCTGGACCGCTTTTTTAAAAGTCAATTAACACTCGCGTGTCAATGTTTCAATGCTAGGGCAGTTACTAAATTAGCTGTAATTTCATTAAAAATTGAGATATCACCAAAATTCTTTTTGTTCTGTATTTCTAACACCCTACTCTTGAGCAAACAGCAAAAATCTAAAAATCGAAAATTTTGTCGTTATAGCAGGTTTTGCTGGAGACACAATCATTTATATTTACAACAAAAATGGTCGAAAGTCAATACTTTAAAATGTATCTAATTTCTGATTTATCCAGCTAATCCTGTCTTGTGACAGGAATAGATTGAAAAATAAAATACAAATGAGAATTTAAGAATCTGATTTACGACGTTATTCGTCGTATGAAGTTTGTAAGACGTGTCCCTGCTTCATAATGCGCTTGTGGACGAACATGTTGGACTAAGAGAAAGCAGTCCCGTCAAAGCGTGGCCGATTTTCTTCATCGAGATACATGTATACATGTAGAACAACAGCTAATCACAGATCACCAAAAAGTATTGAAAAACAAAGACTATTTACTTATATAATTATAAAGGAGTGATGACGTCACTTGATGTAGACCATTGAAAGCATTATAATGACGTCACAAGTACACGTCAAATTCCTCTTTTGTAAAGTCATACCAATAGTAGATTATTTACGAATAATATACTTTATTCCAAAAGAAACTGTGCATCTTTTATTTTTCAAATATTTTAATATTTAGAAGGCGTATCGATTAGAAATTTCGCACACTATATCTCATGTATATTTGCCATCCATCGGTAACAAAATCTATTAGTTAGTATGAAGGAATGTAAAGTTTATTGGGAAATACGTTGTTTTGCATTATTTGCACGAGCAGCTCAAGGAAAATGCACATGCAACCGAAAACGTGTATGAGTGTAATTAGTATGCCTTATACAAAGAAAGAAGCACATTTAAATGCACATCACCACACAACGAACTTGCAATTAGAGTTTTTGCAATGCTTGTTCATAACTACACCGTCACTAACGTGAGAAGGACGTTAGGATACCAAAGTAACGTACTCATTCCGTTGCTCAAACGTTTTCAACATCCAAGTGGAGTGACATATCGCCACAGTCAGTGCACATATACCTAGAACAGCAGTTCAACGAACGAATGTGTTACGTTGACGTAACTTCGGTGTCCTTTTCAAACAACGTCTAATTCGGCAAGTCATAACGATATCAGCTGACAGCCCGTTATGTGTTGGCTCCCGCAAACCTGGACGTCCATCCGTGCTAGCGGATCCTTTGTTGGACAGATCTTGACAGCACGTCATTGTGCTGCTCGTTTGCAGCGAGCATGACGTTATTTCCGTTTGGGGCGACAGTAGTGGACTCTAGTCTTTTCTCTGATAGGTCTAATAATATTCTTAGTCACCATGATGCTCGCACACGGGGTTTTAAGAGAAAAGATGTTATGGACCTTGCAAATGCCCTAACTCAAGAATAGGACAACGTTTCATTCCCGACGTCGTTATTAGACGTCACGTAAGGTCTACATGATGTCTCATTGCCGCTTGTATATATATATACTTTGCAACTTTGATTTTAACAATTCGTCTTTTCTCGTTTAAAAAAACACACGTTAAACGACCGCATCGCAACATCCGAAATAACTGCTATATTGTTCGTGAACTGATCTAAATGTTGGTACCAAATACATAGGCTTTCAGGAGAATAGTCAATGAATAATTACAGAAAACAAAGTGCACACGTTTCTTTTGGAATTGAGTATATGACAGGTGGACCGCGCCGATCGTTATACTTTTTTTTCGAGACTTCGATGATGTGCGTTTGAACATACGTTAATGGTAAAACCTTATGTCCAATGCAAATAGTTTAGAGCAAGATCAGACGCCGGGTTACCAGACGTCTGACCGGGCTTCAAACTGTTTGCCATTCAGATTTTAAAAAAATCGTTAGAAATTTCAAAAAAACATTATTGTCTACATTTACTTCATTGCGTTTGCGTTTCATTTGCATTTTTAAAACGGGAAAGAATAATGTTTTCTCCATTGTACCAACATTTCCTTACCTTTTCCAATAATACCGTTTATTAAAGGGTTTTGCAAACAATTTGGATCCAAAGGGGATGCCGATTAATGTGACTTCTGATTCAGATCCAGACTGCTTACATCTAAGTTGTACTTCCCCTACAACAGGGAAGAGATAATCATGTTCAGATATGTAGACGACATCATTTTATTGGAAGACAAGATGACTAACTTTATTGTTGAAACTGGAGAAGGTTTTAACTTTAAGTTGATTATGATTAGTCCGCGCTGAAACAAATACACGTATAAGAGGTACAGAGGATCATGTTTGATACATGTAGATGTATAATCAGGAAAACAACTTGACAAGATGTGGAGTTTCTTGTTGAAATTAACAAAATCCGCGTTCCTTATTTATGAAATGTTACTAGTATAATGTTCTCTTTGTTCGACTAAGGCGCATATATAACTGTAGCATGGCTACCATAAGTTGCTCATACAAATCCTAATATTTCCAAATTTTCAAGCGCGATTTTAGGAAACTTCCCTTAAACCCTAAACTTACAGGCTCTATGACACAATCATAATTATGCAAACATTTTGGATTCAGATCAGACGCCGCGTAATCTGGACCCAAACTGTTTTACACCCACATCCGGAGATTTATTTCTAAAAATCCGAAGATTTCGGAAAATTTCGGAGATATGACAGCCCTGCTGTAGCATAAGTCAATTCCGAGTAACTGTTCAAAACGTCGTACCAGATACCGACTAATTGTGAATGTGCATATGCTTATAAACTTATATCATCCCAAATGAGTCTGAGGTCTTTTTCAAGCTTTTGATCGGTCAGATATGTTCAGAATGCTCAAATCTGACCAATCAAAATCTTGAGAACGATCACAGACTCATCTCAAATACTTTATTATCATATACTATTGCTCCAATGCTTTAAAACTTTTGAGTTTAGTCCGCAGTCGTTCGCAAGCATTTGATTGGTCAGATTTGAGCCTAGGCTCAAATTTGACCGATCAAATTCTTAAGAACGACTTCAGACTCAACTAAAACGTTTAGTAACCATGGGGCCTTGGCTCCCGAAAAGAAGGAGTAAACTTGCAACATTTGTTCTCTGCCACCTATTGTATAACTGTTTATGTTATGTGATATGATTGAACTTATTAGTTTGTTGAACTTAAAATCAAAGGGCATATTGCCCTACAATAACATGTTTAAACGCTTTTTGTTTTACAGCTCAAGTTCAGCAGCTGACGATGTTGTTGAGTAAGTCTGATAACTCAACCAGTAATAATGATAATAATAATAATAATAATGATAACAATAATAATAATAATAATAAAAAAATAATAATGATGATAATGATAATGATTATTACGATAGTAATAGTAAAAATAATGATAATAATAATAATAATACTGATGATGATAATGTTGCTGATGATAACAATTATGATAACAATGAAAATAACATTAATAATGACATGTATCAAACTTTAAAAATCATTGTATAAATACAATTTAGGATCATTAACAGAGCCCGAGTTACTCAATATACGCTTATATAGGGAAAGCGATAACCATACTTGTAACCAATACTAAAACTGACAGGGTCCAAGGTTATAAAGCTTTTCAGTTGAGTCTAAAGTCGTTCTCAAGCATTTGATTGGTCAAAGTTGAGTCTAGGCTCAATTCTGACCAATCAAATGCTTCAGAACACACTTAGACCCAGCTCAAACGCTTTATAACCTTGGACCCAGAATTCATACTGTACTCATAGTATCATATTGTACACTTTACAGTGCTGTGAGCTATTGGAAGATTATTGTTGGAGTGGTTGGTGGAATAGTCTTATTGTCCACTATTATTTCTTGTATCTGTGCTATCTACAAGCAACATAACAAGCCTAATCGGGTTGTACGACCAACTGCTGGAACAGTCTCTGCTACTACTACAACCATGGGTGAGTTATATTGCCCTCGATTATAGACGGTTTGATAAATTTATTAGCTTTGTTTTAACACCACGGCTTCGACTAATCATAGTACTTCCTTGCTTTAAATACAATTCATTTAAATGTTTGATATGGAGCAATGTTTTTGAAACAAATACAGTCAAGATGATTTCCGAAACCTAGAGGTTAACAGATATGTAAACAGATATACATATAAGACTTGCCATGAGAAATGTGGACTTATTGCATTTTAACCTTTTACATTGAGAAGAATTCACTTAAGTTTTCAGTAACTTGTACTTCTAATCCATGTTTGAATAGTTTGACATTAATTTCTGTACTTTATGACGTTATGATTGTACTATTTTGAAATAAATACTGTTTAAACATACCGTTGACCACATAGCCTGTTTGTTCTTTTAAAAACAGATGACCACTTAAAAAAGTTTGATAGTAAATTAGAATGCGCTTTAAAGTCTGCTTTACTTTCAGCCTGTTTTAAGCTACATTTGCTAGACTATAGAACATATGTTTTATGGTACATGTTCATACGCGGTTATGTGCGTTTTGGACAATTTAAAAAACCCGGCCATGTTTATATAATTTATATTTGTGTTTTTCATTACTTTTGGTTTGCTGTGGTTTGCTGTAAGTTTTTATTCATAACCCCTTTGGCAAAATTAAATAAATTAAGCCTCGCCTTTTCGGGATAACTTCCTCTAAGCCCAACTTTTCTCCACAAGCGTTGCATGAAGCAGGACGCCAAATGACGTATTTGACGTTGACCGTACTACAAAAAACGTCATGTTTTGGCGGTAAACATGTGGTGGATAGACTACAACATACGCCTTAAAAGTGTTAAATGTTAAGCACCCATGTCAAATTCTCTATTTAATTAAATTCTTAAATTCAGTAATGATATTAAATTATAAGGAATAAATCGAACATTTATTGTGTTCATGGAGTCATAAACAAAAACCTTGGTCACACCTCTTCGCGGTTTCATAGAGTGTGACCGGATTTTTTTCATATCCCCATGAACACAATACATATTCGAATGATCCCATAAATATTTGTATTTTTGAAGGTCTCGGACTGCATTTAAGGATACAAAATATGGGACTAAAACAAAGCACCGAATGTTGTATCATGAATTGACTTTCCTTTGGCATTTTTAGGAAACCACGTCAGGTATTACATCTATTTAATTAGGATAAAATTGTCAGTTTACTATGACTCATATTACTTATTTTATTTCGTAACTGTCCTGAAGCCTGACTTTTAAGGTTTTGAGAAAACTAAACCCAAACATATATTATTCATTTTAAAGCAAATGACATCGAAATAGATCTATATATTAAACATAAGGCAATAAACTCCTTTTAGTTTCTACGTGTATTTGCTTTGCAACATTTTCAGAACTCAGACTATTTATTTCCTTACAAGTGACAAACACAAACACGTCTATTGGCAACAAATTATAACGTCTTCACTTTATAATACTAGTACTGTATTTGTATTTTAGCTCAACAACCAGGCTATAACATGGCGCCCCAGCCACACTACAGTGGTTATCCAGTCCCGGGATACACTGGGTATCCTCAACAACATGTGGCCGCCTACCCTGGAATCCAGAACTACCCGCCACCATATTCAGGCAAGAGCGACAACGCTTCTTCGGACGTATCATCAGTTAATAGTTTCACGTAGATATATTGAAGTTGTTTGAATTTATTGAGACATATCTTAACACTTCAAGAGACGCCTAAGCCGTTGGTTTGCAAATGCGTTTAACATAGTTGCGCAATGCGACCAGGGTCCAAGGTAATGGAGCTTTTGAATTGAGTCTGCGATCGTTCTCAAGCATTTGATTGGTCAAATGTGGAGCTTTTGCTTAACGAAAGCTCAAATTTGACCAATCAAATGTTTAAGAACTATCTAAAACTCAACTAAAAAGTTTTATAACATTGGGGCATGTAGTTCAGTGTTCCCTCTCTACAACGACATCCAATGGAAGACAAAAATGTTTGTGTTGTTCGAAGGGAGTTGTTATAGGGAGGGAAATTGGATTACATTTGCAAAAAGCTTGAATCAAGATCAGACGCTGCGTAACGCGGAGTCTTATCTGGATTTAAGCTGTTTGTCAATCGTAATTATTTTACTGTCAAAATGTCAACTTTAAAAAAAAAGCAGACGACAATTTTAAGCAGACGACATTGGAGCCGTGAATAGGTTGGACATAATTGCCCTGTTTAGGGAACAGCGGCAAGTATCGTTGCAAGGAGGGAGTAGTTGTTGGGAGGACCGTTGTAGAGAGGGAACGCTGTAATATGAAGTATGCGAAGAATTTGACCCTTTCACTGCCTTACAGTGGAGAATCTGTTATTCTTTCCCGTTTAAACGCAAACGTACGCAAACGCAAAGCACTAAAACGTAGAAAAGAACAACTGTTGGACAATTCTGATATGTCATGTTTATCTTGGTGGCAAACAGTTTGGAGCCTGATCAGACGCCGGGTTACCCGGCGTCTGATCTGGCTCCAAACTGTTTGTATTGTAAATAATAGTTTTAGCGTAAACGCGTTTATTGGGAAAGAATAATAGATTCTCAACTGTACCTTGGGAACAATGATCCTTATCAGATTTCACGGATTCATACTTACTTTGATATAATTTAAGTCAACGTAGTTCAAAACTTAAATTTGAGAAATAAAAGCAGACGACACTAGTTTAAAGCAGATGACGTCATGGCAGTGAAGGTGTTGATATTCTGTGCAACATCATCTGATGGATATCTTTTATAAATAGCTTGGATAACAACCGTTTATTCTGATGTTAATGTCTGAAAATTAATGTTTTTGTTTTTAAAATTCATCTAAAAGGATTGTTGCAGACGACATATTTGCTTACAATTCAATGAATGTTTATGAAATAGATCTATTTTGAGCCAATTGTATATCTAAATTTTAGTCAGTATTTCATTTAAACAGCTTTCAACACTTATAGTACATGTATATACGACGTTATTCTATTTCAATAACCGTATTTTTTCTCAAACAATTACGTCCATAGCAATCAGTTTGGAACTACAGCAAATATGTTTTAGATTCTTATTATATAATTTCTTAGCATCTTTCACTGCCAAGTTTTGTTTATAGCTGTAACCATTTCGCCGCCAATATATCGTTTGCATTGATATTATTGTCTGTAATATTTTAAGTTCGATTTAACCCTTTCGGCGCCGTAGTTGAATAAAGTCGACTTTGCAAACAATTTGAATCAAGATCATACGCCGCGTAACGCGGCGTCTGATCAGGATCCAAACTGTTTTACACACAACAATATTGAAGCAGACGACAATGAAGCGGTGACGGGTAAAGATCTCCCTAATAATTTGGCGCCGAAAAGGTTAAGGCACTTAGACTGAAGACTTATTGATACCGACGTCTGCTCAGTTCCCGAACTGTTTGACATCGCGAAACGCAGCGTGTGATCTGCACCCAAACAGTTTCAACATCGCCGTTTTTCGCCATTTGAGTTAAACAAAGAAAGAAGAGAAAGAAACGGATATAGATATAAATGTGAAATTCTAACAACTGGGCAGCAAATTAACTCATTAACTTTGGTGAAGAGTTCACTCATTGACCTGGGGCCCGTTTAATAAAACGTCGTACGACAAAAACGGTCGTAAGTCAAACCTTTAAAAATATTTAATTTCTGATTTCTCCATCTAATCCTGTCATGTGACATCTCTTTGGAATCGTCTTTTCAAGACGATTCCAAAGAGATGTCACAAGACAGGATTAGATGGAGAACTAAATAAAAAATGAGACTTTTGTAATGTGACTTACGACCGTTTTTGTCGTACGAAGCTTTTTTAAAACGGGCCAAAGAAACGTCAAATTGATTATTCCAGTTTCCAATAAAGTACGAGCGTATTGTCAACTCATGACTGATAAGGTTATGGTTTAGTACTGCATAGTCACAAACAGGGCATATTCTGATCCGAATAACGCTTTAGGTGCCCTCTCATCTAGATATATCCTTTTGAAAAAACAAACGTGAAGATTTATGTCTTCAAATGTAAAATGTTTTTAAGAGACGCGCATGCAAATCACTAGGGTTAAATGGGTGAACGCAGGCTATAAGGTGATTTTAGAGTGCGGAGCGAGAGTTTAATTTATAGTAATAGTCACACTCAAAACATGACTAATTTCCTTTGTCACTTGGAAACCTAGTTTTGTTACTCGTATTGAACTCCTATTTCCAGTATTTATACATTTTATCGTGTTTCTACAGCGGAGAAGAAGTTGTTGGTTTCCGTTTTTATAAACGAATATACAGGCAATCGCACTCTATTTAAATGTTGAAAATATTCACTAAAATTAAAAACTGAATAGCAAACAGTCAGAAGTCCGAGCTGATAAAACGTAAAACGAACTCAGTTTCGAGTACAGGCTATAGCTTTGACATACATGTAACACGCTTTATCTGACTTTGATAGGTAAACTTTTACAGCTGAATTATATATGCAAAAACTATTTATATAGAATATTTGCTGAAGTGTTATGAGTAGAGAAAAAATCCGAGTTTTGAGCATGGAGGTAATTTGATTTTTTATAACCTATGGGCCTGGTGAGACACCGATTAACTCAGCGTTTAATCAGTTCCAAATTGTTTGCAATGTACAGGTTTGATTAAGTTCAAACGAGTCCATTTGGAAAGAATAACGTCTTTTCCAATGCCACATGTACATCTATACTCATTCTCCTATGTATTCCACATTTACTACATACTTATGTTATAATCAATCAAATTGATGCTCTGAATTACAATACGGAAGTTAAAATTTCTTGCTTGTTTAATTGATTGTTCCCTATCAATTGTCATATTCGATACATTTTCCTGTTAAATAATCTTTAACCCTTTCGCCCTCAATTACGCCTTAACTAAAGCGCGTTTGCAAACAGTTTGGGTCCTGATCAGACGCCGCGTAACACGGCGTCTGATCAGAACTCAAACTGTTTGATACTGTTATCGATATTTATTAAGCAATACAACCTTAAATCTAACTTTGAAACGTGTATTGAAGACAACGCTACTGAAGAAGACGACAATGAAGCGGTGAAGGGGTAAACATATCGTGAAAGGGTTAAGCTGCCCATCCACACTCAATATACTTGTCGATACATTTGACTCAATAGTATCGAATATATGTTTTTGTCCCCAACTGCTCTGATAATTATAATTATTACACCTCGCTTTGAGTTCCAATGTTAAATTCCCATAGACCTACAGTTAACATTTTGCATGTCTTTTACATCTATTCAAAATATACTGTCACTCTTTATGATATTCTGTTTGTGATGTCACTCTAAAGGACATTACTTTTTTACTCCGTCCGAAAACGTACTGTCAGCATTGACATGACTTTCGCTATTGGATACATTTGAAGGTTATTATAAACAACGTGACGTCGTAAGACGGCGACGTCATTTCCCGCGTTATGTACATGTCCGCGCTGAATTGGTTTTCACAACACATTTTATAAAATACGAATAAGACGATTCCAAATCCAGGGTTGATAAGCTCGGTGTAATAAAATAAATATTAGATGTCAGTTTGCGTGACATTCAAATTGTCAACCCTCGAAAACAAGAATGTCACCCTCGGCTACGCCTCGGGGTGACATGCTGTTTCTCGGGTTGACAATTTGAATGTCACGCAAACTGCCATCTAATATTTATAGAATATTTTGTTAGTTTCTGCTTCGACCATCATTATCAATATAATTCAGTATAACAAGAATGGAATGAAACATTGGTCAAAACAATTGATGAGACAAAATCACACAATAATATTATTGACAATGCGTCAGTAAAAAAATAGGTTCTCTGATTTTCTTCAATACATTGACCAGGTCTTCAAATCTGCCAATCCACGATCAATACGATTGTCATTATAAAAGTTTGGCAATTATCTCGACAATTGTATTGAGTGTGGACGGGCCTATTTAATGGTTTTATTTTGTAATTTTGGAAGCAAACATTGCGTTCACAACCTAAAGCGACCCATCCACACTCAATATAATTGTCAACGTTTTGTGACAATCATGTTGATAGTTGATTGGCGGTGTCGAAGACTTTATCAATGTATTGAAGAAAGTCAGAGAGCTCAACGTTTATTGACGCAATGTCGTAATATTGATGTGTGTTTTTGCCTCATCAGTTGTATTGATCAATATTTCGTTCTTGTTATATTGGATTATATTGGCAATTATATTGACAATGATGGCCGAAGCAGAAATGAACAAACTATTGATTAATATGATAGTTCAGTGGAGGACAAAACATTATATTGTCAATAGTCAATACTATTGAGTTAAATATATTGAAAACTATTCTGAGTATCGATGGTCCGCTTTATCCAAGTACATATACATGCATTTATTATATGCCTTCTTATGATATCGAGCGTTTCCGCGTGTATCTGCACAGTAAAATACAAGAGTCTGTATCAGCCACCTTGTATTTTACTCCAACCTCGTTTTTGATTTAGCGTGACGTCATTTACGTACATGTACAAGTACCGCGTTATTCTTTGGGGCATACAATAATTCTTGTTCTGATTAAAATAACTAATGTTTTAGTTGCTTTTTAATTTGATGTGTGTCCAAGGCATATTATAAGCACATCACCAGTTGGTAGTGCGCTAGTGTGTTGTATTTAGCTCTCGACGGTTTTGGCGGAAACAACCGATCAGACTCGCGCCAAGGTGCTCGTCAGATCGGCTATTTTCGCCAGAACGCCTCGAGCTAAATACATCACCCTGTATCGCACTGTCAATTGGTAATGTGTATGTATTATTGTGTTTTTGGATCCTGATCAGCGGCATCTGATCACGATCCAAACTGTTTTACACTCATTTCAAGATTTCTTTAATCAAAATACGTTAAAGTCCAATTTTTTTCAGACCTTTTTTAATGTATGAAATACAATAATGGTTAATAATAATGTTTGAACATTCTTATAGGCCAAACCGATCTTTGAAATGTTGAAGACAGACCTAAATCACCAAAAAGGGCGATTTAAAACCATAATAAACCAAACATAGAACTTCTGGCATAAACAAAACCACACGGAATAGTGTCACGTGATACGACCGGGATCAACTTCACTGTGTGCAAATGCATCCAGGATATTGCTATAAAATTAGCCACAGTTCGTCACAACGGTGGTAAAACGAAAGCAACGAGGATAAGTATATATGCGCATTTTAGGGCCCCACCGTGAGGCCCTATAGTAAACGCCCTGTCCGTCCATCTGTCCGTCCCTCCGCCTGTCCCTCAGCCAGTCACCCTTTTTTTGTCCTCTCTCTTACTCGAATACTTTTTATGCGATCTTCGACAAACAAGCTGAAACTGTTTATTGGTATAAAATATAGGTCAAGTTCGATAAATACTCAAATTGTATTAGGCAGGTCGGAGTTATTGCCACTGAATTATTAAAGAAATGGCTGTTTCAGCCTTGTACACGCTCTAACACAAACAATTTTTATCGGATCTTCACCAAACTTGCTGAAAATGTTAAATAATATAAAATCTAGGTCCAAAGTGATTGCTACTAAAATTGCATAAGGCATGTCTGAGATTTTGCCCGTAAAGTATTAAAACATTACTGTTTCAGCATGTTTTGCACTCTAACACAAATACTTTCTATTCGATCTTTATTAAACTTGCTGAAAATGTTTATTAATAAAAAATCTAGGTTTTGTTTGATTACTACTAAAATAGCATAAGGCACGTCCGAGAAATTGCCCTTTTATTATTCATAAATTACTGTTTCAGCCTTGTCTGCTCTCTAACAGAAATACTGTACTCTTTATTGGATCTTCAGCAAACTTGCTGAAACTGTTTATTAACATAAAATCTAGGTGCAGTGTGATTACTACTAAAATCACGTAAGGCATATCTGAGTGTTTATACTTTAAGTATTAAATAATGACTGTTTCAGCATGTTTTGCTCTCTAACACACTTACCTTTTATTGGATATTCCCCAAACTTGCTGAAAATGTTTATTAATATAAAATCTAGGTCCTTTAGTTATAAAAAATACTGTTTCAGCTTTTTTTGCTCTCTAACACAAACAGTTTTTATTATTACCAGGAACAGTTTTTATCCTATTTTAGCCAACTATCTGGTCAATGGTTGCATGTGCTTCATCTCGGCCGTGTTGGTAATAAGTTAAGTAATAAATGACCACTCAATACTCCTTTACCTCTTGAAGGAGTTTCATTCAAATGTATTCAAAAACAAAAAAATCTTGGCCTAGATTTAACACCAATAAACGTTTTCAGCAAGTTTGGTGAAGATCCAATAACAAATGTTTTTGTTAGAGAGCAGAAAAAACTGAAACAGTCATTTTTTAATAATGCAAGAGAAATAACTCAGACATGCCTTATGCAATTTTGGTATTTATTGAATTTGACCTAAGTTTTATACCAATAAACATTTTCAGCAAGATTGGTGAAAAGAAATGTTTTTGTTAGAGAGCGGACAAGGTTGAAACAGTCATTTTCAGCAAGTTTGGCGTTTACCCCCCCCCCCCCCCGTGATTATTGTTTACAAGTTATAACTGATTCTCATTGGTCAACCCTTTGCCTGCTGGTCGCAACTTTACTGAGTTTACAAACTGTTTGAATCTAGAACAGATGCCGCGTGACGCGGCGTCTCATCTCGACACTTGTCTTAAGGTTTGTTTAATTAAAAACAATTCATAAATCTAAACTGAACAAAATTTGCAAACGACAATTTCAAACAGACGTATGCGCAGCAGGATAAGGGTAAATCACTTCATTTACAGAGTTGTCCTTCTTTCCATTCACAAGGTAAACTCTTCTTAGAGCGTGGCACACATGAATGAATAAAAAATAAAAAAGCAAATTTCTTAGATAAAGCCGCTTTTTGTGAAAAATCAGGTCCCATGTTGTTCAAATGGGATCCAAAACAACCGTGTTATGCAAATGAGAACGAAAATTGTTTAAAGGAGATGACGTCATGACAGTGACGTTAATAAAGGTCGTCATCAATAGCACAGTCATTCTCATCAGCAAGAAATATACTCAATTAAAAAAGAAACTGTGCACTTTGTTTTCTGTAATTATCCATTGACCATTTTCCTGAAAGCCTATGTATTTGGTACTGAAATTTAGATCAGTTCTCGAACAATATGGTATTTATTTCAGAGTTTTTGGGATGCGGTAGTTTATAGTGGATGTTTTTAAACGAGAAAAGACGAAGTAACTCTGAGAATCAGACTGTGTTCAGTAGAGAATATTTAGTCGGTTAAGTTGTAATCTTATGCTAATTTTTGTCAGTGTCGAATGTGTCCATCTTTGCTCATGATGCAAGCGACAATGCGACATCGTGTTGACCTTTTGTCATTTTGTAATATAGTATAAAAAAAACCTAAATAGTCTAAAATGGACCAGCCTTTATTGTAAACTGGAATTGTCCATTGGATGTCTCAGGGGATTATGAGTTAAACGAAACTAAATGCAAACGCAAAACAATAATATGTTGAAAATGACAGGTTATTGTAAACTATTGACGACTGTTTGAATTTTGGCGGCACACAATTTGGAGTCTGATCAGACGCCGTATTAAAGGCTCCATTTAAAAGAGAAAATGTAGTTGCTGCACGAATGTGCATAATAATGCAAAAACAAGAATAATCCAGGAAGTTTTTAATGGAACTTTAATGTTGACCTACATACATCTGGTTATAGAGTACAATACCTTAACTCAATGGAGGCTATAGACGCTGTAGTGCCTATAGGCTTGGCCGCAGTAACACATACCGTGCACCCCCTCTGTTAAGATAAAGTATAACCTAATTAATGTTCATAATTGAATACTTATCAATATTCATGAGATAGTCAAAATAAAGCGGTAAATCATGAAAAACAAGCATGTTGTTTTGTCCCAGAGGCATATTTATACACCAGATCTCTTAAAAATAGGCTTAAATGTTTATTAAACGGATTATACAAAGAAAATAAACCATGTTTGGTTCCAGTAAAATTTCGGTATGCATGTATAATTAAGCTAATTTGCATAATATATACAACGTAACGAATTTCTTCAAATAGGCAAACATTTAAACAGAATTTTGTATCTGACCCTTTATTAATACGACAAAACCCATTCTTGTATCAAATTTGAATAGAGAAACCCGTCTTTAGATATATGTGTGCATATTTCAAGCGTAAATATTCATTTCGTAGTCATGCTGTTTTATGCGAAACACTCCCTTCACCTCAACATAATGTCCTTAAAGAGCGTGGCATTTTACAGCATTTACTCTGAAGGGGGGGGGGGGGACAAATGGTCTACTATGCACCACCCTTAACTTTTGTTCATGGGTCCCAAAATATACAAAATGGTCTACTTAATCAGAATCGAGAATGTACTCAAGAATAAACTCTTTGATGCTATGAGTATTTGAACCGTTTCCATGGCAACCCCCATTTCGGTTATGATAACCCATACCTGAAAAATCACCCTTATCACAGCCGTGTTTTGTCATAAATATATTAAATAGGTACCGAATTGAAGATAAGACATTGAGGCGTTTTCTTACAAGTATGTTCCTTTAATTATTTTATTTGCATATTCATGAATATTAATGTTAACAACATGTTAAACAACTAATTTTCCGCTTAATTTTGACTATCTCATGAATATTCATAAGTATTCAATTATGAATATTAATTAAAGTAGAACTCATCTGAACGGCCTGTGTCTCTACTTTATGTTGGTACGTGTTTAATACATCTAGCTTTCCCAGAAGCAAAGTTATACATAGAGTACACATAGGGTAGGTTTGAGAAAATCCCGGGGGGTTACCGTTAAATTACGCATAACAGTGACAAAATAAAGTTTGGGAACATTCTAAAATATCGTGTAGAAGACTCCAACGAACAAGTTGATACCCATGAAAAAGTCTAAAGGGGGATGCACGGTAGGTGTTGCTGCGACCAAGCCTACTTATGTGGAACCAGGAAGAACAATCATCACATTAAACGCTTGGTCACTATCAAGAACCTCCTGGCCACATCACCCGCACGGGCATTTTAATTATACTATTAATCTTTTAAATATTTGATGCATTTTACAACTACCTTCATAAACTTATAATCATAATCCTTATAATCTTCATAATCATACTGAAAGAATGTTCCCTTATTCAGATTTCGCTTTCCTTTTTTGATTTATTGTTAATGTATTTATTTATCTTTGCTTTTCACGCTTTCGGTACATGTACATGTATATCATTTCACGTGAATCGCTTTTAGGCACATATTTCCTGTGTGAAACGAGCGTTATATAAATCTGGAACACTAATAATAATAATAACAGTGAATAGCACATAGGTCTATCTATATATTATCTTATCTCATCGATGTTAATAACAATGTTGGCGGAAAGACGCCTTCACTGTAAAACGCTCTTCCATGAATGTTAGTCATAGCCTAATGTAAACCAAGATCTTAAGTTAATACCGGTTTTTAACTAAAAGATCCCGAGTTATTTGACATGTTTGTGAAGATGTGAAGAATTAAGCAAACCTCTTGGTTTCCCCTCATATACAGCAATGGGACGTTATTAATTTAGAATGTTTCCTATTTAAAGACATTACTCAAGTCTATTAAATAACCTTCTTTGGCTCCAAACTATTTGCAATGGATTTAAAAGTTCTAGTGTAAACGCGTGTTTTTGACAGAATAACGTCTTGCCACTGCTGTATACTGTAAAAAATGCCATGATGATGTATGAAAGTGCAGTAAGTAGTACAGTGACACGCGAAGGCCATGTCAGGGCATACATGAACGATAACCCCTGTAACATGCGGACTATAAATGAAATATGTCCCGGGGATCTTCAGTCTGCTCAAACCATTGTGCCAGAAACTTCGATCGTTCCAGAAACGTCCGTCACTTTCTAATCAACGGTAAGTAATTAGTTGATTTGTAAATGGATAACATGTGCCTAGATCTATATAAACACCTACATTTTAGGTAATAGAGCGAGTTTAAATCAAAAATACGTTGCAAAGATAAACAATTTGTGCAAAGTAGTAAAAAGTTGATATGCTCAAAACTATTAGCCGACGCTCTAACTCGACCACAGATTATCTTATGTGATGTGTTATAATATCCTTTTTGAATAGAAGAGACTGAAACAAACATCTGCTTCGTCTTAGGTTGGAGTAGAAAAAGCGATTTGCAAAATCTAAAAAACTATCTTCAGTATTAGAAACAGGATAAAGTATTAAATTGTAATCAGCGTGTATGTGTGGTTTCTAGATTCTCCCAGAATGAAAGGTCTTGTGATAAGTATTGTCGTCGTTCTCGTTGTCATGGCAACCACGTGTCAGGGGTATGTTTACTCATTTACTTTTGAAACTTTTAATAAATATCACAGTATCACAGTATCCACTGTGCTTAATCCATTTTTGACTATTTAGGGTTATTATATTGAAGTCATATACATGTATCTTCAAAAGCAAGTCAAGTAATATGTATCGAAATCGCCCAGTAGATAAAGTATAGGACAGTGAATCATGAGGTCAGATGTTCGATTCGGTTTGAGGCAATTTATATACGCCCGTGAAAACGGGTCGTATTATGGTATACCCTGCGCTGTCCGTCCGTTTTCCGTCCGTCCGTCCGTTTTCCGTCCGTCCATCCGCTAGATGTTCCTTGTTAACGCTCTCAACCTTCATTTATTGACCAATATTAATTTTACTCGCCACAAACTATTTTTATTCTATGTTAAATTCCTTTAAAATTTGATATGGTGATACGGGGAGTGAATCGACTATACATATATAACGTTTTTTTGTGTGTTAAGTATTTTCAGAGTAATGCCCCCATACACGTTTTCTGATAATGATTTTAGTTGCATTTGGCATTTTCTCATCCAATTTCATGTTAACTCATTCAACCCTAAAACTTTTAATGAAAGATTCGAATTTCATAATAACGCTGGTCCATCTTTGACTATTTAGGGTTGATTGTAACAATATATTTCAAAATGACAAACAGTGTAGACCATGATCATAGGGCTACTTAAGGAGCCCTCTGATCAGGGTATACACTGTTTGCATGGGACAAGTGTAATATTTGCAGGTACACTGTTTGTAAATGACAAGTATACCACGCTAGAGTTGAGTGTGTTAAGCTGTCTCAGTATACATGGCAAATACATGTGATAGCTAATGTTGGTTTAGGTAAGATGATTTTATCTTGAATTATGCCCATCTAATTCTAAAAAAAAGATATCTCGTTTCAAGGCTTCAACTTCAGTTAATGTTACCTAGGCCCTACATGTATTTTAACCAAATGACACATGTACCTTACTTATTATGCAGGAATGATGCCTAGTGGTTTTTGCCATGGTTCGGGGATTTTTTTAGCTATGCCCCTTTGCAAACGTTTTTCGGATGATAGCTTTATTTCTGTTTGCCTTATCAAATTCAAATTTAATACTAAGACACCTATTGCTTTCTGGTCTGGTGATTTTAATAGAGTAATGCCCCTCTATATACATTTTAAACACTTTTCCGGACAATAAATTTAGTTCTTGATGTTTTATTAATACCAAATTTTATAGTAAGCTTTCTCACCAAACAGGTAAAACACCTACGAATTTTGGTGATGATCTGGTGATATTTATTGCACTTACTCCCCTTAACATACTTAGAATTTCACAGTTCAAACTAAATGATAACTGTACGTTCTTTTGACTTATTGAAACCAAATTTCATACTTAGCTTTTTCTTCATACTGAAAAATCACTTATTGACTTTTGTTTGATGAATGTTATTGGAGTTATGCCCCTTTATATACTTAGAATTTTAAAAAAAGTTTATTTCCAGACAATAACTTTATTGCTATTGGACATATTGTAATCAAATTTCATATGTAGCTTTCTCATCATACAGTTTAGACAAGTACTGATACTGGTCTATAAGGTCTGATTATGTTTATTATTGAGTGTGCCATCACGGTCATATAACGCACAACGGTGTGCTCTTGATTTTGTTGTTGTTATCATGATTAGCTTAATTTTTCGAAAAGTCGAGCTATTATCGTCACCCTGTTGCCGTCGTTTTTGTTGATTTTTAGGTTAATGACTTCTCAATGACTATCTTAGGTAAACGTTTGAAACTTATGAGCTACATACATGTAGGAATATGAAAAACAAAACAAAACTACGGACGACGAAGGACGTACGACGACGTACCATGGAAACAGGTGAGCTAAAATACCATGAAAACGTATGCAACATTTTGTCGTCTGCAATTGTTCTAGAATTAGAATTTTCAAAATTTCTTTTAAAATCAGGATCAGAATGGCAAACAGTTTGGATCCTGATGAAACGCCGCGTTACGCGGCGTCTCATCTGGATCCAAACTGTTTGCAAAGGCAATCACTATGGTGGATATATCCGCCCCTAGCATGTAAAGAGAGTTAATACATTGTACAAGTGGTGACGAGTTTGTTCATTCCTAATAACGTTGTTATGTCGAACACCCTTGTGTTCATTGCAAACAGCTTGGAGACAGATAAAACACCGAGTAATTCAGAGTCTGATCAGAATTCAAACTGTTTGCCACTCAGATATTAATAACATGCCATTTTTTCCTAGAACCTTTAATTTTGTACATGTATTTCGATGTTGTGCGTGTCTTTATATGTGCGTGTGTGTCTTTATATGAATTATTTTGACAAATTCACTAATCTTAACACATCTTTCTTTTTCAAGCAAGCCGATCGATCCTCATCATGTAGCCCTAGAGATATTTCACGGAAACGATATAAACCATGATGGAGAAATTACACGACTTGAGATGGAAAAGATATTCGACCAATTCGACACTGACGGTACATTATGTATTGGAATGTGATTTCCTTGCGAGTTCATAAAGATGTTCAGAATGCGCTTTGAAACCATGAGATATACGTTATTATATTCCACTGATCGTATTTGTGACAATACAATTTTGTTATAATGCTTTAAATGTTGTAACGAAAGATGACATGGGCTGGGCATCTTGTAGACTAACGTACAAATAATTGGACTATGTTCGTTTATGGTGCAGATTGCGTAATATGCCGGAAGTTAGATTATGTCGTAAGGTTCACAACTGTTCATTTACAGTAACGAATTCTTGGGTAAAAATATGGAAATATTAATTAATGAAACAGATATGACTAATGAACTAATGCGCAACAAACCAAACAAAGGTTATTTTATTAAACATATTAAAGAAACAAAATGTGGTAGAAAGAAAGAAATATGGGAAATAAAGGTAACACGGGAAGAAAACGCAGACAATTAAGAATAAAAGAACTTAGCAAAACTTACCTAGAAACTGGGTACTATGTTAAAGCAAACTTACTAAAGCAACAGTGTATGTTCTTAGCAAATTTTAGAAGCTGCACTTTTTCCTCTTGCCAATGAAATTGGACGCTACACCCGCCTTAAACTCCGTTCATCAAAGAATCTGTAAATAGTATTCTCTAGGCGTTGTCTTGGCTCCATGCAACTGTTCTGTTTTGTGATGGGACCTGTATTGTTTCAGGAAGTGGCACTGAGAGCCGCCATGAGTACACCGAGTCCGTTTGCTCTCGCTATCCAGACCTCTACAACCTCGCACATTACCTGTATGACGAAATGGATATTGACCAAGATAATGAGCTAGAAAAACACGATTATGACCAGTTTTACGCCAAAATAAACTCCGGAAGTATGTAAACTTGTCACGTGCTAGTTGTTGTTGTTTCTTAGAAGGTTTACGTCCGCTCGAAGCCGCATATTACTACGCATTACATGTATTACATTTCTTGTAGCACTATTGTTCGTCTTATGAAACGTCGTACAACAAACAATGTCGTAATATGTCCATGGTCGTAATAGAGAGGTTGTACTATACTGTATCTAGCAACAATAGGGTGCCATATACACAATGTATGTTAAATAGTTGTCAACTGCCTTCTCCCTTCTGAGTATCGTATCCTGGCTTATGAACTATTAATTTATATATATGTATTACTGTCTGGAGTGAACTACAGTGGATAATCTGTTATTCTTTCCCATTTAAACGAAACGAAACGCAAACGCAAAACACTAAAGCGTAGATAAGTACATTTTTGACAATTCTGATAATTATGTTTTATCTTGGTGGCAAACAGTTTGGAGCCTAATCAGACGCCGGGTTGCAATGGAAATAATAGTTAAGTGTTAACGCGTTTATTGGGAAAGAATAACGTTTTCTCCACTGTATACCCAACAACATAATTAAAGGGGCATGCCTTCTTTATTTCAACTGAGCGTTTTCTAAAACCGGTGTTTGGTGAAAACTAACGGCCAATGCTGATCGAAACGCCTTTCTAGAAAATGTTTTAATGGAAAAAGTCTCTGAAATTTCGCTACATATTGAATAAATCTAAAATCTCAAAACAATATTTCTTACCCCAAAAAAGACTGGGTTGATATTTTTGTAACTTGGAAATTTTATTATCCTTGTCGAAAGTCTTTGCGATCAGAACGACACATTTATTTGTGCATTGGCATAAACACAACCGAATTCTAGCAATTGAAGCACACTATCGAATTTTCAAAAAACTGTGGATTTCGATACCATTCAAAATCAATGGAATTTTTCAGGGTGAGATCGGTTTAGTTCACTGCGCCTCAAAAACAAACACACGGCATACTCGAAATTTTCATGATGCATAATATGGACATCATTTGACATGTCGGTAACAATATTTTGTATTTTTGTGGTAAAATTGTTGGTGGTTTTTTTCGCATCTATCTATCTCTCCGTTTCTGTCTCTTTATTTCTCTTTCTATCCCTTTCTCACTCTCTCTTTATCTTTTTATCTCTCAGTTTTATTCTCTCTCTTCTTGTCTCACATTATTTCAATATTCATAATTCTTTTACACACATGCGCACACATACCACACACATATTCGCACGCGTACGCACATACACGTTATCTGTCTCTCGGACTCTCTATTTTCTTTGTCTATCTCTGTGTCTGTGTCTCTTTTACTTATTTCACTCTCTTTCTCTCTGTATGTCTTTCACTTACTCACTCACTCTGTCTCTCTTTCTCTTTCTATCACCAAGTGTCTCTTATTCTCCCGCTCTCTCTGTCTCTGTCTGTCTTTTTCTATCATTCCTCCTTACTCCTGATTGTTCGATTGACTGATAACATGATGAATTAACCCATTTGTGCCTACGATCCCATATATGGGACATAGGCAAACAGTGTAGACTCTGATCAGACGCCGCATAATGCGGCATCTGATCAGAGTCTACACTGTTTGCTGATAGGAATTTCATTATAAAACAAAACGAAAATGAAACATTTGACCTGGCATCCCATTGATTAAACTGGACTAATCCAATATAAAACATGGAAGAATCCACTGGGCGCAAATGGGTTTAAGATTAATGTTGATGATTATCATGAATATATTTCTTCCCTCAGATCCTGGTGGATTCATCTCCGAGCAAGAGTTTGTGAACTTCTTCGTTACGGTAAATACATTTTAAATTCTTCGTTACGGTAAATACATTTTAAAACTTTAACCCATGGGCCCAGTGGAATCGTCCATGCTTATATATCAGATTAGTAAATTTTATTTATCAAAAAGGTGCTTGGTCTTAATCTTCATTTTCGATTTTTTTAAAAATCCCCATCAACAAACAAGGTAGACGTTGATCAGATGCTGCATTATGCTGCGTCTGGTAAGAGTCTACACTGTTTGCCTATGCCCTATATTTGGGATCGTGTATACAAATGTGTTAAGTCAACTTAACCCTTATTAAATAATCTGTTGAAGTTTATTTAACACTTAGTATTGGTATTCTATTGAAGTTTAATTTAATAATCTGTTGAAGTTTATTTAACACTATGTATTGGTATTCTACTGAAGTTTAATTAAACAATGTGTATTAGTATTCTATTAATAGAGGATAATCAATTCCTTTGGATGGATATGAAAAATACATCACGATAATGGGTTGTTATCTGGTTAAAAATCTCGTCGTGCGGACTCGTTTTTTAATTAGATAATAACCCATTTTCGTGATATATTTATCATATCCATCCAAAGCAACTACTTTTTCTATTTATTATATATACATTTTAATGACGTTGTTACAGAGAAATCACACACAATTAATTGTTTACATGCGACGTCACAAAAGATATTGTGACGTCACAAAAATGATATCGTCACTGCAAAAGTGATATTATCACTAGTGATCATATTAATTGTGACACATATGAAATTTATCTAACTAAACAAATCTCTATAAATCATCGACAGGTATATAATAATGTTCATTAATTAATATAATGAAGTTTATCAAACACTTTCTATTGGTATTCTATAAAATTATATTTAACACTGTCTATTGGTATTCTATAAAAGTTTATTAAACACTGTCTATTGATATTCTATTGACTGGGCAACCTTTATTTCGTTATTTTCAGAAATTTCACCAACACTTTCACAAGCCGACTCACCCTCAGAATGTACATGGCACGTCAGCATGTACCAGCTAACATGCTACTTCTTTACAGTGTGTGGAGGAGTTATTATTGGCCGTTTAAACGAATCGCAACGCACACTGTAATAAAATGTAGAATATTACAGTCGTTTCCAACGATAAGTGCTTATTAAACTTTACATGGAAAATATGTTTGAGCCAGATTAAAAACCGTTTCAACATAATAATTTGTTTGTTATTGTTGTTTTTTTGTTTTTTTTTGTTTGTTTTTCTTTTTATCTAAAATGCGTTTATCAAACCCAATGGCAATACCGACAACGTTGACATTTACAATCATCTTGGATCCGGATCAGATGCCGCAAAACGCAGCGTCTGATCAGGATTTTAACCGCTTGACATCCCCATCAAGGTTTTTTTTTTAAATCAAATCGCATAAAATTCCAAATTGTATTTATAAAATCATAGCTTTTAATGGAATGGACAATACCAATCCATTTTGACTATTTTGGGTCCTTTTTATGCTATATTACAAATTCTGAACAGGGTCTACACTGTTTGCATATGACAAGTGTACTCTCTGCGTCCTAAATGTGATCTAATGCACGATAATGCACACCTACAATTTATTATTTCCCAAATTTATGTCAAACAGTATGGATGCAGTGACGCCTAATTTGGATTCTAACTGTTTGCAGTAGATACCTAACAGGTCGTAACAAACATTTAAAGGTTCGGGGTTAAAACGCCTTTTCGTTCCAGTTTAAAAGATAAGAAACGCAAATTTATGAAATTGTTGAAAAAGCATTTTTTTTAAAAAAATAATCGATTTTGTTATCGAAATTTAGTCTGAAAGTTTGGAACCTGGCCAAACGACCAATTAACTAAGCTTCTGAACAGGCTCCAACTATTTCAATATTATTGGCATCAGTTTGTGGAGAAAGAATGGCGTCATTTTAAACGCTGTAGCCAGTCATAACCCAAAGCCTGTCGTAATTAAAATTTTAGTACTTAAAGACGAGTGTCAAGCAGTTTGGATCCAGATCAGACGCGGCGTAACGCGGCGTCTGATCTGGTTCCAAACTGTTTGTAAATACCAGTCAAGTCGCAACCGGCCCTTCTTCAAGCTATATAATTGGCATTTGCAACTACATTTACAACGGCTCTCCAAGCAACGAATCCCTCCTTACAACGACCATTGCCGCAATTCCCTTAACAGAACAATTATGTCTAACGCTTTTATTGCTGCACTATCGTCTGCTTAAAATTGTCGTCTGCTGTTTTTCCCAAAGTGACATAATGGACAATTTGACAGAAAATAAATTAATGATGAGTGACAAACAGCTTGAATCCCGATCAGGCGCCGCGTTACGCAGCGTCTGATCTGGATTCAAGCTGTTTGCAAATGTAAGCTATTTTCCACCCTATAACAACTCCCTCCGAACAACGCACACAATCTTTGTCTCCCATTGGATGTCGTTGTAGAGAGGGAGTATTGTATTCCGACAAGCGGTTCTATGTTAACTCGATGGTTTTCCTTGTTCTACAGTGTTTGTGATTCACAAACGTGATTTTCCCATGATATGGTGCAGGTCATTTTCTTCTGATGATTTGAAATTCCACTAAGTGTTGTTTTAACTTTCTGAAGGCTAAGGGCAAAATTGCTTTAACTATTGCAACAATTTGAATTCCGAAAAGACTTTTGAAGAAAATGCAAATACATTTTCAAATTGTTGTCAATATCCTCTACAAGGGTACTTTTTCCTGGTTAGGCCCCGCGGTTAGAAAGTTTAAAACCAATTCTGTGCTTAAAACTATTTTTCGAGTACAAGTTTTAGTTTTCCCATAAAACTGTGTCACCCATTACCACATAGCCTGTTTCGAATTTTGAAGGCAGATGGTCACTTAAAGCGCGCTGATATATAACAGAATGCGCCTTAAAGTGCGCTCACATTTGCATTACGGCGGCCGTACGGTGGCCGCAGAAACGTGAAATCGGGAGAATCTTGCGGCGGCCGTAGAGATTCTACGGCGGCCGTACGGCGTATCCCATATTTTATTGGCCGTAGAGCTCGCCGTAGAATTATAACGCGAAGTTGTAACATTTTTTAATTTCTACGGCGGCCGTAGAAAACACTCACCGCATAGTGGTTCTGTGGCCGTACGGCCGCCGGAACTCAATTGTCACTTTTCCTATTGTGCATTAGATACCTGTGAGTTAACTTGTTTCAAAGCATTCAGCCATCACAGAGAGTCATTGATCAGATGGGATGATGATGAGTTCGGCTATCGAATGGCCTGTAATCATGGTTGATGGATATTGGGGTGGGATGGTGATGATTTCGGGTATTGGGTGACCTGGGGTCGTCGTCGTCTCATCTCATCATCCCTCATTTATCATCGGCGCTATATGACCTATTGTGTTGCAGTGCCGTATAGCCGAACTCATCCATCCATCATTCAATACCTGAAAGTAAAAAAAAATTTTTTTTAAAGGACTTGTTTGTTTTCAAGCGTTCACCAATCACAGAGATTCATAGATGATGATTTCGGCTATTAAATGACATGAAATCATGAATGAGGGTTGATGGGGTGGGATGGTGATGATTTCAGGTATTGGATGACCTGAAGTCGTCATCGTCTCATCTCATCGTCCATCATTTATCATCGGCGCTATATTACCTATTGTGTCGCAGTGCTGTAAAACCAAACTCAAAGTATTTTTCTAAAAGAGCAAACTTGTTCTTAAGCGTTCAGCACAGAAAGTCATTGTGTACAACGACATTTTATAAAAAGGTCTGACTTGTTTTAATATCAAAACGAGTTCATTGCATATCCCCTGAAGAAGACGTAACTGTCGAAAGCGCTCGGGAATATATCTATAGTTAGAATATTGCAGCACTGTAAGAGTAACTTATATCTCAACCATATATATATATATATATATATATATATATATATATATATATATATATATATTTATATATAAACGGAAATGCAAAGGTCCGACAAAAGTCGGTCCGGTACAAGTTAAGATATATATCGAATTAAAAAATAAGAAAGATTATGCCTTTGTTTAAAAAATATTTAATAAAAACATTACGCTCCTCTACTAAACTAGTTTCGCCTTTCGGCTCCTCAGTAGTCAATGGAAATAACGTCATTACGTCGTTTGTGACGTCGTCGACGTTGTTACTTTATTTGACGTCATAAGGTATCACAGTGACCCTAAAAACGACACGGGCCACATCGACATCCAATGATATACTCGCACAATACACTTGTAGCATTATATATATATAATGCTGAAGTTTTATGAGACGAAATTGATTATGAGATTTAAGTGTAGAGTTCCTTAGAGCTTTTATAACATCGTGGCATATTCATTGCAAAACATAGGGCGCCAGATCAGACGACGAATAACTCGGCCTCTGATATTGCTCAGAACTGTTTGGCACTCAGATCTTTTTTAATCGTCAACATATTGTTATGTAATCATGTTCATAATTTTAATTTAATGCTTACGCTCGTAATTAGTATTTAAATGCTTTCAAATGCATTATTCTATCTTTTAAACATTTAGAAGTTCTAAGAATCTTCTTGAAGATCATGGAATATAAAAGAACATGAAAGAATAGGACGGAAATATGTAGAAGTTTTTTTGCTGGCAAACGGGTTGAGTCACATGATATTATTTGGTCTGAAAGTCTATATTAAGTAATGGGGTCACATGACCTTAATGCGGAAATTCTATGACTTTTGATATCCTTAGTTTTATGTTTATAATAAGTATTCGCCAAATATTTTATATGAATGAGGTAAAAGGTGTCAAGGCCTGAAATGGTACACGGCCCTACGCCCCAAAATGTACGTACACACCATATTTAGTATCCCTAGCTGACGTGGTTTAGGAAGTTTGTTCCGGACAAATCAGATCTATACTTGAGACCATATGTCAATTTAACAATGAACTGAAGATTTGCTCGCATATAGTTTGGTAAAACCTAGCTGATTTGTAATAGTAAGTAAGTATACTCCAATCAATATCATTTCTATAATTGTTGTCAAATGTTAAGGTCGCAGTGACCTGAAAGTGGCACGCAACACGAGTCATCCAAAGGTGTATTCAAACATTAAATTTGGTATCCCTAGCAGATGTGGTATAGGAAATGTGTTTCGAACAAGTGTTTGTACAATTGAGATCAAATGTCAATATCCCACAATGGCATGGTATCTCAAGATGTATCCATACAATAACTTTGGTATCTCTATGTGATATGTGTTATAAAATAAAATGCTACGGTCTGAATTTTCTATAAATAAGGTATCACAGTGACCCAAAAAACGACACGGGCCACATCGACATCCAATGATATACTCGCACAATACACTTGTAGCATGTTCATATACCACTGTTTGCTGTTTAGATTAGCAGTGTGTTCCCCGTGTGCAGCGTGCAGAGTACAGAAGAGAAAACATTTTCTTTTTTCCTTCCAAATAGCCCCGGTTACGTTTAAACTATTAGTTTCATTGCAAACATTTTGGAGCCAGATCAGATGCCGGGAAACCCGGCGTCTGATCAGGCTCTAAACTGTTTGCCTCTCAGATTAAAACTGTTAGTCAGAATTGTCAAAGAATTGTCATTTTCTATATTACATTGCAATGCGTTTGCGTTTGAACCAAAGAATTACGTTTTCTCCACTGTATTTCAGACCGGTAGCCAACTCGCAATCAATGACCATCGATTTCTTTACTGAACTCATCATTGGTATCCCTAGCTTTGGCTGTATAGGTAATACCTCCTGACAACGTCTTTCTATAATTTAGATCAATGTCCCAGTTACGGGACACTCTGCCTTTCTAAGTGTATTCACACACCTTTTAATATCCCTAGCCGAGGTTTTATGGGAAATATATTTCGGGTAAACGGTAAACAGATGGACGGACAGTTACACACACACACCAGTTCAATCAATATATGCGTTGGATGCATAAAAAGGCCAACCCTAAACTGCTTAGAATAGTCTAGGGTTTATTGGAAATTCGAATTGTCCATTTAGAAGAATAAGCGGGGACTGATTTTAGCTATAAGTATGCGCATGACGAATTAAATTGCGTCGATGTAGCCTGCGTATGATATGAGCGAAACGTCACGAAAAGGCCAAGCAAGCCAAACATAAGTGATAACCTCCTGTGGAAAGGTTATATTGAGATATTAACCAAATATCAACGTAGCCGATCCTATCTGTCGTTGGAATGCATATTGCAAGTTCCTCTACGAACGAATGAATTCGAAATAAAATTTCCCTTTAAAAGGAAGGCTTGTTCGATTTATAATTAACAGGTCTGATCTGGATCCAAACTGAATACAAATGTTAGTCAAGTCGCGTTTAGCACTATAAGGGTTTTGAGATGATCTAAATACAGCGCTCCCTTTCTACAACGACACCTAATCGGAGACAACAATTATGTGCGTTGTTCGGAGGGAGTCGTTATAGAGAGGGAATTCGGTTTACATTTGCAAACAGCTTGAATCCAGATCAGACGCCGCGTCACGCGGCGTCTGATCTGGATTCAAGCTGTTTGTCACTTGTCATTAAGTTTTTTTTCTGTCAAACTTTGAGAAAAAGAGCAGACGACAACTTTAAGCAGACGATATTGCAATAGTTGAAGCGTAAGACCTTACTTAATGCCATGTTTGGGGAACGGCGACCAGGGTCGTTGTACGGAGGTAGTGGTTGCTGAGAGAGCCATTGTAGGAATAGAGCACTGAAGTTAGTTCATTGACCCTAAATGACGCACATACGAGTTATTTACAATCGTGTACTGACAGAGTGTACACTTGTCCTATACAAACAGTGGAGACCAAAAATAGAGGACACCTATTTCTAATCGGTCTTCACTGTTTACCATTTTGCAGTACATACATATTGAAGCAATTTGTATTTTAAAAATGAACCCTAAATTGATAACTCGAATGATTAAATTTCAGGGCTCAATAAGTTAAATAAACAACGAGCAGTGAACCGTGAATGTACTTTACAACTTGGCACTTTCCACGATTTAGGGGTGTTTGTATAGCGGTAGTCCATCTAACTAAGCTGACAGCATGCCGATTCCCCTATAAAGTGGAATACGCTAGATATTATGGTTCACTGCTCGTTGTTTACTTATAGTATCTAAACTATATCGATTTTGAAAGTATAGTTTGATAAACATTGTATATGTTATCACTTGGTCCTGTATTTCTTGGGTGAGATTTATAATTAACAGGTCCCACAGTATGTAAACTCCGGTGCATCCCTTCCGGAAGCTGCGATCAACAAATCGGCAAAATGTCACGAATTAGACGAAATGAGTAAGATTTAGTTTTATTTTACAGTCCTGTGTTTAAAAAAAGAGAGTAAGATAAATTCCTTTCAGTTCACAAACTGTCTTCCGAATCTGAGGCAAGATCTCTCTGAAATAAGCTTCTGATCACTGCCATTGCCTACCGACTCGCCGTGGAAGAGTGATTTAAAACTGTTCCAGCGACCCTTGAAGTTAATTTATGCTGACACATTACTATTTAACACTCTTAACTAGAATAAATTAATGTAACCGAAGTGCCTGTTAATGAAAAATAAACAGAAAAACACAACATAATGCGATTTCTACAAACTGGAATGGTGTATGACTATCTGCGTATTGATTAAATATCACTGTATGACCAGTTGTGATTTTACTGTATGTTAGCTGTGATTTATATACTATTTACCCTATATACCCTTAAACGTCTTTTTGGTAGAAGGTGGACATAGTTATTTCAATATCATATTGTATGATCACTATGGTGTGACCCCAGTGAACTTGCTCATGTTTAAGCCTATATAAACACTATTCGAGTGTCAATCCTGTCCACTGGTCAATATTATCAATTCATTTCTTTTTCTGTCTTCCTCGTCTCCTCTTTCCTTCTACTGTTCCTGTAAAAATACTTTGAAATGCCACTAGATCGAGTGACATGGCCGTACCATTTCATCTTCCACCGTTTGACTATAAATGAAAAAACACAATGTTTACCTATATGGTTAGCTACTAAGTGTCTGACTTGTTCATCGGAAACGTGCTCCATATATAATACGAGATGCCCAAGATGATCCTGAAACATCTCATCTCATTTTCTTCTTAGGTTCAGTTGTCAGTGTTCAGCTCTCACACGCATAAAGAAAAATTGACAGAACTAACGCACGCATAAGTCTGATCTTGCCTTTCGATGTGATCGATTCTGTCAAAATATGATTTAGTCTTGCGAGTGCTGCTGCTGTCTGTGTCGACCTTGTTAGAATTTCTGACTTGAAACCCTCGTCACTGATAATTTAGCACCTAGATATTTGAATTGTTGTACTCCTCTTAGTGTCTGATCATGACCTTTAATGCCGGTAGTGATGGTGTTATTATTGTTTGTCATTTTCATTGTTTTCTCTGCGCTGATTTACATTGCGAATTTCGTTGCGGCACCATCAAGCCTTTCCACCAAGGAAGCAATTTTTCTTCACCAACCACCAAACTATCAATATCATCAGCAGATCTCAGATTTGTGATGTTACGTCCTCCGATACTTATTGTTTGAGCATGTTCTTCAAGGGCTTCATTCATAAGTTCTTCCAGGAAAATGTTCAATGAAGTAGGGGAAAGTAGGAATCCCTGTCGAACTCCAATTGATGTATAGAACAAGTTGCATATTGTACCTTGGAGAAGAACTTTACTGGTTGTCTTTTCATAGAGTTTTTGAATGGATTTGATCAGTACTTATACAAACATTGAATTAGACTTTCTGTTATCTATATGAGTAGTTGTCATTAAAAAGACACTATGTTGAACATATTAGATGCATAATTCAGAGACGTATAGGGATATAAACGGGGTAGGGGTGTAAGCAATAAACATGGCTAAAATTCAACACTTTGCCGCACACCCACTCTGCTTAAAACTTGCTGTAATTTACTTTTACTTGCAGGATGTTGATCAAATAAAAAGTAATGATGCGTCTGAGGCCGCTCCTATCAAAACTGGCATATTTGTTCACTTGTAGCCCAATCTATGTATCATAGGTATAAATTTCTTTGAAAATGAAGTTTCGCGGTATCAAATTCTACATTGAAGCATTTTCTGCGAATTGGTCTTACCTTTACATTAGATTATATTGATATTACCGGTAAAACATACTAAGACAACCACAACCCCCACCAACACCCCACTTCGTATAACGAACGCAGAATTTTTAAACATACCATAATTGCTCGTTACGTCTAAATATAGAGTCCGGTAAAGTGAGAAAAGTCAGACAGAGTTGAATTCAAGCATACTTGTGCTTATTTAGTGTAAAAATGCATATTTCAAATATAAAATTCCACATTAAAGTCTCAAATATCATGTTTTGGTCCGTTTTCAGTAATATTCCCATGCTGGCGATCCCCAGTTTGGTCGACGTAGAGTCAGTTAGAGTGAGATGGTGTAGTAAGGGACTATATGTGTCAAAACACAAACATACATTTAGATTCACAAGTGGGCGAAGTAACGGGAGTTTCAACTCATTCTATAATCATTAAGGACACGTGGCATCCAACGACAAAGTATTGGAGGAGACGTGTAGTAAATGTCCTGCTTCCAATACAAGAGCTGTCTGCGAGATAATACTAGTTTCCAGCACGATTGCACATGTGTTTTTTTTTCATAGACATGCTATCATTGTCAATAGAAAATTGGACCTTAGGCTATTCAAAAAATGCTATTCAAACCAATATACCGTGTCTGACCTAGGTCCAAAAGTTTTGACATATGTCAGAATGATTTTTTATGTAACATATAACGAGTAAATTGCATGGGTGTTCGTTTTATGTTTCACTTATATAAATACTTAACACCGACCTTGTTTCGTAACGAAGACAGAGCGCTCAGCTAATCATACAGATAATTCACGATAAATCACAGCTAGTTATACAGTCACATTGCAGCTAGTCATACAGTAGGTGAAATTAGGTCATATTTTTTTATGACAAAGTTTTCGTGTAAAATTAATATTTTCATGGTACATTATACATTATTAGGTAGATATTCAATTCATTTTGCCATTTCAATCATACGTGGTGCGGAAATACACCAATGGACTGAATTTATGATACTTCTTTGAAGCACCTGTTGTTTTCACTTGATACGCAGCCATGGTCATATCAAAGATTCAATGTTTATTTATCACAACATTGTAAGAAAAGGTATGTTGAATGTTTTAAACTGTATCACTATATCGTAGATGGTGTATTTCATATAAGCTAGCGTGTTAAATTATTACAAACTAACTCGTCAAAGTGGTCGTGCATCCATCTTTCAGTGAAAATATCGGTAAACATCTCGCTTCGCTGATCGCAGCTTCCGGAAGGGATACACCGGAGTTTACATACTGTGGGTCCGATCTGGACCCAAACCGTTTATAAATGTTAGTCATATCGAGCTTTGCACGATAGAGATTAATACACAAAGAGTGCAGTAGATCTATTCACGCGTCGTTAGCGAGGTGCAACTGTCCATATACAGCCAACCATGTGTACTGCGGTTACTCGATAAAATATCGAGACAATTATAGGCAAATGGCTCCTTAATGTAGAATAAGAAATAACTCAATGCAGAACATACCAAATAGTGGGAACACTCTTACCTCATTGGGCCCTAGCAACGCATATATACGTCCTTTACCAAATGTGTACCTGTGAAGAGTACACTTGTCCTATGCAAACAGTGAAGTCCCTGATGAGCCCTCTGGTCAGGGACTTCGGTGTTTGTCATTTTGCAATTTATTACAAAAAACAACCCTAAATTCATGTAGTCTAAAATGGACAAGTCTTTATTTCAAACAGGAATTGTCCATTGGAAGTTTCAGGGGGAAATGAGTTAATCAGTATCGTGAATTAAAGAACCACATTCTTAATAAACTGTATGTTTTGTATGACCGCTTTACGCAAGTATAACTGTACAAGTTTGACTGTGTCGATGAGTGTATTGTCCCAAACCTCTCAGAGAAAATAAGGCTAAGAAGATTGAAGTTTGCTGGACACTGCTACAGACATCCAGAACTTCCAACTAGCCACCTTGTATTATGGCAGCCAAGACAGGGAACTCGTAAAAGGGGTTGGCAAAGAAAAACCTACATAGACGGTCTTTTGGAGGACACCAGAATGAGGAACACAGAGGAAGTTGCAAAATGTATGCTCAATAAAGAAGATTAGAGGTCCATGTCTACCCGAGGACGTCGGCGGAAGCAAATGGATCGACATGAGTGAGTGAGTGAGTGAGTGAGTATTGTCCGAATTTTTTAACTGTCCGAGTTATTTTTAGAACAGAATATTTAACAATGGCAAATAGGTAAGCAAGGGAACATCGAGCGTATAATCGCACAGTTTCCTATTTGAGATAAGTATGATCCTCGTGCAACACGAGACCGCTGCGCTTACTTTACTTATATTTTATTATTTCCCAATAAACGCATTTATATACTAAAACTATAATTTCCATTGCAAACAGGTTAGCAATATAGTTAAAATTTCTAAAAGTAAATCTCCACAGTTAAGTGCATTGCGTTTGCGTTTAACCGGGAAAGGATCATGTATTCTCTACTGTATATTACGCAGAAACATCAAAGCTATCCGTATCTCGAACTGGATGTAGAGAAAACTCATCCGTTTTAAAGTTTTAGAATGTTCCAATCTAAAACTAACTTGGGCAGGTCATAAGAATCCACTTATATCAAGAAAACTAAAACATGTACCGCTGGCGCACTCACATTATTGTTGCTGCAGCTACGCTGTCAATTGATTCCCCCCAAATAGTCTCATAGATGTTTTGCTCAGTACAATCAAACTTCAATTGATCTTTCTCCTTAGTACTTGCTTGGCATTTTCACCGTTACTTCTACATGTAGTACATGTATTCATATGAGGACACGTTACGCTCACCGTTACAACTCTATTTGCTTAGGCCTAATTATGAGCTCTTTCAAAATTCATTCATCACGAAGTTATGTTTCATAGCGTTGATTTTTTGTATTCCTTCTATTAAGGTTCATGTAAAGTTTTTTTGGTGCATTTTTGAAAGGTGATTATTTGGTCATTTATGGAGCAATGTTGCATAATTTCATATCAAAATGTTCGTATTGCAATGAACAAACTTATGAGATAGCATACAGTTTGAAAGGAAAACTGTGTAATTTGATTTTGAACAATATGTTTGGATTTGCACCAAAATGTGAACCAAATTTTCTGTATTGAAATTCAACAAATCCTTCCTCTATATTGAAGAATATGCTTTACATGAGGTAGTAGGACCAAATCCCTGACGAAATCCACTCAAATAACAACAGGAGAAGTCATGGAATATTTGACAACTTTCAAGGACAACACTATTTTGCCATGGGGGACTACTTATTTTTTCCAAAGTATGGTGGACAACATTTTTACATGTATAAATATACAGACGGTATTATTTTTTACATCCTATTTTATAAATTTGATTAACATAATTATAACATGAGAATACATTGAGAATCGTTGTTGGGCTCTCGCGAGAGGATCTGCTTCTTTATAAGCCCATCCTCTTCCTAGAATTCTTCTATAACTGTGTTTTAACGAATGTTGCCAGATTTATACATGATTATAACGATTTCATTGCGGATAACGATTACACAATTGCTATTCAAATCTCAGGTCTCTTTATGCGTCTAAGCTCCGTGTACCTTACTTTGCACGTGCGCAGACACAGGTGTTTCGCTGTAAACAGCGCTACATTCCTTACCGCGAAGGCAAGAGAACCTCTCGCCACGGCCCGCTCGCCTCAAGGCGCACAAAGGAGGAGTGACTATGGAGAACGATATTTTGGAGAGAGACATAATTGGTGGTGGCAGCGCTATGGTCTATGTTGGAGAAATTGACTTGGTTATTATTCAATAAAATGTCAATGCTCAGTTTTACATCAATGTTTTAAATAACACATTGATACGAGTCATGCAAAAAAAAGGAAGGACCTGGCATTTCCAGCTTGACAATACATGTATAAAGCATCACACGGCGCGTATCACCACACAATTTCTTGCTAAAAATACATTAACGTCCTGCCTTGGCCTGTTTTATCCTCGGACATGAGCCCCATAGAACTCATATCGGATGTATTTGATAACAAGGTCAGGTCAAATCATCAAATTTTTACCATAAGGACCTCCAATGTGCATTTTGGTTAGAATGGCAACGTATTTTAAACGTTACGTAAAATCAATGAGGTGACGTATTCTGCAATGCATCCGTGAAATGGAGGGCACAGTGGTTACTAGTGATTTTTTAAACATCACTTTAAATTCGCATAAAGTAAATGTTTGTTTCCAGATGCAGTGTGGTCATTCTAATTATTAAGAATATTTCATTTCGACTCTCTCAACTGAATTATTCATTAAACAGTATGCACTATTTGATTCTAATCCAATGAATTACACAGACACATGAATATAACATTGAAGCTTCGATTACAAAAATAATTTATCCGGCATATAAATGTATCAACAAAATACATTCTCTTTTTAATTCTATATAATCTGAAGTGAGATCCGGTTGTTTATAATTCTTTGTGAAATATGTTGTAAACTTAATGATGTTTTTTAATTCCAAAAAGATTTGTTATGGTAAAATCTTTCTGAATGTATATCCTCCATCTCTTAAATTATTTTCAACACTGTATCATGTCACCACGGCTTTGTCGATGACCAAGCACTTTTTAAAAACAATCTTTCGGTACATGTAAGGTTGACAATCCAGGAGACGCTTATTGACAGGCTTACATAATATTTCAACGCTTCTTTTAAGAATGGATACCATAATACATGATAATAGTGTTTCCATATTGACCTGACGAGTGCTTTGTATAAATTTATGAAAGAGCTTTTCGCAATGTAATTATATATTCTGATTATTAAGGATTTATAATACACTGATGGGTTTGTTATCTTTTTCAGCTACATGACTTCTTACGTTTAAGTCCTATTGAAAGATGACCCCTAAATCTCTATTTGCTCTAGCAGACTCAGTGTCTTCAAAAATCAAAGTAAACTGGTAATCTTGGTTGTCTCTACCATAGTGTAAGGTCCTGCAATTTTTCACATTAAAACGCGACTTCCACAAATTTGACCATGTGTAAGGTATCTAAGTGGTGTTGGATGATGTCATTTTTTAATGTCTTTGTTATATAGTGTGGCACCATAAGCGAAACTTTCACAATACTTCTCAAAAACTTAAGGGAGATCATTTATAAACATATGAATAATATGGGTCCCACGACTCTTCCCTGAGGTACCCCACTTCAAACGTCTTCCCACGAAGAAGACTCTCCTTTCACTAATACATATTTTCTACGGCTAGTAAAAAGTCACGTTTCCATGACAAAACCGATCTCTGATACCAAATACTGATACTTTGCGAAGAAAACGTTAATGTACTGTGCAGTCAAAAGCTTTGGCAAAGTCTAGATATACTATATACTGTACCAACTTTCACCACCCTCAATGAAGTGTGACTATTCCTCCATGAAATCAATTAACTGTAAAACGCAGGATCTCCCAGAACGAAAACCGAATTGAGCATCAGATAAACTGACATATGGTTGTTATTGACTAAATGTTCAAATATGTGGGCCCTAATCATAATTTCTAAACACTTACAACTTCTGGAGTAAGGCTATCAGAGTGGCAGTTTAATATACCTGTAATCCCTGGGGGTCTTAGGGGTTTAGAGGGTTATTGACAACTACAACAGCCGACACTTTTCTCTCGTATAATTCGTCAAGGTCTACAATCTGTAATAAATATTACAATATTTAAACAACCATTTATAATATACATAACCTGCAAATGACATACATCAAATATACTTATATTTACTATATTTGCCTTTAATACACATATGAATGGTATAATGGTAAATGGGACGATCCTAGTGGCCTTCCTACTTACGCCTTTAATCTATATATACAACGGGTTATTAGGATCCTTTAAAATCCCTTAAAATATGTTATAAACACTCCATTACAATGACACCACACAAACTCACCAACTATGGGTTGACTGCAACCTCACAACACTCCACAATCTCACTAGTGCTGCAATGCCATGGTTACAAACTGAAAGGGTTAAAAGTACTCGGGTGCAAATAACATGCCATGTGAGGTTTTTAGAAACAAATAGTAATGCTGCTATCTTGAATAATTCGGTTAAACAACGTTCGACTGTAATTTACATTCGACACGTAAACAATACAATTTCGGCTCCGAACTCGACTGTCGCTCATTTCAGATGACCCGAAAGCTAAATAACAGTATAAACATAATCAAAGACTTTACATACCCAATCCAATGTCCCAAACGATCTTAAGATAATATTTAAGTAAAGCCAAAAAAACAAGCTGATATACATTCCGAATGACGAAAAGAATGTGCACGTGTTGCACGGCAAAATGAAAGGTATTTAGTCAATATGATTACAATTCAGAAGGGAGAAAACTCTAGAAGGACACAGTCCACTAAATCATCTAATTTCATCACTATTACATACCCATCAATCATTACAATATTTCAATGTGTGTGTGTGTGTGTGTGTGTGTGAAATGCAGAACAGAATATACGTGAAAGAATAGCAAGGACAAAAAAGTGCGTGTCTCTGCATAACGCAATCTTCTGCTATGGCACTACTAGCCCTCCATAGTAACAAAATGTAGAATTTAAGAAAATCATACGGGCAATTATACATGAACGTACCCACCAGTAGCTGGAATACTTTTCACAGCATTCTAAGCTTTTATAAGAAAGATCGCAATGCAAAGTGAAATATTAATCAACATTACAATAGTCGGACACATGAGGAATACTTGAAAGGGTGTATTAAAGATGATCTAAAGACAAAACATCCAATTACATCTCACCAGCTCTGGAACAGCAGTCAGCAGTGATATGGCCGGAGGTGTTTTCGCGCAAGTAGTCCGCTCAATAATCGTGGCATTCGGAGGAATTTGTGATCGAAAGTGATGTGCAATGGACTTATTTTATTGATAAAATCTCAAAAAACAGTAATATACGGAAATTAAAGATTAAAGTATGGATGTTAAAAAAGTGTGAAAATGTGCGTAGTAATTTAAGAGGTCATACTTCTGACAATATGTTAACAGTGATATAATTTAACGGATATATGGTCCAACTGCGGTTATTTGGGTGAGTGACATTCCATTGATCTTATTGCTTATTGTTTTCTCTTTCCGCACGTACATGTATATATCAATCGTCAATCGGTTTTGTAGATTTGGAGTAACTTGATTATAAATGTTGAAACACATTGAGCATGCAAATGGCTGCCCTCAATGGTCTCATGTTAAAATTTTGAAGGACAAACTACATCCTTATTTGTGCCTTTACTGAGATGTTCTATGTAACAGATGTCTAGTAATAACAATGGATATTTTTCGTAGATTCTCTATACTTTATTAAGGGTTCAGAGGCCTGGAATGATATGAAGAGCAGTATGAATATGAGATAGAATTAAAGGTGTTAGTTCAATCCACGCGAATAGTTTATTAGTCCTAAATGTCCTAAAGCCCTATGGTACGCGTTGGGAGGAACTTAACAAGCAGATACGCTTCTCACATGCGTTATATCTACAACACATGGACGATAAGCTTAGAGATGTTGCTTCATCAATAGACTGACCAGAAGTGAGAGGGATAGATGAGAGGAGCTCTGTGCAAAGAAGTTACGCATGCGTGAATCGCTCACTCACAATCAATCAACCTTGAACAGCCACGTATAGGTAGGCAGTGCTATACCTGTGTATTGCGTAGAGAAACATGTACACCTGTCATACTGTGTATTATGGTAATGTTTACCCTGGTTACACATTCCCCCCCTTTAAGAAAATGACTCTGGCATTTTAAAGAATGCACTGACATCTTTAAAACATAACATTAAACATACTCTCCATTATCAAACAAACTTAGCTTAATAACTTAAACTATGAAAAGAAATAAAGAAGACAAATATGACCATCTGAAATAAATTAATGGTATTATTTAGATTATAATCAACAGTAAAATAGATATTTCCTTGTTGATTTTTAAATCTCATCCAGCGCTGAACTTGAGGCTACATAACTAAAACATTCTGAAATCTGGAAAAACCATATTAAGTGAAATACTATCAATATCATCATATAACTATATAATGGTATGCACACATATAAGTGTTATGTATCACTGCATGATGGTTTTGTATATCTCAGTATACAACAATAACCTGAATACTATTTAAAAACATTTAAAATATCCACATCACATGTCTGAGATGGCACACTTAGAAATTCCAGACACATGAAAGATAAAACTTAAAAACAAATCAGACAAAAATGTCAGGCTCAGCTGCCTGAACATATATCCAATGACCATATCTTTCCGGGGGTACTCTGGGACGTGAGGACCGCCTCACAGGCGTGGGAGTACGTTCAATCCCCATAGACTGGTCAATGGATCTCAGAACACTAGAATCTGAAGAAACGGTGCGGGACCCAGAAAGTGATAAATTACCTTGAGAAGGATCAGCCGACCCAATTGATATGGGATCGACGGAGCTTACCACATTCCCTGTTCGGTTGGTTCTAGCTCTTCTCGGAGGGATTACGTACTTTGGAGTAGTTTCCTCAGATGAATCGCTGTCATTGGAAGAATCTGTGGATTCTACATCCACAACATCTACTGGCTTGCTTTGAGTGGTCTGATACCTCTTTTTAGAAGGTCTTGACTTCTGATATGTCACTGGACATATTACATTAAATGGCAGAAGCATATTTCTGTGTAGAACACGGGTAGGACCCTTAATAGCTTCTGGCTTTACATGAAAAACAGGAATATCATGATCTGATACAGAAATAATCAGATAAGGTTCCTCTTCCCACTTGTCAGCAAGTTTATTTCTCCCTTTGAGACCAACCTTACGAACACTCGATCACCTACCTCCAACTTGGAGCTGTGAACTCTCTTGTCGAAATGGACTTTATTATGCTCACCTGACTTGGTTGCTACCTTTGCCGCAGTGTCATAGGCCAATTGAAGTTTGTCTTTAAGCTTCTTAGAGTAAGCGGTGTATCCAGTAAAATCTGGATCTTCAGGAACTCCAAGAAAAGCGTCAACAGAAAGTCTAGGATGAGACCCAAACATCAAAAAGTGTGGCGAATAACCTGTGGCATCGCTGCGTGTTGCATTATAAGCTTGGACAAGAGGTGCTAAGTGGGACTTCCAATCAGACTTCTGTTCATTTGGTAGTGTACCCAACATTTTCAATAAAGTCTGATTGAAACGTTCCGCTGAGCCATTTCCCATTGGATGGTATGGTGTTGTCCTGGATTTCTGAATACCAGCAATCTTACAAAATTCCTTGATGACTTTACCATCAAAATTTCTTCCCTGATCAGAGTGCAATCTTTCAGGAAAGCCAAAGAAACGGAAGAATCCCTCGTAGAGAGCTTGGGCGGTAGTATTTGCCTTTTGATTGCGACAAGGAACAGCTTGCGCGTACCGAGTAAAGTGATCGGTGATTACAAGAATGTTTTCGTAACCACCCTTGGATCTTTCAAGAGACAAGAAATCAACACAGACCAGTTCCAGAGGCCGAGTGGTCTCTATTGGAAAAAGTTCTGCAGCGGGACGAACTGGAGTTTTACGTCGAATGCAACGCCCGCAATTTTCGACTCTTGAAACCATATCCTTTTCCAGACCTGGCCAATAAAACCGTTGTCTGGCCAACCAAAGACTTTTGTCCTTCCCAGGGTGTCCTGCGTCGTCATGAAGACCTTTTAGTGCAGTATCCCTAAAAGAAGAAGGCAAAACAAGCTGCGAAACTGGCTGTCCATCAATAGTGGTGGAGCGGAAAAGAATTCCGTCCTGAAGTCTCAAGCGGTTCCATTGTCGGAAGAAACGCTGAACTTCATGGGTTTCAGAGGAAAGAACATTCCCTCTGGGATGAAAACCATCATTTAACAAAGTAATGACTCTACCCAGGGATGGGCCTTTGGATTGCTCCAATTTCCAGTCAACATGCTGAAATTTTTCGCTAGGAATTGCCTCACCGGCCGAATGAGGACAAGACATGCTCAAAGTTTCAGAAAAGGGTATAGGGACAGTGAGAGTATTACAGATAGCTTGTACTTCTTCAGATAGAAGATTTGGATGACGAGAAAGACTGTCAACATCTGTATGCTGCTAACCCTTTTTGTAAGAAATGGAAAAGTCAAAATTTGCAAGTGCGGCAACCCATCTTTGACTGGTGGCATCCAGCTTGGCTTTGGTAAGAATATAAGTCAAGGGATTGCTGTCGGTTACAACTGTAAATTTTGTTCCTTGCAGATAATCTGCAAACTTATCAGTAATTGCCCATTTAAGAGCGAGAAATTCTCTCTTGTGTGCAGGATAATTCCTTTCACTAGGTTTTAAACCTTTACTAGCATAGGAGATAACTCTATCCAAACCACCTTGTTTCTGATAAAGGATAGCTCCAAGACCAAAACCACTAGCATCTGTGTGAAGAATGAAGGGCTCTTTGTAATTGGCAAAAGCCAGAATGGGTGGCTTTGTTAATGCGGCCTTAACCTTTTCAAAAGCTTCCTGCTCTTGCTTTTCCCAAGACCATGGAATATGTTTGATTTTTCTCTTGGACTTGGGCTTAGATTTGCTCTTGGTGACTTCACCTTGGAGTAGTCTATTCAGGGGTTGGACAAGTTTTGAGAAATCCTTAATAAATCTTCTATAATACCCCACAAAACCTAGAAACTGCCTAAGCTGTTTCACATTCTTCGGAACAGGCCAAGACTCAACAGCGGATGTCTTTTCAGGATCTGTTTCTATTCCTTTCGCAGAAACAACATGGCCCAGATAAGAGACAGAGGTTTTGAAAAATTCACATTTAGAAGGTTTGAGCTTTAGATGGTGCTCAGAAAGACGAGAAAAGACAGCTTCAAGCCTCTCTACATGTTCCTCAAAAGTTTTGGAGTAAATCAGAATATCATCAAGAAAAATGAGAACCTCCCGAAGATGCATTTCTCCCATACATTTTTCCATTAAACGCTGGAACGTTGCAGGGGCGTTTGTAAGACCAAAGCTCATTCGATTACACTCGAAGAAACCTAACTTTCCTACTGAAAAAGCAGTTTTATGTTTGTCCTGTTCTTCGACTTCGACCTGCCAGTAACCAGATCGCAAATCAAGCTTGGAGAAGTATTTGGATCCACTTATGCTATCTATGATATCATCAAACCTAGGAAGCATATAAGCATCCTTCCTGGTTTTACTGTTAAGAACGCGATAATCAATGCAGAAACGCAGCGATCCATCGCGCTTCCGGACCAGCACAACATTTGACGCGTAAGGACTGTCCGAATCCCTGATTACATCAGCTTCCAGCATATCCTTAACATGTTGCCTCACCTCCTCGTACATTCCAGGGGGAATACGCCTGTATGGTTGTTTAAAGGGTTTTTCATCTTCTAACACAATCCTATGCTTTACGAGATCAGTTTTGCCTATGTCATTTGGCCCCTTTGAAAATACATGATGCCAACTACCTAACACCTGCCTAACCCTAAGGACTTGTTCTTTAGTGAGTTCGGTCTCATCAATTTTAATACCAATTGACTCAAAATCTGACTTTTCAGAGTTATCCTTCGAGTCGAGACCTGGAACCAAATTATCAACGACCTTGACCTCTTGAAGTTGACATAAGTTTGACCTTGGCTTTATAGTATAGGGTTTAGCAGAAATGTTGCACACCTTAACTGAAATTGTAGACCTTGACCTGTTTGCAACATTAACAACTCTTGGACACACCAAGATGTTCCTAGAATGGTCTAGATTTTCCGTAACTGCTTCGGAAATAGAAGTTTCAATGTTCCTAGACACACCCTTAACAAGGACTGTTTCATAAGGACCAATGACAATAGGCTTCCTATTTACAGACTTCACAGGGAAAGACTGACATGCTATTGTAAAAATGGCAGCCTTCCACTCTTCAGGTAGGCAACTGTCACTGTCAGAACAAGACTCTTTAATAATTCTAATTACATTTGTTCCAACAATGACAGGGCAACTAAAATTCAGATCAGTGTCGGGTACAACCAACGCTGGAACACAAATGTTAAAACAAGGTAAAAACGGAAGCTAATGTACATTCAATGTAACCCAGATAGTTCAAAGCTGAGCCATCTGCTATGGAAACCTTTAACCCTAACTCATCAATTCCTTTGAGACAAGGTTTATCCTCCAGAGCATTATAACAGGACTGAGAGATTGTGGTTACCATTGAACCACTATCAATCAGTGCTTTGACTGTTTGGCCTTGTAAAAGTATTGTACTTTCATTACAATTACCAACAAGCTTTGCTTGTATATTAGTGTGACTAATATCATCACTATTCTGGATCCCTGATTGGCCAGCTGCAGAGACCCCTTCTAGTTTAAATTCTGAGCTCTGCGCTGACCCCTATTGCTAGAGTTACCCCGGTATCGCCCCCCGCCCCTACTAAAACGCCGTCCACGGCTGTTATTTCCACGACTACCGCTTTGGTGAGTAAATGTATTGGGGAATGAGGGTGATTCTAATTTTGTCAAAATTTGGTTGAACTTATCATCCAATTTAGAATTTGTATCTTTAGCATACTTTTCTATTTTAGAGTCAAGCTTTTGCTCTAACTGTTTCAGATCCTGATGGGTGATCTGGGGGTTATGTTGCGCATGTTTCTTCTCTGTAGAGACTTTTTTTTCTTCTTGACCTGGTGAAATTTCCAATTGTTTTTCAACAGTACGAATCTCAGCTAATAATTGATCAAAATGTTCTAAAGTGTCGTACTTATGTCTTGTTTGAGATTTCAATTTATCTGACCTTAAACTTTGCCAAAATTGGTGTCTTAACATGTCATTCTTAGCTGAAAGCTTCATGTAACCGTGCTCTACAGCAGAAGACAACAGCATTTCTAATCTGCAGCCAAAAGCAACAACACTCTCCTCAGGTTTTTGATATGCATTAAAAAATTCCTGCATAATCATTTCATTGGTTGAAATATCGCCAAAAAATGTATCCAATTTTTTTAAAATCTCTGAAAGGGAAGCTTTCTCACCTAAGGGTATCAGTAGTTGCTTAGCCGTGCCTTTTAAAAAACGTCTAACAGAATTGATCACAGAGATCTCAGTGATCTCTGGATCGCTATTCAAACAAAGAACCTCATAGCGCCATTCGCGATATGAGACCTCAGTCTTCCCTGATGGACCAATACCAGAGAAGGGGGACAATTTATGAAAGTGACCATGGCCATGGGATTTATAACCCATACTGATATCAGGTAAACTAAATCCGGGGGCTGTACCAGTTTTAGGTGTACTAACCTTTACATCACTTTTCTTCATGATAACATAATAATGAGATAACATCTCAATCATGTCCTCTTTAGAGGGAATACCCCCCTCTCCAAAAAGAGTTTTGGTTTTAACGGACTCCCCACCCGTTGCCATAACTATGCTTACAGACAATGCTAAATATTTAAAAACTGGAAGCAGTGGTACATAAACAAATATGTGCACACACAGAAAAAATTAACTGTTAACCCACTGAACTAAGGAATAATTCAGCTAAAACCAATTCACTGCCAAAGATGCACGATTGCCACTTGACTGCAGTCAACAGTTAGTCTCAAAGAGATTAGGGGCTATCCCTACCATCAAGATCCACCAACTGCCACTTACAGCCAAGCACAACAACCAAGCGGCTCTAACAATGACGATTAATAGCTATTAACAAATTCCTCAGCCAGTATTGAGCCAACAAAGGTGTAGGATGGACACCGTCCGTGTACAAATTGTAGTTGACTGTTTGACGCCGACCCCATTTAGTGGAGTGACACCTTAACACAGCCAACCTAAATCTTGGTGAAATGACAGAATTTCTGTTATTTACACGTTGAATATATTCATTAACCAAGGCAATTCTGTACTGCAACAGTTTGTCTTGGCTAATGAAATCACTTGGAGACCTGTGACCCTTTGAAGAATTCCACTTAACAATAGAGTATGGAGGAATCTCCAAAAACACTATTTTTGACCCGGAATTTGCAATTAAATTAACAAAACGGTCAATAAAATGAAAAACATTATACACAGAAGATTCGTCTTGACATTTCAAGTCTATGAATCTACCACGTTTTGTAGTAAGGTCACATGTCCCAAGAAATACAAAAAACACACATTTCTCACCAGCAAACCTTTGAAAATTGTTTTGCAAATAGTAAAACTGTTGCCGAAAATTTGAGCCTCCCCTGCAAGCGAAAGTAATCGTAAATTTATAATTATTTTGACAACTGTCAAATTGTCGACGTAAATAATTCCCCTTACTGTCAGCAATGAGAACAGGCTTGTAATGCAAATTACCCACTTCAACAGGTTTAACAACACATTTCTGCAACTTAGAAAAACTCATTTATGTAAAATTACCTTCAAATTTAAATTCCAAACGCACATGTGCTCCACACAAAACAAGGTAATATTTTCTATATACACACCGTGTGAAACCTCCTATAATGTGAAAATTACTGTTCAGTTCAAAACTCTCGCTCACACACCGTGAAATTGTGAAGGAATAGAGAAATGTGCCACTGCAATATTAGTGCGGGGAAGGAGAATAATTTAGAGATTCTGCTTGATAAATCCCTCTATTAAATTTGGAGAAATTAACGAAAAAAAACTAATATCGCGCGAAGAAATTCCGGTTCGAGAGTATCGGGAGAGAGAAACGAGGTTCGAGAAACAGTATATAGAGCGGAATGGACGATAAATGGATGAAACGATGCGAATTGATGACTGATGATAAAATGATACAATTACAACATTTCAACAAAATAAATAAATATCACAGACAGAAAGAAAATAATAAAATGTCAAAAGTCTCAACACAGCCTCAACAGTCTATAGTTCGCGCCGGAACACGACTTCTGAATGTCACGATATCTTGGAATGTGTTCACATGGAGTTTGACAGTAGAAACGCGATATTCCGCCAGAAAACAGATTTCACACACAATGTATCTAATTTAAAGCATGCTATTGCGTTCACTATTAAACGTTAAACAGTCGGCTAGCCTGATAAGCTTAGTGCACTACACGTGTCTCTATGCCTCTTTGCAAATGTCCAAAAGCAGAACGTGAATAGGTGCACCTAAAGCAGGGAACATTCCAGCTTGGCCATTACTCGTTGAGCGCCAAATGTAACAGATGTCTAGTAATAACAATGGATATTGTTCGTAGATTCTCTATACTTTATTAAGGGTTCAGAGGCCTGGAATGATATGAAGAGCAGTATGAATATGAGATAGAATTAAAGGTGTTAGTTCAATCCACGCGAATAGTTTATTAGTCCTAAATGTCCTAAAGCCCTATGGTACGCGTTGGGAGGAACTTACCAAGCAGATACGCTTCTCACATGCGTTATATCTACAACACATGGACGATAAGCTTAGAGATGTTGCTTCATCAATAGACTGACCAGAAGTGAGAGGGATAGATGAGAGGAGCTCTGTGCAAAGAAGTTACGCATGCGTGAATCGCTCACTCACAATCAATCAACCTTGAACAGCCACGTATAGGTAGGCAGTGCTATACCTGTGTATTGCGTAGAGAAACATGTACACCTGTCATACTGTGTATTATGGTAATGTTTACCCTGGTTACATCTATATAGGACTACCTAGTATTTAAAGGGTTCTTTGTATGTATTCTACTAGTTTTCCGATAATACGTGCCATTTAGTGGTTTGACATTTTCTGCTGAAATGGGGTTTTTCACTCTATTTTTACTATATTTTGAGCTTCTGACAACACAAGTACACCCAAAATTGGCATGTTCCTTTTCAATGACTAATTATTTATACTGTGTGAAAATATTTTTAGCCAATGTGGTTATTGAGTACTACAACTTTTCAAATTTCAGTATTTTTTCTCGTACAGGGACTTTACATGAACCTTAATGTTTTCTTCTGACCTGTCAGAGCTATTTTCAGATTGGGACATTCTAAAATTTTAAAAGGGATTATCATCGTACTCGTTGATTTCCGTACGGTCAGCATTATTGTGTGTAATGTACAGAATAGAAGACATTATTATTTTCCGAATAAACGCAAACACAATGCACTAAACTGTAGAATTAATTTTATCTTTTTAATCTGGGTGGCAAACAGGTTGGAGCCTGATCAAACGCCGGGTTACCCGGCGTCTGATCTGGCTCCAACCTGTTTGCAATTGTCATAATAGTTGTTTGGCATAAACACGTTCATTGAGAATGAATAACATATCAGTAAAATTAGCGTAGCAGTCTCGTGCTGCACGAGGAACATGCTTATCTCAAGTTGGAAAGTGTACGACTATAAAGATCCGATGTTACCCTGTTATCTGTTTAACATTGTGAACTATTCTGTTCTAAAAATAACTCTGACAGGTCAGAAAAATCGAACAATACTAGCTCATGACTGTTTGTTGAATGCGTGGCTTCATTTCTTTCTGGCGTTTACCTTATTCATTGATAAAAAAACAGACATTTTTCCCTTGTTCATAAGGTCACCCCGGATGATACGGGCATGTTATAAATAAGGACAGGATAACCGCTTTCTTAGGCCTACATTTGTTTAAAGTCATCTAAAACTACCTCTCATATATACATATTCCATATTCTAGCAGATGGCAGCTTGAAGCAGACAGAAAGAAAGCTGTATGCACCATCAGAAACTTTGAATGGTCAACTTTCTTGAAATATATAAACAGGCTATGCGGTAACAGTGTGTGTGTAAGATTGACATTTAATTCATGAACAGTTTTGCTAATTAATAATTATACTTTTCTACCGTTTTGATTTGCATTTATTGAAAAATTAAACTTACAATTGTGTAGGTGATTTTGCGCATCAAATGTTTACTAGCGTGAAAGTACGGGCACACGTTTAGCCTGTTTATGTTTTTGATTATAGTCTCAATATGGCTACAACATAGTAACTATATGAATAAATCTTACTAACAGTTTTCTAAACCATACCATTCTTTAAAGAATGCTAAGAAACTTATCACAAAATTAATATCACTTCTATTTATATTAGATGTTTCTACCTCTGTAAATATAAATGTAATTAAAACTTGTTAACCCTTTCGTGATCAAATTATTCGGAAGATTTTAACCCCTTCACCGATTTATTGTCTTCTGCTTCAGAATTTATGTCTGCAAGACACGTTTCAAAGCTAGATTTAAGGCTGTATGACTTAATAAATATCGATTAAAGTTTTATTAAGAGTTTCTTAACCAGAACGTTGGAACCGTTTCTTACTATTTACAGTAACTAAGGGATATTGTGGGTATTTTGTCGAAATCTTACATAATACATGTAGCATTATTTTCAGTGAATGAGTAAATAATACGTATATCTATGTTTAACTACATGTATATAATGCCTGCAATGGGTAATAACAAGGTTGACAGAAATGTCTTTATTGAGAAAAGCCGTTCCATGAATGTTAGTCATAGCCTACTGTAGACCAAGATGTTCTGTTTACATGTATAACTAAAATACCCTGATCTGTTCAACATGTTTGTCAAACTGCGAATAAATAAGCAAACGCTTCTATTTCCCCTCGTATACAGAGGAGAAGTTAGTATTTTAGAATAATTCCAATTTAAACACAAAACGAACAAATATCGCAATAAAATGTGCATAATTGCAATTTTAGTAAAACTTTCTACCGATATATTTCAATCTGAGTGTCGAGCAGTTTAGAGCCTGAACAGACGCCGGATTGATAGCGTCAGTTCTGGTTCCAAAACTGTATGAAATGGATATAATAGTCTTTGTGTAAACGTTTGATTGGGAATTAATAATGCCTTCTTCACTGTAAAACAGCCATTTTGACCTAAGAAAGTGCTGTGTAGTGCAGTGACACGCGAACGTCATGTAAGGGCATACATCAGTGATAACCCCTGTAACATGCAGGCTATATATGGAATATGTCCCGGGGATCGACAGTCTGGTCAAACCATTGTCCCAGAAACGTTCATTGTGCAAGAAACTGTCGTCACTTTCTGATCAAAGGTAAGTTGCTTGTTCTCCGTTGGTTGGCTTGATGAAGTTAAACATTAAATTTGGTCTAATATTGTTTTTTTTTGTAAATGGTTACATGTGTCTATATAAACACGTAAATAATAGTTAAGGGAAAGGATTTATATAAAAAATACAGTAAAAGAAACAAAACAGCAGACACTCTAATTTCTGCTTAATCTGATTCTTGCTTTCAGCTGGTACCGGTCTGTATTAAGTGTCCCCTCCCTACATGTACAACGGCCCTCACAACAACATCTCACTCCTTACAACGACTCTTGCCGCAGTTCCCTAAACAGACCAATTACCGGTTTGACTAGCGCTTTTCCTGTTGCAATATCGTCTGCTTAAAATTATCGTCTGCTGTTTTACATATATGTGGACAATTTGATAGAATAAACATAATGACGAGTGACAAACAACTTGAATCCAGATCAGACACCGCGTTACGCGGCGTCTGACCTGGATTCAAGCTGTTTGCAAATGTAAGCCAAGTATTGATGTTCCCTCCCTATAACGACTCTCTCCGAACATCACACGCTATATGTGTCTCCTATTGAGTGTCGTTGAAGAGAGGGAGCGCTGTACTACCAATTAGTCGACGAATCTTTTTTTCAATCGTCGTATTAAATGGGGTTATTGTGTTATATAACGCAATGTCAGTCAACCCATTACACTATTTTTACGCATTTAATGTATTCCTCACATGGAAGAAAATACGATAGTTCTAATTGACGTAGTCGTTAAAGTTAATCATAATAAATATTTTCTATATGCAAGCGAATGGTAGTTTAAAGAAAACTGAAAGTAAAGTAGAATGAGCTTCAGGGCACATTCTGCTTTACTTCTAAACCTGCTTTCGACGGTCAACTATTTTCAGTACCAGAAACAGGCTATGGAGAAAAGGATTGAAATGTTATCCGCGTGTATGTGTGTTTTCTAGATTCTCCAAAGATGAAAGATCTTGCGATTGGTCTTGTCTCCGTTCTCGTTGTCATGGCAACCTCGTGTCAGGGGTATGTTAACTCATTTACTCATGAAACCTTTAATAAAAAAAATGTTTCCTATTAAGTTGAATCCAGTTTGACTCTTTAGGGTTGTTACATGTATCTGCCATATTTGGCAAAATGGCAAGCAATCCCTGATCGAATGTTTAGAGGCCTTTGATCAGGGTCTTCATTTTTTGCGCAGAACAATCGTAAACTGTACAGCTTCCTAGAGATTGTTTTAATGACAAGGCTATGTGTATAGACATTTCCAAATGTGCTTGAAAAAATATTTACGTGTTTCGTGAAATCTTTCAAAAGCAGGGATTTCAGACTCTTTATAGTAGTATTCAGTATTTCAAATTTCCATATATATAATACACATACAGAGAACTTATTCTAATAGTTTCAAATCCTACTATCAAATACATTAAAAAACAAAATTGTTCTCTCAGAATGTTCATCATCTCCTTAACTCCTGGGTCCAAGGTTATAAAGCGTTTGAGCTGAGTCAGAGTGTGTTCCCAAGCATTTGATTGGTCAGATTTGAGTCTAGGCTCAAATCTGACCAATCAAATGATTGGGAACGAGTTTAGACTCAAGCCAAAAGCTTTATAACCTCAGAGCCAGAACTCCTGGTTTTCTTTTCACTCCATACCTCTTATTTCAGTTTGAAACCACAATCAGTGCTCTCAAGTACTTTGATTAACTCATTATCCCCTGACATTTCTAATGGACAATTCCAGTTTGCAATCAAGGCTGGTCCATTTTAGACTATTAAGGGTTGTTTTTTTGTAATAAATTGCAAAATGCCAATTAGTGAAGTCCCTGATCAGAGGGCTCCCGCAGGAGCCCTCTAATCAGGAACTTCACTGTTTGCATAGGATTAACGTACTCTTCACAGGTACACATTTGGTAAAGGACGCATATATGCGTCACTAGGGCTCAATGAGTTAATACATCTCGGGACCGTTCTTTCCTAGTAACGTATTGAGGCTCATGTCCATTGCAAATAGTTTGGAGACATATCAAACACAGAGTAATTCAGAATCTGATCAGAATTCAAACTGCTTGCCACTTAGCTAATGATAAAACGCCAATATTTTCTAGAATTTTAATTTTGTATTTGTATTTCGATGCTGTGCGTGTCTTTGTGTGTGCGTGCTGTTTGCCACTCAGATATTAATAAAACGCCAATATTTCAAAACCTTTTATTTTGTACATGTATTTCGATGATGTGCGTGTCTTTATATGTGCGTGCGTTTCTATATGTGCAGATGTTTGACAATTCATTTTAAAAACTGTTATTATTTTCAAGCAAGCCGATCGATCCTCAACATGTAGCCCTAGAGATATTTCGCAGCAACGATATCAACCATGACGGAGAAGTCACAAGAGTTGAATTGGAAAGGATATTCAACCAGTTCGATACTGACGGTATGTATTCAATGTGACTTTCTTACAGTTTGATAACGCTTTGAAACCATAGGAAATACAATACTATTTCCCAGTGACTCAATTAATCGCATTGCAACTAATAAGAGCCAAATTAGACGCAGCGTGTAAGCAGAATCCAAACTGTTTGACACTCATATCAATGTTTTCTAAGTCAAAACGCATAAAATTCCAAATGTTATAGGTAAAAGCAGACGAAATATAGAAGCAGACGATTAATATGGAAACGGCAGTGGCGGACGGTTTATGACGTAATAATGAAAATGAAAAGGTTAAACAAAGCTGTTACGAATGTCCTGTGAGAGATTTCTGCACGCTAAGGAAGACTTCGTGACAAGTTGCTTCCTGATCAGACGATGAATAATTCTGCTTCTCTGCTGTATCCAAAGTGTTTGCAACTTGTAATATAACCAAAAAATAGTTTCTGACTTTTGATGATAACTGCCGACATCGGACAGTTTTTGCAGACGACAGTTTTTGCAGTTGAAAATTACTCAGCGTACTAACTGTTTGTAAACCCGTTTCATACAGTCATTGAACAATTCATTGTTTCTAAAATTTGAATTCTACATACAGTATTTATAATGGAAAATTATTATTTGACACACCGCTCATAGAAGTAGGACAAGACTTTGCGATTTTATGCCGACGTGCGATACTTCTGTATACCACAGTGCGGTCATCTTGAACTATGGTGGCCATCTAGTAGAAAACCAGGCAAAAGTATAAGTAGAACGAACACTCCTGTGAGCACTTTCTGAACTTATTATTCAAATTCCTAATATTTAAGTGTTAACGCGTAATGATAATGTGCGCCAATTTGTGTGATTTGTTTCCAGCAAAGAACTATTACTACAGTTATATATTTCTCCGCTATGGTGTTTGTTTGTAAAACTTGTAGTCCGATCCTTTTGCAATTATATTTGTATGTTCAAAGTTAACTTTTGAATGTAATAATGTCTGTTTACTCTGCAGAAAATATCTCGCCGAGTAGGAAATTAAGCTGTCTTGACACACGTCGATTCGAAATATATGTATTTTCCGTGTAATGATGAAGTAAAAGGGGCCAATCTGAAGTACATGATACGGAATGGCAGCATTTTGACAGTAGTCGACATGTAGATAGCTCGTTCCATTCTTCATTCCGATCATATGCACATTCTGTGTACTTTATATAGATCTGGGCAGCAAAGATGTTTTTTTCTGTATGCTGATGTTGTTGCCAGTTTGTCTTCTTCAGTTTTGGCGTCCGTAATCTGTTTATGAAATGTCTGCAACATTGCCAAAACGTCGTGTCTTGGCAATGCAATACATTTGTGTGGCACACAACTTCGCCAAATTCTGCCCAGGTCGTGCAGGTCTAGGAAAGATGGTAGTCTCCGGCTGCTTCCAGGTACTCACTGTGTACCGCTTTTTTAGTTGTTTGACAATGCAAATCCATAGGCGGGGTAGTGTTACTAGTAAGAGTTAAGGCTGGCTGTGGCAAAATTGAACAAGAATTTCGATAGCGTTAATCACTAAAAAAAATTCTACACACGTGATGGCTTTGAAATTTTTCTGCTTTTCTTTCTTTTCGTTGTGGTGGTAGTGTCATATGAACTGTGTGCCCATGGTATGTACAGTCATGTCGCTTCTCCTTCTCTCGTACATTTCGAATATGGCCGATCATATCTGCTTTGCAAAATGTTTGCTATTGCAATAATCTTCTTTGAGTCTTTTCAAACGTTTAGGGTCTTCAATGGACACTTACCTGTCTCTCTCTCTCTCTCTCTCTCTCTCTCTCTCAACTCAAGATCATCGCCCTCCGATAATACTGAGTCAGATCAATTTTCTAACAGGTATTTGTTGACACGCTCATATATGATAAGATCGGGAAATAGCTCATCGATGTCGTCATTATCCGACATATCTATCGCACACGTGAGGGAATTGTCCTAAGATACAAACGGAATCTGTAGTGGTGTTAGTCCAAAAGCAATTAACCCCTTCACTGCCATGACGTCATCAATTGTCGTCTGCTTTGATTTCTCAAATTCAATGTTTATGTTTGTTTTAGTTAAGAAATATTGAAATGAGTGCCTAACAGTTTGAATCCTGATTAGATACCGCGTTACGCGGCGTCTAATCAGGATTCAAAATGTTTGCAAATAACCGTTGTACTCGGGGTTTGGCAGTGAATGGGGTTAATAGGCATTTTGGAGTCAGCGGTCACAACATTGGTGACGTTAGATTTGTGATTATGAAGCGGATGTGTAATGTATGTAGAACTGAAAGACAGATTTATGAAACCGATTAGATTTGAAAGCGAAGAACGTACAGACAATTTGGCTGTAATGTCGAGGGGGATACTGCGCTTTCTCTTTTGGTTTTATTGCTGAATGTATGTAACGAAAATGTGTATTTGGACATACTTTTCTTTAACAACGGCCCCTAGAGGTCGAAATATTATATAAACGCAATGTTTTCATTCAATGCTATTTAAATTTCCTAAATTATCAGGCAATGAAAGACCTCAAAAACAACAATCAAAGCAAGATTTTAATAGAGGACAAAACTGACAAAATCCTAACATATCTATAAAACATTCTTATTAGATGGAAAACCATAACGCTGGAGGGGACCAAAATGTACTGACTGTATTAGTTAATCCAACAGAAGGTCATATTGACGATCTGAGTTTGAAGAAGCAATAAAGGCTCTCAAGAAAGGAAATTCACCAGTTGTAGATAACATACCAGCAGAACTAGTACAGGCAGGGGGAGAGGATGTGGTCACTAATCTAACCAAAATTTGTACAAATATATTGAAGATAGGCTTTTGGCCGCAGTCATGGACATAAACACTTCCGAAAAAGGGCAATCACCCCCTATTTAGATTTTTATAATTCACAACAGCAGATGTTAAGTGCTTGTGTGGCGGCTGTAAAAAGTCGCCCCGTACTTCATTCTCAGTGTTGTTATACTTTCTGGTCCTTTGGAATCATTGATTTCAGCGCTTTACAGTTGAAAGTTGAATTCCGCTTAAGCCGGTGCTAGGGGGCGTGAGCACTGTTGCATATTTCAGTATTGCTCATGAACAGACTCAATTAAACCGAGTCTGCGATTTTCAGTATTTGCTTTGTTTTCTGTGCTTTCAAAGGATCTCCCCCTATTTAGATTTTTAAGCAGTGCAACAGTTGTCGAACATTCAGCATTTGCAGCCACCCTAGCACGATACTCTTAAGAATAATTCTGAAAAGGGCTTAAACCTCGGGCAGAAAATATCATAGCTGAAAAGCAGGCAGATTTCAGGGAGAACAGGAGCACTACGGAACAGATATTCTGGCAGAAAAGTGTTTGGGTCATCATAAAGAGTTGTATCATGCATTCATAGATTTCAAGAAGGTCTTCGATTGGGTTTTGCATGCACATGAAGAATTATAATATCAGTCCCAAACTGATTGACTTGACACAGCAAATTTATGTCAATGCTACTAGCGCTGTATTTTTCAACGGGTCAATTAGAAATTCGTTCCGCAAATCAGTAGGAGATCGCCAACACTTTTTAATATCTTTCTAGAAAGAATAATGACGGATACACTACTAAAGAAAGAGCATTGTTAAAGGTCTCAGGTGCGTATCACGATGAACTTCCTTTGTTTTTATAGTGACGAAATCATGCATCATGTTAGAATGTTAGATATACACCGACATGGACGTTAACTTGTAACATGTTCCAATCGGTTTGATCATGTTGGAATTTTACCGCTGCACTGCCTAAACTCTCTGTATCCTTTAAAATCGCTCTCCGAACGGAACGTAACGGACCCTGACCTGGACACGGACCGCACGTGTCGAATGTATTCAAGGGTCTGTTTGGCGAGCAAATGTTCACTGACACGGGTAATATAGTCGTAAGTCAGATTCTAAAATTCTCAATTATTATTTATATCTCCATCTAATCATGTATTGTGATATCTCTTTGGAATCGTCTTTTAAAGACGATTCCAAAGAGATGTCACAAGACATGATTAGATGGCGAAATAAAAAATTAAATGCATTGTAATGTTTTGACTTACGAACCACTTTTGTCGTACGACGTTTCGTAAAACGGGTCCCTGAACACGGATCACGAATCGATGAAACCCGGACCCAACGCCTCCCTCGTTGTGTTATAATGGGCCTGTATATTGTTTCAGGAAATGGCCATGAGAGCCGCCATGAGTACACCGAGTTCATTTGCTCCAACTATCCTGACCTCTACAACCTTGCACACTACCTGTATGACGAAATGGACATTAACAACACTAATGAACTAGAAAAAGGCGACTATGACGCGTATTACACGAAAGTTAACGGCGGAAGTATGTACTAAGGCCACGTGATAGCTATGCCCTCTCGTTATTTAGTTTTATTATTTAAAAAGAATTGATGATGAAATTAAGCTTTAAAATTATTTTATATACTAAGGAACCATGCGCGACGCGTGTCACCAGATCAGTAGTGAATTACTGCCAGAGTTATACATTCTATAGTTTTATACTCCTCAATTACGATCGTCAACTAGAAGGCTCATTGATCGCATGAAAGACAGGTGACAGCTTAAAGCAAGATAAAACTAAAATAAAATCTCTTAAATGTTTTACTTTCACCTTGCTTTAAGCAGCAATTGGCCTGAACACCGAATAATTAACAAATTTAGTGGCCGTGATAGAGGGATTTCTCTATATAATATCTATTTACTCTCAATTGTTCGATTAATTGATAAAATGATCAATAGATTAGAAATAAATTTTGATGTTAGCATGAATATAATTTCTTCTCTCAGATCCTGGTGGGTTCATTTCTGAGCAAGAATATGTTGCCTTCTTCGTAGCGGTAAGTACATTTAAAACTTGACATGTGCAACAATTCTGAGTTAATGAACATTGATACAGTGTAGAAAATGTTTATTGGTCCCAATACAGCATTTGAGCTTAACCGTTTCTCCCTGAAACGTCAAATTGACAATTCTAGTGTCCTATTTAGTCTAGTCCATTTTTATTTTACTCTTAAGGGTTGTTTTTGTCAATGTATTGCAATATCACAAACAGTGCAGACCCTGCTCATAGAGTCACTGTTTGTACAGGACAAGTGTACTCTTCACTGGTAAACTGTTTGCAAAGGCTGTGTATATGCGTGACTATGGTTCCAAGGGTTAACCAATTATTTCCATTGCAAACAGTGAAGAACTACGAGTATATGAGATGGCGAATAACTCGACGTCAGGCTTACAACTGCTTGCTACTTAACTCTTTCACTGCAAACGTCGCCAAATGGCGACTTTGAAAACAGTTTTGTCCTGATCAGACACCGCGTTACGCGGCGTCTGATCAGGAACCAAACTGTTTGACACTCGAAAAGACATTTCTTAAGTCAAAACAACCCTAAAGCTGACTTAAAAATATTGCAGACGACACTACCAATACAGCCAATATTTTGGCGGTAAGAGGGTTAAAGCAGACGATAAACCTTTGCAGTAAAAATGTTGAATTTACTAAACCGTCAACATGTGTCATACATGTATTCCTATCTCTTTCTACATTTGGCTGCATTGCGTTGGCGTTTCGTTTCGTAAACATTGTATAAGCGGGGAAGATTGATCAATGTATTACCACTGTAACAATTGTGGCATGAAGCTACATGAATATATAAACCATGTCTATAAACGACATTCAATTGCATGGACCCTGAATACATGTACAATATTGACTTGCTATCATTTATTTTGTTTATTTTCAGAAATTCCATGAACACTTTCACAAGCCGACCCACCCTCAGAATGTACATGGAAAGTCATCATGTAGCAGCTAACCTACTCCCTGTTAACAGTCTGGGGAGAAGTTATTATCCGTCGAAACGAAACGAAACGCAAAATACATTGTAATAAAGTACAGAAAATTACATTCTTTTAAAAATAGATTGGTGTTTTTTCTCAAATTTTAGATGTTAAACTGAATAAACGTAAAGCTTATTCTATCAGACACGGGGTTATTTACCCCTTCACTGTCATACCCCAAGCACAATGGTTATTTGCAAACAGTTTGGATTCTGATCAGACGCCAAAAAAATAAAAGCAGACGACAATTGTCTAACATTGATGACGTCACGGCAGTGAAGGGGGTAACGCCTTCACTGCCAAGGCCGACAACACTTACATTTGCAGATAATTTAGATGCTGACCAAAGACCGCGTCACGCGTCATCTGATCATGATCCAAACTGTTTGACACTTATGTTAATGGGTTTTAGTCAAAGACGCATAAATCTCCAAATATTAATTGTAAAATCAGATGAAAAATATAAACAAACGATAGTAAAGCAGCGACTATGTTAGACGGGATATTACAAGACTTTCACGATTTTTACAAGATTTTATTATCGACTGTTACCCCTAATAGGCGTTTCAGTAAAAACTAGCAACACACTAAAACCAAGTAAACATAATAGCAGGAAAGCTGCAAACTTTATTACCGACAAATATATCATTACTGACCCCACATACAAGCACATACATGTACTTGTGCCACCAAATTTTAAATTCAAGTGCCACCACGGTAGGACTATGGAGTAGCATGACTAGGTTTAACTCTATCCTTGTATGACCCTGTTTATAATATATGAATATTATTTAGTAAGTTACATTTGAAAAAAGTACAAACCCAGAACAGATCAATCACACAGGATTTTCCAGATCAGAATACACACCGTTAATTTACATCACAAATTTTGAAACATATTGCTCATCTAAACCAGGGCTCCAGTAATTTCAACAAATCCAACATTTTCTCACTCTTTTTAGAACCAAATCCTATGGTGTTACTACTCATTAGAATCGTCTCGAAGAGACGATTTTAATGAGTAGTGACGCCATAGGGTTTACTCAGAAATAAAGATTTTAGTATTTGAAAAACTACCCTTATCTGGTGCTCTGTCTAAACCATTCATCAACACAAATCACAGTAACATAATCAAAGTATGCCATTTACATCTGCAACAGTGCGGGCTCAGCTTATATGGCCCATACATAAGTCCCTAATTCAGGGTCTACATCGTTTGCTAATTTAAAGCAATTTTTTTTAAAACTAAATTATTTAGAATTCGAAAGAGACTTCTCATCCAACCCAGTGATCACAAATCGTAACAACATTGTCGTAAAGGTCATTTACATTTGCAAACAGCAGACCAAGACTGGGTGACTCACACATAAATCCTCCGATCACGGTCACCACTGTTTGCTAATTTACAGCAGAAACTGGAATTATTCAAAACTTGAATTAGAAAACCAATCTAAGCTACAGACCTGGGGTAATTAAAAATGTAATTTTAATTAATTGTAATTCAATTACATTTTGGAAGTAATTAAATGTAATGTATAATTCGGGTAAAATTCAATTACATGTAATTGTAATTTAATTAATTACATCTATCTTTTGAAGTGTAATTGACAATTAAATTTCAATTACTTTAAATTACATTGCACCTACAGACACATGAAATATATAGAAATATATACGTTTCATACATTATACATACAGCTATTATAAAAAAAAAAATCTGTGATCAGTGTATCAATCAAATAACATTATTTTTAGAACATGTGATATGTTTTAACTATTTATATTCCTGTGTACTATAGGATGGCAGATAATTCTCACATTTGAAAGGTTAAGTACAAATGATGAAACTTTAATACATGTATATGATGAATTGAACTATCATCAGATTTGCAAAGTACCTGTATAGCTCCGTTTGATAAATTCAGGGAACTATTACATGTAACCCTTTCAGTGCTCCTGATGACTCAAGTTTAATTTGGCAAATAATTTGGATCCAGATCAGATGCCAAATAACTAATAACCTGATGAGAATTCATTCTATTTGACACGTTGTGTTTCTGCTAATATAGAACATATTGATGATTTAAGAATTTTTGCAGATGATATTTAGAGCAAATTCGCTATTTATTAATTGTTTCATTGTAATCATGATACCTCGGAGGAGAAAGAGAATGATGATAGATGTAATCATTTATATTGTCAACTTGATTACACAATAGTGACACAACAGGATACTCTTTGCCTATAAGCTAATCAAACTGTCGGTAATACTTAGGTGATGTACCTGGAATTAATTGACTCTTATTTACTGAAGAAACACCGCCAGTGAAACTTGATAGATTGATTGAATCCATTGTCCTTATAATCGTAAGTTAAAGGTGTTGTTTGTGTCTCATAATTCTCAAACATATCAAAGTTCTAAAATATTTGGGGTTAAAAGCATATACTATTAGTGTGAATGAATAATAAATGAACACTTAAGAACACGTTTTGAAGTTTTAAATCTACAATTTTACACAATAATACATGTATCTTATCATAGGGTAGGTCGGGGGCTCATGTCCGCACGCGCAAAACAGGCGGGGGACTCGTGTCCGCCAGCGCAAAATCAGCCGGGGGGGGGGGGGGGGGGGGGGGCTCATGTCCGTACCATTCAAATCATATCCCTGGGTGATATACATGGACTGTGGACATAACAGCAAAGCTAATTTAACCCTTCTCCTGTTCTACATGATTTGGCTGACATTTGTAAACAGTCTTGAACAATTTAAGATGCTGAATAACATCAGGGTCCAAACTATTTGACATTCCTATTAATATTTCTCAAAGAACCCCCCCCCCCCCATGTAATTGAATTAGAAAATGCTTGCAGACAACAATTTTGAAGCAGACAATATTTTGCATAGAGAATGACTCCCATGACACACCTGACTGATCACAATTAACACATGTATTGAAAGGCTTATCTTGTAAGGATGAACAGGCAATTAACCGTTAAGGTAGCGTTTTACGAAATAAATGGTAAAATAGTCATTTTATACTTTTTTACAAATCCTGATATATAAAGGTATTTTCTACAAGTTACTAAATTCTCTCTTGCTTTCTCGGTCATTTTTCCGGTAAATCTCGCGTCAGAATCCCCGCTGGGTACCTCAATTGCGTACATTACGTGACTAGATAGGTGGTTTATTCCGAAGCTGTCAGAGGTGATTTACGACTGTTACCGTATTAAAATCGTCATTTTTATATGATTGGCTTTGTTAATTTGGGGCGGAGTTGAACGAAATGGTTGATCATAAGCTGTGTCATGTTATTTGTTGAAAAAGAAGGTCTTAGTTGAATACCGGGTGGTCATGAGAACCTAATTGACACATCAGTCAGTTAATTGGAGTTTCCGGCATTACATAATTTGAAGCAAGCGGTATTTTTTAACACCCCTAACTTTCGCAGTTGGGGTTCAATTTTCGTGCGGTTTGAAGCAGATGAAAGGGTATTATCTCCCCGAGGGAACCGTGTCTCAGACATTGTATAAGTAGCTCCAGTGGTCCGTTATAAAGCGTTACGTAATAGTGGTCGACTTTAAACTGTAAAAAAGCTTAAATGATTTTAATGTCTCATTCTTAGATATACATTTTGAAGGTATTTTTTCGTTTGAGCTAATTAATAAAATGGATGGGCAAGTAATTTTACCATGTGTATGTTATTTACCACCTGATAATTCTTCAAGACAGTTTGGTGTCAATGCATTTTATGAACACTTGTTGCTCAATATATGCCAATATCAAAATGAAGGCCTTATATATGTGTGTGTTGTGACTTTAATAGTAGATGTGGTGAAATGGATGATTGTATAGTTGGTATTGATAATGTTACACACAGACATATACTTGACTTTTCTGTACAATATGGGGTAATTGTAGCAGTGAGCTCCTGAACTCTGTACTGAAATTTCAAAAGCGTGCTGCTAGAATTATTTTAGACAAGGAGTTTGATGCACCATCAGAAGAACTAATTCAAGAACTTAAGTGGATGAAAATAAAAGATAGAATAAATTACTTAAAAGCTCTACAAGTATACAAGTCACTAAATAATCTAAACCCAGAGTACTTGAACACAAAAATTAATCTTAAAACAGGACGATCCCTCAGATCTATAGATATTATGGAACTTATGATTCCAAAACCAAGACTCGAGTTTTTTCGTTAATCACTTTTTTATTCGGGTCCGAAAATATGGAACAATATACCTAAACACATGTGTATATGAATGTACATGTGTATATGTGTAGATGAAAGTTATAAACTCTTTTGTTACTAGCTGCATAGAACTTTTGAACTTTCAATGTAATGCATTACGTTGAGAGTTTAAACGTTTTATGCAACTAACTTTTTGACTGCTTATTTATTGTGTACTTATTTTCACCTGTATAATACCTTTCATTGCCAGATACATCAATTAACTTCTAAAAAGTTAATAATGTAAGTGTAACTGATGTTTCCTTAGTAATATGATTATAACTATTTATTAAAACTTAGTGAAACATAAAGGATTACACCAGTATATTTTGAGTATGGCAATGACTGGTACATATTCTTAATTTCTCTTGTTCTTATGTACTAACTTTCTGTATATAACTATGTACATGCCATGATTGTGGACCATATTGAAAATTGGTTACACACCAAATATGTTATCCACGTAAAATAAAGTCGTTATTATTATTATTATTATAAACTATCATGGTGAACTGTTGAATGATTTTCTCATTAATACAAATATGATTATACTGAATGGTAGATTTGATAGGGATGTGAATAACTTTACCTCGGTATCTGTCAAGGGTCATGCAGTTGTCGACTATTATGTTGCACAACAGGAACAGCTCAGTTTTTCTCAGATTTTAGAGTTGTATCAACCAATCAGATGATGATCAGGAATAACACTGTGGGTGCTTTTGCACCTACTTGTATTCCTGATCATTCTCTGCTGGCCAGGAGAATGAGCTTAGATGGATCTGTTCCTATTGCTGCACACACAATCCGACAGGAAGGGAGCTGTACCTCTCATAAATTTGTCTTAAATAGTGTTAATACTGACTTTATGAGTAGTCCACCAGTGGCAATAACCAATAATTTTATAGCTAAACTTGAGCAAGACTGAAGGATGCCATATAATGATACACACTTATTCTGTTTACACCTATTGTTGAATGCTCTCCATTTATTTATTTATCTATTTCTCTCTTCAGTTTACAACATGACAATATATCACAGTTTAAACGACAATAAAAGATGCATACTGCCACTCTTAAATAGAGTTATAAGAAACTATCTACACTTAAGTCGTACTTATCACACTGACATATTTAACAGTTTCAGATGAATAGTCCTGAGCAGTATTCCCCCTACAGAGACATACTGTTCAGGTCTATTATTTTGTGAAATTAAGTTTGATTTTCACGAGGGCTCCACCAACAAAGCACCCGAAAGATAAATTAGGACCATATCTGTAATTAGAGACTATCTCTGCCAGATGACCATGAGGATCTCATCTAAGAGGAAACGGTCACCAATTACAGAATGTATATTACAGCTTCTTCAAGGATATATAGCACATTTTCTATGACATAATATACACAATAAAAAGGTTATCCATGTCTTTTAAAATAGAAATTAGAATTATAAAAGACATGGAAACCAACAATACTGAATCTGAAATTATTGCACACATCATATCATAGTCTAATGGCCTCTGTCTAACTTGCAAACACAGACGCTTCTTGATACTAAAATCTAGGAGTGTCTGTATTTGTTATACCTTATCTATTAGAAAGAATGCAATAAAATTGAATTATAACACCCATTACCCCATGAATATGCATTTTAACCCCTTTAAACCATGGCATCAAAGGAGAAAATAGTTCCTCAATATACCGTCAAGAAAATATATTATAAGAGATATTCTTTTATTCTAGAAGCGTGTAGCTTAAAACAGGCTGAATGCAAAGCAGAAAGCACCTTCATGTGCATTCTACCTTACTTTCTATCACATGTCTTCAAAGCTTGTATCAGGCTATCGGGCAATAGGTTACCACTTCCAACTCATATCAACTTACAAGTACATGAGGACGTATAGGTTATCATACCATTGTAATCAATGTGCTTGCCTCAAACACCTGTCTAAAGCGGTCCATTTGAGACTGAGTTTAAGCCACAACACATCATTTACTATAAAGTTTGGTGGTATTTACTGTTACTATTTACACATAGAATATAGACTGCCTCATTTAATTCCGGACTAAACAAAAGAGATTGTAAACTCTGGATAAAATCCAAGATCATAGATCCTGTGTAACAAACAGTATATACAGAGTAACACCATGTTTACCGGTAATGTTAAAATTCTGAACAGATATTCACTTCTGATCAGTGCAGGTTTTGGCAAGATTACAAAAATCTCTTAAACAAAGGTTTCTAGTAAAAAGAAGAAATGCACTGCAATCCTGAAAGAATTAAAATCCCATACTGATTACTTACATAAAAAGAATCTCCTTCTCTGCAGTATCTCATAACATGTTTTAGCAGATATTCTGATCAAACTTAGTTCAGTGAAAATCAGTTTCAGTTTATTGGAAGCCCCCTCAGGGGCTTCCTCAGTGTTTAGGTTGAATGTAGCCATTTTCTTGGAAGGAACTTCTGCTTATTGCGAAACGGTGAAAATAATTGGCGCAATATTGTACAACCAGTCAAAATTGCATTGTCTGCGCATGCCTGAAACTAGGTTGCATACATTTTACGCAGCAATCATTTTTTACGAAAATTCAAATATTGTGGTTAGGAATAAAACCCGTACCGGAACTTATCCCTTCGATAAGGAATAAATCTCATACCTTCACTACATAAGATGTTAAATAGTTGTGCGGCGGCCGTAAAAGTCGCTTACAACTACTAAACAAACGCTAATTGATTGTATGAATGACAGTAGGCAGCTTAAAGCAAGGTGAAAGTAAAATTGAAACCTTTTACTGGAGATTTCTAATTACTTAAACCATGTCTTATAAGCAGCATTTTGTTAAACAACGAACTGTCTAAAACAACAGTTATACTGGTGTCTCCTATTCTCGCGGGGCTAAGCCTTAGGATAAATATAAAGCACATAAATTGTTATTAAGAATTCTTCTTTGTGGCTTAAAAGTCAGTAGAAACTCTGAATAAAGTATAACATCAATAATAAAAAAATAATCTTATCTAGGTCATTTCTACCTTTGAATACACCACCCTGCATAATCTAAATCAGTCAAATGTTTCCCCATATTCTCGGACCTTAGTTCAGTTTAAACTTCTGATTGGTTGTCAAGGGTTTTTGCTATGGAGGGAGTAAACTCTTTCAGTTCAGATAAGTATTTTTAGAGTCACTTTAAATCTATCATGTGGAACATTTCTGCATCTGTGGCATCATTTTTTGTTTGTTTATTGAGATTTGAACTATGCACAAGTATTAAATAAATGACAATGTGCAGCAGTTTTTACATTTGAAATTTCGAAAATCGAGAATTCAAATCCAATTGATGATTTATGGGTATATGCTACATTTTCCAACAAAAATTTATCGGAGGAAAAACTTGATATATTTCTGGATGTCAGGAATGCCCATTTCATCTGATTTTGTTAGGCACGAAATTATGAGAAACCCTGAGAATACGAAAATTGTCGTTAACGCAATTTACTGCTCGCTATAGATATAAACGTTCATTTTACATAAAATATATTCTCAAATATCTCAAGTATACCTTTCACCTATATTACTCTTTTCCCAAACCCTACATAGTTTTGTTTCCTACCATATATACATGTCACTTCATTAAAACTGCTCGGCTTCCCTGGCTCATTTTTTTAAAGAAGCCAACTTGTCCACTTCATTCCTTGCTAAAAATTTGGAAATGAAATCTCAGATTTGCTGAACAAGATATTTCTAATGTCATTGTACAGTCTAACAAAACGTGGCTTTCATTTTCTATGACATTGAAAAACGGACAGATCCGGCGCTCAACTGGTAAGCCTTCAAATCGTCCGGTTTCTAAGCGTATAGGTGCGACATCTGAACTTACTGGGTGGTAAATCAGGGTGCAGTACTTTCCAACTTGGTATATAGTTTTGAATTTACAGTAGATCCGCAGTTTATTTCGACCACCCCCTGATGGTCTAACAGGTGACTTCAGCTTAACTGACCAATCATGGACAAATCGTACCATCGTTTTCTCCTGAATAGATCTTGTAATTTCACTTTTGGAAATGGGTGTTGATAAACAGCAAAACTGCTGTAAACTCAGATCCTTGAAAAACTTTTTTAACCCAGAAATACCAGTCTTTGGTATGCTCTGATTTTGAGAAGGCCCATAGTGCTATTCGTTTATTGAGTCTTGAATAATTTGTACATGTTACCCTAGCCCAAAAATTGCCAGCTACCTTCCACTGTCTAATACTATTAGGAACCCTCCCCATGTCCCCTGAAACAGCAACTGAAGGTGTATACTTATCGGTACCCACTCCTAAAAAGAATCTCGTTGCTCTGTTTTGAACAGAAGATATACAAGACAATTCTTAATGACCCCATATTGCGGCGCCATACGCAATGACTGACCACACTATGGAGTCATAAAGCTTAGTAAACACGCTGTAAGGTACCCCCAGCTGCTTTACACTTTGCAATCACAAGAGCCAAAGCACGTCCAGCACTAAGTGCCACCATTTTAGCAGTAATACCAAATTCAAGGTGTTCATTAATTACTAATCCCAGTTATTTATACATTCCAAAATACTCAATAACTTGTTCACCACATGTAAAAGGGACATCCGATCTCTTTGTACGAAAGTGAACGATATTGCGTTTACTGACATTTATGGTCATATCATTCAGTTTACACCAATCACTCAAGGTCTTTAATAAAGTTTGCAGATCATTCTCATTTCCAGCCAACAGTACAATATCATCTGCATACATTAAAATACAAACTTTTTCATTAACAATGTCAACACCTATATAAGTGATTTCAAATACAATGCGAGGTCAGTTGTACTTCTATTCTTTCTAAAACCGTTCTGTTCCTCAACTAAAATACTATTTGTCTCTACCCAAGAAGCTAACAGATCAGCTGCAAGGTACACAGAACAAGCTTATTAGATTTGCCCTTGTCCTGGGTCATATGTCTCATATAGACAATACCCACTTCAAGACTCTTAACTGGTTACCAGTCAGTGACAGAGTTCAACACGTTACTCTCTGTCATGTCTACAAAATTACTAAAGGGTTAGCCCCTAATTATATGAGTGATCTAATAACCCCTTTTAGTTCTGTTCATTCAAAAAGGACCAGATCAAGTGAAAATAACGGTTGTATACTTCCAAAGGTCAAAGGGTTTGGTCTAAAGTCCTTTTCATACCTAGGTTGCAGCCTTTGGAACAAATTGCCACTGTCTATTCGCAGTGTGCCAACTTTGAATATTTTTAAGACAGCTGTTAAAGAGCATCTTCTTTTAACATGAGTATTATGTTAATAAACATCATTTTAATTTATTTCAGAACCCCTTTATCTGATAACTCGTATATTGCATGTGATAGATTATTTATTTCCTTCTAAATATTTCTTAAAATTCATAACTTTACTGTGATAGCATAACTCATGCCACTCCATGTCAGTACCATCATGTATAAGGACCACAATGGAAATAAGGGATTTCCTTTTTTTGTGTTATCCTTGGTGTATGATGTGACTGTCATGGTCCATTATTTCATTTATGTACTATTTATCTATTTTACAATGTTTGTTATAATGTCTTACCATGTACTGTTACATTTTATGCTGAAGTAAATCTATCTATCTATCTATCTACCCAGCTGTTCAACCTGTCTTTAATAATCCTACAGTACACTTTATAAACAGCGGAGGCTAGAGATATACCTCTGTATGACAAAGGATATCTTGGATTCAGCGTTGAAGACTTAGATACAGGATTAATAACGTTTTTTACTCCAAACTATTGGTATAATGCTATTTTCAAAACACAAGTTAAACAATACATGTAAAAAGTAAACGGCAGTATCATTCTTTAAAACTGCTGCAGGAATGTTATCAACGCTATACGCCTTTCCATTTTTGGCTTGAACAATTATTTTTTTCACGTCTAAAACAGATATAAAATTATTATCTTCCAAATTTGCACTGTCTGGTTCATCTGCTAAATCAATATGAACAGTGGTTATTTCAGAACCCCCATCAAAAAGTGAACTAAAGTCATTTTTCTAATTTTTTAAGCACCTCTGAAATATCTGTAGATAAAATTTCTTTCTCTAAAATAACTTCTTCTGGAATACTTTTCTTACCACTGTAACAAACACCAATCTTACCAATAGATTTCCAGAATTCATTTGGATTTACATTACATTCATTGAGCAAACTATTCTGCCATGAGAACCAGTATTTACGTTTACACCTCTGTACCTCCTTGTCAAAACATCTCCTTGATATAACATAAACATCTTTCAAATTTGCCTTCTCTGATCTAGAAGTACATTTTAACCATTTATTTTCAGCAACACACATTTTCTCCCACTTGGAAGACAAATCAGTATTCCACCATGGCTTATTATTTTTGCATTTACGGTGGAGAAAACGTTATTCTTTCCCAATAAACGCGTTTACGCTAAAACTATTATTTTCACTGCAAATAGTTTGGAGCCAGATCAGACGCCGGGTAACCCGGCGTCTGATCAGGTTCCAAACTGTTTGCCACCAAGATAAAGATGAATTATCAGAATTGTCAAAAAGTTGTACTTTTCTACGTTTTAGTGTTTAGCGTTTGCGTACGTTTGCGTTTAAACGGGAAAGAATAACAGATTATCCACTGTACGGAAATAACAGTCATGTTTCAAAGTTAGGTATTTCTTTATACATGCAATCTCTTACCATTTCTCACCACTGAGTATAGATGCGCCCTGAGACGTTGATGTTGAGCATCGTCGCACGTCGCTCTAGAGAACGATCCTGGAACTACATGCTTTGCTGCAATCATGTATATGAAGACTGATGAATCCTGATTGATTGTGGTGTTAGTTTGACTGACATAATGTTGCTTAAAGAAGACCAGGCTGAAAGTAAAAGGAACCACTTGCTTTACTTTCAACCTGCTTAAGGTGCCCACATGTCTCCAAACAAGAAACACGTTTTGGGGTGGGTTATAGACAGGTGGCCCTTATATGCATCAAACTCTTCGATATAATAAGCAAAAGTTTTTGATCATTTGTAACAACTGGTGTACTGTATTCACTAATAATATGCAGAGGATACAAAAGATACTAGGTGCACTTCTTTCAACAACAAGACAGATACTGTAAATATATGTCTAAAAATAATTTATTTAACATATTGAAACTAGTACACTGTAAAACGCTGTAAAACTTGCAAAAACTACTTAGGCCGATTGCATAACCAAAGTTTAGTGTTAAACTTGAGTTTAACCGCGGGTTTAGTGGCTGCCGATTGCATGACAGAAGTTTTGTTAACCCTGTGTTAGCATTTAAACCACATAGATTGCATAATGCTAGTTTAGGCTAACCTCAAGGTTTATTTAACCCCGAACCCAGTCAAAAATTAAACCTGCCAGGGGGGTAGTTTAAGTTCGGTGTTAGCTGCCTTTTTATGCTTTTATTCAGAATATGTAATATGATTATGAATGGATTCAACATTTATTTTGTCCTAGCAGATGGTAGCTTAAAGCAGATCTAAAGTAGGGCACAATTCACTTTAATTTTGTTTTGTTTTTCTTTCAACCAATCACACTACACGATATTTAACCTATCACTCCATAGCATGTTTCATGTTTCTAGTTTTGAACGCAGGTTACCATTTAAAGTCGGTTGAAAGTGAAACGGAATGCGCTATAATGTACATTTTGCTTTATTTCAGCATGCTTTAAGCGACCATTTGCAAGGATGTAGGAACTATTTTATTGTTTTCCTTAATCATAATTTACCATATTCAACCCATTTCACTATAGACTATTTCTAGGTTTTAACTAAGGTTGCCACTTAAAGCAGATTGAAAGTAAAACAGAGTGCGCCTTTATGTGCGACCATCTGCTAAGATATAAGAACTATTTCCTGGCCTTTTAATTATAATATATTACCATATCTAACCAATTTTCCATAGAATTGTTTAAAGGTTTGAACGTAGGTTACCCCTTAACCATTTCCTCCCTGAAGCCTCAAATGGACAATCCTAGTTTTCAATTTAGTCATGTCCTTTTTGATATTTTAGGGTAGATATTTTACAATTTATGACAAAATGATAGATAAACAGTGTAGACCCTGATCAGCGGGCTCCTTAAGGAGCCCGCTGATCAGGGTCTACCCTGTTTGCACAAGATAAGTGTACTCCTCGTATGTACATTGTTTGCAAATGACGCATATATGCGTGACTAGGGTTCAAAGACTTAGAGTTAAATAAGGCTGAAAGTAACACAGAGTGCATCTTAATGAGCATTCTGATTTACCTTAACCCATTACCCCATACATACGCCTTTTTACGCAGTTAATTTATACCTTCAGTGAAGAAAATAGTTGCAAATTATACAATCATAAATATGTATGATGAAATATATTTTCTATATTTTAGTAGATGTTGGCTTAAAGCAGGCTAATAGAGAAGCAGAATGCGTCTTAAGGCGCATTCTGCTTTACTTTCAACCTGCTTTATGTAGTCACATATTTTCAAAATAAGAAACAGGCTATGGGGTAATGGGTTAAACCTGCTTTAAACGACCATCTGCAAGAATGTAGGAAATATTTCATAGTTTATTCATTATCTATTATTAATAGAAAATTACCATATCTAACCCATTTCTCCATAGTTTGTTTTTATAGGTTTGAACACAGGTTACTTCTTAAAGAAGGTTGGAAGTAAAACAGAATAAGACATAACGTGCATTCTGTTTGACGTTAAGCCTGTTTTAAACAAACATCTGCTAGGATATAGAAAACATAACATTGTTTAATAATAATCTGTTCATAAACATAGCTCATCATAAACCTAAAATTAAATCATAGAGTTCTGTATCTGTATCAATACGTCGTAGAATCCTTAAAGGCTTTTACACGACGGTGAGAAGAGTCGCCAAATTATTGGCGATAATCTCGTAGGGCTGTTTTGAACGCCTCTACGGAATCAGCATGCACTGTGCTGTCTGGCAGTTTGTTCCATTGTATTACTGTGTCTACAAAGAACGAGTGTTTGTATTGATGGGTCTTGCTATCTGGTACTGTGAGCCCTCTTGTATTGTTGCATACTTGATTTTCTATTATGTTATTTGTACTGAAATCTTTAAATCTGGTTGCTTTGATGTTTCTTCTTGGTTTTGCCGGTTTTGTGAAAGTGGATGTTGGTAGGGCTGGTACCAGACCTTCAACCACCTTATACATTAGTATCAGTCTGAGGCTTAGTCTCCTGTCTTCAAGAGTCTCCAGTTCCAGCTGTTCTCTCATTCTTGTGATTGCCCCCGTCTCTCTGTCCTTGTAATTCTTTTTTATGAACCTGATAGCCCTATTCTGAATTTTTTCTAGTTTGTCTATGTCCCCCTTGAGGTATGGATTCCAGATGGTTGCGCCATACTCCAGAATTGATCTCACCACTGAGATGTATGCCATTTTTCTGCAATTTTCCGGTACACTTCTAAGGTTTCTTCTTAGGAACCCAAGGGTTGTATTGGCCTTTTTGCATACTTGATTTATGTGCACATTCCATTTGAGGTCTTTGGATATTTGTATGCCTAAATATGGGTTATCTTGTACTTCTTGGAGGAAGTGATTATTAAGTTGATAGAATTTCGAGATTTTTTTGTTTATAGAGAGTATGTAGCATTTTTTGGCATTGAATCTCATACCCCAGTCTTTTGCCCAGGTTTCTAGGTTTGTTAGGTCCGTTTGTAGTTTTTCTTGGTCTGAGTTGCTCTTGATGGTTCGGTATAGTAGACAATCATCTGCAAAGAGTCTTACAGATGATTTTACACAGTCTGGGAGGTCGTTTATGTGACAAAGAAACAGGATCGGACCAAGGACAGTTCCCTGGGGTACTCCAGAGTCTACTGTCGTTTCGTCTGACTGACTACCTTCTACTATGGTTTGCATTTTACGAGTTGTTAGGAAGTTTGTCAGCCATGTATGGATACTCCCTTGGATTCCATAGTGTCGTAACTTGTGCAGTAGTTTGTCGTGTGGTACTGTGTCAAAAGCCTTAGAAAAGTCTAGTATGGCTACGTCTGTCTGGTGTCCCTTGTCATGTTCTTGGAGGAAGTCATTTAGGGTGGTCAAAAGTTGTGTCTCGCACGAGTAACCTGATCGGAAGCCATGATTTAGGTTTGTGAGGATTTTGTTATTTTCTAGATGTGTCATTAGATGTCTGCATATTATATGCTCCAAAAGTTTGCTTATAACAGATGTCAAGGATACTGGTCTGTAGTTTTCGGCCAGATGTTTATCTCCTTTTTTGAAGATACTGGGGACATTTGCTGCTCTCCAGTCGTCCGGGAGCTCACCGGTATCTAGTGATGCCTGCATTATGATTTTTAGAATTGGTGCTAGGTGGACTGCACATTCTTTAAGGATGCGGTTCGGTATGTTATCGGGGCCTGAAGCTTTAGAAGGATTTACTCTTTCTAGTAGTTTCTGTAATCCATTTTGGTCAATTTGAATCGGATTGATTGTGTTTTTTGTTTTTGTTTTCACGTGGGGAAGTTCTTGGTGTGACGATTTTGTGAACACTGACTTAAATTGTTTTAAAAGGAGTTCAGCCTTCCCTTTGCTGTCTGATACCAGTGATGTCCCGTCTTTCAGAGGAGCAATGCCCCCAGCATCTTGTCGTTTGGATTTTACATATTTCCAAAATGGTTTTGTGTTGTTGTTGTTTAAGCCTTCAATGATATTTAAGTTAATGTAGTCCTGTTCAGCTTTCCGCATGTGCCTTTTACACTCTTTTTGGAATGCCCTGTAATTTGACCATTTCTTTGTTTTGCGAGCTTGGTTGTACAGTCTTTGTTTCTTTTTAATCATTTTTTGCTCTTTTTTCCTTATCCATGGTACATTATTTTTAGATTTTATTACTTTATTTGGTATGTTTTTGTTCATAGATCTAAAGAGGTTGTCTTTAAAGGTGTCCCAAAGTTTTTGTACAGTTTTTCCATTTGTTTGTTCATTTTCGATGGTCGTTTTAATATTTGATAAGTCTTTGTGGATGGAGTCCCAGTCGGCTTTACTGTAGATGTAGCATTTCCTTGGTGCAGACTTTTGATGTTGGACTTTTGTCTCTAAATCTGTTATTATAATGTCATGGTCAGATATGCCTGGTACATTTGTTGATGATTTTATGAGTGTTGGGTTTGATACAAACACCAAATCTAAAAGATTATCTTCTCTAGTAGGGGATTCATGAATTTGTGTTAGGGAGTTTGATTCCATGATATCGATAAGGCCTTGTTGTATTTCTCTATCAGGGCCTTTAGCTACCCCGGAGTTCCAGTTTATGTCTGGGCAGTTAAAGTCTCCTGCAAGAATAATATCTTTGTTAGAGCTTTGTATTTGTTGCAGAGAGCTTTCAAGTTCTGTCAAATGTTTTTGTTGTCTGTGTGGCATATAGAAGGAACCTATCAGTATATCTTTGTTATTTTTAGTCTTGACCTTGACCCATTCTATCTCCCCTTCTGTGACAAATGATGGTTGCTCTACCGAGATTAGGGATTTTTCTACTAGCACAAAGACCCCTCCTCCAAGCGAGCTCCTGTCATTTCTATAAGTGGTGTAATTTGGTGGAAATATTTCGCTTGAGTTAATCGCATTTCCCTCTGGGTTTTTGCCTGGTTTTATTCCTCTTAACCAGGATTCTGTTCCACAGACTATGTCAGGTTTGAGATAGTGGAGGGCCATTTCAAATTCACTCTTTTTGTCAATAATGCTTCTGCAATTTATAGTCATTATTCTGAGATTTTTCTTTGGTGGGATGTCATAGGGGTTGCTAGCTTTACTGAGGTTGGAGCCCTTTGAAGATCTATTGTAATTTGAATGATTGATTTCCCTTTCTGTGTTCCTGGGACTGCTTGCACGTATGGGGCTAAAAACCGACGGAAGCGAGTCCATTGTGGTATCTAGTCCAGAGATCGGTTCATAATAATTCGAGGAATCTATTTCATAGGATCTAAATGTAAATGAACTGACGTTTATACTATCACACCGACAGCAAAGCCATTGTACATTGGATCTATCTAGAAGTTCAAAGTCTTGTGTACACAGATCCATGCAGGATTTGTGGTGCCAGATACTGCATCCATCACAGCAGACGCCGTAGCATTCCCATGTTACTGGCTGGTCACACATTCCGCATGGATAGATGTTTGCATTTTGGGGGCCTGGATTGAGTTCTACGTCTCCTGCTAGTAATGCAGTTAAGATCAACAGGTTTGCAGTGCGATTTGCCTTAGTTGGTAGGTTAATGGGTCTACGCCCAGCATAGTTCATTTTGTTGTTTAATAAGCTGTGTGAGAAATGTCCTAATGATTTGATAGTTGGAATTGAAATCTGTGGGTTCTGATGGTGTTCCCATTTTTTACTCAGGTTTATAGTTATGTGGGCCAGCAGAATGAGAGTAAGGGTAAACATTTTGACCGGTGTAGTGCAGAAAAAGCCACGCTTACCAGGTCAAATTCGGTGTAGTGCAGAAAAGGCCACGCTTACCAGAATATGCTTACTCTTACCTCTATTCTACTGTTTCCCAGCAGTCTCGTCTTGCCTGTTCTGCAATTTTTTTCAGCCAAACTTTTGCTAGTATGCCGTCTGGATGAACCCCGTCGCAGTACAGGCTGTAATTGTAGTGTTGTTTGGTTTTCTGTTGGGTTCCTCTACTACTTCTGTATTTACCAGATCTCTTCAGGTCGCGGGAGAACTGTGGAGACTTAGATCCTACGGTGTGGTTTAATTCTCTGATCTGCCCGTTTAGTTTGAAAACTTGTTGTTCTAGGGCCCTGTCCTGTGGAGCAAAAGTGTCCGGGGTTTTGTGTCCCTTTGCCTCGTTCCACCGCTGGATCGAATACACAGGGGTCTCCAAGAAAGTCACCCTGACAGAACCTTTGTAGGTTTTAGCAATATCCTTAATTTCTCGGAATTTGGATACAATACTGTCTATGTCCCCTTCCTCTGACCTGAGAGATATATATTGTTTGTTTTTTGACGTCAAATCACACGTCCCTAACCAAATGTAGATCCAGATATTGCCGTAGCGTCTTATGTTGCTGTCAATATTCCGTCTAAGCCACGAAACACTAGAACCTGTGGTTGCCCCACTCTTCGACCACCACACAATCTGTCTGTCGATGTCGGTTGTTGCGTGTCTCTTAAGTCTATTTCCCTTACTGTCCGAGAGAACAACTGGCTGGAATCGTTTTCTACCAAGAAGAGGTTCTCTTGGCTGTTCTATGAATTTCTGGAGTTTGTTTAAGCTCATTGATGCTTTATGTTTTTGGTTGATTTCGCTGAGTGGTAATTGACAGCTGTCAAAATGGCGGTCAGATACTGAATGAAGAGTGTCGGAATTTGAGTTACTAATTTCGGTATAAATATTGACCTGTAAACTAAAGTGGGCAATACAACAAGTAAATACAATAAATACAAGATGGTAAAGCAAAAAAAGCCCTGTTTTTGTTTGTTTGTGTTGTAGAAAAGATGGAAATTCTTCGTTGTTTTTGTTTGCTTCAAAAAGTCCGCCTTTCCGCTTGCGCATGCGCAACTTCTTTTTAAGGGTTAGAAAATGAATAAAGTATGAATAAAATTGTGTGAACAAGTCGCATTGTTTTATTACCAATCAATTCAGTATTTCATATATAGCTATCATGGCTATTGTCGATTCAAACATTTAATTGAAATGACTGATTTTTGTTTCAGTAATTTCATTAAAAGCCTAAAATCAGGCATTTCGTGTATAAAAAAGCTACCAATCGAATCTGTGACATATAATGACAATTTTGGGCTAGACGAATTTGAATCGGTCTGTTGTTGGCTTGTTGCAATTTTTCATTTGAAAACAAACACCGATGAACATGTAAATCACTACAGACCCATATCAGAAGGCTCCGTTAGCACCCATCTGATCTGTGTCCCACTGTTTGCAACTTTTGTCAGTGATCTCTACAAAGGATATTTCATTTGATTATTAGAAAAAACAGTTTATATTTCAGTTTTGTTTTAACACATTTAACCCTAGCGACGAGTATACTAGCATTGTCCTTTACAAGTAGTTACCTGCGAAGAGTACATTTGGCCTATAAATAACTTTAAACCCAGACAAGAAAGGATCCAACTAATTAGAATCTACAGTGTTTGTACTTTGGAATGCATCTTAAAACTGTACTAAATAGTCAAAAATGGACTAAAATTCAAGTTCGATAACCAATAAGATTGCCCACACAATTATCTCCTTAAATTTATATACTTTATACTACCTGACATTTGATGGGCGTATATTATGACATTTTTGCACTCTAGCTTACTATTAATAATTGTTTTCTATATAAACTATTAATAATTGTTTTCTATAATCTATTCCAATATGACAAACAGTTCAGACCTTACTCAGAGCGCTCCTTTAGGAGATTTAAAAACTAAAAATGACAGCTCCTTTAACCCACTGAGCCCTTGCGACAAGTATACGCGTCCTCAAATACAGCCTACCTGTGAATTGTATATTTGTTCTAGATGAACTGTAAAGAACTAAATACCATCAGGGGCAATAACTCAGCAAAGTTATCGAGGGGGGGGGGGGGGGGAGTTGAGGTTTCAAAATCGTCATTGGCAAAACTTTTTCAGGAGAACATCCCTGCAAAGTTTGACAACCATGGCTCCAGAAGTTTCCGAGATATGCGCTACACTTTTGTGATAGATAGACAGAAGAATGAATAGACAGACGGGCGGATAGACAGACAACTCTGGTAAATAAATATCTCCCCATAAATTGAGAACAAAGCAACCTTCTGTCTGAAATTACCATTATTAATCATTATTTATCAAAATAACTCACAAAAATACGAATAAAATTGAATACGTCTACCTGACATTAGATTTAACCAAAGTGCATCAATGTTGTCATGACAACTATTGGTGCAAAACAGGATGTAGCCCTGTGATTTTCTCGGCCTCAGTACTAGGTTATCTTAACCCCGGGGTTAGTTAACACAGGGGCAGCTAGTATCGGGATAGCTAGCCTCGAGTTTAACTTTTGTTATGCAATCCAGATTTAAACTGGAGGCTACGTACCCCTGTGTTAGGCTTAACACAGTGCTAAATTAGACTTCTGTCATGCAATCGGCCCCTAAAGTTTACCTTCTTCCGGAACTTCTTTTTTAATGAGCTACATCGTGTCTTTCATGTAATTAAAAATAATAAAATAACTTGATTTAATGTGCTGTTTCTTAATGCAAAGGTTCGTTTTTTAAGTTGCTTGTTAATTGTAATGGTTTGGGATTAAATCATGTTCGACAGTTTATATAGATTTGTCATGTGAATTTTTGAGTCTTTAAATGTGATTCAAAACTGTTCATCAATGAAAACAGCACATGAAAACAGGTAATTTTGTAATTTTTAATAATGTAACAGATACGAACTAGTTTATTAAAACATGTTTTCCCGAAGGTTGAATGTTAAAATTAGTACATGTACATGTATTTGAATAAATAAGATCACTGTCTAGCATAGAATATACTACAGTACCGCCTCTTTACAACGACACCCAATAGGAGTCAAATTGTGTGCGTGTTTTTCGATGGGAGTCATTATAGGGTGGGCACATTAAGAATTGGCTTACATTTGCAAACAATTTGAATCCAGATCAGACGCCACGTAACGCGCCGTCTGATCTGGGTTCAAGCTGCTTGTCACTCGTCATTAAGTTTTTGTCTGTCAAAATGTCCGATATGTAACTTTGAGAAAAACAGTAGACGACAACTTCAAGCATAAGATATAATAGCAATTACAGGCATTATACATAACTGTCCTGTTTAGTGAACTTCGACAAGGGTCGTTGTAAAGAGGGAGTCGTTGTTGGGAGGGAGCACTGTACTACATACTTTATTGTCTTTTATTCAACATAAAGCAGTTCTCTCGCTACTGTGAAGAAGACGTGTTTTCTTTCCGGTATAAACACATACGAAATGTAAACGAATCGCATTAAACTATAGACAATGACAACTTGTTCGTAATTTGGACTATTTAAATACAAGTGGCAAACAATAACGAGCCTTTTCAGACGCCGGTTTACAAAGAGACTGGTCTAGCTCCGTTTGCCCTGGAAATAATAGTTTTAACGTCAATGCGTTTATTGCGCAATAATTTAGCGTCTTCTCCAATGTAACATGAAACTGATATATAAATAGTTAAATATGTCACTCCTAATGAAACATTCTTCAGTATACGGGACATAAGGTGTTTTCTAGCAAAAGTACTTTTAAACTCCATGAATGAAATGTCCATTACAGTGTTTAGATCCAAATTCAAATACTCTTTATTTCTCAGTTTGTACAATTCTACAAATACATGAGAACTATCCTAACACACATTCAACACATAAACCGACCATCTCTGACTTGCTGGACACTTACATTTGTCAAAGTTATCGTTGGCACATTGCTTTCAATGTGGATCTCGAAACGCGACGTCTGATTAGGATCCACAGTAACAGTTATTGCTTCCAAATGAACGCGTTTACGCTAAAACTATTATTCCCATTGCAAACAGTTTAAAGTCAGATCATACGACGGGTAACTCGTAGTCTGATCAGGATCAGGCGGCTCCAAATTATTTGCCATTTAGATTAAATTGTCATTTTCTAAATTTTGACATTGCATAGCTCACATAGTATATTTGAAATAATATATTGATAGTTCAGAGGAAAAATTGAATGATTTGGCGAACGCCCTATATATAAATTAGGTCCATCCTATATTACGGGCAAACAGCTAATCTTATAACCGTCTCATGTATTGCCGCAAAACGCTTGGTGTTATAACTGTTTCATCAAAGTGTCAACTTGGGTACGAAGTGGATCGTCCTTCCTTGTTGCTGTGCGTTTGATCCTGAAATACAGTGAAGAAAACGTTATTTTTTTCCGTTTAAACGCAAACGAAACGCAAACGCATTACAATAAAATGGATAAAATGACAACTTATTGACAATTCTGATTATTAATTTTAATCCGAGTGGCAAACAATTTGGAGTCTGATCTGAATGGCAAACATCACTGCAAGCCCAGTTTCGGAAATACAATTAGAAACAACTGTCAATCCATGATGTATTGTAGCAGGGAAGGCGTTATACCTACCAGGCCCTGGCACACATGACTGAGTAGTTCCTTAACTTGTCATAGTTGAGATTCTCCAGACATTCTATAAGCTTTTTCAGAGCATCGATTTTATTTGGAATAACCTCACGAAACATGGTTAACATCTGAAAGATAGAGAGGCATAGAGTTAAAATCTTCACATTTTTATTTACCGTCTAAACTAAACTGATCTCAAACAAACTTAATGTAAAGCAGTATAGAAGACGGCAGTGTCCTCTTTCGAATTATTTCAACTGTGCCTCGACCGGATGCAAATTAACGTCATTTAAAAAAAACAATATTTATTCCTAGACATTATTGCATACCGTTGGAGTCTTATTTTATATTAATGCCTGGATCCAAGTTTTAAAGAGTTTGAGTTGAATCTGAAATCATTCTCAAGCATTTGATTGGTCATATTTGAGCTTTTACTTACACAATTTTAAATGCTTGAGAACGATATCAGACTCATCTTTTTTTATTGGAACAAACCACCCTGTGTGCTTGCTGGAATAGTTCAAAGCTTACTCAGGATAAGCTTTCGAAATCTTCGATTGTCCGGCGTTTGTCGTTTGTCACGTGTCGACTTCAATGTCTACCTCCAGAGGGCACAATTTTGCTATCCAATCTTTCTCAAACTTGAGCTTGTTTACTCGGATGAGTTTATGAATGGTTGAAATCGGGCTAATACGGTAGGTCAAGAGTTACCTGCCACTGATGTGTTAAAAGTGCTGTAACTGACAGTGTTTACACTCTAGCAACTGCAGGTTTTAACAAAATTTGCTTACAGTTGCACACAATATATATAATTATCATTAATTTTCTTGACGTACAATGTAGTGCAACTATTCTTGAAATCGATTAATTCTGGCAAGAGGTATCTGCCCTTGATGTACTTAGAAATGCTAGGAAAGGCCTTATTTCAGTATTGATTACGCTCGACTGTCTACCATTTTAAAATGGATTTTTTTTTATAAAACTTTGCAAAACAAATATGGCCATAAGTTTATAAATGAATTCACGTTTTGTTGAAATCTGTTGAATTAGTCAAGGAGTTATCTGCCATTGATGGTTTGAATATGCCATATTTAACAGTGTTTATACTCTAGCAATTACGGTTTTCTGTAGACTTTGCGTGTACTTGCACACAATGCATATAAGTATAATAGCATGAACAATTAAAATTATTGTTAAACAGCCTTGATTTACTCGTATATTATTTTGGGATTGTCAACACTCTGTTGTCAAAACGTATGAATGGATTTTAAATATAATCGGACTATTTAGTCATTAATTATTTGCCCTTGGCGGTTGAAAATGCCATACTTAACAGCTTTTAAAATTTAGCAACTATAATTTTAAAGGAATTTGATTATATAGGTCATAATGTAAAGAAATATTTGCCTTTACTGTACTTATTTATGGTAGAATATGTCATAATCTAATATTGTTTACGTTCTAGCAGCTATAAATATGATTGGATATAGATTAAACTTGTTTTAGCTATGGGTAATACTCATAGGTTAAACTATCAGGTTCCATTACAATAGGCGATATCAGAGCCTTCGATGCCCTCTTGTGTTGAACTGTGATCCATACCTCCCCCGATAAAAACTTAGGTCATGCCTTGCAGGGACTAGATTATCTTAGCCCAAATGTCATTCCTCAATCGCAGAAAGAAATGGGACGCCTAATGACGTCCATTATGGCAGAGGGACTACAACACATGACTTAAAATTGATATACGATGAACCTTTATGTCAGAATCTCTATTTAGTTTTTTCTCACAGTCAGTGGTGATATTCAGTAATAAGTAATGTAGAGAATACTTTTTGTTTTTATGGAGAATCTTTTTACAGAATCTTTTTTTTATTTTCATGGAGGAACGCAATTTGTTTACATATCGCGGTTTCATTCAGTGTGACCAGGTTGGGTTCCCCAAAAATATTCTATATACTCCTCAAATGAAATGAAACTACTTTCTTCAACGATGAACATAATTAAATGCGTACAATGTATCGCGGTTTCATTCGGTCTGACCAGGTTGGGTTCCCCAAAAATATTCTATATATTCCTCAAATGAAATGAAACTACTTTCTTCAACGATGAACATAATTAAATGCGTACGATGTATCGCGGTTTCATTCGGTCTGACCAGGTTGGGTTCCCCAAAAATATTCTATATATTCCTCAAATGAAATGAAACTACTTTCTTCAACGATGAACATAATTAAATGCGTATAATGTATCGCGGTTTCATTCGGTCTGACCAGGTTGGGTTCCCCAAAAATATTCTATATATTCTTCAAATTAAATGAAAACTACTTTCTTCAACGATGAACATAATTAAATGCGTAAAATATGGGGTAATGGGATAAACTTCATTTAATTCATTGTCAAAACTGGATTATCCCACTTAAACATGCATCATTGTAGACAATTGGGCTTTCGTCTTTGTAAAACTACACTTTATTACCTTCATGACTTTGACTCCGGGATACAGGTATCTTTCACTGTTGGTAATCTCGTCGATTTCAGAAACTTCAAGCGTAAGTGCCAATCCGAGGTCACGTGACGGGGACAGCTCGTCCGCCATCAGAACCAGGTAGCTGTCCGACATTGGCTTAGGATAATCTACAAACGAATGAGTAGTCTGAGTCATTCAAGAGGTTGAAAAGCTTCATCTTAATCAGTGCTTACCGATGCCTTAGTAGTGTGGTAGATCTAGTGGTGCAGTGGGAAAAACGCTATCGTTTCACATTTAACACGTTACCCAATAAATGCTTCTTTTACGCCTTAATGTATTTTTAAACAAAAATACATTTCAAGACGAACAGGTTGCCAGTCCCTTTAAAGAACATGTGACTTATAATGCAAATGAAACCAATAAACTTTCCTGACACTACAAACCTTAATCAATCACTGAATACAAAAATTTGGAATGTCCCCTATAAATCCTCCAAGGTGCAGCTTCTTTAAAGTGGTTCCATGCTTTAAATATCGTTAATTATTATTGTGCTGTAAGTAGCCATCTCGAAATACTTTGGTCTAAATATCCGAACATACATGTACATGTAGTAAAAACATGAAAAACATTGCAAAGTGAACTATACGAACATGTGAAAGGCGGTTCAATGAGACAGTGTTCAAGCTTTGAAAAGTTGTTTTTAGCAGAGAATATGATCATTTTCGGACGAGAGCCTTTCATTCGAGCAGCAAAAGAAAAACATATTAACCCATTGAACATTGATGGCCAGCAAACTCGTCAATTTTGAACGGTGTACTAGTGAGGCGAACCCTCGTCCAATGCAAACAGTGCATGTAGATATTAATCAGCGGGCTCCTGTAGGAGCCCTCTGATCACGGGCTGCACTGTTTGTCATTTTACTCTGAATTAAAGAAAACAAAACAACCATAAAGAGAACAATTTCTCTAGACTTACTTGGAAATTTGATATGTCCATTAAAAGTTTCGGGACTGTATGAGTTAAACAAAGTGATAGAGGAACCAGGAGTTGTTTACCTGTTGGTACAAAGAGGTTGGAATCCTGGTAGGCTCTGCATAACCACCGGTACAGCTTGGTGTTTTTATCATCAACATCGCCGTGCCTGTCGAGATATATATATATATATATATATACGAGTCTTGATTCAAATTCTACAAGTCATTGGTAAAGAATGTATAAACGAGAAAATATGATACAATAATACAGTGGGTAAACGCTCTACCTCGAACATGAACGCCATTAAGTCGAGTGGTCAAAACGTCTCACAGTGACGTAGGACAAACCATATTCTAAATAGGTCGAAGTTGTTGCAATTGTTTGTTAATGATGGAGTGGTTCGATTGTTATTACAGTGCTCCCTCTCTACAAAGACAGCCAATGGGATATACATATAGGGAGGGAAAATTAAGAATTGGCTTATATTTACACACAGCTTGAATCCAGAGCAGACGCCGCGTGACACGGCGTCTGATCTGGATTCAAGCTGTATGTTACTCGTCATTATATTTATTCTATCAAAATCTCTACTTATATGTAACTTTGAGAAAAACATCAGCCGACAAATTTAAGCAGAGAGTTTTGCAGCCGCGAATAGGTAAGACATAATTGTCTTGTTTGGGGTACAGCGGCAAGGATCGTTGTTGGGAGGGCTGTTGTAGGGAGGGAGCACTGTATTAACTTATGCTCTATATAACTTGTAGTTCGTGAGTTTTGACTGGCAAACATTATACAGTTATTTTATGTGTGTTTGGGGAACAGTCAAAACTATTGGCTCTAGGTATCAGGGAAGACTTTCGAACTGTTGCCCTAGGCCCATCGGCCTCGGGCAACAGCTCGAAATGTCTTCCTTGATAACGAGGGTGAAGGGTTTAAACTGAAAACACAACTTACCAGCGTTTAAGTTGTATTTGGATGGTGTTGGCAACATTTCTACAACCGCCTTTAAAAAGCGCCGACAACAGCAGAGGTAATCCGATATCATCTCTGTCTGTTTGTGCGTCCCTCCACTCTACAAATAGCTAAAACGAAAACATCATCTGATCAAATTCAAACTTGATTAGAGTAGCTGTTGTAAAAAAGACGTATCGGTAGTCTTTATCACAGATTTTAGCCTAATGCAGGGTTAAAATCAAAGTAAAAAAACGCCCGCTAACCCATAAATACGGCTATTAGAATGCTTGCCAGAGCGGAATCACGGCTTCATGCAATAGCAGGTAAGGCAACAATGACACTTACTGTGAAAACCGCGTTCGATTAACTTCATGTACACGGCTGAATAAATGAAATTTGTTTAGCTTTGAGCAACCATTTTACGTGACGTCATTTGCATGTTTGCAGTGGCGGTTGCGAGGTCTTTGTCGACCTGTCAAAATTGCGGTGTTTCTCGGGACTCTGCCTTGTGGCACCTGAGAACCGTTTTAACTAGGAGTTTTTCACTTTGCATTTACGAAGGTTATACATTATACTACTTATTGGCAAATAGCTTTACCCCTTGTCTATATATCTTGTTTATACATTTTTTTTCTTTGGGGTTCAGACTTCTATTGTGATGGTTCCCTGTGTGCTTAACCACAAGCGTGTCAATAAATTACGTCATTTTTGATGACGTTACTATATTCGCGGACAATAATTGTACACAAACTGCCATAATTGGTTATTTGTATCATGTTATAATGATTTGAATTGGAGATAAAATTCGATATTCGTTCTTTATGTAGGATAGGAATATATCCCCATCTGGTCAGAAACTTCACACATGGACTCGGCAAGCCTTGTCCCTGCGTGAAATTTCTGACCTTTGGTGGATACATTCCTATCCTACATGAACACCCATGATGGATTCTAATATTCTCCACTATAGCTTTACCTTCTTCTTTGAAGCTTCTATGTTTGACGTCTTTAAAATAACCTCCTCTAGTTGCTGGAATGATATACCCATCAGGATAAATATCTTATACCAGTCCTCATCCATCTGATCCAGTAGCTTGTCCACAAAAGTATTTGTCAGAAATACCGCACACCCTTCAGAAAAAAGCATATCAAAAACTAGTATTTTGAAATGCCTATTGTCCAGAAAAGTAGACATTTTCTAACAGTTAACACACTTATGAGATACGGCGTCTCATCAGAGTCTGCATTGTTTGCGAGCTCGTGTATGACAATTAAAATATTTGCTAGGTCAGTTCTGAGCATTCTGCTCCAATGTGACCAATCAAAAGCATAACCCATTTGTGCCAAAGATCTCATTTATGGGACATAGGCAAACAGTGTAGACTCTGATCAGACGCCGCATAATGCAACGTCTGATCAGAGTCTACACTGTTTGCTGATAGGAATTTCAATATGAAACAAAACGAAAATGAAAATTCAGGCCAGGCATCCCTTAGATAAAAATGGTCTTATCCAATATAGAAACATGGAAGAATCAAAAGATCTCATTTATGGGACATAGGCAAACAGTGTAGACTCTGATCAGAAGCCGCATAATGCGGCGTCTGATCAGAGTCTACACTGTTTGCTGATAGGAATTTCAATATAAAACAAAAACGAAAATGAAAATTTAGGCCAGGCATCCCTTAGATAAAAATGGTCTAATCCAATATATAAACATGAAATAATCCACTGGGCAGAAATGTGTTAAGAACGATCTCAGACTCATTTCAAACGCTTTATAAGCGTTGGACCAGGTCTATGACTGTTAGAAGCTTTCATTTCAACAAATGCAAGGATTAAAAACAATATATTCATCATGTTATTGCATTGCGTTTGCAAGCTAACATACTAGGATACAGAATATATTTCGCTGACTGTACATGTATAAAATTCGACGTAGTTTCGTCTGTGGAGGCGTGAATTTAAAAGTGTGAAAATACTTATTTATAGGGTAATGGGTTTAACTACGATATTATACACTCTTTTTGTATAATTCCGTGGTGGTTTAACGAGACGGAAATTTCCTACCAACTTGATGTGGTCTCACCTTTTTTGTCGGTACTACTGAAACTTTCAATTGAAAGACTGTTTGACTCGTTGTTTTTCCGCCCATTTGTTTTCGAAGACTTGTTGGATGAGACACTTTGAGATTTTCCGCCAACACTCTCTATAGTGGCAGTGGTTGTAAAGCTATTTACACTTCCCGACATGCTCTGACTGTTACTCTTAATATTTCCCGATACACTGTTGGAACTACCCTTTATATCACCACCTGATCCAAGGGAACCTTCAGGCTTACTGTCGATACTTCGCTTCGTCTCCCGTGATGATGCAACGTTAATATCTACACTGGTCAAAAGGTCGTCATCGTCTGTTTCATTTACTTGACTTCTTTTTGTGTTATTGTCTTGGTAAATGTAAACACGACCGTTAACGGTATCGCCATTCTTTGGCTTAATGTCAAATTGTATCGTGTTGGTAAGCTTCGGGTGAAACAGTAATGCATGCGTTTGACAACCCTGTCTAAATACAATGTTTTCATAGAACTTAACGGAAAAGGCCTGTTTGGAGGGTAATTTGAACTCGTTTATTGAGGATCGATCTTGCCGTTCCTCAAATCCCTGAGAGAGCCAGAACCGTCTCCTTGAGTCCACCAACCTTGCTTCACAACACTCCACTGCTACTCTAAATGTCTTCTCATTGTCAAGACTCTTTGTAACACACAAAAAACAAAGTTTATAGCACTGTGCCTGTACTTGCTCAAAAGTGTTCTGTATTTCCTGTGTCACACACTTTTTGTTGAAGTTTGGCGCACATTTTAAAACCACGGCAAATCTGTAAAAGGAAATCAATCAATGAAAATAATTCCACAGAATCGCCGCGATGATTAAACGAAGATGAGCCATTTAGTATTACAATAAGAAATAGTGTAGACCAAAGGTCTGATGCCACTGCCATTCACAGAAACGCGATACGTTGCCTTGCTTTCGTTTCTTTTTTTGTTATAGTGGAAAAGACGTTATTTTTCCCGTTTAAAATCAAACGAAACGCAAATAATAAAATATAGAAAACTTCAATATTTTGAAATTTCTAACGATTAAATTTTATCTGAATGATTAAAAGAAATTTGGATATAACTAACGAATTTAGACGGAGCCTGATCAGATGCCGGGTTACCCAGTGTCTGATCAAGCTCTAAACTGTAACCTAAACTCTGTTTCAGACAGGAAAACATGGTCAGTGCAGCTTATTTATAACGAAGTAAATAGTTTCGTTATATCAGGTTCATGTAACTACAGTAGAACTTCGATATCTAGAACTCGTTTATGTCGAACATACCCGTAGTTCAAAGTTAAAACCTGGCTTAGCCACGTTTTAACTTTCAACTACAGGTATGTTCGACTTAACAGAACATGAAATAATGTAATTCATGTGTTAGTTCGAGTTAAGCGAGTTCGAGATATCGAAGTTCGACTGTATACGTTACTTACAAGGGGGGGGGGGGAATAAAGTTTGTTTGTAATATCCAGTAGTTCATTATACATTACTCAAACTTTGCTAAGGGTCAAGGGTATACACCTTCATAGGTGCCAATGTATTGACCCTATCACTTTCTCACAGCATAACTTCCAACAATTGTGTTCGATGCCTTCCATATTGGAAGATATGTGTGCCAATGGTTCACTTTACATCTTGTGAATGTGTGATAATATTCATTCTTGTTTAGGTTCTGTAGGCGAAACCAGAGGAAATGGTCAAAATGTGAAATTTCTGAGATTTCATAAAAAAATTCAAATCCATTGAAGTCAACATTTCAATATTCATAAAGGTGTTTTTCGTTGGAAAAACAATGTTTTACATTTCAATGTTAAATTGTACTTATTATTGAATTGTGTTCATTAACTCAAAAACACAGTTTGTAGCTTTTGCAGTGTTTTGTGAAAAGTGATATTTTACCTGTTTTACCAATACACCTGCATAGGAAATTTATATGTGTAAATCACATAAGAACCAGTAGAACGGATCTCCAGCTACAACTCCCGAAAATTATGTTGAATTTGAACAAATCTGTGGAGAGTTATAAAGTGAGAAGATGATAGGGTCGATGCATTGGTTCCTATGGAGGTTATACCTTTGACCCTTATCAAAATGTGAGTAGTATATCAGCAGGGCTCCAGATAAGGGGAGTATTTCAAAAATTAAAATCTTTATTTCTGAATGAAACCCTATGGTGTCACTACTAATGAGTAGTAACACCATAGGATTGGTGCTGAAATGAGTGAGAAAACATTGAATTTGATGAGTTTACTCCCTCTTATCTGGAGCCCTGTATCAAAGTTCGTTATAAGCGAGCTTTACTGTTTTTAATTAGCAAACAGTTTAACTCACGGACTTGTTAAGTTTTAAATGAACAATTCAAGTTTCCATTTAGACTTGTCAATTTCTACTTAAATATATTTAGGTTTTGATTTATCATGCGAACCCAGTATCCTCACCGTGTAAACAAAACGCAATGTCAGACTAAGAAAAAAAAAGCTTTTGAAAATATTGATGATGTACATAAATATGAACTGCAATAAGTTTGGAGCATGACCAGGCATAGATGAACTCGGCATCTAATCATGCTACACACTACAGTGAAACCCCTCGGAACCGGAACCTCTGAATACCGGAATAGTCTCTAAACCGGACAAAATGTCCTGTTTCCAACCCTTCTTTATATTAACCCATTACACCATAAATATGTCTTTTTACTCCTGATTTCTATATTCTATAGCAGATGACAGCTTAAAGCAGGTTGGAAGTAAAGCAGAATGCGCCATAAGGCGCATTCTGCTTTACTTTCAACCTGCTTTAAGTGATTAGCTATCTTCTATATATTCTGGAAACAAACTATTGGTAAATACCCCTCTAAACCGGACATTTATGTTGTCCCCACACATGTCCGGTTTAGAGGGGTTTTACTGTATTTGCATTGGACAGAAAGCGAGTTCATAGGGCAAGCATATCGGTATAACCAAGTATGTCTTAATATAACGATATATGACAATATAAGCGAACCTCCACATTTTCCCCCACTTTTTCTAGACCCGCACATGTTATACACCCATCTGTCAAACTACAGCTTAATCAGGTTTTGATGGAGACATGCTAATGCATTTCCGTACGGGACTTGTTAAGGCCATCTAAGCTGTTCTATTGAGGTAAAGCATTAATACGTCTCTAAAGTGTTGTTAAACCTGGGCGTATGCATGTATAACGTTAAAGATGAGTCTGACACCTCAAGCTTCCTTCTGGGTGGATTGAGTAGCTCAGGAGACGTGACAATCTATCTCTTTACTAACCCCCATGTATGGCCATTATTTGCCAATAGTGGCGGCTAGCCACTATCACAGAAGAAGAAGAAGAAGGTCAGATTTGAGCGGAATGCTCAAATCTGACCAATTCTAAAACATTAGGGAACTATCTTAGACTCAAATCAAACGCTTTGTAAGCACTGAACCTGTATAGAATAGCTTACGCTGGTAATGAGGTCACTGTGAAGCGACCAGATGCCTGCCTTTTGTCCGTCCGCACAACTTTATCTTTGGCAGACCAGCTGCCAGTTACAGATTCCTTCGTTAGAACTATCGTCTCACTTTCCCCTCCGTACTCCATAGGCTCGGGGAGCTAGAAAATAAAATAAAGTAGCAGGGTTCTATATAAGGGGAGTATTTCAAAAATTAAAATCTTTATTTCTGCTTTTAACTCTATGGTGTCACTACATGTACTCATTACAATCGTCTCGAAGAGAAGATTCTAATGAATAGTAACACCATAGGATTTGGTTCTGAAATAAGTGAGAAAATGCTGGATTTGTTAAGTTTACTCCCCCATATCTGGAACCCTGAAGTAGCGTAAACTAAAACCCCTATATTATAAACGAGCAAGAAGGTAGATAACTTGCGATCATTTGCCACTTAAAGAAGGATAAATGTTTGGCAGAAACTGCCTAAAAGGAGATTTGTTTTACATTTTTTATAGCGGAGATGCCGTTATTGTCTCCACTTTAAACGAAACAGAACGTAAAAACAATTCAATAAATTGCAGAAAACGGCAATTGTTTGAAAATCCGAGTGATCATCTGAGATGCAAACAGTTTCGAACCTGATCAAACGACGGATAACCCGCGTCTGAACAGGTTCCAGACTGTTCCTAACTGACATAATATTTTAACATACGTCTTCCAAACTGAATGTTGTTAAGCTGTCATCGGTCGTTTTAGCACTGTAAATACATGAAACATTCGGTTGAGGGTGGTAATTCTGGGGTTACAATGGAGATGTAATTAAACGCATTACAGCAGAATGAAGAATATAACAGGTGAATAAAAGTTCTGAAAAATTAATTCATGTGAGTGGCAAACTGTGTGTAGCTTGATCAGTCGCCATATTATCAGGCGTCTGATATTTCTCCAAAATGTTTGCAGTGGTGAGAATAGTTTCGTACATGTAAATGCGTTTATTGGGAAAGAATAATGACCTCTGAATATTGGACAATTGCAATCATGGTGTCTGTACTGTCTGCAACTGAGATGAATATAAATTTCCAGGATGTTCAACAAGTTGGTATTTTTTACAATTTATTGAATCGCTATGTATATGTGGTTCAGTTGAGAATAGTTATTCTTTTCCAATATATGAGTATACGTTAAGACTAGTGTTTCCATTGCAAACAGATTGGAACCATCCGGCGTCTGATCAGGCTCCAACCTATTTACAAGTCAAATCAAAATAAATCTCGAGAAATTTAAAATGCTATGGAGGTAATCGTTGTTCGGACGGCCGTTGTATGAATGGAGCACTGTTTTTGTCAGCTCTTTTAGGCAATATTGCCTACAACTACTTGTCTTTTAATAATCGTGCACCACTCTTGTGCTGTACAAGATCATTATTACCATAGTTTAAGCAAAATAATACAAAGTGAGGAAGACGATATTATTCCATGTTTAACCGAAACTAAATCCAAAAGCAATTAAAAATGGAGCAAATAACAGTTATTTGAAAATGTTGATGCCTGGGTTAATTGGCAAAAGCTTTAGAGTATGATAAGACACCGGGTAACCCGGTGTCTGTTCTGACTCCAAACTGTTTGCAACAAAAACAAAATCTTAGGCTTAAACGTTTATTCGGAAGCAATAATGTCTTCTACATTGTAAGAATTGTATCAACTGTGACGCCTGTCTGAACATACATTGCAGAATAAAATGAAAACGTTTACTTTAAATCTATTACAGTGGAGAAAACGTTATTCTTTCCCACTAAACGGGTTTACGCTAAAACTATTATTTCTATTACAAACAGATTGGAACCAGATCAGACGACGGGTAACCCGGCGTCTGATCAGGCTCCAATTCGTTTGCCACTCAGATAAAAAATCGTCATAATTGTCACAAAAAATTACCCTAACCCTTCATAAACTTGTCATTTTCTCCTTTTAATTGCCATGAGTTTGCGTTTTAAACTGGAAAGAAAGACGTCTTTTCTACTATAATTGAGACTTGTACGGTATTTTACCTCGATTTCTATAGGTTTAGATAGAGGCTCGTCACTGTCTATTACAAAGAACGGTGTAGATGACAATATGGCGCCCTCCTCAAGGTGAACATCTTCGTGCAGTTCTGTAATCTATAATTGTATGAGTACATTTGGTAGAACAGTGGAGAGGCAGAGCGCAAACGAAACGCAAACGCATTGTTACAAATCGTAGAAAATGACAATTTTCTGACCATTCAGACATTTTTGTTCAATACAGCGTCTGATCTGGCTCTTATATGCGTGCAAGGGATATAATAGTTTAAGCGTAAACGCGTTTATTGGGAAATAATAACGTCTTCTCCAATGTATGAGCACAAGCATATTATTGTTTCGCTTTTAAACGAAACGTAACGCAAGAAGCAAGGTAATCTAATCTGGAAAATTGCTAAAAGAGTTATATTATTTCCTAGCGAAAAGCAGTTCGAAGCTTGATCAGACTCCAAACTGTTAGCATTTGATATAAATGTTTTAGCTAAAAACGTATTTTATTCGAAGGGTTTAGCGTCCAATCACGATTAATCTTTAGAACACAACCTACAGTTTTCTTGAGCATTTCTCAGAGAAAGGTTATACTTTCTGGTCCATTGGAATCATTGATTTCAGCGCATTTACAGTTGAAAGTTGAATTCCGCTTAAGCTGGTGCTAGGGAGCGTGAGAACTGATGCATATTTCAGTATTGCTCATGAACAGACTCAATTAAACCGAGTCTGCAATTTTCAGTATTTGCTTAGTTTTTTGTGCTTTCAAAGGATTTCCCCTTATTCAGATTTATTTTCTAGTACAGTAGGGAAGACGTTATTCTCCCTATTGTAGGGAAGACGCAATTTTTCCCACATTGGAATAGACGTTATTCTCATGCAGCGTTTCTCAGAGAAAGGTTTCTAGAACATTTGGGAAGACGATGTTATTCGTTCATTGGAATAAACATTATTCTCATGCAGCGTTTCTCAGAGCAATGTTTCTGGTACATAAGAGAAGACGTTATTCTTCCTACATTGGAGTAGACGTTATTATCATTCAGAATGTTTCAGAGCAATGTTTCTAGTACATAACGGAAGACGTTATTCTTCCTACATTGGAATTCATGCTATTCCCATGCAGCATTTCTCAATAAAGTAGGAATGAAGTAATAAGTAAAGGGTAAAGCAAATTCGTGTAAACGGGTGTCGGCTACAAACTCGTACCTGAATAGACAGATGGCCACTTTTGTTAAAACTGCCTTTCCCTAAGTGGATTCTTATTCTTGGATCAACCTCGGACTTGAACGAACCGGTTGCCTTGGTAACAGGGTGTTGTTCTTTCCTTGGGCGACAGACAGCGACGAACGATGCTCTATGGGCAACAGATGCACTAAACTTGCACCAGTGGAGCTGAAAATACCGGTAAAGCAACGAATAAGGTAGACACCAAGCGTAGGATATAATGAACCTTTATCCTGTCAATCGCTAATTTACTGGTATTTGCAAACAGCGTGGACCAATAGCAGACGCGTCCTCCGGTCTTGGTCAAAGTTTTGGACACTCCTCTTTAAGTTCTTCAACAATAAATTATAAATATTAATTGAAATTTTGTGGAGACAACTCTTCTAAAGCAGACGATGTTACGGCATGCTAAGGATAAATTCGGTACGAGGCTAGCTCCTAATTATACTAAGTATCTTCACATTTGTGAAAATCGGCTGTTTCAGGGAATCATAGACATGTGTATGAAAGAAATACTGACAGCTTCTACGGGGTATGAGTGGCTGTTTAATGAACAGAACAGAACAGAACAGTCTTTTAATTTGACTTATACACAAGATATATCGTCATACTTGTAAAATACAATTCAAGTACAAATGGTTATGTGAATCAATACCAATCTACTTGATTTACACATACGTTGCTATTTGTCTCTGCTGTGAGAGTACAACTATCTTACTATGGATTGAATAACGTTCGTAGGGAGGGAACACTGTACAACCTTTTACCTGATTTTTCTGCCATATATCAGATGGTTTGATTTCTCCGCCACTTGCAGTTTTCAAAACAATTTCTTCATTTGAGGAGCATGGGTTGATTGGCATCAGCATGGTTATCATCATCTGGTACTCGGACCCAGTCTTTCCCAGTCGTAGGCTATACTCGTCACTTATAACTTCCTCTTGGTTTGCAAGTCTAGCCAAAATGTCCCTGTTGTTAACACCATGTCGTCGGCATACAAGACATGTCGGTTCTTTCATTTTCCTCGGCTCTGTTATAATTCCCACTGATTTGAAATGAGACATGGACATACCCACCTCCATCATCTCCATCCTGTAACAATGAAATATTGTCCGTGTATTAAACACTTAACACTTTCCCCCCTAAAACTACAAAGGGACAATTCTAGTTATCAAATGAGTCCAGTCCATTTTTGACTTTTTAGGGTTTATATTAACAATCTATGTAAAAATGACAAACATTTATGGAGCCCTCTGATCAGGGTCTACACTATTTGCATAGGACAATTGTACTCCTCACAGGTACGCTGTTTGCGAATGACGCATATATGCGTGACTAGGGTTCAAAGAGTTTAAACGGACAATGTCACATTTCTAAAGAAAAAAAACATTATCTACTTTTTAGGGTTGTAAGGGTGTACTATTCAATATGTTAAACAATGAAAACAAACAGACCATGCCGTTTGCCACTCTGAGCATTTTCGAAAAGCTTTCATTTTCTACTTATATTTATTGCGTTCGTTCTCAGTATATCATATTTTGGCCGTGCCATAATAATACATGCCTTATTACATTGCAACATTTTACAGACCAAGCACCGTTGTTATCCCAGGCTCTGTATCTGAGTTTGGTATACAGTGCCAAATACCGTATAATTTATAATACAGCTACATACAGCGCTTTAGATGCATGTGGGTGTCTAACAGAGTAGATCAAGGCCAGCCTCCGCGTCTAGGACGCGGCGGCTGGTCTTGACCTACACTGTTTGCAATGCAATAAGACAGGTTTTGTTATGGCACGGCTCATTTATAAGTTGTACTGACCTGCCAGTGTTCAGGAGATTGACTGAGGCTTCAAACTCTATCGCCGAATATTTCTTGTTACACATATCTTCAGCAAGTGCACCATTCTGAAAGTTGAAGTGCTAAGTTTCGAATGATCATAACACATAATAAATAAGTGAAAACAAATTCAGATTTCTGAAAATCCTGACGATTCATTTTTATCTGAGTGGCCCAGTGTTTGGAGCCTGATCAGACGCTAGGTTACCCGGCGTCTGACATGCTTCCAAACTATTTGCAATGGACATAATAGTTTTAGCGTAACATCGTATATTGGGAAAGGATGACGTCTTCTCTATTGTAATCATTCAGACTATTATCTCATTTATGCATGATACGACTGCAGTTTGTATTGATGTTCCTTGTCGTCGGATAGTTGCAGCTTTCATTATAAGTATAACGATGTCATACAAACAGTCCCTTATTTGTTAACTATTTGTAAATCATGCACTGATCAAGGGACGCCAGCGTAGTTGGAAGACTACCAATGATGTACATGTACATGAATTCAATTAAATGTCATAGTTTTTTGCCCTTGCTCTGATGAAAACGCATGTTCATGCATTAATCCATTCCTCCATGAAATGCCCTTTCCCATGCTACTGTTTTCCCTGGTACAGAAGAGAAGATGGTATTATTTCACGAGATAGGCGTTGACGCTAAAACTCTTATATTTATTTCAAACAGTTTGGAGCCAGACCATAATGCCTAGTAACCCGACGCCTGACCATGCTCCGAATTGTTTACCACTCAAATTTAAAAAATTCGTCAGAAAATTATAAAAAGTGTGATCTTCTACATTTAAGTGCATAACGTTTGTGTTTCGTTTGCGTTTAAACGGAAATAAATAACGCTTATCGACTGTAACAAGCCGTATGAATTTCTCTTAAGCATCCTCACATGTGGCTGTTAGAAGTAGGTTGAAACTTAATCTGAAATCCGCTTTACTCTCAGTGTTGTTAAAGCTATATCTTATTTCAAATACTGACGAGAAGTTATTTTGGAAGTTATTTATCTGAAACAGTGTGTTACTTGAAACAGTTACTTGGAATTCCTTCGTTACCTTTGTCTGAATTGTTCTATCCGCGCCACAGCATAGCAGAAGGTCCATCATACCCTTGTGTCCGGCAGTCACCGCCTCGTGAAGAGCTGTCAATCCAGTCATCTGAATATAAACGTACAATATGGTATACTGTGGCAGCATTATATTTACTTTAACAACTAAATTCCAGCGTGGACCAGGGACATTCAAATCTGTCCATTGCAATCAAACTGGAATTTTAAGTTGGTTTTAGCAGCTTATCGACCTGCAGATGGTCATTTTGTCAAACATACAGACACATGATACATATTTTTTATACCCAAGTTATGAAAGAGACAGAATTAACTCACCTTTGACCCCTTCATTGCCTGAATCCGAGTACAATTTGCAAACAGTTTGAATCTTGATCAGACGCCGCGTAACGCGGCGTCTGATGAGGATCCAAACTATTGACACTCAGTATGGTTTCATTATTTCTTAAGTAGAAATACAATACCAAATATTTATATTTGAGGATTAAACTCATATCAATACATTGATAACGGCATAACAGTGAAAAGGTAATCAGTGTACATACCTCATTCTGCAAGTTCACGTCCGCACCACTCTGTAGTAACATGTACGCAAGGTGTTCACGTCCAAAGGAGGCAGCCACGTGCAACGCCGTTTGACCCGTCTGAAACAAACATCGTAATCGCAACTTCATTCCAGTTGAAACAAAACTAAACGCAAACGCAATTTAATGAATGGAGGAACTGGCATATGTTTGTTGAAAACGTTGACGTGGATTTTCGAACAGTTTAAAGCCTGTTCAGATGCCAATTTACTCGGTTTCGGATCTGGATTCAGACAGACGTACAGTACTGAACCTTATTAAATTAATTTGATAATCGCAAGCGAATTGCCATCGAAGTACCATCGAATTACCATCGAATCAGGTGCTTCAAAAGGCGAATCTTACGCTTGAATATTTTACGCGATTTTTCCGAAGCGGTTGTGACAAAAAAGGAATCGAAAAAAATTACGAAGGCATATTTGCGAATATTTGTGAGATACACCATTCAGGCAAACTTACCCCAGGGTAAAGTTACTATTTTGAATCGAGAGCGAATTGCCATCGAATTGCCATCGAATTGCAAACGATTTGCCATCGAATTGCAAGCGAATGGCAAAATTGTTAATTTGATAACTGGTTCAGTACTGTACACCCTGCAATGTGTACTTTGGTAAAATTACGAATTCCTGTTTAGAAGATATTGGATAGTTGCGGTCTTTCAAAATAAACGCGTTAACCCTCAATCTATTACATGTACATGTAGTTCTGTTGCAAGCAGTTTAAAGTCAGTTCAGAATAAATATATAATCAGAATTGTCAACAAAATATAATTCAAGTTTATAAGTTTTATTATTCTCTCAGAATACTATTACAAGTATTATACGAGGTAACAATAATTGTACATAAAACACATTAAGGTCATGCTGTACAGTGGTACATGTAATATAGCGAGAGAATGTGCTAAATTTTACAACAAAACTTAGCACATTCTCTTGCTATAAAGTATATGTCATCTCTAGACACCCTCAGCCATATTTAGGCCCAGATCATTCCTACATTTAGATGCAATGTGTGCGTTTAAACGGTCTTTTCCACAGTGACCACAAACCTTTACATATATAGTTGACTGTAGTTAAATCTCGTACCTTGCTAATTGCATCTAAAGGCGGCTTTCTACTCAATAATTGTTTCATCATTTCATCACCGCCAGTTGAAATACCAAGGTGAAGTAACGACTTGCCATCCTGGAATTTAAAGTAAGTCACAAGGTCAGAACATTTTACGTGACTTTCTTAACTTGCATGTGATTCTCCCTCATTTAAACTATACTAGAGGCAAAAGGGTTGTGATGTGTAATTCAATACATACTAATAAACAACGTGCTTGAGAGCACTAATGGTGGTTTCAAGCTGCAATAAAGAGGTATGAAATGAAAATCATTAGTTTACTAATAATGAAAATTCTGAGAGAACAATATTTGTTTTTTGTAGATAATAGTACGAATTGAAACTATTTAAGATCAGGTTCACTGTATGTATATTGTATGACAATGAATGCTATTGTAAAATGTCTGAAACACGGATGTGGAATAAACCTTTTTTGTAAATGATTTCCAGAAACACGTGAATATTTTTAAAGCATATTTGGAGATTATCTATACATAAAGCTTTTAAATGTCATAAACAGTCTCAATGAAGCGTTTTCGATAGCAGAGGAATCGACCGTGGCAACATTTCAAAGCAGCATGCCACTTTCCTGGTCGATGTACAAACGTATTCGTACACAAACGAAAATGAAAGAGGGTTCTACTAACTTTAGGATCATTACATTTACTTCAGAAAAAAATCGTTTCACTGCTCTTTCTTATACAATTCTCCAAATTTATCGAGTTTTCGTTTTTTAAGGAACTGATAATAACCTACGATAATATTGGGCGTTGCTTTCTTGAGCGGATGAAGACTGTACATAGTGAGTAAACATTTTTGGAACTCGACGATTACTATACATTACGACCACTAAATTATGTTGACTATTAGGGTGTTTACGGTAGGTGACTGCTTAAAGCAAGGTGACAGTGAAACAGAAAGCTCCTTTAGGAGCTTTTTGTTTCACTGTCACCCTGTTTTAAGCTTTCACCTCTCTATTATACTATCAATTAGCCTTCGTTTTAGTGGTCGTAATAGCGAGGATTTACTGTATATAGTTTCCAAGATTTAAACAATAAAACATGACACGTTTCTTCGAAATGTTGACGATTTATTAAAGTATGAGTGACTAATAATTAGGAGCCTGATTAGAAGCCGAGTAACATTTTTCAATTTTTATATTCTTTTGGGCTCAAACACGCTTTTAGAAAACTATAACGATTTATTTTTGGTCTGAGACATGAGGGTCCAAGGTTATAAAGAGTTGAGTCTGAGACCGTTCTGAAGCATTAGATTGGTCAGATTTGAGTTTTTGCTCAGCAAGAGCTCAAATATGTTCAATCAAATGATTGAGAGCGGTCAACTCATCAACGTTATAATCTGGGATCTACGATTCGGCTATTGGGCGGCACTATAAAGACAAATGTATGCTCTCTAAATGATATTGTTGTACATGTATACTTGTTTCAACATGTGCGTTTGTAATTAAATATTTGTGAAATCAGCTTTTGTGATGCATTGCATAATACATTATAAAGATTCAATAACAAATGAAATAATTTCAACCTTACGTCATCACAGAAGTCCAAGGTCATTTCCGCATTTCCGGTAAGCAGCTTGGAAACTTGTTTCGGATCGCCAGATTTTATTGCTTTAATCAGCTAAAACAAAATAAAAGATGAGATGAATTCGAGACGTAAATTTTCGTTAGAATTATATTGACTCGTGATAAATATAAAACAAATATATGTTTGTATACATTACATCATTTACATGTGACACCTGCACTGCCTTACATCGATTGTACTGTAATTTTCAAACATATTGAATCCCAATCTTACGCCAAGTAACTCAGTTTTGCATTTGATCGGGGTTTAGAATTTGTCCAATTCATATCAATGATCAATATGTAATAAATCAAACTGCATCGGTTCTAAAATACTAATAGTTGTATGGTTATAGATCTATATTTATATTTCCAAGTAGCTTTTAAAATATTGCCTGGATTGAATTCAAAATGCCTTCCTTGAAAAATGGATTTTGCGTAGTGTACACATTCTATCGATTCAGATAAGACGCCGGTTGTTTGACACTCGTTGCATTCAGAAAATTTCAGTCAGATCAGAACATATATTTTTTAAAAAACAATATCTGCAGATAATAGATTTGCAGCAAACGGTATTGTAGCATAAAAAGGTTTATTGCAATACGTTTGCGTTTTCCTTTGTGTTTAACCCTCATCAGGACCTTGCAAAAACTTCCGTTTTGAGACTTTTGGGGTCCATTGGACCCCATTGTGCATTTTTGTTATTTCACTAAGTAAAGATGGCATTTGTGACATAACTGATGCCGCATTATAAATTGGTGGGTTTATGCTATATGGTAGTGATAAAACCGAAACGTTGCTTTCACTGTTACCATGGCAACCAGTGACCATAGTAACACTAAAAACTAAGTTTTTTGCTGTAAAATCGAATTTTATCTAATATTTTGTGCAGAAAATGTACAGATGGGGAAATGTGGACATATTTATGACTAGATATACGTTTTGTTACATTAAAGGTGTATCTTTTACAGAACTATGTATTTATTTGGAAGAAAATGACAAATATATGGTTGGGGTCCAGTAGACCCCAAATTATATCTATGCATATTTACATGGGTTACTATACAACATTTAACCACGACTGATTTAAAAACCTTATTAGTGGAACATATGTTACCAAATCAGCTTCCCAACTGATCAATATAGTCAATTTGTTAAGCTTTGTTTCTTCTTCCAATTATTTCATGGCAATAGTTGTCCAATTTATTTGACCTGTCACCGTGCATGTCTTAGATCCGTGCATGATTCATGACGCTGACACTGAGGCAGTGGCATGTCAAATATATGTGATAAAACTAAGTATGGTAAACACATGTAGTGAAAATAGCACACACATAACTTCAATTGGTGAAAATATAAGAGCTTTGAATATCAATTGCTTAACACCATGTCGTAAGTACTACTAATAACTATGTCTGCCTCACATCATCACATGTCTGATAAGCTACATGATAGTGTCCTAGACGCAGTTACAGGTGTAACCACGGTCCGTTTTGGTCAATGGTATACCCCAGATTTTTGTATCACTGTAATAAACTATGATTTGAGGTTTCCTGCGAGCATCATCTATTTCATTAATTTTGATTCATGAATGAAATAACAAGAAGTTGTATCAAACATTAGGTTAAGCCACTGCTGAACAAGCGTTTGCCATACATCCTAATTGGAACATGTTTGTCTGTTGTATGTCTTTCTTCCCCTGTAGCTATATAGTTGAATCTGATATACTGCAAAAATGGTAATAAAGCATTGAAATAGACGCTTGAAATACCGATCGACCAGACTTTGTTGACCAACGTTCAATAGGGTCAAGGGCAAAGGTCAAGGTCGCCAATATTGGCCCATGACTGCTATGGAAACTTACAGGAAGGACCAGAACCAAAATTATACAGTACACTTATTTGAATCTTGAAACCATTTACAAAATTTGAGGTCAGATATAATTGTATTTGTTCCATACAGTGTGAATCCCTTGGACTCGCGGTTTGCGCTCTGGGGTTATAATATCCAAGAGAAATAACTTAATCACAAGATCGTGAAATATATATTTTTATATGTGCAATTGAGGAACAGTATTATCGGGGTTATCTAGTATTCAATAAATGCCATTATTGTAGTTGTAAACAACAAAGAACGGTTTTAAAATGGCCTGAAATACATTTTACTAGACTTTAGAATTCTGGGGTCCGGCTGGACCCCAGACGTTTTTAAAAATAAAATCTATGCGAATTGGCCCTATTTAGTACGTATTTCACACAAGTGTCAAAAACAGCCATAGGAACAATGTCTAAAAACGCCATAAGCGTCGTTAGGCTGAATACGTTTTTCTAGCAAAACTTAAGCCGCTGGGGTCCAATGGACCCCAATGGTCCGGATGAGGGTTAAACGAAATGAAATAATAACGTTTCTATACTAAATTATGTCACTAATGACGTCAGAATAACTACTTCTCCACTGTACCTGTGTTTGAGGCCCCGGTCTGGCTGTTATTAGTTTGTTGTTTACGCTAGTTTTGTCCCTCTGTTTCTGGCTAGAGTGTGCCTCAAGATTTGAGAATACGCCATAGCTTGTAGACTCGCGGTTTAGAGCACCCTGGAAGTAAAGAGGCACTATGTACATGTAAACTTGTCAGCTTTAAAGCTTATATAAAGTTTAGAAACTAGTTGAATTTTGTTGTTTTCCGAGAGTCCATAAATTGAACCATATCTTTAGTATGTATAACTTTGTTTGACATGACATTCATTATCTTTCAAATGTCATAGTTGGCTAGTTTATAGGTTATTTAATCATATTTATATATTATTTAGCCCTTATCCCGCCTATCTAGAATTGCCTGGTATTTGAAAATAGTTTGGACTCGAATCTGATGCAGCGTAATAACAATACTAAAAATAATTTGAAAACTTTTGCAGACGACAATTTTAAAGCGAACAATGTAACGGCAGGTTAAGGGTAAAACAATTAAACTTTTCGTTTTATTTCGGTCAATTCACCAAGTGGTTGCCAATATTTCTAACAGTGTGATCTGTAAAGTTTGCTAATGTAGGTATTAAATTGTTTGCATTCTTGACTTGAAGAAACCTAAAGTCGAGAGTCAAATGGTTTAGACCACGAATACCTGTAGTTGCGGTTCTAGTAGGTTTGCTGTTTTATTTGTGTCGCCCTCGCTAGTTCTGTCTCTTTGTTCCGAGCTAGAGTGTGCTGCTAGATTCGAGAATACGCCATAACTTGTAGACTCGCGGTTTAAAGCACCCTGAATGTACAAAGTCAAATGTATTGATTAATCATGAATTACGAGCGTATAAGATTCAAGATTCATAAGTAACTGATACATGTACATGTACACATAATTATGTTACATTAGGAATTCTACTACGTTATTCTTTCCCAATAAAGGCATTGATTAATCAGGAAATACAAACGTATAAGTAACTGATACACATATTTATGTTACTTTAGGAATACTACATATACTACTGTTATCACATGGTGTAAAACGCTATTCATTTGTAAGCGAATTAAGAAGACCCAGAATGCTGAAGGAAAGGCTGGATGTCCTGCACGACAATGCAGACTAGATGCCGAATGTGTATGGAAGTTCATTTACTCGTCCAAAATTTGCTCCGATCAAAATTTCAACGCGGACAATTTCACCCCTCCCGAAGATGCAGAATCATTGGGAAGTATTAAGGAATAATAAGGACTAGAATATTTTAAAATGACGTTGAAGGGTTGCGAATTTACTAAATGTGTAATACGCGTCTTGTTCGCGCCCTTGTGGACGCCTGGTCTTACCGGGAAAGCCGGTACTGGTATATTGAGTGTAGGTGTCTTCACTATGTCGCTGATTCCATCCGAGTCCAAAGATCCCAATTCAATATCCTCGTCTTCAATGTATGTGTCGATTGTGTCCACTATGATTAATGGTGGAGAAGGGCGGCGCTTGGCGCTCTGTCTACCTCTGGGCTGTGTCGGTGTAGATGTCACGCCCTGTCTACCTCCAGGCTGTGTCTGTACCTCTGTAGAAGTCGCGCTCTTTCTGCCTGGTCGAACAGCATCCTTGGGTACAGTCCCTGGTCGACTAGGTGGTCGACTGGACGAGTTCATCTTTGGTTCAAGTCTTGGTAGGCTGTATCGATGTTCTGTAGAGAAAAATAACCCAGAATTCTTTCCCGTTTACACGAACCTTAACATTAACCAGTTTGTAGCCAGCTTGGTTACCCGGCGTCCAAACTGTTTACAGTGAACACACAGTGAAGTATATGCTATTCTTTCAAAATATGCGTTTTTTATACTGTTACTTCCTTGCGTCTGGTCTTGCTTCACTCTAACGAGAATATTCAGAATTGTCAACCTGTTGTCATTTGCTACGTTGTATTGCAACGCGTTTGAACTTCGTTTGCGTTTAAATGGGAGAAAATAACGTATTCACTGCACATGTACTTGTTTTAGAATAAGCACATGTATTATAAATGAATAGCATTTCCATCGTGTAGTCTTGGAAAAGAGAGTACACTGAATTCTGCTTATATCACTTAAAATGTGCTAAAAATCAGTTATTAACCCTTTCCCCTATAGAAGCGCCTTTTAGCGCATTTAATTCATTCCTCCACTAAGAAAATAGATCCAATTTAATCTGTCAGGATTATGTATTACAAGAAATAGTTTCCGTATAATATTAAATTGAAGCTTAAAGCAGGCTGAAAGTAAAGCAGAATGTGCCTTAAGGCACATTCTGCTTTGCTTTCAACCTGCTTTAAGTGGTCACTTATTCTCAAAACTAGAAACAGGCTATGGGGTAAAGTGTTAAGTCAGTTAAATGCTTTAAACAAAATGTACATAAAAGCAGAGAGAGTTGCATTATGCTTTAAGCTATTTAATCAACTCATTTATTCAAAATGATAAATAATGAGCACTCTTGTAAGATTCTCTATCTACAAACTGTTTAACCCATTACTACATATTTACACCTTTTACGCATTTAATTGGTACCTCTGTTGACGAAAATAGCTAAACTTTAAACAGAAATGAATATGCACAATAAGAAATACTTGCCTATATCCTAGCAGATCGTAGCTCAAAGCAGGCTGAAAGCAAGCCTTAATGTGCTTGAACATTACGCGTTTCTTTCAACACACTTTAAGCGGTCAACTATCTTCAAACTAAGAAACATGTTACATGTACAATGTAGTGGGGAAACGGTTAACTCGTTTTATACAACGGTTCTTCGCTATTAGATTATACTACGTGTAATGGATATGATAGTAATAGATTTAAAGACTATCGCGGTAGTTTCTTCGAATTTTCAAAACATTCAGGTTTTTGTTTTAATTTTGCATGTTGCTACATGTAGTATATTCCCTGTTACGCAGAAATTTGAAATAAAAATAGGGGGTCCCCGAACGGGATCTTTTCTTAAAACATGTAGCTTGTTTTTGGGTATACTCCTAATTATCCGAAGACACCTGATTTTGATCATAAAATCTCCGAATAACCTTTTTCAGCTTTGTAATTTACCTAATTTGTTGGGTTATACATATGTTTTCATAAACAAAGAAAAAAATAGGAGCAAGTAGCACAAAAAATATGAAAACAACACATTATCCGCCAATAAAGAGAACACATCAAATAGTTATATTTCAACGAATTTCTCATACTTCAAATATTCAGATTTAGACAATAGTTTTCACAAATATTGATGAATCATTAATTTACTTAAATCTAACATAAAAATCATAGGTACATGTACCCGGATCAATTTTTCTGAAAAATACAAATGTCTACATAGCGAGCATCACATGTCAATCCAATTACATATAGGGCTATATACAAATGCTATATGATAACCACTTTAAATGCTAAAATGTGTTCAACTCCATTTTGTTCAACCGTCAACAATATATCACTATTCAAACACTAATCGTGGTCGTCAAATGCAGGTATGACCGCATAATTTCGCTTATTGAGATAGAAAAAAATACTATAATTTTCATTTTCCGTCCCCGCATGGTGGGTTCAGGGTTCGAATCCCACCAAAACTAAAAAAGAATTTCATTGAAATTCCTGTTTTTGTTTTACAGAACTTCTTATCCTAAACTTATATAAGCGTTTGACATACATTTACACATTACTATGTTTTATGCTAAATCTGGTTGCCAGTATTACCTAATGCTCTATATAACTTGTAATTCGTTATTTTTGACTGTTTTACTGTTAGTCTAAGCTGTAGACCACTTTTATTTGCGGTGAAAGGACCATACAACCTTTTGGTACTATCTTATAGCTTATTTCCTCAGGAGTTCGGAAACAATCGTCTGACGCGTATTTAGGTAGTGATAAGGGGAGATAATTGAGGTTAAAGTTGTCTGCCCTTGGATTTTTAAGCAAAAAATGACATCCTTAATGGGCTTTTATTTCATGTGTTACAGATTTAAAAGTGGTATTTTGTTAGCATTTATCAATGTAGTTTACCTAAATACACATTTTGAAAATGTTTCAGGAAAGTTTCAGACTCATTGAAATCCAAAATGGCCGCCAAAATGGCTAATTTTAGTAACAGTTCAGCTTTTCGAGGAATAACATTACTTATATTGACTACAATTGATACTCATATGGAACAATTTTAGTTGATTCGTATTGTGCATTAACTTAGATATCATACTAGCTTTTTATTTGATGAGTTTCCTGTCATCTAGTGCTGAGATAATCCAAAATGGCCACCGTATATACCTACCTTATTAATTTCTACTTACATAAATTTTCTTGATTGGGGCCTTCATTTTCTTTGTAAGATATTCAAAATGGTATTTCATAAGCAATTATTAAAGAAGTTTCCCCAAATACATATTTCGAAAATGTTTTAGGACAGTTTCAGAGCTATTGTAATCCAAAATGGCTACCGAATGGCTATTTTTAGTAACAATTAAGCTTTTCGATCAACTCATCTACTTTTATTGACTGTATTTGATATTTTATAAACAATTTTAGTTGTTTCTTATTGAATATTAACTGAAAAAGTCCAGTAAGCTTTTAATTAGACTTGTTCCTGTCATCCAGTGCTGATATAATCCAAAATGGCTGCCGTTTATACCTTTTTGCTATATATTGCTACTAATATAAATTTTCTTGATTTAAAAGGTTATGCAAATATTTTATGTTTGTGTCTTTCCATGTCATTGTGCCAAACACAGTTCAATCTGACAAATGCTGAAGTTGGTACTGCTTTTACAGGATAATATTCAGGCATTTATTGACCACCATACAATTAAAATGTTTATTAGATCAATATTGATTTTGTCTGATACAGATAACTATAAGGATAGATGTGCCAATAAAGGGGATATTTCTTTCAAATGTTGAACCTATTTATTATTACTTAGTATCAAAATAAATGGATAAAATTTGTAGCGCTGTATAAAAGCCTATATTTTGTTCGCGGTTGTGTAATGTAATGTAATGTCATTAGTTTTCGCGGGTTAGTGAAAATTGTTATTTTCAGTTGATTGTTATGTATATATATGGAGAATATTCGTCTGACATGGACGAATCATGGTTTATCAAGCAAGGCATTTAATAAGTGGTTCAAAGCCTGGGTCATTTCGGTGGGTTTTTTTTAAATCTACGGAAACAAATATGGGACTTATGTTAACCACTTAATGGTACAAAAAGCCCCATGAAGCTAAATACCCTTTTCACTTATTTAACGGATTCACTGAGGAGAAACTCTGATCTTAATTAACGAAGCTATTTTTCCTTTTTTTACAAGTGCAATGTAGATAGATTGGAAGCTGGGTACTAATATGTCGATGAAGTTTGCCTTGTTCATTAACAAAACCCAGTTCTTACGTGAAGTCAAATCTTTGATGTTAAGACCTGGCACAAATGTGATTTTATCAGACGAGAGAGACGTTGTGTCTCCAAATATGTGTCCATTATTCTTCCAGTGTCATTTAATGATTCAATAGGTAACCATGTGAGTTTATACAGCAATGGCAATGCTGTTTTGGGCCCGATGCATTCCGTTTTTGACTTCAGAGACAGTATGGCAATGTTATATTCTGCAACCGGTATGTATTATTATAACTTATCGAAATCAAAGGGTTGATCCTAGAAAAAGTATCTGGGAAAATGCGAAACAATAGAAACAATAAAGATAATATGATTATGATGATGCTCTGAGATGTGACGATAAGCGTCATTAAAGCAAGGGAGGTCATGCACCATCACAGTTGTAACACGAACTTTAAATAAACTCTTAAAAGGAATCATAGTATTGAAGAGAAAGTAACTAAATCAGATCAAGACTCTTGGCAATCTAACCATTGAATGTTCTCAAGGATCACGTTTCTGAAACACTAATTGACTCCGAAGGCGTTGCGATTTTAACTTTATTTCATATAATTATGCTACATTGATGTTCTCAATGAAGGTGGTAATCCTCACAGGCTTGAAGTCTGGGTGACAGGACTAGCAGGATTTTCCCGCAATGGAAGTTCGTTCAATGATCTAACAATAGTTGAACTTTTCTTTCCAAACAGACCTAATAAAAGGCAATGAATTCAAAAGGGCAAATTTTGACTACAATTAAACTGTACTGGCAATATCTTCTTTGCAATGCTGAATCAAAGACCTAGAAAAAGGCCTACGGTATTAACTACCTGAACCCTTAACTGTCGAAACTCTAGTGAAGGGTCAAACTTAGCTGCAAGGTGACTCGAAATGATTCTTAAATGAATGTGCTATACACAGGTTCAACTTCAAGCGCTAGACTGATAGTCATTGCAGGCTAGTTACAGCAAATTGAAAATTATATTTTATGAGTGTATAAAGTGTGGGTTTCATATCATACCAACTAAGTGCATGTATATTTTTGCAACCAACCGTTAATAAAGTTGAATCTTAGCAACTCTGACTAGACGATTTGTCAATACATATATCTTGCTTTCTTTTACTTTAAAACATTTATAAAATCTTCACCACATATTCTCGCGTAACTATAGTTCATGTATATATCTTATGTTGACTTATATTACATGTACTGTATAATTATACTCTTACATATACATGGACCATTGCTTCACTATCAGGTGCAGTGACAAGTGAAAGAACAGCCTGTTTGGTCAAGACTTTTCCAGTGACACAATGTTTGCTGCAAGTCATGGAAATATAAAAACAGGAAAGCACCTCACTATGGGTCTTGGAATCAAAAGTCTAACCTTTCTAGAAAGGTTATTAATATTCTCAACCATATGTGTCATAGCAGAAACTACATGGGAGTTGAAGAACTGGTATAATGCCTAACTCCAGACCAGTTGTCAAACCAGTTGTAACAATCTATTAAAAGTTCACATTTAACACTCACTTACGGTAATTCTGTAGCTTATTCAGTTTTCAGTTCTTCTACTGGCATGTGGTTTATGCGATGAATCATATGGTTCAGAATATTAATAACCTTTTTAGAGCCTGTCAGGCTTTGAAAACCAAGAATCATAGTTAGGTACTTTCCCTTTTTCCACATGACTTCCAAAATACTATCGCATGAAACAGTCTTGGCCAAATAGACTGTTATTTCACTTTTCACTGCGCCTAAAACTAAAACAGAGTTATTACATGTACATGTACCGGTATATGTAAGAGCAGTGCTTCTTGGACATGCTCCTTGGGAACATTCTACGCATAGCCAGCTTGCAAAGATTCTTGCTCTGATTTGGTAAATTTCTCTAGAATACTATTATCCCTATTTAGAGTTTATTTAAACTTCCTTTTACAACTGTGATGGCATATAACCTCCCTTGCGATCATATGAGTATCACTTATTGAAAGTCACTCATCTTCACTTCTCATAGCAACATCATAATCAATAGATTGTCTTGATTGCTTCTAATGTTTCGCAGGATACTCCTTCTTGGATCGGCCCCTTTATTGTGATAAGTTCTCACAGAGCTTGTGGAATAAATACAGCTGTACATAATTGGGATCATAGCTCAACTGTCTATGATACACTAAGAACGCAATGTTTACGCTTTTGTATCCTTTGTGTCTGTTTGTTCCTCGAACCCCGAACAGGAGTCACATTACTATAGCAGCTCACATTGAATCATGAAATGACACTGGAAGAATAATCTACACGTATTTGGAGACGATACATCTCTCTTGTCTGATTAAGTCACATTTTATCTATTAGTGCCTAGGTATTTCCATCAAATGGTTTTACTTCATTTAAGTACTGGGATTTGTCAATATGCAACACACACTTCCTCGACTTATTGGTGTATATCTCCCAGTCCAACTACATTGCACTTGTGAAAGATCATAATCAGTATCGTTCAAATCACAATTAAATTAGTAAAACGAGTATTTAGCTTCGGTGCGGCTTATGAATCACCAATTAAGTTTTTAACTTATGTCCCGTATTTGTTTCCGAAGATTCAAACTATGAAATAATAAATGCTCTGAACACTTATTAAACGTCCTGCTTAATTTATCATGCTATGGCCAGATTTACTTATTTTCACCGTTGACATACATAATAACTTTCAACTGAAAATAGCAATTTCAACAAACCAGCGAAAACTAGTGACAAATATGTTTTATGTGTATTATACACCCGGGTACAAAAATAAGCTTTTATATAGTGCTACACATTATATACATTTGTTTTGAACTAAAAAATAATTAATATGTCCTATCTTTGTAAAGAATTATCCCCTTTAAAATTATTGGCTAATATATCCTGATAGTTATCTGTATCAGAAAAACAACTTTATCAAATAAATACTTTGATTGTATGGTGATCAATGTAGGCCATAAATTATTCCTGTAAAATCACTACCAACTTCAGGATTTATCAGCATGAACTATGTTTGCCATAATGACATGGAAAGACACGCATAAAAAAAGATTTGCAAAACCTGGCAAATCAAGAAAATTTATATTGGTAGAAAATAGTAAAAAATGGTACCAACGGCAGCCATATTGGATAATATCAGCACTGGACCACAGGAACCAATCAAAATGAAAGCTTACCGGATTTCTTAGTTAATGTGTAATAAGAATCAACTAAATCGGTTAATATAATATCAATTACAGTCAATAAAAGAAGTTGAGTTGCTCCAACAGATAAATTGTTACTAAATATAGCCATTTGGCAGCCATTTTGGATTTCAATGAGTCTGAAACTATCCTAAAACATTTTCAAAATATGTATTTGAGGAATCTTCTTCAATAATTGATTACAAAAAACCATTTTGAAACTCTAAAAAATGAAATGAAGGCCCCAATCAAGAAAATATATGTAAGTAGAAATTAATAAGGTAGGTATATACTGCGGCCATTTTGGATTATCTCAGCACTGGATGACAGGAAACTCATCAAATAAAAAGCTAGTATGATATCTAAGTTGATGTACAATACGAATCAACTAAAATTGTTCAATATGAGTATCAATTGTAGTCAATATAAGTAATGTTATTCCTCGAAAAGCTGAAATGTTACTAAAATTAGCCATTTTGGCGGCCATTTTGGATTTCAATGAGTCTAAAACTTTCCTGAAACATTTTCAAAATGTGTATTTAGATAAACTACATTGATAAATGCTAACAAAATACCTTTTATAAATCTGTAACACATAAAATAAAAGCCCATTAAGGATGTCATTTTTTGCTTAAAAATCCAAGGGCAGACAACTTTAACCTCAATTATCTCCCCTTATCACTACCTAAATACGCGTCAGACGATTGTTTCCGAACTGCTGAGGAAATATGCTATAAGATAGTACCAAAAGGTTGTATGGTCCTTTCACCGCAAATAAAAGTGGTCTACAGCTTAGACTATGTGTTGTTCTGACGTTGCCTAATCCGGGGGCAATAGTTTTAACTATTGCCCTCTAGGACGAACTGTTTCCATGCGCGAAAAAGATGCGTAGAAGTTCTAAAATCAAGTTTCCCCGTACCCGGAATTGCCGTACTGTAATGAAACAGTATTGAATAATTATCATTGATTGGTGTCTGGAAGATTAATACATTATATCATGCTTTATCATTATTTATATCAATACTATAATCAATGAGACGAGTTCATACTACACATCAAGTTTCGTCGCTATCCTTTAAACAGAAAATAACACGGACCCGCACATTACAATAATGTGCTGATGTAAACATGCAGGCGCTTACAAGACGACGCTGATCAGTCATCAGACGTCTGTCAAAAACTCAAAATGTATATTATTAGTTACACGGTATTTCGACACCCTGCCGGAATGCCGTGTAACGAATTTATTTCCAGTCTAGATCCAGTCTAGATCTAGATCCAAGAAAGAAAAAATACATACATGTAATCTGACAAAGTTTTACTCAATTGACCCTAAAAGTTGACACTTGAAATTGACACCATGTCACTGAAAACTCTCGCTCTATAGTACACAAACGTATACAGTGAAACCGCGATGTCTTGAACTCGCATTTATAATAAGTGGAATTTACCTGAAGTTCTACAGATAGGCCTAAATGCCATAAACCCGCTTCTTTATTAACCGCTTCTGTCGAAAATATCCGTATTTCAAGCTTAAAAGTTGGCATAGCCACTGTTCGACTGAAATGAATTTATGATGACTGGAAATAATAAATTTTATTTCATTTGTACTTTGGCTCAAATTAATTCTTTTTGAAAATCTAGTGCCCTATATAAAGTATTAGGTAATAAAACAGTTATTTCATGTTGTTAGGGGAACAGTCAAAACTATTGTCCCTCGTTATCAGGGAAGACATTTCGAACTGTTGCCCTCGGCCTTTCAGGCCTCGGGCAACAGTTCGAAAGTCTTCCCTGATACCTCGGGCCAATAGTTTTGACTGTTCCCCAAACACACATGAAATAACTGTATATTATATCTCTAATATTTCTCCATCATAATCGCCGTATTACACCGCCTGCTTTAACCTGTTTGCGCTTAGTAGATTTTTCCAAGCTCACGTAATGGATTAGTCCGTTCTTTATCTTAGTAGTGCCTGGTCACAATTTTCCTTTGCCGTTTTTTTTTCATTTGAATTTTCTATTAGCAAATAGTGTAGACTCTAATCAGGCGCCATATGATCAGAGTCTACACTGTTTGCCTATGTCCTATATAAAATTTTATATTTTGATATGTGGTTACAATAGGTTTATCCTGTCGCAAACACTATTGTTTCAAATAAAACAACCAGAACGAATGATTTATAGATCTAGTACTTTATGGCTTAGGATAACGTGGTAAGTAAATATAAAAACAGTTGATATAACCGCTTTACCCCCAACATAGGACAAACAGTCTGTATTAACCAATCATTGTCCTACAGTGGAGAAAACCTTATTCTTTCCCAATAAACGCGTTTACGCTTAAACTAATATTTCCATTGCAAACAGTTTGGAGCCAGATCAGACACCGGATAACCCGGCGTCTGATCAGGCTCCAAACTGTTTGAAGTACATATTAAAATCAATAGTCAGAATAAGTAAAAAGTTGTCATTTTCTCCATTTTATTGCCATGCGTTTGCGTTTCGTTTACGTGTAAACGGGAAAAAATAACGTTTCTCCACTGTACCCCGAGTAAAACGGCTGTTTCTAAACATTTGGGATCCTGAATGATCGCCGCCTAACGCAGTGTCTGATCATAATCCAAAGTGTTTGCAACTCATTTTAATATTTCTATTAAGTTAAAAGACTGGTTGTTTAAAAAGCAGCAGACAATTATTTAAAGTACATGCAGATGACATTATGACAGCGAAGGGGTTAAGGTTAGACACCGGGTAACTCGATGTGATATCAGTATCCAAACTGGTTAATGTGTACAGTAAAACCTCTCTATTACGACCACAAAAATGAAGGCTAATTGATTTGATAAAAGACAGGTGACAGCTTAAAGCAAGATGGCAGTAAAACAGAAAGCTCCTAAAGGAGCTTTCTGTTTTACTGTCACCTTGCTTTAAGCAGTCACCTGCCTTAAACACCGAATAATTAACATAATTCAGTGGTCATTATAGAAAGGTTTTACTGTATTTGTAGACAGTTTTAACCCAGGTCAGACGCCGGGTTACTAAGCGTCTGATCGCAAAAGCTGTTTGACATTTCAAGTTTCTTCAATTTAAAATTTATAAATCTTTTTTGGTTCGAGTTTGCAAAGGACAATTTCAAAGCAAATATAGAATCTAAATAATTGACGGTGAACGGGTTAGCGGTGTTTTAGCAATGTTTGATCTCTACATTAAATATTATCGTTTGATACTACCCACTTGGGTCATTGGTACTATTTTTAGTCCTTATCATTTAAAAAAAAATGTTTTCAAGATAAATAATAAAAAATTTGGATCAAGATGACGTGCCGAGTTACACGGTGTATCATCTGGATCTAAGCGGTTTGCAAGGTTTACCATTGTTTCACAATACAAATTATCAAAGAGTTCACTGTGAACATTTAATGTAGAACAACAGTATAGCTTCAACAAGCCCCATTAGAAGTGCTCTGCATTACTGGTGAAATGTTTTGCTGAACCTTTTCAACGACATGGGGACGAGTTCTGATCACGCTGTTTGACATTCGAATCAATAGTTCTTAAGTCATACTTTCTCAGATATGATTTTGAAACAATAGTTTAGGCAAAAATATTTAGACAGACACTATTTCGTCTGCGAAAAAGTGAAACCAGATAGTTAAATTTGGCAGCGAAAATGTTAAAGCTTTAGGGTAGTGTTGACAGTTGTAGATATTAACGATACACTATTATACATGTAAATGTATATACATACCTCCCCCGCTCTTTGGTCTTCTCTGTATAAAGTTCTCGTACTTTCTAACTTCTCGTCTAGAACTTCTAGATCGTCTCCTCTGCTCTGCACTAAGACTCTTGCATAGAGTTAGAACGTGAAGGTAACCATAGTTACAGTAGCGGTCGATTACGTGACCGTATCCATAGTTACAATGGCTGCCGTGGCTAAACAAGGTTCTTCCTACTTGTGCGTCGTGAATGAATTTTGCACTCGTCTGAAATAAACAATATCAAGACGTTATTATTTTCCAATAAACGCATCTAACGCTCTATTGCAAACAGTTTGGAGGCAGCAACCCGGTGTCTAATCAGGGTCCAAACTGTTTGCCACTCAGATATAAATAGTAGAATTGTCGGCAATTTGTAATGTTCTACATTTTATTGCGATGCGTTTGCGGTTCGTGTGCGTCTCATTGGAAAATAAATACGATTTTATTTTACTACATACATGTAAAATCATGAATGAGGTCAGAAAAATATATCCACTGTATACCTATGTCTTCTATCCTTGAATTGTGTACGTCCTATTAGTATAGTTAGAACATATAAAGTGGAATCTTAGTGGTTGAGAAGGGGTGGAGCGAGCAGAGCGAGCAAGCCACTTATTAGCCACTAAGATTTTTCTTAATATGTTCTAATTAATTTAAAATATAAATAACCTATATTTTGAATGACCTTGGATAAACCGTTCTTACGTTTCAAGTAAACAAACCTCGCTTATTCTGGATGTAAGATCGCCAAACTTAGCAATGTTTACAACTACATGTACATGTTAATGCTAAAAAAGCAAGGAGGCGGATTTTTTTCTATTCCGCGTGTAGACACCACGCGACGTCGAAAAACAACAAAAATTCTTAATGATTTAGTGCCGTACTTAAATGGTATTGACTAACAGTCTAAACAAAGATGATACGTCACAAAAGACTTAAGTTTACTACACTGTGGACCGGTAACATAGAGTCCTTCTGGTTTATATTTAGAATAATAAATTTTTCAAATATCAGGCACGTTTTTAGTCAAAAATGTGAAATATGACAAAAAAAAAATAATCGAAAAGGCATAATATCACGTGCAGAGGTTTGAGGTTGCAAAGGGAAAATATGAAAATGCAATACATGACAGAAAAAAAATAATTGGATATTATTATCACGTGGAAACCACGAGAATTGTTCCAGTGTTCTTCTTTGTCGGTCCGTTTTTCTTTTGCTCTCCTGCAGGCCCAAATGTTATAAGTCTGAGAAAAAACTCAAATCTGACCAATCAAATGCTAGAGAACGATCCCAGACTCAACTCAAAAGCTTCATAATCTTGGAACAATTCGTTCCACAAGGGTGCTTCTAAAAAACAGAAATGCAGCAAGGTCCTGTAGGTGTCACTGCTAACCACTAAAGAAGTGTATGTCTTCCGTATGCATGCATAATCAAGCATTTTATCTCATAACGAAATCGATATATACCCCAATATATCTAGTTCTTTGTACATTATTATTGTTTGAGACATCATTTGTAAAAACAACATTGAATTTTACACAAGCTTCGGTGAATTGAATCATGAATACGTTGTATGTCATTCTCATGTTTGGTTGTAAGAACTATCAGATGTAGTATACTGAATACTTCCTTGTAGAAGCTGCCAAATCGTCAATTGATTTAAAACCTTTTTGTAAGTACAGTAGAACCTCATTATTACGACTACTAAAAAGAAGGCTAATTGTCTGTATAAAAAACAGATGACAGCTTAAAGCAATGTGAAAGTGAAACAGAAAGCTCCTGTAGGAGCTTTCAGCTTCACTTTCACATTGCTTCAAACACTCACCTGTCTTAAACGACTAATATTTAACACAATTTAGTGGTCGTAATATAGATGTTCTACTGCACAGTTACACGAATGGGAGTTGCTCTATTATAAAGCAAACCAAGAATCAAATGACAGACCCGACGAGGAAGTTTTGAATTCAGAAGTACATACAGTGGGGAAGACGTTATTCTTTCCTAATAAACGCATATGTGCTGCCAAAATTAAAATGTACAGTGGAGAAAACGTTATTCTTTCCCGTTTAAACGCAAACGCATATCAATAAAACGTAGACAATGACAACTTATTGATACTCCTGACCATTCATTTTAATCTGAGTGGCAAACAGTTTGGAGCCTGTTCAGACACCGGGTTACCCGGCGTCTGATCTGGCTCCAAACTGTTTGCACTACAAATAATAGTTTTTAGCGTAAACGCTTTTATTGGGAAAGAAAAACGTTTTCTCCACTGTAAGTACATTGCAAACAGTTTAATCTAGATAAGGGTAAAAATAAATTGTCAATATTTCAGGAAAGTTGTCTCCATTTTATTATATTGCGTCTGCGTTTCGTTTAAATGGGGAAATACTAACGTCTTCTCCACTGTCTATGAATGGGAATAGATCTATTATCAAGCAACCCGAAAATCGAATGACGGACGCGACATAAAATTGGACGTTATATTATTTCTTTCAATAAACTGGAACGGTCCGTTTGAAGTTTTTTTGTTGGTGAAGTTTTAGGGGGAAGGGGGTGAGGGCGAAACTAAACGCAAACGCAAAGCAACATTATTTTCTATCAGCGGGACAAACAATCTGGAGCCTGATACGACGGCTGGTTATCTGACATCTACATGTAATCAGGCTCTAAACTGTATGCAACCGGATAAACCTGTTTAGTACAAACGCGTTTGTTGGAAGTGAATACACTGTATTCGTCATTTGGACATGTCCATACTAAATGAAATTGCAATCGAATTATCTCTTCTTATGCGGTAAAATGGCTGGTTAACTCATAAATGCCTCACTATTATTATGGCAAGTGGATTCGTCCATGCTTATATACTGGATTAGTACATTTTCATCTAAAGGGTGTTTGATCTAATTTTTCGTTTTCATTTTATTTTGATAGTAATTCCTGTTAGCAACCAGTGCAGACTAAGCTCATACAGCGCATACTGTTTGCAAATGTTCCCTTTATGGGCCGCTAGGCACCAAACGGGTTAATTAATGTCAACAAAAAGGATATCAGAAATTAATCACAAGAATTTGATTGTTTGCTGAGAAAAAGCTCAAATCTGACCAATGAAATGCTTGAAAATGATATCAGAAATTAACCACGACCAAAACGGCTTCTAACAAGGGGTTAACCCATTCACTGCCATGACGTCATCAATTATAAATAATTTTCGTCTGCTTTCATTTCTCAAATATAAATGTTACATGTAAGTTTTTTTCTTACAAGTATTGAAACAAGTGTCAAACAGTTTTAAAATAGCCATTGTCCTCGGGGTAAGGTAGTGAAAGTGGTAAAAAATACCAAGGTTTCTTGTAGTGGCTATTATATGCATATAGACATAGTAAGTTGGTTATATATTAATGAGTATTCCACTATCCACAATAAGCTTGTATATCTGGTTCCATGGTCAATTTTATCGTGATAATTTTATCCCTTCATCGCCATTTTGTCGTCTGCTTCAAAATGGATGTCTGTAATATCGTTTAAAAGTTAGATTTAATGGAGAATGACTGACGAAACTTCTAAACGAGTGTCAAATAGTTTGAATCCTGATCAGACGCCGTATTACATGTACGCGGCGTCTGATCAGGATCCAAATTGTTTTAACGCGCCTCTTGGCGTCAATGACAGAGAAAGAGTTGAATTCCATTAAATGATTTTCAAATTGAAGGTGGTAAATCAATTAACATAGTTAAACCTGTATTAAGCGGCAACTCAATAGAAACATATTTGTTAATTTGTAATATAATATCACTACTAGATACAGCACAAACGAAAGTTATCTTTAGTTCTCTTGGCATCATTTTTGTTCTGCAGCTATCAGCCATTCTCTAGAATATAGACTTGTAACGGAATGGCAGCAGGGTGCAAGTTTGAATTTACTTCATAGAACTGAAGCCAGTGCAAATATTTACCATTCTCTGGATTTCAGTTGTCCTTTATCATTACGTTTTGACAGTGTCCCTGCTTTAAATCCCAATTAACATTGTGAATCGACGGAGACAAAACACTGAACTATCGATTGCTCTTAAAATGAACAGTTGACCTATTAATAATGCCCGATGGATATTATCAGGAATTCTGGTCAGAGCCAGCGACCATTTTCATATAAATAGCCATTGCAAACAGTTTGGAGCCAGATCGGACGGCTGATAATCCCCCACTTGACTAGGTTCCATAGTGTTTACCACTAAGCTTAACAGTATCGTTAACATCGTCAGTATGCTGTCCTTTTTCCACATTCTATTGCATTACTACATGAATGCACATATTTAAGCCTTTAATGTATTCCTCCACTGAAGAAAAATCATTTAATACATTTATGAATATGCTACTTAAGAACTATTTTCTTTATCCTTGCAGATTGCAGCTATCAGTAGGCTAAAATTAAAACAGAATGCCGTCAAAACTAGGAACGATCTATGTGTTAAAAGAGTTTAACACCTTAAAACAGAACACTGTCGTATGCACAAATGATCAGAAAGATATAACTCAAACAAAACAACGTAATTAATGTATAAAAACGCATATGAAATATCTCACCTACCTAGCGCTCGATGTATATCTCTTTTGTAAACTCTCGCGTAGGCTCTCTCAGTTTTCAAACGCCTAAAAGCAGTCACCGAAGTGGATAGTCACTTTGAACAGTAGCCCATTCATCTGTAACAATATCGAATCATGCCTGAATTAGGCGACCATTTATTATAACATGCGTGTAGATCTTTACACTTAAAGACAAAAGTCAGATTACACGTAATACAATACAAGATTAATACAGAAAGCTTTCTATATTACTTTTGCCATGCATTAAGCAGTCAATTTTGCTTATGAGTAGCTATTCTTTATCACCGAAATAGGCGCTGAATATTGTATGACCAATCGATACATGCATGTCACACTAGATCAATCACTTCATTAGTTCCGATGACCATTCAGCTATGCAAGTTCATGTTTTATGCATGCACATTTCAAAGCCAGTCTGATAAGCGATTTTATTTCACTTCCCTTCACGTTGGTGTTAAACATAAGAATAATTTATTACTACCCGTTACACATTGAAACACTTAATCACAGTACATTCCTTACCCCGAGTACAACAGTTTTTTGCAAACAGTATTGGTCCTAATCAGGCTTAACCCAATCTGTTTGACACTCATTTTGATTATTCTTAAGCCAATATACCAAAAATTCAATTTAAAAAATGAAAGAGGACGAAACTGATTTAACCTATTTGTGCCCACGATCCTATATATGGGACATAGGCAAACAGTGTAGACTCTGATCAGACGCCGCATTATGCGGCGTCTGATCAGAGTCTTCACTTTTTCCGATCGGCATTTCAATATAAAACAAAATGTAAATGAACATTGTGACCAGGTATCCCTTTGATATAAAATGGACTAATCCAATATATAAAACATGGAAGAATCCACTCGGCGTAAATGGGTTAAAGCCGATAATGTCATGCTAGTGAAAGGGTTAATACTCCATTTTCATTGCATCGAACCGTTGTCGAGCTTAGCGTTTGTGTTTTCAAACTGTTGATATCTAGATCAGATATTAGTTTCTGAATAGGACCAATACTGCTTGACAATGAGCTAGATGTGTCTATAAACTCATTTTTATTTTTTGCAGTAAACACTAATTTCCAATTAAATGAAGTCGGTAACCAGATAACGAAAGATAGAAACTGTACATAATTATTTGCAATTAAGTTTAAGATTAGTTTAAAGTTTACACATAGAAGCAATTCCTTCCTCTCAAAAATCCAAATCAGAAATAGTTGATACAGTGTTATTTACCATGTTTACTAGCGTGCTTAAACAGTACACACGAATGACCTAAATAAACCGGCTAAAATCAGTATTGCGATGAGCAGCAATTCAAAGGGAAATCTTTTAGCAACCACTATGGCATGTGACAGGCCACTGGCAGCTAGATACAGAATAAACGTAATACAGAAATCCTCTTTTTTTATATTTACTCAGTTCTGCATTAAGCGATAGTCGACTTTATAGATCTGCGTACGTTTGGACAGAAATGGGAGATCCGTGAACACATGTTTAACTGTTAATCTCTATATAATAAATACTGTCAATAGTGTCTTAAACGACCATTAAGTCGTAGAGCCCTAGTAACGTATATATGCGTCCTTTACCAAAGTTGTACCTGTGAGGAGTAGACTTGTCCTATGCAAACAGTGAAGTTCCTGATCAGAGGGCTCCTGCTGGAGCCCTCTGATCAGGGTCTTCACTGTTTGTCAATTTGTAATATACAATGTAGTATAAAAAACAACCCTAAATAGTCTAAAATATGCCAGCCTTTATTGCAAACAGGAATTGTCACTTTGAATATTGTAAAAAGTATGTGCATGGTTATTGCAAAATAGAAGTATTTTAGAAACATACATATGGGCCGTGTCGTGACAAAACCTGCCTTAATGACATAGCGTCATAACGTCGGAAAACCCCGATAAAGTTTGACGTCATAATTTTCGGTAAAAGTGCCGCGCAATTTCACCTTGACATTCAATAGATCGGATTTTCTTAGTTCAATACCACCATAAATACCTGGATAAATGGACAACGATTTAGAGGTGGGTTTAGATCTACATTTTATTCTTCTTATTATAATTATTCTATGCACAGGTCCCTAGATATAGAATTCCAAGCGTAGAGCTGTTTAAGGAAAAAGTGAAACGTAAACAAACATGACCTCTCCCCTCCCCCAACAGGGTCAGCTATCGTTAGCTGTATGCTTTCACTTTCCTTTCTCAAACATTTACACTCATGTATCTATATATGCAGACAAAAATGCATTTTTTTTAAATCGACATTAATTCTACATTTCACTCTATATTTTAATCCGGAGTGGAATCCGAACTTTGAATACTGGTGTCTGGAGGCTTTGTGAATCTATTTTTAGATCGCCAAGCACACTTTAATTATGAAACGTTCAAGCTTGTTTGACGTTTTTTTTGTAGATTTTATGTAAATGGTCGTGAATTAATTAGATCTAGATGTGTTAATTTAACTAACACTAAACAATTGATAGAATGGCATATTATTGACACTTGCATTAGTTTTTGTTTTCACTCACGAAATTATTCAAGTAACCAAATCAACGTCGAGGAAATTACAACGTCTCCTTGGTCCAGTGGATATGTACATCGCTTTCCAAGCCGGAGTATCGGAGTTCAATTCTTGCTAAAGGCGATGATATTTTTTCTCTACTTTTTGCTGTTATTGTTATTTCATCAACGCAATAACTCGTTTTAGATCAGTAACACAGCTTTCATGTTATATAATAATACCTACAATGTCAATTAATTCCATTTCGGACGAAAAAATTACCACTGTCATTGAAAATGAAAACATGGCATCATTATCTGAATAGATCTCTTAGATCTATGAATTTTTGGATTGTTTATCTTATGGGTCCTTCAAATACACGGAATTTCTACGATTTCCTTACAGATGGCACACATTCGTTAAAGTATACAGTTCCTTATGATTGATTCCACTTTTAAGAGTGAATTAAGATTTCTTACGAGTTGTTACGGGCTATTTACGGTTTCTTACTAGTTATTACGATATATTTACTGCAAAACTCACCCGCGTTATTTAGCAGTCGCACCTGTTTGTAACTACCTGAACGTCTTTCAAATAAAGGTCACTCGATACAAGTTTGATTGTACTTACCCCTTCACTCCCTTAACCCGAGTACAATGATTTCTTGCAAAGGGTTTGGATTCTGATCAGGCGTCGCGTAACGCGGCATCTGGTCAGGATCCAAACTGATTGACACTAAATTTTATACTCCTTAAATCAAAATACCTTACATTAAACGCAAACGAAAATTGTTCAAAGCTCATTACGTGATGACAGTGAATGGGCTTAATCGTAAAACGAACGTAATATCACTGCCTGCAACAATTGACGTGTGCTACTGTTATTACATAAGATTTTTCTAAAATTTATCAAATTATTAGATAAGAGTCTCAATCAGAGTAAGTCATGATGATAGGTAGCGTCACGCGCAGTCTAATCTGGATGTTAACTGTTTGCAACTGTTAGGGTTACGTGATGTTACGAACGAGTTACGAGAAGTTGCGGATTGTTACGGATTATTTACGAGTTGTTTACGGAAAAGTCCATCCGTGGTCTATCGTAGTCTATCGTAGAAAAGTTTTTGACATGTCAAAAAAATTGATTTTCGTCTTACGGAGGCTTACGGATGTCGTCGAGTTTTGCGTATGGTAACGGTCCTAACGGATTGTTTACGGATATCTACGATGTATTTACGGATGTTAACGATTTATTTCCGGACGTTTGCGATTGACTACGGTTTGGAGATAAGAAACATGCGTGTTCATGAGTTGTAACGATTTACCTATTAAGAGAACTGACGCGTTTGACCATTTTAGGACCAAAAGGTATTCAATTTCTAATGTGTCATTATTCGACAACTGGCATGAGGTGAGAGAACATCGACATGACTGAAAAAATATTTCACAGAGATTTTTGTGGTCTTTTTGACAATAATATGCCTTTTTTACGGAAACTCTCAACGATAATACCACGGATGACTACGAACACGTTACGCGGGGTTTACGGATCATTGCGGGCTGTTTACGGAGGATAACGTGTTGTTACAACCGGTTTGCGATACTCAACGGATCGTTTTTATGAGTGATTTACGGAAGAATAACTCCGTAGACAATCGTAAGAAAAAATTTGACATAACAAAACGGGCATCTTCTTCCACGAATCCTTACGGATACTTGTGAGTTATTTACGGACACTAATGGATCATTTGCGGATGCTTACGATTGACTACGAGTTTGCAATCCGTAAGGAATCTCTAGAAAAATCCGTGTATGTGAAGGCTCCATAAACTTCTCTTATAATTATATATTTGAGTTTTCTTACAAAATTGTGCTTATAATGTATCTTTTTGAGGTCACCAAAACCAAATTTGCTAGACGTTGATTTAGGTATTAATATTCTATGTAGATTTACTCGTTGATTGAAGATTGAGTACCACATGCAGGTTCCAGGCCACGCCAGATGTTTAGTAGACAGCGGCCTCGCCAACATTAAAAAGCTATATAGGTGTGGACATGTCGGCGTTCAGTAACCAAGGCGAATTTGTACACATGAATGGTTTTTTTTCTCTCACAGGAAGTACCAGTACGTTAGGTTTGTATCCACCGAACCTTGCGTAGTTTCTGTACGGACGGGGCAGACGAAGAGGAAGCCTACTTCAATATCTTAAGGGATCCAGCCTACCGCTTCCCTACCATGTAGTGCGACCAGCTGTAATGGATCCGGCACTGAGCCAGGCGCGACAGGCGTACTTGCACAGGATGTCAGACCAGTCTTTCAAGACGACACGTGTCCAGACTTATAAAAACAATTTTTTTGTTGAATGATGTTACTGTATGATGTTATAATCAATGTCTCATGTCCGTTGTACATTATCGTTCCTAATTAATACATACCGATCGCGTACCGAGTCCGGGAAGTGCGAGTAGATCTGGAAGCGTTATGTAGACCCCGTTTTATATAATTTTGCACTATCGTAAAAATCACATGGGTCTACACGGCATTCCCAGGACTTCACGTACTTTTCTGGACTCAGCTTGTGATCGGTATAGACAAATAAATCAATAGTCGTTTACTATTTAGTTATTATTTTTCGTAAAATTAGTTATGCTATATGATGGCTATAGACTAATTAATGTTGAGATCTTTAGAACAGTGATATTGACCGAGGATGAATAGGCCTTCTCGAAATTAGCCCTCGACCAATTTGACAGTTCACAGGTCATCAAAACTATATACCGACCTCAACATTAGTCTATAAGTGAAAAGTATATCAAATACACAGGTCCAAGTCGTCCCCATGAAGTTTAAATCGATGTCCCGGAGCGAAAATTTTGTAAACGTTAATTCACTATGACGTCTATGAGTGCGTGACAAAGTTGACGTTGAATTGACGTCATGTTATCAGAATGTTACCTCATACCGCATTTTTAAAAACTTCATATCCTTAGAAGTACATAGCGCATCATGATAAAAATAACATGGTTGGAAAGAGAATTAAATGATGTAAAAGAAAATGCAAAAAAGCCAAGATCGATTTTTTTGTCATTAAGGCAGGTTTTGTCGTGACACGGCCCATATAGTTTTGTCTGAATTTCTTCCGCTCTGCATTAAGCATACACCTGTCTTCAATAGCCCATGTATCTCCATTCAAGCAGTCGCAGTATAGAAATATGAATTGCAGTAAAACCTCTCTATTACGAGTACTACATGTATATGATGTGTTAACTAATAACTATAATGTATTTAAGGCAATGGACAGCTTAAAGCGATGCGAAAGTAAAACAGAAAACTCCTTAAGGAATTCCTGTTTTACTTCCACGTTTGCTTTTAGCTGTCTTTACTGTAATTTTTGTTACAGTTATTTACTGTAATAGAGATGTTTTATTGTACATCAATAATATACAGTCAGCCCTTTTATAAGCGAACATTCAGTACAATTAAAAAAGAAGAAATGTTCAATACCAGTGTTTGTTTGATGCTTGATACAAATGTATACATGTAATTAATGCATAAAGTTTGTATAGGAACTCTGTGCATAATGTGTTAAAAGCTGCATTTAGAAGTCAACCATTTGGAGATATTTACAATACTAAAATGAGTATGCATGTATATGTAGATCTAAATCGATGGTGTGAACTAGTCCATTGAGGCTAATGAACCACGAAGGTTCAGTACAGAAAACGTTATTCTTTCCCAATAAACGCGTTTACGTTAAAACTAGTATTTCCATTGCAAACAGTTTTGAGCCAGATCAGACGCCGGGTAACCCGGCGTCTGATCAGTCTCCAAACTGTTTGTCATTCAGATTAATATGAATAGTCAGAATTGTCGAAAACTTGTCTTTTTCTGCGTTTTATTGCAATGCGTTTGCGTTTCGTTTGCGTTTAAACGAGAAAGAATAACGTTTTCTCCACTGTAGTAGACTAATTAGCAATGCTTTGCCTAGTTCTTTGAAGAGGTCCATAGACAGTCAAACCTGTGTTAAACAGCCACTGAAATACGATATATTTGTAGTACATTTGTACATGTATTCGAGACAGGTGGCAGCTTAATGCAGGACAAATGTCATGCAAAAGGCTCCAAATGGACTACATGCATTTCACAAACATATAACAAAGTTAAGAATTGAAACGAAAGCAAAATATGTTATTGTGTTTCTTTCCTTGCACCTTTATGTAAACGGTGTAGAAGCAAACTGCAAATAAAGCAGAGATATGGTGGATATATTTATCCTTTGCAACAAGTGTAGAGTACATTTGTAAATTCAGCAAGGGTTAGGGTTTTTCATACCATATGAAAACACACGAAAGCGGCATTTAAGCCTATCACTCTCAATGACGCTTTAAAGCGCGTTTGCAAACAGTTTGGGTCCTGATCACGTCTGATCAGGACCTAAACTGTTTGACACTCTTATCGATATCTTTTTAGTCACACAGCTAACGCTAATTTTGAAACGTGTCTTGCAGACAACAATAATAAAGCAGACATCAATAAAGCGGTGAAGGGGTAAACTTCTCCCGAATAATAAAATCATTGACCCACTATGCTACATGTACGTGTTTGCGTTTTTTATAAACAGTGTACATATGAGGAGTACATTTATTACTGTATGAAAACAGTGTAGACCACATATTAGATGCCATATATAGGTATTATATTGTATATATAGTATTATAGTATATGTAATATTTAAAATTAGGCATGTGAGTCAATTTTCTATGTTCTTATAGTCACAATTGCGTTTGATTAAGTCGACGTTTTAACTTGGTCCCACGACATGTTGAATAAGTCGGTTACATGTAGCCATTCCACAAGCTGGCCTGGATCGTATCAAATCGACCATCTGCATTTGATCATGTCTTTAAAGTTAGAACCTACGTCAAATTACAGCCACAACTATTTAACGCTATTAATAATCATTGAACCTTTTTAGTGTCGTCTGCAAACATCATCGTGTGCAATATGTGTTTTTATATTTATACATATGTATGCACTGTGTTTCCAAAAACATTATTATCATAGTGTCACATGTGTTTTATCTAGATGACACACTGAAGAGCTCTGCGCTTCATCTTGATCCAAACTATTTGAATCATATTCTCACAAACTCGCCAGTACATTTGTAGCATTCTGTATGATAATTCAGGGCTGCCATTTCTCCGGATTTTTCCAAAATCTTCGTATTTTTTTTCTGGTACATCGAAGATTAAAGCAGGCTGAAAGTAAAGCAGAATGCGCCTTAAGGCGCATTCTGCTTTACTTCCAGCCTGCTGTAAGTAGTCACATGTCAACAAAATTAAAAACAAATTATGTGGTAAAGGTACGATCCGTAAAATTGCACTTGAAAAATGCAAATTTTGAAATCTTAGGATTTTTCATGCCAACTTATGGCAGCCCTGATAATTGTAGATTTGAATCAGTAATGCCCTTAAGTAGATGACGAAATGATCTATAATGGATTAGTCCCGGCGTTGATTTATCAAAATTTATATCATGTAAGTCCTTATTAGACTATTTTATCGCCTGCCTAAAATGTCGTATGCAATGATATGCAAGTTCTTATTCAATATATATGCAGAAACACAGTCATATACAATATCCGGGCATTTTGAATCATGTGAAGAAAACTTATTCGACAACTGATCTGGAACTAAATTGTTTGCTAGGTATTCTACTCTAGGCATGATGAGCGATTAGTTAAGCCACGTGATCTTAAACAGTAATCCCTTGCGATTACACCTGCTCCTTAACGAATATTAAATTGTTTTGTATCGTTAAAGACAGGCGACAGCTTTAAACAGGACGAAAAAGGGCAAAACGCATTTACAGAAGCTTTCTGGAATATTTCTTATTGGTTTAAAGCTGTTCACCATACTAAAACAGCGAACAATTCTAGTGAGAGATCATAGTAGCGGGTGTTTAATTACTGATAGTATGATAGTCATGTTGGTCGTTACGTCAGTACTGACTTGGTATAGATGGTTCAAGCGATTGTATTATGTACAGTCAATCTTGTAACTTAATTGGAATTCGGCTTTAAATGACCTTCTGTGTGGCTCGGATTGGTCATAAAACATCATTAATTCTCAAAAGGAGACTCACCGGTAGTCCTAAATACAGAGTTTTGCTAAATGCAACAAACAAATGCAGAACAATACTACAGCATATATCTGCATTGTTCATTTTCGCATTACTCAGTAACATGTCTGTGACATTTTAAATGCTACCTTAATTACATGTACATGCAGTTTTCGATAAACCACTTCATTGCCTTACCTTGAGTACAATGGTTTTCTGCAAACAGTTCGGATCCTGATCAGAGGCCGCGTAATCCAAACTGTTTGAGACTCATTTCAATATTTCTTAAGTAAGAAAAGCCCTTTAATTTTCAGTTTGAGAAATAAAAGCAGAAGACAATCGTTCAAAGGCAATGGAGGGGTAATATAAGATTGACTGCAATAAGTGTAACAAATCAGTATCAAATTAATAGCCCATCAGCTAATCATACAATTCATCCAATAGTTTAATTAATCTTTTTTTAATCCTTTAAAGCCGAAATTATCGCCTACTTAACATTTGTTGTGTTCATGATTTGATTTTAAATATTGATAAATATATAAATATCTTTACTTCAGTCTCATCATGGTTCATATATACATACATACATGTACATTTAGTCATCAAACAACATTAACCATGCCATTCAAATAAGAATAATAAGAGACTGTTAAGTAGTTATCACAGCAAACAACTTCATCAGCAGTTTAATGCAAAAAACATAAAACCAAAACCATCTAAATAGTGCTAATCTCAAAGTTAAGACCTGCCATAAAGTTATACTTAAAATCTTACATTCAAAAAATGCATTAACATGCCTTATAAATAACTGTACATGTATAAAACTTGATATCGTAAAGGCGTCACACAGTTCAGCTTCTTATCAGATATCGATTCGTAATTTGGATATAAATGAAATGCAGTTAAATATAGAATATGACACCTTGTTGAGCATTCTAATTTAATTTTATCTGAATGGTACATGTACAGTGGAGAAAACGTTATTCTTTCCCGTTTAAACGCAAACGCACATCACTAAAATGTAGAAAGTATCAGTTTTTAGACCTTTCTAACACTTGATTTTAATCTGAGTTGTAAACAGTTTGGAGCCCGTTTAAACGCAAACGAAATGCACACGAGACAAGAAAAAAATAAAATGTTATCTGAATGGTAAACAGTCTGGAGCCTGATCAGACACTGAGTTACCGAACATTTTCAAACGGAAATTATAGTTTTAGCCTAAACGTGTTTATTGGGAAAGAATAGCGTCTCCACAACTCTATCGACTGTAAAATGTAAACCTGATCACAATTATGTCGTTTTTGAGTGATACATTTAAAGTAATTGTTATATGGACATATGGCAACATCAAGTTAAAGTAGAGATAAATTGGCGGTATAGCCAATAGTGCCATTACTTATTCCCTTTTTAAGCTCAGTCGATGTTTTATCCATATATCAAATCCACCAACTTCAGATCTAAAATTATACAATGTACATGTAACATGTTTAGAAATTCAGCCCAATTAAAGCAACTAACGAAAACAAAAATAGAAACAAGCAAATAATACAAACCAACATCAACAGTAATAACAACAATCAAAGTTTTAAAAAATCTCCCCTAACCCCACCAAAAACTAAATAAGAAAAAAAAGATAAATAAATAAATAAATAACAACAGCAACTGCAACACAGGAATAACATAAGAAGCAGCGACAACAAAAACAACAAGATTTCCAACATGTAGCTATAGGACCCAGTTTGAAACACTTGCTACTTTCAATTAAAATTTATAAAATATACTCAATTGGTAATTTCAGCAGAAACAATTTAGAAGACATTGTACAAACAAAAATGTTACGATGCGAACTTTTAAGATCGTAAATAATGCTGGCAATAACAAGATACCGTGGAGAAAACGTTATTCTTTCCCGTTTAAACGCAAACGAGACGCACACGCACATCACTAAAATGTAGAAAATGTCAATTTTAAGAAATGTCTAACACTTTAATTTAAACTGAGTTGTAAATAGTTTGGAGCCTGATCAGACGCCGGGTTATCCGGCGTCTGATCTGGCTCCAAACTGTTAACAATGGGAATGTTTATTGAGAAAGAATAACGTTTTCTCCACTGTTCAGTAGTAGTATTAGGGCCGGTTTGCTTGTAAACAAAGATGATGTAATCGACGCCATTTTGGATGACCTACTTTCTAAAAATAGAAAAAGCACGTGGGTCTATATTTAGCCCAGGGTGAAGGTCTTGTGGGGGTAGCCATATTGGATTTGGGTTTGAACGGGTAAAAAGCGGCCATTGTGAATTATTGAAACTTCACGAATCTGGGTCTACACGGTATACAGAACTGACCTGTTTACGATCTGTTAAGATAGTCACGGACATTGAGCGTCAGGTTCTTCCCTATCAGAGGCGAATCTTAGAGGTCTTGCATATAACGTGTGTTCACATCGATGTTTTCAGTTCAAATGACTGAGATGTTTCTCCTTCATGCGCGGATAGAGGGCGCAATGTTTAAAATGACAGCATCGCTATATTTAGCTGGCCGGTGTTACAAGTATTGCATCAGCCGAGAAAAGGCCTAGGGCATTAACCCCCGACCAGGGAGAGCAAATGGCAGTCAAGCGTAATCAACAACACATTAAAAAGCCATTAACTGCCGGAAATGAAGGCAATTCAGAGACACAGTACCGTGAGAACTGAATGTATAGCAGTCAGGGATACCGTGAGAACATGCCTAGTTCACAGGGCTGGATAAAAATAGATATCGTGTCATACCTTAAAATAAAAGATGTCAGTGCAGACGACGAAAGACGGCTAAGGGGGATAGGTGCTAAGTAGAGGTTTTCAAAGGGTATTGCTTAGCTTTTAGAGGGTATGGTTTTATAGGTCCATTTTTTCTGTACAAAGTCCCCATACCGTTGTTCACGGAGAGTCTTTTAATCAAGCAGACATCATCTTACAGCATGTTGGGTTTTACCCCCAGTAAATAGCCTGCCCTAACCCGTTAATTAGCAAGACTTGTCCAGACACGTTTTACAGCGCGCATGCGATGTCCACGGATAAGACCTACCAAAGCAGACAGCATGTTACAGCATGTTCACCCCGAGCGAATTGCTTGTCCTGACCAGACTTGTTCAGACACCTTTTACCGGGCGCATGCGTGAAGGGCCTATAATCGACGTTATAAATAGACATGGGAATTCTCTCCACTCTCATACGATGTCCAGTCGTTGGATGGAAAACACCGAAAAACAACACAGTAGAATACGCTGAAGGTAAGTGTTTACAAATGAAACAGTTAATGAAAAACATTATTTAAATCAAGACTCTACGGTCATAGTTTTACGGAAGACTTCGTCTGCTTTAACCCCTCTTAACCCTTATACCGCTGACTATTTTATCTATTAAACTTTTTCCAGCATCGTCTGCTTAAGAGAGCGTAGGAAGCGGTCTTTTTTCATTCAAGTAACAGTTCGAAAAAGTTAAAGTGTTTCTTTTATTATTATAAATGGTTATCTGAGTTTCATAATAAACCTGAAAAAGAGAGGAATTACTGTACATGTAAAATTTCACGGTTTTAGACTTTAACTACACAGTAAGCATGAGGCAGACATCTGTTTTCACTTCTAACAGGTCGTTAGGGACCATTTAGTTTCTCAGGGAGCCTGGGGAACTCATTATCTCATTAGGGTCCCCCTCTCTCTCTGTAGCATTATACACACATCTCAATGTTTTGCTGTAGATTTTTAACAAAACTGTAATTGACGTTAAACACAGGTAGTGTATTTATACATTTCCTTAACCCTTTACCCCATATCTATGACCACTTAAAGCAGGCTGAAAGTAAAGCAGAATGCGCTTGGACCGACACATTGTAGCCGTTTTTATGCAACCTTTATCCTGCTGATACGGTCCGTGCAACACACGTGTTTTAAACTACCCCATAGTACGTTTCTAGCTTTGAAGGCAGATGAATACTTAAAGCAGGGTTAAGCACAGGTAGAGTATTAATACATTTCCTTAACCCTTTACCCCATAGCATGTTTTCTTGTTTTGAAGACTGATGACGACTTAAAAGCAGGCTGCAAGTAAAGCAGATCGAATGAGCCTTGACTGAAAAAATTCAAACCGTTTTGCTGTAACCTACCGCGAAAAACCCTCTTTCTTTGTGAGCTGTGAGAGTTCCCATATATTAGGGGGCTAAAGTACAAAGTTTTTAACTGAACTCCCCCCATGTTTTGTCACACAATGTGTACATTATCCTTTTTATTAAGTTGATCATTTGATATGCTTGACTTTAGACATGTAACAATCTAGTGGTAGTACACATTGATATTAAACATACAGATGAATAATGGATATTTGATCATAAAATGCAAATAACAACATGCTGCAGACCACAGTTTACTTAGCATGTTAAAGGTTTAGCCATAAAAAAACAGTAACTATGGCGATCTCGCTCGCACGGTCAGAAGTCACAGATTGAAAAGTCATCAGCAATCCCCATTGTACAGTATTGGCATAAAATGCACAAAATGTTCGAATTTTATCATTTTAAATCCAGATATCGTTCTATTGAACTGGTTTTACTCTGAATTGATACCAAATACATTGATTAATACTCGATAATTCATTACAAAACAACAAAAATAGACATTCACCTGTAAAGCTCGTTAAAAAGCTATTAAGAATTATTTTCTAGGAGAAATATCAATTTTTTCTAATAACGTGTAAACATCACAATTTCATCATTTTAAATCCAGAAATCGTTCTATTGAACTTGTTGTACTCTGAATTGATACCAAATACATTAATTAATACTCGATAATTCATTATAAAACAACAAAAATAGACATTCACCTGTAAAGCTCGTTAAAAAACTATTAGGAAAGTTTTCTAGCAGAAATATCAATTTTTTCTAATAACGTGTAAACATCACAATTTCATCATTTTAAATCCAGAAATCGCTCTATTGAACTAGTTTTACTCTGAATTGATACCAAATACATTAATTAATACTCGATAATTCATTATAAAACAACAAAAATAGACATTCACCTGTAAAGCTCGTTAAAAAGCTATTAGGAAAGTTTTCTAGCAGAAATATCAATTTTTTCTAATAACGTGTAAACATCACAATTTCATCATTTTAAATCCAGAAATCGCTCTATTGAACTGGCATAAAATGCACAAAATGTTCGAATTTTATCATTTTAAATCCAGAAATCGTTCTATTGAACTGGTTTTACTCTGAATTGATACCAAATACATTGATTAATACTCGATAATTCATTACAAAACAACAAAAATAGACATTCACCTGTAAAGCTCGTTAAAAAGCTATTAAGAATTATTTTCTAGGAGAAATATCAATTTTTTCTAATAACGTGTAAACATCACAATTTCATCATTTTAAATCCAGAAATCGCTCTATTGAACTAGTTTTACTCTGAATTGATACCAAATACATTAATTAATACTCGATAATTCATTATAAAACAACAAAAATAGACATTCACCTGTAAAGCTCGTTAAAAAACTATTAGGAAAGTTTTCTAGCAGAAATATCAATTTTTTCTAATAACGTCTAAACATCACAATATCATCATTTTAAATCCAGAAATCGCTCTATTGAACTAGTTTTACTCTGAATTGATACCAAATACATTAATTAATACTCGATAATTCATTATAAAACAAAATAAATAAACATTCACCTGTAAAGCTCGTTAGTGAAAGCGTCAACGTGTCCAGAAAAAAGACATTACTAAGACTACATCATTCTTTGATACCCGTCATCTTACGAGAACGTTACGTCATAGTAACCATCGCGGACGAAACCAGACGAGCGCAAATGATCAGCGAAGAGTAAATATTGTACAACAAATCCGGCTCAGAGAAATGACCAAAGTTTATAAGAGGGAGAGAGTTGTTGACAGTATTATCAGTTATCTATACCAACGAGAATGTATCCCTGCAACCTCTGCCACAACTCGTACGCCTATTTGGACAGTTTGAAACGACACAGGAAACATAAACACAAGGGTATACTTGCCACTAAGGACCAACAGCAACAACAACAACAACAACAACAACAACAAGAAGAAGAAGAACAACAACAACAACAACAACAACAACAACAACAACAACAACAACAACTGCCATTCGCTTTAAAGCACCCCTTTACCTGTATCGTGTCAGGACCAACGTCCTGTGGCAAGACTTATTTTGTATCCCAACTGCTTCAGAGCGCTCAACAACGCATTCAACCTTCTCCTGAACGCATTATTTGGTTGTACAAAAGATGGCAGCCTCTCTACGACGTCATACAAACGTCCGTCTTTCCTGCGGTCGAATTTATGCGAGGCGTCCCGTGGAATCTAGAGAAGGATGAATTTCTCGACACCCGAGTAAGAAACTTAATAGTCCTCGACGATATGGCGTCGGAGGCGGCCAAAGACCCTAGAGTCACGGATCTCTTTACGGAAGGCAGCCACCATAGAAATTTGTCGGTCATCGCTCTCAACCAGAACCTATATTATAGTAAAGACCCAACCCAGAGACGCAACTGCCATTATCTGGTCCTTTTCAACAATCCCATAGACAAACAGCAAGTGATGACATTGGCCAGACAAATGTACCCGAGTAACTCTCAGACGCTATTACGGCGCTTCGAAGAGGCCGTCAGCAGACCTTACGGGTACTTGTTGATCGATTTGAAACCGACCACATTGGAGTCTCTACGTATGCGCAACCGTGTCCTGAATGATATAAGAGACACAACCGAAGCTAGGGTCCAAACAACCAGATTCACCGACCCGTCGAAAGCACAGACTCAGCAGTCAGTGGCGCCTATTCACAGCCTAACACAGGGTGACATTAGAATCACGTGTGACGATTGCGGAGCAATATTTTCTAATATTCATCACTTGCAAAGGCACGTCAAAACCTGGTGTCCGATAAAAACACAAGATACCGCGGACGACGAAGCCCCGATGCCCTACCGACACAGGCTTACGGACGAAAATAAGAGCGAGTTCGATGATGAAGCGAATCTTGATGAGGACGACACAGAATCCTATGATTCAGACGACGGAATTATCGGGGAAGGATTTGAGGAAGATGAAGATATGGATCAGGATAAATTTTCCTCACAAAGAAGCCCTGCAGTCGATAAGTGGATAAGACATTTCCAAAGAATGGCTGAAGGAAAAGTAAAACCAAATCACAAGGGACACTATATCGTAGAAGACATGCAAACTGGTTATGGCCGTGTGAAGGACACGGGTCGAAGGTCTATCCCGTGGGTAACACCCATCGCCCAAGATATCGAAATGGCCAGATCATTAGTCAAACGCCAAAGAAAGGAGACGACTTCCGCTCAGAATAAAAGAAGGGGCTTTAGAAAGACGCCCATGACCAGATCATTAGTCAAACGTCGAAGAAAAGTGTCAACTTCCGAGCAGAATCACCAACGAGCCATTAAGAAGAGGCCCCTCACAGCAGTACCTGAACCAGACTTTTCTATGAGGCCTCCGGGACTTCCGGTGTACGGATAGGACCGGAAAAACCACGTTTGATGTTACTGACGACGACCAATTTATTTGTAAAACATTTCTGAAGAAGTGAAATTCGCTACTTTGTTGAGGAATATTTGTAAATATTGGTGATGCTGTCATTGGTCATTGTAACATATTGTAAATGGGACACATGTTTTGTTTGTCTTGTATAAATAAAGCGAATAAAGAAAGCACATTTGTTGGGTTTTTGTTTTGGATATCCTATTTTTTCTTTACGTCTGTCTGTCTCTCTCTCTTTGAATTGGAATCAAAACAAACAAATCGTAATGGACTGGTCTATTTATTAGCCCCGTTCAATACAGTACGTCGGGGATTAGGGCGGTCCCACCGATCGTACTTTACAATAAGGGTAATTCTATTAATACGGGTATACAAATATCGTTCAACTGACATTGACGTTTAATACCGGTCATTAGTACGGATCCAGTGTGAAAACATGTAAAATGAATAGAGTCTTTAGTAAACATGGCCGCTGGAAACAACTCGGGGTCGTACTGTCCTTTGTAATATTTCACCACTTTCGGTAAGTCTAAAGGTCCCTCAACTTTGAAAGAAGCCGATACGGTCACCACTTGAATGGTAGATAATGCGACTGGCCAACCTAGTTGTTGAATGCGTCTGGCATAACGTCTAAGTCTCCGTTTGGCATCAGTAATAGAATGGACTTTTCCGTTGATCATTAACTTTCCGGTAGAAAACACCATGCAATGTCCACCTATCTTTCGATGTTTCCATTGGGCACCGGAGTACCGGGCTGGATCGTATATCATATTTTCAGTTTTACGGGTTAGCACTGTTAGATCAATGTCACAATGTGTCTCGGTCATCACCACAACGTTGGTGATCATTTTCTTTTCTCAAAAGCGAATTTGACGTATATGACGTTCAGTGTCTACACAAGGTCGGAGCGTTTTCGCAGTGTTTATCAAGTCAAAACTCCCCAAAATCTTTAGGGCAGTACATTGGTCGTCGATGCGTGAAAAAGCGGCCGCTAGAAGCCACTTCGGATTTTCTTTGGAGCAATTTACTACTGTTTCGTACCACTTAAACAGCATCACATACAATAACGTTTGGTAATGTTGAGAGTATGTCTTTTTCAAAGCGTCTATTTGAGTTAGTTTATAACCCAGCTGAAACGCAAAGAGCTGCCAGTTAAATCCGAGTTCTTTAGAATACTGTAGCAACTCGTCGTCTGTTAAAGTACTGTGCTCGATACTTTGATTGTTACTCATGGTACTCTCGAGGTCAAACTGATACTGTGGCACCAGAAACGTCTCTTTTTATACGCTTTGTATGACGTCATCAAAAGAATAGGGATTGGCTACACTCATTTATCTGACTGATACATGCCCAGACCTGTTTATCTATTTATAGAACTACGTCAGAGGATGTTCTCTCTCTCTCTCTCTCTCTCTCTCTGGTAATTGGACAAATCACAAGTGCATAAAATAGATTTAATGTTTATTTCGATATAGCGCCAATATTACATAACATCGTACAATACATTGATATTACAAAACGAACACCATGGACAGTTTAGAATAAATTTGAGTTTGTATTAGGTCCAAAGGGTTTCTGGGATTTTGTCAGAGTGACTCCAAATCCAAAGCCACTGTTGGGTGGTTGGGTAACTTGTCCAAATCCTACGTCGGCTACCTTGACGTTATCGTTCCACCCAACCATTTTCAAATAATCACAGTTTGGGCTCCATTTGTAATGTTCTTTCCAGGGGTCGTCCGTTCGTTCCCAATCACGTAGACCGACACCGCATTGAAAACACCTCACTTGATCCCCGTGACCCGCGTATAGGAACCCGCATTTCGCCAAGTCGTATTTGTTAGGAATCATCTGTTTTGGCCAACTGTCAAACGTTTTCAGTCTATGTTCGTAATACTTGTTCTGGGACATGTTGTTTACCAGACAAGCATCTGTAGTATTCATATCGGTGTTTCAGTGAAGAGTGAAGTGGATCTTAGTCACCTCTGCCTTTTTATACCGCTGTCTCCATTCTGATTGGTGGACTATTTATAGTAACCGTGTCAGATTGGATATTACCAGTCCGCGTGTGAATTGGGGTTGCACTCGGCGCATCGCAAAGCGCCCAACTGGTTCATATGATCGCTCTGCAAGTAACAGGGTACAATCGAGTTCAATTCAGGCAATTGTTTTCCTATGACCGGTATCATTTCTTTCAATTTGGCGTATTCGTTGGGTCTTAAACACAAGCCTTTCTTAGTCGGCACCACTTCGTCCTGTGGTTTCCAATATTGTCTAATGCTCACACACACGCTGCCCTCGTCTACTGTGCAATAAACGTTGCCTCCCAAGTGACTACTGTAGTGTTTCTTCTCTGCCAAGGCTTCGTCTAAGCATTCGATGCAGTCGACCCAAATTTTCCACCGCCTTAAGGGTAAACTGATGCCTTTCTTACTGGGTTTATCATTGAGCCATTCTCTTAGATCGACTCTCACTTCGCCTTTCCATTCAGTCACTTTTACGTATCGCTGATTCCCCAAGGCAAAGCTAGAGTGGTTATCCATTCTGTACGATGCGCGTAACTGTGAATGAATATGACTGTTGCCTACACTCTTATATACCAGTTGGAGTGGGCAAACATAACGTCATTTTCTATTTATAGACATACATGTATGGATCTTTGATGGAATCAGACATGTTTGGACTTGTAAAATAGTACGCCTGACTGCCATTTCCTGGAGTGAATGTGTTTTCGGACTCTCCCTGGTCGGGGGTTAATGCTCTAGGCCTTTTCTCGGCTGATGCAATACTTGTAACACCGGCCAGCTAAATATAGCGATGCTGTCATTTTAAACATTGCGCCCTCTATCCGCGCATGAAGGAGAAACATCTCAGTCATTTGAACTGAAAACATCGATGTGAACACACGTTATATGCAACACCTCTAAGATTCGCCTCTGATAGGGAAGAACCTGACGCTCAATGTCCCTGGCTATCTTAACAGATCGTTAACAGGTCAGTTCTGTATACCGTGTAGACCCAGATTGGTGAAAATTCAATAATTCACAATGGCCGCTTTTTACCCGTTCAAACCCAAATCCAATATGGCTACCCCCACAAGACCTTCACCCTGGGCTAAATATAGACCCACGTGCTTTTTCTATTTTTAGAAAAGTAGGTCATCCAAAATGGCGTCGATTACATCATCTTTGTTTACAAGCAAACCGGCCCTAATACTACTTTCAGTGCCCCCTCTCTACAACGGCCATTCGAACAACGACTCACTCCTTACAACGACACTGGCCGCTGTTCCCCAATTAAGACAATTATAGGTCTAATACTTTCACTTCTGCAATATCGTCTGCTTAAAACTGTCGTCTGCTGGTTTCCAAAGGTCACACATGGACATTTTGGCCGAATAAAAACATAATGACGAGTGAGAAACAGTTTGAACCCAGATCAGACGCCGCGTTAGGCGGCGTCTAATCTGGATTCAAGCTGTTTGCAATTGTTAGCCACTTTCCCTCCTAATAACGCACACACCTTTTGTCTCCCATTGTGTGTCGTTGTAGAGAGGGAGCGCTGCTGCACTAATCCGGGGTTTTAACAGGGACTGTCACAATGAAGAAAACGTTATTCTTTCCCAATAAATGCTATTATAATTTAGTACTATCATTTCTATGACAAACAGTTTGAAGCTAGGTCAGATGCAGAGTAACCCGGCGTCTGATCAGGTTCAAACCTGCTTACCCTTCATATTAAAATGAATATTCAAAATTGTCAGTAGTCAATTTCAACATTGTTTACATTGCGTTAACGTTAAGTTTGCGTTTAATCCCTTCACTTCCTGACCCCGCGTAACGCGGCGTCTGATCAGTATCCAAACTATTTGACACCCGTTTCAATATATCTTGAGTCAAAATACCTAAAAATTGAATTTTAGAAATAGAAGCAGACGACAATTATTTAAATGTGATGACGTCATGGCAGTGAAGGGGTTAAACGGGAAAGAATAATAAATGTCTTCTCCACTGTAATTTTGCCAATGTCTTTTGTGTTGACGTCAGACTAGAATTTACCTGTTTATTTAAAACAACAGGTGGGAAATCGAATATGATACCAGTATACTAAAATAAACCATGTTATATTTAACGTGCAGAATGCTTTGGTCCACTAAATAGGCAGTTGCAAACAGTAAGTAGTGAATCGGCGTCTGATCAGGCTCAAAACTGTTTGTCATTTATAATGCTGCTTCTTAAATACAAATGCCGTAAATCTACATATGAAAATTAAATACGAACGATTCATTAAAGCAGACGATATCGTAACAATGAAAGGGTTAAGCAATGGGTAATTAGACACGTCTGTGATTGTCAAAAATAGTTATGTTGTTGAAGTGAAACAATAAAGTCATGGCCCGGGTCAACCGTGCAAACATTAAAGTATCAATTGGTGATAATAAGCCCGACACCATGTTCTAGTATTACAGCGTTCCCTCTCTACAACGACATCGAATGGGAGACACATGTTGTGTGTGTTGCTCGGAGGGAGTCGTTATAGGGAGGGAAATCACTAGTTGCCTCACATTTACAAACAGCGTGTGATCTGAATTCAAGCAGTTTGCCAGTTGTCAATATATTCATTCTATCAAAATAGCCACTAATATATATGTAACTTTGAGAGAAAAAAACAGAAGCGGTAATTTTAAGCAGACGATATTGCAGCAGATAGAGCGTTAGACATAACTGTCTTGTTATTGGAATTGTGACAAGGGTCGTTGTAAGGAGGGAGACGTTGATGGGAGGGCCGTTGTAGGGAGGGAACACTGTACAGAGAAGACGTTATTATCCCGCGTTTAAACGCAAACAAAACACAAATGCATTGTTAAGAAATGTAGAAAATGACAATTCTTTTTGACAATTTAGAATGAATATTTTAATCTGAAAGGCAAACAGTTTGGAGCCTGACCAGACGCCGGCTAAACCGGCATCTGATCTGGCACTAGATTATTTGCAATGAAAATAATATATTAAGAGTAATTCTAACACGACTCGAAACCTACGGCATATAGACAAAGAATACTGAGAAACGTATATTACGTCGCGATAATGAACTGCACGCGCGGCGTTTCCATCCGCTGTTCCATTTGCCTCATACGCGTAATACATAAATAGTAATTTTACAATTAAAGTCGCGTTAGAATTAAAATTTGTTAAGTCTTAATTCTAACACGTCTCGAAACCTACGTAATAGAGACAAAAAATACCGAGAAACGTATATTACGTCGCGATAATGAACTGCACGCGCGGCGTTTCCATCCGCTGTTCCATTTGCTCCATACGCGTAATACATAAATAGTATTTTTATAATAAAAGTCACGTTAGAATTAAAATAACAAATTCGTAGGTGTTCATTACCGTGCATTAGATCACAGTTAGTCGTTAAGATGTGGGTAATTAGATCACTCGGCCTAAAGGCCTCGTGATCTAATGACTCCACATCTCAACTCCTAACTGTGACCTAATGCACGGTAATGAACACCTACGAATTTGTTATTTCTTAATTCTAACTCGACTCGAAACCTACGGCATATAGACAAAGAATACTGAGAAACGTATATTACGTTGCGGTAATGAACTGCACGCGCGGCGTTTCCATCCGCTGTTCCCTTTGACCCATACGCGTAATACATAAATAATAATTTTACAATTAAAGTCGCGTTAGAATCAAAATTTGTTAAGTCTTAATTCTAACACGTCTCGAAACCTACGTAATAGAGACAAAGAATACCGAGAAATGTATATAACGCCGCGATAATGAAATACACGCGCGGCGTTTCCATCCGCTGTTCCATTTGCTCCATACGCGTAATACATAAATAGTATTTTTATAATAAAAGTCACGTTAGAATTAAAATAACAAATTCGTAGGTGTCCATTATCGTGCATTAGATCACAGTTAGTCGTTTAGATGTGGGTAATTAGACGAACAAGCTGGGCCGGAGCCCAAAAAACGATATTCCACTAGTGGATTACGATATTTATACAATCGCTTTATGCAACTCCCAGACCGCAAATTATGTGATAAACACGTTTATTTGAAAAGAAGACCGTTTTCACCACTGTACATACGGACAAAATACACAGTCGAACCTATATGTATGTCACAGTGATTACTTTTGCTGCAACGCGGCGTCTCATCAGAATCCAAACTGCCCGACGCTCTGACCCGGTTTTGAAAAGAAATTTTATATTTAGAGTAGTTGCAGACACAACCTTTGAAGACGACAAATTACCGAGCATGCAAAGAGTCAATTTAGTTCTCGAATTACATGTATAAATGACAGACATATATACAGCTGTAGATAAACACATCTTAACCTTCCACTGCCAAATTGTTCGTGAGATTTTTACCCCTTCACCGTTTCATTGTCGTCTGCTTCAATTTTGGTGCTTAAAGCATGTCGATACAAGTGTCAAGCAGATTGGATCCTAATCAGACGCCGCGTAACACGGCGTATGATCAAGATCCAAACTGTTTGCAAAACGCGTTTTCATGCGTCATTGAGAGTGAAGGGTTACCCCGCTACTTCATAGCCTGTTTCTATAGAATTGAACCTATGTGATCACTTAAAGCAAGTTGAAAGTAAAGCAGAAAGGCGAGTGCTGATTTACTTTTAGTCTGATTTAAGCTACCACCAGCTAGAAAATGTTTTATGGTACATATTCATGACTGTAAAATGTGATCTACTTTTTGTCAGTGGTGGAATAAATTAAAAGTGTAAGCAGGCGTATTTATGGGGTACATGCAATGGGTTAAGCGAGATATCGAGGTTCGACTGTAATGTTTAGATTTTACAGTAGAGAAAACGTTATTCTCTCCCGTTTAAGCGCAAACGAAACGCAAACGAATTGCAATAAAATGGAGAAAATGACACTTTTTGAACATATTAACGATCTACATGTATTCTAATATGAGTGGCAAACATTTTGAAGCCAAATCAGACGCCGGGTTTGCGATGGAAATGATAGTTTTAGCGTAAACGCGTTCACTTGGAAAGAATAACGTTTTCTCCACTATTATGTAAGCACGGTCTGGTTTGATTAAAATTGTTTTTTTTTATTGTTTTTCCGTTTCTTTAACGTTTTAAACAGTACAACAGAACATCGCTATTACGACCACTAAATTGTGTTTATATCTAGGGGTTAATAACAGGTACTGCTTAAAGCAATGTCACAGTAAAATAGAAAGCGCCTGTAGGATATTTCTGTTTTACTGCCACATTGCTTTAAGCTTTCAACTGTCTTTTATACAACCAATTAGCCTTATTTTTAGTGGTCGTTTTAGAGATCTTTTTCTGCATATTAATCATACAGGAACACCGAGATAACTTCAGGTGGAGGAAGACTTCAGAGTTCAGATGTCATTTATATGTACATGTACACTGCACAAATCCGCAACTGGGTAGAACCACCGACCTTCCACAAACCAGCTTGAATGCTTCACACATGAAAAATCCGAAGTGTCTAGGTCGGGATTCGTGATCAGGACAACCCGGCGTCTGATCAGCTTTAAACTGTATGACACTCAGAATAATGAGTTAGAAGTTTTTATTTTCTACATTTTATTCTTACGCGTTTGCGTTTGATATGCGTTTACAAAATGTAAACGGGAAAGAATACCGTATTCTCCACTGTATATTCCTAGAGTCTTTGTTGTATCGGTATGTCATGTCGGGTAACATTTACCATTTCTGCCAAGTATGGCGCTTACAGTGGAGAAGACGCTATTCCATAAGCCCATAGCATGTGTCTAGTTTAGAGGATAAGTGACATTTTAAAGCACGTTGAAAGTAAAACAGAATGTGCCTCAGCTACAATGTACAGATATTTACATTCGCCCCATTCATTTCCATTCAAACAGATTAACGTTCACCTGGTATAAATGAAATTGCTCGAAGACACAGAGCTTATAAGGTTATTTTTCAGCGCATTAATTTTTAAACTCTATATTTAGAAATCACGGCCACGTTGTATTTTGGCCCATACATGTATTTTATTTCCATTATTTCCATGTTCATTTTTATTGGCTCGGAGAGCCTATATCGAATCCTCAAGAATAAAATTGGTGCGAGTCTAGCTCCCCCTACAAACAAATCCTGTCATACGGGGTTTACATAGAGTGCTATCTAATGGAGCTTCAGTTGCTGGGTACGTCACTATCAGTTAAACCGTGTGTAGCAGCACTAAGTTAAACTCAGGATCCCGAGTCTGTACCTGTGGTGATTTAAACACCGTGTTTACTCCATTGTAATAAATATTCACCTACAATGTAGTAGTCATAGCAGACGATGCATTATAAGACATGAACATTACAAAATTATTTAGGGTCTTTAAGCGATGCAGGTTTCTGCTTAATGCATGGCAATGGTAGTTTTTTTGCAGAAACTTCATAATTAGCTTTCTGCATTAGATCTACTTTGTTCTACATTAAGCTGAAAGTCCGAGCCTGCAGTACTATACAGTACTTTGATTTTCTATGACTAAACACTTATATATATGTTGTTTTGCTTTTGTTTGGTTGTTTTTTATTTTTTTATAAAATAACTATTTCGAAAGAAGCTCAATGTGAAAAGTATTAAACAATAATTAAATAGTTGTGAGAAGCGCTATGAAAAGTGTCCAACTGCAATGAGTTTTGTCAAGAAACATGGCAGAAGCCTACGATTGTTTTGACATTTCTCCGCTGATGTTCTCGCTGTCAGACACGGACGGGGAGGATATTGCCGATCATGTTGGTCATTCATTTCGTTTGAACACCGAAAAGTTCAGCTCATTTTGTAATTAATCAATTATACCTCAGATGTGAAAACTGAAGTTTCAATTAACTTTGTAACAAAATTGTTGTGCTGTAAAGCTGACACTAAGTCAATCGATTAATAATCGGAAAGTTATCGATTGAAACCCTTTCGATAGAACCGATAATCGATTGGTCATTTTGCATCCGGTATATGTACCCCCACGAAAGCGCTCCGGTTTCAGGGAAGGTAACTGTGTTAAGGTGAATGTATAAAGATACACCGCATTTACTCCCCTTTCGTACTCAGTTGAGTCAATCTTTTATCATATCGTCCAATTAGTATCTACAAGGAGCGTTTTGCTGTGTCTTTGTTTGTGATAGGAACCATTTTATCACTACTGTGATACGGAGAGGTTAAAAATTACGAAAACCATCTAGGACGTGTGCGATTATGATTGGCTAATCTTTAGCCCGTTTCTTGTTTGAACAGCGTCTTTTTGTCATCTCTATTACTTCTCAGCTTTAAGTTGTAGACATTTTTACTGAAGTAATTATCACCAGGGTATCAAATAGTTTGGCTCCTGATCAGACGCCGAGTTACTCGGTGTCTGATCAGGAGACAAACTGTTTGCAGATACGTGTCCTCTCCGACATGGCAGTTAGGAGTGTTTAGGATTTCATCAGATCGAAAACGTCGCATAGCGAATACGATATTCATAAAGGCCATGCTGTATGCTGTGTAGCATTAGTGAAGATCAATTGAGGCGTTTGGAAAGCTCGATTTGTGCAGGACTGCAGCCATGGCTAATGCGAAAATGTTTTTGTTCTGGGGCTCAGGGTCCATGCCAAGCTGGCGACCGATGATAGTTCTCGCAGAAAAGGGGCTGTTAAAGGGACTTCCGCAAAGGTTGATTTCCTTTGACAACGGTGAGGAAAAATGTGAAGACATCATGAAGCTGAATCCACGGGGACAGGTAAGTCTACTCTGTGGTACAGTGGAGAAAACGTTATTCTTTCCCGTTTAAACGCAAACGTACGCAAACGCAAAACACTAAAACGCAAAAAAGTACAACTTTTTTGACAATTCTGATAATTCATCTTTATCTTGGTGGCAAACAGTTTGGAGCCTGATCAGACACCGGGTTACCCGGCGTCTGATCTGGCTCCAAACTGTTTGTACTGCAAATAATAGTTTTTAGCGTAAACGCGTTTATTGGGAAAGAATAACGTTTTCTCCACTGTATTACAGGGGGGATTACTATGTGCTTGATCACTAACTTTTACAGGGGGAGATTACTCTGTGCATGTACACTAACAATAACAGGAGAGATTACTCTGTGCATGTACACTATCTATTAGAGGGGTGATTACTATTTGCATGTACACTAACTATTAGAGGGGAGATTACTCTGTGCTTGTACGCTAACTATAAGAGGGGTGATTACTATTTGCATGTACACTAACTATTAGAGCGGAGATTACTCTGTGCCTGTACACTAACTATTAGAGGGGTGATTACTATTTGCATGTACACTAACTATTAGAGGGGAGATTACGCTGTGCTTGTATGCTAACTATTACAGGGGATATTACCCCGGGGTTGTACACTAACTATTACAGGGGGAGATTACCCTGTGCTTGTACACTAACTATTAGAGGGGAGATTACTCTGTGCTTGTACACTAACTATTACAGGGGGAGATTACCCTGTGCCTGTACACTAACTATTACAGGGGAGATTACTATGTGCATGTTCACTAAACTATTACAGGGGAGATTACCCCGGGGTTGCACACTAACTATTACAGGGGATATTACTCTGTACATGTACACTAACTATAACAGGGGAGATTACTCTGTGCCTGCACACTAACTATTACAGGGGAGATTACTCTGTGCATGTACGCTAACTATTAGAGGGGAGATTACTCTGGGGTTGCACACTAACTATTACAGGGGAGATTACTGTGTGCATGTACACTAACTATTTGAGGGGTGATTACTATTTGCATGTACACTAACTATTAGAGGGGAGATTACTCTGTGCCTGTACAGTGTACACTAACTATTACAGGGGAAATTACCCCGGGGTTGCACACTAACTATTACAGGAGATGTTTTTTAAAATATAAACGCTAACTTGCTCAGAAATACATACAATACCATTACATGTTTTTTGAAGCCGAGTACAATATTTGTTCCCGTTTAAACCTAAATAAACGCAAACGCATTGTCATAAAACGTAGAAAATGACAATATATTTAAAATTCTTACACATATATTTTAATCTGAGTGGCTAATAGTTTGAAGCCTGATAAGACGACGGGTTACCCAGCGTCTGATATGTCTCCAACTGTTTGGACTGGAAATAAGTATGGTTTTAGCGCAAACGCGTTAATTGGGAAATAATAACTCAACTGTAACTGGGTGTTTGATCAGACTCCAAACTGTTATTTAGATTTAAATAGATTGTCAATATGTTCAAGAAGCTATATTTGTATGTTTAATTTTCTACATTGCATGGATTGCGTTCTTTTAAACGGGAAATAAGAACGCCCTCCCTAATGCACAGACACCGGGCCAAATGTTGCTTTAAGACAAAATGCCGATACAATGTACAGAGGAGAAAAAGTTATTCTTTCCCAATAAACGCGTTTTCGCTAAAACTATTATTTCTGTTACAAACAGTTTGGGACCAGATCATTACCCGGCGTCTAATCAGGCTCCAAACTGTTTGCCACCAAGATAAAAATGATTTATCAGAATTGTCCAAAAGTTGTACTTTTCTACGTTTTAGTGCTTTGCGTTTGCGTTTCGTTTGCGTTTAAACGGGAAAGAATAACAGCTTCTCTACTGTACGAGCAAGATGTAGGAACATTCTGCTTTACTTGCGACTTGCTTTACATGTAAGCGGCATTCTACATCAAGAATAAAAATAAACCTTCGTTTTAGCATCATAAAAGAGAGTCTTTCACGCATCTTCATATAACAACAATGCATCTTTGTACAGAGGAGACAACGTTATTTTTTCCCGTTTAAACGCAAACGAAACACAAACGCATAACGCTAAAATGTAGACAAATACCACTTTTGCTCAATTCTGACAGTTTAGAGCCTGATCAGACGCCGGGTGTCTGATCTGGCTCAATACTGTTTGCCAGGGAAATAATAGTTTTATCGTAAACGCGTTTATTGGGAAAGAATAACGTTTTCTCCACTGTAGTAATCTGAATAAGTCGGTGTTGGCATATGCAAGACTCCTGTACATGTATCTATCTTTCTTGGTTCAATTAACTCAATCTGAATTTAAGGATAAAAGAATACAATTGGATGTTAGCAGACGATATCGTAGAAGTGAAAGGATAAACTAAACCTTTGAATATGAAAACTGGTGTCTAGGGTTGTGATTTTCCAGACCCACTATGTACAGTGGAGAAAACGTTATTCTTTCCCAATAAACGCGTTTACGCTAAAACTATTTTTTTGCAGTACAAACAGTTTGGAGCCAGATCAGACGCCGGGTAACCCGGTATCTGATCAGGCTCCAAACTGTTTGCCACCAAGATAAAGATGAATTATCAGAACTGTCAAAAAGTTTTACTTTTCTGCGTTTTAGTGTTTTGCGTTTGCGTACGTTTGCGTTTAAACGGGAAAGAATAACGTTTTCTCCACTGTAACAGCATAATGTTATATTGATTGTGGTACATGTATCTCGAATTAAGGTTCATGTAATGTGTCTGTACGAGAAAAAAATACCCAAATTTGAAAAGTTGCAATACTCAATAACTATACCACATTGGCTAAAAATATTTTCACACAGCATAAATAAGTAGTCAATGAAAAGGAGCATGCCTAAATTTTCATTAATATAAGTGTACTTGTGATGTCAGAAGATCCAAAAGTAGCGAACTTGGAGTAAAAATAGCCTCTTCAGCAGAATATATCAAATCACTTAATGGCACGTATTTTCGGAAATCTGGTAGAATACATACAAAGAACCCATTACATACTGGGTACTCCTACACAGAATGTCTTACAAAAGTCAGAAAAAACCCTTGTAATTGGCCCTTAGAATACCCCATGCTTGATTCAAGGGCAGCCATTTGCATTTTACAAATTTGTAGAAGTTTGCTAACATTTAAAGTCCATTTACTCCAAATCTACAAAACCGATTGACAATTGTTATATACGTGCGGACAGAGAAAAGAACAAGCAATATGATTGATGGAATGTCACTCACCCGAATCACTGCAGTTAGACAATATATCCGTTCAATTATATCAAGGTCACCGAAATATGTCATTTGTCGACTTTTCCGATTAATCCGCATTTTCTCATTTTTTAATATCCATATTTTCAACTTTTATTTCAGTACACTATTGTTGTTTGATACATACACAATAAAATAAGTGCATTGCGCATTACTTTCGATCATAAATTTCTCCGTATGTCACGATTCTTTAGCGGATTACTTGTCGGAAAGTAATTTCGTCCCTGTACAGCTGACCTTTGTTTCAGGAAAATCAACAGTTTGTCCCTTTAAATCACCTTTTTACACCCATTCAAGTATTCCACATCTTTCCGGCTATTGTAATGTTGATTAATATTTCACTTTGCATTGCGATCTCTATTATATAAAGCTTACATTGTTGTGAAACTATTCAAGCCTTTGGCAGGTACAGGGGTAAATGCTCATGTACAGTGGAGAATGTGTTATTCTTTCCCAATAAACGCGCTTACGCTAAAACTATTATTTGCAGTTCAAACAGTTTGGAGCCAGATCAGACGCCGGGTAACCCGGCGTCTGATCATGCTCCAAACTGTTTGCCACCACGATAAACATGAAAGATCAGAATTGTCCAAAAGTTGTTATTTTCTACGTTTTAGTGCTTTGCGTTTGCGTACGTTTGCTTTTAAACGGGAAAGAATAACAGAATCGCCACTGTATATACTATTGCACGAGTTGGACAAGGCTTTCTATGGTGTCCTAGTAGGGACACAACCGACGATTTCGTTGGGCAGAGACACACAATTCTTTTTTGTCCTTACTACTTTTTTCACGTTTATTCTGCTTCTGCATTTCACACATACACTCACATTAAAATACTGTAATAGTTCATGAGTATAATTATGCCACTACCACCCTGATAGCCTTACTTCAGTAGTTGTAAGAATTTAAAAACAATCATAAGGGCACAGATATTTGAAAATTTAGTCAGAAACAATCATATATTAATTTATCTGATGCTCAATTTGGTTTTCGTTCTAGGGGATCCTGCGTTTTACAGTTAATTGAATACATAGATGATTAGTCACATTACATTGAGGGTGATAGAATTTGGGAAAATATATTGTATATTTAGATTTTGTCAAAGCTTTTGAGAGCATTGTACATTAACGTTTTCTCGCAAAGTATCAGTATTTGGTATCAGAGGGCCCGTTTTGTCATGGAAACGTGACTTTTTTACTGGACGTAGGCAATATGTATCTGTGAAAGGACCCTGGTCTGTTTCGTGGGAAGACATTTTAAGTGGAGTACCCCAGGGAAGCATCCTGGGACCCATATTATTCATATGTTTATAATAAATGACCCCATACCCCTGAAGTTATACGTAGTATTGTGAAATTATTAGCTTATGGTACCAAACTATACAGCAAAGACATTAAGATTGATATTATCCAGCACGACTTAGATGCCTTACATATAGTCAAAGTGGCTGTTGCGTTTTAATGTGAAAAATTACAGAACCATACACTTTGGAAGAGACAACCAATATTATCAGTATACTTTGAACTTTGCGGACATTGAGTATGCTAGTGAAAAGGGGGATTTAGGGGTAATCTTAGGATTAAAAAGTAAGTAGACATATAGCTGAAAAAGATAACAAATCCAACAGTGTATTATCCTTAATAATCAGAATGTATGATTACATTTCGAAAAGCTATTTAGTATTTTTGTACAAAGCACTCGTCAGGTCAATATGTCAACACTATTATCATGTATTGTGGTATATATTCTTAAAAGAAGTGTTTAAAAATTATGTAAGCCTACCAATAAGCGTCTCCTGGATTGTCAACCTTACATGTACCGAAAGATTGGTTTTCAAAAATTGCTTGGTCATCGACGAAGTCGTGGTGATATGATACAATGTTGAAAATTATTTTAAGAAATGGAGGATATACATATAGAAAGATTTTACCTTAAAAATATTTTTCGAATTAAAAAAACACCATTAAGTTTACAACACTTTTCACAGAGAATTATAAACAACCGGATCTCACTTCAGTTTATATAGAATTAAAAAAAAAAAATTTGTTGATACATTTATATGCCGGATGAATTATTTTTGTAATCGAAGCTTCAATGTCATAGTCATGTGTTTGTGCACTTCATTGGATTAGAATCAAATATTGCATACTGTTTAATGAATAATTCAGTTGAGAGGGGTCGAAATGGAATATTCTTAATAATTAGAATGACCACACAGCATCTGGAAACAAACATCTACTTGATAGGCATTTAAAATGATGTTTAAAAAAGCACTAGTAACCACTGTTCCCTCCATTTTACGGATACATTGCAGAATACGTCCCCTCATTGATTTTACGTAACGTTTCAAATACGTTGGCATTCCAACCAAAATGCACTAGGAGGTCATTATGGTATAAATTTGATGATTTGACCCGACCTTGTTATCAAATACATCCGATATGTGTTCTATGGGGCTCATGTCCGAGGATAAAACAGGCCAAGGCAGAACGTTAATGTATTTTAGCAAGAAATTGTGTGGTGATACGCGCCGTGTGATGCTTTATACATGTATTGTCAAGCTGAAAATGCCAGGCCCTTCCTTTCTTTTGCATGAATCGAATCACTTTGCTATTTAAAACATTGATGTAACGCTGAGCATTGGCATTTTATTGAATAATAACCAAGTCAATTTCCAGAGTTCTAATTTTCCCAAACCAAACCATAGCGCTGCCACTACCCATTATTTCTCTCTCAAACATATCGTTCTCCACGGTCACTCCTCCTTTTTGCGCATTGAGGCGAGCGGACCGTGGCGAGATTCTCTTGCCTTCGCGGTAATGAATGTAGCGCTGTTTACAGTGAAACACCTGTATCTGCGCACGTGCAAAGTAAGGAACACGTTGGCAAGCTTAGACGCATAAAGAGACCTGGGATTTGAATAGCAATTGTGTAATCGTTATACGCAATGAAGTCATAATAATCATGTATGTAACTTGCAACATGCGTTAAAACACAGTTATAGAAGAATTCTAGGAAGAGGATGGGGTTATAAAGAAGCAGATCCTCACGCGAGAGCCCAACAACGATTCTCAATGTATTCTCAAGGTATAATTCAGTTAAAAAAGGATGAAAAAATAATACAGCCTGCATATTTATACATGTAATAATGTTTAACAGAGGCTCGTGTTGCCCACCATACTTTGGAAAAAATAAGTAGTCCCCCATTGCAAAATAGTGTTGTCCTTGAAAATTGTCAAATATTCCATGACTTCTTCTGTTGTTATTTGAGTGGATTTCATCAGGATTTTGGTCCTACTACCTCATGTAAAGCATATTCTTCAATATAGAGGAAGGATTTGTTGAATTTCAGTACAGAAAATTTGCTGCACATTTTGGTGCAAATCCAAACATTTTGTTCAAAATCAAGATACACAGTTTTCCTTTCAAATTGTAAGCTATCTCATAAGCTTGTTCATTTTAATACGAACATTTTGATATGAAATTATGCGACATTGCTCCATAAATGACCAAAATATCACCTTTCAAAAATGCACCAAAAAACACTTTACAAGAACCTTAAGCGAGTGTAGAGACTCAAGATTATTGGTAAAATCAGATCATTGGAAAGGCCAAATCTTAGACTACGTGTGATAAAAAAGAATATAAACGTGATTTACAAATTGTCATGTAGAATAACATAATGTGTTTATTAATAGTATGTTGTTGCAGCTTGAACTATTCGCTTCTTTCTCAAATACATGTACAACTGTACATGAATGTGTCAACAGAATTGTGCCCATTGCAAGAAGTTTGGAGCCTGACCAAACACCGGGTAACTCGGCGTCTGATCAGACTCCAAACTGTTTGCCATTCTGGTTTTAATAGTTTGTCTAAAACATCTAAAAGAATGTCATGTTAAACAGTCAAACCTGTATTTAGCTACATGTACCCATGAATGAAGATGCAGTGTTTTTTTTAATACAGGTGACCGCTTTATGCAGTGCAAAAGTCATGTAGACGGCTCCTGTATGAGCCCTTTGCATGACTTTTGCACTGCATTAAGTTGCTACATGTACAGTGCCTGACATGAATCCAACAAATATACAGTGGAGAAAACGTTATTCTTTCCCAATAAACGCGTTTACGCTAAAACTATTATTCCCATTGTAAACAGTTTGGAGCCAGGTCAGACGCCGGGTAACACGGCGTCTGATCAGGCTCCAAACTGTTTACAACTCAGATTAAAATAAAGTGTTAGAAATTTCTACAAACTGACATTTTCTACATTTTAGTGATGTGCGTTTGCGTTTCGTTTGCGTTTCAATGGGAAAGAATAACGTTTTCTCCACTCTATCGTCTTTCAGTGGTCACTTTACACGCAAACGAAACACAAACGCAATGCACTAAAATGTACAGAATAACAATTTTTTGATAATTCCGACTATTCATTTTTATACGAGTGGCAAACAGTTTGGAGCCTGACCAGACGCCGGGTTACCCGGCGTCTGATATGGCTCCAAAAAGTTTGTCATGGCAATAATACTTTTAGCGTAAACGCGTTTATTGGGAAAGAAAAACGTTTTCTCCATTGTATAAACAAGATTAAGTTTTTACCCATAACCTTTATTCTTCGTTTTGAAGATATACAATCACTTAAGAAGGTTGAAAGTAACGCAGAATGCGTTTTAAACACATACATGCACTTGAAACGGGTTGAAAATAATGGAGCAGAATGTGCCTTATAATAATATGCGTTTTTTCAGGAAATATTTGTGCGAAAATACCCTTTTGTAAAATGTTTTAACTAATCTTCTTTGGTAGGTTCCAACATTCAAAGATGGAGATAAGGTCTTGAATGAATCCGGCGCTATCTGTATGTACCTTGAGAACAACTACAGCAACGACAAAAACCGACTTATTCCAACTGACCAAGCAGCCCAAGTACAGATGTTTCAGCGAATATTCGAATGTGAAAACGTCATGACAAAAGTCATAGATCCTATTGCGTACACTCGATTTCTTACAGACAAGACGAATTGGAACACAGATCAGTTCGAAGTGGCAAGGGCCGAACTAAAGCTTTGGAATAGCTATCTAGAGGGCGCTGAGTACCTAGCCGGAAGTAGTTTCTCAATTGCGGACGTAATGTTCTTCCCGTATTTGGCTCTCCTTGTAAGACTGGGAGTGAAATTCGAGTCAAATAAGAACTTGTTGAAGTATTATGACAATATTTGTAAAAGACTATCGGTTCAAGAATCTTGGCCTCCCCACTGGCGAGAAAATGCCCCACTCAACACCCTTGATGATCTAGTAGCCTAGTCATGCCGGACTACTGCACAGTATACCAAAGACATCGAAACCAAACATAACCATTTCCTTGATAACAATTTTTGCAAATCACGTATTGTTATAAAAATCTGTATACTGTTTAAACTTTAAAGCATAGTGAAAATAAAGCAGAAAGTAACTATTATAGGAGCTACGGTTTAACCTTGTCATGCTTTAAGCTGCTACAGTGGAGAAAATGTTATTATTTCCCAATAAACGCGTTTACGCTAAAACTATTGTTTACATTACAAACAGTTTGGAGCCAGATCAGACGCCGGGTAACCCGGCGTATAATCAGATTCTAAACTGTTTGCCACTCAGATTAAAATAAATCGTTAAAATGTTCAAAGAAGTGCACTTTTCTCCATTTTATTGCATGTGTTTGCGTTTCGATTGCGTTTAAAACGGCAAAGAATAACGTTTTCTCCACTGTACCCGTACTCAAATACCACCAATGGCTATGCATTTGAGGTGCTTCTATCAAGGAGAAGGACAAAGCCCTCTAAAACGTCGTTGAAAGACTTACAGGGGAGAAAACGTTAGTCTTTCCCGTTTAAACGCAAACGAAATAAATAATAATGATTGAGACTTTAATCATCTGACTTGCGAAAACATTTGACCTTGTCGTATAAGTTTTATAAAACGGGTACCAGAGTCTTATCAAACGTAGTACATGTATGACGCAATTTGTATTGTCGTAAGTCAGATTCTAAAATTCTCAATTATTATTTCTTTCTCCATCTAATCTTCCCTTGTGACGTCTCTTTGGAATCGTCTTGAAAACAGGATTAGATGGAGAAATCAGAAATTATACGTATTTTAAAGTTTTGACTTACGACTGTTTTTGTCGTACGACGTTGCATAAGACGGGTCCTTAACAGCATTCGAGGGGCACGATTCCAGATCAGGATCAAAACAGTTCAACAAGTTCTGCTTTAGTCGTATACTTTGTTGACATTTAGCGGTTATCAAAATGAAGACATACTGAAAAGGACCAGCCATGTATGGCTTATGCAATTGCTCTTTTACTTTCTGTAGTTAGGGGTCCCTAAAACTTTATCACGCTGAGTGTGATTTGATATGCATTTATAATCAGCTTGACTATATGCTATAAGCCGATTTAAACGGTGACTAATCTGAATCAAAACTGTTCAACACTTGTATTGGCGCTATTTGTACAAAAAACATGGCATAAAACAGTATTTAATAATTAGTTTGCATACGGCAAGACTAGAATCACCGGTAAGTTAGTGGACACAGTGGGTACACGTTAATTTTTCGTGCGCTTAAACAATATGCTCTTACCCTTTTCCTGCTGGTCGCGACTTAACTGATTTTTACAAACAGTTAGGATCCAGAACTGTTTGACACTCGTCTTTAGGTTTCTTTACTTTAAAAATGTATAAATCTAAATTTCACCAAATTTGCAGACGACAATTTAGAAGCAGACGATATCACCACCGGATAAGGGTTAAAAACCATATCAGTAGTCAAGTAACCCAACTTGGAAAGAATAACGTCTTCTCCTTTTTAATTTTAATTAATGTGTTTGTTTTGTGCCATTTGAAAATAAGCAATAAAGAAGTACTCATCTTATCTTTTCTGAGTTTTCTCGGTGTCTAACATGAAGCCTGTGGTGATTGTAATACAGTACAGAAGAAAATTAACTCCCGGACAAGTTGTTTCTATAATTTAGGTCGAAGTCAAGGTCAAGGGCACAGTGAAATGAAATCTCGACACAATGCGTATCCCTATCTCACATTATAATATGAAATATACTCAGGACAAGTTAATTCTATAATTGAGGCCAAATGTCAAGGTCAAGGTCAAATGAAAATGGTACGCGCCATACTGACACACCGAAGTTTTAACCTAGCTGACGTGTAATAGTAAATAGGCCATACACATGCGCTTTATTAAGTCAAAGGTCAAGACGTTGACCAAAGTGATCTAAAATTGGTATGCAACACTCCGTCATTACAACATGTACTACGTGTAATACCAAATTTGGTATCTATTGTACTTGATAGCTGATTTTGTTCTGAATAATTGAGATCAAAGGTCAATGATATTGTGGCCTAAAATGGTATGCAACACTCCGTCACACCAGCTTCTGTATGTAACATTACATTTGGTATCAGTAGCCGATTTCGTTTTCAGAAATTGAAATCAAAAGTCAATTTAACAATGAGCTAAATGTTTAACGTCGCTTCCAAAATGTACTTACACGCCAAATTCAGGTACCCCTTTTTGATATAGTAAAGGGAGTATCCTCAGGAAAAGCTCTTTCAATCATATTATTGGCATAATTGAATATTAGAGACCTTTGTCAATACAAAACAAATGTTATAATAATATGTTATACATCGCCCCCTCTCTACAACGACACCTAATGGAAGACAAACAAATGTGTTCGTTGTTCGGAGGGAGTCGTTATAGAGAGGGAAATTGGCTTACATTTGCAATCTGCTTGAATCCAGATCAGACGCCGCGTTACGCGGCGTCTGATCTGAATTCAAGCTGTTTGTCACTCGTTATTAAGGGTTTTCTGTAAAAAGAAGTCCTTTATGTAACTTTTAGAAAAAAACAGCAGACGATAATTTTAAGCAGACAATATTGCAGCAGTAAAAGCGTTAGACATTTATGTCCCGTTTAGGGAATGGCGACGAGGGTCGTTGTAAGGAGGGAGTCGTTGTTGGGAGGGCCGTTGTAGAGAGGAAACGCTGTATAAATATTGTGTAAGGTGTGCTGAAGAATGACTCCCAGACCCCAACACACTTATGACAACAATGAGGTCCTGCTTTTGACAAGGCCTGACAAAAATATTATTGGCGCGGCCATCAGGCCGGACCAAACTGATTTAACGTTATCTCGTGTTTACATGTCATCATGGTCCTCTTGCTATTATCATCCATCTCACCATGATTGTTAAATTTATTTAGGAAAAAATCTCTTATTTTGACCAGTTCGAACATACGGTAGCTGAAGTCATCAAACGTTTTGAGAAATAACAGATGACACTTTAAAAGCAAACGACATTGCAGCAGTTATGACGTCATCATCTTTAAAAGTGTCGTCTCCTTTGATTTCTCAGTTTGGTTAACCCGGCGTCTGAACTGGCTCCAAACTGTTTACAATGGGAATAATAGTTTTAGCGTAAACGCGTTTATTGGGAAAGAATAACGTTTTCTCCACTGTAAGTCGACTAATTGTAAAGTTTGATTTTATTACTTTAAGATATACTGTACTGATAAGCCCCGTTTAAAATTTGAAATATGGATATATTCGGTTTTTGAAAGCGAGTCGGAGATATATCGAAGTTCGACTTCATGTTTAGATAATGGTTAAAATCATGAGTTTACTTGCAATTTTATCTCAAATTAGGGCGACTCTCTACAAGTTCTCAATGTATCTAGATACTGTACCGTTTAGAACGCCACCTGTGGGGGTACTGTGATGATGCGTACGGGGGTAAGACTCAAAACAAGACAACAGCTGAACTGCATTATTTGATATCTGTGAATTGAATGTATAGCTATTGGATCTGTAATTGTTATTAAATTTATAACTTTTTTATTACACAAGCTTTAAATAAGATAAGCTAAACTCTGATGGTTGGCATTCTGAAATAAGTATGGATTGTTGTTATGATCAGATGATAAAATAAACTGTATTACTAGTTGATAGGTTGTAAAGTCATTTCAACCCCATGATGCAAATGGTATATGGTTTGAATTTTGTAAATATTTATCACATTTCAATGTTTAGATAGATCTACTATTTCATATTTTAAAAAAAAATGTTATTAAATTAATTAATAATTATTACACAATCTATTTAAATAAGCTAAAATCTAATGTTTGGCATTCTGAAAGAGGTATGGATTATTGTTATCATTATAATTATTATTATTGTTTGATAGAATAATGTTCAATAAACTATATATATATTAGCTTGTTAAGTCATTTCAACCACATGATCATATGCAATGGCATATGGTTCTGTTTTTGTTAAACTTTGTCAACTTTCAATGTTCAAATAGATAAACTATTTCATATCTAAAAAAATGAGACAGGCTGTAATAACTACTTCAAATGGATAATTCCAGTTTTTAAATACTTTTAGCCCATTTTAAACTACCAAAGTGACCTGTAATGCAAAATGACAAACATTACACCACCTCAACGTAACTTTATAGCAGGGTTTGCACACATTTTACGGGCGATTTATACATACATGTACATGTATACAGAGAGATAGGGTTACTAAGCTGAATACATGTTGAAATTGATTGATCTAACGTATTCATATTTCGGCAATTTGTCTAATGCTCTTGGAACCCCCTATAAAACATAAAAAAAATTCCATGAAACAATCCTAAGCCAGTCTTCCAAAATCGCATACATATATGTAGTTATGTAACTGTACCACGTATCTGATGTTCCTTTTTTCAAAGATGTTTAATGTTTGCTTTAAATCTCCAGCTAATTGTTTTCTCACTAGAATTGATATTTTCGATTATTGGGGAACATCTTTGGGGTATTTGAATTCAAGGGCGTTTTGGCGTTCGGCTTTTAGAGGGGTACACTTATGTTTCCTATCGACGTTTGGTGACGACTGCATAAAACGTGGTGTAGGTGGCTTTGCAAAGACCTTACACAAGATTCTAGGCATTGGCTGAACATTTCGTTTCTTCTGTACGTGCAGTCACAGCTTTTTGCTTGTCATGGTATAGTCTGTACCTATACAATAGTATCTCATATGATAGGCTCTATACCAAAATAAAAATGTTAGCAACAATTTCATAGTTATTAACTATAATATACTGTGATTGAGTACGTGAGCTATGATAAACCATGAGAAAAACATAGAGAAATATAGGGACGACCCTAGACACCATAGCTTTCTACCTAAAACATGCACCTCTCCCCCGTGCGACACATGAATTGACCTCCGAGCGACACATCGCTTTTATGACAATAATCGGTTTAATTTAAACTTAAATTTTTCATGAAATCAACCTGAATGTATCGGATAACATCGTAGTCTTTCAATACGTATCAAATGTTTGAAAACCGCTCTTTGAAAGCAAAGAAAAACGCCAAAGCGAAGGTTAATTATGTCTGAGCGCTGTGGCCACGAACATTATGCTTAAGTGTTTGAAAAACCAGGACACTCTGTGTTACAAATGTATGACAGGTGGCGTTCTACACACGATTCTAATTACAACATTAACATGACATTATGATTTTAACCCATTTGCGCCAAGTGAATTCTTCCATTCTTATATATTGGATAAGTCCATTTTTATCAAAGGGATGCTTGGTCAAAATTTTCATTTTCATTTTGTTTTATATTGAAATTCCTATCAGCAAACAATGTAGATTCTGATCAGACGCCGCATAATGCGGCGTCATATCAGAGTCTACACTGTTTGCCTATGTCCAATATATATGGATGGGTTAACATAAGATCTATAATACAGTAGAGAAAACGTTATTCTTTCCCAATAAACGCGTTAACGCTAAAACTATTTTTGCAGTGCAAACAGTTAAAGGAGCCAGATCAGACGCCGGGTAACCCGGCGTCTGATCAGGCTCCAAACTGTTTGCCACTCAGATTAAAATAAATTATCAGGAGTGCCAATAAGTTGTCTTTTTCTACGTTTTAGTATAATGCGTTTGCGTACGTTTGCGTTTAAACGGAAAAGAAGAACGTTTTCTCCTCTGTAGCTGTGTCGTGTAAAAGCCGTACTTTCGACGGAAAATGCCGAGTGATTTCCCGATAACCAGTCATCATCGGTTTTCCCCGCGTTTGCATGTACATGGGCAGTCATTCTAAGTCGATACACAGAACGAGTATTGGTCTAGACATAGTAGGTTGTGTAACAGTTGAGCGGTGCATATAGCTAGAGCAAAGTCGAATTGCATAATGCCGGAGAACGAAAATATGTTCCTTTATTGGGGGTCTGGTTCAGCCCCTTGCTGGAAGGCAATGCTGGTCCTAGCGGAGTATGGACTGTGGGATGGGATAGATCAGAAGCTGTTGTCGTTTTCGGAAAAGCAGCACAAGTCTGAAGAGGTTCTCAAGTTGAATCCACGTGGACAGGTCAGTGTGACATTATTAACAATAACACACACGTGTATAACCGGCATGTACAGTGGAGAAGAAGTAATTCTTTCCCGTTTAAACGCTTGCATAACTTTTAAAAATGTCAATGAAACGCAAACAAACGCACAGCAATAGAATATAGAAAATAACACCCTTAGAATTAACAATGATGACTATTTAATTGAATCAGAGCGGCAAACAGTTTGGAGCCTTACCAGACACCGGTTTACCCGGCCTTTCAACTGGCTGCGAACGGTTTGCATTGGGAATAATTGTTTTAAGCCCTTTCAACCCTAAACATTGCCGGTTTGGACTCTTCTATCAGGCATTTTGAAACAGTCTACTCGTAACTGTTGCATTGTAAGTAGATCTATGACAACAAAAAACAGTGAAAGGGTCAAACAGTGTAGACCTATAGGAGCCCTCTGATCAGGGTCTACAATAGTCCACTGTATGTACAGTAAGAGACAGCAAGCTAGTTTTAGACTTCAGACGCTGTCCTCCCGTCAAAAGTTAACTTGTCGTCACAGGGGTTCATTGATGAGACTAAGTCTACACTGTTTGCATATGTAACCAGTAATCACTACAGAGGGCTGTAGGGTTGAAAGGGTTAGCGTGAAAGAATAACGTCTTCTCCACTGAACAGAAATCTACTCCTTTTACAACATGGTTAGGTAGGTGCCCTACATGTAATTTATTGATCGTTTCAGACACGAACAGTGAAAGGGTGAATCTAGATCTACTTATAGCAGCCAGAAATCTCATGTAGATCTATGAGCTGTTAATTTTACTTCATCTTGCTTTTACATGTAGTTTACACTTGTCTTTGATTTATACATTTACTGTCAGTGATTCTTTTCTGTAGTTTCAATCCATTATCTCGACTCATGTAGGAGCCCACTGATCAGAGTCTACACTGTTTGCAAAGTACAAATGTACTCTCCACAGGTTCATAACTAGTAAGTGGGTAAAATCGGAAATTATAACTTTGGCTCGCTCAATTCATACACTGTACAGGGGAGAAAAATCCAGTATCCTTTCCCATTTAATCGAAAACCAAACGCACCCGGCGTCTGATCTGGCCCTAAACTGTTTGCAAAGGAAATAATAGTTTTATCGTTCACGCGTTTATTGGGAAAGAATAACGTTTTCTCCACTGTACGCCTTGTCAGCAGAACGTTTGGATCTGCTCCAGTACGTTGTACAGTGGAGAATACGTTATTCTTTCCGTTAAAACGCAAACGAAACGCGAACGCAAAACTTTAAAATGTAGAAAAGGTAACCTTTTTAACAATTAGATTTAGCGTAAACGCGTTTATTGGGAAAGAATAACGGTTTCTCCACTGTAATTCCAGTTGATTGACCGACAACTATAGACTGTAACCTTGTGTTGAATAGTTTGACTGTAAGATTACAAATCTCAAACCGCTTACATAACCTAAACTTAACACGCTATGAAATTGTTGTCTGCAAAACATTCTCGTCTGCGAACATGTTCACACTTGATTTACATGTATATCTATATAAATAAAAAGCAAACAATTTCAGCAAATATCAGAGTTTCAGAAAGGTTTGAGTCCAGACGAGACGCCGAGTTACTGGGCGTGTGATCTGAATCCAAATTGTTTGTAATTGTTTTCATAAAGTTACCCATAGCATGCAGAAGGTTAGCTTATATTTTAACCCAACTAAAAATTTTATCAACCCCTGTCTGTTACCCCTTACCATAGACTAAGGGCATAGTGTATGTCAGCTTCATATTTCTTGTCTGCCCTTTTAAAGTTTGGTTTTTACGTAGTAAACGGAGGGACTATTAATTTTTATAGGAGCATCACCTTGTTTGGGTCCAGATATGACACAAATGTAGCAGGTTTTGTTTTTTTGGCAATTGAAGTACATACACGCATTATGGAATTTGTAAGGTACATGTAGTTTAGTTTCGAGGTTACAGTGGAGAAAACGTTATTCTTTCCCGTTTAAACGCAAACGAAACGCAAACGCATATCACTAAAATGTAGAAAATGTCAGTTTTTAGAAATTTCTAACACTTTATTTTAATCTGAGTTGTAAACAGTTTGGAGCCTGATCAGACGCCGGGTAACCCGGCGTCTGATCTGGCTCCAAACTGTTTACAATGGGAATAACAGTTTTAGCGTAAACGCGTTTATTGGGAAAGAATAACGTTTTCTCCACTGTCACATGTACATTCAGTTGAGAAGATTTTGTTCTTTCCAGTTTTAAACACAAACGAAACGCAAATGCATTGCAATAGATGGTTGAAAATGACAACTTGTTGACGACATTTTCTGACTGTCCATTTTTAATCTGAGTGGTAAAAATATAATTTCCTGTAAACCGTTTGGAGCCTGATCAGACACCGGGTTACCCGGCGTCTGATCTGGCTGCAAACGGTTTTGGAATGGAAATAATAGTTTTAGCGTATTAAAGCGGATTTATTTGGAAAGAATAGGGTCTAAGGCTGCACTGTTTGCTACATGTATTTAGTATGAAATGAACACTATAGTGTCTTCATACATGTATCTTGCGTGTATGTTTGTAACGAAATCTTCCAGTAAGTACAGATCATTGAAATAGCCAGTCATATATGGGATATGCATTATTGATGATTTTGAGTGGTCGGAATATTAAGTGGTAACATATTGTTCCCTATAAGAATACTTGTCATGCAAACAGTAAGACTGGCCTGTAAGCTTAGATTATAAATTATAAGTTCCCCCTTATTTCCATAGAGACTTGTCTTTTCCTAGCATGAACTACATGTGGAGAAAACGTTATTGTTTCCCAATAAACGCGTTTACGCTCAAACTATTAATTCTATTACAAACAGTTTGGAGCCAGATCAGACGCCGGGTAACCCGGCGTCTGATCAGGCTCCAAACTGTTTGCCACCAATATAAACATGAATTATCATAATTGTCCAAAAGTTATACTTTTTCTACGTTTTATTGTTTTGCGTTTGCGTTTCGTTTGCGTTGAAACGGGAAAGAATAACGTTTTCTCCACTGTGCCGGGCAAAGAGGCAGGAATAAGGCAACAGTGGCACATACATGTATTGAAAACAGAATACATAACAAAAAATATCTTATTTATCAGACTAGTACATGTAGTCTAGCAAACAGTGTAAACCGAAATCCGAATGCATCCGCAAAATCTCTCTGATCAAGGTCTGAACTGTTTGTCATTTTGAAATAAATTACAGAAAACAACCCAAAGTTATCTTAAATTGGCTAGACTTTAAAATTTGAAACTGGAAGTGTCCATTAATTATTCCGAAAATTGTATCCAAACATAAACTTTAAAGTTTAAACCCTCCTGTAGCTTGTTACAGATGACCATAAAAGCAGGTTGAAATTAGAGCATTCTGCTTTACTTTCCCCTTGCTTTAACCCTTCCCCCCATAGAAGCGCCTTTTAGCGGTTATTATTTATTCCTCCGCTGTAGAAAATAGTTCCAATTTAATCAGACTCAGCCATGAATATATAGAATAGGGAATATTTCTATATTCTAATATATGTAAGCTTAAAGCAGGCTGAAAGTAAAGCAGAATGCGCCTTACGGCGCATTCTGCTTTACTTTCAACCTGCTTTAATTGGTCACCTACCTTCAAATACTAGAAATAGGCTATAAGGTAAAGGGTTTAAACAAAATTAGATATTAGGAATATTTCTTCTGTTGCATATTCATTACCGTATTATATGGAACTTTTTCTTAAGTGGGGGAATTTATTGAATACATTGTATAGTGGGGAATACGTTATATTCTCTCCTTAGTGTTTACGCTAAAATTATAATTTCCATTACAAACAGTTTGGAGCCAGATCAGACGCCGGGTAACCTGGCGTCTGATCAGGCTCCAAACTATTTGCCACACAGATTAAAATGAATAGTCAGAATTGACAAAACGTGGTAATAATCTACATCTTAGTGCTTTGCGTATGCGTTCCGTTTGCGTTTAAACGGAACAGAATACAGTGGAGATTGTGCTATTCTTTACCAATAAACGCGTTTACGCTAAAACTATTATTTGCAGTGCAAACAGTTTGGAGCCAGATCAGACGCCGGGTAACCCGGCGTCTGATCAGGCTCCAAACTGTTTGCCACCAAGATTTATATCAGAATTGTCCAAAAGTTGTTCTTTTCTACGTTTTAGTGCTTTGCGTTTGCGTACGTTTGCGTTTAAACGGGAAAGAATAACAGATTATCCACTGTAGCGTCTTTTCCACTGTATTTATGAAGTAAAGGATTAAGTTTGCAATATTGCTACATTGTGTATTGAACATTGCTTATTTCATTTGTTTTCCAGCTGCCTACGTTTAAAGACGGCGACTTGGTTATAAACGAGTCCAATGCTATATGTATGTATCTAGCTGACAAATACGGCAAGGACAAGATTCAACTGATTCCAGCTGACCTGAAAGAGAAGGCCGCTATATTCCAGAAAATGTTCGAGTCTGATAACATCCAGTCCGGGATTATGCTGCCAATCGTTTACTACAAATTTAGGACCCCGGCAGCGGAAAGAAAGGCGGAATACCTTCAGGAGAAGGCCAAGTCTGCCAATGAAGAATTGAAGAGATGGAACGACTTTCTGGAGGGCAAAGATTACTTAGCGTGTGGCAAGTTCACTATGGCAGATGTTTTCTTCTTCCCGTTTCTGGCATTTATGGTCAGGTCTGGCGTTGAATTCAAGAAGTTCACGAACTTGAAGCGATATTACGACGTCATTGTTGAGCGCCCGTCAGTGAAGGCGACATGGCCGCCACACTGGAAAGAACCTGCTACACAGAAATTACTGGACGAGCTGGACTGTTGAATTTTTGAAGATTGACTGAGGGGGGACCAGAGAGGAGGATAAACATTAACACAGGGCTGCCATAAGTTGACACAAAAATTCTTAAGATTTCCAAATTTGCATTTTTCATGTGCGATTAAACGAATCGTACCATTACCCCATCGGCTGTTTCTAGTTTTGTTGACACCTGACTACCTAAAGCAGGTTGCAAGTAAAGCAGAATGCGCCCTAAGGCGCATTCTGCTTTACTTTCAGCCTGCTTTAAACTACCATGTAATAGAAAAATTCCGGAGAAATGGCAGCCCTGTTACAATGTAACAGTAATCTCGTCGACAGAGTACACTAAAGTGTAGAAGACTTATTCTTTCCCGTTTATGATGAATGAACCATTGAGTGGCGAGTTAGGAGTCTGATCAGACGCCGGGTTATCCTGCGTCATATATGACTCCAAACTGTTTGCACGGAAATACATTTTAGCGTTAACTTATTTATTGGGAAAGGATGACGTCTACTCCACTGTTATGTACTTTACAGCTCATTCTTTGTTAATGTGCCTCTATACATACACAGTATTTTTTCTGCTTGACACAACTCAACTCATTCATTGCTGTATAATCGTCTGCTTTAAAAAGTGTCGTTTTCTATTTTGCCAACAAAATTAATTCCCAGTATTTTGACTTAAAGCGACTCGCAACCAGATGGTGCATTTGCAAAAATAAGATAAAATACTCAAATATAACCAAAAGGGTAGCAGTATCGTGCATCTGGCATTGGAAAAATATGACCAGTCTAAAAACACCCTCTAGAAATGTCTTCAAATTTATTTTTTTAGTTATTTTCCATCGCTTTATCCATAGCGTCTACAGTTGCTATAGAAATTGATCACGGGCTAAGACATAAACCCGAGCGGAATTATGCAGTTGTATATATACTCTTCATCGCTTCCCACTAAAATACGTTAAATCGATCCCAGATGTATGAATAGTTCCGTGGCCCAGTGGGTCAAGCGGTGTCCATTTTGACTTATGTCCGCCCATGCCGGCTCACGGTTCGATTCCCACCAGAGCTCAATATTTTTTTTATTGAAATGCATTTTTTTAAACAGAATTTCTAATTCTTACCCGTTTATATAAGCGTTTGTCACATATTTACAAATTACTATTTTTAATGCTATATCTGGTTGCGAGTCTCTTTAAGAAATATTGAAAATGAATACATGTGGGATATCAATTTCCAGTCATGATTTATGACTTTCAGCAATAATTTTTATATTGAAATAAATGCCAAACAGTTTGAATCCTGATCAAACACCGTGTTACGCGGCGTCAGATCTGGATCGAAAATATATGTTAACAAAGACGATTGAGGCATTGGCAGAGAGCGTTATGTATGCCATTTTGTTATACATGTATACTAGGAGACAAATTGAGTTGCTAGAATCAGAATATTAAGTGAACACAGACCACTTATATGCTTACATGTGACGGGGCTGCCATTTCTCCTGTTTTCCAAAATCTTATGATTTTTCCTCATTCCTCGGAACCCAAGGACTTTTCCCGAAATCTTCGGATTTCTGCTCTTACTTTCAAAATTTGAAATTTTATGGGGTTTTAACTTAGGAAACATTGATATGGGTGTCAAACAGTTAAGATCCAGATCAGTAACACGGCGTTTGATCTGGATCTTAAATGTTTGCGTAAGAATGTTAGTGCTATAGAGCCTGGCAGTGAAAAGATACAGGTACAGTGGAGAAAACGTTATTCTTTCCCAATAAACGCGTTTACGCTAAGACTATTATTTCCATTGCAAACAGTTTGGAGCTAGATCAGACGCCGGGTGACCCGGCGTCTGATCAGGCTCCAAACTGTTTGCCACCAAGATCAAAAATAGTTATCAGAATTGTCAAAAAATTGTACTTGTCTACGTTTTAGTGTTTTGCGTTTGCGTTTCATTTCGTTTAAACGGGAAAGAATAACAGATTCTCCACTGTACGATTCCTAAAATCGCGCTTCAAGATTTGGAAATCTTAGGATTTTTATGAGCAAGTTATGGTAGCCCTGATGTGATCATCAATTGAATTTCAACGACCATTTTATGAAGATGCGGTTTATAACATTTTCAACGCCAAATTTAAATGTCTAATTTGTCCATTCCTTTGCTACATTGTAAGACTTTTCGTTTGTAATTTTATGCCAATTGAGAATGAGTGACAAACACTATGGATCCTTATCAGACACCGTGTTACGCGGGGCCTGATCAGGATCCGAAATTAATATTTTCAAACTTAAGTCGACTTAACGCCTACCTTGGTGATAAGGGTAATGTACATGTAATCAAGTGTTTTAGTGCAGAACATCGCGCAGTAGATTTGTCCTGTTTAATCAGCTCGCAGTCTTTAAGATATGTGTTAAGATATCGCTAGAATCATTCAACGTTGATTGCCAAAGATACATGAAGTGTTACGTGCAATTAGAATATACAAGTATTGTCATGTATGCTAATTTTGTCTTGTTATTTCACCATAGACAAAACCGGTAAAGAAAACCTGTCGTGTCCGCAGAACATTTTACTTTGCCATTACTACAGTGGAGAAAAACGTTATTCTTTCCCAATAAACGTGTTAACGCTTAAACTATTATTTCCATTGCAAACAGTTTGGAGCCAGATCAGACGCCGGGTAACCCGGCGTCTGATCAGGCTCCAAACTGTTTGCCACCAAGATAAACATGAATGATCAGAATTGTCCAAAAGTTGCACTTTTCTACGTTTTAGTGTTTTGCGTTTGCGTTTCGTTTAGACGGGAAAGAATAACGTTTTCTGGGGAAAGAATAACGTTTTCTCCACTGTATCGTTGGTTCAGTCGGAAAAAATGTTATCCTATCGGGACTCCAAATAAAGGGAGTATTTCAAAAACTAAAAACCCCATGTCTGTATTAAACCATATGGTGTCACTTCTCATAAGACCTGTCTTGAATAGACTATTCTAATGAGTAGTCACACACTAGGGTTTAGTACAGACATACAGGAGAAAACAGTGGTTATCCTCTAGTTATCCTCTGTTTTGGACTGTAAAACGTTCAGGTTCAATGTCAACAAGTGGGCGATATCAGGGCATTCACTGCCCTCTTGTTTAGAAGAGTGGCACATCCCTTTCAACGTTAAAACTTTACCAGGTGACCACATTTTACTGGCTTATCTCAAGGCCACATTCTTATCAACGAATACGTTTGCCGCTGCACGCACACTACTACTTTAATATACAACGAGGACCTTTTTTCTTTCCCAAAAAACGCGTTTAACCCTTTCAACCCTACAGCCCTCTGTAGAGTTTACTGATTATATGTATATGCAAACAGCGTAGACCCTGATAAGAGGGCTCCTATAGGAGCCCTCTGATCAGGGTATACACTGTTTGATATTTTCATTGGTTTTTGTTGGCATATCTAAAATGCAACAGTAGACTGGTTCAAAATACCTGTACAAGAAGTGTCCAAAAGGATAATACATGTAAATACCCACCAGAGATATTTAGGGTTGAAAGGGTTAAATACAGTGGTTGCCTCTAAAATTAAATTGACTCATGAGAATTTTCAAAAAGTTGTACTTTTCTACATTTTAGTGCTTGCGTTTACGTTTAAAGTCTTCGCCACTGTAAGTGACGGCTGCACGTGTTCTACATTGTATACATCAAATGTCTACAGAGTGTAGCATTTAGCAGACTAAAACTAAATGTACCGTAAGGTGCATTCTGCTTTACTTCAAGCCTGCTTTAAGTAGTCATCTGTCTTCAAAACTAGAAACAGCTTATAGAGTAATGGTTTAAACCAAAACGAACACAAACGCAATGCTTTGAGATGAAGTGAAAAGGCCTGCGTCCTTTAGAGTGTATCCTTTAAGTCACTTTTATGAGCTTTATGTACAATGGACCTTATTCTTTCTTTATGACGCGCCCGTACTACGTACTTAACTCCTTCAACACTTAGTAACTCTTGTTAGGTTCTTTCGTGGACCATTTTTAGTTTCCAAAACATGAACCAGTCTATTTGGAATTCTGGCTAATTTTTAGCTCACCTGAGCCAAAGGCTCAAGGTGAGCTATTGTGACCGCTCACCGTCCGTAGTACGTCTGTCCGTCTGTCCGTCTGTCCGTTCACTTTTACTTCAAACGACATCTCCTCTGAAACCCGCCGATTGTAGGGAGAGTTCAAACTGCTTATGATGTTCCTTGGATGCTTCTCTACAGAAGTTGTTCAAAAAAAAAGGAAAAAAAGCACAAACTCTGCTTGAAAAAGCAAAAAAGCAAAAATCTTTAAAAAATCTTCTTGCCCAAAACTACTAGGCCCTAAGCTTTGATATTTGTACAGTAGAATCTCCTGGTGGATCTATCTATAGTTTGTTAAAATGAAATCCCTAGGGTCACATTTGACACCACCCTGCACAGTTTAAGTGCTGCTCTAGGCAGGTTTTACAGTATTTTTGATTTAGGCAGAACTGTATTTACCTGAGTTACCCTTAATATACTATGGGCAAATAGCCAATATTTGCAAACATTTTGGATCCAGATCAGGTGCAACATAATCATAATGCTACATCTAATCTGGATCCAACCTATTTGCCACTCATTTACCAACTTAACATTTTCTAAATTGTTTTTTTGTACACTTTTCACATACAGTAGGTTTTAAGCAGACATCATTTCAGTCTGGTAAGGGTAAGCCCAAGCGTTCTAGCCACTGAGGTCAAATATTATGCAACTCTGAACTGGTAGTGGGTATCACAGAACTGGTCATGATCAGCTGAACATGTTGTCTGCTAAAGTTTAGATATGGTTCAGTCTGATTCATACTTAGAGAAACAGGATCTGGAAGTGATCCACTGACAGTTATGTAATTATGTCTTATGCCATATTTATACATATGTTTAATATTGGTTTTGTCAGAGTTATCTGTATGTCTTTTCAATAATTCCACTTTAAACAGTCATGAAAATGTAAGATGCAAAAGTAAAGCAAAGTGTGCATTAACCCTTAGCCCGCCAAATAAATTGTCGTCTGCTATATTTCTCGTCTGCTTCAAGTTTCAAAGTGCTTCAAAGTTGCTCAAAATTGCTGAAAATGTTGTCCGAGTGTCAAACAGCTTGGATCCGGATGAGACGCCGAGTTACTCGGCGTCTAATCCGGATCCAAGCTGTTTGCATATAAAACTATAGTCGTGAGTGGCAGGCTAAGGGTTAAGACACATTCTGCTTTACTTTCAACCTGCTATAGGTGGCCACCTATTTTCAAAATTAGAAACATGCTATGGGGTAATGGGTAAAATGAAATTGCCTATTTGGAAAGAGCCTGATGAGAGGAAGTGCCATTTGCAAAGGCCATAACTCTGACATCATTGTTTTTTTAGTTATTTCCCTTTGTGATATTTTCTTGTCAAGAAGACAACTTCAGTTCTACTGATGCTATTGTAATGAAATTTTATGTATGGAAAGAAACTGATGAGAGAAAATGCCATGCACAAGGGCAGCAATATTTAGTTTTTCCCCTTTGTCATATTTTATTGTCAGGAAAATAATTCCAGTTCTGTTGACGCTAGTGAAATAATTATCATTTATTGGAAATGGAAATAGCTTGATAAGAGGATGTGTCATGGATAAGGGTCATAAGCTTGGCAACAAAATTCACTTTTGTCATGTTTTCTTGTCTGGAAGATAACTCCATTTATAGTTATATTAAAATGTTGTCTTGCCCAGTCAACTTAGGTACAAACTTCAATGTCCTCAGGTGAGCGAATTAAGGGCCATGGCCCTCTTGTTATTAATACTGTTCTAAATTTACAAGCACTGTTGGTAAATGTAATGAATGTATCTAAAACATTGCGTTGAAAGAGTTATTATAATTGGTACCTTCCTTTCCTTGTTTAAGCAAAGTTAAACTTAACCCTTTCACTGCAAAGCTCTATGCAATGGAGGAGACATTCTTTCCCGTCGAAACGCAAACGAAATACAAACGCATTGCAATAAAATGTAGAAAATGTTAACCGTTTGAAAAATTTTAAATGGTTGTTTTTATCTGAATAACAAATAGATCTAGTTTGGAGCCTGATCAGACACCGGGTTACCCGGCATCTGATCCGGATCCAAACTGTTTGTTATGGAGATAATAGTTTTGTTCTTAACTAGTTTATTTGGAAATAATAACGTTTCCTCTACATTAACACTTACATGTGCAAACAGCCTGGATTCCAAATTTTAGGGAAAAAAAGCAAACGATAAGTTTGCAAGCAGAAGATATTATGTCAGTCAGCTCAGTGTATGTGTTAGACGGATTATGACGTCATACTGTAGTGATACATGTACACACATATAAGCGCCTTTTACCGCATTTAATATATTCTTCCGCTGAAAAAATGGTTCCCATTTATACAGTTTATATAAACATATACCGAAAGAAATATTCTACATGTAGTAACGCGGCGTCTGATCAGGATCCAAACTGTTTGACATTTATATCAGTATTTCTTAAGTCGTGCTACATGAACTCTAATTTTAAAATGCCCTTGCAGACGACCATATTGAAGCAGACGACAATGAAACGGTGAAGGGGTAAAAATCTCATGATTAATTTGGCAGCGAAACAGTTAAACGACTATACATTCATTCTCGAACACATTGGGTCCCGATCAAACATCGATGAATTTGTCGTCTAATCAGGATCCAAACTGTGTCCCGCAGAGTTGGTAAATGCAAACGCAGATCATACATGTAAATATACATGTATATATATATATATGTGTATGCAAAACTTCATTGAAGTACATGCATTAGTTTTTAAAGACAGTGCTCCGTCTCTATAGCGACGCCCATTGGGAGACATAGATTGTGCGTGTTGTTAGGAGGGAGTCGTTATAGAGAGAGAAAATTGAGACTTGGCTTCCGTTTGCAAACATTTTGAATCCAGATCAGACGCCGCGTAATGCGGTGTCTGATCTGGATTCAAGCTGTTTGTCACTCGTCATTATATTTATTCTATCGAAATCTCCATTTATATGTTACTTTGAGAAACAACAGCAATCGACATTTTAAGCAGACGATAGCAGTGAAAGCCTTAGACATAATTGTCCCGTTTAGGGAATTGCGGCAAGGGTCGTTGTAAGAAGGGAGTCGTGGTTTTGAAGGGCCCTTGCAGAGAGGGAACACTGTATTACAAATTCATCTTTTTTAACTACAAATGACCGATACAAGTGAAAGTGGAAACAATTGTTGTCTGGCGTTTGTTTGTCCATTACTAATGTTCCCATTTAAAACACGTGCTGTGGGGCATGACAAAATATTGACGCTAGGATTTTGAGTAATATTATGTTTACATAACTGGTCACCGCTGCTCATAATTCAACTATTAAAACAAACTTGCATTCGGATATATGGACGAATCCAATGTTTGTTCGGGTAGATTCTAAAATATACCCTGGGTCTATGATCACTTCATGCGTCGGAATGTAGGGCATACAAGTCAGATCATTTCTGACATTTACTGTACATACATGTAGTCCCTGTGATTCCTTAAGTGTGCATGTATATCCTTTATCATTTTGAAGATTGTTAACACGAATTGCGTGTGCGCTATAACGACAGCTATAACTGAAGCTGTTTACTATTGGAACGCATCAAAATAAGTTCTACTGTAAACATTTAATGTCACCAACTTGACAATTTGTCGCCAAAATGCCTATTTGATGTTAAATGTTTTCGTTAGGCTAAATATTTTAGCAAACTGAGCTAAACAACCAACTATGACAGTAGTTGGTTCCTAGTGACTACAGCAGGGCTACATGTACCATAAGTTGCTAATAAAACTCCTCAGATTTCAAAATTTTCAAGCGCGATTACAGTCGAGAAAACGTTATTCTTTCCGAATAAACGCGTTTACGCTAAAACTATTATTTCTATTACAAACAGTTTGTAACCCGGCGTCTGATCAGGCTCCAAACTGTTTGCCACCAAGATAAACATGAATTATCAGAATTGTTTAAAAGTTTCACTTTTCTACGTTTTAGTTGTTTGCGTTTCGTTTCGTTTAAACAGGAAAGAATACATGTAACAGATTCTCCACTGTAATAGGAAGTGTACATGTACCTTAACCCTTTAGCGGCCAGGCTCTGTTACACTAATACATTTACCATAATCATGCAAAGAGTGTTTATGTCACGCGGCGTCTGATCTGGATCTTAACTATTTGACACCCATATAAATGTGTTTTAAATAAATAAAACGTCGGGAATACATTATCTGAACCTATTTTCAATGATGTTTTAGTTGTCATATTCTTTATCGTACAGTGGAGAATCTGTTATTCTTTCCCGTTTAAACGCAAACGTACGCAAACGCAAAACGATAAAACGTAGAAAAGAACAACTTTTGGACAATCCTGATATTTCATGTTTATCTTGGTGGCAAACAGTTTGGAGCCTGATCAGACGCCGGGTCACCCGGCGTCTGATCTGGCTCCAAACTGTTTGCACTGCAAATAATAGTTTTAGCGAAAACGCGTTTATTGGGAAAGAATAACACATTCTCCACTGTATGTGTCAGTGCACGTTTTAAGAAGCCAACAGTCGTAAACACCTAATAAATTATACAATTTAATGGTCGTAATAGAGGGGTTTAGTTACAAATTACTTTACTTGAACCACAGTGAACCAGCGCACCATCCATGAAATCAGCAAAAAAAACGATGGCCGTCGTTGGCTGCCGGTCTGAAATACAATGGAGAAAACGTTATTCGTTCGTTCAGACGCAAACGCATTGCAATAAAATATAGAAATGGCATTTTTACAATTCGGACTACCAGTTTTAATCTGAGTTGCAAGCAGTTTTGAGCTGATCAGACACCGGGTTATCTGGCATCTGATCTGGCTCTAAACTGTTTGCAATGAAAATAAAAGTTTACGCGTAAACGCGTATATTTTGGAAATAATACATTGCCTCTACTGTACTCTACACGCTGCCCCCGGGGCACAGACTGCTAAGTTAAACAGCAAACAGTGGTATAATTAAACAACGAGTAGTGAACCATAAATTTATGTAGGCCAAAGTACATTCACGGTTCATTGCTCGTTGTTTACCTTTTTTATAGCTAAACACGCTTCATTACATACACATCAATGAAATGGCAAACGAAACAATGTTCATGTACAGGGCTTACGGATCCGGGTTATGCCGGAAAATGGTACTTTGGGAGGGACTTCCGAACAAACCGATGTCATTTCGGACAGGGAACACAAGATTGATAAGGTATTGAAACGTTCGTATAATTCTATATTTGTCAGAAAACTCTGTTTTCAGGAACAGAACAACTTCTACATGTACATGTAAAACATAATTATTCAATCCGGAGGTATAGTCCGAACATATTGAACTGACCTCTATTAGCATAATTTCACACTATTTGTTGCATTTCTAAATAAAGCTTCGGAACACTTCGATATCATTTATACGACGACGCACAACGTAACTTCATCGACACCGAGGAAATATAGCATTGCCAGGTTCCACAAATATCAAAGAGTATTTAGCGCAAGTGGTAAGGAAGACCATTTTATACTGTTTCTTTAGATATTCATACATCATTTATTTCGATTGGAACATGATTATTTTGTTATTTAAAAAACAACAACAAAGAGTTCATGCCAAAGCGTCTATTTGGTCTATAAAATAGCATTTATAAAATAAAAATATTTTCCTCTCTATCGGAATTTGGACAAGGGACCTCACCGTTGCAAATCATTCGCTCTAACGACACACCTATTACAGATGATATACCTCAAAGGGTTGTCAAATAGGTATTTACTTTTTATACTGAATTTTCGCGAGTAGAAATGATCTTTCATGAATTAAAACTCACTCGAAAGCGCAATATGATGCTGTTTAGTAGATACGATAAAAATAAAAGTCTCAGGAATAATAGTTTATCAACAACAACATATTCAACTTGTTCAAAATGAAGTGTTACAGTGGAGAAAACGTTATTCTTTCCCGTTTAGACGCAAACGTACGCAAACGCAAAACACTAAAACGCAGAAAAGTACAACTTTTTGACAATTCTGATGTCATCTTTATCTTGGTGGCAAACAGTTTGGAGCCTGATCAGACGCCGGGTTCCCCGGCATCTGATCTGGCGCCAAACTGTTTGTACTGCAAATAATAGTTTTAGCGTAAACGCGTTTATTGGGAAATAATAACGTTTTCCCCACTGTATTACAAACAAAAACCACCCAAAAAACAATTTTTTTACTAGACTTCTATTATGGATACAAGGTAAACAGCGCAATCTAACGCATAGTCTATCGACTTAAACTGATGCTTAAATAGACTCGATCGCCGATATTCTCTGTGGTACTCTCGGGAAATGATTAATTTATTAATATCTACTTTTCATTTCATCAAATTCCGTCAAATAACGCCACAGTACGTGAATTACATGTATAACGAAAATGTGCATCAAAAAGTTTTATGTCGATCTTGTTTTTGTTTTTTTTGGTAATAGATCTATATCTAGGTGTCTACTCTGAGCACATATTTGTTGCTTACTAATTATGTTTACATTGACGTCACTGACCAGAAACTGCCTCACTGGGGCGGAGGCTGATTTGTGACATCACTGGTTATAGCTGTTAATACAAAAGTTGCCCCCACAACTGGTTTAGTATATATGTGTGCAGCTGTGGCTTCTTAGTTCAAAGAAGTCGATATAGTTGATCAGAGACATTGGTGAGGACGTTATTACTTCCTTTTTAAAGGAAAACGCATCATGTGCTATACAATGGGAAAAGGAACCCTTTTTTTGACAATTCTATTTGTTTTCATCTGAGTGACAGACAGTCTGGAACCTGACCAGACGCCGTGTTACCCGGCGTCTGACCTGGCTCTAAACTGTTTGCACTGGACACAGTAGTTTTAGCATAAACGCTTTTATTGGGAAATAACGACGTCTTCTCAACTGTACCGTTGTTGTTTCGTTGCCATTTGGTTATCTATATGTGTAAATAGTATAGCATAACATACATGTATAGCAAACAATGTACAATCTAGTGAATGGGCTCACTGAAAGTCCATTCATCTGATCCTGCACTGTTTGCTATGGTGTTTAGCATATATGGCGCCATTTTGATTTTGCTTACTATGCTGTATTGTCTACAGTGTTGACTTAAACCAGAGTTATCACGAAACAAAGCAGATCCCGATGCGAGGGCTTTTATTTATCTAAAGCACTCACACCTGTTCCTCTTTGTTTACCGACTCCCACCTGTAACGTATGAAAATTGAGAGATGCACCCAACATAAATTACAATGTTTTAACTTAATTTAAGGAAAGATATTCAGTTGTTTATAAGGAAGGTGTTCAAGCTGCCAAAATGGTTGACGTCTTTGAACACCTTAATTATAGACACAATTGCACTTCTCCTCATACTTTCCCCACCCACACTCAGTGTTTGATTCTTATTACTGTATTGTCTCATACATGTATATACATGTTATGTAGTGAGAAATAAAAAGTAATATTCGTAGTTGTTGTCAAGTACCTGTGTGTTAACCCACTGGAAATCACAACTGCTAGAAGATTCACGTAATTTACCGAATTTTCCCGAAACTGTACGGTTTGCTGTCGATTATTGATTTATACTGCGTCATCATACTTTAAATTATCCATGCATAAAGTTCAACGTCAGATCAATATGTTCGTACTATACTGTACATTAATTTGTTCGCGTGTGTGTGTAGCTCTGGGTTAAATGGTTACATATTTGTTATTGCTTCCATGTATAAGAGTTTTTTTCTAGAACAATGATGACCCTTGTAAATAGTTTGTAGTAAGATGAGATGTCGTGCAACGCGCTCAACTACTGTAGTAACGCCATGTACAAGTGGATAATACGTTATTCGTTTGAGTTAAAAAGCACACGAAACGCAAACGCATTGCAATAAAATGTAGAAAATGACATATTGACAAATCTGACTATTGATATCAAACTGAGTGGTTAATAGTTAGGAGCCTGATCAGCCACCAGGTAAATTCAAATAATAGGTTTAAGCGTAAGTTTACGCGTTTATTGTGAAAGAAAAGGTTGACATTGAGCTTGACCCTTTGCCTGCTGATCGCGATTTCTGATTTTTGCAAACAGTTGGGATCCAGATCAGACGCCGCGTAACGCGGCGTCTGATCTGGATCCAAACAGTTTGACACTCGTCTTTAGATTTCTTAACTTATAAACTGTATAAATCTAAAATTTCAAATTTTGCAGACGACAATTTCAAAGCAGACGATATCACCGCAGGATAAGGGTTAAGAGAAAACGTAAACGTTTAGTAAAGTTGTCTTTTTAATGCTGTATTGTACATGTATTTTTATGTCCCAAAATGAGAGGCATATAGTAATCGCACTGTTCTGTGTCTGTCTGAATGTCTGAGCGTCCACCTGTCTGTGTGTGTGTCTGTCTGTCCTGAAGTTACCCGGCGTCTGATCTGGTTTCAAAGTATTTGTAATGGAAATAATACCGTAGTTTTAGCGCAAACGCATGTGTTGGGAAAGAAAAACGTCTTCAGATGACTGCACTAGCAATTGCAAATAGTTTGGATTCGCACCGTTTGTCATTTTGCAATAAATCGTAGAAAAACAGTCCTACATGTAACTAGTCAAAAGTTGGCTAAACTTTATTGAAACTTACTTGCCATGGAGAATGAGTTACACGAGAAAGATTAACGTTTTTTCCCTCTGTATTATCGTAGTGTCGCATGAATGGAGAGTATTAGTAATGGAATTTACTAGTAAACCCCTTCACTGACATGACGTCATTTGTTTCAATCAATTGTCGTCTGCTTTTATTTCTTAGTTTAAATTGTTAATTAATTTGACTGAAGTTGTATCAAATTGAGAACGAACAGTTAGGATCTTCGCGGCGACTGATGAGGGGACAGGTTTTATAAAACTTTGAACGACAAATGTTGTCGTAAGTCAGATAATAAAAGTCTCAATTATCATTGATTCCTCCATCTAATCATGTCTTGTGGCATCTCTTTGGAATTGTCTTGAAAAGACTATTCCAGAGAGATGCCACAAGATAAGGATTAGATAGAAAATCAGAAAATAAATGTATTTTAAAGTGTTTTTGTCACAGGTACTTGACACATTGATCTAGATCTATTACCAAAAAAAATGCACATTTTCGTTATAAATGCACGTACATGTACTATGGCGTTATTGGACGGAATTTGGTGAAATAAAAAGTAAATATTGATAAATTAATCATTTCCCGAGGGTATTATCAATAAGGTTTGACCTGACGGTCATCACTTTCCGTCAGCTTTCGTTGGTACAATCGGTGGTACAATCGGGAGTTTTCGGATACTTTATTGATATATACCTTAGCCGATACCAAAAGTCACTGTGTTGCAATAGCTGAATGGATAGCGTTAATGACTCGTTGTGGAAGGGTCATGGGTTCGATTCTCGGTACTGTTTTGTAAACTTCGGCTGTAAATATTTTTTAAATAGTAAAAAATTAAAAGTTTAGTATGCCTTAAACGATACTAAAATAAATCAGTCAGCAATTTTTTTGAAAAATGGCCTGCTGCCTGATGCCTTTTGATGCTTGACGAAATACAAAAGTAACGCATAGTGCTTTCTGGGAGTGTTTTGCATAACGTGGTGTTCTTTGGACCAGTTTTCTAGCCAAGTTTTTCCTAGGCAAGTAGCACTGTACTCTATATCATATACATGTACATGCAATTGCATGAATGTCATGGTTTGCATGCGTCTATCCGCATTTTTAAAAAAAATACATGTACATATTCAATAAATAATACAAAACTCTACCGGGGATCGAACCCAATACCCTTACCTTGGTAGCGCGGCGACCTTACCACTGAGCCATCACCGACTGTATTTATCTATAACCGATAACACTATTTCAGTTCGAGTCACCGTTGAATTGTCTATTCTCAATACACTGTATAGGTAGATTTTGACCCGTGAGCCGTGACCTTTAGGACGAGTCCACCCATAGAGGTAAAACGCATCAAAAAGCATAAATTCGTTCAGGAGTTACCTACCTTTCATGGTTTACTAAGGATATTGTGCCTTGTGTAGAGAAATTAAATCAATAATCGAGTTAGAGTAATCGGTAGAGTGTAAGGGTACTTGCAATAGGATAAAAAGGCTGTGGGTTCGATTCCCAATAGAAATTATTTCTTTTAATTTTTAATTTTTATGTTTTATTGCCTTATTTTTCAAACAATAACTTATTTGAATTGTTTAACATATATGCTAAATGTGTCATAGACGACCTAAAACGTTTAACATTTTGAAGTATTGAACGTTTTAAATGTATGTAATTTGTTTTCATTTATCACTGAAATTTTAACGGGCAATTTCTGTTTCCAATTAGGTCAAGTTAATGTATGACAATTGAAAAATGACAGACAGTGTTACTCTGATCAGAGTGCTCCTTAAGGAGAACTCTGATCTGGTATTCACTGTTTTCAGGAGACAAGTGAAGTATACTCTTTCTAAATGACGAGTATACTTGCCGTTTCAGTTTTATTGGATTTTAAATCGTTTCTGCTTCTCCTTCTTACAGGCACGTAGAAGTTTTCTACAAGCTTCATTGCCATGGAATTTTAGTCTATTGACGCGGTGTTTTTGTCTGTCGTACCATCTTTAGTTTGAACTATGTGGTTATTCAGAAATGTAATAACAAATTGAATAATATATACATGTGTTTTATTTAAATACTGATCAATTACTTTATGTCCTTATGGTTATCGTCATATGTAGTATAAAATTCCTTTCCAAACCAAAAACATTAATAAAAAAACAGCATCCACTGGGTATCGAACCCATGACCTTACTCAGTAAAACGCTATCCACGTGCAGCAAGTACTCTACTCTCTCGACCACGATGACAAATATAGGTATCAAAATCTTATCTTAAATATCAAGTTCAGGTTTGAACCCTAACTTACCCATAACATGGAATGGTTGCAACTTCTATAAATAGAAAAGCTCAGTCACGGTTCAGCGTGCAAAATTTACCTATAGTTGTTTTCGGAAGCTAACGAATAACTTACGGAAAAAGACGGAATATGCATGAACCGTCAGGTCAAACCTTATCGACAATACAGTGGTAAATACGCTATTCCTACCCATTTACGCGTTTATCTATGCGAAAGAAACGCATAGTGAACGGTTAACGAACGCTTAATGAACGCTTAACGAACGGTTAAGGACTAACGATTTGAACGCGTTTAAACCCGTTAATAAACGGTTATACCCGAGATGCTGCGATTGGGGCGTCCGTTTTTCGTTTCACGCGGAGATTTCGGATCTTATCGATGATTGCCGTTTTAGAATAATCCGAATGAAACGGGTTAATAAAAAACAAGAATTGATTTGTTACTGGAGCATTTTCGCGATAAAACACATATTGTAATGCGAATTTTGAAAACATTTTCTGTAAATGAGACGCCTCTTATCAGGATCTAAACGGGGTTCGCTTTTAGAATTTATATAAATATAGACAGTTTGGATCTCGATCATAATGCTGAGTGACTCGGCGTTTCATCGAGATTATTTCTGTTTGATATGTATTAGAATAATTCCTTCCATGTTGATTTCTATTCAAACGGTTTGAATCCAGATCAAACGCCTGGCTGTATAGATCGGCATAGCATCAGGATCCAAACTGACAGCTTTGAATAAACCCAATTACTTTTCATAATAGTTAACACTATCGATTTAGATGTAGATGGGACGCCGAGTATTTCGGTTCTTATGTTTTACAGATAAGAATGAAGCATACGGTCTTGATTTCATTTTTACAGTTTGGCTCGAGATAAAATGCCGAGTTACGGGAGTCTAATCCATATTCAAACTATACAGATATCTTTTACTTTGATGAGAGAGTATGATAACTGACACATACTCGCATATAAGATTTGGTTTATTTGGTTGATATTCCAATCAACCCCAATGGGGCATTAGGATACTTACTTTGATAAGCCGCAGTTTTATTACCCCCTGTCCGGCTTGTGACGCAACAGTGTTAGCGGCTAGCCCTGCATGCCACATGTGGCATTTGGGAATTCCGCATGTTCATAGTAATAGTAATAAACACAATTTACACAATCCTTTTTAAACCGTATCCTTTATATGGGAAAATAAATGTATATTCATAAAACTCTCACAGGATAACCTTTCTTCTTAAAGAAAATGATTTCATAAAATTTTGTAAGATTATATTTACTCCACAGTAACGATATTTACTAAATTTAAGTAGGATAAGAGCGGCCCGCAAGTCATACATGGATTACCTCCCTTTCTCCATGATTACTCCCCTTTCATCCGGGCTCTTTTAAACGCGTTTAAACGCGTTAAGAAACGCGTTAAGAAACGGGTAGTAAACGCGTTAAACGAAACGGGTAACGAACGCTTAACGAACGCTTAACGAACGCGTAAGAAACGCGTAAGAAACGCGTAAAGTGGGTAGGAATAGCGTATTTACCACTGTACAACGAGCGAATATCGACGATCTAGTCTATTTTAACATCAGTTTAAGTCGATAGTAAAGACTACTTGTTGGATTCCGTTGTATACATTGTCTTTTTAATACATGTAGAAGTCTAGCAGAAAAAAACTGTTCTTCTTTTTCTTTTTTGGTAATAGATCTTGATCATAATGTCAAGTACCTGTGGTTTTTGTCGTACGAAGTTTTATGAAACGGGCCCCAGGATCACAGTTGTTTGCCCCCCCCCCCCCCCCCCCCCCCTCCAAAACCATCAACAACAAAAAAAAAAAAACAACAAAAAACAACAACATTGTACTCGAGGTACACGATAAGGGGTTACACGCGTAAGAATAACATTAGTATTTTAATTTATATAGATCAGAATAATATTTGTAATTGGTTAATCCCAGGTAATAAAGCAATTCAGTTTGGTTTGCCACGTAGTATAAAAGTACCTTATACCTTACACTCCACAATGTTCACTTACCGTGGGCACGTCCAACAGACGTTAACTACTCCTTCTCAATAATCACGCTGGTGCTAAACATGTACGTCCAATGCAAACAGTTTGAAGCCTGAACTCGGCGTCTGATCAGCCTTTTAACTGTTTGCCACTCGGATTTAAATAAATCGTTATTTTTTACAAAAACCCGTCACATGCATTTCCTTCGTTTAAACCATTACCCCATAGCCTGTGTCTAGTTTTGAAGGTACTTGACCACTTTAAGCAGGTTGAAGGTAAAGCAGAATGCGCCTTAAGGCGCATTCTGCTTTACTTTCAGCTTGCTTTAAGCTAACGTCTTCTATAAAAAAATGTTTTTATCTTACATGTACATACGTACATGTATGACTGTATACAATGGAACTACATGTACAGTTATTTTCTTCAGTGGAGGAAAATATTAAAGGCGTAAAAAGGCGTATTTATGGGGTAACGGGTTAAATGTTCCCGTATTTCGTACTTTGTTTACAAGTGTTTCGTTTGCACGGAAATAAATACTTCTTTTTCTGTTATATATACAGTAAACAGGGCATTCCAGATACAAACGGTGCACTTTCACACGAGGACAACAACATGTCGACAATGGATAATAGCAAGATGTTCCTATACTGGGGATCTGGTTCAATGCCCTGCATGCGTGCAATGATTGTACTGGCGGAAAAGGGTCTGTTAAAGGGACTTCCGGATAAGGTGCTCGATTTTTACAAAGCGGAACACAAGAGCGAGGAAGTTATGAAGTTGAATCCTCGCGGCCAGGTAAGTGATATTTTTTCTGAGATGTGCTCACTTTAGCCCTAAAATTGACTACAGACACTTAGCAGACAGGTTGGATCCAGATCAAATACCTTTGACACTCATTATAATAAGTAGGTGATAATGTTTTCAGTGGCGCAGTTGCTTGTTTCAGGAATCAAGAAACAGTGGAGAAAACGTTATCCTTTCCCGTTTATACCAAACGAAACGCAAACGCACATCACTAAAATGTAGAATATGTCAGTTTTTAGAAATTTCTAACACTTTATTTTAATCTGAGTTGTAAACAGTTTGGAGCCTGATCAGACGCCGGGTTACCCGGCGTCTGATCTGGCTCCAAACTGTTTACAAAGGGAATAATAGTTTTAGCGTAAACGCGTTTATTGGGAAAGAATAACGTTTTCTCCACTGTAAGAGAAATATTTCAAACACAAAAATCTTCATTTCTGCATGAAACCTTACGCTGTCACTACTCATTATGATCGTTCCATCAAGACGGATACGATAAACGATTTAGTGCTGTCATGAAGGAGTCAATGCTGAACTTGTTCAATTTAATTCCTCTTATCTTGAGCCGTGTTGTATTCTTAAGACTTTCACTCTAAAGTCGACTATAGTCGAGTTTGCAGAAAGTATGGATCCAGATACAACACACTTGTTTAACCCATTACGCCATAAATACGCATTGCCTTTGATTCATTCATCAACTGAAGAAAATATTTCCAATTTATACTTTGACAAATAAAAATCAATAGAAATAGTTTTCAACTATATTGTAGTAGAGAATAGATTAAAGCAGGCTGAATGTAAAGCAGAATGTGCCTAAAGGCACATTCTGCTTTACCTTCAACCTGCTTTAATGTGGCAATAATCTTCAAAAATAGAAACACGCTATGGAGTAATGGGTTAACATGTGATCTTCTTTCAGTCGTAGGGTTACAGTGGTGACAACGTTATTTTTTCCCAATAAACGCATACAAATTTACGCAAATCCATTATTTCCATTGTCAAAGGTTTTCAGCTTATCAGACGCCGGATAACCCGGCGTCTGATCAGGCTCCAAACTGTTTGCCACTTAGATTAAAATGAATATTCGATATTGTCAACAAAAATCATTTCTACATTTTATTACATGTACAATGCGTTTGCGTTTCGTTGGCATTTACAATGTAGCTCGGAAAGAATAACGTCTTCCCCACTGTAATCTGTTTTATAATATGGCCATATATCCAGACAGACATTAGCTTTTGTTCAACTTAAAAATCTAACATTTTGTTTATATCTATTTAGCTCCCAACTTTTAAAGACGAAGACATTGTCGTGAATGAATCAGGTGCCATCTGCATGTACCTTGAGAACAACTACAGTAACGACAAAAACCGACTCATTCCAACTGACAAAGCAGTCCAAGCACAGATGTTTCAGCGAATATTCGAAAGTGAAAATATCATGTCAAAAATTATGCAGCCTATTGCATATAAAAGATTATTGTCGTTCAGAGATAAAGAAAGCTGGAACACAGGCCAGTTCGAAGTGGCTAGGGGCGAACTGAAACTTTGGAACAGCTACCTAGAGGGCACTGAGTATCTAGCCGGAAGTAGTTTCTCAATGGCGGATGTGATGTTCTTCCCGTATTTGGCTTTTATTGTTAGAATGGGCGCTAAATTGGAGACAAACACAAACTTACAGAGATATTATGAAAACATCTGTAAAAGGTCAACGGTTCAAGAAGCATGGCCTCCACACTGGCGGAAAAGTCCACACCCGAAAACAATGGAGGATTTTATAGCCTAGATATACATGTACATGTACATGTACCTATTGATTCATAAACAGTGGATGACTTCATAGTCTAGATAGACCTATTGATTTATAACATTGGAGAACTTCATAGCTTAGATTTACCTATATACCTATTGATTAGTGGATGACTTCACAACTTAGATAGACCTATTGATTCATAAACAGTGGATGACGGCATAGCTTATAGATATGCATGTACCTATTGATTCATAAACAGTGGATGACTGAATAGCTTAGAGAGACCTATTGATTCATAAACAATGGAGGACTTTAAAAGCCTAGATATACCTATTGATTCATAAACAGAGGATGACTTCCCAGCTTAGATAGACTTATTGATTCATAGATAGTGGATGACTTCCCAGCTTATAGATAGACTTATTGATTCATAGACAGTGGATGCCTTCATAGCTTAGATAGACTTTTGCAGTGACGATGTCATTTTTGGACGCCACGTCACAGTATATATTGTGACGTCGCGTGTAAACAATTAATTTTGTGTCTTTTCTCTGTAAAAACAGCATTAAATTATATCTTACATGTAAAAATAGAATCAATTCCTTTGGATGAATATAAGAATATATCACTCGATTGGGTTGTTATCTGGTTAAAAAAAACTCGTCCTACTGACTCGTTACAGATAACAACCCATTCTCGTGGTATATTTTTCATATCAATACATAGGAATTGATTATCCCTGTAACCATTAAAGTGGAGAAGACGTTATTCTTTCCCGTTTAAACGCGAAACGAAATGAAAACGCACTGCAATAAAAATGTAGAACATGGCAACTATTTAACAATTCTCAATGTTTATCTTCATCTGAATGGCAAACAATTTGGAACCATATTAGACACCGTGTTACACGTTTATTTGGGGAAGAATAACGTTTTCCTCAATGTATGATTAAAGAGTGAAAATTAGGGCCACCTCTTTTCAGTGTGAACCAAAGACGACAATTGACGTCATTTTATACCAATGTTGTAAAAAGGATTTTAATCCTGGTTTATTGCCGATAAATGTCCATATTTCGGTGTGAAAAAAGGCAGGTGCAAAAACTTATAAATAGTCAGAGCTTTAACAGTTTAAATCGCACTACTGGCTATTTATAGAGAAGTGTACATGTAATAGAGAAAACGTTATTCTTTCCCAATAAACGATTTTACGATAATTCTATTTTCCCATTGAAAACCATTTGGAGCAAGTTCAGACGACGGGTTACCCGACATCTACTCAGCTACAAACTGTTTGCCATCCAGATTAAAATGAGCATTCCGGAAATTATCAAAGAACTGTCATTTTTTGTAAATTTATTGCAATCCGTTTGTGTTTCGTTTGCGTTTAAACGTTAGAATAACGTGTCAGTCTCCGCTGTTTATTGCAGGTATGAGACTTTAACGCTTTCGCTCTCAATAATAATAATAATAATAATTAATAATAATTGAAAGCGTGTTTGAATACAGTTTGGATCCTGATCTGGCGCCGCTTTAATGCGGCGTCTGATCAAGATCCAAACTGTTTGACACTCGCTTTGAGATTTCTTCTGTCATACTGCCTTATTTTTAAACCTTGAAACGACATTGCAGACAACAAAATTGAAGCAGACGACAATGAAACGTTGTAGGGGTAGAAACCTCACGATAATCTTGATCATGAAATGGTTACAGTGGAAAAAACGTTATTCTTTCCCAATAAACGCGTTTACGCTAAAACTGCGATTTCCAATGCAAACAGTTTGGAGCCAGATCAGACGCCGGGTTACCCGGCGTCTGATCCGGCTCCAAAATATTTGCCGCTCAGATTAAAATGAATAGTCAGAATTGACCAAAAGTGGTAATTTTCTACATTTTAGCGTTATGCGTTTGCGTTTCGTTTGCGTTTAAACGGGAAAGAATAACATTGTCTCCACTGTAGCAAGAGTAAAGGGTGAATATCTAGGTCTCCTTACATTAATTTCATTTAGCCTTCTTATGATCCGTCGTCTGCTTATCATATTTACATGTATCAAAACTTAGATTCTAAGTTTCTTGATAGAAGCAATGTCGACACGAGTGTCAAACAGTTTGGATCCTGATCAGACGCCAAGTAACTCCAAAGAGTATACATATAGATCTACATGTGTATTTATCAAGTCGTGCCTAAGGTTGTTGCATAACTCCTATCGGTACGGTTGCTAATGTATATCATACCTGTCTGCTAAATGTGTCGTCTGTAATTTTTTTGATATTAAGTTTTTTTTTACTTTTAAGGTCGCATACCCATAATGAGATCGGGCCAAGTACAGCGATTGGCCATTTTCCTCAACTGTCTGTCCGTTCCGAACCATGTTAAACATGATTCAGAACGGGCTGTCAGTTGACGAAAAAGGACGATCGCTGTACATAGAGTAGCGAATTTGGTTTGATCTCATTAGAGGCCATCAACTTTAACCCCTTCACTGCCTTACCCCCAGCACAGTGGTTATTTACAAATGTACAAACAGTTTGGATTCTGATCAGACGCCGCGTAACGCGGCGTCTGATCAGAATCCAAACTGTTTGATACTCATTTCAATATTTCTTAATTCAAAAAACCTAAAAATTAACTTTGGAAAATAAAAGCAGACGACAATTGTTTAAAATTGATGACGTCACGGCCGTGAAGGGGTTAAGGCAGACGACAAACTTTTAGCAGCCGATATTGTATTGAATGAACGACAGGGTGAACTTTTAGGGCACTCTACTCCTTAACATGTTTACTGTTGAACTATCGTCTGCTTAAAGCTATCGTTAACTTATATTTATCGACATCAGTTATTAGACTTCTTGACAAATGAACGATCGAAAAGAGGGTCAAACAGTTTCGATCAAGATCTTACATCTTGGTGTTTGATCAAAATGAATGTTTTGACACTCGTGTGGCTATTTCTGCAGTGAGATTGGAATAATAGTAGAATATAAATATAAATAGTACTAATACGGAAGATACAGTGGAGCAGTGTGGGCTTGGCCAATTATGTACGATGCAAACAGTTTGGAGCTAGATCGGACACTTGGTAACCCGGCGTCTAATTAGATTCCAAACAATTGTCATATACGTGTATCCTTCATATGTTCAAGAAGATGACATGTCCTGCATTATATTGCATTCCGTGTGCATTTAGCATCGTGCAAACGGTTGTTACATTGTAATAACGCTACTAGTACTGTAGGGAGGGATAAATGCAGTGGATTAATTTGCGGTGAATTTGTTAAATGGGTTAAAATAACATTCCCCGGGCTGTATGTGGTTTATCTCAAGGTTATAGTGGAGAATACGTTATTCTTTCCCAGTCAACGCGTTTGCGCTAAATCTAGTATTGCCAATGCAAAAAGTTGGGAGCAAGATCTGACGCCGGGTAACACGGCGTCTGATCAGGTTCCAAACCGTTTGCCACTAGGTTTTATATGAATTGTCAAAATTGTCAAAAAGTTGTCATTATACCCATTTTAATGCAATGCGATTGCGTTTCGTTTGCGTTTATACGGGAAAGAATAACGATTTTAGGGTGTTATCGAAATTCCATGTAACATTCACTCACAGTGCGCACATACTGCAGTAACGACGTTAGTCTTTCCCATAAACGCGCTTGTGCTTTTAAAAAACACTTTTGCCAATTGCAAACAGCTTGGAGCCTGACCAGACGCCGAGATACAATGTACTCGGCGTCTGATCAGGCGCCATACTGTTTACCACTCAGATTTCAATCAAACGTCGATATTTGCTAGAACCTGTTATTTTATTCATTTAAATGTTTCCATGCTCTGGAATTCATTTTGAGTCGTTATTTAAACATGTAGGAATAAACGTCTTTGTCGCTGTATATCAGGACCTATACAGAACCGGAAGGTTTTCATTGTTGGGGAGGAGGTGAACATTTTCTAACAGCACCATGTCGACAATGGATACTAGCAAGATGTTCCTATACTGGGGATCTGGTTCCATGCCCAGCTGGCGTGCAATGATAGTACTGGCTGAGAAGGGTCTGTTAAAGGGACTTCCGAATAAGGTTCTCTCCTTTTACAAAATGGAACACAAGGGCGAGGAAGTCATGAAGATTAATCCCCGTGGACAGGTAAGCGTTGATGGTTTTGGTCACGTACAGTGGAGAAAACGTTATTCTTTCCCGTTTAAACGCAAATGAAACGAAAACGCAAAGCACTAAAACGTAGAAAAGAACAAATTTTGGACAAGTTTGATGGCAAACAGTTTGGATTACCCGGCGTCTGATCTGGCTCCAAACTTTTTGCAAAGGAAATAATAGTTTTATAGTAAACGCGTTTATTGGGAATGAATAACGTTTTCTCCGCTCTACTTGCTTACAGTTTACGCTAAAACTATTATTTCCATTGCACACAATGTGAACCAGATCAAACTGTTCGCCACTGAGATTAAATTACATGTAAATAGTCAGACATTTAAAAAACTCACAAAAGTTGTCATTCTCTACATTGCAGAGAATTGCGTTTGCGTTTCGTTTGCGTTTAATAGGGACAGAATAAAGTCTGCTACAAGTTTTGTAACTGCTTTTTTGAAACAAAATAATTATGGACATTGTACCAATAATAACCCAGGATCGTTTTTCAAAAGATTGAGATAAAATGACGTCAATTGTCGTCTTTGGTTCAAATTTGAAAGAGAAAGTATACAACCTAGTGAAGCTCTCGGCAAAACCTTTTCGTAAACCAACTGTTTAAGTATTTATACAAGTTATATTGAATGTAAGTTTTGAGATTTTATCTTCCAAATCACAAGCAAATTACAGTCGATACTTCGAACTTACCCTAACATCAAAACTTGGGTATCGATACATGTACATTTGTACATGTAGCTCGTTATCACTTTAGACGAACCTTCCCGTACATGTACATGTATTTCAAAGTTAAAATGTGACTTAAACGTTTTAACTCTGAAATACCGACAGTTCGACACAGTACGTGTATACATCTGAGTTCACATTATCGAGTTTCGACTGTATTTTGTATTTGTTAATAATGGAGGAATGATGATCTATCAAAATGTGTCTTGTGATATTGTAATCTATAGTGACGAACCATTCTGTATTATGATCATTATCCGAATATTTCATGTTACTACGGAGAAAACGTTATTCTTTCCCAATAAACGCGTTTACGCTAAAACTAGTATTCCCATTGTAAACAGTTTGGGTAACCCGGCGTCTGATCAGGCTCCAAACTGTTTAAAACTCAGATTAAAATTAAGTTTTAGAAATTTCTAAAAACTGACATTTTCTACATTTTATTGATGTGCGTTTGCGTTTCGTTTGCGTTTAAACGGGAAAGAATCACGTTTTCTCCACTGTAACTTGTTTATATTTGTCAGGTCCCTGTGTTTAAAGACGGAAACAGTGTCGTGAGTGAATCTGGTGCCATTTGCATGTACCTTGAGAACAACTACAGCAACGATAAAAACCGACTCATTCCAAATGATAAAGCAGCTCAAAGCAAAATGTTCCAAAGAATGTTCGAATGTGAAACCGTCATGTCGAAAATTATCAATTCTATTGCATATAAAAGATTATTCTTCACAAAGAAGGAAGAATGGAACACAGAACACTTTGAAGCTGCCAAATCCGAGCTGAAGCTTTGGAACGGCTACCTAGAGGGCGCTGAGTATCTAGCCGGAAGTAGTTTCTCAATGGCGGACGTGATGTTCTTCCCGTATTTGGCTTTGCTAGTAAGGCTGGGGGCAAAGTTCGAGACAAACACAAACTTACAGAGATATTATGATAACATTTGTACAAGGTCAACAGTTCAAGAATCCTGGCCGCCACACTGGCGAGAAAATCCATCTCCTAAAACAATGGAGGATTTCATAGCTTAAATATAGCTTTTGATTGATAAAATACAGTGGAGAAAACGTTATTCTTCCCCAATAAACGAGTTTAAGCTAAATCTCTGACTTCCATCGCAAACAGATTGGAGCCAGATCAGACGCCGGGTGACCCGGCGGCTGATCAGGCTACAAAATGTTTGCCACTCAGAACAAACTGAGTTGTAAAAAATATCTAAAACATGACATTGTCTACCTTTTAGCGTAATGCGTTTGCGTTTCGTTTGCGTTGAAACGGGAAAGAATAAGGTATTCTCCACTGTAGTTCAGTGACAAATCATTGACATTAAACGCTGTAGTGACGTATATACACGTACATTACAAACAATGTACCTGCAAAGATACATGTACACTTGGCGAACAGTGGAAAAGACGTTTTATTTCCCACTTAAACTGTTACACAATGTATGTCCGACGTCCGGTCAGGCTCCAAACAGTAGGTCATTCAGATTAAAGCGCACATTCAAAATTGTCCAAAAGTTGTCATTTTCTCTATTTTATTGCGCTTCCTTTGCCTTTCCTTTGCGTTTAACCCATTTGTGCCCACGATCCAATATACGGGACATAGGCAAACAGTGTAGACTCTGATCAGACGCCGCATTGTGCGGCGTGTGATCAGAGTCTACACTGTTTGCTGATATGAATTTCAAATTAAAACAAAACGAAAATGAAAATTTTGACCAGGCATACAATCCAATATATAAACATGGAAGAAACCACTGGGCGTAAAATGGGTTACACTGGAAAGAATAACGCCTTCTCCACTGTAACTTGCACTGTCTGCGTTTTCCCCTTTCACTGTCATGACTTCATCAATGTTAAACATTTTTCGCATGTCTTTATCAAATTAAAACTTAGGTGTTTGGTCTCAAGACATTTAAAATTTAGCGTTAAACTGTTTTGATCCTGATCTGTAACAGCAATAAGCGGCGCCTGCTCAGGACCCACACAATTATTTGCAAATAATCATCTAACTCGGGACAAGGCAGTGAAGGGGTTAGGGTTATACCTACGAAATACAGTCGAAATTCGATATCTCGACACGGTTATGTCGAACATAACCGTATTCCAAAGTTAAAACGCGGATAAACCGCGTTTTAGCTTTGAAACACGGGTATGTTAACCTAAACCGGCCTTGAAATAAGGCAAATTTATGATTCGAAATATCGGATAGTTTGAGTTAAGCGAGTTCAAGATAGCGAAGTTCGACTGTACATGTAAATAAGTGAAATTATGCGCTAGTTTTATTTTGCAGCTGAGACCAGATTTCGAATCTTGAGACTTTTATAAAGTGTCTTCTTTCTTTGTGCTGGCAATTTAGACAAATAAATTAAAATCAATAATTGATATGATTTCGTAATATATAGCATCTGACATTTTTTAGCCCATTACCACATAACTTGTTACTAGCTTTTAAAACCGGTGACCACTTAAAGCAGATTGAACTTTAAGTAGAATGCACATACGCGAATCCTGCTTTACTTTCAGCTTGCTTTAAACTACCATTTGCTATGGTGCATTTCATGACTGTAAATTGTAGAACTATTTTCAGCAGAGGAGGAATAGCTTATTAGGTGCGAAAAGACGTATCAATGGAGTAATTGGTTAAATGTTCTAACTTCGGTGTCAAGACATGTTTTGCTTGTATTGATTTGTATATACTGTAGGGGAGGACATTATTCTGCTCTAATAAATGCGTTAACGCTAAAATTATTATTTTCCGTGCAAACACTGTGGAACAAGATCGGACGCCAGGTAACTCAGATTAAAACAAATAGCCAGATTTGTCGATTAGTTGTCTTTTATTTATATTTAACTGTTATTCGTTTGCGTTTCGTACTCGATTAAACGTGGAGGATTAACGTTTTTTTCACTACACTTTATCACAATAAATGTCCTTGTGTTAACCCTTTCATGATCAAATTAATCGTGAGGTTTAACCCCCTTCACCGCCATATTGTCATCTGCTTCAATATTGTTGTCTGCAAAATCGTTCCAAAGTTAGATTTAACTCTTTCCTCCCTGAAACTTAAAATGGACAATTCCAGTTTCCGTTTAAGTCTAGTCCATTTCTGACTTTTAAGGGTTGTTTTTGTCAATGTTTGGCATTATGACAAACAGTGAGGACCCTGATCAGAGGGCTCCTTAGGAGCCCTCTGATCTGGGTCTTCACTGTTTGCATAGGACCAGTGTACTATTTACAGGTTCACTGTTTGCAAAGGACGCCAATATGCGGGACTAGGGTTCAAAGGGTTAAGACAGTGTAACCGACGTCATTTCAAAACAAGTGGCAAACAGTTTTGATCCTGATCCGACGCCGCGTTACGCTGCGTCAGATCAGGATCAAAACTGTTTGCAAATGCGCTTTATGACGTAATTGAGAGTGAAAGGGTTAAATCAGTTGCGAACAGTTAAAGGGCCGGTCAGTCGTCGAGTAACTCCGTGTCTGATCAGGTTCCAAAGTGTTTGCCGCTTGGACTTTAAAGAATTTTAAGAATCTGGACTTTTACATTTGTTTGTATTGCTTTTACTTTCGTTGACACGGGAAGGGATAATGCTTTTTCCTCTGAGGTCAGTCCTAGTGACGAGTATAGTCGTCCTTTACAAAATCGCATATGTGAAAGGTATCGTTTTCCTATGCAAACAGTGTATAACCAGATGTGATGGCTGCTAAAGGATCCCTCTGATCGGGATCTACAATGCACACCTTTTGCCATTTTGCAATGTATTGCAGAAAAACAACCCTCAATACATGTACATGTACAGTACTGAACCTTATTAAATTAAATTGATAATCGCAAGCGAATTGCCATCGAATTGCCATCGAATCGGGCGCTCCAAAATATTTCAGTTTTTGTTTAACTGTTTTTTCCGTATAAACGCCTCATTCATATATTACGGCATTATCCCTCTTGAGCGACTATAGTCGCTGTTGAGGGGTAGTACCGTATATCATTCATATATCAGTTTTGGTTAAACTGTTTTTCCTATGTGCGTATTAACGCCTCGTCCATATATTACGGCATTATCCCTCTTGAGCGACTATAGTCGCTGTTTAGGGGTAGTACCGTATATCACTCATATATCAATTTTGGTTAAACTGTTTTTCCTGTGTGCGTATTAACGCCTCGTCCATATAATACAGCATTATCCCTCTTGAGCGACTATAGTCGCTGTTGAGGGGTGGCACCGTATATCATTCATATTTCTGTTCTTGTTTAACTGTTTTTCATATGTATGTATTAACGCCTCATCCTCATATTGCGGCAGTATCCCTCTTGAGCGACTATAGTCGCTGTTGAGGGGTAGTACCGTATATCATTTATAGTTCCGTATGTTGAACTGTTTTCCCTATGTGCGTATTTACGCCTTATCCATATATTATATTACTGTATTATCCCCCTTGAGCGACTTTTGTCGCTGTTGAGGGGTAGTACCGTATATCATTTCTATTTCAGTTCTTGTTCACTGTTTTTCCTATGTACATGTACTTACAAACGCCTCATTCTCAAATTACGACAATATCCCTCTTGAGCGACTATAGTCGCTGCTGAGGGGTAATACCGTATAACATCTGTAGTATTATGTTACATGTATATTACTATCCCTCTTGAGCGACAATAAAATTATGCTTCAGTTGTGACTTCAAATTGTTGAACGAAAGTAATACAGAGGGCTTCTGTAGGAGCTCTCTGTGTTTGCAGTGATCAGCGTTAAGCAGTTGCTTTTAATTTCCTAGTTCATTCTGATAGGTTGCGGTCGAGGGGTAGATCTGTATACATGTAGCACCCATAAATTATTTCCGTTGTGTCTCAATAATATGGTATGATCCTACTGGAGCGACACCGAAAGCAGGCCTCACATCGGCAAGTGGTCGTCCACTGTAGGACGATGCCAGTGTAGTACACTTCTTTTGAATCAAGTAACGACTCCCTGTTATACGAAAGTAATGCAGAAAGTTCCGGTAAGATCTGTCTGCGTTGCTGTTGTCTTGCAGTGTCACTGTGTGAAGCCACATGATCTGTTAATATTCCAATTCATCCTAAATGATCGGTAGCTGCTGAGGCATATACTATGTGCACAGATGATTATATAAATTAAGAGCGAGGTGGTTTGGATACGTCCAGCCTCAGGTATTACACATCTTCCAGAATTATAGTGGTATAAGATACTCACCTATAGTTACTTAGTCGGACAACAGAGTCCATACAATGATATTGTCATGTATACTATATAATGAATCCATTGTATCATGTAAAAAGAAACATGTATATGTTTACGTTACTTAATAAAATGTTTTGAATCTTGAATCTTGAATCCAAAACCAAATCCTACGCTTGAATATTTTTACGCGAATTTGCCGAAGCGGTTGTGACAAAACTGGAATCGTAAAAATTAACGGAGGCATATATGCGAACATTTGTGAGATACACCATTCAAGAAAACTTACCCGAGGGTAAAGTTACTATTTTGAATCGCAAGCGAATTGCCATCGAATCGCAAGCGAATTGCCATCGAATCGCAAGAATTGTTAATTTAATAAGGTTCAGTACTGTACATGCAGTCTTAATTTGGACTAGACTCTATAAATGGAAACTGGATTGCCCATTAAAAGTTCAAGGGGTGAATGAGCTGGAGTAGACATATATTCTTATCCCGCTACCCAATAGCCTGTTTCTAGTTTTGAAGACAGATGACCACTTAAAGTAGGTTAAAAGTAAAGCAGGATGCGCCTTAAAGCAATTTCTACATTACTTTAAGCTACTACATGTATCTGCTATGCTATAGGAAATATATTTCTTATTTTGCACATTCATAACTGTATAAACTGGAATCATTTTCTTCAGTGTATGAATTAGTTTAATTCATGGAGTATTCATGGAGTAAAGTGTTAAGAGAACTATGCTACCCTTCTGTGTATTTTGCAGATCAGGATTTCAATAAATTGTCTCTATTGTATATTTCAACCATTCACCTCACCTCTGTTGTGTCTTACAAATGTACCGTGTGGCCTAGAGAATCAATTGTATTTCCTCAGCTACAGTGGAGAAAACGTCATTATTTCCCATTTAGCGCGTTTATGATAAGAAAATCCTTTGCAAACAGATTTGAGCCAGATCTGACGCCGGGTAACTCGGTGTCTGATCAGGCTCCAAACTGTTTGCTATTCAGATTAAAATGAATATTTAGAATTGTCAAGCTATTGACACTTTTCTACACTTTATTGGAATGCATAAAAAATGCGTTCAGACAGGAAAAAAATAACATTTTTGCTGTAAATGGCGTGTGTCTGATCTGCTACAAATGTAGGTCGATCGTGCCAAATAATTGGGTATACGATAATCCTTCAACAATCGTTTATATAAATAATGGAACAAGGATTTGTGTTCTCGACTGAATGTCCATTGGAAACCCATCGTCGGATCAGGCTCTAAAACCTTTTACGACGAGTCAGATTCAGAAAATATGTCGTTTGTAGCTAGAAATTCAAACGTTGACATTTGATGCTGCCAACCGTTTACCAGTTATATTATAAATTAAACCTCAACCTTTATGATAACCTGTCATTACTGTGGAGAAGACTCTATTCCTTCCCAATAAACGCGTTTACAAAAATGTACGCTTACACTATTTTGTCCATTGCAAACAGTTTGACGTCAGATCAGATGCCGGGTAACGCTGTGTCTGATCAGGATTCAAACTGTTTGCCATTCAGCTTAAAATGAACATTCAGAATTGTCAAGGGCGTCATTTTCTACTTTTTGTTGCAATCAGTTTGGGTTTCATTTGCGTTAAAATGGGAAAGAATAACGTCTTGACCACTGTATAGTGGCACTGTAGTGTTTATACAGTGGAGAAAACGTTATTCTTTCCCAATAAACGCGTTTGCGGTAAAACGTTTATTTCCATTGCAAACAGTTTGGAGCCAGATCAGACGCCGGGTAACCCGGCGTCTGATCAGGCTCCAAACTGTTTGCCACTCAGATCAAAATGAATTGTAAGAAATATCTAAAACATGACATTTTCTACCTTTTAGTGCAATGCGTTTGCGTTTCGTTTGCGTTTAAACGGGAAAGAATAACGTATTCTCCAGTGTATATACATGTACATGTATATGTAGCCCTACAGCAGATCGTTTGATATGAAATCGCAAAGTGTCAAGACCCTGTTTGGACGACGCAATTTTCGGCGTCTGATCTGGGTCTATACTGTTTGCTAATGTCTACTTTGTGGATGATAAGTATCAATAGGTTTAAAAAAATATGCCACACCACTGTTACCGGCACTGTATGTAGTGGAGAAGAGTTGTGAACGCAACGATGCTCAAACGCATTGCAAGAAAAATTTTAATGTAGAAAATGACAAGTTATTGATAATTCTGACTACATGTAACTGTTTTAATGTGAGTGGCAAACAGCTTTGAGCCTGACCAGACACCGGGTTTCTTTGAATGCTTTAGATATTATATATGTGTATAGTTGAGAAAGACTACTCAATAAACAATTTACGCTAAAACTACAATTTCTAGTGCCAAATCGGGTCAAGAAATGTCTGTAACATATTGAACAATAGCGACGAGAATACTCGTCATAAAAAATCATATACCTACATGTATCAAGAGTACACCTGTCCTGTGCAAACAGTGTAGATCCTGATCAGAGATTTCCTTAAGAAGGAGCCCTCTGATCAGGATCTACACTGTTTGTCATTTTGTAAACTATTGATAAAAACACCATTATTATTAAAAAATGGACTAGATTTAAATGTAAAATGGAAGTGTGCATTTAAAGTTTCAGGAGTAATGAGTTAAGCTTGTTCTAGTTATCGACGATACACTGTGCATGCCTTCGTTGATAACTATAGCTGACCTTACCCACACTTTGAGGGAAATTGGGACACTCTAAAGCAAACAGTTGCCTATGTAAACAATACAAACACTGTGGGGTGTCGAGTGTCAGAAACTAGTACAATGACGAAGATCTTATTTTTTTTCTAATCAACGCGTTTCTGCTAAAGCAATTATTTCCCTTGCAAGCAGTTTTCAGCTTGAAACCGGCGTCTGATCAGGCTCCAAATTACTTGACATTCAGATTAAAATGAGTCGTCAACATTTTTAAAACTTTGTCCTGTTCTACATGTTTTTCTCTTTGCGTTTGCGTTTAGTTAAAGCGTGGAAGAAAAACATATTCTCCATGGTGTAGCTTATTAAAATATCTGGGTTCATTCAATGAAAAAGGTATTGGGACATCTGATCAAACATGTAAAATGAGATGTTTTGACATGATGGCAAGTGAGTGGCACTTGAAAAAAATATTTGATTCATTAACACATTGAACCCTAGTAAAGAGCATACTTGTCATTTTCAAATAGTTAACCGTGTGAAAAGTAACCTTGTCCTCCTCTTATCAGAGAGTTCCTAAAGGAACCCTTTGATCAAGCTTTGCACTGTTTGTCATGTTACAATATATTGTAAAACTCCTCTGTAAAAATAAGAAAATGGAATTTCCATTAAAAAATCAGGGAGAGTGAGTTAATAACAATCGTCCAAACTAAGTAGATGATACAGCGCTCCCTCCCTACAACGACACCCAATGGGAGACATAGATTAAGTGTGATGTTCGGAGGGAGTCATTATAGTGAGGGAAAATCAAGACTGGGCTTACATTTGCAAACAGCTTGAATCCAGATCAGACGCCGCATAACGCGGCGTCTGATCCGGATTCAAGTTGTTTGTCTCTCGATCATTATATTTATTCTATCAAAATCTCTAGTTACATGTATATGTGCGTGTAACTTTTAGAAAAATCAGCAGACAATATTGCAGCATTGAAAGCGCTAGACATCATTGTATCGATAAGGAAATTGCGACAAGGGTCGTTGTAAGGAGGGAGTCGTTGTTGGGAGCACTGTAGTAGCAAACAGTGTAGACCCTGATGAAACACCGTAATTGAAGGCCTCTCATCAGAATGCGCTGTTCTCATAATGAAAAAATCTGCTGCATGGACAAGCACTGCAATGTCTGTAAATCACCCATGTATAATGTTTGGAATCTTCCAGCATGCATATAGGGGAAAGTTCATTGTAATACATGTAACTAAGCGTCAGATCAGGCTCCAAACTATATCATTCAGATTAAATTGAACATTCAAAATTGTCAAAAAGTTGTGATGTTTGACTTTTATTGCAATGCGACATACATGTAATGTTCATACAAGCCGCTGAACACAAGACTAACTGTTTAGCAAATAACTCAATAAGTTATTCTTTCGTTTCAATCCTTTTCCTTAAGTATTGTTACTTTACGTTAAGCATTTATAAATGTAATCATATGTACTCCTGGAAATAAATACATGTACGTTTAAACTAATATCCATACAGTGTAAGTCACTGCTTTATACAATTTGTACTACATGTATCTACATTGTAGAAAACGTTATTCTTTCCCAATAAACGCGTTTACGCTGAAACTATTATTTCCATTGCAAACAATCTGGAGCCAGATCAGACGCCGGGTTACCCGGCGTCTGATCAGGCTCCAAACTGTTTGCCACTAAAATATAACGCAATAATTAGAAATGTCAAAAACGGTATTCTCCAACATTTTAGCGATTTCGTTTGCGTTTCGTTTGCGTTTAAAAACGGGAAAGAATAAAGTTTTCTCCACTGTAACTCTCATTTACCCCTGAAGCTTCAAATGGATATTTCCAGTTTTTGATAAAGTCAACTCCATTTTTTACTATTTAGGGTTGATACTGTATATTACAAAATGGTAAACATTGCAGACCCTGACCAGAGGGCACTTGATCTGGATCTACACTACATATGACAAGTTCAAGTTATTATTTACGGTTCGCCGTTTGTAAATGGTGCGTACCGTGGAGAAAACGTTATTCTTTCCCGTTTAAACGCAAACGAAACGCAAACGCAAAGCACTAACACGTATAAAATGATAACTTTTTAATAAACCTGAGTGTTCGTTTTAATCTGGGCGGCAAACAGTTTGGAGCCTAATCAGACGCCGGGTTACCCGGCGTCTGATCTGGCTCCAAACTATTTGAATTGTAAATAGCAGTTTTAGCGTAAACGCGTTTAATTGGAAAGAATAACGTTTTCTCAACTGTATAATCGTCACCAGGGTTCAATGCGATGCAAATTCTGACCCAAATTGATAAAGAAAATGAAAACAATAACAGAGATTGCAGGTCAGTGTTATACTAACCTAATTAGTATATAATTTACATGATAAACAATGCTAAATGCTTAGTCGTCTTTTTCAAATCTGATGGCTTTTTTAATAAACAATCTGCATGTTCTAAAGAAGTCTCTTAATCCAAAGAAGTTCTACAGTTACATGTAATGTCTCTATGTTGTCTTTCGTTTCACTTAACATTTCATTGCCAAACATACAGTGGAGAAAATGTTATTATTTCCAAATTATAATAAACGCGTTTACGCTAAAACTATTATTCCCATTGTAAACAGTTTGGAGCAAGATCAGACGCCGGGTAACCCGGCGTCTGATCAGGCTCCAAACTGTTTACAACTCAGATTTCAATCAAGTGTTAGAAATTTCTAAAAACTGACATTTTCTACATTTCAGTGATATGCGTTTGCGTTTCGTTTGCGTTTAAACGGGAAAGAATAACGTTTTCTCCACTGTAACCACCCGTTACAGTAGAGAAGACGCTATTCTTTATCAATTAAGGCGTTAACGCTAAAACTATTATTTCAATTGCAAATAGTTTGGAGCCTGATCAGGCTCCAAACTGTTTGCCGCTCATATTAAAAGGAATAGTCAAACTTTACAAAAAGTGGTATTCTCTACATTTAAGTGCTTTGCGTTTGGGTTCCGTTTGCGTTTAAACCGGAAAGAAAACCGTCTCCACTGTAACTCACAAAACGGGTGCCACAGGGTATTGACCATTGACCTATAGGTTATGTTCTGATACACGTTCTCATTGAAATGTCCTAACTATCCACACGTCATAAATCAGGACACTTCCTCAAGTATAAAGGTGTAGAGCGCGTGGGGCTTCACAGTCTTTGCTAGTGTCCACCGAGTATATTTGATTAAGACGTATTGATTATAGAAGTGTAGCATTGTGTAAAATACAAGAATGGCAAATAAAAATATGTTCTTGTACTGGGGTTCTGGATCGGCCCCATGTTGGAAGGCTATGTTAGTCCTGGCGGAAAAGGGGCTGTGGGACGGACTGCCGAACAAGCTATTGACGTTTTCAAAACAGGAACATAAGTCTGCAGAGGTGCTGAAGTTAAACCAACGTGGACAGGTCAGTGTGTAGTCAATAATATCTTGTTAATTGTGTAAGAAACGTCTGCATGTTTTCTCACATCTACTTCAATGGAGAAAACGTTCTTTACCGTTTAAATGCAAATGCAATGTAATTAAAATAGGGAAAATAAACAATATTTTAATGAGTCATTGTGCCAAACAGTTTGGGTCATGCTCAGACGCCGAATGACTTGGCGACCGATATGGTTCCAAACTGTTTACAGAGGTTATACAAGGGCCGGATCCAGAATGTTTTCAGTGTGTGTGTGTGTGTGTGTGTGTGTGTTGGGGGGGGGGGGGGTCACAGGTGTGGAGGGTATGGGAGGGGTATAAATTTTTTTAAACTTGTATTAAAAATGGTGCAATCTGAGGGCATTCTATGAAGAAAGTTAACATCGATAGAATTATGTAAATACCCCCAATGAAACACCACAAAAAGTAGTTTCATAAGACAAAGAGAAGATAAAATCATAATCTGGAGAATTTTTTAATACCTTCATCTCCATTCTCAGAAATCTATTACTTTACACCATGTTCATACAAAGATTTTCATCAGTGCATTCAAAACACAGGGTTCGCGGGCACTCCCCCTGGAAAATTTGGAAATCAAGCGCTTCATTTCCTGCATTCTGGGCCATACTGAGGGTGCTTGAAGACTTATTAGGCAAAAAGTAGGAATAGTTGGAGGTTTTGTAGAAAAATAGGAAACAAGTAGGAAGGTGATCAAAAAGTTGGAAAATAGTAAGAAAAGTAGGAAAAAGTAGGAACGGTTGAAGGCCTGAAAACAGGTGAAATACTAACATAAATCTATGTAAAAAATCGTCTCAAAATATTTTGTTATTTAATCATTCTATGGTAATAGGTTGTCGTCCAGCCATTAATCTCTAATCCTACCCCTCCTATTCATATGCATACTGTTACTAGGGGGTCCTGGGGGCATTCCCCCTTACTCCCACCCCCTGGAAAAAAATATTCCCAGATGATCAATGGTGCGTTCTGATGGGATTTTTTTCGCATTCAAAATAGGTAAAATACTACATAAATCTATGTAAATATTTGATTCAAAATAACATATCAAATTTTTTAATATAGGATAATACCTTTGACAGATTGTTTTCTGGCCGTTATCCTGAAACCTACCCTACATCAAATTAAATTTGATGAACATACGTAAGGGTAACAAAAAGCAAAGGCATTTTTGAATGCCTAACTAGATGATGAATAATACCCAATTAACTCATGCACGTATAGGCCAGGGTTCCCCCCCTTCCCCTCCAATAATTTTGTCATTATTAGTTGCAGAATATTTATATATATTTATATATTTATATTATTAATGTAACTGTTTTGATTGTGCAAAACGCCCCACAATGCACCAGAGACCATCTAGAAATTAAAACGTTCCCGGGGAGCATGCTCCTGGACCCCCTTAGTGACAGTGTGTACAATAATCAGAGGGGGTAGGGGTAGAATTGATATCTTATTTACTGTTTTATATTCCACACTATATAATCTTAAATTTATTCCCCAGAATTCTATGCCAAATTATTCTACAGTGGCAGTATATGACTTGGTGCATGTACACTATGTCCCACCTTTTCTTTCTTTGTTATTATTCTATTCTCCAGTACTCTATACGACACTATTCTTGTTATTGTTATCATATGCCTTAGTACCACGCGTCAACTATTCAGTGGCGTTATTTTGCCCCAGTATACTGTATGTCCAACTATATTATTTGTCGTTATTCTGTGCCGCAGTACTATATGCCACACTATTGTATGTCGTTATTTCACAACTCCGTTACAGTAGAGAAGACGTTATACTTTCCCCAAAACGCTTTTACGCTAATACTATTATTTTTCATTGCAAACAGTTAGAAACCATATCAGACGTCGGGTAAATCGGCGTCTGATCAGGCGTCATTCTGTTTGCCTCGCAGATAAAATTAAATTGTAAGAATTGTCACCAAGTTGTCTTTTTCTACATTTTATTGCAACGCGTTTCGTTTGCCTTTAAACGGGAAACAATAACATTTTCTCCACTGTACAATCATGCCCAAATTAAAATATGTGGGTAATATATTTGTTTCATCATTTACAGTGGAAAAAACGTTATTCTTTCCCAATAAACGCGTTTACGCTGAAACTATTATTTTCATTGCAAACAATCTGGAGCCAGATCAGACGCCGGGTTACCCGGTGTCTGATCAGGCTCCAAACTGTTTGCCACTCAGATAAAAATGAATCGTAAAACATATCTAAACATTGACATTTTTTACATTTTACTGATTTGCGTTTGCGTTTCGTTTGCGTTTAAACGGGAAAGAATAACGTTTTCTCCACTGTACATGTAATATATTTGTTTCATCATTTCCTTATAGTTACCAACTTTCAAAGATGGCGATGCTGTTGTGAACGAGTCAAATGCTATTTGTATGTACCTAGAAGACAAATACAGCAACGATAAGAACCGACTCATTCCAACTGACGCAGTCGGTAAGGCGGAAGTATTCCAACGAATGTTCGAGACGGCTAACATCCAATCGCAAATCTTAGAACCATATTTGGTTTACAAGTTCAGAACAAAGAAGGAAGACTGGGATCAAAAACTTCTTCAAGAAAAGGCAAAGGGGGTTTCAGAAGAGTTGAAAAAATGGAACGATTATTTGGAGGGGAAGGACTATTTGTCTTGCGGAAGGTTTACAATGGCGGATGTATTCTTTTTCCCGTTTGTTGCCCTGTTTGTCAGAACGGGTGCAAAGTTAGCCAACTATAAGAACTTGAAGCGGTATCATGACACTATAATGAAGCGATCGACTGTCCAGGCCACTTTGCCTCCACACTGGAAAGATTCCCCGGCTCCTAATTTGTTAGAGGACGTGGATTGTTGAGACTGTTTGAACTTCGTAATAGCAAGAAACCCCTATACAGTGAAGACGAGTGAATTCTTCTCCATGCAACGTATTTGAGCTTCAACAAGGACGCCCTTTACAAACAGTTTGGAACAAGATCCGACGCCGATTAGCTTTGCGTCTGAAGATGCTTCAAATTGTTTGCCATTCAGAATTCATCAACTCTTAATTGGTTTCAAAACACTGTCAACGTCTCCAGTTTTAAGCAAGACGAAAGTATAGGTCGGAAAGCTCTATCAAGACCTTTTTGATGCATATGAACTTTGTTTCATGCTTAAATCAACACAGTGGAGAAAACGTTATTCTTTCCCAATAAACGCGTTAACGCTCAAACTATTATTTCCATTACAAACAGTTTGGAGCCAGATCAGACGCCGGTTAAACCGGCGTCTGATCAGGCTCCACACTGTTTACCACTCGTATAAAAATGAACAGTCAGGGTTATCAATTTGTTATTTTGTACATTTTAGTGCATTGCGTTTGCGTTTCGTTTGCGTTTAAACGGGTGGAAATAACGTTTTCTCCACTGTATAAGGAAATCGGGAAAGTGTTTGAACGTTTGTAGAGGAGTTTCTTGAAGACTGGAACAAAAGAAGTAAATTATGATCAGACATTACCTCATTCACCCCTTTAACTGTTCATGACAACCCCAATCTCCAATTTAGTCTTGTTCATGCTTTTATGATTGTTTTTCTTCTAAGATTATATGGCATAATAACAAACAATGCATACTTTGACCAGAATGCTCCTTTAAGCTGTACTCTGGTCTGGGTGTTCAATGTTTGCATATGTTAAGTGTGCGTTTAACAAATTCAGTGAAGACAAAGTTCAGAAACCGGATTTTAAATTCGCCGACAGATCTTGGTTTACTCTACATGTATTTGTAATGTCCAAATATCGTATATCCTCGATTCGGCCCATTTTTATATCTGAACGGTGTTCCTGTTCTTTGCACTTGTGTATTTACGTGTAATGTTGCAAATTAGCGATTAAAATCGTAAATGTAGTATATAAAGTAGTTTTCAATTCTTCCTTTTGCATAAAATACCATTCATGTTGAGCTTCTGTGTTAAGCTCACCTTGCACGAAGTGTCAAATAACAATGTGAGTTATTGTCATCGCCCTGTGTCCTTCGTCGTCCGTTCGTTGTGTGTCATCATCATTTTCATTAAACTAGTTCTAGATAAAGAAATTCCTGCAAGTGGATGGAACAAGATTCCTAAAATATATCAAAATAGTTAAAAATAATAAAAATAAATTGCTGAAACCACTGGTTTTAATTAAATAATTGTACACAAATGATTCATCCGTGAACGTCTGTATGATTCATTTAAATAATGTTGTTAGCTCAAAAATATGGCCGACAGAGGGTGTGGTGCTATGGTAACTTATGGACCATCGCTCTAGTTTATGGTCCAATGGTCAAAGGGAGCTACATTTGCAAAATAATTCCATAAGTCGTCTCATTTTGGCTATTACTCCATGATTAATGTTTATTCGCGTATTTTTTTTCCATCTCAATAAGCTAAATTATGCGATCATAGCTGCATTTGGCGACCTCGATTAGAATAGTGATTTATCGTTGACAATTGAACTGTATGAATTTTGATCCATTTAAACAAATGTAAAGTGTTTATCATATAACATCTGTATATCGTGTTAAAACTTTCAAGAAATCAAGAAGACATATTTCTGATGGTAGTATGTTTACTTAATTTAGTACAAAACAAAAAATATATAGATTTGAACGAAAAATATGAGTGAGTAAATAAAGTTGGTTTCGCAAAAGAGAGAGGGGCGTATACAGAAAACTCAGGTGCGATTCCCTACTCTTATTCGCTGGTTATTTCAGATACCCAGTGTAAAGCAGTGATCAAAACATTCGGTTTTGGTCTTTATAAAGTCTTATTCGATGGAATTGGTATAGTGGAGAAAACGTGATTCTTTCCCAATAAACGCGTTTACGATAAAACTATTATTTGCAGTACAAACAGTTTGGAGCAAGATCAGACGCCGGGTAACCCGGCGTCTGAACAGGCTCCAAACTGTTTGCCACCAAGATAAAGATGAATTATCAGAATTGTCAAAAACTTGTACTTTTCTGCGTTTTAGTGTTTTGCGTTTGCGTACGTTTGCGTTTAAACGGGAAAGATTAACACATTCCCCACTGTAAGACAGGGGATCGATCTCACGACCCCTGGTATCGTAGTAGAGCGCGTAACTCATCGACCACGTCCGACGGTGAGAGTAACAAAAAGTCATTAAAAGAGTATTTATTGTCAATTTAGACAAAAGAACCGTGTTAATTCAGTAACGCCTTTTTCCAGCATCGTTTGTAACAGCCTGACGTCGACGTCATATCGACATTACGTATAATTGAACGGCTCGATCAAGATATTCGTCCAACAACATGTTTTTTTAATGTGCGGTTTGATAGCGAATGTACGAGAAAAGTATCGAAAAAATGTTCCCGACAGTTCACAATTTTCTCGTGCAAATTGAGTATTTTGTCGTTTCGTGGTTCACGGGGTCTTCAAACACAATGGACGTGTTCGATTATCAGTCCGGAATTGACGGGATTGACGGAATCGAAATCGAATGGTCCGGAATTCAATTCCAGAACTGTTCTATCAGTTCTGTTCAAGTAGGTGGTGTGAGCAGAATTGTGACGTATCATCATGGTTCCCGGGACAATTTGCCAACGCTTCGACAACAAAGTTATACTTAGCAGGGAACCAGACTACCATATTTGCCAAGTTTCAATTCCGTTTGAATTTGATTTACTTATTCCATGGAATCGTTCTGGAACTGATAATCGAACACGCCCAATATTTTAAATTTGATAACGATATGACATTTCAATGTTCGTCAATAGCCAACACGCAAACATTTGTGCAAAAAGATATATAGCGAAAAGAAAAGTGCACAGTTAGAAGATTCGTTAAGTGTAGACATTTAAATATTTTAGAAAAACTAAGTCCGGTACCTATATTTTTTAAGTGTGATTTCAGTGAAGGAATGCGCAGCAACATTTGTGGAAAATGTCATCAAAATCTGAATGTAAAGAACAGTAAAAGAAAACACTTTGAAAAATAATTATTTTATTTGTTCCTTTTTTTGACGGATAATGTGCTTTTTTATGTTTTTTGGTGCTACATGTACTTGCTCCGTTTTTTCTATTTGATGACAAATATGTATAACCAAACATATTAGGTAAAGTACAAAGCTGAATAGGGTTATTCTGAGATTTTTTTTTATCAAAAGCACGTGTCTCTTGATACTTAGGGGTAAACCCAAAAACCTAAAAAAAATCTTCTTCTTTAAAACTACAGATCCGATTTGAAAATAATTGTTTACAGATCAATTGGTGACCCTCTTACAGATATTTGAAATAACTTTCCTTAAAAACCACGGCTACCAGAGGTTGGGGCACGTTTACTTGTTATGGCTTATAGTTAAAACATTGCCGATAATTTTCTGTCGTTTATTTCGCTTAAACGCCGAAAAAATCGATTCGTTTCTTAAAGAATAACGTCTTCTCTACCGTATTGGATATAAGTTAAATGTGCACAATAGATCTGAAGAAGACGATATTTTGGCTATGATATAGAAAACAGGCGATTTTATTGCGGTAAAAAGATTTATCAAAAAAATAGGTTTCATAATAACGTTACGCAGAATAGTGGACATGCAGGTGGCTCACTTGCTCTCATTTTCGCGCATTAAAATAAGAAGGGCAATTTTACATAACTTGTAATAACCTTTTTTCTGGACAGATATCGTTCCTGTGCAAAAGGTCCGTATTAGCTTAATCATTTCCCTTTATAATGAAATTTGTTTTGAAAAAATATTTTAATAAGATTTTGGTCCTTTTTTAAGTTGAAAGAGACACCTCTTAATCACATTAAACAAAGAGTAAAATGCTGAAAATAAGCCTCGACAAGGTTACATGTAATATACCACGACCTTGTGAGGTTTTATACAATCGATATCAATTCTGTGCAAACGGGCTCGTATAGTTGAATATTTGTTCTTTCTTTTGATATAAATTTAAGAAATGTAATTTAATGTTAAGTTGGTCCTTTTTCAAATTGAAAATGAAATGAATATGTTCAAAGTGTCGTCGGGAGATTCCGTAAATACCGAGCGATTGCGGAAGCAAATATCCGGTAAGAGCCGAACTTTGACGAGATAACAAGCTAGCGAATAGCATTTTATCGATAATCTAGCGATGTCCACTATTCTGCCTAACATTTGCTGATTAGCCATCTGCTTTAAACTATTGTCATCTGTTTTATTTCCCAAATTAATGTATAGGTAATTTTGTTGACAGATATTGAAATATGTGTCAAACAGTTACCAGTTTACTCGGGGTAAGGCATTCAATGATTTATTTCCCCTAACAATGCCACTTTAACGAGCCGGTGTGATCAGCTTGGATCTAGGTTTTGAATATACAGTGAAACCCCTCTAAACCGGAACCTCTTAATACCGGAATTCTCTCTAAACCGGACAAAACCTTAGGTCCCGTTTCCAACCCTTCTTTATTTTAACACATTACACCATAAATATACACATTTACGCATTTGAGTTATTCCTACACGATCAGAAATATTTTCTGTATTCTAGCAGAGTATAGCTTAAAGCAGGTTGAAAGTAAAGCAGAACGCGCCTTAATGCGCATTCTGTTTTACTTTCAACCTGCTTTAAGTGATCAGCTATCTTCTATACTAGAAACAAGCTATGGGTTAAAACCCCTCTAAACCGGAACCCCTCTAAACCGGACATTAATGTTGTCCCCCAACATGTCCGGTTTAGAGGGGTTGCACTGTATTTAATCAAGTTTTACATGTATCAGGATCCAACATTTTGTGATTTGCATCAATAGTTTCTGAAAGAAAAAGCCAAAATAAATTCGACCAAATATACCAACCATTTTCTAAGCAGACGATAAATAAACTATACTTGGAAAGATATAAAAACCAATGTATGCCTATCAACCACAATATTAGGCAAACATTGTAAACCCTTAAGAGAAAAGCGTTTTGCCGAAATGATCTGATATATGGATGTCACAAATAATCATTGATTAGCTATGTTTAAATCACCAAACGTCCATTAAGGATAAAAGGATAGTTCTTTGCAATGCTAAAAGCATTAATGTTTTAAGTTTCTTTCGAAACGTCGAGAAGAACCGGTACATCTAAACAAGGAAATATACAGAAGTGTATAATTCCATGATCTAAACATCAGTCCTTAACAAGATGAATTGAAATCACCATGGTTACTGCCGCATATATGAGCAATCCTTTGAAAGGCTGCACTTATCGACTTCTACAAAAGGTAATATCTGCTTATATTTGTACTTGTATGTAAAACATTGAGTACCTGTACTGGTGCATGTATTTTCAGTTTATACAGTGGTAAAGACATTATTTTTTCCAAATTTAAAAACGCGTTATTTAAATTTATTATTTCTAGTGCAAACAGCTTGGAACCAGGCCAGATACCGCGTCTGATCAGGCTCAAATCGTTTTGCCATTCGGATTGAAACGAACATTCAAAATTGTCCAAAAGTAATTTCTCACAAGTTATTGCAATGCGTTTGCGTTTCGTTTGCGTCTGCATTATTTTATTACTCAAGAATTATCCAATCAACTACACAGTCATGTTCAATTTGAAAAAGACCCGCGTGATTTACAAAGATCCGTTGAAGTCGTAAGAGACAGCTCAATCAGCAGTTAGGCTGGAGAAAACATTATTCTTTCCAAATAAACGCGTTTACGCTAAAACTAATATTTCAACTGCAAACTGTTTGGAGCAAGATCACACGCCGGGATAACCAATTAGATAAAAATAGATATTGAAAAATGTCAAAAAGTTGTTATTTTTTACATTTTAGTGTTTTGCGTTTGTGTTTCGTTTGCGTTTCAACAGGAAGAGATAACGTTTTCTCCACTGTAATTCACTAGTAACACTCGTCTTTTATAAACGAATACATGTGAATAGTTTGTTATGCAAACAGTGTAGACCTAGATCAGAGTGCTCTTAACGAATTCCTCTTTGCAGGGTATGCGCTGAGCATTTCTCATATTGCAATAGATTAAATAATACAGTGTCAGTGTAGAAAACGGAATTCTTTCCAAAACAAGTTTGGAGCAAGACAGGCTCCAAACTATTTGCCACGCAATTTAAATTAAATGGTCAGTATTACCAACAACTTGTCAATTTCTAAATTTTATTGAAATGTTTTTGCGTTTCGTTTGTATTTAAACGGGACAGAATAATGTTTTTTCTCAACTGTAAACTTAAATGGTTCAAAATGAACTAGGTTTAGTTTTCATTTGAAGTATCGGTGTGAACAATTTAACTAACATATTTGGTTTGTACAGTAAGACTGGCAGTAGCTTACAGTGGAGAAAACGTTATTCTTTCCCGTAAATAAACGATTTATTCTAATCTGAGTGGCAAACAGTTTGGAGCCTGATCAGACGCCTGGTAGCCCGGCGTCTGATCGGGCTCCAAATGTTTCAGATGGAAATGATAGTTTTAGAGTAAACGCGTTTATTGGGAAATAATAACGTTTTCTACACCGTAATGCAATATAATACATGTTGTAAAGCAGAGAGCTCATTTATTCCTAATAAGGAACTTTTCTTTTGTTCCGCAGTAAACAGTCACCTGCCTTAAGACAGTTTCCTCTTATGAAGGTCTACAATATTTGTCAGTTTGCAATAAATTGTTACGTACAATCAACCCTAAATAGTCTAAAATGAACCAGACTTTACAGGAAAATGGAGTTGTTCATTAAAAGTTTCAAGGGTGAATTTCTGCCTATTCACTGTATACTAGTAATCTATTTTACCCTTCCCATGTAAAGACGACTATACTGATATTCGCAAACAGTTTAAAACCAGATCAGACGCCGAGTTACTCTTATCAGGATCCAAACTGTTTAATACTCGTGTTTTGATTTATCTTAAATCTAAAACACTTGTTAAAGTTTACAATAAAAGTAGACGTCACTATTGAAACAGACGGTAGTCGCATTTAAGCGTACTCAGGGTTACATAATTACATGTATGCACATGCAACACAGATCATATACCGTTATATACTTGGGCTTCACCATAGCCGGGTTAGTAGTAACCAAACTTAGCACTGGTTGTCACACGCCCTGTTTCTGAAGCTTCATCATGGACGAACAAAAAAAGGACAAGAAAATGACATTGTACTATGGCTCGGGGTCTCCGCCATGCATGAAGGTGATATTCGTTCTTGAGGAGAAGGGACTTGTCGACGATTGCAATATTAATTTGCTCATGTTCGACAAGAAGGAGCACAAGTCCGAGAAGGTGATGAAGCTGAACCCTCGGGGCCAGGTATGTTTTTTATATTAACGTTACAGTGAAGAAAACGTTATTCTTTCCCGTTTAAACGCAAACGAAACGCAAACGCAATGTACTAAAATGTACAAAATAATTTTTGTTTTATAACTCTGACTTTTCATTTTTATACGAGTGGCAAACAGTTTGGAGCCCGTTCAGACGCCGGGTGACCCGTCTGATCTGGCTCCAAACTGTTTGCAATGGAAATAATAGTTGTAGCAAGGAATAACGTTTTCTCCACATTACATGACATTGTTAATTTGTACATTTTAGTGCATTGCGTTTGCGTTTCGTTTGCGTTGACACGGGAAAGAATAACGTTTTCTCCACTGAATATTAAAATATATGCAGATACTTAAAAAATTGATTCTGAATTGAATTTTTGAAGTTGACACATATTGCAAATGACATAAACATACATTTTTAAAGATTAAGGTTGATGATCCCTATTAAGATCGGGCCAAATCAGTTCTCTACGGCAGCGGTCAACTATTCTCGTCAACTGAAGGTCCATTCCGAACCATGCTTTAGCGGTGCGGTAAGTTGCATGACCAGAATGGTTGACCGCTCTCCATACATGTAGTGTACTAATATTGACGAATATGCACCCGACCTAATTATGAGTCCTCAACCTTAAGTCGCCTTAAATTTGTAATGTGACCTATTGCAAAAACATATCTTCATGATCTCGACGCGACAATTGTGTAACAGGGCATATACCGCAGAGCGACATGAATAGTAACTCTATATCCTTACAACGACAGCATGTAGGGTACAGTGGAGAAAACGTTATTCTTTCCCAATAAACGCGTTTACGCTAAAACTATTATTCCCTTTGTAAACAGTTTGGAGCCAGATCAGACGCCGGGTAACCCGGCGTCTGATCAGGCTCCAAACTGTTTACAACTCAGATTAAAATAAAGTTTTAGAAATTTCTAAAAATTGACATTTTCTACATTTTAGTGATGTGCGTTTGTGTTTCGTTTGCGTTTAAACGGGAAAGAATAACATTTTCTCCACTTTAAGAATATCGTAATATCGTTGATTGGTTATGTCGTCGGTACGCAAATGCGGATGTAGGATTTACATGTAAGTTAGTGGGTTTGAAAATCAAGAGGGTCGTGGTAGCCCTTACTCGCTAAACATATATATATATTCCGCTTTTGCTATACGTACAAATGTATCAGGACAACCTAAACCACCATCAGTCATGTTTTTTATGCTAGCAAAATCATTTGAGGAAATCTGGTAGAGGGTCACCAATGGATATTTTCATCAAAACTATTTCTAATTTGAACCAGTTATTTCAAAGAAGAAAAATAAGTTTTCACTATAAGCCATCATAGGTTATTTCGCATCCAGCCATTTGCGACCGTGCATGTTGTTTTAACTAAGTTGATTATTTGAAGAAATCTGGCCAAGGGTCATCCATGAATCATTTGAATATACATGTATATAGTTTTTAAATCAGACCACTGATTATCCACTGGCGGCCATGTTGCCTTATCCACTGGCGGCCATGTTGCCTTATCCACTGGCGACCATGTTGCCTTATCCACTGGCGGCCATGTTGCCTTATCCACTGGCGGCTATGTTGCCTTATCCACTGGCGGCCATGTTTTTATCCACGGGCGGCCATGTTTTTTAAGATAACATAATTATTTTATAAAACCCGGTAGAGGGTAATAAATGAATCATTTGTGTAAAATTGCTTTCAATTTGGACTAGCAGTTTCAGAGAAGAAGATTTTTAATTATTTTACTATAAAGTAATATCAGGAAAACTTGCCCCACCAACTGATGACCATGCTTTTTTAAGACAAAATATTATTTTTAGAAATCTGGTTCACGTAGAGGGTCACCTATGGGTACATGTAAGTGTCGTGAAATTACATTCAAATCAGACAAGAGATTTCAGAGAAGATGTGTAAAAAATAGACTATATAGCGACATTAGGAATATCTGCCCCTTCCACTAGCGGCCAGGTTTTCTAAGAAGGAACATTATTTAAGAAATCTTATAGACGGTCACCCATGGAGCAATTGAGTTAAATTATTTTCAAATCGGACCAGTAGATTTTTACAAGAATATTTAAAACAAATCCAATTGGTTGCCATGGCAAACATAACCTATATTTGACGAATCTGAGAGAGTACCCTACAAGGAACAATCGTATGAAGATAGTGATGAAAAGGCTCAATGGTTTCCACGAAGAAGATCTTTAACCCTTTCCCCCCATAGAAGCGACTTTTAGTGTATTTAATGTATTCATCCGCTGAAGAAAATAGTTCCAGTTTATGCCCTCATGAACAATAACCATTACAAATATTTTATATAAATGTAGCCTAGTAGATTTTAGCTTAAAGCAGGCTGAAAGTAAAGCAGACGGTGCCTTAAGGCACATTCTGCTTTACTTTCAACCTGCTTTAAGTGGTCACCTGTCTTCGAAACTAGAAACAGGCTATGTGGTAAAGGGTTAAAGAAAAAGTTGACGACACGCGACGGACGGACGGACGACGGACATATGGCAATCACATTAGCTCACCTTGGCACTTCGTGCCAGATGAGTTAAAAATGTTGCAATTCAGAATCTGAATGGATGAATTGAGATTTAGGGCACTGCGACATGGAATAAGAGCTAGGTCATATAGCGCCGATGAATGATGAGGGATGATGAGATGAGATGCAATACAGTGGAGAAAATGTTATTCTTACCCGTTTAAACGCAAACGAAACGCAAACGCAAAGCACTAAACCGTATTAAATGATTACTTTTTAATAAACCTGAGTAATTGTTTTAATCTGAGTGTCAAACAGTTTGGAGCCTGATCAGACGCCGAGTCATCCGGTGTCTGGTCTTGTTCCAAACTGTTTGCATTGAAAATAGCAGTTTTAATGTAAACGTGTTTATTGGGAAAGAATAACGTTTTCTCCACTGTATACACGTACATGTACGTCACTGTATTAAAAGACAAACGCACTGCATGGCGGAGACGCTATTCTTTCCTAGTAAATACCAAATGTACGTTTACACTTTAACTTTTATTCTTTTTGTTGCAAACCGTTTGGAGCTAGAGCAGATACCATGTAGCCCGGTGTTTGATCAGGTTCCAAACTGTTTTCCTCTCAGATAAAAATAGACCGTTAACATTTCGATTGAACGGTGTCATTTTCTATATTTTAACGCATTGCGTTTGAGTTTCCTTTGCGTTTATACGGGAAATAATCACGTATGAATTCTATACTGTACCAGTTTAGTGCAAATTCTAAGAATTATTTCAGCCATGTAAACGAAACTAACAGCGATGCATGGAATTTAGAACATTGTGACTCTTGGTAAAATTGAATACAATATAATTATACTTATTTAAATCTGAGTTTGAAACTGTCACTTGGAGTCTAATCAGATTAAAATGAATCGTCCACATTTTCCAAAAATCATTTTACTACAGTAGAGAAAACGTTATGCTTTTACATGTAACCGCAATCGAAACGCAAAAGAACTGCAATAAAATGAGAACATTACACTTTTTTAACATTTGAACAATTTCTTTTCATCTGAGTGGCAAACAGTTTGGAGCCTGATCAGACGCCGGGTTATCCAAACTGTTTGCAGTGGGAATAATAGTTTTTGCGTAAACGCATATTTTGGGAAAGAATAATAACGCTTTCTCCAATGTACACATCGCGATTGCATTTAGTTTCCTCGAACACATTCAACCGTCATTTACAAAGAGAAAAATACTCCCTCCCAACAACAAAACTCAATGGGAGAAACAATATGTGTGTGTTGTTTAGAATAATTTAGGAGAAATTTAGACTTGGCTCACGTCTGCAAAAAGCTAAAATCCAGATCAAACACCGCGTTCAAGCTTTTTGTCCCTACGCTTCTTCTTCAAAATATCCACTTATATGTAACTTTGAGAAAAACATCAGACAATAATTTCAAGCAGACGATATTGCATCAGTAAAAGCCCTGGACAGAATAATCTTGTTTGGGGATCAGCGGCCAGCGTTGCTGTAAGGAGACACTATTTGTTTGGAGGGCCGTTGTAGTGAGCGAATACTGTATACATCTACAGTGAAGAAGACGTTATTCTTTCCTAAAAAATGCGTTTACGATAAAAAAAAAAAAACTCAACTATTATTTCCATTGCAAACAGTTTGGAGCCAGATCGGACGCCGAACTGATGGCACTTAGATTAATATGAAAAGTCAGAATTGTCCAGAAGTTGTATTTTTCTACATTTTATTGTCGTTCGTGTGCGTTTAGTTTGCCTTTAAACTGGAAAGAATGACATTTTCTCCACTCTATCTACATGTACGTAGAGTAAACTTATCATTGTGTACTCGTATATCTTGATCAGACGGCTCCTAGTAGTGCGCTCACATTTGCTCTACGGCAGCCGTACGGCGGCCGCAGAAACGTGAAATCGAGAGAATCTTACGGCGGCCGTACGGCAGCCGCACGGCGTATCCCAATAGTGTACCGGCCGTAGAGCTCGCCGTAGAATTATAACGCGGAGTTATAACATTTTTTCATTTCTACGACGGCCGTAGAAACACACGCCGCAGAGTGGGTTTACGGCTGCCGTACGGCCACCGTGCGGCCGCCGTAACTCAATAGTCAATTTTCCTGTTGTGCATTTGTTCTTTTGTTCATATATGTAAAACATGTATATTATTTCAAATGGATTTAGATGTTCTTAAATGCTGTCCAAGTGTGTCCTTTGAGTTCATGGTGTTGTTGGACTGATATTAGTTGTGTGAACATGTAGCAAAACCAAGTTATGTAGCAGGAGCAGCATTTTGGTTGCAGGGTATCTGGTGGGACTTCCATGGCTGCCGTACGGCGGCCGTACGGTTGCCGCAGGTTTTTTAACCCCACAAAAATAAAATCTCGCCGCGCGGCAGCCGCAGCAAATGTGAGCGCAACACACGGCGGCCATAGGACTTCTGCGGCGGCCGGGGAATTGCTACTCGCCGTAGAAATGATTAGCCGTGCGGCCGCCGTACGGCAGCCGCAGCAAATGTGAGCGAGGCATTAAGGTGTCCTCTGACCAGAGCCTGCATTGTTTGTGGCATTTTACAATATAATTTTGAAGTCAACCCTAAAAACTCAAACAAGGACTAGACTTAATTGGAAATTGGAATTGTCCATTGCAATTCAAAGGGAAAACATAACATTGTATTTTTTAAGGTGCCAACGTTTATTGATGGTGAAGTGGTTGTCAACGAGTCCATCGCTGTTTGTTTGTATTTGGAATATGCGTATCCTGGGAGTGGTACATCCCTCCTGCCGACACACAGCGCCAAGAGGGCGCTAGTGTACCAAAGGATGTTTGAACTCTCCAACGTCCAGACTGCCATGCAAGCCTTCTACGGGTTGTCAGAGGATGAGAAAACCGAAGCTAAAATGAAGGACATGTGTGAAAAACTGACAGAAGAGCTGAACCGTTGGGAGACATATCTATCCGGAGGGAAGTTTCTTTGCGGCGACGAATTTTCCATGGCAGATGTTTTTCTGTACATTGCTACCGCCATGCTATTGCGCCAAGGAGGAAAGTTAGACAAGTTCCCGAAATTGAAGGCGTTCAACGAGTGTGTTTTGGCGGAACGGAAGGGAGCTAAAACATCTGAGCCTCCACACTGGAAAACCGTCAAATCTCCTAACTATATGGAAGGCTTCGGTGCATAAGCATCCGGTTTTCCATGACAAAGTGCTCATGCGCGCAACCAAAGAGGGGATCGGGATCTGGTTCATTCAGAAAACCTATAAAAAGGAAATAATATACATGTAGAGGAAGGACTACCCTTGATGTTTAACAGTAGATATGCTATTCATTTTAACGAAACTCAATAGAAAATGGCAATTTCATTGAAATATAAAAATGGTGTTTTTCATGTTAAATACGAGTGGCAAACAGTATGGATCCTGATTAGACGCCGGAGTTACCCGTAGTTCGATCTGGCTCCAAAGTGCATGCATTTGAAGTATATCTTTTGTTCTAGCAGGAACACGTGGTTTTGGAAAAAAATCTCAGGGCTGCCATTTCTCCGGATTTTTCCTAAATCTTCGGATTCTTTTCTTGTACATGGTAGCTTAAAGCAGGGTGTAAGTAAAGCAGAATGCGCTTAAAGCGCATTCTGCTTTACTTCCAGTCTGCTTTAAGCGGCCACGTGTCAACAAAACTAGAAACAGACGATGGGGTAAAGGTACGAATCGTAAAATCGCACTTGAAAAATGCAAATTTTGAAATCTTAGGATTTTTCATGTCAACTTATGGCAACCCGTAGTGTCTTCACTGTAAAATCGTCTAGGTTGGACACCTTCCTGTGAAATCTCGATGAAAAACAATGACAATGCAATATTGAAGTTAAAAGATTAACCCGTTACCCTATAAATATGCCTTTTTACGCCTTTTTACTTATTTCTCCACTGAAGAAAAAAGTTCCACTTTATACAATCATGAATATGTACGATAAGACTTTACTTATACCCTAGTAGATATAAGCTTAAAGCAGACTGAAAGTAAAGCAGAATGCGCCTTAAGGTGCATTCTGCTTTACTATCAACCTGCTTTAAGTTGTCACCTATCTTTAAAACTAGAAACAGGATGTGGGATAATGGCTAAATATCTAATTTAATTACGCAACTGATCATAAATCGAGTCAATCGTTTTTCTCGTTAGAATCGGGCTACATTTGTACCCGAAGTCTAACCGGAACCTGATATGGCTCCAAATTGTTTGCAAGAAAATAATTGCACAAGCACGTGTATTGGGAAAGAATGACGCCATCGGCACCGTGATTTTTATTATCAGAAAGTGTGACGCAAATACTTAGTGGTGGAAGTATTATTTATTTCGTGATTTTAAATTGTCGATTTATTCTACGTGTTTGTGGTTTTCTATGCATCCCTCAATTTATCTTCATGTATACAGTCCATATTTACGAAAACGTATTATGTTGCATGTTCATGAAACGAATGGCAATAAAATAAAGACAACGACGAAAGCTTGAGCCTTTCACGACGAGGTTCGACAATACAATGGAGAAGACATTATTCGTTTACATTTAAACACAATCAAAACACAAACGCATTGCAGTTAAATGTAGAAAATGACAACGTTTGACAATGTCGAAGGTTCGTTTTGGAGTAAATTGCAAAAAGTTCCGATACTGATCAGATGCCGGGTAAACCAGCGTCTGTTCTGGCTCCAAACTGTTTTCAATGGAAATAAAGGATCAAACGTCAACACGCTTATTGGGAAGGAAAAACGTTTTTTCCGACTTACAGTGGAGAATCTGTTATTCTTTCCCAATAAACGCGTTTACGCTAAAACTATTATTTGCAGTGCAAACAGTTTGGAGCCAGATCAGACGCCGGGTAACCCGGCGTCTGATCAGGCTCCAAACTGTTTGCCACCAAGATAAACATGAATTATCAGAATTGTCTAAAAGTTATTCTTTTCTACGTTTTATTGCTTTGCGTTTGCGTACGTTTGCGTTTAAACGGGAAAGAATAACAGATTCTCCACTGTACTTACAATTGCAAACAGTTTGGATCATGGTAATACGCACCAGACTATTGGCCATTTGTTTCTCATATTTGACATTGGCAAACAGTGTACATGTAGATCCAAACGAGAAGTATCATTACAGTGGAGAAAACGTTATCATTTCCCAATAAACGCGTTTGCTATTTACAATGCAAACATTTTGGAGGCAGATAAGACGCTGGGTAACCCGGCGTCTGATCAGGCTTAAAACTGTTTGTCACTCAGATTAAAACGAATACTCAGGTTTCTTAAAAAGTTATTATTTTATACGTTTTAGTGCTTTGCGTTTGCGTTTCGTTTGCGTTTAAACGGGACAGAATAACATTTTCTCCACTGAACAATACAATGGGCCACGCACTTTGACTCACATACCGCGTTCAGTTTGGCTGTTTCAACGGAGAAGACATTATTTCCCAATAAACGCGTTTACGATGTAAGAACAATTATTTCCATTGCAAACAGTTTCGAGCAAAATCAGACGCCAGGTACCCCGATATCCAATTTGAATAAATCTTCAAATCAAAACTAGTTCCAGCCAGTTAGAAAACTATACCCACCACGTTAGGATTTAGGGTGTACTTTCAGAATCTCCACTGGAAACCTTTCGGAAAAACAATGGGTAAATTAATGCAAGATGATAGTAAAGCAGAAAACTGCTTTATTCCTAAAGGACCTTTCTGCTTTTCTTTTATTCCGCATTAAGCAATCGGCATTCTTTGGACAGCTGTCAGCGGTATTGAAACATTCAGCCCTAGGGACGAGTATGCTCGTCATTAACAAACGATGTACCTGTGAAGAGTACACTTGTCCTATACAAAAAGTGTAAAACCTGAATCGAGTACTCCTGATCAGGGTCTTCACTATTTGTCATTTTCCGTTAAATTGTTAAATCAACCCTACATACATGTACAATGTAGTCTAAAATGGACTAGACTTTATTGGGGAAAAAAAGTGTTGATTAAAAGCTGCTGAATCCAGAGTTTCTGCTAATTCACTGCATGGTCAAAAATAGATTTTACCCTTACTATGTAAAGGCGACTGAACTGACATTTGCAAACAGTTTTGATCCAGATCAGACGCCGAGTAACTCGGCGTCTGGTCAGGACCCAAATTGTTAGACACTCGTGTTTTGATCTATCTTCATTCTAAAACACGAGCTAAATTTGACAATTAAAGCAGACTTCACTATTGAAACAGACGATCGATGCAATTTGGCTTAATCAGGGTTAACACAGATTATATATATACGTGTGCTTCACAATTGCCGAGTTAGTGGTAACCTGACTTAGCACTGGTTGTTATACGCGACATTTCTGCAGCTTCATCATGGCGAATCCGGGTACGAACATGACATTGTATTATGGCTCGGGGTCTCCCCCATGTATTAAGGTGATGTTCGTGCTTGAGGAGAAGGGATTTTTGGACGACTGTACGAAGAAGTTGCTGGAGTTCTCAAAGAAGCAGCACAAGTCGGAGGAAGTGTTAAAACTGAATCCTCGAGGCCAGGTATGTTCTAGATTTTGACACTAGCATGTTCTCTATTTTAGAACTAGGACGGTTCAATATAGGCGCGTATTTGTTACAGTGGAGAATACATTTTCTTTCCCGTTTAAACGCAGATCGACGAAACACAAATTTCTAACAATATTTTTATCTAAGTGGCAAATAGTTTGGAGCTTGATCAAACGCCGGTTCAAAGGCGTCTGATCTGGCTCCAAACTGTTTGCGATGGAAATAATAGTTTTAGCCTAAAAGCGTTTATTGGAGAAGAACAAAGTCTTCTCTGTAAATACTCTTTGTACACGTTTTTAAAAAAAAACATTGTCAGCTTTACAGAATGTGTAATGTAGACCCGTTTTTACTACTGTTCAATAGAACGTCCATAATATAGATGACAGATTGAAGAAAGAAGAAAGTAATGTAAAGTGTCTTTGAAGAAGTGTTCTGCTTGACCTTTATCCGGCTACATGTATTAAGCTTCCGCCTGTCTAAACATTTAAATAACCTTTTATACTGCATAGTGTACTGAATGTATTAACCCTAATCCTGCTGTGATATCGTCTGCAATGAAATTTTCGTCTGCCAATTTTTTTAAGTTTAGATTTATACATGTTTAAGTGAAGAAACTTAAAGACGCGGCGTCTGATCTGGATTAAAACTGTTTGGCAAAAACAGAGTGAAGTCACGATCTCACTGACTTACCCCGAGCACAATAGTTATTTACAAACAGTTTGTATCCTGATCAGAAAACTACTCAGAAACATGACAAACGCGGCGACTGATCAGATTCAACTCTGTTTGACACTCATTTCAATTTTTCTTAAGTCGAAATATTTAAATTGTAAATTCGAGGAGAAAAAAAGCAGACAACAATTACTTAATATTGATGACGTCACTACAGTTTTAAGTTGCCTTTTGTAATATAGGTCACATATCTGTATGAGATCTAGTTTACGACGCGGCAATTGTGTAACATGTTATGATTTGCACCGATAGTAATTTTATATCCCTGCAACGATTACAGTGGAGAATACTTTATTCTTCCCAGTTTAAACGCAAACGAAACGCTTGCAAACGCATTAGGATGAAACGTAGAAATTGAAAATCTGTTGACAGTTCTAAAGTTCTGTTTTAATCTGAGTGGCTAATATTTTAAAGAAATTTTAAAAGTTGGCTTTGATACTAGATACATTTTATTACTATGCGTTTGCGTTTAAACATGCAATGATTACGTACACTTAAATAAATTATTGCCTGTTTTCTGCTAAACCAGCACTATTTTATTTATAAAAGTTAAGAAGGAGGAAAGTAAAATAAAGCAATCACACATGAAGCAGTCACTTGTACAGTGGAGAATCCGTTATTCTTTCCCGTTTAAACACAAACGTACGCAAACGCAAAGCGCTAAAACGTAGAAAAGAAAAACTTTTGGACAATTCTGATATTTCATGTTTATCATGGTGGCAAACAGTTTGGAGCCTGATCAGACGCCGGGTTATCCGGCGTCTGATCTGGCTCCAAACTGTTTGCAAAGGAAATAATAGTTCTAGCGTAAACGCGTTTATTGGGAAAGAATAACGTTTTCTCCACTGTAAGATATATCCACGCGTTGCATTAAAATGTAGTAAATGACTTGTTGACAATTCCTAATATTTATTTTAACCTGAGTGTCAAACAGTTTGGAGCCTGATCAGACGCCGGGTTACCCGGCGTCTGATCTGGCTATAAACTGTTTACAATGGAATTAATAATTTGAGTGTAAACGCGTTTATTGGGAAATAATAACATCTACTCCAATGTATTACTGTAATATCGTTGAGTGGTTATGTCGTCCGAACGCCAGGGCGGATCTAGGAGTTACAGGTTTAGTGGAGAAGACGTTATCAGCCTATTTACGCTAAAACGTTCATTTCAACTGCAAACAGGTTGTACCAACATTTGTCGCCGGGTAACCCGGCGTTTGACCAGGTTACAAACGATTTGCCATTCAGATTAAACTGAATATTCAAAATTGTATACAAATTGTATTTTTCTACATTTTATGGTGAAGCGTTTGCGTTTCGTTTGCGTAAAATGAAAACAGAAAAAATAACGTATTCTCCACTATTAGTTATAGGGATTAAAACCAAAGGTTGCAATCAGAATCAGAACGTAGGTCCCTGCATGCGTCAAAGTACAGAATCAATCAATATAACCAAAAGATTCGTCCATCGTTTCAAACCGTAAAAACACAACTAAGACTTAACATTTCTTACCTAAAATTATTGGAGATAATAGTGTTCCGGGTTAAAAAGAAAACTAAACGCAAACGCGAAGCAAAATAATGTTAAGAAATACGGCCTTTGAAAATTCTGATGGTTTATGTTTTACAGTGGTAAAAACATTATTCTTTCCCAATAAACGCGTTTACGCTAAAACTGCTATTTACAATCAAAACTGTTTATCACTCAGATTAAAACGAATACTCAGGTTTATTAAAAAGTTATCATTTTATACGTTTTAGTGCTTTGCGTTTCGTTTGCGTTTAAACGGGAAAGAATAACGTTTTCTCCACTGTATCTCCGTGTGTAAATATTAGGAGCCTGCTCAGACATTGCCTCTGATTTGTTTCCATACTGTTTTCAATGAATTATACGAGACACACTATAACTGGCGATGACTTAAAACTTTTCGTCCACTGAAGTTATGAGCATGACCCGTTTCTTTTTATAGTTCACAATTCGGATCCTGATCATGCAGATATTGGATTACAAAATGTTTTATACTCTTCTCAATATGTCTTTTTTACAGTGGAGAAAAGGCTATTCTTTTTCAAAAACGCGTTAACGCTAATCTAGTATTTCAATTGCATAGTATTTGGAGTCAGGTCAGAACCCTGGGTTACCTGGCGTTTGATTTGGTTCTAAACTGTTAAAATGAACTGCAACATTACACATTCTCGAATTTTTAGTGTTCTACATATGTTTTTGCAATTCGTTTGCGTTTTGTTTGATTGGAAACGTGAAAGAATAACATGTTCTCCACTATGCCTCCGAAGAATGAACTTTATGCAAACAGTGTATACACTGATCAGAGGTTTCCTAAAACGACCCTCTGAACAGAGTCTGCATTGTTTGTCATTTTGCAATATATAATCAAAATAAACTCTTAATAGTCAAGTTTGACTCGAAAATTGGACCAGGGAAGAGTAAGTTTCATGGAAAATAATTACAATCTGTATATTTTAAGATGCCAACATTTACCGATGGAAAAGTGGTTATCAACGAGTCCAACGCTGTTTGTTTGTACTTGGAAGAGGCATATCCAGACAGTGGTACATCCCTCCTGCCGAAAGACAGTGCCAAGAAGGCGGTGGTTTTACAAAGAATGTTTGAACTCTCCAACATCGAGACTGTCATGCGACCCTTCTTTATGTTATCAAAGGATGAGAAAACCGAAGCGAAAATAAAAGAACTCTGTGAAAAACTTGCAGAAGAATTGAACCGTTGGGAGTCATACATGTATCTATCCGGAGGGAAGTATCTTTGCGGCGACGATTTTTCCATGGCCGATGTGGTTCTGTACATTACGACCGCCATGTTAGTGCGCCAAGGAGGAAAATTAGACAAGTTCCCTAAATTGAAGGCGTTTAATGAGCGTGTTTTGGCGGAGCGGAAGGGAGCTAAAACATCTGAGCCTCCACACTGGAAAGACAGCGAATCTCCAAACACTATGAAAGACTTTGGTGCATAAACAGCTGGGGTTCAAGACACAGAAGTCATGCACGGATCAAGAGAGAAGACAGGGGTCTGGACCCACCCGGAAAATCTAATAATAGGACAGATTAGAAGAATGAAACACAACTGGACTTATTTATGTAGTATAGTGGATACGTTACTTGTTCCGTTTAAACGAAACGCAAACACAATGGGCTAGATACATGTAATAGAAAAATGAAATGGCAATTTCACTGAAACTTAAACTGTTGATCAATGTTCATTTTTAATCTGAGTGGCAAATAGTATGGAAAATGTTGCGAAGCCGGGTTACGCTGAAAAGTACAGAGGAGAAGACGTTATTCTTTCACAATAAGTCAAACGCATTGCAATAAAATGTAGAACATTACATTTCTATGTGTAATTTATATTTTCTTTTTTACATCTGAGTGGCAAACAGTTTGGCCCCTGATCAGACGCCGGAACGTCACACGACGTCTGACCGGCAACTGATCTGGTTCCAAATGTTTGCAATGGAAGCAATTGCACAAGTGTTTGTATTACATGTAAGGAAGAATGAGGTCATTAGCACTGCGATGTTTATTCTCAGAAAGAGTGACGCATATACGTAGTTGTGGAAGTAGTATTTCTTTCGTAAATAAATAAATATATATTGTCGATTTATTCTCCGTGTTTGTGTTTTTTATGCATACCCGATTTTATCTTTATGTATACATCATTGCGAAAAAAGTATTATTTCGCACGTGCATAAAACGAAAACGATAAGATGAGGAAAATAACGATAATGTTCCACGTCCAGCAATACATGTACTTACAATTGCAAACAGCTCGGATCTTGATCAAACGGCGCAGTACCCGTCAGACCATTAGCCCTTTGTTCAAACATTATGACATTAGCAAACAGAGTAGATCCAAACACGAATCCTCAGAACAATACAATAAGTCACCCATTCTGTGTTTCTCGCATACCGCAATTAGTTTGGCTGACACCATGGAGAAGACATTATCCTTTCCCAATAAACGCATTTTACGCTAAAACTATTATTGCAGTGGAGAAAACGTTATTCTTTCCAGTTAAACGCAAACGAAACGCAAACGCAAAGCACTAAAATAGTTTGAAGCCTGATCAGACGCCGGAAATAGCAGTTTTAGTGTAAACGCGTTTATTGGGAAAGCATAATGTTTTCTCCACTGTACCACTGCAAACTGTTTGGAGTCCAACCAGACGCACTACATAATGTCACTTATGACCTCAGATAACGTACATGTAGTACCAACTGTGCTTTTGCCTCCACTATACAGCGCTCTGACTCTACAAAGACATCCAACGGGAGACAAAATATAGGTGCGTTGTTCGGAGGGAGTCGTTATAGGGAGGGACATTTGCAAACAGCTTGAATCCAGATCAAACGCGGCGTCTGATCTGAATTCAAGCTGTTTGTCATTTGCCATTTAGTTTTTTCTGTCAAAATGTCCATTATGTAACTTTAAGAAAAACAGTAGACAATTTTAGCAGACGACATTGCAGTCGTGAATAAGTTGGACATAACTGTCTTATTTAGGGAACTGTGGAAAGGGTCGTAGTAAGGTGGGGGTCGTTGTTCAGACGGAGCGCTGTACTCTTCATCAGCACGATACATGTACTACCCAATAACCCTTTACCTTTTAATAGTTCCGCCTTTTTCAGTCATAAATTATGTACAGTATAGTCCTAACATATTGACCTGACGTTGTTGACCTCTATTAGCATAATTTCACATTACGTTGCATTTCTAAATATAACTTCGGAACATTTCGTTATAAATTATACTAGAACGCACATTGTAAGTACATCGATACCGAGGAAATAAAGCATTGCCAGGTTCCGCATATATCGTCAAATATTTAGCGCAAGTGGTAAGGTAGACGACTATACATATTTTTTCCGTACAGTCAGTGGTCCGAATCCCATGCAATACTCATACATTTGTTCACGTTTTAAGCTCACCTGAGCACAAAGTGCTCAAGGTGAGCTTTTGTGGTCGGTCTTTGTCCGGCGTCCGTCGTCGTGCGTCGTGCCTCTTTCGTCGTTCGTCGTGTGTCAACAATTTCTTCAAACATCTTCTTCTTAAAAACTACTGGTCTGATTGCAACCAAACTTCACAGGAATGTTCCTTGGGTCAAGTTCTTTCAAAGTTGTGCAAAGAATTTGAAACAATGCAGAACTCTGGTTGCCATGGCAACCAAAGTGAAAAAATAAGGAAATCTTAAAAAATCTTCTTGTCTGAAACCACAAGGGCCAGAGCATAGATATTTGGCACATAGCATCATCTATAGGTCCTCTATCAAAGTTGTTCAAATTTTGCCCCTGGGGTCAAAATTGGCCCCGCCCCGGGGGTCACCATTTTACATAGAGTTATATAGTGAAATGTTCAAACATCTTTTTCTCTGAAACCAATATGACCAGAGCTTTGATATTTGGCATGGTATAACTTCTAGAGGTATTTGACATATATTGTTGAATTGGTTCCGGTCCGTTGCATATCTGGGTCACCGGAGCTAAAAATAGATTTTTTACCATGAGAACTTCTTCTTGTCTGAAACCATAGTACACTAAGCTTAGATATTTTGCACATAGCATCGTCTACAGATCCTCTATCAAATTTGTTCAAATTTTGTCCCTGGGGTCAAAATTGGCCCCGCCCCGGGGATCACAGTTTTACATAGAGTTATTTAGTGAAATGTTCAAACATCTTTTTCTCTGGAACCAATATGACCAGAGCTTTGATATTTGGCATGGTATAACTTCTAGAAGTCCTTCACATATATTGTTGAATTGGTTATGGTCTGTTGCATATCTGGGTCACCGGAGCTAAAATAGATTATTTCAATGAAAACTTAAAAAATCTTCTTGTCTGAAACCATAGTACACTGAGTTTAGATATTTTGCACATAGCATAGTCTACAGGCCCTCTATCAAAGATGTTCAAATTTTGTCCCTGGGGTCAAAATTGGCCCCGCCCCGGAGGTCACCGTTTTACATAGAGTTACATAGGGAAATGGTCAAACATCTGTTACTCAGAAACCAAAATGGCCAGAGCTTTGATATTTGGCATGATGTAACTTTTGGAGGTCCTTCACATATATGGATGAATTGGTTCTGATCTGTTGCATATCTGGGTCACCGAAGCTTAAAATAGATTTTTTCCAATGAAAACTTCAAAAATCTTCTTGTCTGAAACCATAGTACACTGAGTTTAGATATTTTGCACATATCATCGTCTACAGGTCCTCTATCTTAGTTGTTCAAATTTTGCCCCTGGGGTCAAAATTCGCCCCGCCCTGGGGGTCACCTTTTACAAATATTCTTTTCTGAAATCACGCGACCCATCCTAGTGTCACCATGGTCAGGTGAGCGATCAAGGGCCATTCTGGCCCTCTTGTTTACCATTCTGTACTGTTTCTTTTAAGTATTCATACAACATTTATTTCGATTGGAACATGATTCTTTTGTTAGTTTTTCAATAGTTGACGTTATAGCGTATATAATAATAGAATACTCAAGAATAATAGTTTATCAACAACAACTTTTTCAACTTGCTCAAAGTGAAGTGTTAACCCACTGAAAATCACAACTGTCACAAGATTCGCGTCATTTACCGAACCTTCCCGAAATTATACGGTTCGCTTTCGATTATTGGTGTATACTGCGTCATCTCACTTTAATTTATTCATGCACAAAGTTCAACGTCAGGTCAATATGTTCGGACTATACCATTAGAAATATTTCTTATATCCTAGCATATACATGTAGTAGCATAACCTTGGCTGAAATAAAAAGCAGAATGCGCCGTTATATTTAGGCGCATTGTGATTTACCTTCAACCTGCCTTAAGTGATCACCGGTCCTGATTGATGAGCATAATGCATTCCAACTTGTGTTGAACAGTCACTCCCCAATCAAGTGAATTAAAAGTCTTGATTACAGGTGGTAGGTTAATGCAGGACAAAGCCACAACGGCTTTTGCTGTCCTCTTGTCCTGCATTAAGCAGTCACGTGTAATTAGTTTCACAATTTTCCTTTGGCTATTAAAAATTGTGGTCCCAGATTCGGTGTTTAATATTGGTAATTCTCAAACAAAGTTCGTCAGGATAAAAAATACACTCAATTAATGAATTTCTAGTGACTTATCCAAAATATTTTTACCTTGATGACAGTTTCAGTCTTTCTTCAGACTGTGACATCTGCGGAAAAGTGACGTCACAGGGCAGGTTTACTACTGGACTGGTTCCCAGTAGTACATGTAAACAAAGGCATGTAGATAGGGCTGATCTGGAAGCCTTATCTAACTATAAATATATGCGTGTATAATGTGGTCCGTCTTTGTTCAAATCACTTCACTCGACGTCTGGCTTCATGTTAAACGCATTAGAGTTGAGTTTGATATCATTCTCAAGCTTTAAATTGGTCAGCTGTAAGCAACATGCTTACATCTAACCGATCAAAAGATTGAGAACGATGTCAAACTCAACTTAGACGTTTTATATAAGCCTAGGTCCTGGTCTGGAGCTAATTTCATTTTTTGAAAATACATATCTTGTTGTACATGTACATTGACCGTTCAATCCATTTATGTGTGGATATTGCAATGAATTCCCTATTTGGCTTCAAACAGATTCGCCAAACGTTTCTAGCCGTAAGGTGGTTCGCGGGTCAGCTTATTCTGTGTCAGAAATCTTTGAAATCTTGATTAAATTGAAATATACCATATCAGGGGTGAAAAATCGTTAAAATAAAAAAAAATACAGTACCGTTTTTTTCTGACAGGACCTTTTGTCGAGAAAAGCTCCTTTTTAATAAACGGGAATATTTTCTTTATAAACTAATATAACTCAATAATTTCTGTACATTCAAGTAAACTGTACATAGACTATAAGATATTGTGCAAACAAAAATATTTCATGACATATTTTCTTGAAATATCAATATTCTAAAAAAGCCAAATTCTGATATTCTCAAATTACAAAAAATCTAGCTGTTTAACATACACTTATTTTACCCTTATTAGATAGATATTACTTAGTTCTACTAGTCGCAAATGTTTTATGAAAATCTACAGTGGAATTTACATTTTATACATGATTTCCAGACATTCTGACAAAATATTAACACAAAACGAGTAACCTCCCTTGAGTTCAACTTTAAAATGCCGTCAGCTCTAAATAATACCATAATTCAAACCTGTAATAAGGGACCATTGAATGCGGTAGCCTGTAGATCTTAAAAAAGGCAGGTGACTGCTTAATGTATACATGTAACAAAAGTATTGCATAAAAACTCCTTTAGGATCTATCTTTTAGCATTACTTTTGTCCTGTGTTAAGCTGCCATCTGTAATATAGGCTATAATTCCTCACAAAGTTTAGTTGTCACATGACTATACTTGCATCTTATATTATTCATTATTACGTGACCAAACATAGCCTGTCCTTTAATCACTGCGTTATGGATTGACTAGTCAATAAATCGGACAATTTATTTTTAAAAAAAAATTGAAGCGAGTGGGAATCGAACCTAGAACCTTTGGATTGCTAGTCAATCACCGTACCAACTGCGCTAACAGAAAATACACTGAAGCAGGTCAAACTTATCTTTATTATATATGTTCTACTATAAGCACGTGCCGCAAAGAGCAGGTGAAAGTCATCAGCATTTCCGGAACTCGACATGCGGGCCGCCCGCTGTCGAACCAACTTAACTATATTTTACTCGAACAAGATAACTCAAACAGTAAAGATATTGGAATATGTAAGAGTTAGCACGCCTTATTGTCGTAATAGTGATAAGGGATTTTATCACATATAAACGCGTAACATAGAGAGTGAAATAAAAGTCGTACGGCACACTATGCATTTAATTTATACTTACTTTCGAATCACCAAAATACAGTATTACTACGCCACAGTAAAAACAGTTAAGTTTAACGAACTAAGAATACCACGAGTCAACGAAACATTTCCAAGTGTCATGTTGGTCTTTAAGATGTTTTTCCTCCCGAGCAACCCAACAAAAAGGCTACGTAGAAAGGGTGAAATAACAGATTATAGCATGAACTGATGGTTATCTTGAATTTTTGACGTTACACCATAATCATAATTGATGACGTCTACTCAACATAATGTTATAATGTCGTACTTCCGGAAACGAAACTAAGCATCAACTTATCAGCATCAACTTAGTCAATAGGAAACACTTTTTATTATTTAAACTTGAATATTTACATTCACCCCATTTACACCCATTGAAAAAAATGCTGTTAAATTCGTGTAAAAGCAATTTTTCGAGAGGGCGGGACTGGTGGATTAGTTTCGAAGGGGAGGTGGGGCATATGCATTTTTCATTCGCAAATTAAAAAAAACCCTACCTTGGAATTTAAACAGCAAAAATTTGGCGAAATTTTCAAAAAATTGTTGTTAACCGATCTTTGCCTTCCTACCTGTATTAGCGGAAACCCTGATTCCCGACTAAAATTCTTCTTAATTAATGCAAGAAGTTTGATACATTAAAACAGCAGCTGTCTGCATTTATTTATGACAATTCGATAAAAAAAACTATCAAGTTGTTTACCTTAGAATGTAAACAATGTAACTTATTTGTTTGCTTACGAATGAACACAGCTTCAGTAATTCGGTCATGGCTGTTCCTTTTAGGGTACACATTATTCGTGTTATCAACCTCTAACATAGATTAAACATACATGCGAACTAACAAAATGTAGATTTAATATTAGAAATTACAGCAAATATATTGTAAATATAAGAAATGAACTGAACTTTTTCGGCGTTCAAGCGAAATAAACGACAGAAAAGTATCGGCAAATTTACCATGAATCGCGCTAGCGCGATTCATGGTAATTTTGCCTATACTTTTCTGTCGTTTATTTCGATTGAAAGCCGAAAAAACTCAGTTCATTCTTTAATTGAAAATTTGAACATGTTATCAGAGTCGGCTGAACGGTCATTCGGACCGAAAGTAGACTATAACTTGTTAAAATTGTTTTAAATCTTTTCACAACACATTGGTGTTTATTTTCCTTATTTCATTTTTTCTACCATTAATCTATGGATGAATGAAATTTAATAACAGTCATACAATGTAATAAATCAATCGTTTTCCTAATAGCTGAGGCAAACGTGAAAGGAAAAACATTTAAAAGTTTGTATCAATTGTTGTTTAAGGGAAAGAAAAATAATCGTGTGCTTTCAGTATCGAATTTATTAAACTCGTTGGATAAAAATGATATGTTGTTACAAACTCGTTCAGTAAATTCAATACTGAAAATACACTCATTCAATATCCTCTATATTTAAAAAGTCTAAAAACGTCAAATATTTTTAATATTCTGCTTTAACTTCAAACTGCTTTAACCTTTTGAACGCTATCCCCGCATACATGTATAGACGTCCTTTTCAAACAGTATACATGAGAAATGTGCATGTGTCCTATGCAAACAGTGAATACCCAGATCAGAGGGCTCATTACGGAGCCCTCTGATATGGGTCTTCACTGTTTGTCATAATGCAAAACATTGACTAAAACAACCCTTAAAAGTCAGAAATGGACTAGACTAAAATGGAAACTGGGATTGTCCATTTGAAGTTTCAGGGAGGAAAGAGTTAAAAGGTCTCAATACTAAATACAGGCTATGGGGTGAAGGGTTAATACAGGGTTGGCTGTAGCTAAACAAGATCATAACAAGAGATTCGATATTCTTTGCCTCACAAACGAAATTAAACACGACCGCAATTTAAACAAAATAAGAAAATGGCATATTTTGAAAATATTAACGATTTTAAAACTCCGAGTTGCTAGATGTTCCAACGCTTGCAGAGATGTACACTACTGCTTATTTTTGTTGTTTCTACCAAGGTTTAAGGTCCCTCGTAGGTACTGAAATTCCGTCACCCCTTCATTGCTAATGCTGAGACTTGAATTTTTAAAATATAATGTTATTTATTAATTCTAAAATTTAATCTACATATTTTGATTTTTATTTTAACAACAACAGGATACAATTCTTAATTATTACTAATATTCATAGAATTAAAATGATACTAATGGAACGAAACTTATGCAAAATACAGAAAATATGAATTATTTTGGATTGTGAAGTGGGGTTATTCATACAGTTTAAATAGATTCAACTTCAAATGCTTTAAAGTCAAAGGGCAGTAAGTAAGATCAAATAGTTACATGCTTATTGTACCTTATATTGAATATACAGTACCTTCCTTTAAAAAATATTATGTTGGACTCGGCTTCTCTTCTCGGCTTCGCCTCGTCCCATATTAATTTTAAATGACATTGTATATTCCATATTAGGTACAATAATCAAGGCATTACTAACAATGTACTATAGTATCGAAAAACAATGTTTGCGTCTGTGAATTATCATACTGATCATGTACATTGGAGAAAACGTTAACTTTCCCGTTTAAACGAAAACGAAACGCAAACGCATTGCAATAAAATGTACAAAATAACAACTTTTTGACAAATCTAACTAAACATTTTTATACAAAGGGCAAACAGTTTGGAGCCTGATCAGACGCCGGGTTACCCGGCGTCTGATCTGGCTTCAAACTTTTTGCATTGGACATAATAGTTTTAGCGTAAACGCGTTTATTGGGAAAGAATAACGTTTTCCCCACTGTACCGCCGTTCTACAAACTAAGCTATCGCAGCGGCAAAAGCAAGAAGAAAATAAAACAAAATGTCTACATGTACAAGGAACAACTGACCTTTTGTCAATTAGAAAGTAATCAGCGGAAAGTAATAACATAATAAAGATAGTTTAGAAACATTTAATTACTCGTATTCACAAAGACACGAAATACACATAATAATTGTAATTGTAATGAGATAAATCTTACATGTACATGTAACTAAGGCACTTCCAACAGAACGTACATGTAGCTCTTAATTAAAGCGATAAAAGTTTCCTCACAATACGTATTGACATGGTCGTTGTGCAGGTAGGATAGTCATACCCTATATGTCAGTGCCTCAAACTAGACCAACTAAATCTAAAGATATGAGTAAACGTTGCTAAATACAAAAAAGCCGCGTCATACATTGCAAATTGTACAGACCAAATATCGTTGTCATCCAGGCTCTGTATCTTGGTTTGGTTTAAAATGACCAATACCTTATATAATACAGCTGTACATTGTACATACAATGTTTTAGATACATGTTGATGTCGTATAGTACAGTGGAGAAAACGGTATTATTTCCCAATAAACGCGTTTACTCTAAAACTATTATTTCCAATGCAAACAGTTTGGAGCCAGATCAGACGCCGGGTGACCCGGCGTCTTATCAGGCTCCAAAATATTTGCCACTCAGATTAACATGAATAGTCAGAATTGTCGAAATATTGTATTTTTCTTCGTTTTATTGCGATGCGTTTGCGTTTCGTTTGCGATTAAACGGGAAAGAATATCGTATTCTCCACTGTATAGATCAAGCAGTCGCTGTAATAAGTCAGGTTTTCTCATGGCACGGCTCAAATGTATTGAACCTTTTCTATATCACGGAAAACCTTTTCCCATCACATGCACTGTAGCGTATCAATTAAGTCTCTTTCTTTGGCTGACAACTTGTCGCCACACAAACACTAATATGTTTACCATGTACAATGTATATTATCACTATCTCTGTACGGCAGCACTTTAGTTCATTGCAAACATTTGAGAAAACTAAGATTCTGTGTACCAATCATTTCAACACACTGGAGATAGATGTAACCAAGTTTCTATATACCAAGCATTACCCACTGGAGATACATGGAGATCATCTTGGTAAATCTACCAACGCTTTTGTTCTACTGTTACGTATCTATCTGTATTTCCCGGTGACACCCTCCTGCCATTGTAGTCTATTTAGTCTATGGCACACGACTGAGCTTGTAAGATTCAAGTCACTTTTAGTCGGGCAGTCACACTACCACTGCACATTTCCTACACTTAAGTACATGTATTTTGGTACATTGTACCCACTTAAACTAATAAGTCAATCATTAGAAGAACGGAGTTCACACTGTTAAACAGTTACAAAGACGTCTCTAAGATACATACAATGTACATGTACACACCACACTCGCATTTTATGCTAGGTTCACAATTAAACAAAAGCGTTATAATTGACACGGCTGTGTACAAAATGTGTTTCCAATTAGTATGTACCATTCAATAGTGGCATGCACAAGTAAACAAGTACTGTTCACAAGTGAATAAGTAGAAACATATTATTGCGTGATATACAAATAAGTCGTGCAATGACAAAACCAAACGTATCGTATTGCAACATTGTACAGACCAAGCACCGTTGTCATCCCAGGCTCTGTGTCACTGCTAAATACCGTATATATTACAGCTACATAAAATGATTTAGATGCAAACAGTGTATATCCAAATGCTTTAGTGTTTGCAATGCAATAAGTCAGGTTTTCTTATGACACGGCTCAAATTTATCTTATCACTGTTAACTTGGTCTCCTGATCTATGGTCACACGCCATTTCGAGTGTAAGCGAGTAGCATTTTTTCTAATGTTAAGGAATGTTTCCCCAATAAGCAACAACTTGCTTTGACACCTTTACTGTCTGTCAATCCTTATAGCATTAACATTTGCAAACAGTTTGCATCCTGGTCAGACACTGATGAGCATGATTCATCTGTTTGACACTTATATTAATTTATTGTTTACGTCAAAATGTCTAAAACTCTTAATTTTAGAAATCAAAATAAGCGATTGTTAAGCACGCCATATTGTGTAAATATGGCAGTTATTAGATACCAAAAGGGGATCTGTTTTACTGATCATAATAGCTGATATTTATAACATGTGCATTTTATACTTAAAATCCTTCGTATCTATCGTGTAAGGGAATTGTATCGAACTGATCATCACTTTGTATAGGCCTAATTGTATTAAGCTCTGTCCATTGCACGTGTAATTTGCCTTTAGATTTTGGTGTACACGGGGCGCTCGCACTCTGTAGTATCCCGGCGGCTTCGTGTGGTGTTATCAACGCCCCGTCATCTTCTTCAGGCACTGTGTCATACCAATATTCTTCTTCATCATCGGATTTACTTATTATATAAGGTTTAGGGTCATGTTCCTCGTTTTCATCATCAGCATCAACAGTTTCTGCACTAATACTTGTAGACTCATCTTCATCATCATCATCATCATCATTTTCTTCCTCCGATTGCAGTGCTAGCTGCTCCTCTGGTGTTTGCCCGGACAAGTCTTTCATAAGTTTGACATTCTCTTGGGTTGGTTGATTTTTCTGTTAACAATAGACAACAGTAAACATTATTAATGGCCCCACAAAACCACAAAATGATACCGACCTCCGACAAATAACAAAATGCAACACGAACAGTAAACCCGAAACTTAAATTTATGTTAAACGCCCATTTGATCAATACGCTGAAGAAAATGACAGTGGGTTTGAAACTGGCCGATTGATTAGTTATTAGACCGTTGATATGTTATCAACTTTGCATTATTGAACTGATATTTATATCGAAGAAGATGAATGCCATACATAGGTTTAGATCGAATTAAAGTGTGGAACACGTTATTCTTTCCAAATAAATGTGTTTACAGTTTGGAGCCAGATCAGAAACGTTCAATCATTGCTGTAGTGATCATCTTCATCTCTACAGTACTGAACCTTATTAAATTAACAATTTTTGCGATTCGCTTGCAATTCGCTTGCGATTCAAAATACTAACTTCAACCCCGGGTAAGTTTTCTTGAATGGTGTATCTCACAAATGTACGCAAATATGCCTTCGTTAATTTATTCGACTTCATTTTTGTCACAACCGCTTAAATATATTCAAACGTAGGATTGGTTTTTGAAGCGCCCGCTTCGATGGCAATTCGATGGCAATTCGATGGCAATTCGCTTGCGATTATCAATTTAATTTAATAAGGTTCAGTATTGTATTAAACGCTTTGACGCTTACACCGTTGTTTCCTTTAGAAGTCCGTTATCTCAAAAATAAGAGTTGCAGACATGCAGGCGATACATTTTAGTTATACAGTTTCTTCACAGTGTACATGAGGATTTCTTCCCGGCTGAGGTAAATCATGTTGCCCGAGCCGTTAGGCGAGGGTTACATGATTTTACCAGCCGGAAAGAAATCCTCAAGTACACTGTGAAGAAACTGTATAACGAATTTATTATACTGCAAAGTTTTCACTGTTCAAACGAAATATTTAGGAATTTGTCGTGTACAGCGCTCGTTGTAAATTATAACAAAATCGCACCAAGCAGATAACGTTGAGCGTAATGACGTCATGTTTCATTAGAAAAATCTGCATACTCGTATAATTCGACGTCAAACTTTCCCAGAAATAATGCGACTGTTGAAAGATCCAAACACCGATTGGTTCTTCGTCGAAATGGACTTAAAACGAAGGATGCACGATTGAATGCACTCAATCCTGTCGAGCATTCGGTCATCTTATATTATGCAAAGCAAGACTCAGTGACCTGACAGCCAATGAAAACAGCTGCATTTCCAAGTACTCTGTCAGCTCACAGGGTACATGGGATTATGTCTAGGGCTTGGTGACCAATGAAAATTAAGTAAATTACTTTGCAGTATAATAAGTACACGTACATGTATAAGGGTTTGAGCTACTTACCGCTTTTTCAGTTTCCAGTATTTCCTGACCTATAACCACTGCCTCGTGCACAGTGAAGAACAGACAATTATAGTCTACCATCTTGTTAAAGTCGGCCTTCTTCAGCATGTTTCTGACTTCAACTGTAATATAGTAGGTTTAAATACATAATTATATATATTATATACAAGGTTGCATTGCTTATGCGTTTAAATAAATAACGTTTTCTCCATCGTAATGTGTATATATACAGGACATTAGACGTTATTTCCCATTTTTATTGCAACAATTCGTTTTGTATCGCAAACGGTTTGGACCTTAATCAGACACCTGGGGCCCGTTTTACTAAACAACTTACGCAAAATGTTTGCGTAAGTCAAAATCGTTTAACTCTTATTTTTCGATCATAAACGTTTGCAAACAGCAAATAGCCAGATCAGAGGACGCGCTAAAAGCGCGTCCTCTGATCTGGCTATTTGCTGTTTGTAGCAAGTGATAATAAAAAATCTAAATTAAAATTTAAAATTTTGACTTACGCAAATATTTTGCGTAAGTAGTTTAGTAAAACGGGTCCCTGAGACATGCCGTCTGATCAGAGTCAAAACGTTTTACCCAACAGATACAAAAAAGGCAAGAATTAAAAAAACTGTTATTGTTTACACTTAAAAGCATTATAAATGCGTTTAATTTTGTTTAAACGGGGACGATGAATGTTCCCTCCACCTTATAGTAAGACATGTATGTTAAGGAACATTTACACTGAGGTCAAATTAAATACAAGTGAACAGTCACAACCTAATTTAAAACAAAATTGATGCATTGCTACTAGATACATGTAGAGACGATGATATAAAGACAGCATAAGAAAGAAACTAAAGGTCGGGTTAAATGAGAATCGTACAACTTACTTTTACACCCAGCGATGAACACTTTAATCCCCACCTCTTTGTATTCCTCTACGATCTGGAAAGAAACAAAAAAGCAAATATAGAATTAAACAATATATTAAATAATACAGTCCGTTCCTAAACCATACCTACAGTGGTAAATACGCTATTCCTACCCATTTACGCGTTTATCTATGCGTAAGAAACGCATAGTGAACGATTAAACGCTTAGCGAACGCTTAACGAACGATTAAGGCCTGACGATTTGAACGCGTTTAAACGCGATAATAAACGAATATACCCGAGATGTTGCGATTGGGGCGTCCGTTTTCCGTTTCACGCGGAGATTTCGGATCTTATCGATGATTGCCGTTTTCGAAAAATCCGAATGAAACGGGTTTATCAAAAACAAGAATCAATTTGTCACTGGAGCATTTTCGCGATAAAACTCATATTGTAATGCGATTTTTGAAAACATTTTCTGTAAATGAGACGCCTCTTATCAGGATCTAAAATGGTTTCGCTTATAGAATTCATATAAATATAGACAGTTTGGATCTCGATCATAAGGCTGAATGACTCGGCGTTTCATCGAGATTATTTCTGTTTGATATGTATTAGAATAATTCCTTCCATGTTGATTTCTATTCAAACGGTTTGAATCCAGATCAAACGCCTGGCTGTATAGATCGGCATAGCATCAGGATCCAAACTGACAGCTTTGAATAATAGTTAACACTATCGATTTAGATGTAGATGGGACGCCGAGTAGTTCGGTTCTTATGTTTACAGCCAAGAATGAAGCATACGGTCTTGATTTCATTTTTAAAGTTTGGCTCTAGATGAAATGCCGAGTTACGGGAGTTTCATCCATATTCAAACTATACAGATATCTTTTACTTTGACGAGAGAGTATAATAACTGACACATACTCGCATATAAGATTTGGTTTATTTGGTTGATATTCCAATCAACCCCAATTAGGATACTTACTTTGATAAGCCGCAGTTTTATTACCCCCCTATCCGGCTTGTGACGCAACACTGTTAGCGGCTTGCCCTGTGATGTAACATGCATGCCACATGTGCTATTTGGAATTCCGCATGTTCATAGTAATAGTAATAAACACAATTTACAGAATCCTTTTTAAACCGTATCCTTTATATGGGAAAATAAATGTATATTCCATAAAACTCTCACAGGATTTTCTTCTTTAAGAAAATGATTTCATAAAATTTTGTAAGATTATATTTACTCCACAGTAACGATATTTACTAAATTCTTAAGTAGGATAAGAGGAGCGGCCCGCAAGTCATACATGGATTACCTCCCTTTCTCCATGATTACTCCCCTTTCATCCGGGTCTTTTAAACGCGTTATGAAACGCGTAAAGAAACGGATAGTAAACGCGTTCAACGAAACGGGTAACGAACGCTTAACGAACGCTTAACGAACGCGTAAGAAACGCATAAGAAACGCGTAAAGTGGGTAGGAATAGCGTATTTACCACTGTACTATGACTAACAATCCATACAAGAGGCAGACACAGAATGGACCAGCTATATTTTCAAATAAGGATATTTCATTTTAGGATATTTAACAGTGTTGAGTACAATACTAAATTCTTCTGGACGAGTTCACAGCCGTAATAATCCGTATTTGGACGAGGCAAAAGCTGCTGTGCACAACTACGAGTCCAATTGAATACAGTAGTGTACTCAACACTGTGAACCTGTCTCTTTATTTGAAACCATTAAACATTGCAGGTAAATCACAGACAACGAATATGAAATCATCAAATTGCCCTTTCTCGATACCGTACGTTACGCGCAAGACGTCATAAAGTAATAATGAAATAACAGGCGGTGTTATCGCTGAATACACACTATCCGCTTTGATTTTACGGTTGAATGCATGAAACACAAATGTTGTAATTTTAAAGATGCTGAATTTGTTTATCTAATATTTTGCTCAGCATTTTTTTCACACTGGCAAATGTGTTCTCAAGACAGCTAACTCTTTAGCAAAGAAGTCCCGTTCATTACGAAAAAATATGGCTTTCCGGGACTCTATAATAAAATATGTTTTCAAAACAAAAAGAAGCCGGTAATGAGAGATTGTGTTCGGTCGCTCAAGTTTAAATATACATGTAGTAGCAGTTATATTAAATATTTACCTGGCACCTGTCGTAGTGAGCGACAATACCGCATATTAGGCGTCGCTTAAGCGAAAATAAACCTGTAATGAAACAGTGTGTGTGGTCGCTCAAGTTTAAATATACATGTACATGTAGTAGCAATTGAATTAAAGATTTACATGGCACCTGTCGTAGTGAGCGACAATAACACATATTAGGCGTCGCTTAAGTGAAGTTTAACTATATAATAATGTGCCTACCTTTCGTAAAGTTCGGACGGCCACGGTGTCTACATAGTTCACTACAGAGAGGTCAATGATAAGGACTTTGATGGGCGGCTGCCAGGCTTTGGAGAATCTCTCCAGTATCAGCTTATTCTCCGCTATCTTCTTCAAGTTCTCCTCGTACGGATCAACCGTTTGCTTTCCTGTCACGATCTCAATGGCAAACTTCGTAAGCCCCAAAGCAGCCTGAAAACAATAATGAGGTACATATAAGGTACATATAAGTGGAGAAACTTAGTCAATGCTGGTAGTTGTATCTGTATCTGTATATATATTGTACTTGAAACAAGCTCACTTAATGAGCAAACATTATCGAGGAAATTGTGTGTGCGCAAAGATGTTAATTAGTCGCATGGGTAATAGTTCTGGAGAGCTGATTTGAATATTTCAATTGTTGCACTTTCAATACTGTTTTCTGGTAAAGAGTTCCTATCACTGAAAGTTTTAGGTATGAAAGAAATTTTATAAGTGTCTGTACAGCACGATACAATTTTCACCGCTTATTTATGTGATGTCCTTTGATTTCTTTTATCTGTTGTTGTAACATAAGCTTACTTTATTTTTGCAAAATGGTTAACACGAGCTCCTTTTTTACAAAAACACAAAAAAGGAAAAAGTTATTATGTGTGTTCTTCGGGGTGGGGGTGGGCTGTTATATTACTACCCTTAGAATGCTGATCATGACTTGACTTACATTTGCAAACAGTTTGAACCCAGATCAGACGCGTGTCTGATCTGGTTTCAAACTGTTTGTCTCTCGTCTTGTCTTTATGATATCCAATTTGTACTTTAATTAAGACAACACAGCAGACAACAATTTAAAGCAGTCAATATTGCAGCAGTAAAATGTTAGGCATATATGTAGCTGTCTTGTTTTGGGAACAGCGGTATGCATTGTTGTCATGAAGGTCCTATATTGAGAGGCAGCACTGAAATTTCTGAAATAACACTCCGATTGAATGATTATTAGTGAAGAATATTTGTCGCTTGTAGACACTTTTGGCAGTGGAAGTAACTAAATAATTCCTATAGATGAGCGATAAATAAGCCTACCTTTTGTCGTTTTCTCTCTTCCTCTGCCTGTTGGAGCTCTACTTTCCTGCGCTGTAATGTAAAGTGCATAGCCTTGCGTTTCTTCTTGAGGAGTTTGCGGGGAAGCAGCTTTGTCTTTTCGTACAGACGATCTCGGAAATGTTCGGCATTGGCGAAGTAGATCGATGCCTCGAAACGGAAAATCTTCATTCCATCAACTTCTTGTACCTACAACATACGAAAATGATTTCTAAACGTTCTAGCAAACCATTCAGACGTAATCATTTTAGTTTGCAAAGTAGAGAAAACGTTATTCTTTCTCAATAAACGCGTTGACGTTAAAACTACTATTTCCTTTGCAAACAGTTTGGAGTCAGATCAGATACCACGTTACATGGACTCGAGGTCTGATCAGAGTCAAACCGTTTGTCACTCAAATTAAAATAAAACGTCTACATTTTACTAAAATATGCCACTTTCTTAATTTGTGCCATAAGGTTTTGCATTTAGTTTCGTAGAAATCGGTTATAATAACTGTATTGCAGAAAAGGGAGGGGGGGGGATTGAAAAGCACACCTTTTTCGTTGAGGCGACATCCTTGTATGCACCAGTCCCTGGAACTTGACCCAGCTCACTCATCTGAGGTCTGAAATAGTAATAAATAATTTAAAATGCGTTATACATGATAAACAACTTGTTTTGATAATGCATAATTTAACACTTAAAATGAATGTTGTTACAGTGGAGAAAACGTTATTCTTTCCCAATAAACGCGTTTACGCTAAAACTATTTTTTCCATTGCAAAAAGTTTGGAGCCAGATCAGACGTCGTGTTACCCGGCGTCTGATCAGGCTCCAAACTGGATGCCACTCAAATCAACATGAATAGTCAAAATTGTCACAAAGTTGTCCTTTTCTATGTTTTAGTGCAATGCGTTTGCGTACGTTTGCGTTTAAACGGGAAAGAATAACAGATTCTCCACTGTACCGTGCTAACCGCTGTTGTAACTGACTGAAACTGAAAGTTAATACACCTTAACCCTTACATGATCAAATTATTCAGGAGGGTTTTACCCCTCACTGTTTTATTGCTGTCTGCTTCAGTATTGTTGTCTGAAAGACACGTTTCAAAGTTAGATTTAAGATTGTATGGCATAATAAATATTGGTAAGAGTGTCATACAGTTTGGGTCCTGACCAGACGCCAAAACCTTTTTGCAAACGCCGTTTAAGGCGTCATTGATAGTATAAGGGTTGATGTACATTCTGCTATGCCTTAATGTGCATTCTATTTTACTTTCAACCTACTGTAAGTGGCCCCTTGTCTTCAATATTAGAAACAGATTGAGGGGTAAAGCGTTAAACAGGTTTCTTACTTTTGTGAATGTCTGAGGACAAAGTACAGAGAGAAGACGATTCCAATCAACAGTCCTAGAGCCACATCCAACACAACCACGGCTGTGAACGTTACCACCCAAACAGCCTGAAATAACAAATACAAACAACGTGTACCGTCTTAATGCTTTCCCCGATAGAAGCGACTTTTAGCATAGTTTATTTATTCCTCCGCTGAAGAAACTAGTTCCAGTATATACCCTCATGAACAATTACAATAACAAATATTTTTATATAGCTTAACAGATGGTAGTTTAAAGCAGGCTGAAATAAAGCAGAATATGCCTTAAGGCACATTCTGCTTTACTTTCAACCTGCTTTAGGTGATTACCTGTATTTAATGTTATAAACAGGTCATTGGGTAAAGGGTTAATATCATGAAACAAAAATACAAATACCGTTTACATGTACAAAGGTCGTGAACGTTTAGCCCAAAACAGTTCGAAATAAAAAAAAAAAAAAAAGTGTGCCCAGGGCTGTGGATAATACAGAGGAGAAAACGTTATTCTTTCCCCTTTTAAAGGCAAACGAAAAGCAAACGCATAACGTTAAAATGTAGTAAATTACAACTTTTGGTCAATTCTGACTATTCATTTAAATCTGAGCGGCAAGCATCTTGGAACCTGATCAGACGCCGGGCTACCCAATACTAGTTTTATCGTAATCGCGTTTATTGGGAAAGAATAACATTGTCTCCACTGTATCACTTACACAGAGACTAACGTAAGAATAGTAAATGATGTGTACGGTATCAATTAACGCACGGTCTATGAACCGTATCACCATGCGTACCAGAAACAGAGTCTGCGATATCAATTAGCCATTTCCAATCGCTCAGCAGGCGGTATATCTGATGTTTAGGACCTTGTTTGGGTCGATTCTAAGATATCTATGATTTGAACTAAACGCGCGGATGAATACGGTACCAGATAAGGTATACTGGTAAGGGTACGATATGGTTTGGGTACGAAATGCCAAGATCCGGTATACGAGGGGTGTTCAAATAGTTTTGATACTGGATCAATAACTTCAATATAATGAGTGCAAATGCATGTGTGATATATCATTTTAAAGAGCAATTCTTCGCCGCCTACACGATGGTATAATGCACGATAAGATCACATAACTCGATGAATCACGAAATGAACCTAAATGACCCTACTCGAGGACACTGGAACATATCACTTGTCAGACATTACTTTTTGACGTAATAACTTCTTAAAGAGTACAATTTCAAGATTTATTTTGGAAATATATCAGTTAATGTCCAAATTGTAATGTAAATAGATTTTTATTTCTATTGAAAGGGTTAACTGTCTAATCTCATTTTTTCAAAATCAACATTTCTTATATTGCTAATGACGAAAGTGGACATGTTTTTTCGAACGCTATGAAAATGTTCTAGATCAGTATATCTACATTTTGATTTTAAAACATGAAACTATTTTTCAATGGCTTCAATTATAGCCTGGTTTAATAATTAAAAAAGAGTTTGTAGTTTCCCTAACTACTTTTATACATAACAGGAGATTATTTTTTTATTATATTTTCAGTACGTGTTTAGAATTAGCTCTTTTTTGTTACTTTATGTAATAATAACATTTAAAACGGTGTAGTGTTTGCATAATTTTCTTATTGTATTTGACAGAAAATTTCATAAACTTATTCAAAATAATAAAGCCGTAATAATAATTATAGTATCAAATTGTGTATAGAAAATTTACTCAAATATACACAAAAAGGTCCAATGTCCTCGAGGAGGGTTCATTTAGGTTCATGTTGGGGCTTATCCAGTAACGTGATCTTATCGTGCATGATATCACCGTGTCGGCAAAAAATGGATCTTTAAAATGATATATCACACATGCATTTTGCAGTTATAATACTGTTGTTATTGATCCAGTATCAAAACTTTTTGAACTACCCTCGTACTAGCTCCTATTGTTAGTGATACAGCTTATTTGGTACACCTGAAAAACGAGAAAACGTTATTATTTCCAAATCAAGTCACTTGTGTTACATGTTACATGTAATAATTGTTTCCATTGCAAACAGTTTGATGTCATATCAGTCGTCAATTTTTCCAAAATCTGATATTTTCAAGAGATGAATGTATTTGCTTTTAGTTTCGTTCAAACGGGAAATAATAACCATCTTCTCCATTGTAATCCAAAATACACATTTTCGTGAGTGTGCCATGTCTTTAAAAAAACAACCATAATTAAGAGTGACCCCCACACTGAGTATTGATTGATTGATTGATTTTATTGGCAGTTGGATGCTCAAATAAAATTACGGTAAGGGAATAACCCTTCGAGGGACTTACTTCCATACTTTCAAACGCCTTTAAGCAACAATCTGTATTAACACAACAAACGAAATTATGTGTAAATGTTTAATACTCAGTAATAGCCTGAAATGAGCACGACAAACCGGTGTATTAGTTTAATGAGCAGCTAAAATAAAAGTGAACCCGCTATGCAAACAATGTTATGAAATACCGGTTCTATGAAAGTTATTCTTGTTCACACAAACACACATTAATACTCAATGAACAGTAAGAATCAATCTATAGGGACAACTTTTGGATGTGTCTCGACTTACTCTATAGCGTCTAGTCGTGATTAAAATTGTTTGGAAGCTCTTACAGAGTGCGTTTATGTAAACATATAGCAAAATTATAAACAAACTTTTTATAAATACATGTTATTATGATTGTGTAATATCACAGAATACAAATTAATTTTGGTTCTTGTGTACCTGGGCAAAAATATATAAAAAAAACTGTAAGAAGATAAACGCTAAGAAATCTAAAGTGAAACCGCACTTCTTTGTCGTCCATTGTTCATCCGGGTCATTACTTTGCCAATCCAAAATCACGTTTGCTTCCGTAGCGCTGTCCTATTCTAGTTTTCAACTCTGCTCAGCTTAATTCAATTTTATTTCCAGTGCATCTACGTTCGTAAGGGAAAAGTAATTAATATGCTTAAGTCAGACACATCTTCTCTAAAGCTCTGACAGAAAAAGTTTTCCCACTTGTCCAAGTATGTCTTTCCAATACCATAGAGTTACATATCAATATAAGTCTAACAAATTACATATCAAGCTATATCCCTTTCGGTATGACTAGCCAATTTGGCTAATAATTGTGATACAATAAATCTGTGTGAACAGCCACTAAACAGGATTAGTTCAGCAGTCCGTATAAAAAGGCACAGTTTCACAATATGTAATAAAGGGCAAAAGTAATGCAGGAAGCTCATATAGGAGTTCCATGCAATTCTCGAACCCTGCATTAAGCTGTTACATGTCTGTACATGTAGAACCCGAATGTAACTGTACATGCACTATACATGTAGTATCGGACTGTTAATCGCTACATGTACATAGTCCATTCCAGGTATGTCCATTTCACGCGCTAAACAACTTTCTCAATACATATCAATAATAGTGTCCCATATATATGTATCCCTGTACATGTACACTTCGGATAAGTCGATAATGAACCATGGAAAATCATATTTCGTGAACATTTCAAGTTTTAATAATTAATAATCCTCGTCATGGTAACGTCACTCATGTGTCACATATCTATACATGTATGCGAGGTAACGGAGAGTATTAACGGCACTGAAACACGGCGTACATAGAATAACTAAGTACATTTTATAATTATAGTGGAGACGACAATATTAATTTCGATAAACGCGTTTACACTTAAATTATTATGCCCGTTGCAAACAGTTTTGAGTTAGATCAGCCGCCGGGTTACCAGGCGAAAAGCTAAATACCTTACTACTATCCCTTTAAAACTTCTAGGTCCCAAAGGAACGTTGTCAACAGCGCATGTCATAAAGTGTCTAGTTAAAGATTTAATTATTCATATTGTCTCAAATGGTAGAATAACTCTTATCACCTGACACACCCGCCATAATCCCTAGGAACTTGAAATGGATATGCCCGTCCACCCCTTCACAATAATACACTTTTTTCAGGTATCAAAGACAATATTCCTATTTATTTAACTCTTTGCACGCTAGCGGCGGATATACCTGCCATAGTGTTTACGTCTGCAAACAGATTGGATCCAGATAAGACGCCGCGTAACGCGGCGTCTCATCAGGATTAAAACTGTTTGCTATTCTGACACTGAATTTAAAATAAATTTTGTAAAAAAAAATCTAATTTTAGAACGTTAGCAGACGACAAATTGTTGCAGACGAAAAAACAACCCAGCATGCCAAGAGTTAAACCGTACCTTACAGTGAAGACGACTTTAATATTTCCCAACAAACGCGTTTACGATAAATCTAGTTTCCCCATTGCAGACAGTTTGGAACCAGATCTGATCTGGCTCCAATTTGTTTGCCACTCAGATACAAATAATTCGTTAGAATTTTCATTAACCTGTCATGATAATTATTATCCTTCATTCTATTGAACTACGTTTGCGTTTCGTTTGTGTTTGTTGGGGAAAGAATATGGTATTAGTGTTTGCGTCTGACTTGTCCAAGTTATTTTTAGATTGGAACATTCTAAAACTTTAAAAGGGGTTAGTTTTCTATACAGCTAGTTAGAGATACGGATAGGTGGACGCCGGGTTACCCGGCGTCTGGTCTGGCTCCAACCTGTTTGCAATGGAAATAATAGTTTTAGTATATAAATGCGTTTTTTGGGGAAGAATAAACTATCAGTAAAGTAAGCGCAGCGGTCTGGTGCTGCACGATGATCATGTACTTATCTCAAGTAGGAAAGTGTACGATTACATATTCGATGTTACCTTGCTTACCTATTTACCATTATAAACTATTCTGTTCTAAAAATAAATCAGACAGGTCAGAAAAATCGGACAATATTATCCGCGATGGCTAGCATGGCTTGATTCTAATTGTTAAGATAGGTGACAACTTAAAGCACTTTACTTTTCGCTTTCGTTAGGCTACCGTCTGCTAGGGACTATACTATTGAAAATATTTCTTATAATTCATATTCATGACCGGATATAAAGTGGATATATTTTCTTCAGAGAAGGAAATCATTAAAGGTGTAAAAGGCGCCTCTATGGATAAATGGTTTAAGTACAGCATGCTCGTATTTCAAAGTTAAACGAGTCCTGCGTACACTACCGCGAACTCAACAGAACTTGGCGAGAAGTTATGTTGAGTTCGCGGTAATTTCTCTACAGCTCGCGCTAATGAACACAGGGCAGGTCCACTGTAAAACAGAGCAAATGTAGAGGTAATGTGCAGTCACGAATAGGAAGCAGTATCTCTAAGGGGGATAACTGCATATATTTGTCCGATAGAATTTTTCAAGAGTTATATTTATGTACATAATTAAAGCGAGCAGTTTCTCTAAGGGGACAACTGAATATACTTGTACGATAACTATTTTCAGCAGTTACCTCGTCTAGACCTTCGCCTCGTTCCTAACATATTGTACTGTATATCTGGGGCCCGTTTAATAAAACTTCGTACGTCTGATCAGACTCAAAACTGTTTGCCACTCGTATAAAAATGAATAGTCAGAGTTATAAAAAAATAATTATTTTGTACATTTTAGTGCATTGCGTTTGCGTTTCGTTTGCGTTTAAACGGGAAAGTATAACGTTCTTCTGGACAAAATATGTTATCAAAGGTCTGTTCCAACACGTTTATATCATAATAAAGGTACAGTGGAGAAAACGTTATTCTTTCCCAATTACATGTAACGCGTTTACGCTAAAACTGCTATTTCCAATGCAAACAGTTTTGAGCCAGATCAGACGCCGGGTAAGTCGGCGTCTGATTAGGCTCCAAACTATTTGCCACGCAGATTAAAACGAATACTCAGGTTTATAAAAAAAATATTATTTTATACGTTTTAGTGCTTTGCGTTTCCGTTCGTTTGCGTTTAAACAGGAAAGAATACCATTTTCTCCACTGTGCCCGTGTCAAATATTTAAATATTTATGATATGCAAGTTAGTACATTTAGTTCACCAATGGCATAAAGCAGACATGGTAATTAAATGTTTCAAAAGCTAAGCCTGATGCAGTGGAGAAATGTGTTCATGCTCCGCTCAAACCACCAAACGCAAGAACTACATGTATGCAATGATATACATTTTAGCAAAACGGGAAAATGCCGACGTTTTGTATTAATCTTGGCCGTAAACAATGTTTGGAGAATCGGGTCAGACACCGGGCCACCCCGCATCTGATCAGGCTGAAAACGGCGTTCGATGCACATAACGTTTTCTTTATTCGAAAATACATGTATTATCGCCCTCCCCAGGGAGAATAATTGAATAAACTTTAATAGGTTTCGTTCAAATCCTAAATTGAACTACATCAATATCGTATCAAATGTCAATTAGTATTTATAACGTATTCTGTACAGTTTCTGAAATCAATATGTTTTAAAACCGTTATGGTTCAGTTTGGACCCAGAGGACGCGTAATGCGGCGAACGAGCTAAAGCCAAACTGCTTGGCCCTCATATTCAACGTTTCTTCTGCTAAAACACACACACACAAAACTTGTTTTGATTTTATCGCAGATGATATATTGCAATCAGACGAGGATTCGGCATGGTAAAGATTAAGCTAAAGTAACCATTTCGTTGATTGCCTTTTCCTTATCTCTCACATTACAACTGTAGCTTATACAGTGGAGAAACGTTATTCTTTCCCGTTTAAACGCAAACAAAACGCAAACAAAACGCAAAGCACTAAAACGTATAATATGAAAACTTTTTAATAAACATGAGTATTCGTTTTAATCTGAGTGACAAACAGTTTGGAGCCAGATCAGACGCCGCGTTAAGCCTTTATTGTAGGGAAGGAATTGTTGTTCGGAGGGCTATTGTAGGGAGGGAACACTTCACCTTAACTCAAATGGAGAATGTGTGGTTGTGTTTTACCCAGTACCCCATACATACGCATTTGCACGCTTCTAAGAACAAAAGGTTACACTAAGAAAGTTGGTCTAAATCTACATGTAACACCTGAATATTCAGCTGAAACTAATATTTCAATTTCAAACAGTATTGCGCCAGATCAGACGCCGGGTAACCCGGCGTCAGATCAGGCTCCAAACTGCTGCCACTCAGCTTAGTATGAATAGTCAGAATTGTCGAAAACTTGTCTTTTTCTGCGTTTTATTGCAATGCGTGTGCGTTTCCTTTTGCGTTTAAACGAGAAAGAATAACGTTTTCTCCACTGTATGAGTGCGCTGAACTTGGTTATCAGTCATTTTAAGCTTCTAGACTATGGAAAATATTTCTCATGATACATATTTGTGACTGTTTATGTCGGAACTATTTTCTTTAGTGGAGGAATAAATTAAATGCACTAAAATACGTTTCTTTGGAGTAATGGGCTAATGAACATTTGTACTCAAAGCAATGGTCGCCACTGGAAGCACTTTACAGTCAGATTGGATGTCAACTACATGTATCTGTTTGACTCTCAAATAAAAGATTGTTTTTATGTTTTAATTCATTTAAAAAGGAAAAACAAGTTATTGACTACGGTGTATGCTTAACTATCTGACAAAGAACACTTTCGGTACAGTGGAGAATCTGTTATTCTTTCCCGTTTAAACGCAAACGTACGCAAACGCAAAGCAATAAAACGTAGAAAAGAACAACTTTTAGACAATTCTGATAATTCATGTTTATCTTGGTGGCAAACAGTTTGGAGCCTGATCAGACGCCGGGTTACCCGGCGTCTGATCTGGCTCCAAAATGTTTGTATTGTAAATAATAGTTTTAGCGTAAACGCGTGTATTGGGAAAGAATAACAGATTCTCCACTGTATGCTTTCAATTTACGGGATACAGTGGAGAAAACGGCATTCTTTCCAAATAAACGCGTTTACGCTTAAACTATTATTTCTTTGCAAACTGTTTGGAGCCAGATCAGACGCCGGGTCTAAACTGTTTGCCACTCAGATTAAAACAAATAATCAGAAATGTCAAAACATGGTAATTTTGTACATTTAAGCGTTTGCGTTTGCGTTTCCCAGCATGATACGAGTTGAAGTATTAAATAATCTATGTATATCTTTTGTTTTACAGTGGAGAACACGTTATTATTTCCCAATAAACGCGTTTGCGTTAAAACTATTATTTCCATTGCAAACAGTTTGGAGCCAGATCAGACGCCGGGTACATGTAACCCGGCGTCTGATCAGGATCCAAACTGTTTGCCACTCTGAGTAAAACTAATAATCAGGATTGTCAAGAAGTTGTCATTTTCTCCATTTAAGTGTGTTGCGTTTGCGTTTCGTTTGCGTTTAAACGGGAAAGAATAACGTTTTCTCCACTGTAAGTGTCGTTGATATACAAAGGACAATAAAATGAGTCAACCACAAGCCATCAATTAACAAATGTCCTGCTGTAATATTGACTGCTTTAAAACTGTCGTATGCTCATAATACCGGTATTCTAATTAGATTTATACAATTTTAGTCATAGAAACTCAACGACGAGGATCAAACAATTTGGATCCGGATCATTCGCCGTGTTACGCGGCTAGGTTAGCGCGGTTTTACTCTTCGCCAGTTAAAATGTACGTTTGGCATCTGTAGTTTCACTTAAAGGCCATTTTAAATAGCTCCAGACATTGTAACACGAGCGTCAAACAGTTTGGATCGTGATTACACTGTGTAATTGGCAAATTGTAGAGAGGGTGAAACTACATGGTAGACGGCGGACAGTTACATGTACAGTGCGTTTGAGTTATATCCGAGTCTTTAAACCGGAAATAATAATGTTTTCAGTTTGACGATGGAAAGAATGTCGTAAAAGTTTAAAAATTATACGCCCTGAGTAACTAATTTGACACACAGCAGTTTGTTCAATATGTTCAAACTGAATGACCAACCGTGTAGACGCTTCGGGAGCAGTGTGTCCGAATGTAATAAGTGCGTTATAATTTCCGTTTTAAAGGCAAACAAGATTAAAGCGTTTTGCAATAAAATGTGGAAAATAACAACTTTTTAACAATTTTGACTTTTAATTTGTATCTTTATGGCAAACAGCCTGATTAGACGCCGGGTTATCCGGCGTCTGATCAGACTTCAAACTTATTTGCAATAGATATAGTAGTTTAACTATTAACGCGTTTACCCAGCGTATACCCTGCATGCATGACCACACGATAAGACATCCTACAGTAGAGAAAACGTTATTCTTTCCCGTTTAAACGCAAACGAAACGCAAACGCAGACCGCTTAAATGTACAAAATTGCCATTTCTTGACATTTCTGATTATTTGTATCAATCGGAGTGGGAACAGTTTGGGGTCCGATCAGACGCCGGGTTACCCTGTGGCTGATCTGGCTCCAAACTGTTTGTAATGGAAATAATAGTTTTAGTGTTAACGCGTTTATTGGGAAAGAATAACGTTTTCTCCACTGTATATAGTCTATATGCATGAACGCACGGGTGAAGCTAACGTCCATACTGAAATATGCATGATGCTGACCAGCCACTGATACATGTAGTATTGGGATGAAATGAATGAATGAATGAATGCATCTGAAAATGCTTACATGGAACGCTAAACCTTAGTACATGTAGAAACAACAACAACATTAGCGGGTGAAGCTACTTACGAAATCCCTCTTGGACAGTTTCCAGAGTCGTTTAAGTTCTCCAAATTGCAGGAACATCCCCTTTAACGTCACTATTACAATACTAGCCAAAATACACTGAAAAACAAAATAGGAGAAATCCATATACTACACATCAATTGTTATTGACCCTTTACCCCAGAACCAGAACCCTCAAATTCTGATCAACATACAGAGCCCTATCGCTGGTAGCCCTAGTGCCACATACAGTGTACACGAAAATGATACATGTACATGTACAAATGTAAGTACATGTACATTGTACCCTAATCAGAGATTTCCTGTAGGAGCCCTCTGATAAGGATTTACACTGTTTGGCCTATTGAAATACTCTGTGATCAACAACAACCTTAGATAGTAACAAATGGACAAGACAAGGGCGAATAAGTAAATCTCGTGTGCCTTTTCTAATATTAAAATGGCATTTATTTTTGCCTCACTCAAGTTTTAGATCTATTTATGAGAATGTACATGTTAACCTCGAGTTTTCGTTATGTTATAGAATATGCTTAACACTTTTTTGACGATTGTGAATTTTCATTTTAATCTAAATGGTCTGTTTGCATTGAAAACGCGTTTATTGGGGGAAAACATAATATTATTCACTTCTTAATGACGTCTGTAATGACGGTCAGAATAATGTTTTCTCCACTTTATGATATAGAACTTTGTGCTTACCTCTGGGAGGGTTTCAAACAGGGGACCAATGTATAAAAGTACAACAAGGACCACCATAGCAGACACGACACCCACCACCTGAAATAGGAAAATGAAAACTGTTTGATACATGTACAGTGGAGAAAAAGTTATTCTTTTTCCGTTTAAACGCAAACGAAACGCAAACGCAGTGCATTAAAATAGGTAAAATGACAACCTTTTTGACAATTTTGACGACTCGTTTTAAACTGAGTGACAAACAGTTTGGAGCCTGATTAGACGCCGGGTTACCTGGCGTCTGATCTGGCTCCAAACTGTTTGCAATGGAAATAATAGTTTCAGCGTAAACGCGTTTATTGGGAAAGAATAACGTTTTCTCCACTGCAACTGATTGACGTCTGTGAAAAACAAAAAGATAGAAAACAGTAAATACTAATTATAGCATTATCATTTTCTTTATCGCTATTTTTCGGTACAGGACATCTTTTCTCCCATTTTCGCCCATATGGGATAGAAATATTCCCCATGTGGAATCCCTCTGTCCTCCATACCACGTGACGTATTTTATAGTTTGCCCAGCTTCACCACAAGCGCTGCATGACGCGGGTAACTACATCATCAAAACGAATGGTGGATTTTTTCTCTCCCATTTGAATCATTAAAACATGATATAAATAACGAAATAAATGCAGACTGTAATCGCGACTGAATAAAGTGGAATAATTTTCTCGGAGGAAACAAATGCATGTGTGATGCACATAAGTTAAGTAACCATCTGCTAGCATACATGTATAGATACTACTAACAGTAACTTCTTATTGCTAATGTCCATGACTGTATGAACTGGAACTGTTTTCAGGTGAAGGAATAACTTAAATGCGCTATAAAGATGAGTTTCTATTACGAAACTGTACATTTGGAGACATATCCGGTATTTAAAAATACAAACCATAAACACATTTGGTATTAGAATGAGCATACATTTTAGCGTTTGAGATACCAAATCTGTCTATAATTTGTACATATAAGTATAACATAAACCCCTCAAACCAAATGTAAAGTTTCTTTATCGTATAAGTAATAGCCGCCAATGCATATCTAAATGCTTATCTATCTGTACGTGCATATGAATCTGTGTCCTACCTGGGTTTTCCCACCCACAGAGTCCTGGACTAAACTATCTTTAGGGGATCCCACGCAGACTGTTGCCGAAAAGATGGGCCCTATCATGTTACAGATACCGTAGGCTAGCATTTCCTACAAATATACAGAGTTACAGCAAGATGTGAGAATATGGCGTACCTGCGTTTTACCACCCGCCGTGTCCTGGACGAGACTTCGCGAGAGTGAGGCAGCACAGCAGTAGGATTGGAAAAATGAACTGACGAAGTTACAGATCCCTAAAGCTACCAGTTCCTAGAAATAGAATAAATTTAGAAAATGACATTACTTAATACAGTGGAGAAGATGTTATTCTTTCCCGTTTCAACACCAAACCACAAACGCATCGCAATAAAATGTACAAAATGCCACTTTTTGACAGTTTTGAATGCCCAATTTAATTTAAATGGCAAACTGTTTATAGCCTGATCAGACCCCGGGTTTCGCAGTGTCTGATCTAGCTACACACTCTTTGCAATAAGAATTTTAGATTTAGCGGAATCGCGTTTATTAGGAAAGCATAACGTTTTCTCCATCGTGTCAATCTGTCAATCTAGAATATAGAAAAATAGCTATATGATATCTATTTATGACTGTTTAATTTTGGAACTATTTACTTTAGTGGATGAATACGTCAAACGCGTAAAAATGAGAATCTATGGAGTAAAGGGTTAATATCAAACACATTTGGGCCGTTTTAAATTAATCGAATTTACTGTTTATCAAAGTCTTACATGTACCTGTAGTACATTTGTACAGTGGAGAAAATGCTATTATTTCCCATTTAAACGCAAACGAAACATAAACGCATAGCAAAAAATAATATAGACATTGACAAGTTTTAGACAATTCTAAATGTTCATTTTAATCTAAGTGTCAAATAGTTTGGAGCCTGATCAGAAATCGGGTTACCCGGCGTCTGATCTGGTTCCAAACAGTTTGCATTGGACATAAGAGTTTTCGCGTAAACGGGTTCATTCGGAAAGAATAACGTTTTCTCAACTGTATTTGCGACATTTCGTACTGAATCAGACAATGTGTTACGGGACGTCTGATCAGAACTGTTTGTCGTCAAAATATGCCCTTATAAAAGTCTAAGACAAACGTTTTTTAACCCTTTACCGAAAGCTTGTTTCTAGTCATGAAGACGGACGACCACTTAAAGCAGGTTAAAAATCAGACATAGTACATTTTACTTTACTTTCATCCTACTTTAAGCAGCTGGTACCATCATATTTGGATACAGAAAACAGTTCTGATGCTGCATATTCAAAGTTGTATAAATGTTCATGTAATAATAATGCGTAATCAATTCCAACAATGTAACTCATTCACCCCTGAGACTTAAATTGGAAAAATCCAGGTTTCAATCAATTCTAGTCCGTTTCTATATATTTGAGGTTGATTTTAAGTTATTTCAACAATAAATTGTAATAATTATGACAATTAGTGCAGACCCTGACTGTTTGCATCGGATCAGAAAAGAACAAGATCAGATGACTCCGTAAGGATTCTCTGATTCGGGTCTACACTGTTTGACATTTTCCAATACATTGTAAACACACCCATTATAAATAAAACATTGACTAGACTTAGTTGGAAATTGAAATTGTGATAGTGATTCTTCAGGGGTGGATGCGTTTTAAAGTTTTGCGCTTACTCACCTGATTGGCATTCACCCGATAGCCGTGTCTATCGGCTAGAATTTTAGCCATAGAGTAAGAAATAGCATAGGCTATAAATCCGATAGTAAGTCCGTCGCCGAGAACTTCCGGTATATATTGTAAATTCGTGACAGATGGCGTTGGCAATCTGTAAAAAACAATGTAGACCTTAAGGCTATTGGTTAATATGTCCAGCGTAAAAGATTGTTCCTGTTGCATCGGTGATAACGTTATTAATCCCAATAACAATTATTTCCATTGCAAACATTCTGGAGCCAGAGCAGACGCCGGGTAACCCGTCGTCTGATCAGGCTTCAAACTGTTTGCTACTCAGATAAAAACGAATATTCAAAAGTGTTACAAAGTTCTCATTTTTAACATTATATTATAATGCGTTTGCGTTTTGTTTGCTTTTAAACGGGAGATAATAAAGTCCATTCTGCCAACAAACATAAGTAAAAGCGTAACTCTATTTTAATGTACATTTACATTAATGGTACACAGTTACAGTCAACCGACTACATATAATATTTCAGAACACTGCCAACATGAAACTGTTCTAGTTTATTATCTGTTTCTTGATAAATAACGTTTAAGCTTCTACCACTTAATGATTTTAATTTGTTCTAAAGTGGTACATGTAATCAGTATGCCATAATTCGTGTTCAGATACACATGTAACGGGATATGGTGAAACGTTTCAATATTCCATTTTATTCTGATACTTATCTGAAATTTAACGCGAAATGTTTCTCAAAAACTAACTACATGTACATGTACGTGCATTTAAGCATTTATGTGAGCTACATGTATGTATAGGAAACTTTCATGATAAGTAAATGACTAAGTCAGATATATGCCACGATATGCCTCCCAAATAAAAAAAATCTTAACAACGACGGTGCTGAACAAAAATTTCCATTGCAAACAGCTTGGCGCAAAAAATTGAACGTCGAGTACTGCCGGCTTCTGATGAAGCCTCAGACTGTTTGCAAGTTTTAATTTTATATATGTGATAAAAATTGATGTATGAAAATGTCGTCATGGATTAACTTGTTGAAAATATTTACCCTGATGGAATGTCGCCGACAACTTCTACATCGAATTTAGGACCAAGTGTGGTGTAGTGCGAGACGATGGTGCTTACAGATATCTGAAACAAACAATAATGATGCAGGCCATTTATTTACCAGTTCAATAACATATATCTGAAACAAACAATAATGGTACAGGCCATCTATCTACCAGTTCAATAAAAGATATTTGAAATAAACAATAATGGTACAGGCCATTTATCTACCAGTTCAATAACAGATATTTGAAATAAACAATAATGGTACAGGCCATTTATCTACCAGTTCAATAACAGATAATTGAAACAGACAATAATGGTACAGACCATTTATCTACCAGTTCAATAACAGATCTCTGAAACAGACAATAATGATACAGGCCATTTATCTACCAGTTCAATAACAGATCTCTGAAACAGACAATAATGGTACAGACCATTTATCTACCAATTGAAAAACAGTAACCTGCAGCAAAACATAACAGCAGCGAAAGGATTTAATAAAAATACATTTTGGCAGTACTGTGAATAATACGTTATTCTTTCCCAGTATGCGCGATTATGCTAACGCTATTATTCCCATTTCATACAGTTTTGAGCCTGGTCAGGCACCGGTTAACCTGACGGTTGACCAGACTCCAAACTGTTTGCCACTGAAATTAAACTAACTCGTGAGACATTTAAAACGTTGTAGTTATCTATAATTAAGTGCATTGCGTTTGCATTTTGTACGCGTTTATACGGGAAGATTAACGTCTTCTCCACTGTATGTAGTGACTATAATCTTACCACAATAAGTTCTATGGGCACAGGCATGATAAGATGGGGCTTGCAAGACTGGTTGTTGTTGATACCTTCCTTAACCAACACGAGCACGAGCAGGCACGTAAGAGATGCAGTGAATGTCACCATGTTGGTTTTCGTGATATTCAGGAAAAACTCCGAGTAAAACTGAAAATAAAGTGTATATAGTATGTTAAATGTTCTATCATCTTTACATCAAAAAGCAGATACATCAATTATAGTAATCGCTTTTTCCGTCCACATGTCTGTCTGTCTATCCCGTATCATGTCCGCTTTGTAACCCCTTCGTGCATGAGCAGTTGACTTTTAAGTAACTTATTTAAGGTAGCTCGCGGATGAGCTTAGTTTTCATAAAAGGTGTTATGAAACCTTGCTTGAAAACTAATACTACATGTAAGTCTTGTCTAAAAAACAGTTTGTACCAAAATATAGGCGACATTTATCGTTTGGTTTGTCTCTAAGATCTCTTTTTAAACAAAACCCTGGCATTTCGATGAGAATATACTTCTCAAAGTAAATCAAGTATATACTATACTATATAAGTATCGGGCAATAAGTTGTTTGCTACATGTACAATCATCCTGTATTTTATGCAATAAAATATCGATTGATTGATTGATTGATTGATTGATTGCTTACATATATCAGAGCTAGTGGCCCGTAATACGGATGAACTTTCACCCCAAACACGTGTTTGATCTGGCTGGAGAACACGTGTACGGCCGCACCCGTAGTGAATCCACTGATAAACGGGTCCGACATAAACCCTGCCAAGAAACCCATCCTGCACGCGCCCAACATCAGCTGAAAGGGAAATATATAAGGTATATGTACATGTACACATGGGTAGGGTGCTACAAGTATATAGTCCCGAGGAGACGAAAGTATACATAAAAGAACATTTTATTATAAAGCATGTAGTATTTGATTGGACAGGTTGGACAAGTCCTAGGGCGTGTTCGATTACAAAATGTATCAGTTTGTTTAAAACGATTCCATGGAAATAGTAAATCAAATAAAAACGGAATTGAACCCTTGCAAATATGGTATTCTGGTTCCCTGCTTAGTATAACTTTGCTGTAGAAGCGTTGGCAAATTGTACCGGGAACCATGATGATACGTCACAATTCTGCTCACACCACCTCCTTGAACAGAACTGATACAACAGTTCTGGAATTAAATTCCGGACCATTCGATTTCGATTCCGCCAATCCCGCCAATTCCGGACTGATAAACGAACACGCCCAATATCTGACAAGTCTGACACAACTCAAACCCACTCTTTATATAGGCCGGTTTTATTCACTTGGCAGGGCGGAGCTAACCTTTGGCAAAGATAAACTAATGTACTTTTGGTTTTAGGGGTGAAAGGTACAGTTCCGTTTTATATCGTTATTGTCCGATACTTTCAGCAAGGAGAAACACAATTTATGCGTGCATCCATATCCATGTGAAAAGGTATATACAGTGCCCCCTCTCTACAAAAACACCTAACGGGAAACAAATATAGCGTGTGTTGTTTGGAGGGAGTTGTTATATAGAGAGAATATTAAGACTTGATTTACATTTGCAAACAGCTTGCATCTAGATCAGACGCCGCGTGACGCGGCGTCTGATCTGGATTCAAGCTGTTTGTCATTCTTCGTTATATTCCTTCTGTCAAAATGTCCACTAATATTTAATATTGAGAAAAGAAAACGGCAGACGAAAACGGTAAATTCCGATAATAAAAGAGTGTGCTGCCGCCACCAAAGTTAAAATGCAATGGTCCGTATCGAAACTCCGCCCTGCCAAGTCAATAAAACCGGCCCATACCATTGTTGCCGGGTCAGATGTCGAGTATCCATCTGATAAATCGAAATCACATACATTTTGTAAATGTTCACTTGTTTCAGTGGTCGTAATTGACTGATTATCTGTACAAAAAGGTTATCGAACTTGCATGACTACAGCATTGGATAACACTATGTCAGTGATGTTATAATCCTAAAATTTAAACCAATTGTAATATGTCCAACATTTCCTGCAGAAGCACTCTGATAAGGGTCTACACTGTTTGCATAAAATAAATGTACTCTTCACAAGTGCACTGTTTGTAAAGGACGAGTATACCCGTTGGTTTAATATGTTTAAAGATTAATCAAATTGCTCGTTAGATGTGTCAACATTAATCCTACTTGAGAATTAAAACTGTTTCTCTTACCTGAAGAACGCCCACAACAAATGTAACGGACACGGCAAATCCCAGTTTGATCGGGTCTGCATATCCGTCGAGATGTGCCACGTGGTGTATGGGCTTCTCGTGCAGTGGTACAGTAATGTTGTGGGCTAGGGGCGAGCCTTGGGTGGCGTTGTTCCCAAAGGCCAACTGTTCGCCAACGTGCGCGTGGTAGCCCCGGTTCACCACTTGTCCCACCATGAGACTTACAACGGCAAAGGTGCCTACAGGTATACAGTGGAGAAAACGTTATTAGTTTCCAATAAACGCGTTTACGCTAAAACTATTATTTCTATTGCAAACAGTTTGGAGCCAGATCAGACGCCGGGTAACCCGGCGTCTGATCAGGCTCCAAACTTTTGTCACCAAGATAAACATGAATTATCAGAATTGTCCAAAACTTGCACTTTTCTACGTTTTAGTGTTTGCGTTTCGTTTCGTTTAAACGGGAAAGAATAACGTGTTCTCCACTGTACTTTACGGTTGATGACCCCTAATGAAATTGGACCAAAGTCGATACTCTACGAAGAGCGGTCGGCCATTCTCGTCATCTGCCGGTCTGCCGCTAAAGCATCGTTCGTAAGGGGCCGACAGTTGACGAGAGTGGCTGATTGCTCTCCGTAGGGTACCGGTATTGACCGACATTGACCTAGGGCCTGTTCAATAAAACTTCGTAAATGTACGACAAATATTGTCGTAAGTCATATTATAAAAGTCTCAATTATTATTCATTTCTATATCTAATCCTTTCTTGTGACATCTTTTTGGAATCGTCTTTTCGGAATCGTCTTGAAAAGACGATTCCAAAGAGATGTCACAAGACAGGATTAGATAGAGAAATTAGAAATTAGATATATTTTAAAGTTTTGACTTACGATCGGTTTTGTCGTACGAAGTTTTATGAAACGGATCCCAGATCTCAATAAGGGTCCTCAAGCTTTACAAGGCCGCATTAAGTTGATCTTGAAAAATCCTAATATTTCCAAACTTTCTATTTTTCAAGCATGATTACAAAAAGCAGAATGGCAAGCGCGATTACATAAAGCAGAATGACAGTAAAGCAGAACGCGCCTTAAGGCGCATTCTGCTTTACTTTCAGCCTGCTTAAAGCTACCATTTGCTAGGATAAATATCAGAAGACTTCGGAAGAATCCAGAGAAATGGCAGTCATGCCTTGAACATTGTTGTGCAGTGGAGAATACGTATTTCGTTCACGTTAAATGCTACATGTACATGTATGATCAGGATCAAAATTGTTTGCCACTTATACTCATTTTTTCTTTAGTTCAAGAAACTTAAAAAACAAATTTTGTATTTTTTTCGCAGACGATGTAATTGAAGCAGACGACATGATAAGGGTGAATGGTACATTGTAAGAATACTGGGACCCGTTTCATAAAACTTCTTACGACAAATGTTGTCGTAAGTCAGATGATAAAAGTCTCAATTAGTTTTTATTTCTCCATCTAATCCTGCCTTGTGACATCTCTTTTGAATCGTCTTGAAAAGACGATTCCAAAGAGATATCACAAGACATGATTAGATAGAGAAATCAGAAATAAAATGTATTTTTAATTTTTGATTTACGACAACATTTGTCGTAAGAAGTTTTATGAAACGAGTCCCTGAGGTTTTTGAACGAAACAGACGTGTGTTGCAAAGGTTTGATACACAATAGACCGGAAGAGTTACCTGGTGTATTTATGCATCATACATGTATATAAGTGTTTGCAAGTACTGCAAAACTAACAGATGTGTAATAAGGGTTTACAAAATGTTAAGATTTCTTAAGGTTACTTATTTTCAATACTTACCGACCGAGACATGCCGAGATGACCCGAAGAAGAAATAGAGAAGGACGGGAAAGAACGAAGTGTACAGTCCGTAGATCGGCGGAAGTTGGGACAGAAACCCGTAAGCCATGCCTGTTGAAATAAGTAGCACCCATATAAATACATGCACAGAAGAAAGGATGTTATTTTTCCTCGTTAACACGAAACTAAATGCACAAAACGTGGAAATGAACCAATCTGTTCCCATGGTCCAGTATATAGTACATAGATACAGTGGAGAAAACGTTATTCTTTCCCAATAAATGCCTTTACGTTAAAACTATTATTTGCAGTGCAAACAGTTTGGAGCCAGATCAGACGCCGGGTATCAGGCTCCAAACTGTTTGCCACCAAGATAAACAAGAATTATCAGAATTGTTCTGGCTCCAAACTGTTTGTTCTGCAAATAATAGTTTTAGCGTAAAAGCGTTTATTGGGAAAGAATAACGTTTCTCCACTGTATCTAGAATAGGCACCCTTTAGATAAATGGACTAATCCCTTATATACAAGTATGGAAGAATCCACTGGACAAAAAATGGGTAAATGTAAATAACAGCTTTTTGAGACAGGCAGACGACAATCAAGTCAAACGATGCAAACATTTTATACTGGTCAGACGCCGAGTTACACGGCATCAAACTTTGTAGTGAATGGGCGTACTTTTTTTACAGTGGAGAATGTGTTATTCTTTCCCAATAAACGCGTTTACGCTAAAACTATTATTTGCAGTGCAGATCAGACGCCGGGTAACCCGGCGTCTGATCAGGCTCCAAACTGTTTGCCACCAAGATAAACATGAAATATCAGAATTGTCCAAAAGTTGTTCTTTTCTACGTTTTAGTGCTTTGCGTTTGCGTACGTTTGCATTTAAACGGGAAAGAATAACAGATTCTTCACTGTATATTGAGTGAACTTTAAAAAAATATCACGTCTTTTAGAGCAAACCGAGCTTCAATGTGCTCTCTGTTTTACCTTTAGTCTGTCACGTGAATTTTACAGTGACAAAATCAATGCAGGTACAGCTAAAAAGACTTATCTTTCAAAATACATGTAAATGCGTTCACGTTTAAACTAGTGTTTCCATTGCCAACATTTTGAACCCAGATCAGACGGCGTCAGTTCAGGCTCCAAACCGCTTGCCACTTGCCACTCAAATTAAAATAACTCGTAAGAAATGGCAATCAGTTGTTATTTTCTACACTTAAAAGCGTTCTTTTTGCGTTTGCGTTTCGTATGCGTTTATTGCGAAATACGAACGCTTTCTCCACTACACAACGTCAACAATGACGTCAAAATAACGTCTTCTACGAGGGTTAGTTAATTTGTACTGACCTTGAGGTATATGCATAATTCCAACCGTCATTCCCGCCACCACATCCTGTAACAAATTCTTCCGGATGCTGTAACGGCGCATGATCCGCAGAAACGGAAATAGCTCGTGCATGATGCCAGTGGAACATTTCCGGGAGCACTCCAAGTTTGGACAGCACTTTCTGGATTCTTTGATAATGGATTTCGTATGATGTTTGATGTGAAGTTTGTTCTCAATCCCCTCTCGCAATCTTTGTTGAGACTCGTTCAACATCTGAACTCGAAACTTCCGCTTTTGTGTCCGCGCCAAAAGCGCCTCACGCAAATCACGATTAATGTGGGCCATTGTATTGTTTTTAGTTGAAACTAATATCCCTTTTTATTTGCTTAATTGTAGTTTAGCGTGGTTAACTTAAATTTGAATACTGTTATTAATCATGTTCATATCATAATAAATTGAACGATAACATGTTTCGTAGTATTCCAGACTGTATTAACAAAGTTTGTAAATATATTTTAGGTATTTTGAAACAAAGTGATGTAAGCACGAATGGTTTTCACGAGCAAAAATGAATTTAAAGTTCATGGTTTTCAGTATTGACCATTTCGAATATGGCATCAAAACTGTATCTTAAGAATGCAAACAGATACTGAAAAGTAGTTGAAATCCACACAAGAAACATGAACACGAACATTGTGTCTGGATTTAGGAAGACGATGTATGAAGTCTATTATAACAATGCCACGTTTAATCCACTGGTATCTGTTAAGTCCTCAAGAAAGTTCATCAGCAGTAAACACGTCCAACAATGTTAAGTAAATAACAGCACAATATGATTACTTAGTGTGAAACAATACTACTTCCCGAATTGACGCCTAATCTTGAATCACCTGTGGTCACCTTCAGTCTAAAAGTTAAATGATATTCCACTGACCATGTAGACCTTTACTTGTATTCGCATGTAACACCTAGAGCTAAATTGTATTTTAGAAAATCGGACACATATCCCCTGTAATTTATCACCATGACACTTGATAGAGAAGATCGATTTCAGATCGATCACAGCACGTGAAAACAATAATTATTGACAAATTACAATCGCCTGACAAGGCCTTAGGGGGTATTGAAACAAATAGGTGTTATATATTTTAAAGTGCCTGTCATTTATCCCCCTACCTGAGGTATAAAGCACCCTTAACTGACACATACCACACTTCAAAAAGACTTTGATCTTAAATTTGACATTTTGCTAAAAATATTAAACCTTTTCTCTGCCATGACGTCATCAATGTAAAACAATTTGTTGTCTGCTTTTGTTTCTGAAATTTAAATGTTAGGTAGTTTGAATCTGAATATCTGATACAGTGGAGAATACGTTATTCTTTCCCGTTTAAACGAAACGAAACGCAAAACACTAAAACGTAGAAAAGTGCAACTTTTGGACAATTCTGATAATTCATGTTTATCTTGGTGACAAACAGTTTGGAGCCTGATCAGACGCCGGGTTACCCGGCGTCTGATCTGGCCTAAAACTGTTTGCAATAGAAATAATAGTTTTAGCGTAAACGCGTTTATTGGGAAAGAATAACGTTTTCTCCACTGTAGTTTGACTTAAGAAATGTTGAAATTATTTTTAAACAGTTTGGGATCCCGTACATGTAATGCGGCGTCTGATCATGATCCAAACTGTTAGCAAATAATCATTGTACTCGAGTAAGGTAGTGAATGGGTAAACACCTTTTAAAACGTGATATTTAACTTTCTTATCTAACCCTTTCACCAGAAATTGACCATCTGCTTGAACCCTTTCTCTTCCAAAATGTTCGTGAAAGTTTTACCCCTTCACCTTTTCATTATCGTCTACTTCAAATTTGTTGTCTGCAATATCGTTTCAAAGTTTAGAAATAAAGGCAGTATGACTAAAGAAATTTCAAAACGTGTGTCATAAAGTTTGGATCCTGATCAGACGCCTCATTAAAACGTTATTGTTTCCCGTTTAAACGCAAAAGAAACGTAAACACAATGCACTAAAATGTAGAAATGACAGCCATTATCAATTCTTACTATTAATATAAAGGTGAGTGGCAAACAGTTCGGGCCTGATCAGACGCCGGGTTACGCGGCGTCTGATCTGGCTCCAAACTGTTTGCATGGGAAAAATAGTTTAAGCGTACACGCGTTTATTTTGAAAGATTAACGGTTTCTCCACTGTATGTACTTTAAAAGAGGAACGATTTGTAAAAGACGAGCATGTTTCGTTGTTAGGGTTTAATAAATTGATTAATTAAACAGTTACAGAGGAGAATATGTTATTCTTTCCCGTTTAAACGCAAACGAAATGCAAACGCATGGCAATAAAACGTTGAAAATAACTATTTATTTTAATCTGAGTGGCAAACAGTTTGGAACCTGATCAGACGCCGGGTTACCCGGCGTCTGATCTGGCTCAAAACTGTTTGCATTAGAAATAATAGTTTTAGCGTGAACGCGTTTATCGGGAAAGAATAACGTTTTCTCCACTGTATTTAGCATTATGATGAGATGAGATACTGCCTACAGATGAAAAGACGTTATTCTTTCCAAATAAACTCGTTTACGCTAAATCGATTATTTCAATTGCAAACAGTTTGGAGCCAGATCAGAAGCTGGGTAACCCGGTGTCTGGTTAGGTTCCTAACTGTTTGTCACTCTGACTAAAATAATTCGTGAGAAATTTTGAATATATCGTAATTTTATACATTTTAGTGCATTGCGTTTGAATTCGTTTGCGTTTAAATTGGAAAGAATAACATCTTTTCCTACTAACTGTTACTCTGCCTCTGTTAAAAGTTGGTTGCGAAATGCGCAATTGTCTTTATTTTCAAACAGTCTGGATCAAAAACATACGCCGCGTAGAAAGTGGCATACAATCAAGATAACTACAGTGGAGAAAACGTTATTCTTTCCCGATAAACGCGTTTACGCTAAAACCTGCTATTTCCAATGCAAACAGTTTGGAGCCAGATCAGACGCCGGGTAACCCGGCGCCTGATCAGGCCCCAAACTGTTTGACACTCAGATTAAAACGAATACTCAGGTTTATTAAAACGTTATCATTTTATACAAACCCTGTTTGCATTTCTATGTCAGATGACATAGTCAACAGGAAATGCAATAAAATTAAGTGTCATAAGATTATGACAAGTGGATTGGATCAAGATCAAATTTGTTTTAACAAACGCTTTAATGCACAGGTATTTGACACATACTTTATTATCTATTAACCCCCCCTCCCCCTTTTTAAAAAAAAAAAAAAATTTTTTTTTTTTTTACTATACTTCTTTTATAGATACAAGGTAAACAGCGCAATTCAACACCTAGTCTTTACTATCGACTTAAGCTGATGCTAAAATAAACTCGATCGCCGATATTCTCTTGTGGTACCCTCGGGAAATGATTAATTTATCAATATCTACTTTTTATTTCATCAAATTCCGTCAAATAACGCCACAGTATGTGAATTATAACGAAAATAAGCATCAAAAAGTTTTCTGTCGTTTTCATGGTACATAGCAACGAATGTACATGTAGGGGTGATCTGTTATTTGTCCACAATAAACGGCCTATGCCACTGGAACTTTCACCAAATATTATAAATCATCTTTAAATGAAATATTATCAGTTTTATATAATTTACATAGAATGCAAAATTAAAAGAAACTTTACCTGTTTAATTTTGACCAATGAGATCGCTCCGTTCATTCAAATCATTCCGGTATTCAAAATGGCATTCACAATGAAATGAGTCTTTCACTTGTCAATTTCATGCCAAATTACATGTATATTTCATATAGCTGATAGTGAAGAGGGTCATGTTCCGACACAAACGCGTTTGCTCTAATGAAATTAGGTGAAAGTTCCAGCCGTAAAGGCCGTTAAATGTGCAAACCGACTAGATTACCCCTTATTTTGGGCAATAAATTCTGTACCAAGAGAACGACAGAAAACTTTTTGATGCAAATTTTCGTTATAATTCACAAACTGTCGCGTTATTTGACGGAATTTGATGAAATAAAAAGTAGATATTGATAAATTAATCATTTCCCGAGGATACCACAAGAGAATATCGGCGATCGAGTCTATTTTAGCATTAGTTTAAGTCGATAGTAAAGACTAGGTGTCGAATTGCGCTGTTTACCTTGTATCTATAATAGAAGTATAGTAAAAAAAAAAAAATTTTTTTTTTTTAAGGGGTGGGGGGGGGGTGTTAATAGATAATAAAGTATGTGTCAAGTACCTGTGCTTTAATGTTGCTTTTAAGAAAAACATCGTTCATTGCTTCAGATTATTTAAGAATGAGGCAAAATCGATTATTTTCAAAGACCTGTTGTCCAAAGCTTAATATAAACAGTGAGGCAGTCTACTTGTAATATCCAAAGTGTAATTCTTTTCTAAAATATATCGGTGATGAAGCAGGAACAGTTCATTTAGTAACAGTTCATAGCAACATGGTATACTTTATTCCAAGTAAATGTAACTTTTACAGAATTGGAAATGATTTTTCAAAACCTGTTGTTATTAGAAATTTCAATTTCAGGTGGCATACTCAACAGGAAATGTAATAGAATTAAAAATATTATAAAAAATTGACAAGATGATCTGATCAAGATCACATTTTTCTTAACATACTTCACAGCTCTGATATTCAGGAAAAACATAACACATTTGTTTCAGATACGTGTAATTCAAGAAATTGTCCGATGTGATTTTTGCAAACCTGTTGGTACATGTATTACAACTCCTGTTATTACCGTCAATGGTCATTGAAACAAAACAGGAATTGTAATAACTTTTACAAACCCTGTTGACATTTCAACCCAGTTGACATACTCAATAGGACATGTTATACAATTGGAACTGATATAAATGTTGTCAAGTGTATTAGATCAAGACCAGATTTGTCTTAACATAAGGTCTATTATGATCATCAACAGGCATTGAAATAAAACATTATTACAAACCTGTTGAAATCAATTGTACATCTAAGGTTGACATAGTCAACTGAAAATGTAATAGAATCAAAATTGTTATAACTTTTGACAAATCGGTTGAATGAATATCACGTGTATATGACCACACCCTACAACTCTATAATTCACTAAAATCATTGAAAAATTGATTTACATTATTCAAATATCGACCAAGAGCGATTTACAACGCTGTTATTAACGAAATACATCTTACATTGCTTCAGATTTTACGCAAGTACATGTATTTGGCAAATACCATTTTGTACAAGACTATTTGGCCAAAGCATAATACAAATAGTGAGGGGTTATTCTTTTAATATCCAAAGTTAATAAAAGCGTTGAAGCTCATGTTAAGACAAATTTGATCATGATCCAATCACTTTGTTAAATCATATTACATTTCTTGTTGAGTATGCCACCTGAAATATGAAATTTCAACAGGGTTTGTAATAATTATTTTCACGCAATGCCTGTTGAAGGTCATAATTGGAATTGTAATAACAACAGTCACGAATATTATTTAAATTGTGAATGTTGTATGTATATTTAAAAATCAAATACCATGTAACTTTTCAAAATAACTGTTCTTCTTAATCACATATGTATTTTGGACTGGAATTGCATTTTGGATATTGAAAGTATAACGCCTAAGTACATGTATATTTTGAATTAGCTCATAGACAACAGGTTTTCTTCCAAATCTCTTCTGTCGAATTGTTCAATGATCTGAAGCGAATGTAAGATGATTTTCGTTATAACATACCGGTAGAATATGTTTAGACACTTCTGATTAGTTATCCAATCCGTTTGTCGAAAGTGTTTAAATATTTAGTTTTGATTTCCTATTCCTTTCAATATTGCAATTTAATTGATTTATCAACAGTGTTTGAATAATTATTACAATTCCTGTTTTAATACAATGCCTGTTGAAGGTCATAAGAGAAATTGTATGTAATAACAACAGGTTTGAAAAACAAATTCCAATTATGTATTAACTACATTTGTTGAAATAAAGTATACCCTATGACTATTGAATGAACTGTTCTTGTTCCGTTTTATAACTGATATATTGTAGGAAAAATACACTTTGGATATCAAAAGTACATGTATAATGCCTTACTGATTCGATTAAAATTTGAACAACCGGTCTTGTACAAAATGCTTTTTACCTCATATTGGAATAATCTGAAGCAATGTAAAATGGGTTTTTTGTGCAAAACAGCGTTTTAGCTCATGTAAAGACAAATCAGATTTCGATCCAATCGCTTTGTCAAAAACATTTAGATTTAATTACATTTCCTGTTGACTTTACCACCTGATATTTATATTCCAACAGGGTTTGTAATGATTATTACAATTCCTGTTTTAATCACATATGTTTGAGACTTGAATGGCATTTGGGATATTAAAACCCTCAGTGTATGTTTCATTAGCTCATGGACAACAGGTTTTCTACAAATCTCTCCTGGCTAATTGTCCAATGATCTGAAGAGAATGTAAGATGTTTTTCGTCATAAAATAGCTATAGACTATGTTAAGACACTTCTGATTAGTTATCCAATCCGTTTGTCAAAACATTTATAATTTCATTACACTTCCCGTTGACTGTTGCAAATTGAATTGACATATCAACAGTGTATCTGTATCTGTATCAATACGTCGTAGAATCCTATAAAGGCTTTTACACGACGGGTAAGAAGAGTCGCCATTTTATTGGCGATAATCTCGTAGGGCTGTTTTGAAAGCCTCTACGGAATCAGCATGCACTGTGCTGTCTGGCAGTTTGTTCCATTGTATCACTGTGTCTACAAAGAACGATTCATTAGAATTATAAGAATTGTGATAACTGTTGCTTTGTAATAAGTCACTTCTGACATTTTCTTGAATGATGAAAAAAACAAATGTTGAGCTTTTTTGTTAATAACAGAGCTGTGTTGAACCTTATATGTCACAAAACTTATATGTCACACTTGTGACGTATACATTTTGTGACATATAAGGCTCTACGAATAGAACCTTATATGTCACAAAACGTAAACGGCACAATTGTGACGTATACGTGCGAATTCATCACAATGAGGGTTGCGACAACCACGTATATGTCACAACGTGATTTTTTGATAGGTTTGCATTAGAACCGTATATGTCACAAACTTGCGAATTTTTCACAACGTGACTTTTTGATAGGGTTGACATTAGAAACGTATAAATGTTTGTTTACTATAGTGTCATTGTTTATTATAGTGTCACCCCTAGCGAAGTAGGGCTAGTCACATTTGTGACGTATACGTTTTGTACATATAAGGCTCTAACAAAAACGTATATGTCACAACGTAACTTTTTGATAGAGTTGACAGTAGAAAAGTATAGAAATTTGTTTATTATAGTGTCTTTAGGGATACTCCGGCAGGAACCTATGGGAGATCCTTTTTTCAGTATATAATTATCTTGAAAACTTCCATACTATATCTGAAAACTGTATCTCGTTTCAGTCAAATAACATCTCTTTCAGACCTCATTTTTAACCCTCGCATGGCAATGTAAACTGTGTATTACTTTGGAGCAACTAACACAGCGATGTCAGGGTGTTTAATTATTATTACAATTCCTGTTTTATTTCAATGCATGTTGACGGTTATACAATGTAACAGGATTTGTAATAGTAACAGGGTTTAAAATATCATTTTCAATTACATGTATGTATAATTATTTTGACTTTGAATATTGTAAACTGTGTTACTAGTTTAAAAAAATGTAATACGTCATAACAGATATATCTTGGATTATAGTTACAATAAGGGTTTTAAAAGTATAATGCACTAGTGTATATCATTTCCTCTTTAACAACAGGTCTTGTAATAAAATCTTGAATGATTTGAAGCAAACGTTAGATGTTTTCGTTTAACCCTTTCACAGCCAAATTATTTTTGAGTTTTTTACCCCTACACCGTTATTGTGTCGTCTGCTTCAATGTTATTGTCTGCAATATCATTTCAAAATTAGAATTAAGAGAGTATGACATAAGAAATATCGAAACGGGTGTCAAACAGTTTTGATCCTGATCAGACGCCGCGTAACGCGGCGTCTGATCAGGATCAAAACTGTTTGCAAATTCGACTTTAGGCGACTTTGGCGGTGAAAGGGTTAAACCAGACCTGTAGAGCATGTTTAGACAATCTGATCTTGATCCAACCCACTTCAAGTATTTTACAACATTCTTGTTTTCATTATATTTCCTGTTGACTCTGTCAACTGTAATTAAACTATCAACGGACTTTGAAATAATTAATACCTTTCCTGGTCATGGTCAATGCCATAATAATCTAAAACTTGTAGGATACACTGCGTCATGAAAGGATTTACATACTCGACAACTTTGGTGTCATCCATGTTAGGATATATGAACCATGGTGCACAAAAAGCTTCTTAATGATTATGGTCACTGTGATATTAAAGTTATATTAGAAACTACGCCATCCCATCATGTATTCATACTCATAAAGTTCTTATCCGTAGCTGACGTGGTAGGGGGGCACATGATAAGTACAAGCTTTGTATCATTTGAGTTCAACGCGTAATGTCAATCTCACAATGAGGTTAAAAAGGTACACGGCACTCTGTCATCCGAAGATGTATTCGAACATGGTTCGTTTCCTTGACTGACATAGTACATGTATAGGCAATGTACCCAGGACACCATTAGGCTAACACTGACGTTTAAGGTTTATAGACAAAGTTGCAGGGTTGCAACCGTGATCGTACTCCATTCTTAGATGTACTCTAAGACCAAATTTGGAAGCCGTAGACAATGAAGTATAGAAGTTTTAGGACAATTATTTTTTTTATAATTGAAGTCCGGGTCAAGGTCACAGTGATCTAGAACTGTTCTCACCACAATAAAATCACAAAACGTACACACACAAAATGTGGTAACCTTAATTGATGCGGTTTGGTGAATATGCTCTGTACAAATTTATTATAGGATTGAGGTCAGACGTCAAGGTCATTGTAACATTTTACTGAAAAATGTCAGTGAAGCTAGATAAATGGACATAACAGGTTTAGTTTAATAATATTTTATTGCTCAATTAGTTTACATATTCACACAAGCATCATATAATTTGTTTAATATAAACAAAAGGGTTGGGCCACAAGTTATTGCAACATTAGATTCGGCCCTTCCCATAAACATAACATAACAGGTATTGTAATAAGCCGCTCCTTGTCGACACTTAAATGATGTAAACCAAATGTTTGATGTTTGTAGTGAATTATAGAGATGTAGGGTGTACCCATAAATACGTGATCCTGATCCAACCGATTTTTCAAAAGTTATAACATTTTTAATTTTATTACATTTCATTTTGACTAAGTTTTAAACAGTTTCTGTAAAAATTATTACAGTTCCTGTTTTTTTTATTACATCTAAGGTTGCTACAGGCGTCTAATCAGGATCCAAACTGTTTACAATGCCGCACTTTCGGGCTGTTGGAAGCGACAGAGTTACATGCAACTTGTAACGTGTGTACTGTTCATACATACAGTGGAGAAAACGTTATTCTTTCCCAATAAACGCGTTTACGCTAAAACTATTATTTCCTTTGCAAACAGTTTGGAGCCAGATCAGACGCCGGATAACCCGGCGTCTGATCAGACTCCAAACTGTTTGCCACCATGATAAACATGAAATATCAGAATTGTCCAAAAGTTTTTCTTTTCTACGTTTTAGCGCTTTGCGTTTGCGTACGTTTGCGTTTAAACGGGAAAGAATAACAGATTCTCCACTGTATGTAACATGTATTTAGCTGCGTTATTTACTATTTTAGAAAGTCGCCTCGATTCAGCAACCCATAACTTACTGCAGAACACTAGTTATGAGAAATGCTATACTTAATGATTTTTTCTGCAATATTTTCAGTCTTGTAATACCATTCTGCATGTTAAGGGACCCCCTTGATTCAACTGTCGAGAACAGTTTGGAGCAGTAAATCGGTGTCTAATCAAGCTCCTAACTATTTGATACTGTAATAATTTCGAAATGAAAATACCATGACACACTCGTGATTACTGTTGCTAACAATTTGGAACCAGAGGAGACGCCGAGTAGCCCTTAATGAAAACACAAACTTAAATTAAACTTTGAGAATTGTTACAGACGGCACATTTTGCCGCATACAATTAGATAGCGTACATATATGGGACACTAGGCATACAAAAAATGTACATGGGTTAAGCAGCATCCCATCATGTTTACTCTGTATACCAGTCCAGTTGTAGACTAAACACTAAGTAAGTCAGTAGCAAACATTTAAGAGACGGATACATTTGTCCCTTATTAAGAGATTTCCGGTCTTCAGGGATCCTATTTCAGAGATTATACTTTACCAGTCCTATATGGTACAGTGGAGAATCTGTTATTATTTCCCGTTTAAACGAAAAGAAACGCAAACGCAAAACACTAAAACGTAGACAAGTACATTTTTTGACAATTCTGATAACTATTTTTGATCTTGGAGGCAAACAGTTCGGAGCCTGATCAGACGCCGGGTAACCCGGCGTCTGATATGGCTCCAAACTGTTTGCAATGGAAATAATAGTTTTTAGCGTAAACGCGTTTATTGGGAAAGAATAACGTTTTCTCCACTGTATTACAAACAGAACAATACAGTGGAGAATATATTATTCTTTCCCAGTAAACGCGATTTCAGTGGAGAAAATCTGTTATTCTTTCCCGTTTAAACGCAAACGTTCACAAACGCAAAGCGCTAAAACGTAGAAAAGAACAACTTTTAGACAATTCTGATAATTCATGTTTATCTTGATGGCAAACAGTTCGGAGCCTGATCTGGCTCCAAACTGTTTGTATTGTAAATAATAGTTTAAGCGTAAACGCGTTTATTGGGAAAGAATAACACATTCTCCACTGTATGTGGAGGCATTATTGCAATTGCAAACAGTTTGGAGCAAGATCAACCCGGCGTCTGGTCGCGTTTAAACATGTTTGTCATTCAGATCAAAACGATCAATCAGAATTGTCGAAATGTTTTTCTTTTCTAAATTGTAGTGCAATACGTTTGCGTTTGTTTGCGTTAATTAATCTGGAAATAATATCGTCTTTTCCACTGTGCTGATGCTCATTACATGTATTAACTCATTGAGCCCTAGTGACGCATAAATGAGTCCTTTCCCAAACGTGAAACTATTAAGAGTACACTTGTCTAATGCAAATATTGAAGTCTCTGATTAGAAGGCTTTATTCTGTTTATTTCCAAGTTACGTGTATATCATGATTCACTTTGCTAGTTGTCTCTGTCATTAACTCTTTCCTCCCTGAAACTTTAAATGGACAATTCCAGTTTCCATTTTAGTCTAGTCCATTTCTGATTTTTAAGGGTTGTTTTGTGCATTTTTGGAATTATGACAAACAGTGAAGACCCTGATCCTCTGATCTGGGTCTTCACTGTTTGCACAGGACAAGTGTACTATTCACATTTACACTGTTTGAAAAGGACGCATATATGCGGGAATAGGGTTCAAAGGGTAAAGATCAGATTTATATCAATGATTAGTCCCTTATTAGTATGCAGTTGTTGCATTGTCATCACAAACTGGCCCGTTTGGTTACAGTGGAGAAATATTTATTCTTTCCCAATAAACGCGTTTACGCTCAAACTATTATTTCCATTGAAAACAGTTTTGAGCCAGATCAGACGCCGGGTAACACGGCGTCTGATAAGGCTCCAAACTGTTTGTCACTCGTATAAAATGAATAGTGAGAGTTATCAAAAATGTGCTATTTTGTACATTTTAGTGCATTGCGTTTGCGTTTCGTTTGCGTTTAATCGGGAAAGAATTACATTCTCTCCTCTGTATGTTGATAGCATCTTTTACATTTGTAATACGGTACTTCAAAGGGTTCTCTGACACCTACGTTTTTCTGTGTAGATTTTATATATACTGAGCTTAAATGCCACAAGTCGCCTTTTGCGAGAAGCCAACGGAGTCTACAAGGTAAGTCTTTGTTAACATTAACATTTTTGCGCCCAGTGCATTCTTCCATGTTTATATATTGGACTAGTCTATTTTTTATCAAAAGGATGCCTGGTAAAAATTTTCATTTTCATTTTGTTTTATAATTGAAAATCCTATCAGCAAACAGTGTAGACTCTGATCAGACGCCGCATTATGCTGCGTCTGATCAGAGTCTACACTGTTTGCCTATGTCTCATATATGGGATCGTGGGCACAAATGGGTTAATAAACTTCTACTGGGTTCTCTGTTTGAACAAATTAAATTGAATAAAATATTAACAGTTGGTCAGAAAAATATATTTATTTAAGATCTGTTTTATTTATTTACATGCAGGTACATGTATAATTTATTTGTTATTTGTTTCATCATATGCATTATATTTACTCACCACTTCATGGTGTATTTATATTTACATGCACTTACAAACATGTTTGATCGAGTCCGACATATATATACGTGTACATGCGATTTTAGACGATGTAGAGTTGGTACATGTATAAGTCATTTGTTCTTAAGTATTGTAATGGAATCTTCCTACTGAATCTTATTAAATTAAAAAAATTTGCGATTCGCTTGCAATTCGATGGCAATTCAAAGTACTAACTTTACCCTCGGCTAAGTTGTCTTGAATGGTGTATCTCACAAATGTTCGCAAATATGCCTTCGTTATTTTTTTCGATTCCATTTTTGTCACAAACGCTTCGGAAAATTCACGTAAAAATATTCAAACGTAGAATTTGTTTTTTGAAGCGCGCGATTCGATGGCAATTCGATGGCAATTCGCTTGCGATTATCAATTTAATTTAATAATGTTCAGATACCTTGTTTGTCGCAATAAAAGCTCTACAGAACTTATGTTGATTGTTTGCCATATGCGACGTTAAATAAAGCTTGCCTTTACACTGTATGTGCTTCTTGGAATACAGTGGATAAAACGTTAATCATCCCCAATACACGCGTCTGCGCTAGATCTATTAATTAATATGCAAACAGTTTGGAGCCAGATCAGACACAGTGTTACCCGGCGTCTGATCAGGCTCCAAACGGTTTGCCATTGCAAACAATTTGGAACCAGAACAGTCAACCGGACACTCGGCGCTTTTGCTAGTAACTGTTTGCAAACTGTTTGCCTCTCAGATTAGAAGACAATCGTCCTTTTTAAAATCCCTTTTAATTTCTACCACAAAAATGTGTTTCATTGCATTTTGGTTTCATTTCGTTTTAACCGGACAGAATAGAATATTCCAAACTGTATGTAAAAATAAATGAACAATACAGTAAAGACCCTCTATTACGACTACAATATTAATAGGTGTTTACAGTGGCGAATCTGTTATTCTTTCCCAATAAACGCGTTTACGCTAAAACTATTTTTTCTATTACAAACAGTTTGGAGCCAGATCAGACGCCGGGTAACCCGGCGTCTGATCAGGCTCCAAACTGTTTGCCACCAATATAAACATGACTTATTAGAATTGTCCAAAAGTTGTACTTTTCTACGTTTTAGTACTTTGCGTTTGCGTACGTTTGCGTTTAAACGGGAAAGAATAACAGATTCTCCACTGTATGACAGGTGAATGCTTAAAGCAATGTTCTTTCACCTTGCTTGTATTACATGTAACTGTCTTTTATACAATAAATTAGCCGTCGCTCTAGTGGTCGAAATAGAGAGGTTTACTGTACATAATTGTAAAAATACATGTATATACAGTTATTCCTTTCTCAATATACGCTAAATCTATTATTTCCATTGTAAAAAGTTCGTAGCCAGATCAGACGCCGGGTAACCGGACATCTGATCAGGCTCCAATTTATTGCAATTCATATTAAAATGAGCATTCAAAATCGTATATAATGTAATGTTCAACATGTAATGCATTGTTTTTGCGTTTCGTTTTCGATTAAAGGCAGAAAATAATGTCTTTTCAACTGGTACACAAGTACATGTATATACTAAATGGATATAATTTAGTAAGAAATTTAGCGTGCTAAAATACGATTTTATACTTCGTTTAACGAAAACCGCGTTTACATGTACGTAATGTAATAAATTCGGAAACGGAAAAAATATTTGTTATTTTGACCATTAATGTCAATAAGAGTAAATATTTGGAGTTTGAAATTAGAGCGAAGTACAGTAAAGAAGATGCGTTTCTTCCCGTTTTGACCCATCACCCCATAAATACGCCCTTTTACGCCTTCCCGTGATTGCCCCACTGAAGAAAATAGTGCCACTTTATACAGTTATGAATATGTATCATAAGACATCATTTATATATTCTAGAATATAGTAGCTTAGAACAGGATGAACGTAAAGCAGAATGCGCCTTAAGGCGCATTCTGCTTTTTTCAATCCTGCTTTTAAGTGAAAACAAGAAAAACAGGCTATCGCGTAAAGGGTTTAACGATAACTCAATAAAAAGTAGAATTGTTTTTCATGACTCTGAACATCTATTTCCATATTGATGGCAAACAGTTTGGTAAATGATCAGACGCCGGATTCCAAACTGTTTGCGATTGAAATAATAGTGTTGGCATTTGGATATCAGTATTATATACACGTATATCAGGGAAACTATTTTTAACTACAAAATGTCAATAGTATGACTGTACTGTATGTTGCCTTGGGCTTTGTCGTATAAATTTACAGTCGAGATAATGTTATTCTTTCTCAAAAACGCGTAACGCTAATACTATTAATTCACATGCAAATAGTATGGAAACAGGTCAGACACAGGGTAACCCAGTGTTTAATCAGACTCCAAGCTGTTTGTCATTCAGATTAAAATGAACATTCAAATTTGTCAAGAAGTTGTATTTGTTCTACATTTCATTGCAATACGTGTGCGTTTCGTATGCATTTAAACGGGGTAAATAATACTGTTCTCCACTGTCATATTAGCCGATTTAGTCGTTTACCTGACATATCTTCACAGTGATTTGGGTTTTATAAATTATATTTAAAATACCCGACGTCTGATGTGGCTCCAAACTGTCAGCAATGTACACAAGGGCTTTACAGTGGATAAACAGTTATTCTTTCCAGTTTAAACACAAACGAAACGCAAACACATTCCAATAAAATGAGAAAATTACATTTTTTCACATCTGATTGGCAAACAGTTAGGAGCCTGTTCAGACGCCGGATAACCCGGCGTCTGATCTGGCTTCAAACTGTTTGCGAAGGAAGTTATAGTTTTAGCGAAGCCGCGTTTATCGGGAAATAATTACGTTTTTTCCACTGTAGTATATACGTGTTTATAGGGAAAAGGATGGCGTAACCTCCACAGTACATGTGCATGTATAGTACATTTGCATCTGCCGTTAACTTGCCCAGAGCTACATTTTATTCACGCTGTTTGAGTAACAGTCGATACAAAACCGTCTACATGTATCATCCCCTTTTAACCGTCAACAAAACGCAAACGTTATACAATTAAATGTAGAAAATTAGAATTTAAGAAATGTCAAACTACCTAGATTTATTGTAATCTGAATGGTAAACGTTTTAGAGCATGATCAGACGCCGGATTATCCGGCGTCTGAATTGACTCCAAACTTATTGGGAAATTTATTTCCTCTCCACTGTATTTGTTGATCAGTTTTGGGTTGATCAAATTTGAATATAAAAGTATTATTGATTTACCAAGTCACCACCTTGGATCGTGTTTACTGTCTTTGCAAACACTTAAGAAAAAAATAAAACTAAATGTTACTCTGTGACTGCTATGGAATGTGTAAGGATTTATATTATTTTCAGTACATGTAGGTAACATTCTGTTATTTTTGTCATTGCAATACCAACAGCAAACTCGGATGTTTTCATCGGCAGTAAAGCTATTATTGTACATGTAAGCTTTTTTGGTACATGTACGGCATTGATTTGAGAAGAAATCAGCGTTGATCGGTGTCACAAATGTATATCTATGGAACTGTATGACTGTCATGCTCGATATTACCGCCTAAACAAGCGTACAGTAGTGGTCAATAAAAGTAATGCTCGATAACACCGCCTAAATAAACGTACAGTAGTGGTCAATGCTGTGTCGGCTATGAACGAACACCTCTCCAATTTTCCGAAAAACGATGATTTCAGTGAGTAGACACAATCACTGTTGAAAGTGCATGCTTACAGCTGGTTTTATGCTATGTTTTTTTTTTAAGGGTTTTATATTAGCTAGACAGAAATGCAACACAAGTGTCGGCTCATTAATATACAACGTATGCCCAGTTTTGTCGAGATAGGGTGAGAATATAGCCTACTGACAATCAGTTGTTCCCCTTGTCTCTATACATGTATATACTTTCTGACGATTTTTCTCTCAAAAAGCAATCGTGTCGGGGCCCTGTGCATGAGATGACAAACTGGACATCGTTATAGTCAGGATGTAAAGGAAATAGTCCACCGTGTAGACAAAGTTTGCATGTTGGAGAAAGAAGCAGGCTTGCTTATTGTCCTGAACCCGTCTGTCCAGAGCAAAATTATTATCCAAAAATATTAAATAAAATAAGCACTCTCAGGGATTCGAATCTGCACCTTACTATAAACGTCTTAGAAAAAACTAAAAATCGTCAACCCTACCAACTGCGCTATTCTTTTTTTACAGTATCATGTACATGTATATATATTTAGCGTTAAGAAGTTTAGTTTTGCTGCAGTATTCTAAAGAAATGCTGATTCCCCTAAAAAGTGGACTGCGCTAAATGTATGGTTCACTGCTCGTTGTTTACTTATAGTGTTGCACGAAGAGCTCAGTTGTAGTGGAGAAGACATTTATCTGACGTCATAAGGGACGGAATGCTTGTGTATAACCGTATTATGTTCCACAGCAAGGCGATACAGTGGAGAATCTGTTATTCTTTCCCGTTTAAACGCAAACGTACGCAAACGCAAAGCAATAAAACGTAGAAAAGAACAACTTTTAGACAACTCTGATAATTCATGTTTATCTTGGTGGCAAACAGTTTGGAGCCTGATCAGACGCCGGGTTACCCGGCGTCTGATCTGGCTCCAAACTGTTTGTATTGTAAATAATAGTTTTAGCGTAAACGCGTGTATTGGGAAAGAATAACAGATTCTCCACTGTATATGCTAAATGTTTCACAGTGGAGCAGGCGTTATTTTCTCCCGTATAAACGCGTACGGAATGCAAACACAAAGCTCTAAAATGTAGAAAACGTTTTAAATGTCTCACGAATACTTAATTGGAGTGGAAGGCAGTTTGGAGTCCGTTCAGACGCCGGTTTAACGATCTGAAGAGCGCCTTTGGCTCGAGTCTAATCGGCTGTTTCCACCAAAAGGTCAAGCTCATTAGCGCGAACTCTACTGAAGCTCTCGCCGCAAACCTCCCTGCTCGAGGCGAACCACAGGTTCACGCTTTTCTCTCACTCATGGCCCCTGTACATATATGGTTCGCCCCGAACAGAGATGGACGGGGCGAGATGTTCGCTAGAGTTCGCCCTAATGAACGCATATCTGATTACACAGCTCTGCCAAATGGAAATTTATTTTTGTTTACTATATGTATTAAATGTCCACCATCAATGTTCAACTAGATAATTGTTTTAATCATTTTATACCCAGAAACATTAAATATTTGAAGAAGAACAATATGTCTAGCATGACACATGTTTTTGTAACTATGAACATAGAGGAAGCTCATCATAACCAATGTATATCTGAGACGTTTAAAGACATTTTAAACTCATTCCCTCTTTTATGCTTTTATTTTCGCATTACTAATTCTGATAGATACAGTGGAGAATCTGTTATTCTTTCCCGTTTAAACGCAAACGTACGCAAACGCAAAGCAATAAAACGTAGAAAAGAACAACTTTTAGACAATTCTTGTCTATCTTGGTTGCAAACAGTTTTGAGCCTGATCAGACGCCGGGTTACCCGGCGTCTGATCTGGCTCCAAACTGTTTGCAATAGAAATAATAGTTTTAGCATAAACGCGTTTATTGGGAAAGAATAACGTTTTCTCCACTGTAACGCGCGTCAAGCCCAGGCCCACAGCAGGGATTTGATTAATTGGAAGATAGATAGATTTCTTAAATTGAGAATGTCATACTTTTGACTTAAATAACTATCAACATGAGTGTCAAACAGCTTTGAACCCCTATCGGGCTCCGCATTATGTAGCGTCTGATCAGGATCCAAAATGTATGCAATTAAAATAATAGATTTTGCGTAAACGAGTTTATTGATAAAGAAAAACGTCTTCTTCACTGTACACTGATGTACAATTCATTGATTTAAAAAACATGATACATTTTGTAATGCTCATGAAATATGAATATTATCATATGGTAAGCCCTTTTATCTTTAAAAATCAATCTTCTGAACAATTCAATACTTTCTCAGGGAAACTATCATCTGCTGAAATTTGTAGTCAGCAGTGTTATTAACATTTCAAGTTGATTTTTAATTTTGACTGTAAAAATGTTGATACATGTACCAATTAGTTTAGATCCTGTTCAGACACCGTATTACGTCTGCTCTGGAGCCAAACATGTTTGCAAAAACGATTACAGTTGCCTATGGTACCAAGGGGAATACGTTATTCTTTCCAAATAAACGCGTTTAACCCTAAATATTTTATTTCAATTTCAAACAGTTTGCAGCCAGATCAAACGCCGGGAAACCCGGCGTCTGATCAGGTTCCGAACTGTTTGCCGCTCAAATTAATATGAATAGTTAGAATTGACAGAATGTGGTTATTTTCAACATTTTAGTGTTTTGCGTTTTCGTTTCGTTTGCATTTACACGGGAAAGAATAACTTTTTCTTCACTATAGTGGAATGGATAACTATATAGATTAATGTGTGATACAGAGGGTTGATATTATAAAGAGTAAGACAGAAATTTGATAGTATACTATTGTCAGGTGTACCAGTGGAGAAGACGTTATTCTTTCTAGTTTAAGTGCAAACGAAACTCTGTTACCCGGCATCTGAGCTGGCTCCAAACATTTTGAACTGAAAGTAATGGTTTAAGCGTATAAGCCTTTATTGGGACTGGATAACGTCGTCTTCACTGCACCAGTGGTCATTAGTAAATAATATATGCTATAGTGAAATACAGTGAATGTTGTATTAAGCGGATACTTACATGTACTAAGATTGCATGGAGATATGATGTTAGGACAAACGTTTGCTGCAGGTAAAATACAGTAGAAACCAGTTATAGTCGAGAAGACATTATTTTCCCCAATAAACGCGTTTTGCGCTTAAGGGTGTATCCAACCCATAAGCGATTTTTTCAAAGTATCAAACTTTTTTTCTATCATTGTTTTTTTGGAAGAGCTATTTATGATGAATGAAAAAATGGGAAAAAATATATGGTGGTGTCCTTTTTTTGAGCTACAGCGATTGGAAAAAGGTATGTCAAATTTGGACTTTTTCTCTCAAATTTTACCCATTCAGAGTACAAGCTTCAGTAAAATCTTTTTCAAAACAAAACAAATATGGTAATTTGGGTTTTCATTATTTATTTCATGTCTATGGTGGTATTTTCTCATATAGAAACCAAATTTAGACAAAGCAGGCACTAGGTTTGAACAATATGGATCCTCGAATATCAAAAATATCCTTTTATAGGGCATGATTTTATTAGATATTTTATTTTATGAAACAAAAGTAAAAAAGTTTGAAAATGAAACAGTTCTAGTATTAAACTTTTTCTTATATTCTACCACATGAAAGCCAATGCTAAGGCAGTTTAAAATATGAAAAGAAATTGAAAGGTCAGTGTTGAAAATTTTGAGTTATTAAAGTAAAAAGAGTTATCTCCCCTTACAAAATTTACAAAAAGTACCATATCGATGGTATTTAGAGCTTTATAAATTTCACATTTGGTGCCCGTTTTTTCTTAAATTAGTTTTTGTATGAAGAAATACTACCATAGATAGGAAATAAATAACACAAAACCAATTATCATATTTATTTTCATTTAAAATGGATTTTATTGAAGCGGGCTGTTTGAAAAGGACAAAATAAGAGAAAGTGGGTGGGGTAAATTTTACATGGCCATGGAGCCAACCGTTGTTCACCAAAATGTACACTTTTTCTATTTTTTTCATTTATCTTAAATAGCTCTTCAATAAAAAACCATCATAAAGTGTTTTCATATACTTTGAAAAATTCTCAAATTCATGATACACCCTTAACTAATTATTTCCATTATAAATGTATCCATATAGGTATCGACGCAAAATCTAGTTTTCAGCCAGACCAGACGCCGGGGAATATTGTGAGTGAGTGCCTTCACTGTCATTATGGCTGAATACTCTGTTTAACCACTTCCTTGACATATTATTGTCTGTTTAAAATGACGTCTGTTGCTCAACCCCCTTATATTGTGACCCTACCCAACCCCGAGTTCAGTCTGACTGTTAGCAAGATTGAACACATTACACCATAATCAAACCTGATCTGTTTGAACTTTTTGTTACTTATATTCTCTTTTATGCTTTTATTTTTCCCTAAATAATTCTGATATATGGCGCGCGTCAAGTCCAGGTCAACAGCAATACGGAAGGTTGATATTATAAAGTGTAAGACATCGAGTTGATGTTATAAAGTGTAATACAGAAGGTTGATATTATCAAGTGCAATACAGAGGGTTGATGTTATTAAGTATAATACAGAGGGTTGATGTTATTAAGTATAATACAGAGGGTTAATGTTAAAAAGTGTAATCCAGAGGGTTGATAGTACAAAGCTGAATACAGAGGGTTGATATTATACAGTGTAATACAGAGGGTTGATATCATAAAGTGTAATACAGTGGGTTGATATTATAACGTGTTAGACAGCGATTTGATATTATACATTATAACTCTTCGCTTTTAGTTACTATGTTAATTTCCCACAGACCATAAGTTAACATTTTGCATGTCTTTTACGTCTATCCAAAAACATACTGTCACTCTTTATGATATTCTATTTGTGACGTCACTAAATGATATTATATGTTTCTTCACTCTTAAAAGTACTGTCAGTTATATGATATGATTTCGCTATGGTAACGAAATAGAACGTTTTAAAGAGTGGTTACTCCTACATGTAATCAACTTTTGGCAGTTTCTGTACAAGTTGCTTCCCTTTGTCAATTCCTTACAAGAATCCACTTGATAAACGATTTTACCACCATTTGCCTAGACAATGAAAAGACACTGTGTGTTCAATCGTCTTGTCATAACGTTCTTTCAATTATAAACAATGTGACGTCGTACCAGGCGACGTCATTTCTCGCGTTACGTACGTGTCCGCGCTAAATTGGTATTCATAACACATTTTATAAAACACGAATGAGACCATTCCAATGTCAGGGTTAATACATGTACAGAGGGTTGATTTTATAAAGTGTAATACAGAGGGTTGATATTATAAAGTGTAATACAGAGGGTTGATATTATAAAGTGTTATACAGAGGGTTGATATTATAAAGTGTAATACAGAGGGTTGATATTATAAAGTGTAATACAGAGGGTTGATATTATAAAGTGTAATACAGAGGGTTGATATTATAAAGTGTAATACAGAGGGTTGATATTATAAAGTGTTATACAGAGGGTTGATATTATAAAGTGTAATCCAGAGGGTTGATACAGTGGATAAAACGTTATTCTTTCCAATTTAAACGCAAACGAAACGCAAACGCACATAACTAAAATGTAGAAAATGTCAGCTTTGACAAGTTTCTAACAAGTTTCCTATTTTAATCTGAGTTGTAAACAGTTTTGAGGCTCATCAGACGCCGGGTTACCCGGCGTCTGATCTGGCTCAGAACTGTTTATAATGGGAATACTAATTTTAACGTAAACGCATTTATCGGGAAAGAATAACGTTTTCTCCACTGTATTATGAAGTTTAATATTGAGGGTTGATATGAATAAAGTGTAATGTAGATGGTTGATATTATAAAGTGTAATACAGAGGGTTGATATTATAAAGTGTAATACAGAGGGTTGATATTATAAAGTGTAATACAGAGGGTTGATATTATAAAGTGTTATACAGAGGGTTGATATTATAAAGTGTAATACAGAGGGTTGATATTATAAAGTGTTATACAGAGGGTTGATATTATAAAGTGTTATACAGAGGGTTGGTATTATAAAGTGTATACAGAGGGTGGATGTTATTAAATGCAATTCAGAGGGTTGATATTATAAAGTGTTATACAGAGGGTGGATATTATAAAGTGTTATACAGAGGGTTGATATGATAAAGTGTAATACAGAGGGTTGATATTATCAAGTGTATACAGAGGGTGGATGTTATTAAATGTAATTCAGAGGGTTGATATTATGCTATTTCAGATGTACCAGTTGAGAAGACGTTATTATTTCCAGTTTAAACGGAAACAAAACTCAAACGCACCCAATAAAACGTAGAAAACGACAATTGTTTTTTTACCTGAGTGGCAAACAGTTTTGAACCTGATCTGAATACATTGTTATTTGCACCGTAAAAGCGTTTATTGGGAAATACTAGCCTCTTCTCCCCTGTATCAGTGGTTATTAGGACATCTACAATTGTGGAATACAGTACATGTTGGATTAAGCGGCCATTTACCGAGATGGTATGGTGGTATGTAAAGACAAAAGATTTGTGCAGGATATAAATACTGCAGAAATTTGATATAGTCCATACGTATTTCATTCCCAATAAACGCGTACATGCTAAAACTATTATTCCTATTGTAATGGTATCCATAGTTTCGACGCGAAGTCTAGGTTTGAGCCAGACCAGAAGCCTGGTGATATTGCAATTGGTTCATTTCTCAAATCTTCATTTCATACATTTTATTTTGGTGATACATTACTACGAGTGCTCAAGAGTTTGAATCCTTTAAATTTGATCCCAATTGTTTGAAAACATTCATATAAATAGTAGTATTCATAGGTTAGGCAGAGAAGTGGTTACAGTGGAGAAAACGTTATTCTTTCCAACTAAACGCGTTAACTAACTCTCAGTATATTACATGTATTTAAATAGCAAACCGTTTTGAGCAAGATCCGACGCCGGATGATCCGACGCCTGACCTGCTATTCATCTTAAAATGAATATTTAGAATTGTAAAATAAATTGTCATTTTTCAACATTTTATACTAATGCAATAAGTTTGACCCCTTTTTAACCCCTTCACTGCCTTACCCCGAGTACAGTAAATATTTGCAAACAGTTTGAAGCCTGATCAGACGCCGCGTTACGCGTAACGCGGCGTCTGATCAGGATCAAAACTGTTTGACACTCGTTTCAATGTTTTTTAAGCCAAAATACCGAATAATTGTGTTTTAGAAGTAGAAGCAGACGACAATTGTTGAAATTTGATGATGTCACGGCAGTGAAGGGGTTAACGTGATAGAATAACGTCTTCTTCACTGTAAGTCTTTCAGAGCTGTTCCAATCACGTGTTTCGTGCGATGTGCCGAACGTTCATGCTTAATTTCAATAAAGATTTATTTGAACACTTTATTTTCTCTGTAATAGGTGTACAGTACTGAACCTTATTAAATTAAATTGATAATCGCAAGCGAATTGCCATCGAATTGCCATCGAATCGGACGCTTCAAAAAACAAATCCTACTTTTGAATATTTTATCGCGAATTTTCCGAAGCGGTTGTGACAAAAATGGAATCGAAAAAATTAACGAAGGCATACATTGTATTTGAGAACATTTGTGAGATACACCATTCACGAAAACTTACCCAAGGGTAGAATTACTATTTTGAATCGCAAGCGAATTGCCATCGAATTGCAAGCGAATTGCCATCGAATTGCAAGCGAATCGCAAAATTTGTTAATTTAATAAGGTTAAGTACTGTATGCAGGTCGGAGAGCCACCCTGTTCAACACCGTACATAGAGGATATTGAATGAGTGTTTTTTCAGTAATGAATTTATTGAACGAGTTGGATAAAAATGATATTTTGCGAGCCTTGGCGAGCAACATATCATTTTTATCCAACGAGTTCAAAATCCTATTTATCACATAAACACCAAATGACACGAACATCCGAAAGGTCTTACTTTCACTTTTGCCCTCGGCTCTTAGGTAAACGATTCGTCATAGGTGTTATTCGGTTTTATTCCTCCGTAGATAAAAACACCAATCATATTAACGTAAAGAAAATCAACACCATTACGTTGTGAAAAGACTTCTCTGATACCATATTCAAATTTTAAATTAACATTTGAATTAAAGTTGTTCTAATTGACTAAAAATGATCATTTGACATTAAGAATCTAGTTTCGTTTTCAAAATAACGTCAAGACGTAACATAACGTCATTATCATTGTAACGTCTAAATTTGAAAAACAGTCTGAGTCACTGTTAATACTATTTAAAGTCTACGTAGTATTAAGTTTAGCCTGATTTGCAGCCTGAGTTTGCGAGACTGATAGGGATAATGTTTCTAGGACACTTCGAAATGTTTCAATACCTAGTGGTGATCTATGTTTGTCTAGATTCTCTTAACTGATTTACAGTCGGCGTAGTAGTACATTATTTTGGTGATTCGAAAATTAGTATAAAATATATGCCCAGTGGGCCATACGATTTTTACGACCCTCTATATTTTGCACGTTTATGTGATAAAATATGTTATTTCACATATTCAATGCATTATATTAATACTAAGAACAATATTGACAAATTCCTTAACAGAGATCCTAAATAATGACTATAATTAGTACGATGCAAATTCCCCTGGTCAGTTCGGAGTGTTAGGACATCCAGTGTATATAATATAGCTGGTGGTAAAGCAATTTTATTTGAGTTGTTTAGCTACCAGTCTGTTGTTATGCACTGTGTGTCTTAGCTAGGCGCTGCTGCCGTATCCGACTGATTAGGGTAGTGGACTGTATAAGAGTGGTTTACTGCATACATATGAGTTATCTGATTACCCCCCTTTAACACACAAAATGCCAAAATATCATGGTTAAACGGATTTTAGGGCTCTTTATTAAAATGCTCATAATTTTAAAATGTATAATTACAATTTGGCAGAAATATGCCCAACAGATGTATCTACAAAATAGTATATTTTTCTTTTAAAATTTCTGTCTACTTCAGAAAATTACACCTTTTAGTTAGGGTTCCATTTTTTTACACCCTGTATGTATCCTAAAACGCTAATTTTGAGTCATTTAAAAGCTGCCATATTGAAACAATCATACCTATTGGATTTAAACTGACTATACTGATTTACCGGAGTCAAAATCTTTTTATATCGAGAATTGGGACATAAATGTATTTCTAATTATACAAGTTTTACTCTGAAAACACATGTTTTCATATTTTCATGTAACGTGACGGCCATATTAAAAAATGGTGGTCATTTTGAAAAATGTTCAAGTGGATAACGTATGTTCGCTAAAATGTAAATCGAGGACATTATTGTGCCAAACCAAGTGCGTGTTGTGCTAATTTTAGTGTTTGTTTCTCTAAGAAAATGGTTCTTTTAGACATTGTAAGATTACATAATGAAGTATATTTATGCCAAAACGCTAATTTTGAGTAATTTAAAGGCACAATCCCGCTCAAATTGGTGTTTAAAACGCGCAATTTCTTATATGTGTGCATTTTCTATGTATTTAAACTAAATGAGATCGAGTGTAAGAAGCCTGACATATGCACCCACTTCGTAAAGAATCCTACCTAAATGTGTCTAATACTTATCGTGTTGGTTTACATTATAAGCGGGTTTGTTTACAAATAAGATTACGGGCTGTTTCCGAGACTTTCGAACGATTACATAAAGGTCACGTGATTGATTCGGCCGCGACCATGTGTATACATTGCATCAGTTTAGCGACCAAATTTAAAGGAGTTGTCTCTCATGCAAATGAGCTTTACCGAGTATGTCCGTAAATTTTCGTCGCTATTCAAAAATAAACAAACAACAATCAAACTTGATTACTTGTTTCCACAAATTTCACTGTTCGTTAGTAGTATTGCTTCAAATATCACCACGTATTACTTCTTTTTATATGGAACGCTTACGATAGTGACATAAATTTCATGTTAGAAAAATGTTCGATTCTGATTATGTGGGAGAAATATAGTGGCTTCAAGAGACCCCACCTTTAAACTGTCAGTCTCATTGAATTTCAATTGACTCTACTGGGTTAACCGTGTCAAAATTCATTTACTTTGATGCCTCGTTCATAAACTTATATATTTCATAGACGTTCTTTCCTGAAAACAAGTCTTTTGCCATTTACTTTCAAGAAGCGGCCATCTTGAAAATTGGCGGCAATCTTTAAATTTTCAGATGGATAACATACATTTGTCAAAATGTCGATCCTGTTCACCAATTGTGCCAAATCATTTTGATGTTTGTTTCTTACAAGAGAAATGTTCTTTTAGATATTGTAAGATAACACAATAAAATATATCTAAACCAAATACGCTAGTTTTGGGTAATTTTTGTAGCCGCCATCTTGAGTCCACCAGTCCTTTTGGATTCCAATCGACTCAATTGAGCTAGCCGAGTCAAAACTTAAATACTTTGATGTTTGGTTCATATATCTATTGGTAGAAGTTCTGAAAGCAAGTGTTTGCACATTTACTTGTAACGCGGTGGTCATCTTGAAAAATTGCGGCCATCTTGGAATTTTCAGATTGATAACTTACTTTACTTAAAATGTAGACCCTGGAAATCATTTATGCCAATTGTAATGTTTGTTTCTATAAGTGAAATGCTCTTTTAGGTATTGAAAGAATACATAATCAACTATATCTATGCCAAATTCGCTATTTTTGAGTGATGCTATAGCCGCCATCTTGAATCTACAAGTCATATTGGATTTCAATTGACAATATTGTGCTTTCTGTGTAAAGATCCAATTATTTAGATGTTTGGATCTTTAACATACTTCTTTTTCTACACTGAAAACCTGTTCTGCACATTTAACGAGACGGACAGCTTGAAAAATGGCGCCATCTTGGAATTTTCAGGTGGATAGCGTGGTTTTTGTAAATTGTACATCCTGGACTTTATGTATCTCCAAGTTAAATATTTTTCACTTAACCTGACGGGCTATTTTAATAATTCTCGCCTGTAGATTTGTAAAGTGTGTGTCCTCCGTTAGATTTTCTTCCGTCTGTTTTATTCTTTGTATTAATTTTCTTTTTTGTGTGTCAATTTCTTTTTATAAGATCCATATAATCCATAGATTCTCCACAGATTTCCATTAAACAAGTTTCTACAAATATATCATATGATATTGTAAATTGTAATTCCTGTCCATATATGTCATTTATGTTATATAAATTGTATACTGAAAGACAGTATTGTTGTTTATCATTTTTTATCGTTTCTTTGATTTGGAGTACATAATCTTAGTCTAATTAAAGTTAGTCGTTATGTTACCATAACCCTTTTCCGTGTTTAATATCTGAAAATAACAATTCCAACTTTACTATTGAATGGGCTGAGTTTATACTTGGCTCTATTTGACAGGATTTAGAAAATTGAACTAATAAATACGAAAGACTCAAGCAGGAAACGCAACACAAACAATACACCCACCTCTCAAGCAGAACACACACACAGTCATACCATAACAAACACACACACACACGCACACTCTCATTCCTTCATCTACACACGAAATAGAAAACAACACGCAAGACAAACATAAAGCAAAGTGAATATAGGAGCCCGCCTTGGCACGGTCCGCAGCAATCAATAATTAATTATAAATTAACCATTAACTACCACTGGGGGGTTAAACCTGGGTTTAGGGGCGCCCAACCTCACTTTTATCTCCTATATTCACCTATTAAGACGAACAGTGTACATAAAATATAAACCCTATTCCACAACCTTACAATCAAAAAGACCGCCAACACAGTAAGTAAATATATGTAAAACATCTAACAAAATTCTATGACAAGATTATTAGTAATACGGGAAAGAATAAAACATTCAAGCCCGTGTTAAAAATAACCCACTATGACAACGGTCAAATTGTACTCAAGTGACTAGTCTGTAGTTACGAGTAACTGTAAGACATGGAAGGGTTCAGAGTACGACAGAGAGGGAGAGAAAAAACAAAGCACGAAAATCCGACATAACTCTCCCGGTTAAGGACGGCTTTAGAGATACATCATCATGTAGTGCTAAGCCCTGTCTTTCGTCGCACAACCAAAGAGGAAAGCATAGTTATCAATTGTAGATTGATCGATAACCAAACGTGAAGTGCGCAGCAATATAGTTGGATCATAATCTTTTTTGAGGAAAAATCTAATACGTTTCACAAACAGGTTTTGAAAATGAATATGTCCAAGAATCTTACGAAGTCTGTAAATCACACCACCATAAAACTCCGGATGTGAAATACCTTGCCGCAGAAAAGACTTTAAGTTACATTTATACTTGTTAATAAGAGGAAGATTTCTATGAAAGAATTTAGAAAATGTTTTACGAAGTTTATGAAATCTGTACCCCTGTTTCAGAAGCTTTTCAGTAATAGTTTTATTACAAATATGGAAGTCCTCAACAGAGGTATAGGCCCTAGCAAAACGAATAAGTTGTGAAATATAAATCCCGTAAGATGTAGAACGGGGAACATCGCCATCTAGATGAGGATAATTTACAATACTAAAATCAAAATCATCTCGTTTATCGTAAATCTTAGAAGAAACAATTCCGTTATTTATTAAAAGATCCAAATCTAAAAATGGTGCCGACAAATTTGACTCGTTTGTTTTATTAAGGCGTAGTTCTTTTGGGTAAATAAAAGGAAACAACGTATCAATAATGGGTTGTCTATATTAAAAATATCATCTAGAAAGCGCGATGTATTGTTAAAGGCTTCGATCATATCTGCCTGTGTATTACTAATTCTTCTGTTAGTAAAAATAAATTGTTGAAGTGGTTTTGTACGTCGCCAAGTAAATATATTTGTGTCATGGTGAAGGTCACGGTATAAATCAGTTAAATGTCTGTCTGTCATGTTTTCAATAATTTTTTATTATTCAAGTTCTTATTATTTTGATAGTATATTGAAGGGTCAATAACTCAGTTAAAATCGCCACATAAGATATAAGAAATTTCCAAACTTATCTATTTTGTCAAAAATGTTCTTAAAAACCGAAGGATTAACCTTATTAGTCAAAAGCTAGATCTTAAATGATAAAATTTCTGCCTTGGTCACACTACTTATTCCGTACATGTACGTTGAGGTCTTTGCTAAAAAGTATAGCTACGCCCCTTGAATTGGTAGAAAACAGCGGAGGTAAATATCCCCGTTCCAGTGAGAGTAAATGAGTTTTTTCTTGTTCTTTTGTGAAATGGGTGTCTTGAAGGCAAAACATGTGATATAGTTTGTCTTAAAGTTGTTTAAATAAATATCTTCTCTTCTAATTGCAGTGGAGCCAATGGCAATTTAAAGATAATACCTTAATATCGTGCTTTAAATGTGAGATAGTTCAAACTAGAATATAATAACAAGCAGTAAATAAATCTAGAGGCATGTCTCTTATTTGAGTAGCGTTTTATATTTTTGCGATAAGTTTGCGATTAAACGGGATGGAATAACTTCTCCGCTGTAAGTCTTTCAGAGCGGTTCCAATCAAGTCTTCCTTGCGATGTGCCAAACGTTCATGCTTAATTAATTTCAATAAATATTCATTAAACACGTTAAGCACCAATACCATTTTATGATATATTGATTGTCCATTGTTCCGATTCAATTCGCACTAAAAGTTATTCCTCACTGGATACTCGCGTTTGTTGTCAAATGCTGGATTACATTTTGGACGTTGCTTGCATATCAAGGTAAAATTGTTTGCTACATGAAGTTAAAATAAGCTCTTTTTTGAGTTTTGGAAATGTTGTTTTTAACATAATTATTTTCTTAAACTAAAATTAATTGTGATACATAGAGGTATATCAATTCCTTTGGATTGATATGAAAAATATATCACGAGGACGAGTTTTTTAACCAGATAACAACCTATTCGAGTGATATATTTTTCATATATCTCCAAAGGAATTGACTATTCTATTTATGATTTACATTTTGATGACGTTTTTGCAGAGAAATCCAGAAAAACAATTATTGTTTACGCGCGACGTCACAAAACATACTGTGACGTCCGTCACAAAAATGATATCGTCACTACAAAAGTGATATCATTACTAGTGATGATATAAACTGTGGTATGAATTTTATCAAACTGAGAACTCTATATATCACCGATGGGTATATAATAAATGTTTATAGAGACGCCCAGCATCCATTTAAAAAACAAGTTTTAAGTCAAATTTGGTTATCATAAATTTCGCAATCAACGCTTGTTGTTTATCGATATTCTCAGAGTAGATTAATAATGCATTTCTAAAATTATTTGAACAAAATCTTTAGACCTTCAGCCAAAGTATATACCTGTAAAGTTTAGCTTAAAATGGTCAAACGATAAAGGAAATGTCATTTGAAGAAATTGTTAACGTCAACGGACGACCGCAAGTTTCTTCTCCATTCAGGGGTTAAAATAAATACAAGTGAATGGTCTGGGCCGGTACTGCGACTAACTAAGTGCCATGTATTAGCAGTGCTTAAAACTTTAGGCAATATGCATCTTTGAAATATTTCTTCAAACGTTTCAAACAAATAGTAGAATTAGGTTTGTTTTTAAACAAAACTTGTGCAAAACAGTAGGGGTACAAGACCCTTATTCCCCCACAGTTTAAGATTTTTCGAGACTACCCCCTCCCCTCCTCCCTTAAAAATGAAGCTTCACAGAAAATACATTTTTTCGTACCACGTTTTCTTTCAATCTCCTTGTATACAAACTATTTCTACTTATAGTATCGTAATTTATATTTCCAAAGTAAGAATAGTCCCTGAAACTAATGTTTTGTCAAGATAAAAAAGTGTGATTTGACTGGCTAGTAATACACTTGACCCCACCCACTTTTTAAAATGGGAGATTAAGGTACAGTGAAAATTGCCATTATGAACTTTAACAAACAAATAACCATTATTTTGGTTTTTAGATATGAAAACAAAGTTATAATAAAAAAACTAAAACATAGGGTCCCGGATCATATAAGAAAAATATGGAAAATTTTATTCAAACAAATTATTTTTCTCATTTTTTTTACCTTTTCAGTGTATTTTATAATACAGGTATGAACTATTTATTTTTTTATTTTTTAGTTTATGTGTAGAAAATATAAAACTCATCTCAAACAGGTTTTGCTATTATTGTCTTTGCACTTTCCAAATCTCTTCATCTTTATCTGTCTCCTTTCAAGCTAGATCCAAATGTTGTTTCTCCGATATTAAAAACGCAAAAACATTTTTTCCACTTCATATTTGATTTATATGACATACATCATTATTTGTATATAGTAAGGGCGCCCAGGCCAGTGGAATTTTATTTTTGCAAGTGGTGATGCAGAAATTGTTCAGTTATATTGCTGAATTCGTAATGAATTTTATGAAGATTTTATGCGGATGCCAATTTCAAAAGTGGTCCGAATTTTTTCTACAGTTATTTTACTTACTCCACCCACCAACGTCCAATGTTAATTCTTATAAACGGAAAGCATGCCAACTAGTTTCAGGGCTGACTGGACCCTAGGTCCCAAAAAATGCCGCAATTAATGAGACCTATATCATGTTAAATGTGCAAGTATTCTCTACAGAATGGAACTTGTTTGATGTTAAACGGCCGCCGGATAACTCGGAAAATTAGTATTGATTATCAGCCCATGAATACTGAATTCCAGCTTCTTATTCCCCACTATATAAACTTACTAGTAGAAATGATACGTGAATTTCTCTCAAATCATGATGCAATGGGAATTGCATAAAACCATCGGAAAAATGAAAATTAAAACATATAAAAATCCAAGATGTCTGCCGTTGGTCATTTTGTCGGCCATTTTGAAAATATCGGAAAATATTTTTGTCTTGGAACTAGGTGTGACACATTGATTTTAGCTAATTTGAGGTCAATTAATTCATTGCTGATGTTAAAATTATATTTAGACGGTGTTGGATAGGTCAAATTATCTAATTCTAATCAGTTGCCACTACATGTATATGGTATTGATAAAATGAAAAACAGTGTCGACATATATTATTGTTACATAACTTCATGTTAAAATAACAAAGTGAACTAACAGATTTGTTTTTAAATTATCTTTATGGTAATATGGCTGTCATGATCATGCATTGAGGACATACAGCCCACAGGGACCCGGCACGATTGATTTTTGAGAGAAAAAATTGTCAAAAGGTATATATAGAGACAAGGGGTACAACTGATTGTTAGTATATTCTCACTCTATCTCGACAAAAACGGTCATATCACGAATAATAATTGATGAAACGACACCCTTTTGCACTTCCGTCTAGCTAATATAACACCCTTCCATAAAAACATAACATGAAACCAACTGTATGGATGCACTTTCAACAGTAATTGCATTTACTCACAGAAATCAACGACTTTTGGAAAACGGGACAGGTGTTCGTTCACAGCTAACACAGCATTGACCACTACTGTACGCTTGTTTAGGCGGTAATCGAGTGTTACAGTCATTGACAACTACTGTTCGCTTGTTTAGGCGGTAATATCGAACATGACAGTCATACAGTTCCATAAACATACATCTTTGACACCAATCATTGCCGTACCAAAAAAGCCTACATGTACAAGAAGAGCTTTACTGCCGATGAAAACATGCAAATTTGTTGTTGGTATTGCAATGGTTTTAGTATAAATCAGATTTGATCGGTGTAAAAAATGGATATCCATGGAACTGTATGACTGTCATGTTCGATATTACCACCTAAACAAGCACACAGTAGCGGTCAACGCGGTTTCAGCTGTGAACGAACACCTGTCCCGTTTTCCAAAAGTCGTTGATTTCTGTGAGTAAATGCAATTACCTTTGAAAGTGCATGCATACAGTTGGTTTTATGTTATGTTTTTATGGAAGGGTGTTATATTAGCTAGACAGAAGTGCAAAAAGGGTGTCGTTTCATCAATTATTATTTATGATATGCCCGGTTTTGTCGAGATAGGGTGAGAATGTACTAACAATCAGTTGTACCCCTTGTCTCTATATATACCTTTTGACAATTTTTCTCTCAAAAATCAATCGTGCCGGGTCCCTGTGATACAGCCAGCATAATCGTTCATGTGGCAATGCTCCAGATAAGAGAAGGGCACATGCTGTTTTCAAAACGTGTACAAATCTTGGTGTTGAAATGGGTCCTTTATGGACCGTTTACTTTGTCAGTATCACATAAAAAATCAACAACCCATTCCATACATGTTGTCTCAGTTCATTGAGTCATCTAACATTTATTCAATAGTTTGTCTAGGAATTTAAGTCCTACATAAAGCCATATAACAACATAAATCAAGGTTAGTCACCAGTTATGGTAGTCGACCAGCCCGTCTTCATGTTTGAAAAGAAACTTCAATGGTAATATCCGCAGACAGAACACGGTAAGGTCTCCACCCTTGCTACACTTGGGGCAATGTCTACTGAACATAATTATACGCAGCAATGAGTGTCAGGAGTTGGACTAGACTGTAAAAGGGGACACTAGCACTCGATATCTCGAATAGTGGCAGAGCTCATCCCTTAATTGGCAGCCATTACATTTGCAAACTAAAATGCGTGAATCAGGATTCAGTACCTATTCTGTACATTCCTAAGCAAGAAACATATTGTTTTTATTATGCCAAAATGCTACAGAAAATTGTCATCTGATGTGTGGATTAAACATGTGCCCTCTAGAGCCACATGTAGATTACTGCCTTAAACTGAATCTTCTGAATCTTCAATTTGTTAATTCTTATCACACAGCTGATTTTAGTCTTAATATAGAAGTGGTTAATTCTCAAATGCCATTTGACACTATTTCTAGTATTTTATAAACCTGCCATTCCACCTCCGCCATATGGAAATACGCGAAAATAAACATACCGTTGTACCAAAAGGCTGATTTCATGGGTCTAAAAATCAATGGGAACATTTTTAAACGCCAAACGTGCTAGCTTCGTGATTGATTTATTGAATTTGGTTTCATGGCATCGCAATACATCAAAGGGACATATGGCGCAGAGAAATAATTACGTATCAAGTACATATTAAATTATGTCGATCAACGAGTGTGTACCTCAGAAAATAACCCAATGCATGTATAAGGATAAAGGCGTTTGAAAAACAAAACTAGACATATATGTCCAATAAATAGCGTCTTGGGTTACAAAAACATTATAATTTCATCCATTTGAATGTGATAACTATAGAAGATGCCTTTAAAGATCATGTACCTGAATGAACACCATAGTAACAAGAAAGGTACACTAGCCTACATATTACATGTGAGCGACATGGATATAAGATACATGTACATGTGCAGGCATGAACGATATTAACAATAATTGTGTAGCTTGATATCAATAATGATAACTTTTAGAAGACGTCAAATTTTGAAAAGATATTTAATACTCAACTACTCTGATACATATGCTGCTGTTTTGCCTTGTAACCAACTCACTATGTCCATCTGCGTGACCATATTTTGAAAATTATACGAAAACGGCAATAAATGCTAACGTAATGCAGCTGAATTAAATCATACAAACTCGGAATAATTATTGTGAGGAATGATTTAACCGGCGTTACGGTACACTAAAATTATTTAGAAGGTTTTGAGTAGATCTGTCAAAATGTTTATATGATATTTGGCAATTTACATATTAAACTTAAACAAAGGGGAGTTTGCTCAAACAAACGAGACATCGCAGACGATGCAAATACCCTCTCTCAGTTCTATTTACAGTCAAACCTGTGAACAACAGCCACCTGTGGGAACTAGCAAAACTGGCCGTTGTTCACAGGTGGCTGTTGTTCGCAGGTGTGCAAAATGGCTAAGTTTTCATCAACTACATGTACTGAATTTTATATCTACAAGGGATAGTACAAGTACGCAAGTAATGAAAGAGAAACATGTGATACCTTTAAACTCTAAGTTATTTATCTATTTAAATATTAAAAATATTTATTTGCTTAAGAATTCAGAGTCTTTGAAGTTTCAATAAATATCACGACCATCATCTTTGTTTTGAACGGATATCCATGTTAAAAGTAAATGTCTCGGTAGATAGCAAACTCTGATGGGTTTTGGTCACGTGATCGCATTTTCTCATTTTGATTGGTACAGGTAGATATGGATATTTGAATAATGTTCCATAGCCGCTTTCGAGAAAATACGGAAAAGGGCGGGTAACTCAAAGGACGAATAGCTTCGAAATCATCTCGTTTAATAAGAACGAAGGACTTTCAAAAGCCGATATTTTCATTATTTGCTTGTCTGAATGATTAATTTGTTGCTCTGATTCTTAAATGTACTGGGGTTTTCTTCATTTCAATGGAAACACTCACAATACACCGTGAATTTATTGCTGGTGTACAGTTTATTTGGAAAGGACGCCATTTATGATAATGAGGTTATGACTAAAACACGGACATTGTCGAACATAAATGTTGACGTGATATGACGGCAGTTGTTGAATATTAGAATCTATAGCACAGTCTGTTGGTTTTAGCACCTTTACCCGCTCAGCGTCAATAACTCGGAAACTTCATCGACTAGAGTAGACGGCATTGTTAATTTTCCAATTTATCTTTGACTTTGTAACGTGTACCCGGGCCGGTCACCCATCCAGTTATTAACCGCGCAGAACGTTGCTTAACTTCGCCGGTCACCCATCCAGTTATTAACCGCGCAGAAAGTTGCTTAACTTCGCAACTGAGACAACTTTTTAAAGTGTAATGATTAAACTAGAAATTCACAATATGGTATCTGCCAAGGTTTCTTACATCAAAACAAAACAGATAATCACCAATGACTAATCTGGATAAGGCCATTTTAGAAATCGCCGAATCATTTGTTTAATCTGGACAACGTGATTATAAACAATCATACAAACATAAGCAGCAACGGACATCTTCAATATTAATCAGCCAACATATAAAAACAAACATTTTTTTTGAAATTCTTTCATCATAATGTGGCTTATTTTAAACCCGAAAGTCGGTTGCAAACTGTCATTAGCACCTTAGAATTTGCTTCCAATTATATAACCAAGCGCATCCATAACAAAGATGGCGGCCGACATTGGCGAAATTGCACCCATTCAATCGTGTTATTTGGCTGCTGTAAGAGGTGTTAAAAACAGCCGAATAAGTGACCGTCGGCCACGATCGGCATGTGACACCTCTGTGTCTCAGCCTGGCCGCTGTTTGGGGTAAAAGGTGTCAAAAAGAGCCAGTTTAAGTGACCGTTGGCCGCGGTCGGCAGGAGACCGTTATTCAGAGGTCAATTAAGAAGGAAATTGGCCGGGAGGAATTCAGACAGGCTGTTGTTGACAGGTGACCGTTGTTCGGAGGTGACCGTTCAGACAGGTATACTTACGATGGCATTTTAAAAGGGGTGGTTTCTGTGAATATGTGTGTGAAGTTTCGTGGTAAAGGTAATATACTCCGAACAAAATAAGTTAAATACATATGTACATACGCACATTTTGAAATAGAGGTCAAATGTCATGGTCAAAGTCACAGTGACCTTAAAGTAGTACTGAATACCCCGCCATCTCATTTTGTATACTCAACAAAATTTCTAATCGGTCACCTTATAATTCATTCAGAAAAAGAAATATAAAGAAATTATAAACCATGTTATTGTGTTACAATGTCAATGTAATCAATTTTGAAACAGACTATCACAATTTGCCGGCTATCACCTTTCCTTCTAAGCTTTAACAACAACTTCTATGGAGGCACCCCAGATTTTGAAAGTCACAGGAGTGTTACACAGATCTTAGGCCGTATGTTAGCAATGTGTATTGCCCCCGTCAGATGCAATAACAGTTTCTTATTGACTTCTCATAGACGAGAAGAATTCAGCAAAAGTATTGATGACCTAACTTTCTCACACATTGATGACATCACACCCCAATGCGTCAAACTATGTTGGCTGAGGTAAGGTACGAACGCGTTTCTTGAGAATGTCGCAAAAGCATTCTGAGGGGTTAAACTTATCTGTATCGTCGGGCCAAAGCTGTCTGGTGATGACTTCATCCTTAAGTGGCCGTCAGCAGCGACTGCCGACCTCTTGTATCCGTTAACGTACCGTCTTGGTTATGACGTTACGGCCGTGTTGACCATAACGCTGTCTTGCCGTCTTAGCAACGGGAAGTAATATGTTTCTGAGGTGCACCACTACAATGTTTCGGGCCTAGGGGTGTTGTTACCCGCCGTTTTGGTTTCCTCGGGCGGTCTGCTCTACTTCCGGTGACGTCAAGTTGCCAAGTTATAGCCTAAATGGTCGAAAGTAACCGGTTAAAAGAGTTCTAGCCACATGCAAATGGACGGAAACATTTTCTAATATTAAATACACAGAAATTAGTCTTGTTTTGTTTCCACTTCCGGAATTCCTTGGTGGTTGAATCTTATTTGCCGTAAGGATACACCAGCGTGCAGCATTCCGACGTCTCTGCCGCTCTCTTCGTGTGTTATTCTCACCATTTTAGGTGTTTTTCGGGCTTGGCAGTCATTGGAAATTACACTAGTGTAATCTTGCGGGCATATACTTTCTTCAATACCTTACCCGCGCAAATAAGGCCAAACAAGTCATGTGGTTGTTCTGACGTTCACGAAGTAGGGCAACGTGTATAAATCCAAAAAATAAGGAGTGCTAAGAAACAATCATATTGTGTGTAAAATATCATAAATGTGACTTTAGTATTTAAAGACATATGTAGCTTTAAAAAGTGACCGATTAGAAATTTTGTTTAGTATATTAACACACCAAATTTGCTTTTCCTTGCTAATACGGTACAACAGATATGCCCCAGACAAGCTTTTTGAAAAGAATTGAGGTCAAAATTCAAGGTTAAGGTCACAGTAAATGAAAAGTATTACATGACACTCCGCCTCCCCAAAGTGTACTCACACAACAAATTTGCTATTCCTATCTGATGTGGTAATGGAAATATACTTAGGACAAAGTGAGTTACATACATACAAGCATACACACATTTTACAATTGAGGTCAAAGGTAAAGGTAACTCCGCCTTCCAATGATGTTCTTACACACCAAATTAGCTATTCCTAGCTAATACGGTACAGAAGATATGCGCCGGACAAACGTTTTATTGAAAATGAGATCAAATTTCAAGGTCATGGTCACAGTGCCTTAAATTAAGTACGTGACACCCCGCTATCCCATGAAGTACTCACACAACAAATATGGTGTCCCTAGCTTAAGTTGTTAAGGAAATATACAAGTAGTGTTAAATGCAATATAATTGTGGCGAAAATTGAATAATTCAAGGTCAGAGTTATCGCCCTTGTTAAAATGTCCCTGACCACTTTCAGCCTTGGTATTCACCGTTTACAAACTTGGCAAGGTCTATACTATTCAAATATACCATTAGACATTTTCTGCATCTCCACTTGCAAATCATTGTTATTTAAGGGTCTTTTGAGAGTTGGCGCCCTCACTAATATTTGAAACAATGATTGTGAAGAAGAAATAAAAATTATTCAAAATGCAATATATAAATGACAAAAAAGGAATATATTTAATATAATAAATAAGGAGATAAGGTATCATAATCTACTCATCTTTCCTAAATTCATATTAGATCTGCATTAAAGCATTCAACTTTTTCATATGGAAAACATAAAAGGTCACAAACACAAATACAAATGGTTTATATATATGACTGATAGACTGCATCAAAATCAGTGTTAATGTTTAGGTAGTTTTGCTAAACATGTTCAAACAATTTACTATTTAGAAACCAAATCCATCTGTTATGAACAGTCTATGTTGAGGGTCTTTGGCACAGTTGCTCATTTTCTGTTCCTTGTTTTTGTGAAACTCACAATACATCTTGACATCAACTGAAATTCAAGAACAATTAGATATCTATAATGCATGTGCTGAGATGATAACCATTACATGTTGAAAAATGATGATGCCAAACTGCATTTGCAATGATACTACAAATCTGATAAATGAAGCACATCCCAAAATCTACCAGGCCATTTTGTGGTTTAAAACCATCTGGATTGAACAAGCATTTAATCCTAATATTGTTAAATAAACAGTTTTTTATGAAGCTTAATCGTTATCTATAATGCATGTGCTCAGATGTTTACAATTATATGCTGAAATATGATGCCAAACTACATATACAATGATACTACACATATGATAATTCTCCACTCAGGGGTTAAAAAAAGTACAAGTGAATGATCTGGGACTAACTATGTGCCATATATTAGCAGTGCTTAAAATGTTAAGCAATATGCACCTTTGAAAAAAATCTTCAAACTTTTCAAACAGATAGTAAAAATGTTTTTTTGTTTTTTTACAAAACTTGTGCAAAACAGTAGGGGTACCAGACCCTTATTCTCCCACAATTTAAGATGTTTCGAGACTACCCCCTCCCCTCCTCCCTTGAAAATGAAACTTCACAAAAAATACATTTTTTCGTACCACGATTTCTGTAAATATAGAGCACACTCCCAAATTTGCCAGGCCATTTTCTGGTATGTTTTAAAACTATCTGTATTGTACAGGCATTTGATCCTAATATTTCTAAACAAATAGTTTTTTGGAAGCTGAATTCATTTTAATTTCCATGTTTCTCAGAGACCTTTCTCCTTTGCCGCAATTATGGGGCTTAATTGTCAAAGGGAATTGTTTCTATTTATTAGACCCAGATTATTTTATTCCCTCTGCCAAGAACTAGAAGGAATGCAGGTCGGTGGTTTTGATCCCATGCACTGCTGGTCAACGAATTGGATTAGCCGAAATCATCTTCCTGAAATCATCATCATTTTGTATTATCACCCCTCATCAATCAGTGGCGCTATGACCTATTTTGTGTTGCGGTGCCGTAAACCCCAACTCTTTAATCCGCCCATTTCCATGTAATCGTACCATGTATTGTTTATACAAATATGCTAAGGTCAAATATGTGTGACGTAGCTATTGTGATGTACCTATTATGACGAAATCAATATACCAGTATATCTAAATCATGCTTCATACTGGTTCAAATCGTACACAAGTAAAGTGTTAACCGTCTCGAACGGTACACATTTAGGGATAAGTGTAGATCAAAATCTTTGATTAAAAACCCTGAGCATGTATATCTAGAAGTAAATTCGTGTTTATGACATAACCTAATGCTGTATAATGCTTATAAACGGATAGGCACTGTGCCATAGATCTAAATGGTGATGATTGTCAAATTGCCAATCCCTGCACATCCCCACCGAAACCGTGGTAAGGCGTTGTTTTCATATGAAAGTCAATCAAATAATCATAATTACTTTTTTGAAGAAATCTATCAGCGGCTGATGCACTCTTGATATATGACAATGACATAAACAATGACAATGAAAAAAGAAAAAAAAACACAACATTTTCTGTGTTTTTGTAGATTTTAAAAAGGCATTCGATTTTGTCGTTAAAGACACCTTGTGGTTTAGACTAATTAAATACGGAGTAAGGGGTAATATTCCGAGTGTAATAAAATCAATGTACACAAATATTAAGTCAAAGGTAAAATGTATAAACGCCGTCAGAGGTAACTTCTCTTGAAACTTAGCAGTACGACAGGGAACATGCTTATCTTCCTTTTCTTTTAGCTTGTGTTTGAATGATTTGGACGAAACGTTTTTAGCAAAGGAGATAGAGGGTATTAACATTGAAACTTTGAAACTGTGCATATTGTTATACGCAGTCGATATCATTATATTGGCAAATCATCCTATGATGCTAAAAGCCTACACGACTCATTAAATGCGTTAGAAGGGATAAACTATCACACACAGGGACATTTATTTATGATGGAAATGAACTAGCAATAGTGCAGCAGTTTAAGTTTTTAGGGGTCATTCAATGAAACTGATAAAATGCTAGCAGGCCAGTCACTTAAAGCAATTTGTAAAATGAATAGTTATTTATGCAAATACATCGACTTATCGCCTGGGCATACCTTAGAGTTATTTAAAAAAAAAAACTGATCCTTCCTATACTTAGCTACGGGTTAGAGGTTTTGTGCTTCAATAAAAGGATGTCTACTGAACGAACTCAATTTAGTTTCTGCAAACGCTAGATAGGTGTTAAACATCTACACAGAATAATTTTATATACAGAGAAACAGGAAGATGTAAACGTAAAAAATATCGATTATACAATGTTGTGAAATACAGTTGAAAGTATGTACAAACTCAGAAACAACTAACAAAAATATATATGACTGTATTAAAATATTCCCTGACAGAAATCCCAGAGTTGTAAACTGGGCTACCAAAGTTAAAATTCTTCTATCTAAACTGGGTTACATTGGGGTATGGTTAACTTAGCTGAGGGTGTTGGAAACACCGGTTTATTTTTAAAGCTTTTAAACAAAGGATAAAAGACATTGATATGCAAGACATTAACGACAACCTCAACAACTCTCCAAGAACACTATTATACAAATATCCTTTTGACCATACTTTATCAAAACATTTAGAGGTGGTTAGAACTATAAAATTAGAACTAAGAAATACCTAATGGCCTTATCAAGACTCCGAGTAGCATCCTATAGACTTGCAGTAGAAACGGACAGGTGGAGAAAACCAATCAGTATTCCATTTTAACAGAGAAAATGCACAATTTCCAACGTACTGGAAGATGAATACCATTTTATAATTGAATGTAAAAGATACGTTGACTTAAGGGTGTATCAATGTCATGAGCCATTTTTTTCAAAGTATTAAACTTTTTTTTCTATCATTGTTTTTTTGGAAATGCTATTTATGATGAATGAAAAAATAAAAAAAATATAAATATGGTGGTGTCCTTTTTTTTAGCTACAGCGATTTGAAAAAGGTATGTCAAATTTGGATTTATTTTTCAAATTTTACCCATTCAGAGTACAAGCTTCAGTAAAATCTATTTCAAAACAAAACAAAAGTGTTAATTTGGGTTTTCTTTATTTATTTCATGTCTATGGTGGTATGTTCACATATATAAACCAAATTTAGACAAAGCAGGCACCAGTTTTGAACAATATGGATCCTTGAATATAAAAAATATGCTTTATATAGGGCATGATTTATTAGATTTTTTATTTTATGAAAAAAAGTAAAAAAGTTTGAAAATGAAATAGTTCTAGTATTAAACTTTTTCTTATATTCTACCAGATGAAAGCCCATACTAAGGCAGCTCAAAATATGAAAAGAAATTGAAAGGTCAGTGTTGAAAATTTTGAGTTATTAAAGTAAAAAGAGTTATCGCCCCTTACAAAATTTACAAAAAAGTACCATACCGATGATATTTAGAGCTTTATAAATTTCACATTTGGTGCCTTTTTTTTCTTAAATTAGTTTTTGTATGAAGAAATACTACCATAGATAGGAAATAAATAACACAAAACCAAATTATCATATTTGTTTTCATTTAAAATGGGTTTTATTGAAGCGGGCTGTTTGAAAAGGACAAAATAAGAGGAAGTGGATGGGGTAAATTTTACATGGCCTTAGAGCCAACTGTTGTTCACCAAAATGTACACTTTTTCTATTTTTTCCTTCTTCTTAAATAGCTCTTCAATACAAAACCATCATAGAGTGTTTTCATATACTTTGAAAAGTTCCCAAATTCATGACATTGATACACCCTTAAGAAAACAATTTGTTAAAAGGTATTATTGGAATCATCCAAGTTTCATTAAGTTTTTACTTCTGTTACATATTTAAAATTGCACAATAATTAGATTTTTGGCTATTTTCACATACAAAGCGTTTACTAAAAGACAAGAAGCACTTCAGATTAAACGATAATGTATAGTTACATGTATATCAAAGCTATACACATGTTATACATGTAGTTATAAAAGCATGTGCTCTACAAAGATGTTAGGCGCTAAGTACTAAGTATAAGGAATTGCTTACTTTGAAATTGCTTATACTATCCTAATATCTGATCTACATGATTATGAAATATATTGTCTTATACTTCACTTTCCTATCTACTGTACTTACACAATTTCATAGTATAACAAGCTGTACATGTAAGCCCAACAGCACAATGAAATCCAAGACGCCCTCGATGTCTGATCTGGACGCCCTTGGCGTCTGATCTGGATTCAAGCTGTTTGTCATTCTTCATTGTCTTCCTTCTGTCAAAATGTCCATTAATATGTAAAGTTGAGAAAAAATCGACAGACGACAACGGTAAATTCCGATAATAAAAGAGCTTGCTGCCGGCCCTAAAGTTGAAATGCAAAGGTCCGTATCGAAACTCCGCCCTGCCAGGTCAATAAAATCGATCTATATAACCTATAATTGTGCCCAAAAACATAACTACATGTACAACATAAGTTATGTATAGGTTAGACCATGGTTGCAAGCGAATAAACGATATAGTTCGAGGGGCGTAGCCCCCGAGAACTATGTCGTTTATTCGCGAGCAACCATGGTCTAACCTATTTAGCACTGGCTTGGGCTCGAGGAAAACAAGAAAACCATTCGTTTCTGATTTCTGTTTTAGACGAAAAAGTCATTTTGTTTGTAATATTTTACTAAAATTGAAAGGTTATTTCAAATGATAAGTTTGAGACATTAAGCATGCTTTAACACCAACATAAATAACGCTTATTGAAGCTCTATATGTAAGCACAATTCATTAGTAATTGTCTTTAAAGTCTAGGTCTCACTGTACATAATAAAACGTCATGAAGCGTGTGCAGTTCACCTCTGACCTCAGCTGTTTTTAGAATTGTGACGTCAAATTGCCTTGAGATGACGGAAGCGAGGAATAAGTGAACAGTTTGTTAGTTATTCCATGGTTTGTTGAAATAAACGATATATTCACAGGTTTTTTAGGCATCTGATTGGCCGAGAGCTCGAAGCCATGTGCTAATCTAAATTAATTTAATTACTAATCATGTGCAACTGGTGCTTACCTGAATATGAGGGCTCTCGAAAGAGCCATCTCATCTTGGTTTGCACGCTCTACTGTACTACATCGTGTTGAACTGTAACATTCATCAGTATAATGTGCTATATTGTGTCGTACTAAACTGTACTTTACTGTCATATCATATGCGGTGGTGTGTTGTGTATTTTAATAAACATATATATACTGCGCTAAATTGTGCTGTACTAAAGTATGCTGTATTGTTGTATTTTGTTTTATAGTGTACTATATTGTGCTGAACTGTAGTGTACTATAATGCGTTGTGTTCCGATATCCAATATAATACAGTGCTATATTGTGCAGTTTTAAATTGTACTGTACTTCATTGTACTTTATTATAATATACGGTACTATTGTATGATGCACGATAGCATACTGCGCTACATTAACCTGTAACGTACTGTGGTTAAATTATATGGTTCACAACAGCAGATGTTAAGTGCTTGTGTGTCGGCTGTAAAAAGTCGCCCCGTACTTCATTCTCAGTGCTGTTATACTTTCTGGTCCTTTGGAATCATTGATTTCAGCGCATTTACAGTTGAAATTTGAATTCCGCTTAAGCTGGTGCTAGGGGGCGTGAGCACTGTTGCATATTTCAGTATTGCTCATGAACAGACTTCTGCGGCAAGGTATTTCACATCCGGAGTTTTATGGTGATGTGATTTACAGACTTTTGTATTTATTCGTAAGATTCTTGGACATATACATTTTCAAAACCTATTTGTGAAACGTATTAGATTTTTCCTCAAAAAAGATTATGACCCAACTATATTGCTGCGCACTGCACGTTTGGTTATCGATCAATCTACAATTGATAACTATGCTTTCCTCTTTGGTTGTGCGACGACAGACAGGGCTTAGCACTACATGATGATGTATCTCTAAAGCCGTCCTTAACCGGGAGAGTTATGTCGGATTTTCGTGCTTTGTTTTGTCTCTCCCTCTCTGTCGTACCCTGGACCCTTCCATGTCTTACAGTTACTCGTAACTACAGACTAGTCGCTTGAGTACAATTTGACCGTTGCCATAGTGGGTTATTTTTAACACGGGCTTGAATGTTTAATTCTTTCTCGTGTTACTTATGATATTGTCATAGAATTTTTGTTAAATGTTTTACATGTATTTACTTACTGTGCTGACGGTCTTTTTGATTGTGAGGTTGTGGACCAGGGTTTATATTTTATGTACACTGTTCGTCTTTATAGGTGAATATAGGAGATAAGTGTGAGGTTGGGCGCCCCTAAAACCAGGTTTAACCCCCCAGTAGTAGTTAATGATTAATTTATAATTAATTATTGATTGCTACTGACCGTACCAAGGCGGGCTCCTATGTTCACTTTGCTTTATGTTTGTCTTGCGTGTTGTTTTCTATTTAGTGTGTAGATGAAGGAATGGGAGTGTGCGTGTGTGTGTGTGTGTTTGTTATGGTATGACTGTGTGTGTGTTCTGCTTGAGAGGTGGGTGTATTGTTTGTGTTGCGTTTCCTGCTTGAGTCTTTCGTATTTATCAATTAAACCGAGTCTACAAGTTTCAGTATTTGCTTTGTTTTCTGTGCTTTCAAAGGATCTCCCCTTCTTCAGAACTTCTAAACCATACTAAATGGCACTATTTTGTGATATACATTATCACACTTTGTTATGGTGTTCTGTAGGATATTATACCATACTATTATGTGCTGAGGTTTTATACTGTAGTAAACTGTACTATGGTGTGTTGTTCTAAATTGTATTAAACTGTAGAGTACATTCCTTACTAAGTTCTACTCTATTGTGTAGTACTAAACTGTACTGAGCTATAGTGTACTATACTATAATGTGCTGTATTGTGATTTACAATGGAAAATTGTGCTATATGGTACCATACTAAACTGTACTGTAATGTGGTGTACTATGTACTATACTGTACTGTACTACACATGTATTATACTATGGTATAACTATACTTTGCACCAAGATTCGATTCAGCGGTTCGCCAATTTCACGATGGCATGCACGCTCACGTTCTAGATGATGGTAATCAATCATCACCTTTTGAGGTCACAAATGACGTCAAACAAGGCTGTGTTTTAGCCCCTACACTGTTCAGCATGATGTTTACTGCTATGCTAGCCAATGCGTTCTCCGAAAGCGATCCTGGTATTGACATTAGATACCGCACAGATGCTGGTATCTTCAACGTGCAACGCCTAAAGGCCAATACTAAGGTCCACTTTACTCTTTGCAGATGACCGCGCCCTTAGTGCCACATCAGAGCCTGACATGCAACTCAGCCTGAATAGATTCTCAGATGCCTGTGACAACATTCGGTTGGCAATCACCACAAAAAACTGAGATCATATTTCAACCAGCGCCAAATGTACCTTACGCAGAGCCAGCAATCTACATTAAGTCTGCATGCATTAATCATGTGGAGAAGTTTACATACCTTGGTAGCACTCTGGTCAGAAATAATATCCAAATCGATGATGAAGTCAACTCTGGCATAGTAAAAACCAGTTCAGCATTTGGTCTAAACAAGTCTGTATGGAGCCGCAGATGCATTACCACTGAGACAAAGATCAATTTCTACCGAGCAGTTGTACTTACAACCCTACTATATGCAAGTGAGACTTGGACGGTTTACCAAAGACATGTCAAGAAGTTAAACCATTTCCATACAGTGTGCCTTCGAAAGTTATTAGGCATCAAATGGCAAGACACTGAGGTGCTAGGCCGTGCCCATCTGTACAGCGTTGACACCATGTTACGTTTAGGTCAACTTCGTTGAGCTGGTCAAGTCAGAAGAATGACCGACACCCGAATTCCAAAACAGCTTCTGTATGGTGAGCTAGAAAAAGGCTCACGATCACATGGTGGTCTGAAAAAGAGGTACAAGGATTCGCTGAAAGTATCCACGAAGCTGTTTAGAATCGGACCTGACAACTGGGAAGACCTGGCAAACGAGAGAAGCTCATGGCACTCCAGTATTAAGAAGAGGGCAAAACTCTATGAGGAAGAACGCATCGTTTTGGCAAAACAGAAGAGAGCTCAACGTAAAGCGAGAGAAGCTTCAGTGACTATTCCATCAGGCCCGTCATGTCAAGAGTGAGGTAGAACGTTCAGTGCAAGAATTGGATTGGCCAGCCACCTTCGAATCCACAATATTGCTCAACACAGAAGTTCACGGAGACGAAGTTATGGTCTTCTTCAAAATCGAAAGACGAACTATAACTATGCTATAACTATACTATACTATGCTATTCTATGCTTTGATATTCTATACTGTACTGAACTATACTGTACTTTACTATATTATAGTATACTATAGTATACTATACTATACATACTATACTATATTATACTATAATAAGCTATAATGTGCTGTACTATTTTATACTATACTGTACTATACTATACTATACTGATATATATTATACTGAACTATATTATACTAACCCTTACTATACAGTGTTGTTCTGCACTATAGTGTTCTATATTGTGCCGTACTAAATTGTACTTAACTGTAGGTTAGTGTACAACTATGTGCTGTATTATGTTATAAATACACTAGTATACGGTGCTACATTAAAATGCATGATACTGTAGTGTACTATAAACTATACTAAATTTGCTATATAGTTTGTTTTACTAAACTATACGGTGCTATAGTGTACTATATTGTTACCGTGCTGTACTGTGAAACACTTTCTTTTATGTAGTGTGTTGTGCAGTGCTGTACTGTACAGCGCTATATGCTACGCATTGCTATACAAAATTTTCAAAACTATACATTATACCCTAATATGAGCCTCTATTGAAATTAAAAACACAATGTCCCCGTTAAGGATACTTGTGCCGAAATCCTTTTGAAACGTTTTTTTGATAAAAACTTTATTTTCGAAATTGATAAACATGTATATAGTGTTCTGGCAAAGTACGATTTGATACATTCACATTTACCGTCGGCAGGGCACAGTACAGGGACCAATTCTGTTTCTGTTTATATCAACGACTTCCCAAAATATCATCAATTCAACACGTTAAGGTAGCTCGCGGGTGAGCTTAGCTTCCATGAAAAATGTTATGAAATTTTGCTTGAAGAATGATGACAGCCTAATTAACAATGTATGCAAATATTGGCAAAATGTATCGTTTGGTTTGTCTTAAAGGTAACTTTTATGACAAAAACCTGGAATGTTAATGATTATATGCTTCTAAAAAATAAATAAAACATATGACTATAAGTCTCGCGCCATAAGTAGTCCACAACATTCATTACAAGAAAAGCTAACATATTTTGAATAAAGGGGTTCAGAAAGATGTTATCAGTTATTGAATTTTTTTCAAATTGCTAAAATATCGAATTACAAAAAAAGTGACTCTTTCAATGTATATATTTTTCATTTTATTCAAATATATGCTTCGTGAAATAGTTGGTAAAAAAAATTGGAAATTATTACAGTCAGGATTTGTTGTAATAACAGATTTTCTTATCAAAATGTGGGAAATTAGAAGTTGCGATACAGTTATCTACCAGACAATTGAAATTCTATCATTAAAATGCATTATAAGTTATTCATAGACTTGCATACAAGGTTAATTATATTGTTTAAACATTATAAAGGTAATATCAATATTGAAAAGGTTAAATGTCTGGCTTTATAGTTCGATCAAAGCTTATATACCGTTTTTACTGACTTTTAAGTCATATATCCAAAACGTACATGTAAGTGGACATATAAAATGGGACCGTATATATAACATCACTTATTCTAACCAACTAAGACTCAGCATAAAATGTCCCTTAATTACTGCGTTACGGACTGGCATTCAATAAAATCGACTACTACATTTTAAAAAATATATATATTTGGATTGAATGGGACTCGAACCTAGTACCTTTTGCTAGTCAATCACTCTACCAACTGCGTTATCGAGGAAGCTTATCGACATTTTCTTTATGTACTTTTCTAGTATAAGCACGTGCGGCAAAAATCTATATATCGTCGAGACGCATTTCCGCGTGCCTACAAGAGACCTCTGACTAGTGAAAGTCCTTAGACTATTTGCAGATGACAGCCGTGGTAATTTATAAGAAAATCCATAGTAGTTTAGATACTTAACTTCTTCGAGCAGACCTACAGGCTACCGGGAGATGACACCTTGTAATTTATAAGACAACCCATAGTAGTGTAACCGGACTGCTTTTACCTTCAGCAGTTTGTTACTCAATGCAGTCGGTTGAATATTCACCCAGGTTCTACGGTATTTCTAAATGGATTTTTTGACAAGAGGAGAAAAAGTAAATACAAGGCATAGCTTTTAGTTTGATACTACTAATATCTAATATCAATCTTATTTTATTGAGAATACAACTTTAGATCATAGCAAAGAGAGAGATTAAGTAAATGGAATAGTGAAAGTAAAGCAAAGGAAAATAGCAAGAGTCTAATACAGGTGGACAGCAGGAGAAGAGAGAAGTAAACTATACCTTTGTGTCTCTGAGCCGTACTGAGCCCAGCATAGAGAAAACAGGAAGTTTATACAAAAGAAGCGAACAATAAAGAAGCAGATCTGTACAAAGCAATGCAAATACAGAGAGTTACTGTCTGTATAGCAGACACGCCATGTTCAAAGGGCATTTAGCATAGCTCAAGTAATTAAAAGTACAAAGGCAGATGAGAAGCATGCAGACGGAGATAGAAAGTAGTAGAGTAAAACGTACAGTAGAACCTAATGAATACAGTCATTTCTGCTACAGTAGTTTAGATACTGAATTTCTTCAAGCAGACCTAGAGGCTGCCGAAGATGACACCTGGTAATTTATAAGGAAATCCATAGTAGTTTAGATGCTGAACTTCTTCAAGCAGACTTAAAGGCTGTCAGCAGATAACACCTGATGATTTATAAGATAATCCATAGTAGTTTAGATGATGAACCTTCTCAAGCAAACCGTTGTCAAGGGTTATAAAGCGTTTGAGCTGAGTCTGAGTGTGTTTTCAAGCATTTGATTGGTCAGAATTGCGCCGCTGCTAAACTCTGACCAATCAAATACTTGAGAACGACTTTAGTCTCAACTGAAAAGCTTTATAACCTTGGACCATAGAGTCTGCCGGTAGATGGATAAATGATAGGTTAATGAAATTTCACCCCGATCCGATAAATGTACTGTTCTGAGTATTACTAAAATTCGGGTGACTGTTTCCTATTTTAATTGAATATGGAATACAGTATGAGCGTGATCAGCTAGCCTACGAGGGTAGACTAGAGTACCTAGATATGCAACTAAACGCACGGTTTTCCTACCCTAGTAACTCTTCACCGGTACTCTAGTTCAACCCAGCCCAGCATGAGAGTAGAACAAAATGGCGGAAGAGAGTTCCAGCTTGTTACAGATTAAAATATTATGCCCAAACTTAAATATAAACAAGAATATCGTTCCCAACGATGGATGTTCCCCACAAAGAAAATGCCCAAGGTATAGCATGTTTAGTAGGTGAACACAGTATCACGTTTCATCAACTTACGATGTAACGTTCAAGAGATATGATGCAGAAAAAAGTGAGTTCATTATGAAAAAGGGAGGCAATTCAATATTTGGAGATAACAGAGTTGTAATTCTTGTGTACTGCACTTCTTTTTGTCATCATCTAACACAGTATGAAGTTTCATCCAGTTACAGTGCGGTAGAAAATTTGATTTTTAAAACTTTAATGTAGAAAAAGGGAGATAATTAAATATTGGGAGATGGCACAGAGTTATGGTTCTTGAGTACAGCATTCCCTCTCCCATCTCGTATCACTGTATCAAGTTTCATTAACTTACAATGCAATGCTCAGGAGATATGCTCCAGACACAAGTTTTTTTTAATAGAAAAGGGGAGATAATTAAATATTGGGAGATGACAAATTCATTGTTCTTGAGTACTGCACCTCCTTATGTCATCACCTATCACTGTATCAAGTTCCATTAACTTACGGCGTAGCAGTCAAGAGATATACTCCGGACAAAATTGTTTTGTATTTTGTGAAAAAGGGAGATAATTCAATATTGGGAGATGACAGAGTTACCTTTTTTTGTACTGCACTTCCTTCAGTCATCCTCTATCACTGTTACAAGTTTCATTAACTTTCAGTGTAACATTCCAGAGATATGCTCCGGACAAAATTGTGTTTTATCAGAAAAAGGGAGATAATTCAAAATTGGGAAATGAGAGAGTTACGGTTATTGTGTACTGCACCTCTTCCTGTCATTCTTAATCACTGTTTCAAGTTTTATCAACTCACGGTGTACCGTTCAAGAGATATGCTCCGGACAAAAAAGCGTGACGGACGGACAGACATACAGACAGACGGGCGGATACACGGAAAGACGGACAAAGCGGCGACTGTATCCCCCCTAAAGGGTAGCATATTAAAAAAAAAGCATCACCATTCTTAAACCACTGCATTGGACTTTAGGTTTATACAGATTTGGTAAATAGCGGTCGCCTTCGTTTTTGTTTATAGACTATTTACCCGAGAGTCTCACGCTTGGCATTTGTTTATTGAGAACTAGAGTAGAAATTTGACGTCATACGAGCCTACCCTAGTAGTAACCTAGTAAGTCAGCTAAACTCGCCTTATGTTCAACTTATGAAAGCATCCGAAACTTCCAAGGAATACAATTCAAAAGTAATTTTCTCAGTTAGAATCTCGAAAAAAATACAATGCCAACAAACAGGGTATGTGATCCGTTAAACAAAATGTAAGTATTAATTACTGACTTTTTTAAATTAATTTAATGTAATCAGTTTTTTGAAGGTAAGACATTTAGACTTGGTATCTGATCAAGATACAATCTGTTTGAAACTGTTGTTGTCTTACATTAGAAAATCATATAAGAATTAAGTCTTTTTCACTTCTGAATATTGGAACTCGTTCTAAAAGAGCTTTCTGCATTATTATTTTGTCCTATCGGATGCGGGTTTTTTCTGACGGATAGCAAGTGGTATGATAAGTGTTTTGTTATAATGTCAGTTGGTCACACGATCGATGTTATAATGTCAGTTGGTCACACGATCGATGTTATTATCCCCTGCCGAAAGGCAGAGGGATACTGTTTTAGGTCTGTCCGTCCGGCTGTCCGTGCGTGCGTGCGTCACGTTTTCCGTCCGCAACTGTATCTCCGAAACCGATAAACAGATTTGGATGAAACTTAGTATACATATTTGTCATCATAGGAGCACCGTGGGAAATCAATTTTTTTTCAGAAAATTTTAGGAATTTATGAGTTATCTGCCCTTTTTGTGTTAAAAATGTCCGTCCGTGCGTCCGTCACGTTTTCCGTCCGCAACTGTATCTCCGAAACCGATAAACAGATTTGGATGAAACTTGGTATACTTATTTGTCATCATAGTAGCACCGTGGGAAATCAATTTTTTTTCAGAAAATTATAGGAATTTATGAGTTATCTGCCCTTTTTGTGTTAAAAATGCCATATTTAACAGTTTTTACACTCTAGCAACTACAGTATTCAACATATTTTGTTTATACTTGCACACAATGTCTATAAGTACAAGTTCTTGCAGGTGTGCAATTATTGTAAAAAAAAGGATACTTTTGACAAGAGTTATCTGCCCTTGAAGTACTTAAAAATGCTTTATTTTGATATTTTTTACATACTAGAGCCTATAAATATGCATGGATTTTGAAAAAACTTTCTTGAATTATGTATGGCTATTAATTTTCAAATGAATTTGATTATTGTTGAAAACGGAGAAATGAGTCATGAGTTATCTACCCTTGATAAGTAAAAAATGCCATATTTAACTGTTTTTACTCTCTGGCAACTACAATTATGAATGGATTTAAATGATACTTGCACACAATGTCTATAAGTAAAAGTTCTTTTAGGTGTGCTATTATTGTCAAAAAAGGATACTTGTGGCAAGAGTTATCTGCCCTTGATGTACTTAGAAATGCTAGAAAATGCTTTATTTTAATATTGTTTACATCCTAGTATCTATAAATATGCATGGATTTTGATAAAAAAAATCTTAAACTATGTATGGCTATTAGTTTTCAAATAATTGTTATCATTTTTGAAAACGGAGAAACTAGTCAACAGTTATCTGCCCTTGATGAGTCAAAAAACCATATTTAACAGTTTTTACCATCTAGAAACTACAGTCTTTAATGGATTTTGATTTAACTTACACACGATGTATATAAATATAAGGGTTGCAATTATTGTCAAAATAGGATACTTTGTGGCAAGAGTTATCTGCCCTTTATGTACTTAGTAATGCTCAACATGGCTTTATTGTTTACATGCTATTGTGTACAAATGTGAATGGATTTTGAAAAAAAATAAATTAAATCATATATTGCTATTATTTATAGAATGAGTTCAATTATTGTCGAAAATGTGCAAATTAGTCAAGAATACTCTACCCTTGAAGAGTTGAAAATGTGTTTACACTCTAGTAAATTCTACAGTTCTGAATTTTTTTTAATAATACTTGCACACAATTATAAGTTCTTGAAAGTGTTTAATTACTGTTGAATTTGAATCAAGAGTTACCTGCCCCTGTCATACTTAGATTTATAATGCTACAAACGGCTTTATTTTTTGTATTGTTTAGGCTTTAACATGTACAAAATTGATTGAATGGATTTTATAAAACTTTGTAAAAAGCTTTTGAATGTTGATCTTTAAAGACAATTAAGACAGGTGATCACCATTTGCCCCTTCCTCCCACATTAAAGTTTGCCACTTTCTTCTGGACAATCGCTGCGACAGGGGATATCAGCTCTAAGGTGCTTGTTATGTCAATTGGTCACATGACCCAGGGATATATATATATATGCATATATGTTTATTTATTTAAGTCTCATTCATGTACAAACATTGAATACATATCTTAAAACTAATACAATTAGTACATGCCCATTAATAATTAGAATTATAAGAGACTATCTACAAGTACATGACAACAGTATCATAATCTATTATCATTACATGAATGAAATGCATAAAGGGTAATTACAGAGTAAAAACCAAGTATCAGCCGCTAATTAAAAACAAAGAAAAACATTAGTTAAAAAAGAATTCAGTACCTTTAGATTAAAAGAAGCCCTTATGTGCATTTAAGAAATTGTCTAAAACATCCAAATATCTCTATCGATCTGATAAAAAAAAAAAAAACTTATTAGCAGCTGAAACTTGTAATGGTTAAAACTACAGAGACATTTAAATGGAAAAAACAACAACAAAAATAACAACAACAGTATATTAATTACTTACATAGATAAAACTGACGACGTTTAAGAATATTAAAACAGGTTTTGGCACATTGTCTAACTAAGGGTTGACTAGAGAACAGTAACTTGAGTTGGTTATCTTTACTCAAATTTGAGAAGGGTCATATAAACCAGCTTTTGAGCATAAATCTGATTTAATGTCACCATACATCGGACAGTCTAAAATGACATGCATTTCATCCTCAATCACGTGACAGAAAGGACAGTGGCGTTCATCTAGCCTCAAGTTCTCGTATCTACCCGTTTCAATGCGAATTGGGGCTACCCCACACCTAAACTTACAGAACGATGACCTATGTCTAGGGGGTAGAATCATTTTGCAGTAATCTTCCGTAGAATGGTCTTGCTTAAAAGTCTTATTATTATTATTATTATTATACCAGATTTATATAGCGCTCTTTTCACACAGGGATTGTGCGTTCAAAAGCGCTTTACATGAAATAACACATATGTACCTATAAATCGAGAAAAGACAAAATAACTACAATTAGATCTGAAATAAAACATGAATAAACATATAAAAGACAGTCCCCCAAAACGGCGATCACATTACCCCCATCAATCAGCAATGAACCGACCGGCTAAGTATTGCCGACTGATATAAATAATGGTAGAGCGCCCAATGCAGGCCATCGACAAAACACAAATAACTATAATTAGATCTAAAATAAATAAGAATAAACATACAAAAGACAGCCCCCAAAACGGCGATCACACTACCCCCATCAATCAGCAATGAACCAACCGGCTAAAGATTGCCGACCAATGAAAATAATAGCAGAGCGCCCAATGCAGGCCATCTAATGTAACATAACTAGGAAAAATAGCATGCGACCATAACTGAAAACTCTATAGAAGATCAATGACATGATTAAAAATGGTGAAAGCTGTCCAAGAATTATACCACAGACCCCGCCAGCTGGTTTCAAAAGAGATCAGAGCCATATCCCTACCATCAAAGATCCACAAGTCCTCAATTTGTTGCGACCCCTGCCTGACGCCCCGACTGTGCTATTAATCAAACGCGACCACTCAGCCAAATATTTCTCCATGGTAAGGGTTTCAATTTGAAGAACAAATGACATTTTGGCTATAGGCACAGACAGATTGCTAAACTGACCAAGGCCCAAGTCATTCAATTGCATTTGGACATAATAAAACCAGTTTCGACAGTGGGTTGCTTTCTCCAAGGACCATAACGCAATATGCTTATTAAGACAAAACGTGTTTGTATGAGATTAACGAACCCAATATAATGCCACAGATTTCCATTGCCATTCGTTGCAGTCAAAATGTTTGAAAGTACGCGACACCAGTCGCTTACCGAGCTACTTCAATAAGTGTCCACCTTTAAGGAGTCCTAATATAAGAGAAAACTTTATATAGTAAAATTTCTTTATTTTCTTTCACAGTAACCAGGATTCGATATCACTGACGTCATAATATATATTAGCGCACTTTCCTCGAGGTACCTCTTTAATTATTTATTGAGAATCCTAAAACAAAAAATTAGCTAGCTTTCAATTATTCTCTCTATATATATATAGTTGTCGCGACAATGAACATATAGGATTAACAAGAAAAAAGTCGCCGAACCTGAAACCATGAATACCAAATTCCGATATAGTATGCACAATAAGCTTTTAAGATGATTGATCCTTGAACATTTTACAGTATTAAATGTCATTCTTTTCCACTAAACGTGTAAACGCTAAAATATTTTTCCACGGTAAAGAGTTTGAAGCCGAATCATGCTTTAAACCGTTTGCCATTTAGATTAAAATAAACATTCAGAGTTGTCATGAAATTGTCATGTTCTACATTTTATTACAACGCGCATTGCTTTTGTTACATTTCAACGGGAACAAACAAGTTGTTCGCCAATGTATAAAATAAAAACACTAAAGCGTCAACTTAAAAGGAGACTTGTGGTTTGATGTAATATGCAATGTGGCAAATCAAGAAAGGTATAAGTCGTTTGGTGGCTATGGAAACTAACGTTTTTATTAATATCTGTTATTTTCATTAATATCTTTTAAACAATAGAGAGGTTTTCTGCTAGATTTAAAGGTAGTGGGCAAAGCATGAAATGCACATGCCAGGCTTGCCGAGCCATGGATTTACTCTACATTTGTGATTACATTGCCCTTATATAGATGATGACATGTCCTTTATAAGTAGATTTAGTAACAAAACCACGTGACTTCCACCTTCCAACAAAACTAAAGCAAAGAAACTGCTAAAAAGGTGGCATTGTTGATAAGAATATATTTTAAATTGGCAAAACTCATTTTCGCAATGGTATACGGGAGCAATGAAACTTTCTTTTCACAACTTTTCTCATATTTGTGTGATAAATGAGATACATGTATTTGGCAAAACGTTAGTTTCCATAGCCACCAAACGACCTATAAAGTACACCAAACCACATGCAAAGTTCACTCCTAACTTTTAGCTTTAGTTATTCGACCATATATTTGCCATAGCACGTTCGATAGGATTTCTTTAGAGTGGTCATAAAAACCATACCTTTACAGAACGCAGATAGAAGATGTGAATAATAAATGCCTTTTGAAACCATGGGGAGTGAATAATACGCACAAATGATCTGATGCGCGTCGTAATGCGGTAGATCGATAATGTTATGTTTGGGTAGGTAAACCCGTATGCGGAGCCCCCGATGACCTTTTTCTTAGCCACAGTTCGTGGGCTTAATTGCCAAAGGGTATGTTTTTTATTTGTTATACAGAGGTTATTCCCCTCTGCCAAGAACTAAAAGGAAGGCAGGTCAGAAGTGTGTATCCCATATGCGCTGTTTGGCAACATTTGAATTGTCATCTTCATGATCTAATCTCATCTTCTTTCATCATTCACTGGTGCTTTATAACGTATTATGTGTCCGTGTGTCGTTAACACCAGGGGCCCGTTTTACTAAACAACTTACGCAAATATTTTGCGTAAGTCACAATCGTTTAAATCTTATTTTTCGATCATAAACGTTTGCAAACAGCAAATAGCCTGATCAGAGGACGCGCTAAAAGCGTGTCCTCTGATCTGGCTATTTGCTGTTTGTAGCAAGTGATAATGAAATATATAAATTAAAATTTAAATTTTGACTTACACAAAAATTTTGGTTAAGTAGTTTAGTAAAATGGGCCCCAGCTCATCCATTCATCCGTCTACGTAGACTATAGTGCTTAGCCATTGATATTACAGTTAAACTATGATATTTAGTCAGTTGAATAGGAATTACTATTGTTTTGCGCTTATTATAGTTAATCAGCGTTTTATAATGCACATAACAAGTATACACGAATTTATACTTATATGAAAGTGAATAACATTTTGCCGTAGGAGGAAAGTATTCTTTCCACTCTCCAATAATCCGCTTTTGATCGTCGACGAAATGGTGCCCGATCTACAGGGTGTTCCAGCAAAATCTGAGCCCTTGTTCAATGGTATATTTTTCCTAAAGACACTGATACTTTAAATCATATGTAGTTTTGTAGATACATCTTTCTGCCAAGTTGCATATTGATATATGCATTGGATTTAAAGTAAAGAGTATTTTAATGAAAACCCCTAAAATGCATTATAACATAATATTATGCACGACAACTCTTTGCACTGTGAAAGCATAATCTAAACAATATATATGCAACTGTTTTATTATTTACCTGTTTACGTATCAGTTGTTTTAGAAGTCAACGCATATCCATGCTGCACATGCAAATTGAGTCTACTTATTCGTCTGGGGCCCGTTTTACTAAACAACTTACGCAAAAATTTTGCGTAAGTCAAAATAGTTTAACTCTTATTTTTCGATCATAAACGTTTGCAAACAGCTAAAAGCGCGTCCTCTGATCTGGCTATTTGCTGTTTGTAGTAAGTGACAATAAAAAATATAAATTAAAATTTAAAATTTTGTCTTAAGTAGTTTAGTAAAACGGGCCCCTGTTCTTTTTTCCCGTTAAATATTGATAACCAATTGCCTGTCATTTGAGCGTATTTCAGCATGATCGTCAGTGCATATGACACAAACGGTGGTAACGAACCGTAACATATGTTATCCCTTATCCTGCGGTGATGTCGTCTGCTTTGAAATTGTCGTCTGCAACGTTTGTTAAATTTATATTTATACATTTTTTAAGTAAAGAAACCCAAAGAAGAGTGTCAAAGAGTTTGGATCCAGATCAGACACCGCGTTACGCGATGTCTGATCTGGATCTAAACTGTTTGCAAAAATCAATAAAGTCGCGACCAGCAGGCAAAGGGTTAAATTGTTTTTGTAAAAATTTCGTCAGATGATTCTTGTCAATTAGTTTGCGCTGTTTTTAGCATTACCAATTAAATTGTACGACTTATTTTTTATTTTAAACAGAGCATTTATACATTGTCAAGCTATTTTGAAGTATTCGTGTCATTCAGAGACCTTGTTATGAAAATGACATTTAAATATTACATTGGCTGTTTCATTTACACAAGAAATGCGTCCATATGTCACAGATATCTCCCATTCAGCTGAAAATCGTCCTCCAGCTCCCAAGAGAAAAAAAGAAATGTGTCCACAGGTCACAGATGCCGCCAATGTTGAATAAGAGAGCGGACATGCTTAACTGATTCAAGGGCCCTAACTTAGAAATGCATAATGTGATTCATCTGATTATCGAACTTAATCGAGATATTATGGGTTTAAAAATTGTGAAGAAGTTTGTTAAAAATCATTTGAAAACTGATTAAGTGAGAGAGCGGACATGTTAAAAAAATGGTAATTTCACAGATTCATGGCCAATAACTCAGAAAAGCCTAATGCAATTCGCCTAGTTATCAAACTTTACCGAGATCTTATCCGTATAAACAATTTGAAGAAGTTTATTGAACATCAATTGAAAACTGTTTGATTTAGAGAGTGGGTATGCGTAAGCAATGCAAATTTTACTAATTCAGTTGCCAGAACTCAGAAATGCCTAAAGCGATTTGTCTGGTTATCGAACTTGATCGAGATATTAAGCCTAAAAACATTTTGAAAAAGTTTGGTAAACATCATGTGAAGACATCTCCCGACGACCTTTCGATCATAGCACCTAACCAGCTATCAAAGCATGCGGCCACGTGCAAGTTTTGTCCTTTACTGCTATCTTGTCTAGGGATATACTCACCCAAGCGTTTCATGTGTGGCCCGCACCTTAAATTTGTTAGATTGGTTAGTAAAGCCCATTGAAAAATCCCTTGAGTGTGAGTATGTGAGGGCCTCTCTAGACAACTTCAGATACGTTACCTGTAATTTCACACCAACTGAGATTGGTAAACCTGGTGAAAGCTTGTGAATCACGCTATATCTCGCCTATCGAATATAATGGGGTGGTAGTCCATGAAAGGACTGAGGAAAAGTCTTTTAAAACTATTTGAGTTAGAGAGCATAAACGAAAAAATGCAAATTTCTACCGATTAAAGGTTATGGCTCACAAATGCCTGATGCGATTTATCTGGTAATCAAATATGACCGAGTTTCTAGGCTACAACATGTTGATGAAATTTGGTGATCATCAATTAAAAGCTAGTTGAGATAGAGAGCGGACAAGGTTAAAAAAATGCATTTTCTTCAGATTCAAGGGCCACAATCCAAAAATGCTTGGTGCGATTTGTCTTGCTATCGAACTTGATCGAGCCATAATGCCAATAAACATTTTGAGAAAGTTTAGTGAACATCAATTGAACACTAGTTGAGTAAGAGCGGACAAGGTAAAAAATGCAAATTTTACCGATTCTAGGGCCATTACTCAGAAACTCATAATGCGGTTTGTCTTGTTATCGACTTAATCGAAATATTATGCCTATTGTAAAAATCAATTAAAACTAGTTGAGTTAGAGAGAGGACACGGTAAAAAATGCAAATTTTATCAATTCAAGGGTCATAACTCTGAAATGGCTGATGCGATTTGTCTGGTTATCGAACTTATTGAGATATTAACGGTCAAAGGATTCACCACATAATTATGGTTGATCTTCACCTTTTTCAATTAACGCCCTATCTAATAAGTTTTGGATAGCTTCTGAAACAAAGGCACCATTTAAACGTGCTGGTCAGTTGTTTTTAATAAACAATTAGTTGGGCTGTGTGAATAGCGGAATGTTGTAACCGTTTTTATTACATCTAGAATAAAATCGTTAGTACCTACAGATCGCCAACAGGAGATACTTTTTTAACCTATTTCTGACAATTATGCCTTTTTTGACCTTGTTCAAATTCATAGAAATTATGTGTAAATCAGTCTAAATAAAAAAACTCATCTTTGACAAGTTCTTTACTTTCTGGTCGGCATGGACTCTTTTTCGCCAGTGGATGTTGCCCTGATATGGGGACAGTCCCTGCGGAAATGAGAGAACTCTCCGCAAGCGAAGTATAGCCCTAGGGCTGGTCTGTAGCTGTCAACGCGCCCGGAAGCTGGGCCGTAACCTCTGACGTTACTGTGGCTGATGGTGAAGCTTTGACCACGAAAAGGCCACCCTCGTCCAAACGTCTGATAACTGCCAGGATTTGATGTTTGGGGAAACCACGAGTTAGAAATGCCAGCACCATAGTTAGAAGTGCGAGTGCTGCTCCTGCCACGTGACGTTTTGCGCTTCTTGAGGGCTCGCGTCTCCGCCTTGAAGATTTTAGACTCATCCTCACTCCCACTGGCAATGAGGTTTGGTTCATATTACCTCACGGCCTCCAGCCACCGGCGGAGGTATCAGCTATGCCAATATGAATGTCTCTCAAGCGTAGCTTCTCCTCACCCCCCCCCCTCAACTGTTCTACACAGTAGTCAAGTTCCTCGTGCTCAACAGCTCACAGTGCTTGCTTTACAGTGACCAACATTTCACCATTAAAGTCATATTGAGTTGTGTTACCTTGAAACCGCCACTGTAGGTATTTTTCAGCTTTCAATTGTTTCACCTTCTTGCCACATAAACATAAATAATATACCAAGTTAAAGTCTACTTTCAGTCCGAATGACCGCTCAGCCGACTGTACATATACTCCCCTGATCATCGAGCCATCTTGCCTATGAGCACTGCTAACATATGGCGCAGTCAAATGCAGCCGCAGTACCGACTCAGACCCTTCACAGGTACCCATTTTAACCCCTGGGTGGAGAGGAGCAATTCGCGGTACATGTCTTGCTCAAGAACATTCCTGTACATCATCGGGGATTCAGAAAAATCCCCTAGTCAGACCGCTGGTCCGGCGGGGGATCGAACTCACGACCCCTGGTACCGTAGTCCAAGGTGTTAACCATTGGGCCACTACCGCCGACATGTGTATCCCTCACCTACTGCTTTAAGTTGCTAAGTTCCGACATAACAGAAAGCTGGTTTTGTACGTCGTTGCTACCCGCGGTTATGTTAACCCTTATCCTGCGGTGATGTCGTCTGCTTTGAAATTGTCATCTGCAACGTTTGTTAAATTTATATTTATACATTTTTTAAGTAAAGAAACCCAAAGAAGAGTGTCAAACAGTTTGGATCCAGATCAGACACCGCATTACGCGGTGTCTGATCTGGAAGTTAACTGTTTTCAAAAATCAATAAAGTCGCGACCAGCAGGCAAAGGGTTAATAAACTCGAACTAAACAACACGTCTTAAACAGTCAGGAGTCCAGAGCTGAATGACCACTTTGGAAATAAGTGCATGCGTAGACGTGTTCTGATGAGAAATAGATTTTCTTCTAATTCATTTGAATAAAACGAAGAAAATTACTTAACTCCTCGTGATTAATTTAGCGATAAAAGTAATTCTGTTTTAACACATGATTGGACGAGTTGTCATGTACTGAGAGGGGTATATCATCAGCAGATACGCCTGTGACAGATGCTTTCAAATAAAAGAGAGACTTATGATGACAATCAAAAATATTATAAGTCCTAAGACTGAACCCTTAGGAAAACAAGATAGAACTTGACACTTTCCAAAACTTATACCAGACACTTCATTTTGAGAAACCAAAACGAGCTATGAAAATATGAAAGTTCTATTATCACATAAAAAAGAAAAAATATGATATGATTAAAACGTTGTTGACATAAAAAGGATTAACGTTAAAGAGTATACACATGCGTGAAAGTTCTCAATGCAGAATAAAAAAGTCAAACGTATTGAAATCAGTACGGTAATTGAGAACTTGGATACCTGAGAACATGCAACGTTTCATTAAGACGCAGTTTTGGTAAGTTTGGTTGAACCCTTTACTCCATAGAAGTTAGAAATCTGAATTTAGGGTGTAAGTGAAGCAGTCAAGCAGAATGTGTTGGAAGGAACAGTTTGCTTTATACTGGTGTCTCCTATTCCCGGGAAGGGGGTCCTTAGCATATATTTAAAGCACGTAAATTGCTATTAATGATTCTTCTTTGAGGATTAAAAACCAGTTGAAACTCCGAATAAAGTAGAACATCCATAAAATAGTAATAGTTAACTACTATCTAGGTCATTTCTATTTTTGAATGTACCATCCTGCATGATATGAATCAGTCAAATGTTTTTTTCCGTAATATCGGGGCTTCCGATTGGTTGTCAACGTGTGTTGCTATGTAGGGGGTAAACTCTTCAGTTCAGATAAGTTTTTTTAGAGTCACTTAAAATCTATTATGTGGGAAAGTTCTGCGTCCGTGGAATTATATCTTTTTTGTTTATTGAGATTAACTATGTACTAGCTTTGAATAAATGATAATATGCAACAGGTTTAACATGTGAAATTCGAAAAAAGAGATTTCACATCTATATTTTGATGTTCTATGGGTCCATACAACATTTTCAACAGACATTTATCGGAAATAATTTTTTTATGTATTTCCGGATGTCATCCGTCTTTTGTAAGCCCTGAGTTTAAGAAAAACCCTGAGAATTCGAGAATCGGCGATACTTGCGTTAGTCTTTAACCCTTTCCCTTATAGAAGCGACTTTTAGCGGATATGATTTATTCATCCGTTGAAGAAAATAGTTCCAATTTAATCAGCAATGAATATGTATTATAGGGAATATTTTCTATATTATAGCACATGATAGCTTAAAGCAGGCTGAAAGTAAATCAGAATGCGCCCTAAGGCGCATTCTGCTTTACTTTCAACCTGCTTTAAGTAGTCACCTATCTTAAGTACTAGAAATAGGCTATGGGGTAATGGGTTAAGCAACTATATGCATGGAAGGTTGAAAATAAGCTTTAGAGTAATGGGTGGTAATGAATAAATAAAAATATAACTATAGAATGGATGTGTGAGGTATACACAACGGAAATATAGAATATGTTATACCTGTGAACTTGAAACATATCAAGTACAGTGCGACTTTTACTGATTGACGCTATCAAAAGATTACATTGGTCAAATGAAACAGTATACATTTAGAGATGGGTACAGTTTATGACATTTGCAAGACTGATTAAAAAGATAAAAAATAAGCTGTATAATATTTTATAAGCAGGAAAAGTAGACCGTCAGAAGGCTGAATGGTGTTTCCAACACTTTAACCCTTTCCCTTTTAGCGGATATGATTTATTCATCCGCTGAAGAAAATAGTTCCAATTTAATCAGTCATGAATATATATTATAGGGAATGTTTTCTATATTCTAGCACATGATAGCTTAAAGCAAGCTGAAAGTAAAGCAGAATGCACCATGAGGCGCATTCTGCTTAACTTTCAACCTGCTTCACGGTGAATAAACGTACACAGGATATAGACACCGAAGTGATTAGGAATTGAAAGCGAAAGTAGCGATGTGAGTACTTTCATTACGTTTATCTCTAAAATCGTCTTACAAATAAAGTAAACATGAATTGCAAGATAGTCTGTAGACATATGTGACCACACTGATGCCAGGAATATAAATAAATTCACCTGGAAGACTGAATAAAAAGCTTTAATCACTGGCCATAGTCGCATCTTCGTCAACGTTTGTCATTATTTTCGCTGTTTATACACGTTATACAAAAAAGTGAATCGACAGTTCGATTTATTTTTCAATTCAAAGTAATTGTGCAAAATCTGCTTAAAATCAGACCAACAATAGCTGAGATATTTGACGTCAAACCGATAGGACGTTGTACTGGGGATAGTATATTACTGTACCGGGGATAGCATTTCCAAAAATATTTCTGTACTGGAGATAGACGAATATAAAATATGAAACTAGGGTCACTTTTCGAGAAGTACGAAGTATTGTAATAATAGTCAGCGTGTATAAACAATACATACATCTTCATAGTCCATCAGATGTGTACAGTTAGGGACATCGAGCTAATGTTAGACTTCAGGCGCTGTCCCTCACAGTACACAGGCGTTAAGGGTCATCATTGAGAGGTTTTATTAAACCCCGACGGATTTTGTTGGGCATCAAATATCTCAAAAGGTAAGGCATTGTTAGCTCACCTGAGTCAAGGGCTCAAGGTGAGCTATTGGGATGGCCCTGTGTCCGTCGTGCGTCGTCCGTCGACGTTAACAATTGCTTTAAATGACACCATCTCCTATACCTCTTGACAGATTTCAACCAAACTTTACAGGAATGTTCCTTGGGTCAAGCTTTTTGAATTTGTTTTAAAGAATTAAAAACAATGTAGAACTTTGGTTACCATGGCAACCAAAGTGAAAAAATAAGGAAATCTTAAAAATTATTCTTGTCTGACACTACAAGGGTCAGAGCTTAGATATTTGGCACATATCATCATCAACAGATCCTCTATCAAGTTTGTTCAAATTATGCCCCTGGGGTCAAAATTGGCCCCGCCCCGGGGGTCACAGTTTTACATGGAGTTACAGTGGAGAATCTGTTATTCTTTCCCGTTTATGCTTACGCATGCGGAAACGAAACGCAAACGAAACGATAAACGATAAACGCGTTTTGCGTTTATAAGTGAGTTTTGCGTTTACAAACGCGTTTATAAGCGGATTTTTGCGTTTCATTCGGCATACCTTTGTTTTTATCGAGACCGATCAATTATACGAATGAAAAAAAAACCGAAAGGTATTTAAAGAATTACACTGGGTTTATAGTATCTTCTTATGGCTACATGTATGCTTAGATTAAACTGTAAGTGATTGGAGATACATATCCTATATACACAGTTTGACAGGGTGTATGTATTTCTAATTGGTGATTGCCTGAGGCCTTTCACTGAGATACCTGCTGTGTATAAGTCAGGCTTTACTATCTCCCATATATGGTGATGCTGATGCAATCACCAATAATTGACATTCCGGTCATGCTAAGTAACTCGGCGTTTGATCTGGATCGAATCATTGATGCAGACAAGAAACTGAGTAACACGGCGTATGATATAGATCCAAGCATTGGTTCAGGTCAAATGATTAGTACATCGGCGTCTGATCTGGCTCAAATCAATGATACTGATTGAAAATCTGCCCTTTTGTAAATTGCATCACTTAAACAGTTAGTCAATATATTAAGATAAATACTGTTCTTCATCTACGCAAAATGCATTTCTCAACATCGCTCACTTTATTGCGATCTTTGAAAACATTTTCTATGTACATGTAGATGAGACGCCGATAAGTTCGCCATATAATCAAGATCTAAACTGATGTACATTAACGAACGAATAAATATTTTGATAAAATATCAGACAGATTGGATCTCCGTCATAATGCTGAGTGGCTCGGCGTTCCAACGAGATCTTAATTGTTAAATATTTGTTATATTAATTAACTCCGTTTTGATATTTATGCAAACGGGTTGAATCTGCGCCTGGCTGTTTCAATTTTCAATTACCCTGGAGGAGTTACGGGTTAAATTAGTAAAACGTTAGATCTGCATTACATCAGGATCCAAACTGACAGCTTTGATCAAGTCAAATTAGATCTACTTTATATGATAGTTTTACACTAGCAGTTTGGCTGTAGTTGAGACGTCAAATAGCTCAGTTCTCATTTTTACAATTTGGATCTAGATGAGATGCCGTTTTGGGACTGTAAAGGTAATTTTACTTTGATTATAAAGTATAATAGTAAAGCTGTTGACACAGGCTCGCAGACTTGATTTGCTACCCCTAATTACGATTATTCTTACTTTTGATAAGCCGAAGTTTTATTACCCCGTACCCGGTTGATGACGCAACGAGCTGTCACACGAGGAGCAATTATCGAGCCCTTGCTGTCGGATCATGTAGTTATACTTTAGTAAAGATAGATAAGAGAGTATAGTGGTAATGTACTAAGTGATTATTGGTGTGATATGTAAATTACCGATGTATTGTACGCTGAAGAGAAATACATAAATATAATCTTTATTTACATCTCATTAAAACAAGTTTATTTGTTTATTTAAGTCTCATCATGGTAACAATACATATACAAGTACAGACATACACTTAAAAACTTGCTTCATGTGATCTCATTAAAACATGTGATTTAATGATTCTTTTGGATATATTTGACCCGACACGACCAGGTAGGTGTGTAGATGACATTGTGTTATTTTTTTAAGTATATTCATTTGTTGTAAGAATGGACCTAACGGGGTCTAAACAGTTTTTATTCCATTTATAGAATTTAGGACACATTAATGAGTGGATTAACAACATAACTATATGGAACATTCGCGAAATTTAAGGATATATTTATGGAATTTCGCATAAATATGTGTGTGAATAGATATAAGAGAACTTCAAGTGCTCGTGCTTAGTGTCAAAAAGTGCATATCCTGATCAGTACGTCTTATAAGCTGCAGATCCATTGGAATGAAACTGCTCATTATTAATCAACTAATGTAGATCCAGACCAGCCTGTGCAACAGACACAATACAGATCAGACTGTGCACAATTTGATCATAGTAGCTCGGCATCTGATCTTGATCCCAATATTAATGCGTAGCAGATGCTCAGTAATGTAACGGTTGATCTGGGTCCAAGCATTTAACAAATATTTCGGTTGGAACAAAAAGCACCACCATATTTTTAAACGAAATACAGATCGTCGAATTTAACGATCTACTGAGATATATCGCTTTACAAAACACAATCCGCACAACTTATAACTAGATATAAGACTTTTTATGGTACAGAATGAGAAAGTACCATTATTACGTTGTTTAAACATCAAATATAACCTGCGCAGCGATAAATTCACTATTGACTTATAAGTGCGTTTAAACGCACTTACAAACGCACTTATAAGTCAATAGATAAACGCGTTTCAAACGCGTTTAAAACGCACTAAGTGGGAAAGAATAACAGTTTCTCCACTGTATGTAGTGAAATTTTCAAACGTCTTCTTCGCTGAAACTAATATGGCCAGAGCTTTTATATTTGGCATGGTGACACTTCTAGATGACCTATACGAATATTGTTCAAATGGTTCTGGTCGGTTCATATCTAGGTCACAGGAGCTAAAAATAGATTGTTTTCAATGAAAACATAAAAAATCTTCTTGTCAAAAACTACAAGGGCCAGAGCTTAAATATTTTGCACATAGTAATCCCCGCTGGGCATCGCCAACGGCGCCATTTGCGCAAAAAAAATAATTCTGGCGACAGAAATTTCGAATCGGCGAAAGTGTCTGGCGCCGAGAAATTTCGGAATTGTCGCCGTATAATAGTACAGTTTATTTTCTCGCCGACTCTAAAAATCTTAAAATTGGCTTCAGAGTTCGGCTAATCCATACACACGCTTAGCCTATCACCAAACGCTACTGATGCGTGTAAACACATTACGCAATCGTCGATAACGGCATATGTAATGGCAGGCTGCCAAACAATGTTTGACCACACGTGCCGAGATTGCTTTTAATGTGTTGTAGATCTAATTGGTTTTCAAAATAAGTGATTGACAGGTTCGCCCCGAATCGGAGACCTTTTCAACGACAATTTTTAGAAGCGGTGATGCGAAGGATAAAGATCTATGTCGCCGATACGGGTCGGATTAAAATCAGATAATTATCCGTAAGTTCTGGACAAACACACATTTTATATGAAAGCTGATCAGAATTTATCATTCATGAATTGATTTCCACCACAAAAAACTTTGTATATTCACGTAACAACAAAATACTTCGAAAATGATACCGTTACAAAATGCTTACTCTTTCTAGATCTACTCCATAGATAGAAATCTAGACCATTTGAACTACTTCATTTATTCTCTCAAGAAAATAGATATAGTTCCAGTTTACCTTTACTACACTAGTAGTCATGAATGAATGATATATATAAGAACCATAAGAAATAGTTCTTATATCCTAGCAGATGTAAGATCTAGCTTAAAGCAGGCTTAAACTTTTACTGAAGCAGAATGCTCCTGAAGAGTATTCTGCTTAATTTTCAGCCTAGATGCTAGAATCAGTATTATAAAAAGTATATCTCTGGGTGAAAATTGTCTCTGTCTTAGTGGTCTATAGACTTATCTAGATTCACTGATTTAAAAAAAATCGCGAAAAAGGTGTGGCGAAAAAAGCTCCCTATTTGGCACCCCAATCCCCCTATTAAAATGACAAAATCTCCCTATTTGGGTCCAAGAAAATATCACATGTATGTATAACATACATAAAAAAAATGGCGAAAAATTTGGCTCCAAAAATATTATTTTGGCGCAAACTTTTTTCATTTGGCGCAAGTGCTGGCGCAAGAAAATTTTAAGCCAGGGTGAACCCTGTAGTATCTTCTACAGGTCCACTATCAAGTTTATTCAAATTATGCCCCTAGGGTCAAAATTGGCCCCGCCCCAGGGTCACAGTTTTACATCGAGTTATATAGTGAACATTTCAAACATCTTCTTCTCTGACACTAATATGGCCAGAGCTTTGATATTCGGTATGGTCACACTTCTGAATATCCTTTACTTATTTGTTCAAATGGTTCCGGTCTGTTGCATATCTCGGTCACATAAGCTAAACATAACTTTTTTCTATAAAAACTTAACAAATCTTCTCGTAAAAAACTATAAGGACCAGAGCTTCGATATTTGGCACATATCATCATCAACAGATCCTCTATCAAGTTTGTTCAAATTATGCACCTGGGGGCAAAATTGGCACTGCCCCGGGGTCACAGTTTTACATAGAGTTATATAGTGAACTTTTCAAACGTCTTCTCCTCTAAAACTAACATGGCATTTGCCTCAGCTTTGATATTCGACATGGTGACACTTCTAGATCATGTCCTTTACCTATTTGGTTCAAATGGTTCCAGTCTGTTGCATATATAGGTCACATGAGCTAAAAATAGATTTTTTTTCAATGGAAACTTAAAAAAATCTTCTTGTCTAAAACCCTAGTACCCTGATCTTAGATATTTGGCACATAGAATCATCTATAAGTCCTCTATCAAGATTATTCAATTTTAATTATGCCCCTCGGGTCACAAATGACACTTCCTGGACATAAATCATTATCATAGCAAACAGCTTGGACTGTTATTACCTATAATTATACATACCCGCTTTTGTTGTACTAGGAGTACCTTGGACTCATTCGCTCAAAATTTACTTTGTCGTTGTAGATATCGGTAAATTTTAAACACGATTTGTTAGTGCGTTTCCAATGTCTAATATAAGGAATTTTGATAAAAACTAAAACCCAAACACAATTTTAATGGTCTAAGTTGCCGAGTGGGTATTGTCTGTTGTTATTATAATGGTGTCTTAGCGTACTGAAGGATGCTTGAGTATAATTCGACCGTTGCCATAGTGGGTTATTTTAACACGGGCTTGAATGTTTAATTCTTTCCCGTGTTACTAATGATCTTGTCATAGAATTTTTGCTAAATGTTTTACATGTATTTACTTACTGTGCTGGTGGTCTTTTTGATTGTGAGGTTGTGGAACAGGGTTTATATTTTATGTACACTGTTTGTCTTTATAGGTGAATATAGGAGATAAGTGTGAGGTTGGACGCCCCTAAACCCAGGTTTAACCCCCCCCCCAGTGGTTGTTAATAATTAATTAATTTATAGTTGGTTATTGATTGCTACTGACCGTACCAAGGCGGGCTCCTATGTTCACTTTGCTTTATGTTTGTCTTGCGTGTTGTTTTCTATTTAGTGTGTAGATGAGGGAATGGTATTGCGTGTGTGTGTGTGTGTGTGTTTGTTGTGGTATGACTGTGTGTGTGTGTGTGTTCTGCTTGAGAGGTGGATGTATTGTTTGTGTTACGTTTCCTGCTTGAGTCTTTCGTATTTATTTATCAATTATTGTACGTAATAAATTAGTATGGTAATTTTATTTTGCCGATTTTTTTTCAGCTATCCGATGATTAAACCACAGAATGACAGAAATTTCTACCCCGTAGAAAATACCAGCTATACGGTATATGTTTCTACTCGAACCGTAGTTTCGGAGCTTGAATATCTTAATTTTTCTCTCAAAAGTATATCTATTTAAAACAGTGTGGAGCCTAATCAGACTTGTTATGAAAATAGACGAAGAAATTACCCAAGGATAACTGACAGTAAATTTTGATGCAAATGGACCAGTAGTTTAGAAATTTTTGGTTTTATCGCATATATAGGCAACACCATTGTTTTGTAAAATATTGCAGAGCCTTATGTGCTAGCAATACAGATAGACCGATACACCCCCCCTCCCACACACATACATTGAAGCAGCATCAACCAAAGATTAATTGACAACAATGTTCAATGAAACCGGTCTCAGAGAAGAAAATCGTTGGCAACACTCCTTGAAATCCTTTCGGCAAGTGCAAGTACTAAGAAAACTGTGCATTGTCAATGCTTAATAATGGCTGTTTTTATTGAAATAGAAGTAGTATGACGACATCTAGAAACTTAAAGGAGAACGGTGCAGATCATGATCAAAATACGGATGTGCAGGCTGCTCCAGATATGCACTGGTCGCAAAAGTAAAGTCTAATTTTGGCTCATACATATATAGATGAACACGTTGTATGTTTTTACCTTGAAAACCAGTGTTGTGTGAAGGGTTGCGCATTGTTGGTATATGAGTAACTACAAAATAGCCGAGTCCAAATAGCAGGGATTCTTTCCAGAATGCTTTGATAATTTATATTTTAATATGTTAAATACATTCGACATGTATTTCACCACAAACTATCGTATAAAGGTGTAAGATGGGAAAATGATATGTCATAAATTTAGTGGCTTTGGACTTAACTTCCTAGAAAAATGAAGAGTATCCATTATTTCGTATGCTGGAAACGTAACAGCATGTAGTTTGCCATAAAAATCAAACGCAATGTACCATAATACCTTTTACGACACAAAACAATAAGTTTTCGTGAGGCTATCCCCAGTACGGCCTACCACTATACCCAGTACAGTACATAACCGTTGGACACTATCCCCAGTACATTTGGCGGTCGGTTTGACATGGTATATCTTAGCTATTATGGGTCGATTTTTAAGCAGCTTTTGCATAGTTACATTTAAATGAAAAATAAACAGATATGTCGATTCACTTTTTTGTATAACGTGTATAAACAGCGAAAAAAATGACAAATGTTGACGAAGATGCGACTATGGCCAGTGATTAAAGCCTTTTTATTCAGTCTTCCAGGTGAATTTATTTATATTCCTGGCATCAGTGTGGTCACATATGTCTACAGACTATCTTGCAATTCATGTTTACTTTATTTGTAAGAAGATTTTAGAGATAAACGTAATAAAAGTACTCACCTCGCTACTTTCGCTTTCAATTCCTAATCACTTCGGTGTCTATATCCTGTGTACGTTTATTCACCGTGTGCTTTAAGTAGTCACATATCTTCAATACTAGAAACAATGCTATCAGGTAAAGGGTTAAGAGCAAATAATGTTTAACCATTTAGTATAATTACAGCCATAACTGCATTCATTTGAATAGCCACTGGAATGTGTCTCATGATGTACATGTACTCGTTTTTGACATTTCAGTTTACAATATGAATGTATGACTGACATATTGAGAGGAAACTACAAACTGTTGAAAAAATTTAAAGTACAAGGGGCATTGCTCTTTTCGAATAATCGGATAGGAACCAAATTCAAACATGACCTGCATAATTATAATGGTTATGTACCTGTATTCAAATTTTCAATTTAGAACGTCAAGTTATGACTTGGTTAATAAGCAGAAACCACAAACTGTAGGAAATATCCCAAGTCCACGGGGCAGTTTTCTGTCAAAACTTGTTTGACCTACATAAAATTCTAAAAAACCTGTGAATAGCCATGGTATGTCTATAAACTAAATTTCAATTCCAAATGTCCATGGATTGGTGTAATAATAAGCGGGAACCACACATTATCATAATATTTCTTAGTCCAAGGGGCATTACTCAGTCAAAACGTATTCAACCGACACCAAATTCTAGTTTGACTTTTGTTTTGTTATGATATATAGTAAAAATATCATTTCGAAATGTCAATGCATGATTGAGATAATGTGTGGAAGTCATATACTGTCAGAAAGTTTCTAAGCCCAAGGAGCATAACTCTGTCAAAACAGGCCGAAATCAAAATTAAACTTGACCTGTGCAATGTTATGATGCATTTATAAACAAAATTTCAATTCAAAATATCAATGCATGAATGACATAATTAGCGGAGACAAGAATTGTTGGAAATTTTCTAAGTCCAAGGGATATAATTCCGTCAATTTATTGGAAGATCAATGACAACAATTGGTCTCTATAGAGTGTTATTCAGTTATCTCGACTATTTGACTCATTGACCTCGTTTTTAACTCAACATAGCGCCAATTATGACTCAACCTTTTTTTTTATTATAGCAGACACATAACGTTTTTAAGTTTTACTTTTAGCCATATAAGAAATACAAGTCCCATCTATCTGCGGCAATTTGTCGAAGATTAGAAAGGTACATGTATTTTACTAATTTAGTAGCGGCCCGCCATGGATCATATGTCAAGTAATTTTCAAATTGTGTCAGTAGTTATAAGATTATCACGTGTGTTGCTTTTTAACATACGTTTGCCCATATATTCCTTTGAAAGGAAAACTAGCCGACCCACCGACAGCCATGTTTTTGAAGTTGAGAACTTGTATGCGAAATATTGTAAAAGTTCGTCAATGGACCATTTATTTATGATTCAGTTTTCAAATCTGGCAACTTTCACGCAATATTGTATTTGGACATTTAACTTTAGCTGCCCCCACCCCCTCCCCCTTTAGGAAAAAGGAAGACAGTTAGCTTGCAGTGAATTAGCAGGTTTTTATTTAAATACCAGTAAAAGACAGTTAGCTTGCATTTTTTAAAACCAGTCTTCAGCAGCGAAAATGCAGTGAAATGAGCCGAAACATGCAAATGAGCTAACAGTTTAAGCAGTCTTAAAAAACTGCAAAACAACTGCAGGGCGTGGCGTTACGAGTTTTTACCAGTTATATAAAACTGCAAATTAACGGGTAACTCTTTAAAAAAAGTGTGTTTCATAATCAGTAAAAGGCCATTTGGCAATTTTTAATCAGTTATTTACCATTTTTTAGCAGTGAACATGCAGTGAAATCAGCTGAAATATGTAAACGAGCTAGCAGCTTGTTGTAAAAACAAACTACAAAATAACTGAGGTCCAATGGATTAGCAGATTTAAACCAGTTATATGACATCATGCAACTGGAAGAAAATACTGTCAATACTTTACCCCATAAATATGCCTTTTACACCCTTTATTTATTCCACATTATACAGTCATGTATAGCCTAAGCATTGAGCACCATAAGAAAGTTACACTTTCAATTTCAATCAGATATTACCTTAAAGCAGGCTGAAAATAAAGCAGAAAGTTCCTTATAGCACATTCAGGTTGGATGTTTCATCCTGCTTCAAGTACCTTAACCAGTTACCCCATAGCCTGTTTCTAGTATTGAAAATAGAAGACCACTTAAAGCAGGTTGAAAGTATAGCAGAATGAGCAATAAGTTGCATTCTGCAATTACTTTCAACCTACTTAAAGCTGCAATATTCGAGGATATAGAAAATATTTTATAGCACATATCATTACTGCATAAAATAGAACAATTTTCTTCAAAAGAAAAATAATTTAAAGGCGTAAAAGGGTGTATTTATGAGGTAATGGGTTAAAACTTAAGTAATTTTAAAACTAGAAACAGGCAACTTGAGCATTTCGAAATAAATTTAGATATATCAATCTGCATAAAAATCAAGATCTATAATTATAATCTCCCTAATTAAATCTACTGTAGTAACTTTCAACTGGCTGACAAAAACATAACTCAACAAAATTAAAGTGATCACAGCATATTTCAAGAAATTAATATGAACTTTACCTTACAAAAATACTATATGTACAACACACAGATAAAGCCAAATTATCCTCTAAATAGGTGTATGAACCAAATACAGTAACAACTGAATACAGTGTACTGAATCTTATTAAATTAAGAATTTTTGCGATTCGATGGCAATTCGCTTGCAATTCGATGGCAATTCGCTTGCGATTCAAAGTACTAACTTTACCCTCGGGTAAGTTTTCTTGAATGGTGTATCTCACAGATGTTCGCAAATATGCCTTCGTTATTTTTTTCGATTCCATTTTTGTCACAACCGCTTCGGAAAATTCGCGTAAAAATAGTCAAACGTAGGATTTGTTTTTTGAAGCGCGCGATTCGATGGCAATTCGATGGCAATTCGCTTGCGATTATCAATTTAATTTAATAAGGTTCAGTACACTGTACTAGTCTAGATCTGTTATGTAATGTTATATTTAAGCTGTGATGGGATATTTTACCGGTATTTTTCAATGTTACTTTTAGCATATACATGTAAGGAAAATCAGTCCCATCCTCAGCTGATCAGAATCTGTACTGCTTGTGTTTTTAATTCATTGCAAGTAGATATAATGATTGCAATAGGTTTCAAGGAACAACTTCACTATATAGAACATATTTAAATTGATACATATCCACAAACAGTGTACATGTGATGATTACACTTATCCCTTAAATCGTATAACTGTCCAAAGTCAGATGGTTCTCACAAGAGCTGGCCCGTGTCTGCACTGTTCTGTTGATTTTGTTTTTCTTATTTTAATGCAAGTTTTACAAGAAGTTTCAGGGGACAACTTCATTGGGTAAAGACAAAATATGTTAACACATATTTACAAAGTGTACCCATGGAGAGTACATTTGTCCTCAGTGTGCAAATCTAATGTAGACTCAGCTCAGATGAGTTCAACAAAAGTCCGTGGGTCAGTGTTTGCACTGTTTGTATATATAGTTATTCTTCGTTGCAAGGGTACACTTGTCAGATGTATATAGTGTGTACTCAGATCAGAGGGCTTCCACAATTACCCTCTCATCAGGGTTTACATTGTTTGTAATTTTGTAAATGAGTTAACCCATTATAGTGAGACCATGTAAGTACAAGTTACAGTAGTCCATGAAACTCACAACTCATATTTTCTGCTCTTGTCGTCCACATATAGATCTAGATCTAGCTTTCTAAATTTAGAGCTGCATATTAATAAAACTTGCGGATATCGAAATGTGGAAAAGTAGCCTATGTACGAAGATACAGTACTGAATCTTATTAAATTAACAATTTTTGGCGATTCGCTTGCAATTCGCTTGCAATTCGATGGCGATTCGCTTGCGATTTCAAAATACTAATTTACCCTCGGATAAGTTTCTTGAGTGGTGTATCTCACAAATGTTCGCAAATATGCCTTCGTTAATTTTTTCGATTCCATTTTTGTCACAACCGCTTCTGAAAATTCGCGTTAAAGTATTCAAACGTAGGATTTGTTTTTTTGAAGCGCCGGATTCGATGGCAATTCGCTTGCGATTATCAATTTAATTTAAAAAGGTTCAGTACTGTAGGCTGTACACATAGCGTACCATATATATAGGATAGGGACACGTCTGAAAATATATATTTAGTGGATCCCCAACACATACCGCGCTAAACTTCTTTTATTCTCTGAATAAATAGAATAATGTATGCATAAAAAGTATTTGTACTATGTTCGGCAAATGAATACACATACATGTAGATATGTCAGTAATTGAAACTATATAAATAGAATGAGCTGTTTTAACTAGGTCAAACTCTTGTTAGTTTTCGTTTATTTCCGATACGTTCCGTGTCGATATCTGTCTACAATACCGAATGTGTTCAACCGTACACGGAACATGTCGAATTTACACGAGAACTAAATATAACAAGCCCCGTTAAATCTCCGTTTTTTGAAAAGATTGTATAAATAGGTCGAGATCTACGTGTAAACAATGCTGTCCTATCCACGTTTAAGGAACTTTGTAATGCAGATTAATATATGCGACTGAATCCAAATCAAAATGATGAATTGTAAACTGTAGAAGTGCGGGAAAATTAGTGTTGAGTTAGTGATATCCAGGTTCGACTGTACATGTACATAGTCCATCTTGACCCAAGGCGAGAAATGTAACAATGAGCAATCGAAGGGAGAACATTAAATCATTTCCCACATTAAACTTATTTAATAGAGAAACCTACGTATAGAATCTACAAAAAGTAGCCATAATTGTTGTTTAGAAATCACATTTTGATAATATTAGTACAGCGCTCCCTCTCTACAAAAACATCCAACGGGAGACAAAAATTGTGTGGGTTGTTCGGAGGGAGTCGTTATAGGGAGGGAACTTTGCAAACAGCTTGAATCCAGATCAGACGCCGCGTAACGCGGCGTCTGATCTCGATTCAAGCTGTTTGTCATTCGTCATTATAAACAATTCTGTCGAAATGTCCATAATGTTACTTTGAGAAAAACAGCAGACGACAATTTTAAGCAGACGACATTGCAGTCGTGAATAGGTTGGACATAAGTGTCGTGTTTAGGGAACTGCGACAAGGGTCGTTGTACGGAGGGAATCGCTGTTGGGAGGGCCGTTGTAGGGAGGGAGCGCTGTATTCTTCATGTGCTTTTCCATCCCTGGTGGCGATCGGAAATAAGTAACCGTATTAATTTTATCCATTCGATTTATTCATCACATCCTACGATTTTATCAAAATGACTAATACGATGCAGAAAGGAGAATTTTTAATAGTGTTATACGCAGATCGATCAGATACACGAAAATACCGATTGAATTGTGATTTTGTGGTAGCAGCCTGCAATTTCGTTACAATAAAGTTACTGCAGGACATTCTGGTTCCTTTTCAAACTGCAATAGAATTCGCAAACTGTACCATAAGTTCGTAAATGACGACCCCTTCTATTTGATCCGGACTGAATAGCCTAGTTCTTTCGAATGCTCAAAATATCAACTTGTTAGATATAAAGCATACAAATAATGCAAAACAGGTCTATAAAAATGTTCAAGCATGCTCTCCCGCATTCCATTCAGACATAGTACGACATAGCTGCGTACTTCGGGCTCTTTCTAAACATTTCCGGACCGCGGAAACGCAGGGGGAAAACCAACAATACAGTTAGCACGGCGTGCAATAAGGGCCGCGCGATTTGCGCAGCCTAAAGATGTTACTCTGACGTCACACGTTACGTCACGTAACCGATAAGACGCCATTATTTCCCGTTTGAATGGAAACGAAACGTAGATCTATTCGCATAATAACTTCTCCACTTCAATTGTGTGCAGCTATACATGTACATGTGATACGTATTGTTCCACAATACCGCAAACGAGACGCACATGCATTGAAATAAAATATAGAAAATTAAACTATTTTTTTTTTTATATTTTCGAATGTTCATTTTAAGAAATAATAAATTCATACCAGTGTTTTATCGTGCAATCGAACACTGGTAGGAGTTGAGATGCGTAGTAATTTAATCACGAGGCCTTTAGGCCGAGTGATTTAATTACAAGCATCTCAACGACTACCCGTGTTCGATTGTTAGATAAAACACTGATATGAATTTATTATTTCGATTCTAACACATTAATTAACCTTAATTTGCACCGAAACAACAGCGCTACATTTCTTGGCGTACGCATTTTCGAAGCCAAATGACGTCACGTTAGAACGTTTAGCGCGTGAGTGTTTTACTGAAAATTCGTACACTGAGACGGTCCTTCTTCGCTTATACGTATAGGGGTGTGGGCGAGGTGTGTTAGAATCAATCTTAATGGCAAACAGTTTAGGAGCCAGATCCGACGCCGGGCAGCAAAGAATAACATCCTCTCCATTGTGCTGCCAACTACATGTGAAAATCTACATTTGTCCCAATGTTTCGCTTTAAGACAAGTGAAGGCCTGTAAGTACCGATATAATTCTATAACACCCTATAACTCAAATATTCTCATAACATTTGCAAATATTGTAGACCCAGATCAGTGGGCTCCTACAGGAGCCCTCTGATCAAAGTCTACACTGTTTGCTAATTTAGAGCAGTATTTAGAATTCCAAGTAGACTAGTTCACAAACTGTCTTAATGTTCTGCAGATGAAACCAGGAAGTTTGAAAGCCTTACCAGGTCCGTCAGTGGCAGTGTCTGCAGTGATTGCTGTACTGATACTTTGCTACCTCTACCAGGAACAACTAGCGGTATATAGGCTGACTCAATTTAAACAAGAGGTTATTGGTGCGTTGAACGAAAAGGTAAGGATAATGTAAGCAGTGCTGCCATAAGTTTATCATAAAAATCCTAAGATTTCAAATTTTCTATTTTTCAGACGTAGTTTTACTAATCGTACCTTTACCCCATAGCCTGTTTCTTGTTTTGAAAACACGTAACTGTTTAAAACAGGTTGAAAATAAAGCATAATGCGTCTTTATGCGCATTCTGCTTTACTTTCAGCCTGTTTTAAGCTACGATCTGCTAGAATAAAAATCCGAATACTTAGGAAATAATCGGAGAAATGGCAGTCCTGTGTAAGGCATTTTGAGCAGTGCTATAGAAATTTTTATTATTTTCCATTAAACTTGAGTGCTACTTCTCTAAACTTATTATAATAGTACTGAACTCTTTTGGACTGGCACTGGTTCTAGATCCAAACTGTTTGGGAATAAATATATAGTGCTCCCTCTCTACAACAACATCTAAGGGGATACATGAATAATGGGAAGTTGTTATGGGAAGGGAAATTAAAACTTGGCTTACATTTGCAAACAGCTTGAATCCAGATCAGACGCCGCGTTAATCGTCATTATATTTCTTCTATCAAAATGTCCATTTATAATTTACTTTGAAAAAATAGCAGACGACATTTGTAAGCGAACGATATTTCAGCAGTGAAAGTGTAAGACATAATTGTATTGTTTGGGGAACAGCAGCAAACATTGTTGTTAGAAGAGAATCGTTGTAGGGAGGTCCATTGTAGGAAGGGGACACTAAAGTACATGAGGCAGTGAAGGGATTACGATCAACACTTCTCTCCATTGGGCAAAGATAACCAAACGTGTATCATATTTGTTGCTGGAGACTATTGTTTTAGACATTCGTTTTACGATTTGCGAACTACTCTCCGGCTCTACACTGAAACAAACAAAAATCACTATTTCTAATCATGCCATTTATTGCTGATTATAGTACTGCAAATATCAGACCAATTAAGACAGTCAACTGGTCCTCGTCTGTAAACATAGGTTTCTATACACCAAACTGTTCGTATAAGTCTGCAGATTATGAATCCGGTTGATGCAGTTAGCAAAGCCGTGGGACAACATCGCATTTCAAGATGGCGTCCAAGATGGCCGCCGAAAATACAAAATATCACTTAGGACTCAGTTGTGGGCACAATTTGCCATAAAATAAACTAAATTTGCCTCAAATGTATTCAAAACACATGAAATATGAATATTAAACTTTAACTTTATAATAAAAAGCTCTTTTAATCAAGAAAGTATTAAAAATTACAGCAAAAGAGGCATATTTTGTGGGTTTTTTTCACTTAATTATGTATATTTTACTAATGAAATGCTACATATTTTGTTGATTAATGGTCTTTTTAGTGCAAAAATAGTGCAATTGGCGAAACAAGCATGAACATTGGCATAAACGTTCACCAAGATGTGCTAACCTCGTATCAGTCATTAGCCAACCGAAAATTTCAACATGGCGGCCATTTTCCATGATGGTCGCCACCGACGGATATTTCAAGTTAACCATCCTTAATAAACCATTGTCACCTTAGAAAAATGGCAATTATTTCAAACAAACCAAGTCATATGATATTCCTGATAAATAACTACATGTGTAGAAAAACCCAAGACGGCGACCATTTCCAAAATGGCCACCAAAACCTGTTCCAACACCGTAAAAAATGAGTTTTCTTTTTCTATCACAAAGTTTCTGTTTCCGAATCAATTTACTTAAGCTGAAGTAAAATGCTATGTTTCCCATCTTGAACTGCACAATTCGGTACAGGCAAGTCTATTTTGTAGCATTTGCAGTGTCAAATGCATTCCTTCTTGTACATGCACTTTGTCAGCTGCTTGCAGCTCTTTGCTAGTAGTGCCATTGAGGTCCAGTGAACCCTCCACATGGTGCTCTGCTTTGTCCATCCCAATTGGCAGGGCTTGCAGTTTCCATTAACGGTTCAAAACATTGTCCCCATATGCATCCTGTTTAGTAAGCAGTCCGATTATATATTAATGAAGTGCTGCGTGAAACTTCAGGTCCAGCTACCATCCATCTTCTTAATGCAGAAGGGTCTTCTGTCACACCTACAACCCCTCCATCTTTGATTGTAGCATTAACCTGCTCATGGGCCTGGTCGATTGGCATTGCAGAGAAAGGTCACTTCGATTTAAACACAACAAATTTCCCGTCGTTTAACATCTAAGGTAAGCATTTCTTTCAAGTGCACCGGTAGCCAGCATGCATAGTTGACGATGTTGTTTGAGAAGAAGAAAGGTATCAATGCTGCTAATGCTTGGCATTAGAGCTTGAAATTAGCCCAAAACAACGTTATTACTGACAGAATAGTCAGTTCCATTAACAACACAATGAACCAGTAGTTAAACCGTGGACTTTCTTTTATCCGTTTGTTGCACCAAGGTTCAAAGTCAAGAGATAGCTGCTTTTCTCAGCCACATCCGCTACAATATGAATTGTATGAACCCTTCAGAAGCTTGAACATGGCAAATGCTGTAACTTGGTGAGCTTTGCATGTTTTTGTCACACTAGAGGCAGTCAAAAATGACTCTGCCGTTCCTGAGGATGGTACCTCGTCCTCTGCGAGGGCTCCTGTCCATCTGCTTGAGTTGAGAAATGATTCAAATGATTTCAGCACAGCCATCTCTATAAGTATGAAGGCCTCCAGACACGATGACACACTTGTCTTCCCCATACTCTTTTGGCCAGTTCCATTGCATTTGTTTTGCTACAGCATATATTGGCCGATCTGCGGAGAGGACAGGTGTTTGAGCAGGGTTCATGTATGCGACCGTATCCCTGACCGTATCTATAACATGACGTACGGTTGCCACTGAGTGAGCTGTGTTCCGCAGCAGAGGTAGCAGTAAGGTAATACTTACTTCAAATGCAATACCCATTTTCGACGCAACGTAATATGCTGACCATGTGAGATTCATATCTTCAGACAGCATTTGAGTAAGGCATATACACTTTATAGCCATTTGAACTCGTTGTTTAGCTGTAACTGTGCACGCTCACTATCAAGGTTGATAGGAACGTATACCTTGTGTGGTTCAATTTTGCCTTTGATGACTGCAGGGGTATTACATTTGTGAAGAAATCTGGAAGCTCATACACCGGCATGACTTTGTTGTCTCTTACTGTAAGCGATGCTCGTCTTTCCCCTTCATTTTAAGCAGTTGAGTACTGGAAAAGTGATACAATTGTCCCATCAAACAACGAGCTTGCTGTAGTAGCTGTTGCATTATGGTCTATATAATCTAATGCTGCATGGTGAATATACCCTTTCTTAGAGCAGATGGACAGATGGTTCTTTCATTTGCATATCTTCTGATTGCAGCATTGCCTAATTGGGCTGAGATTTCGAAGATTCTGTTGTACGGAATAGAGAGTCCATTCTCATGTTGCAATTCTACAAGTGTTCTCCTTTAATTCTTCGAATAAACAGACGTTCCAATAAAAAATGAAAATGGCGTCTCATGTTCTTTATAATGTCTGAAACGTGGAAGCTCCTTCTGTGTGGCAGTTGTATTGCAGGAGATGTGCCATTGCGGAATCTAAAACAAGCTCCAGGTTCCGATCGCTACTGCACGTCAACACTATGTTCTAGCATGTATACAAATCATTGAACCTGTCATCAAAGGAGCACTTGTGTTTTAGCATAGACTTGAGAAGAATTGTTGCTGTCTCAGAATAAATGGACGCTTTAGATAGAACTGAGTCAATATCATTCTTAAATGCAAGATTAATGCTATTTCCGCTACTGTAGGCTTCCAAGTCAGGAATTGCAGCTAGGAATCTTTCTTTCAGTCTTTTCGAGTGAACATCTGATCTTGATTGGGTATCAATCCTACACTGCTCCAGCCATTGCATAAACATTGTCCCAAGAGCATTAAGATGAAATACAGGAGGACCTGTTGCGCTCAATTTTGTCTCCATTATGAATGCTACGAGCTCTGAAAACACAAAGAGAAACACTTGTTTTTCTCAGGGATCAGAACTTTCCCGTGCTTCAATCGATGATAAATAAGCCAATTCATTATTGTACAGTGTTGTCAAACATGACTTGTGATACTTCAGCTCATGTGCCACAGCATCATACCACTAAATAAACCAGCAGCTTACGATCATCAAGGTTACAGGCACACTCTTTTAGTCGTTGGTCTATTCCCATGGGTCAATGCGCTATATGAAATGGGAGTTGGTGATGGCCTTGAATTGCACAATTTTTGTAGCAATCACTGCATAGCAGGATAGCTATCGTTTTCCTGACTTCCAGGCTTTGGGCTTTTAGAGATTCGTTCGTCTTTGATGTTTAACAGAGACAACACTTATCCCAGTCGGGTTAAGCTTTTGAGCTGAATTGATTTGCATTCGCCATATTTATGAATTTCAAGAAAAGGCCGAGGGGCTATACTTTTACTACCCTTTACCGTGATAAGTGAATATAATATACGCATATCCAAATATGGGATACAACTAGATTCGGGTATATACATAACCCTACATCTAGTCCGATCGTCCATCCAGAGTCCTGTGATGTCACAATGCCCCGTTACCCTTGGCTCGACTCTCCCGCGCTGGCTAATACTGTCAATTCAGGTGCAGCTATCTAACATAAAAATGGGCGTATTAAAAGCTCTCTTCTCTTTATTACTGTCCTGGAAGCATTGTAAACTGAATTCTGCACCGGCTGTCCGTGAGAGCTCCTCTACGCTAATAACCTGGCTATCATTGACATCCCTCTAGCAGCACTGACTGAGCGACAGACCATCTGGAAGACAGGAATGGCAATGAAGGGGCTTAGAGTCTAGAAACATGAACAAGGCCAAGGTAATGATCTCTGGTCCCAACATTGTCTCACTGAGATGATCAGGAAAATATCCCTTTCCAGTATGCTTAAGTGGAACGAACAGAAACATCATTCTTTGCTCATAAAGTGGGTCCATAAGACATGCAGTAGAATCAAGGGACCACTCAAACCAGATCCACAGTACAATTGTCAACGCTGTGAGGTTCAGCCACACCAACAGATGGTAAACCTATGACAGAGGTAGAGGCTGGAAATGAAAATCTCGATGTCGTTACAGACTTTTGCTTCCTTGGAGACATACTGTGGAGGATGTGAGCTTGCAGCAATAACACACTGTAAGTCGGCCTGGAAAACGTTCAGAGAGCCCCCCCCCCCCCCCCCATACTGACAAGCAAGTTTCTGCCAACTATAACAAGAGGTCGAGTCTACTCAGCATGTGTAAGGAGTGTTATGCTCTACAGATCTGTGACATGGGCTGTATCAGCAAATACACTCAGATGTATGCTGCGAAATGGCAAAGCTATGATACGATGGATCTGCCTAGTCAAGCCAGACGAATATGTCCTTTTTGACTCTGTGTTATCTCAGGTGAACACAAGAGGCATTGCGGAGACCCTCCAATCAATTAGGCTGAAATGGCTTGGCTATGTAGAGAGAAGTTGTAGCTGGATATCTCAAATCAGATGCCCGAAAATCACAACACAGCGGGGTCCAGGCTCACCAGAGCTATCTTGGGAGGACCTTGTAAAACGTACCCACGAATCTCTCGGGTTGGAAAACACAAACCAAACAAAATCGCCAAGCTTGGAGAGGGAGACAGCCAGGCCTCACCCTTATGAGAAGGATTAATCAATGGCCTGGTTAAACTAAACTTGATGATGATGATGATGATTAGAGAACATTTGGGACACTTAAATGTATACAGTATTACAATAATTGAACACAAACAATTAGCTGACTCTGGACCCCATGCTGAGTTTCGCAGCAGTGACGTCACCACTGTGCCCTGGTTCTGCGTTGATAATTACTCTATTCAAAACATGTGCTGTTTTTAAAACCCTTCTTCTTCTTCTTTCTTATATATGTTATTACTAACAATTTGTAACAAGAAAGATAAAGTTAGTATTATTTGAAGTTGTTCTATATTCGGTTTTGAGAGAAGGAATTATTTTGGTAATAAGGTTATTTTTAGTTGTTTGAGTATACAGCAATTTAATTTCTTGACTTTGGGACCGTTTGTAGTCAATTCTGATTTTTGTATCTGAATAGATAGAACATAAATGCATGTTTTATGCATATTTCATCATTAGTGGGCCAGTGAAAATGATAATCCTCGTATGCATACCACCAAGCCTATGGATCAATGAAAAAAACCTTTTTCAAGATCATAAAATCACGGCAATTTAAAATAAAAAGTGTTCCAGTTCAATAATGTATCAGTTTAAATATGATTCAAAGGATATTAAGTACTGTGTACTTAAAATGTGGAATTACACCCTTAAAAGTAAATGCCACATGAAAATCTGGCATTATGTACGATGTTTGACTTCACATGGCGGCCATCTTAAAAAGTGGCCGCCATATTGGATTTTCAGGTGGCTAGCAACATTTTTGTGCCAAATGTGTTGCTTGCTTCACCAAGTGCACCATTTCTATCAAATATTGAACTAACGAGCTCAGGTTTATCTATATATGAAAATGTCCACTTGTATATGTAGTGCATATATCTAATTGGCGCAATCTTGGAAACAATCATGAATATCCTACTTTAACCAAAGTATTTTTTACTGCAACAACTAGTTCCATAGCTTACAGACCTAAGACAGACATTTTAGTATAAAGAAACCAGTGCCATTAACAAGATATATTTAGTTCTTCATCAGTTAAAATTTCATTATCATGAGAAAAAACGCAAAATTTGCTTTTTTGGCGGCCATTTTGAAAGATTTCTTGATTTTAAATGCCATTATTTATAAATTACTTGTTCAATATACATAATTGATGTGTTTCGAATAAATTTAAGGCAAATTTAGTTTATTTGTTCAATAATTGTACCCAAAACTAAGACCTAAGTGATTTTCTGTAATTTCCGCGGCCATCTTGGACACCATCTTTGATTGCGATGTTGTCCCACGGCTTTGCCAACTGCATCAACCGGATCCAATATCTAAAGGCTTAGACGAACATTTTGATATATGGAAACCTATGTTTACAGGCAAGGACCAGTTGACCCCTAAATAAGTGAGATATGGACTCCTGTTTGCAGCACTATTAATGGAGGTACTGTGGTCGCCATTTTTGGGGCTGTCTTTTGTATCTTTTGTATGATATTTCATGTTTATTTTCAATCTTATTGTAGTCATTTGGCTTTTATCGCTTTGTAGGTACATTTATATATTTTGTATCTTTTGTATGATATTTCATGTTTATTTTCGATCTAACTGTAGTTATTTGGCTTTTATCGCTTTGTAGGTACATTTATATAATTTCATGTGAAGCGCCTTTGAACGCACAACCCCCGTGTGAAAAGAGTGCTTTATAAATATTGTATAATAATAATGATAATAATAATAATGATGATAATATTAATCACAGTTCATATCACCACATGTGTATACCCGTTTACCGAATATTGGTATCAGTGAGTCGAGAGAGTTAGCCGGTCGCTCTGCAGTGCAAGTATGCTTTTCATGATTTTATAGCATAACATGTTTATGATCAACATGTATATAAAACCGTAATAAAGCGTGGTGTTTCTTGGAAATGCGGATGTCAAAACTTTCTGTTTTACCAAGAGAATCTCGTGAGTAGTATAAATATGCTGCCTAGTACCGCTAAATAACAACGGTTGCTAATGAATATCATAAAACAGTGTTCCCTCTCTACAACGGCTCTCCGAACAACGACTCCCTCCTTACAATGACCCTTGTCGCTGTTCCCCAATCAAGACGATTATATGTCTAACACTTTCACTTCTACAATATCGTCTCCTTAAAACTGTCGTCTGCTGTTTTTCTCAAAGTTACATAATGGACATTTTGACAGAAAAAACTTTATAACGAGTGACTAACAGTTCGAATACAGAACAGACGCCGCGTTACGTCTGATCTTGATTCAAGCTGTTTGCAAATGTAAGCCTCTTAACCTCCCTATAACGACTACCCCCGAACAACGCACACATTTTCTGTCTCCCATTGGATGTCGTTGTGGAGAGGGGGCTCTGTAGAAAATGTTTAAAACACTACTGACTTCAATACAGGTATTTAAATTACACGCTTCATATTTATTTCTATAACTGACTAGTACCCAATTGTTGGGTCATAATTCAAGAATGGAACTTAAACAAATGTTTGTCAAGTGTACGGCGTGTTGGTTGTGAATGAAATATCACTGTACGGCATGTTGATGTGTCACTACCAGTCATTTGGTCCGAAAAACGTTTTGCTTTGTCAGTTTTTCCTCAGTTCAACCAATGGCAGCTGTGTATCAAAAATAGTCTTCCTGTCCATAAACTATAGAATGTCCATTGTTAATTTACTTAAAGCCTTTTTAAGGAGCTTAACTAGATCTAAAGTGGGAACACCTAATACGTTTAAATTGAAAATATGAATACACTTTAAGCATATTCTGATAGCTGCTCATGTAATACAACACTTTTATCAAATAAAAAGGCCTCAGGAGGTGTAATAAAGCCATTCAATAAATGATAGTGAACTAGCAATATTTGGGCTCCGGTATTACCTGTTCATTCACAGGCGCTGCATGGCGCGGGTGCCAAATGCTTTCCTTTGCAATGAGGTAACCATAAACATCGTCAGCTTTTGGCGAAAAAATACACAGGATGGAGAGACTACAAACTACGTATTCGGTTGACTTAATAGGGTTTTTAAAAAGTTTATTTGATTCTCACAACCGTGTTCACGACATATTGTTTTGTCAACTCGTTGAACAAAAGGGATAAGCAACATGCTGTTCACTAGCGTAGTAAGTTGCCGTACAACTTACCAAATTTCGTTCCGTTTAAAAAGCACATAAGTCAAAAATGAATAGTAATCAGAATTGCATAAATAACTCGTATAATACGAATAATATTCTTATGCATTTGTCAGCAGTCGTTGTTATTTACTTGTACTAGGCAGCATGTTTGAACGTCTTACGAGATATTTCTCGGTGAAGCAGAAATATTATGCCATCAGCATTTTCCAGAACATCGCGCATTAATATACTATTTTATACGTATATATTCATCATAGATATATTATTCTAGAAAATCATGAAAACATACCTGCACTGCAGAACGATCTGCTAACGACTCGATAACTCTCTCCACTCGCTGATACCAATATCCGGTGTACGGGTATACACAGTGACCATTTTAATGGAAAAAATACTATCATTGTTTTAATACTCGCACTAGTCTATTAAATCTTTACAGCAGTTATAAGCCATTGTCAATTGCAGTAGAGATAACCTATACTTTCCAGTTTAATCACATACGAAATACAAAAGCATAACGATAAAATCTAGATAATCACTACTAATAAAATATTCTGACTACTTTTTAAACCCTCGCGACGAGTCGACGATGGTATTTAGCACTTTGCCTGCTGGTCGCGACTTTACTCATTTTTGCAAACAGCTTGGATCCAGATCAGACGCCGCGTAACGCGGCGTCTGAACTCGATCCAAACTGTTTGATACTCGCCTTTAGGTTTATTTACTCGAAAAATGTATAGATCTTGATTTAACAAATTTTGCAGACGACAATTTCGAAGCAGACGATATTACCGCAGGATTAGGGTTAAGTACAAGCCTCGCCAGTTGTAGTTTCTGACCCAATTAAATCTATGAAAATACCCAATTGTTATCAACAGGCATGATTGATTCTTATATTCTCTCATTTTCGCCAATATTTGATAAAAAATTGCCTCATAGGGAATGGCTCTTTTCTCTTAAACTGTGAACTTTTTTGTAAAGGTTTTTGTGCTGCTTAACAACACTCGCCAAATAAAGCGGTTCAATGAATGGCGTCATTTGTGATGACTTAAGCACAAACAATGCCATGGGTTTTGGTGAAAAGAACAACAAAACGCCGTTATCAATGGGATATTTGTATTTTATAATGAGGATTTAAATGTCAGGAAAAGAAACGTTCGTTTTTATAGTAGGATATGAATGGCATCCCCTCGGGTCAGAAAACTCTCGTCAAGTCTCGTCTCTGGGTGAATTGTCTGCTGACCCTTGGAAAGGGGGGGGGGTTCTATGCTGTATAAACATTTATATTGATTCTCATTTTCTTGCATGGAACTACCATCAATTGCAGAAGATGTATAATGAAAGTAAGCCAACGACGCCCAAACATGATGTACACAAAACTAGGGTAGTTATTCCAACCAAACCTATGCTGGAGATTATGAGGCGAGATGAACTGGAGGACCTATATCACAGGTACTTGCTACAGTGGTGCACACGCCATGCTGGTTAACGTCATTAGTGACGCCATACAGTGGGGTAGATGCTATTATTTCCAAAGACACGCGTCAACGCTAAAATTATGTTAATTGCAAACAGTTGTGAGTCAGACCCAGGCCCGTAGGAACAGGGTAGGCACTGGGGGGGGGGGGGGATGTGCCCCCCCCCCCCACGAAAAACAAAGTTGACAAAAGAAACAAAAGGTGTGGTGCCCCCCTCTCCCAAATGAAGAGATGCCAATAAAGAGGAGAAGGATGTGCCCCCAATCCTAATTTGCTTCCTACGGGCCTGAGACCAGACGCCGGTTATCAGGCTCCAAACTGTCTGTCACTCAAATTTAAATATATAGTTAGGAATTTCAAACATTTAAATCGGAAAAGAATAACTCATTTCCACTTTGAAGTAGACCTAACTCACGATTAATTTGAGCCCAAAAGCGTTGATTTGAAAGAAGGTATTGGACACCCTTCTGCGCAGGATTTCTTCTTTTTTGTCGTTGTTTTTAAAACTCAAACACTTTATTAGGTAACGTTAGCATAGACATGATTCTTGTTACATTATACAATTGATTGCTCATATGAATTAAAACTCGATGCTGATGTCATTCTATTGTAGTTGGCAACATAAACGATTACGTCTCGAAGATAGTGCGCGGGCGACAACATCAAAAACCAAAAGTGCAACCAGATGAGTAAACGTTTTGCCCTTCATCTGTTTGTGCAATTTTTCTTCAATCAACCAACATTTGTCGATACTTGTTTAATATTTATATAGAGTAGTTCTTTTTTCACTGCTAAAGAAAGGTATTTACCCAGACAGTTTCACCGACTGACAGTCAGCCTAGTCACTGGTGAACTGTGAGCTTGTTGAGAGGGTTACTTCCCCTTTTTCCCGCATGGTTTTGCGAGGAACTAAGGCTTAACAGACTCAATTAAACCGAGTCTGCAATTTTCAGTATTTGCTTTGTTTTCTGTGCTTTCAAAGGATCTCCCCTTATTCAAAATTTATATATTTCACAACAGCAGATGTTAAGTGCTTGTGTGGCGGCTGTAAAAAGTCGCCCCGTACTTCATTCTCAGTGTTGTTATACTTTCTGGTCCTTTGGAATCATTGATTTCAGTGCATTTTTACAGTCGAAAGTTGAATTCCGCTTAAGCTGTTGCTAGGGGGCGTGAGCACTGTTGCATATTTCAGTATTGCTCATGAACAGACTCAATTAAACCGAGTCTGCAATGTTCAGTATTTGCTTTGTTTTCTGTGCTTTCAAAGGAACTCCCCTTGTTCAGAATTTATATAGTTCACAACAGCAGATGTTAAGTGCTTGTATGGCGGCTGTAAAAAGTCGCCCGTACTTCATTCTCAGTGTTGTTATACTTTCTGGTCCTTTGGAATCATTGATTTCAGTGCATTTTTACAGTCGAAAGTTGAATTCCGCTTAAGCTGGTGCTAGGGGTGTGAGCACTGTTGCATATTTTAGTATTGCTCATAAACAGACTCAATTAAACCGAGTCTGCAATGTTCAGTATTTGCTTTGTTTTCTGTGCTTTCAAAGGATCTCCCTTTATTCAGAATTTGTAAATCCCGCTAAGACGGTATGCCCCTGTTCCTTGTTCATAATGGGCTGGTTTTGACGAATGTGAATGGTCTCCCGCACTTGCTTGAGTCTTTGGTTGCTATCCTTATCAAGAAGTTTCGGCTCATCCCAATCAATGACATGTTTAATTACTTTATTTATGCTTTTCGGTGGATTACTAGGTAATAGCAGTGGATTATCGCTTGATAATTTCACTATTTCAAGCAGCGGTATTATCGTCCCGCGTGCTTCTGTTATAAATGCTCCTCGTAGGGCTCCCCAAGAATCGTAATCAATCGTGTCCTATCGTTACATTCCGGCAGCCCGATTTGTCGCGAGCCTCTAAACGGAAGAACACGAATCCAGGATAGGAAGTAACGACGTACTTCCGATAACGTCAAATCAATAAATCAGTGACGCAATTGTACGGCAAATTGCACGAATATGTGTTCGATATAAACTTGGGGCTCAACAATACTGTCGCTTTCAACTGTCGAACAATTTCTTTTAAAGAAGTGGCATAAAAACATAAATAAATATAATAACTGTATTTTTTTCAGTATAAGATCGAATTTAATCTATTGAGTGAACATCAGACTGTTCTATTTTCAATTGTGACTTCGCTACTCATGAACATATAACGTCTTATGTTCACTCATTGATTAAATTTCTACCTTATACTGAAAACGGTTATCCTCTATACAATCAAATGATTATACATTTTTATCACTCTATATATTTAGATACGTGGAAAATATACAGACTGTCTGTAAAAGCGCAATGCATTATGGCTTGGAATCAGATGGCGGTTATTACTACTGTGAGGACGTGGCACTAAAGGCGCCTTGTATGATGTACTCTTTTGGGTAAGGCAGTATCATATCCCAGAACAGTTTTACATGGCTGTTTTCTTTGTTATTTTTACATGAGTAGCCGCATAACCGAAATAGATTCTAGATCTTTCTGTTGAATGAAATGATCTAGAAGATAACCCTATCACCCAGTCTGTGTCCACTAACAGCCAGGTGAAAGCGTTACTAACAAAAAATGGCCAGGTTCATGTCACAAGAGATATCCAGATTAATGTGTTTCACTTATGTGGCTGTTTTCTTTGATCTTTTGTAAGTGGCTATCCGCATAAATGAAATGTCTTGTGGTTCTAACTGTGGAATAAACGTATATAAAAGCTAATCCTTACCCCCCCCCCCCCCACTAGCCATGTTAATCTATAGCTTACAAGAAATGGCCAAGTTCATGTCACTAGAGTTCGCTATATTAATGTATTTCACTTATGTGGCTGGTTGGTTTAGTCACACAAGTACCGATTTATGAGCCGTTTGTCCTGGCCTGGTGGTTGTATTGGTAAGAACGAAGCAGTTTACTATGGTTTAATACGATACGTACGGTACGATAAAAAGTCAGTTTTACCGCGAGGATACCGGTATGTGTTATTGCGCCACGAAGCTTCTTGTATTAGAAACGTGGACGGATCAAGGTGATCAGTATGCAGACTACTATTGCTTTACTTGCAATTGCAATAACAAGTTTTATCTAGCTTACTTTTACTTTTTATGAGTTTAATATCTAAGGGAGAAAGGACGAGTAAATGTCTATTCCTGAAAGTCATGGAGACTAGGCCCGAATGGGCAAAGTGCTCATTATCTCTCGGAAATGGACGGAAACAAGAACTTTCTCCCACTTAGAATGCACCTCATATGATACTTAAAACATTAAAATGAACCCACTGGTTCCCTCAGCTAAATATCGTATGTTTGCACTGTCACTGATCCTCGTGCTGATTAGCATGGTTTTGTCAAAAAATTGCAGCATTTAAAAATAAATCTCAAAGCCTTAAAATTGAGTATACAATCAATGTGTACACTGTTTAAACTAGTCATTTTGTGCAAAGTCATTGATGCAAATGGCTGACCAGAACCTGTCTGATGAGGAGACACTGTACCTTGCCTTACGGAAGTATACTCAGTCGGTTGGTTTAAATGACACCAGGGAAATATGTTAACAATAATTGGATTTAGTTGATTGTCTGAATGTTCATTGTGTCCAAGTGAGTTATTTGGGTTCAGACACTCGGTGTGGGCGCTATCGCTTTGCCTGACGTACTAATGAAAGGTACAGTGGAGAATCTGTTATTCTTTCCCGTTTAAACGCAAACGTACGCAAACGCAAAGCACTAAAACGTAGAAAAGAACAACTTTTAGACAATTCTTGTTTATCTTGGTTGCAAACAGTTTGGAGCCTGATCAGACGCCGGGTTACCCGGCGTCTGATCTGGCTCCAAACTGTTTGCACTGCAAATAATAGTTTTAGCGTAAACGCGTTTATTGGGAAAGAATAACACATTCTCCACTGTAGAAGGAAACCAGACTACTCTATCGACTCTTCCAAATATCGAGCTGTTAGACAACAAAGCTTCAACAATCGGAAGCGACCAAATCGAACAAATTTGGGGAGATTTTCTAAATATGGCAACGATTCCAGTTACCTATTGATCCGGCCCATTATTCGTAAGTGCTAGGCATCCTTGACAATAGAATACTTATCAGTATGTGTATCAGTGACAGTGCAAACACACGATGATTATATCAAGGTACTAGTGGATGTTCAAATTAATGTTAATTTCGATCATTTTTTTTTTTTTTATAGAAGATGTATGTTCAATAAGGTATTTAATCACTTCCTTGATTCCCGTTAGATGTGTACTAAAATGGGAGAATATACTCGTATCTATCCATTCCTGAGAAAATATGGGACATTGGCTCCACTACTTTTTAGCAATAGATAAATAATCGTCCTTCCCTACGTACTTAGGCAGGTAAATCTTCTTCAAAGCCAGCTGAATGTGGGAAATGTACATATAAAGCCCATCTTTCGCTTTGTCACATATCGCGCACATGTCTCTCATAATTGCAGAGTTACTTTAAAATCTATTGCGAACAATTAGGATTATTCATACAAAGGCCCGATAGTAATATCTTTAACACATTCACGTCAAGCGACGAGTATACCCGTTATTTAGAATAGTGCATCTATGAAGAGTAGACATTTTTTCATAACCTATTTGTGAAACGTATTAGATTTTTCCTCAAAAAAGATTATGATCCAACTATATTGCTGCGCACTTCACGTTTGGTTATCGATCAATCTACAATTGATAACTATGCTTTCCTCTTTGGTTGTGCGACGACAGACAGGGCTTAGCACTACATGATGATGTATCTTTAAAGCCGTCCTTAACCGGGAGAGTTATGTCGGATTTTCGTGCTTTGTTTTTTCTCTCCCTCTCTGTCGTACCCTGGACCCTTCCATGTCTTACAGTTACTCGTAACTACAGACTAGTCGCTTGAGTACAATTTAACCGTTGCCATAGTGGGTTATTTTTAACACGGGCTTGAATGTTTAATTCTTTCCCATGTTACTAATGATCTTGTCATAGAATTTTTGTTAAATGTTTTACATGTATTTACTTACTGTGCTGGCGGTCGTTTTGATTGTGAGGTTGTGGAACAGGGTTTATATTTTATGTACACTGTTTGTCTTTATAGGTGAATATAGGAGATAAGTGTGAGGTTGGGCGCCCCTAAACCCAGGTTTAACCCCCAGTGGTTGTTAATGGTTGATTAATTTATAGTTAATTATTGATTGCTACTGACCGTACCAAGGCGGGCTCCTATGTTCACTTTGCTTTATGTTTGTCTTGCGTGTTGTTTTCTATTTAGTGTGTAGATGAAGGAATGGTATTGCGTGTGTGTGTGTTTGTTGTGGTATGACTGTGTGTGTGTGTGTTCTGCTTGAGAAGTGGGTGTATTGTTTGTGTTACGTTTCCTGCTTGAGTCTTCTGTATTTATTTGACCTATGCAAACAGGGAAGATCCAGATCAGATGGTGCATGAACCACTGTTTGTCATTTTGCAACATTTTTGTTAGTGACAAACCAACAAAAAAGAAAATTTGCTAGACTTAATTGGCTATGGGATTTGTGTTTTAAATGTTTCAGGGTGAATATAATAGCAAGGGTTATGTAAAGATCAGCCTACCAAACCACTGTGGATTCATGGCTATAATAATGTACAGTAAAACCTCTCTATTATGACCATTAAAGTGTGTTAATTATTAGATGTCCACGAAAGTTGACTGCTTAAGGCAAGGTGACAGTAAAACAGAAAGCTCATATCTGAGCTTTCTGTTTTACTGCCACCTTACTTTAAGCTGCCACTTTCCTTTTATACAATCAATTGACCTTTGTTTAAATGGTCGTAATAGAGAGATTTTACTGTATTTCGTTTTATATTCCAGAACTCGGAATGATTATTCCTTTGATGATAAAATTGCAAATGTATTAGGTTGTGAAGTGCACAGTTTTGATCCAGGGTAAGTCTAAATTTGATAACTGTTTCTAATTGGTCTACGTCCTGATAATTTAAGTTGACGCACTACAGTAGCGAGGAGATCTCAAAATGCGGTTAGCCTGCTAAAAGCATGATGTTCCTCCATGTCTCATCCGGAATCTAATCAAACTAAAACATACCAATATCATGATCGAAACGTACAAACACCGAAAGGTACCTAAACCAAAACGTACCCATGTATAAATGATATACATGACTTAATATATATTAAGTCATAAACCTAACTTATATGACTGTTAAAAGTTTCGTGTTAGTGGGAAAAAACGTCAACCTTACCCAATAAACGCGTTTACGCTCAATCTTTTATTTCTGTTGCGACCACTTGACGTTTGATCAGGCTACAAACTGTTTGCCATGAAACTTACAAATAAGCGTGCAAAAATGGAAATAAATTTTCATTTTCTACATTTTATTGCAATGCTTTTGCGTTTCATGTGTGTTTTAACTGGAAAGAATAGCATTTGTGTCACTGTATATGCTGATGACTGAACACAATGTAAACGACAAACAAACGTTACAGGGCATTATCAGACGCTAAGTTACTCCATTACTCATTGTCTGATCAGTATCGAAACTTTAATGAATTGGCACCATAATTTTAGTATATAAATTACGGTATATAAGAATGTTTTAATTCCCTCTAATGTAATATAACACTACGATCATACAGTAAACCGTGTATAAATCTTTAAGACTTGTCCACTGATCTAAATTCAAGCTGTTTATCAATCATTATATTTATTCTATCAAAATGTCCACTTATATGCAACTTTGAGAAAAACTGCAGAAAAACAAATTTCAGTAGACGGTAATGCAACCATGAAAAAGTTGGACATAAATGTTTCGTTTGGGGAACAGGTCGTTGTAAGGAGGGAGTCGTTGTTGGGAGTGCCATTTTTGGGAGTGCCGTTGAAGGGAGGGAACGCTGTAGCTCTCACGGCAGTATTTTCTTCATTGTACATGTATCCTGCGATAAGCTACACTCTTGTCCTGTTACGACATCTGTAATCCATTGAGTTGTCCATTGATAGACATGTGCCTACTTTACAGCAAACGCCTATATAACTATCACTAAATTGGGTTTATTATTTGGTGTTGAAGGCAAGTGGCTGCTTACAGCTCTTGTTTTATTCATTTTGTTTTACTATCACCTTGTTTTAATCTTCCACATGTTGTTCATTTAGCCAATTATTCTTTTTGCAGGCGTAATATAGGGTTTATCCCCCCAGTGTTTATTAATAATTAATTTATAATCAATTATTGATTTGCTACTGACCGTACAAAGGCGGGCTCCTATGTTCACTTTGCTTTATGTTTGTCTTGCGTGTTGTTTTCTATTTAGTGTGGTGATATATCGTGTGTGTGTGTGTGTGTGTTTGTGTTTGTTATGATATGACTGTGTGTGTGTTCTGCTTGAGAGGTGGGTGTATTGTTTGTGTTGCGTTTCCTGCTTGAGTCTTTCGTATTTATTTGTACTGTAATTTAGGGATGGACAGAAAGAGCACAAGAGATCAGATCGTGTCTGGTTCCATGCAGTGGGTCTTGGTGGTACAACCAGAACATTGAAGAAGGGATGGCACATCTACTCACTGCCAGATGTCAGAAAACTACTGAAACATGAAAACGTAAGGACCGAAGATTGGCAATGATACAATCGATAAGGCGTTATTCTTTCCCATTCTAACATACCTCGCCCACACCCCTATATAAGCGAAGAAGGACCGTCTTAGTGTTGGAATTTTCAGTAGAACACTCACGCGCAAAAACGGTCTAACGTGACGTCATATGGCTTAGAAAATGCGTACGCCAAGAAATGTAGCGTTGTTGCTTCGGTGCAAATTAAGGTTAAATTATGTGTAAGATTCGAAATAATAGATTAATACCAGCGTTTTATCTACCAATCGAACACTAGTCGTTGAGATGCTTTTAATTAAACCACTCGGCCTAAATGAATACGCATCTCATCTCATACCAGTGTTCGATTGCACGATAAAACACTGGTATGAAACTATTATTTCTTAATTCAAACAAAAACCAAACTCAAATGTATTGCAAAACAATGTAGAAAAATACAACTTCTCACGAATTATTTTAATTTGAGTGACAAGCAGTTTGGACCTGATCAGACACCGGGTTACTCGGCATCTGAACTGGTTCCAAACGTTTTGCAATAATAATAATGGATTTAGCGTAATTTGCATTTATTTATTTTGTTGGGAAGTAATCACACTTTCTCCTTTAGCGTAGGAATACCATAGTGACATTGTAGGCAATGTAGACAAGATAGAAACGATGAAAATATTCGCAACACCCTGCCTTAGCTCATCTGACATATAGCGCCAAGTTCGATACTTTGTCCGTCGTCCGGCGTCCGTCGTCAACAATTCCTTAAAATGACATATTCCTAAACTCTTTATTGGAATTTTATCAAACTGGGCAATATTGATCCTTATATAATTCTCTCCAAAGATGTTTCAATAATAAGTCCAGTCCATTGCTTATCTAGGTCACAGGTGCCTTCAAGAGATCCTTTACAAATACTGGTGAAATTATTTAAGTTTGTTTCATATCTTGGTCACAGGAGGTATAGAACGATTATTCTATGAAGACTTAAAAAATCGTCTTGTCTAAAATAAAAAAAAAGTTAAACAAATTATTTCGATTTGGAAAAAATGGCCCCGCCCAAGGTGATTTCAGGTTAACACATGAAGACCGCATGGGTCTCTTATTCATGTTTCAAATTCGACAGCCAAAGGCAGGTGTGAAACAGTTGCGGTGCTTAATGTGACATTGTTCTCCCCATTTATACCGGTACAGTGGAGAAGGCGTTATTTTTTCCCGATTAAACGCAAACGAAACGAAAATGCATTGCAAGTTTTCATTTCATTCAAGGTCCGTGCTCATAAAGCTTTTGAGATGAATATAAGCTGTTCGTAGAGATTAGATTTCGATCCGTTCTCATTATGGAATCCTAAACCTTGAAACGATGATTGACACTTCTTCGTAAAAATGCGTTTGAGTCAGTTAGTGATTCGTTTTTTCTTTTATAATTCAGAAAACCCTGGATATCCTGAAAATCGACACAGAGGGCATGATTTGGGAGACTTTAGCCAACATATCTAAAGGTGGAGTGATCGACGATGTTAAACTTCTGATTGTCGAACTTCATATCAGTTTCCCTGACGCGGGCTCGCCGACATACCGGACTAAAGAAGAATACATTGAACACTTGGAGAGTTTGAACAATCTTTATGAGCTAGGATTTAGAATCTACTACGTCCAGAGATGGCACATATGTCCTGTGACAGATGACAAAGGCAATAGAAGAACGGGTTGCCACGATGTACACTTCATTCAGATCAATGGAAAATAAAACAATCAGTACAGTGGTGAATACGTTATTATGTCGTTTTTAGTGACGTCATGCTATAGAGAATACGTCATTGTTTGCCGTGCGACACGTAAATGTATGGCAACAAAACGCAGAATTTGAATGTTTATTTTAATCTGAGTAGCAAACATACTGAGTTTCTCATAACTGTTTGCCCTGGAAATAAAAGTTATTCCATAAACGTGTTGATTGAGAAATAATAACATCTTCTCCAGTGTACGGCCAAGCCTTGAAACCAGATGGACACTTCCGGTTTCAAATTCATTGTAGTTCATTTTTTATTAGGGTTGTTTTCTAAAACAAATATTGCAAAACGGCACACAGTGCTTGTTGGTAGGTGGGGTCATATGACCTGTATTAGGATGTTTCCTTATTTTAGTTTGTTAGCGTGATCTTATTGTAACAAAACTACATTACCGATAAGAATAAAATATGGTTAGCGAATGATATAAGGAGAAATTCGGGGAACGAATCAATTTTAAAACGTAGCCGTTTTTTAGCTATTATATAGATAAATTTGATTGTAGAATTGTATTTAAATCGTAGTGCTTAGGGTACTTGCTTCTCTGCGTACTTTTTAAGTGCGACAGAGAATCAGACTAGCAGGTGTTTTTCAATTAATACACAGGGAGATAACTACTATTGAACAAAACATTGCCAAAGGGAGGTTGCCTTGATATTGAATTAATCTCATCCCAGGAAGGTTATTCTGGAAAAGAGGAAAGGAACTGAGATAAAGGGGCACATCTCATTCATATACATACAGATTTCAGTCGAAATATTTTGCAATACACGAAAGACAACTCCTAATAATCTGTCTCAAATTCGACCAAATTACTCCTCCTGGATATAAGATCAAAGAAAGGAGTATGGTTTGGCTTTTCGTAAATATAAAATCGATTTTTTACCTAGAAACAAAACATTTTTCTAAGAAAGTTTATGTAATATCATAGCTTTTCATTGACGGTTTCTATGGTAAACGATTGAGTTTTCATGGAAACCCGAAAGTAAACGATATACACTGCGTTCGTCTATCGGTATCTCTACCTGGCTGTACGGAAATCATTAAAAGTTATAAATGTTCATATCTAAAAATATCTCGGCCAAGTCAGAAGAAAACACTAATACGAACACTGGAAATACTGTTGATTGATTGTAGCCAAGACAAGTGACAGTTTGAAGTACATGGAAGCAAGGCAGAGTTCGTGCTATGATGATCTGCTATTGCACCACGCACATTTTGTACTCCACTAAAATGGCTTGTATATATTTCAAAAATAAATTATTAGCCATTCATCGTCATGACGGCACGTTTCGTATGCTTATTTCTCAAACTTGAACTTGAAGGTGCAGTGACTACTTGTCAGGGATGTGGATCCTGATAAGACGCCAAGTTACTCGGTGTCTTTTCAGGATCAAAACTCTATTTCAACTCGTTTATAATCATAATTTATAACAACAACATAATCTTTATTAAATTGCCTATGTGAATAATGTTAAATTGCTACAGTCAATACTCTGATATGTTCTTTAGGTTACGTTTTGTATTGCTAGAGAGCGTTGTCGTCTGAGTTTCTGTACAATGAGGTTTTATAAAATCTGTTTTTTTTTTAATATACTTGAATATATTGTCTATGTTTCGTTTCGCTGGTGGACTCAGTAGTTTGAGTTTAATGATGCGTTAAGAGAATTGTTCTCTAATGATGATATAACATTTTGTTGTAACGTTTATAATGAGAGATAGGATATAATATTTGTATACAGCGCTGCCTCTCTACAACGGCCCTTCCAACAACGAGTCCTTCTTTACAACGACCCTTGTCGATGTTCCCTTAACAAGACATTTATGTCCAACCCTTTCATGGCTGCAAAACCGTTTGCTTAGATTTATTTGTCGTCTGCTGTTACTTACATGTAGAAGTGGACACTTTGATCATATGAATATAGTGACGAGTGACAAACAGCTTGAATCCAGATCATCTGATCTCGATTCAAGCTGTTTGCAAATGTAAGCCAAGTCTTAATTTTCCCTCCCTATAACGACTCTCTCTGAACAACACACACACAGCATGTGTCTCCCATTGGACGTCGTTGTAGAGATGGGTGCTGTATCAGTGCATATCACTGTTTATTACACCTCGCTTTGAGTTACAATGTTAAATTCCCATAGACCTACAGTTAACATTTTGCATGTCATTTACATCTATACTGTCACTCTTTATGATATTCTTTTTGTGACGTCATTCTAAAGGACATTACTTTTTTACTACGTCCGAAAACGTACTGTCAGCCTTGACATGCCAATCGCTATTGGATACATTGGAACGTTTTAAAGAGTGATAACTTATAATCAACGTTTGGCATTTTCTGTACAAGTTGCTTCCTTTTGTCCATTCCTTAACGATTTGCCATAATTTCGGAAGAGGATATTTGCCACCTAAACAATGTAAAGACGCTGTTTCTTCAATTTACTTATCATAACGTTGTTCTTTGTTTACTTGTAATATAATTATAAACAATGTGACGTCGTAAGACGGCGACGTCATTTCCCGCGTTATGTACATGTCCGCGCTAAATTGGTGTTCACAACACATTTTATAAAAGACGAATAAAACGATTCCAAAGCCAGGGTTGATAAGCTCAGTGTAATAAAATAAATATTAGATGTCAGTTTGCGTGACATTCAAATTGTCAACCCTCGAAAACAATAATGTCACCCTCGGCTACGCCTCGGGGTGACATGCTGTTTCTCGGGTTGACAATTTGAATGTCACGCAAACTGCCATCTAATATTTATATATTATTACACCTCGCTTTGAGTTACAATGTTAAATTCCCATAGACCTACAGTTAACATTTTGCATGTCATTTACATCTATACTGTCACTCTTTATGATATTCTTTTTGTGACGTCATTCTAAAGGACATTACTTTTTTACTACGTCCGAAAACGTACTGTCAGCCTTGACATGCCAATCGCTATTGGATACATGGGAACGTTTTAAAGAGTGGTAACTTATAATCAACGTTTGGCATTTTCTGTACAAGTTGCTTCCTTTTGTCCATTCCTTAACGATTTGCCATAATTTCGGAAGAGGATATTTGCCACCTAGACAATGTAAAGACGCTGTTTCTTCAATTTACTTATCATAACGTTGTTCTTTGTTTACTTGTATTTATAATTATAAACAATGTGACGTCGTAAGACGGCGACGTCATTTCCCGCGTTATGTACATGTCCGCGCTAAATTGGTGTTCACAACACATTTTATAAAAGACGAATAAAACGATTCCAAAGCCAGGGTTGATAAGCTCAGTGTAATAAAATAAATATTAGATGTCAGTTTGCGTGACATTCAAATTGTCAACCCTCGAAAACAAGAATGTCACCCTCGGCTACGCCTCGGGGTGACATGCTGTTTCTCGGGTTGACAATTTGAATGTCACGCAAACTGCCATCAAATATTTATATAGTGTCCCTTTAATCGTGATTTTCGATGACTTAGTTGGTATTGCTGTGATACATTGCATGTACTGTCTATATTTTATTCAGTCACCAGGGTCAAAGGTTATAAAACTTTAAAGTTGAGTCTAAAGTCGTTCTCCAGCATTTGATTGGTCAGATTTGAGCCTAGGCTCAAATCTGACCAATCAAAAGCTTGAAAACACACTCAGACTCAGCTCAAACGCTTTAAAATCTTGGACCCAGTGAATGGGTTATAAAGCTTTAAAGATGAGTCTAAAGTCGTTCTCAAGCATTTGATTGGTCAGATTTGAGCCTAGGCTCAAATCTGACCAATCAAAAGCTTGAGAACACACTCAGACTCAGCTCAAACGCTTTATAACCTTGGACCCAGTGAATGATAAAGCTCGGCGTTCTATGAAGACCTTACTGAATGGTTGGGGACATACCGGTTTGCAGTCCAGGAGGCTCTTACATGAGTTTTTATTTGTATAAAGCAACCACCTTGCGAATCAGTCTGCATACCTCTTCATTATGACACTAGACTAATTAAATCCAGGTAGAAATAGTGAAGAAAACTCCTACTGAAGCATTTTGGATTAGTTTTATCCTGCATTAAACAGACAGCTCAATACCAGACAAAATATGGGTATTCACTAGAGTGATCGCTTAATACAAGATTGACTGTAAAAGTTAACAATGATTACCAAGTCTCATAATAAACGGCTGGTATGTTGCAACCCAATAATTGCAAGAGATATTTAACCCTTTACTCCATAGCTTATTTTAAGTATTGAAGAGACATGGTTGCATAAAACAGGCTGAAATTAAAGCAGGATTCATTCTGCTTTACTTCCAGTCTGCTTAAACTATGTATAGTCAGCTTAGATAAAGGATTTTTATTCTGCATATTCATGACTGTATGAAATTAAAACTATTTACTTTCAAGAGTGAAGGAATAAATTAAAAGTGTTAACATGAGTATCAATGGAGTAAAGGGTTGATTTAGGAAAACATGTTTATCATGAACCACAGGTTTGATTTACAGTCAGAAATGTATTTAACAGGCGGTCTGTTCCTCTACCTTTGTTGTGGTTCTAGGGCATATTTGTCATAGGGAATGTTTTCAGTTTATTAGACCGAGATGATCCCCTCTGCTACAGTGGATACAACGTTATTCTTTCCTGTTTACACGCTAACGTAAAACACTAAAACGCAGATAAGGACAAATTTTTGACAATTCTGACTTTTCATTGTTATCTGAGTGGCAAACAGTTAGGAGCCTGATCAGACGCCGTGTTTACCCGGCGTCTGATCAGGCTCCAAACTGTTTGCACTGGAAATAGTACTTTTAGCGTAAAAGCGTTTACTGGGAAAAGAACAGCGTTTTCTCCACTGTAAGAGCTAAAAAAAAAAAGGCGGTTTGGTGGTTTTAATCCAAACAGGCTGCTTTGGAACAAATGAGATAAGCCGAAATCCTCTTTCTGTAATCATTATCATGTCATCTCATCACGCATCCCTCATCATTTATGGGCGCTTGTCTCGCAGATCCTGGCAAATCTAGCTCTTCGTTGGCAGACAAAACAATTTTACCACCCGCACAATAGTTATGATAAACTAAAACATGTTTTTCATTTGTTTCCGCACCGGCCACTCGTCGATTTGCAAACTTTTCCACTCAGGTCTCGATTTCTCACAGGGCCCCGACACGATTGCTCTTTGAGAAAAAAAAACGTCAGAAGTATATCGATTTTTTTCTCTAAAAATAGCAATCGTGTCGGGGCCCGTGTGCGCAGTCAAGCATTACCCAGCGAAGACCTTAAGTTACATTTTACTGTCAGAATTACAGTTTACAGTGGAATGTTTTCACCCTTAGTTTGCGTCAATACGGAACTGGTTTACTGTACAACATACGGGCTTTTACAAACTACGTTCATATACATGTGAAGAGACCACAAAAGTATTGTCCTTATTAAACTGTCAAAAAAAAGCAAAAAAAAAAGCGAAGAGGTGAATATGAAATATTCAGCTTATACTGGGTTTAGCGCGCTGTTGTACATGTAATATTTTATTGCATTTTTAACTCATATGTATTTTTCTTTAAACAAATATTGTTTTGACGTTTTAGTTATCATTGTTACATGTACATGTACGTGCAATCCGAGAGACCCAGCAACAACAAAACCCGTCGGTGCAAAGCTTAAGCTCGCACCAAGAGATGTTTGTGCGCTATATACAATTGACTCACTTCCAAACATACAACGGTTTTAGAAGCCTCATTTGCATATACCAACGTACCAAGTACGTTACACTATCTTAGCCTAATGTTTTTTCAAAAGGCGAACATTAAGGTTAACATGTTGTATTGCACATATACACAATACAATAAGATACAGATGCCTTTTGATTTGTGACGGTTTATTCTATCTGCGTGTCAATCAGATTGTATTCCTATCAGAATCCAAGTTAGTTTTGCGAAATTCAATGATCTCGCGTTTAATTTGTTTGCAATTTACCCTGTCACTCTCAATGACACTTTAAAGCGTGTTTGCAAACAGTTAGTGTCCTGATTAGACACCACTTAACGCGGCATCTGAGCAGGACCCAATCTGTTTGATACCCTTATCGATATATATTAAGTCATTTAACATTGAATCTAACTTTGAAACGTGTTTTGTAGACAACACTAATGAAGCAGACGACAATAAAGCGGTGAATGGATAAATATCTCCCGAATACATTGATCATTAAGGTTAAACCAGTTCTCGGAAAATAACAACCCTTTACTATTTGGAAAAAATATTTGTTTCAAACTTGTGATAATGTTACCTTTACTTGGATTTGACACTTTACAGATATATTCTATTTTTAACCCTTTCAAATTTATCGTGAGGTGTTAACTCCTCGTTCGCCATATTGTCGTCTGCTTGAATACACATGTGTTTTTGTCTGAGATATTGTTATAAAGTGATAGTTTATGCAGAATGACTAACAAAAATCGAAACGAGTGCCAAACAGTTACTACCACTGTTACTCTAAAACTATATACGGGTTCAATAATTAGAACACATCACTGCACAGACGGTCAAGCCTAGGTACAGTACTCCCTCTCTTCCACGTCCCTCCTTAAAACAATACTTGATGATGTTCCCCAAACATGATAAGCATGCCTAACAGTTTAGTTTCTCTGCTCCAAAATTACTTATTGAATATTTTGACAGAAGAAACATAAAGACGAGAGACACACAGTTTGAACCTAGATCATTCATACGCCGCTTTTCGCTAATGTTTTCTGAGCGTATCAAGTTCCATTCCCTATAACAACTCCGTCCGAATAACACACACACTCTTGTTCTCCTATTGGGTGTGAGCAATGTATTTCAAGTTTTTAAGGTAAAACGTATGCGTACGTTTGCGGAATTTCGATGAATCGAACGCAATGATATCGAACAAACTGTACAGTGTTCCCTCCCTACAACGGTCCTACCAACAACGAATCCCTCCTTACAACGATCCCTGCCGCAGTTCCCTAACCAAGACAATTATTTCTAACGATTCTACTGCTGTAATATTGTCTGCTTGAGGTTATCGTCTGCTGTTTTTCTCGAAGTTACAAAATTGGACATTTTGACAGCAAAAAACTAAATGACGAGTGACAAACAGCTTAAATCCAGATCAGACGCCACGTAAAGCGGCGTCTAATTTGGATTCAAGCTGTTTGCAAATGTAAACAACGACTCCCTCAGAACAACGCACATATATTTTGTCTCCCATTGGGTGTCGTTGCAGAGAGGGGTGCTGTACTTCTACAGTGGAGAAAACTTTATTCTTTCCCAATAAACGCGTTTACGCTAAAACTATTGTTTCTATTGCAAACAGTTTGGGTAACCCGGCGTCTGATCAGGCTCCAAACTGTTTGCCACCAAGATAAAGATGAATTATCAGAATTGTCAAAAAGTTGTACTTTTATGCGTTTTAGTGTTTTGCGTTTGCGTATGTTTGCGTTTAAACGGGAAAGAAAAACGTTTTCTCCACTGTACATGTCAAGCTGAAATGTTATATTTGGTTTCGAAGACTTTTCGTTGAAAGAAAACGAAATGGAATTTACTGATAAACAAAGGTTAAATAAGTCAACAAAAAGATTGATCAGTAAAACATAATACTCTAATAAGTTTTATAATAATGGCCCAATGTTGATATCACTACTGAATTGAAGAAAGAAATTAAATAGTAAATATATATTATATTGAATAAAAGAAGTCTAGGCTTCACCAACAAAAAAAAAAAATTAAATAGCCTCCGACATTATATTTTTACCGCGAAACCGTGTTGTTTGTTTGAGGTAGCGTCAACGCCAATGACGTCATCTGGCGTCCAGCTTCATGCAGCGCTTATTATATGGAGAACAGTTTGACTTAGAGAAGGTAGTTCCGACCCGATAAGGCGTGGCCTAATTTTTTTTCATGGGGTTATGAACAAACAATTACAGCCAATCATAGCTAACCGAAAGAATGAAAACAAACAATATTAGATAAGTGTGTTGTATTTTCTCTTTTTTTTTCTTGCTTTTATTTTTTATTATATTTTTGTACTGTTAACTTATTCTTTTGTAATTTTATTGTCAAACAAATATTTCGAAATTATGAATCTCCCCTTCTATTTTAATTTACTTATTTTTCGTATTCCGATTTTTTCTAATAACATCTACTGTGAAATACAGTGGATAAAACGTTATTCTTTCCCAATAAACACGTTTACGCTTAAACTATTGTTTCCATTGCAAACTGTTTGGAGCTGATCAGACGCCGGGTGACCCGGCGTCTGATCAGGCTCCAAACTGTTTGCCACCAAGATAAAAAATAATTATCAGAATTGTCCCAAAAATGTACTTGTCTACGTTTTTAGTGTTTTGCGTTTGCGTTTCGTTTCGTTTAAACGGGAAAGAATAACCGATTCTCCACTGTATATGTAATGTTTCCAAATTCACGCGTTTACATTGAAATTATTATTTCTGTTGCTGACGACGTCTGAGCAGGCTCCGATATTGTTTTCCATTCCGATTCAAAACGTTTACATTTAATTTCAATCCGATTGCGATTCCTTCGCGTTTAGATGGGAAAGTGAAACCTCTTCTCAAGTGTAGTGTGTCTTGTATGTGTCCAAATTGTAGTACTATTTTATTGTTTTCATTATTGTCACTGTATATACATGTAATCATATATCCAGTAGAACCCACCTAGTGCGGCAACTGGGAATATTGTGAATTGATGGTTTCCAAGTTACTCGTTCCCGTTTAAATGCAAACGAAACGCAAAACCAGTGTACAAAAATGAAGAAAAATGACAGGTTTATTTTTTAATTATTTTTTTTTAAATCTGAGTGGCAAAGAGTTTGGAGCCATATCAGACGCCGGGTTGCCCGTCGTCTGATCAGGCTCCATACTATTTGCAACGAAAATAATAATTCTAGCGTAAACACGTTTATTTGGAAAGAATAACGTCTTTTCAACTATACACTGTTTTGTAAAAGACGAGTATACTCGTCATTAGGGGTTTTAAGTTAACTTGGTGGCAGAAGCACGTGATCTATCTCATGGATAACTCCATTCACTGCTGGGATGTCGGCAGTTACAACCTTGGCAGTGTTGACCATCACAGTATCTGAAAGTAAAATTTAATTCGGTGCATGGTGGGTAATTATTTCGTCTGCAAAATATGTTGTCTGCAACTGTTCTAAAAATAGAATTTTCAAAACAACTTTACAAAACAGGGTCAGAGTGTCAAACAGTTTGGATCCTGAAAATCTTGATCCAAACTGTTTGCATTCTAATCACTGTGGCCAATAGTTCCGCCGCTACATGTAGCATGCACAGAGTTAAAGCAACTTGTAAACAACATGTCAATTTGCCATCTGATGTTCAGTCTCTTTAATTACTTGTACTTCTTTTGTGACTCTTTTAAAACATGTACACTATATAACGTAATTTCGACAGCTTTGTATTTAGGTAGATACTATATATATATCTGATTGTTGGTGTTTATTTTTTCCATATCGCCGAATTTGTGTGAATAAAGAATGAACCGAATGATCGTAATACCGTAAACCCACTCTATAACGACCACTTAAAACAAGGCTGATAGATTGTATAAAAGACGGATGTCAGGTTAAACCAAAGTAATAGTAAAACAGAAGGCTCATACAGAGGCTTTCTGTTTAACTATCACTTTGCTTAAACAGTCAACTGTGGTAAACACATAGTAATAAACATAATGTTGTGGTCGTAATAGAGGGTTATCACTTATAAAATCTTAAATAATATAGTATGTGCCGCGGAGAAGAGGCAAACTTTCCATTTTAAACCAAACGAAACGGAAACGAAATGTCACTGAAGAAAAAGTTTGTATTTGATTTGTTGATTTGTTTTGATTTTACGTCGCTTTCAACAGTATTTCAGTCATATCGCGACGTCCAGCTAATTAAAGGTGGAGGAAGACCCCAGAAGTCCTTTATGCACTGTTTCAGGCACAAATCGGCAACTGGGTAGAACCACCGACCTTCCGCAAGCCAGCTGGAAGGCTTCCCCACATGAAAAATCCGAACGACCCTACTGGGATTCGACCTCACAGCGGTGAGGAGCTTAGTGATGTAAGTCACAGTGACTATACCACTAGGCCACGGAGGCCCCAAAAAAGGTTTGTATAGTCATGGCTGTATAAATTGGTTTTACGTCGCTTTAACAATATTTAAGTCCCATCACGACTAACAGCTAATTACAGATGGAGGAAGACCCCAGAAGCCATGTATGCTCTGTTTCAGGCACAATTCGGCAACTGGGTAGAAATACCGAGCTTCCGTATGCCAGCTGGACGGCTTCCCAAAATGAAAAATTCGAATGCATAGACCGGGAATCGAACCTAAAGCGGTAAGGAGCTTTGATGTCTAGGTTATTCATATACATATACATTGTGAAGCAATCATCAGTAGCAGAAAAAGCAAAACTGATGCGCTTAAATGTTATTTTATTAGAGAAAGGGTTAATTCGCTTTATGTCTAGATCTACCGTCTGCATGCTTTAACCCCTTCACTGCAGTGACGTCATCAATTAAAAACTATTGTCGTCTGCTTTTGTTTCTAAAATCTAACTTTTGGGTAATATTGAAATGAGTAGCAAACAGTTTGGATCCTGATCAGACGCCGCGTGACGCGGCGTCTAATCAGGATTCAAACTGTTTGCAAATTACTCTTGCACTCGGTGTGAAGCAGTGGAGGGGTTAACTAGCCACATACATCTATATGCTAAAAAAGGGTTATATGGTAAAGGGATAATGTGGAGTGTGCGGTATTTCTTACTGTATCTGGATATCTTACCTGCAGTCACATTCACGTTAACTGATCGTCCCTCGAGTGTCCTCACCATACCAGACGACAGTCCAGCACTGTAGTAAGCTCCCTGAACCACGTGGTACTCCAAGACAGCTATGGGAAAATAGTGTAATGACTCAGGGCTGCCATAAGTTGACATGAAAAATCTTAGGATTTCCAAATTTGCATTTTTCAAGTGCGATTTTACGAATCGTACCTTTACAATGTACCACATAGCCTGTTTCTATGCGACTACTTAAAACTGGCTGTAAGTAAAGAAGAATGCGCCCTAAGGCGCATTCTGCTTTACTTTCAGCCTGCTTTTAGCTACCAAGTACTGAAAAGAATCCGAAGATTTAGGAAAAATCCGTAGAAATGGCAGCCCTGGTGACTGAATCAAGAACTAATCTCTGTTCTACCGTTATTAAACGGTATGAGACAACGGTGGAGAGTTGTGATGCACAGATAGCACACATATTATTTCTATTCTAACAAGACCAGTGTCCTTACAATACCGAATGAGTACTGTTTAGACGCGTTGAACCACGGGAAAATCAAATACAACTAGGTTGGAGCAGATAAAATAACTGCAGAATTTAAATAAAAAAAAGGATCTTGAACAAAAAAAGTCCGAAACAGTTGTCGTCTGCAAAATTCTCATACATATATAACACATCTGAATTTCTGAATTATCTTTGAAAGACGTCACGATATTGTGCTACAGGGGAGAACACGTTAATCTAAGCATTGCAATTAAATGAAGAACATATAGTTATTTTGACAACTGTAAAAGTTTATTTTAATCTGAATGGCAAATAGTTTTGGGCCTGATCAAACGCCAAGCTTCCTAGCGTCTGTACAGGAGGCTTTTTGGAACGAAGAAACGTTTTTGTCCTATGTAACATATTGAAACCGAGTACGTATACCAATTATTTACAAATATTACACTTTGGATGAGTACATTTGTCCTATGCAAACAGTGTATCCCCTGACCAGAGGGCTCCTTAAGGAGCACTGTTTGTCATTTTGCCATACTTTGCTAAAATCAACCCTAACCAGATTCTGATCAAAATGGCCTATACCGAATTAACAATTGGACTTTTCAATTAAAAATTTCAGGGATAGAATGAGTTAAAACCGGCCATTTTTGTCATCTAAAGTGAGTCTCATCATTGGCAGCACTCCAGTTACAGTGGAGAATCTGTAATTCTTTCCCGTTTAAACGCAAACGTACGCAAACGCAAAGCGCTAAAACGTATAAAAGAACAACTTTTGGACAATTCTGATATTTCATGTTTATCTTGGTGGCAAACAGTTTGGAGCCTGATCAGACGCCGGGTTACCCAGCGTCTGATCTGGCTCCAAACTGTTTGCACTGTAAATAATAGTTTTAGCGTAAACGCGTTTATTGGGAAAGAATAACACATTCTCCACTGTATTTGTTTTTGAAACATATCATATTTTAAGTACAGTGGAGAATACGTTATTCTTTCCCGTTTAAACGCAAACGAAACGCAAACGCATTGCACTAAAACGTAGAAAATTACAACTTTTTGATATTCCTAACGATTTATTTTGATCTGAGTGGCAAACAGTTTGGAGCCTGATCAGACGCCGGGTTACCCGGCGTCTGATCTGGCTCCAAACTTTTTGCAACGGAAATAATAGTTTTAGCGTACATGTAAACGCGTTTATTGGGAAAGAATAACGTTTTCTCCACTGTACTATGTACGTTCGACATAAGCTTGTTTGGGGTATCGTCTTGTTACTTAACCCCTACAAAACTTAGTCACACATATATTTGAGTCCTTTGCAAACAGTGTAACCGTTGAAAGCACACGTTCCTATGCACACCTTAAGGTTCATGTAACGTCCATGTACGAGAAAAAAATACCCAAATTTGAAAAGTTGCAATACTCAATAACTATACCACATTGGCTAAAAATATTTTCACACAGCATAAATAATTAGTAAATGAAAAGGAGCATGCCTAGATTTTCATTAATATAAGTGTACTTGTGATGTCAGAAGATCCAAAAGTAACGAATTTGGAGTTAAAATAGCCTCTTCAGCAGAATATATCAAATCACTTAATGGTACGTATTTTCGGAAATCTGGTAGAATACATACAAAGAACCCATTACATACTGGGTACTCCTACACAGAATGTCTTACAAAAGTCAGAACAAACCCTTGTAATTGGCCTTTAGAATACCCCATGCTTGATTCAAGGGCAGCCATTTGCATTTTACAAATTTGTAGAAGTTTGCTAACATTTAAAGTCCATTTACTCCAAATGTACAAAACCGATTGACAATTGTTATATACGTGCGGACAGAGAAAAGAACAAGCAATATGATTGATGGAATGTCACTCACCCGAATCACTGCAGTTAGACAATATATCCGTTCAATTATATCAAGGTCACCGAAATATGTCATTTGTCGACTTTTCCGATTAATCCGCATTTTCTCATTTTTTAATATCCATATTTTCAACTTTTATTTCAGTACACTATTGTTGTTTGATACATAAACAATAAAATAAGTGCATTGCGCATTACTTTCGATCATAAATTTCTCCGAATGTCACGATTCTTCAGCGGATTACTTGTCGCGAAAGTAATTTCATCCCTGTACAGCTGACCTTTGTTTCAGGAAAATCAAGAGTTTGTCCCTTTAAATCACCTTTTTACACCCATTCAAGTATTCCACATCTTTCCGGCTATTGTAATGTTGATTAATATTTCACTTTGCATTGCGATCTCTATTATATAAAAGCTTACATTGTTGTGAAACTATTCAAGCCTTTAGCAGGTACAGGGGTAAATGCTCATGTACAGTGGAGAATGTGTTATTCTTTCCCAATAAACGCGTTTACGCTAAAACTATTATTTGCAGTGCAAACAGTTTGGAGCCAGATCAGACGCCGGGTAACCCGGCGTCTGATCAGGCTCCAAACTGTTTGCCACCACGATAAACATGAAATATCAGAATTGTCCAAAAGTTTTTATTTTCTACGTTTTAGTGCTTTGCGTTTGCGTTCGTTTTCGTTTAAACGGGAAAGAATAACAGATTCTCCACTGTATATACTATTGCACGATTTGGACAAGGCTTTCTATGGTGTCCTAGTAGGGACACAACCGACGATTTCGTTGGGCAGAGACACACAATTCATTTTTGTCCTTACTACTTTTTTCCCGTATATTCTGCTTCTGCATTTTACACCTACACACACATTAAAATACTGTAATAGTTCATGAGTATAATTATGCAACTACCACCCTGACAGCCTTACTTCAGTAGTTGTAAGAATTTAAAAACAATCATAAGGGCACAGATATTTGAAAATTTAGTCAGAAACAATCATATATTAGTTTATCTGATGCTCAATTTGGTTTTCGTTCTAGGGGATCCTGCGTTTTACAGTTAATGGAATACATAGATGATTAGTCACATTACATTGAGGGTGATAGAATTTGGGAAAATATATTGTATATTTAGATTTTGTCAAAGCTTTTGAGAGCATAGTACATTAACGTTTTATCGCAAAGTATCAGTATTTGGTATCAGAGGGCCAGTTTTGTCATGGAAACGTGACTTTTTACTGGACGTAGGCAATATGTATCTGTGAAAGGACCCTGGTCTTTTTCGCGGAAAGACATTTTAAGTGGGGTACCCCAGGGAAGTGTCCTGGGACCCATATTATTCATATGTTTATAATAGATGACCTCCTACCCCTGCAGTTATACGTAGTATTGTGAAATTATTCGCTTATGGTACCAAACTATACAGCAAAGACATTAAAATTGATATTATCCATCACGACTTAGATGCCTTACACATAGTCAAAGGGGCTGTTGCGTTTAAATGTGAAAAATTACAGAACCATACACTTTGGAGGAGACAACCAATAGTACAAGTATACTTTGAACTTTGCGGACATTGAGTCTGCTAGTGAAAAGGGGAATTTAGGGGTAATATTAGGATTAAAAAGTAAGTAGTCATATAGCTGAAAAAGATAACAAATCCAACAGTGTATTATCCTTAATAATCAGAATGTATGATTACATTTCGAAAAGCTATTTCATATTTTTGTACAAAGCACTCGTCAGGTCAATATGGAAACACTATTATCATATATTATGGTATATATTCTTAAAAGAAGTGTTTAAAAATTATGTAAGCCTACCAATAAGCGTCTCTGGGATTGTCAACCTTACATGTACCGAAAGATTGGTTTTCAAAAATTGCTTGGTCATCGACGAAGCCGTGGTGATATGATACAATGTTGAAAATTATTTTAAGAAATGGAGGATATACATATAGAAAGATTTTACCTTAAAAATATTTTTCGAATTAAAAAAAACATCATTAAGTTTACAACACTTTTCACAGAGAATTATAAACAACCGGATCTCACTACAGTTTATATAGAATTAAAAATAATAAATTTTGTTGATACATTTATATGCCGGATGAATTATTTTGTAATCGAAGCTTCAATGTCATAGTCATGTGTTTGTGTACTTCATTGGATTAGAATCAAATATTGCATACTGTTTAATGAATAATTCAGTTGAGAGGGGTCGAAACGGAATATTCTTAATAACTAGAATGACCACACAGCATCTGGAAACAAACATTTATTTGATGCGCATTTAAAATGATGTTTAAAAAAGCACTAGTAACCACTGTTCCCTCCATTTTACGGATACCTTGCAGAATACGTCCCCTCATTGATTTTACGTAACGTTTCAAATACGTTGCCATTCCAACCAAAATGCACTTGGAGGTCATTATGGTATACATTTGATGATTTGACCCGACCTTGTTATCAAATACATCCGATATGTGTTCTATGGGGCTCATGTCCGACGATAAAACAGGCCAAGACAGAACATTAATGTATTTCAGCAAGAAATTGTGTGGTGATACGCGCCGTGTGATGCTTTATACATGTATTGTCAAGCTGAAAATGCCAGGTCCTTCCTTTCTTTTGCATGAATCGAATCACTGTGCTATTTAAAACATTGATGTAACGCCGAGCATTGGCATTTTATTGAATAATAACCAAGTCAATTTCCAGAGTTTCCAATTTTCCCAAACCAGACCATAGCGCTGCCACCACCCATTATGTCTCTCTCAAACATATCGTTCTCCACGGTCACTCATCCTTTTTGCGCATTGAGGCGAGCGGACCGTGGCGAGAGATTCTCTTGTCTACGCGGTAATGAATGTAGCGCTGTTTACAGTGAAACACCTGTATCTGCGCACGTGCAAAGTAAGGAACACGTTGGCAAGCTTAGACGCATAAAGAGACCTGAGATTTTAATAGCAATTGTGTAATCGTTATACGCAATGAAGTCATCAAAATCATGTATGTATTTTGCAACATGCCATTATACACAGTTATAGAAGAATTCTAGGAAGAGGATGGGGTTATAAAGAAGCAGATTCTCCCGCGAGAGCCCAACAACGATTCTCAATGTATTCTCAAGGTATAATTCAGTTAAAAAAGGATGAAAAAATAATACAGCCTGCATATTTATACATGTAATAATGTTTGACAGCGGCTTGTGTTGCCAACCATACTTTGGAAAAAATAAGTAGTCCTCCATTGCAAAATAGTGTTGTCCTTGAAAATTGTCAAATATTCTATGACTTCTTCTGTTGTTATTTGAGTGGATTTCGTCAGAATATTGATCCTACTACCTCGTGTAAAGCATAGTCTTCAATATATAGGAAGGATTTGTTGAATTTCAGTACAGAAAATTTGCTTCACATTTTGGTGCAAATCCTAACATATTGTTCAAAATCAAGATACACAGTTTAACTTTCAAATTGTAAGCTATCGCATAAGCTTGTTTATTTCAATACGAACATTTTGATATGAAATTATGCAACATTGCTCCATAAATGACCAAAATATCACCTTTCAAAAATGCACCAAAAAAAACACTATACATGAACCTGAAGGATCCAGCAGAAAAGGAGCCATCTGTTCAGGATCTGCACTTTCTGTTATATTACATTACGAAACAAATACACTAAATTGTACAAAATACACTATATTATTTACAAGCATGCAAACTGTAATTACATGGGAGAAGACGTTATTATTTCCCAATAAATGCGTTCACGCTAAACTATCCATTGCAATCGGTTTGGAACCAGATCAGTCGCCGGGTACATTTGTATCCTTATTGTAGTTTTGTCAAACCTGGCACGGTTTTCGCCTTACATGTACATAATACATGTAGTATACCGGCGTCTGATCAGTTTTCAAACTATTTCCCATTCAGATTTAAATGAACATTCAAATTGTCAAAAGTTAAAATTTTCTTTAGAATTTTGTACTATGTTTGTGTCTCGTTTGCACTGGAAAGAATAATCCTTTTCCATTTATGACGTCACTAATGACGTCAAAATAACGTCTGCATCACTATTTTTTTAAGTTCAATGGAGAAATAAGTTACATGTAAGAAATACGGACTGTTTTGACTTTTGCGAGTTCCAGTTATCGAAGGTTGTCTGTAAAAAATAACTTCTAAGTTATAAAATTTTATACGCAAAAAAACGTAAACGCAATTCAGTAAACTTGAGAAAATGACTGGTTAAAGTAAATTCTGAAGGTTTGTAGTTTTCTGAGTGGCAAACAGTTTCTCCACTGCAATAAATTCCAAATTGTACACTCACCAATCAGTGCTGTCTGGTTACTAAGCAGGTCACTTAGAGCTCCAACCGGCAATTTGTCAAAAGCTGCATTGTTCGGAGCAAAGACTGTTAAAGGTCCGTCAACTGAAAGGAGATGCATGTGCCACTAGATAAAACGTTATCCTTTCTGTAAAAACATGAAACACTTTCCGCATTGAGAATGACACGTGGTTAACCCTTTCCCCCCATAGAAGCGACTTTAAGCGTATTAAATCTTTTCCTCCGCTGAAGAAATTAGTTCCAGTTTATACCAACATGAACAATTACCATAACACATATCTGTTGTCTTACCTGTATGGTAAAGAAGAAGAATATGAAATTAGATTACAATATGCCATCTATAAATAAAGGTATTATGAAAATAGTCTAAGTATGTTCAGGGCTACATACAGTGGAGAAAACGTTATTCTTTCCCGTTTAAACGCAAACGAAAATCAGTAAAATGTAAAAAATGTCAGTTTTTAGATATGTTTTACGATTCATTTTTATCTGAGTGGCAAACAGTTTGGAGCAAGATCAGACGCCGGGTAACCCGGCGTCTGATCAGTCTCCAAACTGTTTGCCATAAAAAAAACATGAATTATCAGAATTGTCTAAATGTTGCCCTTTTCTACGTTTTAATGTTTTGCGTGTGCGTTTCGTTTCGTTTAAACGGGAAAGAATACCGTTCTCACCACTGTAGAAGTTAGTCGTGATTGTATACTGTCATCTACCAGGAGATAAGCAACTGCTTTCGTCCTCATTCTCATATCTTTTCTGCAAAAACTTAAAAAAAATGTATTATGAATAAAATATGTTTAAACTAATTAATTTCTCTCGAATTTGCTTTAGTCCTATATATCCGTATTTCAAAGTTTACAATTGAGTCAAGCCACATGGGATGGTTGACCAAAACGAATCGAGTCATTCGGACAAATTACAGTGGAGAACTCGTTATTAATTCCCCAAAAAACGTTTTTACGCTTACTCTACTATTTCCATTGTAAAAATGTTGGAGCTAGATCTGACACCGAGAAATCCGACGTCTGCTCAGGTTCCAAACGGATTACCATTCCGATAAGAATGAACATTCAAATATGTCGAACAATTGTCATTTTCTACAGTTGCGTTTAGACAGGAAAGAATAACGTATTCTCACATAACTACCCCTGTTTTCAATAGCGAACAACGATCTACATGTAATACATGTATATCCCTGTCTCAAACATGTGTGAAATTACTTTAATGACGTCATTATTACGTCACTATTTATAAAGGCGTCATTACGTCACTGGAATGCTTAAAAAGTTATATTGCTTTAAAATATATTAAATTATTGGTTATTTGAGAAAAAGAATCTATCACTCGTCGATATATGAGACAAGCTGATCTCAACCTAGTCTAGAATAGAAAAGTTATTAAGTTAACCATAGCCCACTTAATACCATTTCAGTTCTAGACTCGGTTGAGATCAGCTTGTCTCATACATCGATGAGTGACATATCCTATATTTCTCCACAGCATGACACCACGTATGACGTATAAATAACGTACAGTTGAACTTCGATATCCTGAACTCGGTTAGGTCAAACATACCCGTATTTCAAAGTTAAATCGTGGCTTATCCGCGTTTTAACTTTGAAATACGGGTTTCTTTTATGCTAAGCAGTGAATTATAGAGTTTTCTCAGTAGATTATAAGGTTATAATCTACAGTGAATTATAACATCTAGTCAACAAGAAGCCCTTTCAAAAGTCGAAGGATGTCTAAAAGACAAAGTCTCATGGATGCACCAGAATATGTTAAAGCTGAACACTGACAAAACTGATGTCATACTGTTTCATTAAAAAAAGGTTAACGTTCCCGGAGATTTTCATGTTCAAGTGGGAAACTCTAAAATCAAACCGTCATTATGGGTGAACAACCTTGGTGCTAGATTTGATTCCCAAATGGATATGACACAGCACATCAACACTGTGTGCAGGTCTAGCTACGCACAGCTGCAGCAAATAGGTCATATTAGACGGTACCTTTCTCCAGAAGCTACAATGACTTTGGTCAATTCTCTGGTCACATCAAAAATTGACTACTGCAACTCACTGCTATATGGGATTCCCCAAAACTCACTACGAAAACTACAGCGTGTGCAAAATACAGCAGCCCGCATCATTACCAGGACTCCTCGGTACAATCACATCACTCCAGTCTTGAAGGAGCTTCACTGGCTTCCAGTTCAACACAGAGTTGAATTCAAAATTCTGACACTCACATACAAAGCCATGTGCAATGATTCTCCAAGGTACATTGTTAGTATGCTGGACGTGTATAGACCTCGAAGAGAGTTGCGGTCTGCGAGTAAATCAGTATCGCTGGTTGTGCCGAGAAGTCGTTTAGTGAAGTTTGGAGATAGAAGTTTCATGCATGCAGCCCCAAAGCTCTGGAACTCTCTACCATCAGACATCAGAGATGCGAGCTCATATGCAGTCTTCAAAAAACGTCTGAAAACACACTTCTTTAATATTTATTATTAGAACACATTAGGAAATGGATGACTGCTACCTCCGGGCCATGTTCTTGCTGTAGATATTGTGGGTCTAAATGGGAGTTCTGGAATTGTACCGTTTGCCCATGCCTGTTTGGTGGATCTTGATGGTAGGGATTGCCTCTGATCTCTTTGAAACCGACTGGCTAGGGGTTTGCGGTATAATTCAAAGACAGCTTCTTATCTTGATGTTTTATAAAGTAAGGGTGTAATTTCAGCCATGGAACATGTAGGTCCCGCGGGTGTGGGGTGGAGAGGGTAGATGACTGCTACCCTAGGGCTGTGTTCATTCTGTATATGTTATGGGTGTAATTTTTAGTTCTGGGGTTGTACTGTTGACCAATGCCTGTCTGGTGGATCTTTGATGGTAGGGATACAACTCTGATCTCTTTTGAAACCAGCTGGCGTGGTCTGTGGTACAATTCGTGGACAGCTTTCACCATTTTTAATAATGTTATTGATCTTCTATAGAGTTTTTAGTTATGGTCACATGCTATTATTCCTAGTTATGTTACATTAGATGGCCTGCATTGGGCGCTCTGCTATTATTTCTATTGGTCGGCAATCTTTAGCCGGTTGGTTCATTGCTGATTGATGGGGGTAGTGTGATTGCCGTTTTGGGGGCTGTCTTTTGTATGTTTATTCTCATTTATTTTAGATCTAATTATAGTTATTTGTGTTTTGTCGATGGCCTGCATTGGGCGCTCTACCATTATTTATATCAGTCGGCAATACTTAGCCGGTCGGTTCATTGCTGAATGATGGGGGTAATGTGATCGCCGTTTTGGGGGACTGTCTTTTATATGTTTATTCATGTTTTATTTCAGATCTAATTGTAGTTATTTGTCTTTTCACGATTTATAGGTACATATGTGTTATTTCATGTAAAGCGCTTTTGAACGCACAATCCCTGTGAGAAAAGAGCGCTATATAAATCTGGTATAATAATAATAATAATAAATAATAATAACTTTTTTTAAATATTTTTTGCCGGAACTATTTTTTGCTCTTACCGCCTTTTAATTTAAATAATTATGTCATATACTATGTTTTTGGTGTCGCATGTGCAGATTACTGCGCCATTAAAATGGTACTCAGTCTGGATCACTTTGATTTTAAGAGGCTCAATACGGGGTATTTAACATGGCCCAAGTGCTTAATCGGCGGCTTTACATTAATATTTCTCTGTTAAAGCATAAAAGAAATAGAATAATTGTTTGTTTCTGTGTAAGATGTGATTTTCTTTCATCTCGTGAAAAGCAAGGGTTATATTTTCACTCGTGGCTTCGCCACTCGTGAAATTATAACCTTGCTTTTCACTCGATGAAAGAAAATCCCATCTTACACTGAAACAAACAATTATCCTCTATATGTTCGACTTACCCGATCATGAAATAAATGCAATTCATGTGTCAACAAATCGGTTAATTTTAATTAAGCGAGTTCGAGATATCGAAGTTCGACTGTATAACCCACTGTATTACCACTCAGTTTTGTAGCCAGTTGAGCCTGTGCCAACGCGTACAACAATGTGCCGAGCTGTGGATTCATTGCGACCACGTTGGGAATGGGACCCGTTGGAAGTGGATACATCACTCGGTCGATCACGTGAATAACGCCATTGGTTGCAATCTGGTCTGCCATGGTAACCTTTCCGCCATCGACCGTCACAATCTTCAAAAGCATTTTCAAATCGAATTGCGATATCTTGCGAAATCCTATTGAGGCTAACTTTGTTCTGCTTTACACTTTTGTTAAAACGCCGAAATAGATACGACGTTGCAACCTCGCAATCTCGCATCTTTTATCGACGTTTTTCCTAAAATTGTAAATCAAGACAACTGTTTGTCCTAACCGAATTCCATGATATCTAGACCTATCATAAGTCGAATTACATGTAACCAGTACAATGGAGATGCTGTTCTTTCACAATAAATAGAGGATATTGAATGTGTATGTTATTAGTCGTGAATTATTTGAACTCGTTGGATAAACTGATATGTTGCGAGCCTTGGCGAGTTCAATAAATTCACGACTTAAAACATACGCATACGATAGCATATTTATATCACATAAAAACTGACACAAAAGTCCGAATATTCTTACTTTCATATTTTCCTTAGGAAAACAATTTTTCATGAGTGTTGTTAGGTTTTATTCATCCATATATAAAAACGCCTATCAAACTAAAATAAAGAAAAACAAAATGAGTGTGATGTGAACAGACTTCTCTGATACCATATAAAATTTTAAAGTAAACTGTACTAAGTATGATCATTTTACCTTTAGTTTCGTTTTAAGTCGTACCATTTTTACGGAAATCTATATTTTGCAAGTGTGATAAACGTTTTGACGCTAAAACTATTCTTTTTGCTACATGTAACAGTTTGGAGCCAGCGTCTGATCAGGCTCCAAACGCTTTGCCACACACATTAAAATATAGAGTTAAAAAACCTAAAATGCTGTCATTTGCTACAATTTAGTACATTGCGTTTGCAATTCTGTTGCTTTTATAAGTAAATAATAACATCTTCACCACTGTCTTTCTTCAGTTTGTTGTGTTCATGTCAAACTAACTCGTTTAAGACGAAAGAAAAACACCTTATCCACTGTAATTGATGTTTTAAGAAAAGGGTCAGCTAATTGGCTTACATCTACAAGCAGCTTGAATCAAGATCTGGCGTCTGATCTTGATTCAAGGTTTTTGACACACGTCATTGTGTTTGGTTATTTTCTGTAAAAATGTCCATTATGTCAATTTATGTGACTTTGATAAAAACAGAAGACGACCAGTTTAACCCGGAAATGGGAAGAATAACGTTATCTCAACTGTATGATAAATCTTACCGTTTGCTGGCCTTGTTTTGAAAACATGTTGACCCTGATCTTGAGATTTGTGTCCAAGGTCTGAATCAGCATGTTATTTGTCAACTGTGTAGACCGCATGGTACCATCAGCAATGTGGAACATGAGAACCTTCTTCAACAAGTCCTTATCCTTGGCCAGTGAAGCATTGACGTTACCGGGGAGGGCATTAAAGGCATCATTTGTAGGTGCGAACACAGTGAACGGTCCTATATAGTTGAGATGACACGTTTGATAATAATAAAACTTAAGTTTTATATGAGTGGCAAACAGTTTGAGGTCATATCAGATGTGGATCCGATATAAGCGTAAACGCGTTTATTGGGAAAGAATAACGGCTTCTCAAGTGTAGATTATAAATAACTGGTTTCGAAATATACAAACGGGATATACCCAAAGTGTGTGAGACGAGGTCTTGTATCAGTTCGAGTTGGTTGTGCAAACAAGCTCACAATGAGAACTAGTATCAAACTCCGGATCACCCACTGTAGGTTATTTCTTTTATTATATACCTAAAATGTTTGGTACTCAAATATTTGCATACACGTAGGTCCCTATATGTTAAGACTTCTACATTATGCAATCAGAAACTATTTGTAGAAGTCATGAGACCACCAATAATAACGTCTTGCAATACGTCATTATTTATATTGATGATGTGTTGCTTTGTTCTCGACTTAATCAGCTATTGTTATCGGTTCCATTGAGAAGTGGCATTTTGCAAATAACGGTCATTTAGAGTATGACTTGAACTGTTTTAAACTTTATCCTTTGGAGGAGTAAAAGTGAGTGATGTGGGTTATTCACGCTTAAAATGGAAATGAAATGTTCAAAGTTCATCAAATCATGGTTTAATTATTTTTTTTTACAAAAGTGACGTCTCCATTAAATAGTGTTGCCTTATTCTTCCAATGTGAGGTACATTTGATAAGGTATCTTGATAGTCTCTTTACATTTATGAAATACAATATATTTAAACTTGTTATCTTAATTAGTTCACGGTTGCAGCGAGAAAAGCGTTATTCTGTCACAATAAATGCGTTTAGGCTACGTATCATGTAACCCGGTGTAACATCCTCAAGAAAAGCTCCGAATCTTAGATAAATATAATCCAGCTTTTTCTCTACCCCAACCTACGACTATATAGCTCTTTCTTTTAAGCTACGTGCAAATTAGTTAAGATAAAATAAAGCGTTAACTACTTTAAAAATGTCGCCGTGGTCGCGTGGTTTTGGTCATGCTGCGTTTACACTCAGCCACGATAGCTACGATGGCAACGATTTAGAAAAATCGCATAGCTTCACGATTTATTATCTTTTTCTACGCTATACCACGTTTTTTACGCTCTATATACGTCTTGTTACCTCCTGCAGCGTTTTGTTGCGAACCCAACAAGATTCTGATGAGGATCTGCCACGATTTCATCACGTTCTCTCAAGCTCTCTTACGGTAACCACGATACGCTATCACGTTCTATCACGTTCTGTTTAGATCTAACACGATATAACGTTCTGTTAATCTCTCCTGCGATTTATGGCAACGATTTCACCAAGTGTGTTGCGTTTTGAGCACGATTGGGGTATGAAAAGAAGGCATGGGCCACCCACTCATTCCCTGGATGCTGGTTCCAAACTCTGATTACATTGGAATGATGCATCTGAAAATATTTGGAGGGATGCTTAACCTGTCACTCGTATTTATATTTAATCTAGCAAAATGTCCACTTTTATGTTATTTTAAGGGAAAGAAGCAGACGCACAATTTTAACAGACAAAATTCCAGCAGTGAAAGCGCTTGAAATACGGTTATTGTCTTGTTTAAAGGAAACTTCGGTAAGTGCCGTTGTAAACAGAGAGTTGCTGTTGGGAGGGTCGTTGTAGGGAGGGAGCACTATATTTACTTAATAATACATGTAAAAACTTAAAGAATCGCCTTTCCAAGTTAACAAAGATCCCCTACGTTTGGGCTTCACGCTGTGATGCGTTCTGTTAAGTTCTGTTAAGCTCTGTTAAGCTCTACTAAGATTCCCAAGCTCTATTACGCTCTCACACGATATAAAAACCAATCGGCATAATCGTGCCAAAATTTTTGACCGTCAAAAAATCTGCCACGATCCTTGCGATTATCCCGATTCTACCACGCTCTCTCAAGATCACCACGATTCGTTCCACGGTCCGCCACGCTCACCGGGATTCCCTCAAATCGTGGGCATCGCAGCTATCGTGGCTGAGTGTAAACGCAGCATCATGCTGATGTTACACTCAGCCACGATAGCTACGATGGCCACGATTTAGAAAAAGCGCAGAGCTTCACGATTTATTATCTTTTCTACGCTATACCACGCTATCTTACGGTTTTTGAACGTCTTGTTACCTACTGTAGCGTTTTGTTGCGAACCCAACAAGATTCTGATGAGGATCTGGCACGATTTTATCACGTTCTCTCAAGCTCTTTTACGGTAACCACGATACGCTATCACGTCATATCACATTCTGTTTAGATCTAACACGATATAACGTTCTGTTAAGCTCTCTTGCGATTTATGGCAACGATTTCACCAAGAGTGTTGCGTTTTGAGCACGATTGGGGTATAAAAAGGAGGCATGGGCCACCCACTCATTCTCTGGATGCTGGGTTCAAACTCTGATTACATTGGGATGACGCATCTGGAAATATTTGGTGGGAAGCTTAACATGTCACTCGTATTTATATTTATTCTATCAAAATGTCAACTTTTATGTAATTTTGAGGAAAAGAAGCAGACGATAATTTTAGCAGACAAAATTCCAGCAGTGAAAACGCTTGAAATACGGTTATTGTCTTGTTTAAAGGAAACTTCGGTAAGTGCCGTTGTAAAGAGGGAGTCGCTGTTGGGAGGGCCGTTGTACGGAGGAAGCATTATATTAACTTAATAATACATGTACAAACTTAAAGAATCACCTTTCCCAGTTAACAAAGATCCCCTGCGTTTGGGCTTCACGCTGTGATGAGTTCTGTTAAGTTCTGTTATGCTGCGTTTACACTCAGCCACGATTGCTGCGATGTCCACGATTGACAGAATCGTGGTGAGCGTAGGGGGTCGTGGGATTGAATCTTGGTGATCGTTAGGGAGCTTGGAGGAATCGCGGAGAGCGCAAGGATCGTGGCCAAATATTTGACGGTCAAAAATTTAGCCACGATGGCCCCGATTGGTTTTATATCTTGAGAGAGCGTGAGAGAACATGGGAATCTTAGTAGGGCGTAGTACAGCTCAACAGAGCTTAACAGAACGCATCTAATCGTGGAGCCCAAACGTAGGGGAACTTTGTTAACATTGAAAGGCGATTCTTTAAGTTTGTATTCTTAAGTTATAGTGCTCCCTCCCTACAACGACCCTCCCAACAGTGACTCCTTCTTTACAACGGTACTTACCTCAGTTTCCTATAAACAAGACAAATACCGTGTTTCAAGCGCTTTCACTGCAGCAATTTTGTCTGCTTAAAATTGTCGTCTGCTTATTTTGCTCAAAATTTCATATAAGTGGACATTTGGATAAAATTGATATAATGCGGTTGTTATTGGTGTTCCTGATAGGATGAAGCTTCCCAAGCACTTTGAGTTTGACACTAGCATCCAGAGAATGAGTGGATTGTCCATGCCTCCTTTCATACCCCAGTCGTGCTCAAAACGCATTGCTCTTGGTGAAATTGTTGCCATAAATCGCAGGAGAGCTTAACAGAAAGTTTTATCGTGATAGATCTTAACAGAACGTGATAAAACGTGATAGTGTATCGTGGTTACCGTAAGAGAGCTTGCGAGAACGTGGTGACATCGTGGCAGGTCTTCATAAGAATCTTGTTGGGTTCGTAACAAACCGCTACAGGAGGCAACAAGACGTGCAGAGAGCGTCAGAAAGCGTGATATAGCGTAGAAAAATAAAATAAATCGTGAAGCTCTGCGATTTTTCCCAATCGTGGACATCGTAACTATCGTGGCTGAGTGTAAACGCAGCATTAAGCTCTGTTATGCTGCGATTTATGGCAACGATTTCACCAAGAGTGTTGCGTTTTGAGCACGATTTGGGTATAAAAAAGGAGGCATGGCCACCCACTCATGCTCTGGATGCTGGTGTCAAACTCTGATTACATTGGGATGACGCATCTGAAAATATTTGATGGGAATCTTAACCTGTCACTCGTATTTATATTTATTCTATCAAAATGTTAATTTTAATGTTATTTTGAGGAAATGAAGTAGACGACAATTTTAGCAGACAAAATTGCAGCAGTGAAAGCGCTTTAAATACGGTTATTGTCTTGTTTAAAGGAAACTTCGGTAAGTGCCGTTGTAAACAGAGAGTCCCTGTAGGAAGGGCCGTTGTAGGAAGGGAGCACTATATTAACTTAATAATACATGTACAAACTTAAAGAATCGCCTTTCCAAGTTAACAAAGATCCCCTACGGTTGGGCTTCACGGTGTGATGCGATCTGTTAAGTTCTGTTAAGCTCTATTAAGCGATACGACGCTCTTCTAAGATTCCAAAGATCTATTACGCTCTCTCACGATATAAAAACAAATCAGCATAATCGTGCCAAAATTTTTGACCGTCAAAAAATCTGCCACGATTCTTGCGATTCTCCCGATTCTTCCACGCTCTCTCAAGATCACCACGATTCGTCCCACGGTCCGCCACGATCACCGCGATTCCCTCAAATCGTGGGCATCGCAGCTATCGTGGCTGAGTGTAAACGCAGCATAAAGCTGTACATGTACGACGCTATACTAAGATTCCCAAGTTCTATTACGCTCTCTTACGATATAAAAAACCAATCGGCAAAATCGTGCCAAAATTTTTGACCGTCAAAAAAATCTGCCACGATCCTTGCGATTCTCCCGATTCTTTCACGCTATCAAGACCACCACGATTCGTCCCACGGTCCGCCACGCTCACCGAGATTTCCTCAAATCGTGGGCATCGCAGCTATCGTGGCTGAGTGTAAACGCAGCATAAGCGCAGAGCTTCTACGCTGTACCACGCTTGCTTACGCTCTCTGCACGCCTTGTTACATCCTAAAGCGTTTTGTTACAAACCCAACAAGATCCTTATGAAGACCAGCCACGATTTCACCACGTTCTCTCAAGCTCTCTTACGGTAACCACGATACACTATCACGTTTCATCACGTTCTGTTAAGATCGATCACGATAAAACGTTCTATTAAGCTCTCCTGCGATTTATGGCAACGATTTCACCAAGAGTGCTGAGTTTTGAGCACGATTTGTGTATGAAAAGGAGATATGGACCACCCACTCAATATCCGGATGCTGGTGTCAAACTCTGATGACATTGGGATGACGCATCTGAAAGTGCTTGGTGGAAAGCTCCACCTTATTAGGAACATCAACAAGAAACTCTCATTCTAGAACGAGACTCTAACAAGAAATATTTTTAAAAAAGATATTCGGCGGAATGAGTGGTTGAACTAAGTCTATATAGATGGGTGTGCATAATTGAATATAATTGAGGTTTTCAAGGAATTGTAATATCTTGGATTGAAAAGCAAAAAATACAAGTATTCAATTGAAACAGTAACTTTTATTTAAAATGCAAAACTATCATGTACAGAAATGCAAAACAAAACAATAATTTAACTCATATCCTAGCTACTGGTAGGAGATCCTCACATTAATCTATTGTTCTATATGTCAAACTTCATTCATAGAGTTTCTTGAAACAAACTATAGCATACTCAAATGTACAGATACAACAATGTACTGTACTTCACTCTTGTAAACAAACAACACAATTGTGTTTAACTCACTTGAGGCCATTCATATATAAAATATTGCTTTTAATGTATGGCAAATGTGTACAAATAGTTAACAATTAAAACAAATTGGTTGTAAACAATTACAAAACACCTAGCTTCCTCTGTATATCTATAAATAGATTTAAGATCATATCTTAAAATAGAAGCATAATTTCATCAGCCCAGTGTAGTAAACAGCCAGCCTGTGTCTCTAAATTTTACACCCACAGTCCACATCAAGTAAAACTGTAATGGGACATACACCAGCCTACAGGGCTCCAGATAAGAGGGAGTAAACTAAACAAATCACATTTTTTCACCCCTTTCAGCACAAAACCCTATGGTATTACCACTCATTTTGATTGTCTCGAAGAGACAATTCATATGTATAGTGACACCACAGGGTTTAATGCACAAATAAAGATTTTAAGTTTTGAAACAATTCCCTTAACTGGAGCCCTGGCTACTATCCAATCAGACTATTCAGTTTCAACAGGTGCTCTTAATTCTAAATTTCTGATCAAATATTATTGGTTGAAATGTGTGGCCAAATAGAAAGTGTGTCCAAATAGAAACTAGTCAGCTCCGCCGAAAAAGGAACGAACTACCGGTATGGACCCAAGATGGAAGAAGATGCTGAACTGGCAGTTGTTATTTATAAATGTACATATAAAGTAGCTCCAAGAAAGTTGAGTCGGCAGCAGAAATAAGGACCAGAACAGGACATGTTAGAAGAAAGCGGAGGTAGAAGGCCGAAGAGAAGATATATATCTAGGATATGTCGGGTTAGGCAGTGGTTACGTATAAACAAAAGGCGCGAATAGGGAAAACATTAACTTAACTTTCAGAAAATACTATTGTCCTGTCATGCCAAACGTGTGAAAATACGACAAAGCCATCTCTTTCTATCTAGAGAGACACTGACGTACTCATACTCAATGACTTTTTATTCAAACCAAACCATCAGCTTTAACAGACGGACATTACATGGGAGTTCCATTGATTATTTGCAGAAACATTATCAGCCCGTTTGCACAAGTTGTATCCTACTCTTTATAATCACAGAAACAAGAACAGGAAATGTATTTAACAATATAGTGCTCCCTCTCTAAAACGACACCCGATTGGAGTCACAGAGTGTATGTGTTGTTTGGAGGGAGTTGTTATAGGGAGGGGAAATTAATATTGTTAACATTTGCAAACAGCTTGGATCCTGATCACACGCCGTGTTACACGGCGTCTGATCAGGAGTCAATCTGTGTGTCACTCGTCATTATATGTATTCTATCAAAATGTCCACTTATATTAATATGTAATTTTGAGGAAAAAAAGCAGAAGACAATTTTAAGCAGACACAATTCAAGTAGTGAAAAGGTTTGAAATACGGTTATTTTCTTGTTTATAGGAAACTGCGGTAAGTGCCGTTGTGAAGAGGGAGTCGCTATTGGAAGGGCCGTTGTAGGGAGGGAGCACTATATTAACGTAATAATACAAACTTAAAGAATCGCCTTTCCAAGTTAACAAAGATCCCCTACGTTTGGGCTTCACGATTTGATGCGTTCTGTTAAGTTCTGTTAAGCTCTGTTGAGCTGTGCTAATCCCTTCTAAGATTCTCACCTTCTCTCACGCTCTCTCAAGATATACAACCAATCGGGACCATCGTGTCAAAATTTTGTACCGTCAAATATTTGGCCACGATCCTTTCGCTCTCCACGATTCCTCCAAGCTCCCTCACGATCACCAAGATTCGATCCCACGACCCCCTACGCTCACCATGATTCTGTCAATCGTGGACTTAGCAGCAATCGTGGCTGAGTGTAAACGCAGCATAACGGGACCCGAGGTTATATAGCGTTTGACTTGAGTCTAAACTCTTTCCCAAGCATCTGACCAATCAAAAGCTTGGGAACACACTCAAACTCCTCTAAAACGCTTTATAACCTCGGAACCGGATCATCAAATACATGTATATCGGAAGTGTTGCATGGTCCAGTTAAAGGTATTTCCCCCGAGATATAGTTCAAACTTTTTTTTGCCTCAAAATGGTTTTTTGTCATAAGACATTTACTGGTTTGTGCTTTTGATGTAATACATGGGTGGCAGAGAATAGATACAATGCGATCCTAAAAGGGGTTTATGTAGAAATGATGTTGGCTTAAGTGACATGTTCCTGTTTTAGCCGGTGCCTCTTTCAAAATACCAAACCAAAGCCTTAAACATTGATAGTAATGGCTTCCCTTATTGGCGCTCAGGATTTCGGGTAAGCATTACGATGGTTTCGTCGGTGTCGGGATATAGTGACCGGCCGGGTGCAGTCCCTGGTGCACCTAATAATTGCCCCTGCGTGTTTTACCCGAAAGGGGTGTATAGCAGTATCGAAAAAATAAAAACCCGAATGTAACAGAACACCAGTCATGTCATTGAAGTCATGATATTTTTCTACATAATACACGACCCCTTGTTTTTCTCCTTTTTTCAGTTGTGCATGTATGTATCTTTTGGGAAAGTATAGAGTTACACGTTGCTAGGCAGTAAACGTTGTTCAATACCTGATAACTCGCGTACACATTTTAGGACATGTGTCGTTTTGCCTTCTGCGCACGGGTTCGAATCCCGACCGAGCTCATTTTGTTTTGGAAATGTGTATTTTTCAACATAAATCCTGTACTAATACCAACATTTACTTGTCTACATATACACTCGGTACCTATTTACGATACAGAAACGTTTTTATGTCAAATTTCGTATTTGTTAACATGAAGAAAACATTATTTTACCCTGATTAGCAAATGCTTGGTCGAGTCCCGTCTCCTGTAAATAATGTACAAGAGTTGTCGCCCCTAGATCAGTGGCCAACTGTACCAGGTTCTTATCTGCAGCCTGAACACAGGCGAGACACAGCGTGGTCAGCAACATACACTTGTTCATGATTTGTTCTGTATGACGCTATCGAAATACAGTGGAGAAGATGTTATTCTTTCCCCCGTTTAAACGCAAACACATTACAATAAAACGTAAAAAATGACAGCTTGACAATCCTTTTTATATTAAAACAAATGGCAAACAGCTTGGAGCCTGATCAGACGCCGGGTCACCGGCGTCTGATCTGGCTCCAAACTGTTTGCACTGAAAACAAAAGTTTTAGCGTAAACGCTTTTATTTTGAAAGACTAATGTCCTCTTCACTGTATAAATCATTTGGACGCAATGAATGGTCATAGCCGTAGAAATTTCTTATATGCCATCTGATCACGTTAGTCTACACGTGATGTCCAGTTCGGTTGTTGTGTCACGTGTAAAGTTGGGGAAAACGTTCATGTAACATTTCGAAGATTTTTATGATTTATTTTACATGTAATATGAGTGACAAACAGTAGAGAGCCTTATAAGACGCCGATTTACTGACATGTATGTTTACAAAGAAAGATCAACGTTTTACCTACTATGTGCCATATATTTTACATGTACGCAACTTTATAAGCGATATTAGAGTTAACTTATTTACATTTTATTTCAGAATATTATCACAAAGCTCGGATTCGAGTTACTCGGCGTCTCACCTTGGTACAGGTTACGTGCAACTGTAAGTATTATTTGGTTCAACCCTTATGAAAATATTTTATGTAACCCTTCTCCTAAAACAATAAAGTGGAGAAGAAGTAGTTCCCGTTTGAACGCAAACGAAACACAAACGCAAACTACTACATACAAAATTACAACTTTTTGACAACTCTGACTATTCATTTTTAAATGAGTGTCAAACAGTTTGGAACCTGATCTTGTTCCAAATTGTTAACAATTGAAATGTTAGTTTAGGGCAAACGCGTTTATTTGGGAAAGAATAACGTCCTCTACAATGTAAGTCTGTTTTGAAATTGTTATTTGCAAAGTACCATGTAGGCTAGACCAGGCATTGCATTCAAACTGTTTTTACATACAGTGGAGAAACCGTTATTATTTCCCGTTTAAACGCAAACGCATCGCAATAAAACGTAGAAAAGGACAACATTTCGACAATTCTGACTATTGATGTTAATCTGAGTGGCAGACAGTTTGGAGCCTGATCAGACGCCGGGTTAACCGGCGTCTGATCTGGCTCCAAACTGGTTGCAATGAAAATAATAGGTTTAGCGTAAACGCGTTTATTGGGAAAGACTAACGTTTTCTCCACTGTAACAGTGAAGTCCCGAGAGGTAGACAACGAATTCACCCTTATCTTGACGAACGCGACTTGACTGGTATTTACAAAACGTGTGGATCTAGATCAAACGTTGCGTAACGCGGCGCGTGATCTGGATCAAATCTGTTTGACACGGGCATTTTAGTTTATTTAATTAAAATTAAAACATATCTATATCTTAAATGATTATATTTTGAAGATCACAACTTTAAACATGAACTATTACAGGAAGATAACATTTGATACCATACTTTATATAACATACCGTGGAGAAAACGTTATTCTTTCCCAATAAACGCATTTACGCTGAAACTATTATTTCCATTGCAAACAGCTTGGAGCCAGATCGGACGCAGGGTAACCCGGCGTCTGATTAGGCTCCAAACTGTTTGCCACTCAGTTTAAAACGAGTCGTCAAAATTGTCAAGGTTGTTATTTTACCTATTTTAATGCACTGCGTTTGCGTTTTGTTTTCGTTTAAACGGGAAAGAATAACGTTTTCTCCACTGTACATATAACCTAAGGAGCAAAGATTAGATTTCCGTGATATAATTATGTAAGAGAGTTTTAGATACAGTGGAGAAAACGTTATTCTTTCCCAATAAACGCGTTTACGCGAAAACAATTATTTCCAATGCAAACAGTTTGGAGCCAGATCAGACGCCGGGTAACCCGGCGTCTGATCAGGCACCAAACTGTGTGTCACTTAGATTAAAATAAACATTTAGAATTGTCTAAAATTTGTCAATTTCTATATTTAATTGCTATGCTTTTGCGTTTCGTTTAAACGGGAAAGAATAACATTTTCTCCACTGTACGTACTTGCAGCGGAGAATGCATTATTCTTTCCCAATTAAAGTGTTTACGCCAAATCTGTTCTTTCGCCTGCAAATAGTTTTGAGCAAGAATAGACGCCGGGTAACCCGTTGTTTGGTCAAGCTCCAAACTGCTTGCCACCCAGATAAAAATAGACATTTCTTAAAGATTTAACTTACTACACTCTATTGCATTGCGTTTGCGTTTCGTTTGCGTTTCATTTGCGTTTAAACGGGGAAGTATAACGTCTTCTCCACTGTAACAGGGTTCGGTTTAAATCTCAGGCTGTTGTTACAGTGGATAATCTGTTATTCTTTACCGTTTAAACGCAAACAAAATGCAAACGCAAAACACTAAAACGTAGACAAGTACATTTTGTTGATAATTCTAATAACTATTTTTGATCTTGGTGGCAAACAGTTTGGAGCCTGATCAGACGCCGGGTTACCCGGCGTCTGATCTGGCTCCAAACTGTTTGCAATGGAAATAATAGTTTTAGCGTAAACGCGTTTATAGGGAAATAATAACGTTTTCTCCACTGTACATGTAGCAACATTTTGTTTAGTGTAGTTTTTGCAGCCAGACATAGCTAGACAGACAGTAAGAGAGGGTGATAGAGAGATAGGCAGACAGAAAGGGGGATATACACACTGTAAATTCAAGTGTTAAAAACTAGAACACGTATTGAACGCAATAATGCAACAGATATTGAACGCGTCCAAACGCGTCATTGTGTTCAATTGGTGTTCTGATATTTAACGCTAGGTGTTCAACATAGTGTTCAAATATTAACGCATCCCGTTCAAAATTGTTCAAATTGAACACCATGTGTTCAAAATTGAACGCATTTTGGTGTTCTATTTATAAACGTGTGACGCGTTCAAAATCGATGCAACAGATATTGAACATGTAGAACGTGTTCAAAGGAATTGTGTTAAGTTTTAGAACATTGTTTGAACACACATATGTTTAAATTTGAACACCCTGGCATTCTCGTTTGAACACATGCTACTTCAAGTTTGAACGATTGGTGTTCAATCATTTAGAACACTATTTGAACAAACGTGTTTAAATTTGAACATCCTGACATTCGCATTTTGAACACATGTTTGCAAACGTTTGAACAGATATTGTTAAAGTATTGAATGTGCAATTTAAAGCAACTTTTAAGCTTGAAAGTGCCTGCCTTCTACTTCCGATGACGTTTCCTTAATGCAGATTAAATAGTCCCCTGCCTTTCAGCATACGGCCGTAAGAAACTAATTTGGAAAAAGAGTAGTTGTTTTATTGACCTTTATTTAACATCTTTATTTCCACAACTTAGAGTAGATCTCTTTACAAAGTTGATATTGTACATTTTTATCATCAACACAATTTAATAATGACTTCCTTAAAGTTAGTGCACTGCAGATTTTATCAGCAGGCTAAGCGCTTCTATAGCGTTTGAGTTAAGTCTAGGTTTGCTCAAACCTGACCAATCAAAGGCTTGAGAACAATTTTAGACTCAACTCAAATGCTTTATAAGCAAGGACCCTGAAATTTTTCAATTTTCAGAAGATTTCAACTTCAAGATATTGTAAAATGTACACGCATAAGGGACTCATACGTTTTCACTGGGAATTGGTGTGATTCTAAAGTTAACACTGAAAATGCCTATACGTATTGCACATTTCAATTAAAAGTCATGACACTTTTTCAGTCACTCTTGTAACATGTCAAAATATCAAAAGCATCAGCACCACATGTATACGTGCATTGGCGACACCCAGTGACACACTGATTGAGAAATTCTCTTCAGTTTATATAGTTTTAAGCTGAATTAATTGTTGTGTTCCTTTGACAGTTTTTCGAATACAGGTTGATATTTTCCAGAAAGAATTTTTGGAGGACTCCTTGGCAAATCTCTCCTCCATTACCAACTGTTGTAGTAGACCAAGGAACATGGTATATGCCTTGAGGTAGTCTAGATCAAATATGTAGTACACAGCCACCAGCTGCAACATTTTCACCATTAATCATTTTCCGTAACACTTTATAGTCACCTCATCGCGCAGTAATGAAAGCTGCTGTTTGGCGTGCTTCGTCGTTGAATATCACCGAGGCTGGTGGCGATCCTTCCTAAGTCTTCAACATTTTGGAGATCTCGTCCACAGGGATAGCCTACAGTAAAAAGGCTGTATCAGACCAAACATTTTATTCTCTGTTGCCTGATTTTTGCTTTAACCGATTAACTTTTACTGTATTATGTAGAAAATGTTCTCTTTTTTCAAAAAGAATTAAGACAAATTTGAACATGTAATTTTATGCTTCGTTCTTAAAAATAATTTGTTTCCTGTAACCTGACTGCCCTTGCGTTTCTACCCCTGGCCTGATTTTTTTGTGTGCTAAATTCATAAATGCACACCAAGCAAGATGTGTGTGTGTGAAACACGATGCCTGCTGATGTGACCACTTCAAAATGACATTGACCTTTGCCTGACAAGACTAAGGTTGTACCGAGCTCAAGAATGTCTACAGGGGAGTACACATGTCAATCATGAAACCTCTATCACATGTAGTTTTAAATACCTAAGGTTAAATTTAGCATATTTTTAATTTATATGACCTCTAAATGGCCTAGACCTTTGTCTGACATGACCAAAGTTGATTTCAGTTTGAATGCCAAATATTAAGTATCTATCACATGTACATGTAGTTTCAAAGTTATGACGAAGCTTAAATTTGTCATATGTGATCTCTTAATGACATTGAAAGTTGTCACGGATATCCACTGGCCCTATATATGTTGACCATCTTGTAGGAGCCATTCTTAGACCTCATCTGTGAAACATTTGTGTTTAAATTTAACATGTTTGAGAATATAGTACTTACATTGTGAACCATAACAGCTTAGTTCCTCAGATGTGATGATGCTGCCCCTGCCAATACCTGTCATACTTTGTCTCACTTTCGATGTACCAATATGCTTCCGTTGCTGTTGGATCAATAGTATGTGACTCCTGCACAAATGGATAATAATAATTATAATAAATTTAATAATAATAATATAGCTGATAAAGTCATTATTTAACGAGAGAGCTAATTTGATAAAGATAAATCTTCAATGAGGCCCTCAACACATATACAAGTACATTTCATATAAAACATGAAATTAACAACAAAACAATACTGACTAGTTTGAGCAATTTTTAAGAAAAATAGTATATTAAATATTATTAACCATTTGAAATAGTAAACCTATTGATTGAATTTTTGTCCTATGTAAACAGTGAAGACCAAGATCACAGGACAACTAATTCAGTCATCTGATCAGGGTCTGCATCGTCTGTCAGTTTACAATATATTTACAAAAGATATCCCCTTAATACATCTAGTAAAAGATGGTCTAGACTAAATTGGAAACTGTAATTGTCCATTTGAAGTTTCAAGGGGGACGTCACAGTATCATTCTTTGACGCCAATTTGAATGTCATCTAGGTCTATGACAAAAGGGCATACATGTCATTGTGAATTTATGACATAATAATCTACCTTCAAGAGTCAAGGAGATAAACACATGAAAACATAACAAAAAAGGTATGACCTGATATATCATTTGAAAACAGTTTGAAGCCCATTTTGACGCTGCGTAACTCGGCGTCTGAATATGCTCCATACGGTGTAACTGCCAAGCCACAACGCCAAGTTCTACCAGACAAAGCTGGGTCATGTGGGTGATTACAAAACTTTGATGGGTTTTCTTAAAAAAAGTTTGCTTATTATTTGTTGTTTTCAAGGCTTTATCTGCAACCATTGTAATGTATTACCTTGTGATCAGCTGCTATAAACTAACTTATATAACCTAGTAAGAATGTATACCTGTTCATCTTCTTCAAATGCGTCTGGTCCGAGTGGCTTCACTATAAGCAATGGCAAGCTTGTGCTAGAATCTCCAAATTTTCTGTCGCCCTATTAACACTTGTTTTGCCCAATGGTTATCTTGAATTCATAAGGTAACTGAAAATGTATAAATAAGAGGTTGCATGTTAGGTACGTGGTAAACCTGATTGTTTGGATTTTTTAAAATAAATATTTCATTACTTAGATCTGGATCAGCCTTTAAAAATATTTTATAGATCAGACAGAGCAGCCTTTTAAGTTCCTGTTTTATGTTTTGATCCTGGTTTTCAAGCAACGGACTGGTAGTGAGAGACGTTACAGTTGTGTTTATAGATGTTTCTGGAATATGTTGTGCTTTGCTTGTAAATGCAGTATGTATAACGCGTTCTGGTGGTGAAGGGCTTGCTCGTCACTATTAAAGGGAATGGGCATTTCATCATGTTCAACAGTGCATTGGTTATTTCAGTGGGTGGGGTAACTGTCATGTTTACATTCATGTTCAGACAGATTAAAACAACTAACATGTATTTACATAGAATTATTATAATATATAGATCTATGTACAAGCGACGAGTAGATCTATTTACAAAAGAAAAGATTGCATTTACCTCTAAATAGACTCAAACAATGAATAAATCCAACAATGCAGCTAGGCGTCCGAGAATTAGACTTCAATGGCGGGCCCAAGATTGAGAAATGACGTCACGTATAGCGTGGAACTCTGGGATAATAAATATCTCAGTAGTTCTATTTTTAGCTCCACGCGCTCGCCGCGTAAGCACACACATGTGTTCAACGGGCGTGCTGATTTTGAACGTTTGCGTTCAACAGGAGTACCGATTTTAGATACACTCTTAATAAAAGCCATATCAGAATTTATTTTGCATTTCAAATATGCATTTTAAAATTCGAAACACAACAGAGCAGCTAAAACACCCAAACCGAGCAAAATTTGTGCACGGACAAACTTCTTTTGAACGGATTATAATTTTTGAACGCCTATCGAACACCCAATCCTGACCAATAGACAGTCGTGGATAACATTTTGAACGGACATGTGTTCATAATTAAACACACGTGCGTTCAAAATCAATAAAATTGAACGCGTTTTTACGCGTCGGCGTCCTTTCATTTTACAGTGCATGTATATAGAGAAAGAGAGACAGACAGGCGTATAGACAATGAGTCTGAGGCAGATAGCCAGCCAGACAGACATACAGACAAATATATAGATAGAAAAACAGAGACAAAGAGAGAGACATAGATACAGGAAGAGAGAAAGAGGTTAAAATTATTCAGGACAATTGTTTGGACTGGTACGATTTAGCCCACCTTGCACGAAGTGCCAATGTAAGCTATTGTGATCGCCCTCTGTTCGTCGTCCGTCGTCATGAGTCGTCCGTCGTTGTCCATCGTCGTGAATCGTCAACTTTTTCCTTTTAAGAACTACAGCGTTCCCTCTCTATAACGGCCATCCCAACAACGACTCCCTACTTACAACGACCATAGCCGCAGTTCCAAAAAAACCGGACAATTATGTCTTATGCTTTTATTGCTGCAAAATCGTCTGCTTAGAATTGTCGTCTGCTAATTTTCTCAAAGTGATTAAATGGACATTTTGACAGAAAAAAACTAAATGACGAGTGACAAACAGTTTGAATCCAAATCAGACGCCACGTAACGCCCTATAACGAGTGACAAACAGTTTGAATCCAAATCAGAAGCCACGTGACGCCCTATAACGACTCCCTCCGACCAACGCACATATTTTTTGTTTCCGATTGGATGTCGTTGTAGAGAGGGGGCGCTGTACTTAGAAAAACGCTTGAACCGGCGTAAATGAAAAAAAACATACATTGTAAAGTGGACATAACTTTACTATTTCTGTATAATCATATTGAAACGTAAGCTCAATGCAATAAATTTAGAGAATAAAGGATTTTTTAAATAAGAGTTTTAATTCATTAAAACATGCAACCATTTTAGAGCATGATCCAGAGAGCCTAGTTACATGTACGATGTACTCGGTGTCTGATCTTGCACTGTCATGAGTTCAGTAAAGAAATCGATGGCTGTCGTTGGCCATGAATTGCGAGTTGGCTACCTGGTCTGAAATACAGTAGAGAAAACATTATTCTTCCGTTTAAACGCAAACGAAACGCACACAAATTGCAATGACATATAGATAATGACAATGTTTTAACGATAGTATTATGACTACTAGTTTTAATATGAGTGCACACAGTTTGGAACCTTAGTAGATGCTGGTCTACCCCTGTCTGCAAAGGAATTAACAGTTTTAGCGTAAAAGCGTTTTTATTGGGAAAGAATACGTTTTTCTCTACTGCACGCTGCACACGGGGCAACTTAACAGTGGCAACTGAACACGCTACTGGTAAAGCAATTTTGTTTTAAAGAGTACAGAGAAGAAACGTTATATTCTTTCCCAATAAACGTGCTTACGATCCACTGTATCAATCAACAATATTTCTTCTCCTCGTAGATCTACACATGACGTTGTTTCAATATGTGTATTGTTTTTATTTCTATATCAATTGTAATTGCACACATCATCGGAAAAATGTTTCCAAACAGTACGCGTGTTTTCCTGCTCTCCTACGCGTATTTCCTGCTCTCCTACGCGTGTTTTCCTGCTCTCCTATGCGTGTTTCCTGCTCTCCTACGAGTGCCGTTTGTTAGTGTTTGTTTTGTTGGTGGGCTTTCCATTGCCATGGCACTCAATTCAGCAGCCATTTGAACTGGAAAATAATGAAGCTATAAGTATTTTGTAAATCTAAAATTATACTGTATATAAGCCCCCCCCCCCCCCTGAACATGTGAAACAATCAATGTTTAAAGGTTTTAAAGTGAAGAAGTTACCCGGCGTCTGATCTGGCTCTAAACTGTTTGCATTGGAAATATTAGTTTTAGCGTAAACGCGTTTATTGGGAAAGAATAACGTTTTCTCCACTGTATTGTAAAAACAGTTATTACGGATTATACTATAAATAACAGAGAGTTTATGTTACATGATGGTGTCGAGGCTTAAGCATTAACGCATTCAACCCTAGCGACGCATATACTCGGCATTTACCAACAGTGTACCCTGTACAGAGGTAATATTTTCATATGCAAACAGAGAAGATCCATATCAGAGGGTCTTTGTGATATGGCAATATATTGCAGAAAACTAAACTAAATATTATAAATTGACTAGACTTAATCGGAAACAGGAAATTTCAATAAAAGGTTTCAGGAGAAATGGGGTTAGTACAGTGTTTATTCCCTACAACGGCCCTCTAAACAACAATTCCCTCATAACAATAACGCTTGTCTCTGTTCCTCAAACAAAAGAATTATGTCCTACCTTTTCACGGCTGCACTATCGTCTCCTTAAAATGTCTGCTGTGTTTCTCAAAATCACATATTGGTCATTTTGACAGACAAAAAACATAACGACGAGTGACAAACAGATTGAATCCAGATCGGACGCGTTACGTGGGGTCTTTTTTGGATTCAAGGTGTTTGCAAATGTTAACTAATGTCCCTCCCTATAACAACTCAATTTGAACAACACGCACACTCTTTGTCTCCCATTGGGTGTTGTTGTAGAGAAGGAGCACTATACTTGATTGATTTTGATCGATTAATTTACCATTTTTGTATGCTCCTTAAGGACCCCTCTGATCAGGGTCTACACTATTTGCAATTTTTCAATGAATTGCAGTTAACAAGCCTAAATAGTCATAAATAGACAATACTTTATTGGACACTAAAATTATTTATAAACCCTAACCTTTATTAACTCATAGCCTATGTCTAGTTTTGAAGACAGTTGACCGCATAAAGCATGTTGAAAGTTAAGCAGAATGCGCCTTAAGGCTTATTCTGCTTGACTTTCAGCTTTATTTTTTATCTACCATCTGCTATGATATAGACATTATTTATTATGTTACATGTTCATGACTGTATAAATTGGGAACTATTGGTGGTGGAACAAATCAAATGCGCTACAGTGGAGAATCTGTTATTCTTTCCCGTTTAAACGCAAACGTACGCAATAAAACGTAGAAAAGAACAACTTTTAGAAAATCTGATAATTCATGTTTATCTTGGTGGCAAACAGTTTGGAGCCTGATCAGACGCCGGGTTACCCGGCGTCTGATCTGGCTCCAAACTGTCTGTATTGTAAATAATAGTTTTAGCGTAAACGCGTTTATTGGGAAAGAATAACAGATTCTCCACTGTAAAAAGGGTTTCTATAGGGAAAATTGTTAACTCTTCCAACACCATGGACCAGTTAAGAATAATATTATACTCTTTACATTTGCAAACAGTGTAAACCCATACCAAAAGGGCTCCTATATGAGCAATATGATATGGGTCTACACTGTTTGCTAATTTAGACCAGTATTTATTAAACAACCCAGAATTCCAAGTAGACTGTTTCATGTTTTGGTAATTAAAATGACCCTTATTGGAGTCTAATAACCCACAAGAGCTACTTAGTGTTGAAAACGTTAACAGTGTCAGGGATGAATTGGCTCAGTACCTGTGAAAACAAAGGGACCGCCTTGGAACTCCTGGGTGTCGATATAACCATCTCCTGAAATAACAGACACTATATATTACAGTGGATATGACGTTAGTCTGACGTCATAAGTGATGTCATAGAGTGGAGACAACGTTATTCTTCCCCAATAAATGCGTTTACACATAATTTATTATTTCAATCGCAAAAAAGTTTGGAGCCAGATCAGACGCCGGGTAACCCGGCATCTGATCAGGCTCCAAACTGTTTATCATTCAGATTAAAACGAACAATTAATATGATCAGAAAGTTGTCAATTAAACATGATCCTCGCACGCCGGTCAACTAATGTAACTGTTTTAAAATGTCGGAACTTTGCTGCACATTATATTGCCTGCACAACGAATCTGGCAGTATGTTTTTGTACTAACAAAACCCTTTTGAAGTGTGGCTAGCTGGTGAGGCTTGAATATTAGCAAACAACCCGCTGCAAAACTCGAGAAGACTTTTTAAGTCAAACTGCATAAAACTATAAACTTCAGAAATAAAGTAAAATTAATGTGTTTTACGTCAAATTGCTTAAAATTATAAACTTCAGAAATAAAAGCTTATGGTAAGTATATTGTCACACGATTCGCGCGGAATGTGTCATATCAGTGAATGTGTTGGACCTGTAATGACGTCATAATTATAGTGGTTGATTTCTTACCGCTGAGGTCTGTAAAGATGAACATATCAGCCACTTCCGCTCTGCTTACACGTTCTACCGCAGCAAACTCGTCGATCGATATGCGTTTGTTACCATCCAAATCATATTTGGAGAATTTAAACTCGCTTGGAACGACTTCATATCTTTCATTTCCTATGAAAGGGTTCATTTTCGTCATCTGCAATATAACGTGTATAACGTCACTAATGACGTCAGAATAGCGCTCGCTCCACTGTACGGTGAACAGAAACAAATACAGTGTAACCCCTCTAAACCGGACATGTAAGGGGACAACATAAATTTCCGGTTTAGAGGGGTTTCCTGTTTATAGGGGTTTTAACCCATTAGCCCATAGTATGTTTCTAGTATGGAAGATAGCTGACCACTTAAAGCAGGTTGAAAGTAAAACAGAATGCGCCTTAAGGCGCATTCTGCTTTCCTTTCGACCTGCTTTAAGCTATCATATGCAAGAATGTATACAGTGGAACTATTTTCTTTTCAGTGTAAGAATAAACCAAAGACGTGAAAATGCATATTTATGGTGTAATGATTTAAAATAAAGAAGAGTTGAAAACGGGACAAAAGTTTTTGTCCGGTTTAGAGAGAATTCCGGTATTTAGAGGTTCCGGTTTAGAGGGGTTTCCTGTACAGTGAATCTTTCTGCCTATGAATGGGTTCATTCTTGTCATCTGCAATACTACAGTGAAGATGATATTATTCTTTCCTGCTTAAACACAAACGTAACCCAAACGCGATCCACTATTTAAAGTGTAGCACATTACAACTTTTAGAACTGGCTAACTGTTAATTTTAATTTAAGTGGCAACCAGTTTAACGATTGAGCTGCCTCATCACTGTTTGCAATGGAAATAATAGTTTAAGCGTAAAGGCGTGTTTTGGGAAATATTAATGTCTTCTCCATACTTGGAGATGTATGGATATGTGCTACAGTTGCGAAAAAAACTTTTAATACCTATTTCAAGGCACATGAAACGCAAACACAATGTAATAAAACGGGGAAAATAACAATTGTTTCAAAAGTTCAACGACTCTCTTATCTGATTGGCAAATAATTTGGACCTAACCCCGGATTGGACCTTATGGACCCATCACACCATAACGTTCTGGCCAACGTTCTCTGAGCGTTTCAATCGTTCAATTTTCGAGCGTTCTAGAATGAAGATGACACTTCTGGCGTTTGATTAACGTGTACCTAACGTATGACTAGCGTGTTTCTAACGCACGAGAAGCGTGTAACAGCGACCAAGTAAGATACCCCCGATAACCATTAGCGTGTGCTAACGTGCCACTGGCGAGCGACGAACGATTTGCCAACGTTAGACGAGCGTGTTAAGCGTTCGACTAATGGTTGACTAACGTGTGACAAACGACAGCATAACGTTTTGCTGGCGTGTGATTTTTACGATCGAACGGGTAACAAAACGCTGGGAATTTTGAAGTGAATTCAGTTGTTCTTGTGAGTTTGATCAGTCAGAATCATGCCGCCAAGACGCAAAATTGGTGGGAAGGTGACTTCTGCTAATAGCGCTGCAGGTAAGAAGAAGCCTCCTTCACTAGCAATTGGTTTCTGACGAAGAAGAATACCATGCGGAAGAGCACTTCCGAGAAGTAATGGACCATGTGACACCCCCTGAAGATCCTAAACACCCAGAAACCCCCAATGATGAAGGTCCGACCATTGCAAAGAGAGGGAAGAAGCAGAGAAAGGATTGTAAGATCGTGGACCGGGCGATGGAGGATAGTCTGGTCAAGTTTGTCAGCATACTTAGATCCAGAGGCCAAATGTCGCAGTGTCACCGCCAGTTTCAGGCCATGTTCGAGGGGCTATCGGTAAAAGTGTGCTGCTTTGTCAATCTGCCCCTGACACGTCCAAAGAGTTCATCAAACATTTCCGGTGGCATGCGCATGAAGATGGTGAAGGTACTGAGATCTTCTTGGCGAATCTTCAACCATGAGTTGGTCGTACAGACTAAACTCTTGACGCCTTAATATCCAGCACTGCCGGGGTCTTTTTCTCTGTGGGCGAGGTCCCTCAATGTGTTCAGCTAAGTTCAAGTTCAGTACATCTACTTAATGCTGGTATATAGCAACTACATATAACATCCTTAGTCTTTCTGGATCCTCCATATTAGGTGTTCTCAACGGTAGTCCAAAATCAAATGAACCTTGCTTACAAAACATTAGTTTATATACCAATACACATGGACGTTCGGGAAACGTTCGAATAACGCTCAATGGACGCCAACAGATGTTCGTTTGACTTTAGTCACACGCTGCGAACGCTAGGGGACCGTTCAGCTGTCGTTGACAGGTAGCTAGTGAGTCGTTCACTGCAAAGCAAACGATTAGTAACAACCAAGTAACGCTAGAGTAACGACTGACTAACGATAGACGAACGCGTGCAACGCTCAGTGAACGTTAGTAAAACGTTCAACGAACGTTCTTAAACGATCTCCAGAGTTTAACACTAAACGTTCGAAGAACGCTGGTCTCAGAGAAAACTTTTGTGCATGTTCAAAACTTTTGTTTCGGACCAGCGTTCTCCGACGATTACCGACGATCACCTACGTTTACTAACGTTTACTAGCGTTCACACAACGCTCTTCGTGCGCTATCCCAGCGACCATGGGCGACTACCAACGTTTCCCCAATCGTCAGAGAACGCTGGCAAGAACGTTATGGTGTGACGGGCCCATAAAGCAAACATTGCTTATTTAGATCTCCTCTTAAGTTTAGTTTAATTAAATTCAAGCATGCATACAATTAGACACTACTAAAGCAAATTAAACTGCGACAAGACAACAAAGCGCTACATTTTCATAACATAGATAATGAAGCCTTACCTTATGGTAACATATATATTTTCGCAGAGATAATAATGCGTTACCTTATCATAACATGTATTTCGGCAGAGATAATGAAGCATACCTCATCATAACATATATTTCCGCAGAGATAATGAAGCGTTACCTTATCATAACATATATTTCCGCAGAAATAATAAAGCGTTACTTTATCATAACATACATTTCCGAAGAAATTATGATGATTTACCTTAGCATAACATATATTTCCGCAGAGGTAGAGAAGCGTTTCCTTATCATAACATAATTATATTTCCGCAGTGATAATGAAGATTTACCTTATCATAACATATATTTCATCAGAGATTATGAAGCGCTACCTTATCATAACATAATTATATATCCGCAGTGATAATGAAGAGTTACCTTATTATAACATATATTTCAGCAGAGAAAATGAAGCATTACCTTATCATAGCATATAAGTCCGCATAGATAATGAAGATTTACCTTATCATAACATATATTTGAGCAGAGATAATGAAGCGTTATCTTTGATAATATGTATTTTCCACACAGATATTGAAACGTTACCTTATCATAACATATATTTCCGCAGAGATAATGACAGTGGCTGCTGTTGACGGCGGTGCTGTTAATCTTCTGACACCACTTGGGACACAGAGAATCACAAATATTACTCCTTCCAGGCACGACCTTCTCCAGGGTCCGTTCATCTTTAATTGATAGATATATGTGAAGAAGACATTATTCTTAACGCAACGCTATATTTCAATTGCAAACAGTTTGGAGCCAGATCAGACACGTGGTAAACCGGTGTCTGATCAGGCTCCTAACTGATTGTAACTCAGATTGAAATTAATAGTCTAAAATATCGGCGTCTGCTGATCTAGCTCCAAACAGTTTGCAGTGGGGATAATAGTTTTAGCGTAAACGCGTTTATATGGAAAGAATAACGTCTTGTCCAATGTACATGTAAAACAGGGGTAAAGCAGTCTTTGTTGGAGTTTTCAACTATATAATAAGCTGATTACCATCGCATACAGTTTGAAACTAGATCAGGCGTCGACTACTTCTGTGTTTGAATAGGCTCAAAACTATTTGCCACTTAGAATAAATAATTCGTCATGATGTATACAAAATTCTTGTCATCCTCCGTATTGTGTTCGTATTCCGGTATGTGTGTCTTGAACGGACTAAATCAAACACAATTCATTAATCATCTATTACAGTTGTACATATCTAGACAATACTACTGAAAGTTTGCTTAGCACCGATGGTATACAGTGGAGAATCTGTTATTCTTTCCCAATAAACGCGTTTACGCTAAAACTATTATTTGCAGTGCAAACAGTTTGGAGCCAGATCAGACGCCGGGTAACCCGGCGTCTGATCAGGCTCCAAACTGTTTGCCACCAAGATAAACAAGAATTATCAGAATTGTCCAAAAGTTGTTCTTTTCTACGTTTTAGTGCTTTGCGTTTGTGTACGTTTGCGTTCAAACGGGAAAGAATAACAGATTCTCCACTGTACACCTTCAAAGCAACCAGTACATCGACCCTATCACCATTTCACTGCATTACTTTACACAGTATGGTTCAATGTCAACAAAATATGCAGGCGTTGTTGCTAGATGTCCATTCTACAGGTTTTAATGTGACTTACAAATGTAAATGTCCCATGTAATGTAAGAGCATTTGTGACAAAGATAAAATATCAACTTTTCACAGAATAACTGCAAAAGTTACAAATTGTGTTTTTTGAGATTGTACAATTCAATAATGGGTGGAATTGAACAGTAAAAGGTGAAGCATTGTTTTAACCAACGAATCGAATCTCTAACACCAATAAAATATAGAATTTAATGAATTTGAATTTTTTTGAAATCTCAGAAATAACACTTTTTGATAATTTCCTCAATTTTTGCATACAGAAGCTTAACAAGTGTAAAAATTTCACAATTTGTAAAAATGAACCCCTGGCACAAATTTCCCTAAGTGTCGATAGAATTGAACTAACAATTTGGTCGTTGTAAAAAAGTGATAGGGTCAATGCATTGGTACCTATGAAGGTGTATACCCTTGGTGCTTAGCAAACTTTGAGTGGTATATTTTAATATTAAAATAGTTAAAATTTCAGATAGATCACGTCTATGTAAATGTAAAAAACTTTCTCATTTAGTCTTTTAAAGAGATATATATCTAGCATTTGCTTTTGTCTATTGACATGTGCACATACCACTGTGTTGTGTTAGTATACTATGCATGCTATAAGCATACGGTGTATGTTTTATGCAATAAAGTAAAATTGAATTGCAAGATAATTAAAGATAACACCATAAAGTATAGATATCAGTAAAGAGGTTAGGCTACTCAATCTTACAACATATGTCCTCCCGTAGTTTGAAAAATGTGTCATATATGGTAGAGAGAACGTTATTCTGTCACACGTTTGAACTTAACTAAATGCAAAGACAGTGCAATGAATTGGAGAAAACGACAAATTATTAATAATGTTTATTATTTATTAAAATCTTAATACAGTAACAAACAGTTTTGAACCTGATCAGACACCGGATTTTACCTGACATCTGATCTGACTCTAAACTGTTTAAATTGACTTAAAAAGTTTAACAAAAACGCGTTTAATAGCAAAGAATAACGTCTACTCCAATCTAATAACTCACGCTGGTTATTCCCGAAATTGTAATTGTGTGGCTTGTAAATAGAATCTGCAATAGCTTGCACTTGGTCTACAAGCATTGGTCCGTTCATGGTCACAGTTCTTGTCTCTGCTATAGTTGCCATAGCAACTAAAAGTAATATTGCCGCCGTATACATTTTGCTTTTAGTCTGTGTCTGAAAATGAATAAATAATAAAAACTCTCATTACGACCACTTAGAAGCAGGATTATTTTTAAACGTAACCCCTTTATGCGTTTTAATTAAAACAGTTAACCGTTTGCACGTCGATTGCGACTTGAACAATTAAAAACAGCGCGATGTCCGATCTGGATTTGAACTGTGTAACACTTGTCTTTAGATTTCTTTAACTGAAAATGCATGTCACAATATGATAGATTTTGCAGTAGACGAGTTCAAAGTAGACGGGTATTACGGTAGGATATACAAATAACGCAGGGTTAATATAATGGAACAACAAAAAACAGAGATGTAAAAGTACAACCAACGATGAACTGTTGTAAGTAATCTGCCACGCATTCTTGTTTGTAATTTATGGGAGGTAACTTCAAAGAAATTCTGCATTACTAACCCCTAAGCATGTGTCTCCCTTGAACGCTTTAAACGATATTTTTTATTTAATCGGTTTTGTAAAAACTCATTTATGCATGTATATTGCAATGAACTCTCTTTATACAGTGGAGAATCTGTTATTCTTTCCCAATAAACGCGTTTACGCTAAAACAATTATTTGCAGTGCAAACAGTTTGGAGCCAGATCAGACGCCGGGTAACCCGGCGTCTGATCAGGCTCCAAACTGTTTGCCACCAAGATAAACAAGAATTATCAGAATTGTCCAAAAGTTGTTCTTTTCTATGTTTTAGTGATTTGCGTTTGCGTACGTTTGCGTTTAAACGGGAAAGAATAACAGATTATCCACTGTACTTGCTGGAAGATTTCATTGTAGATATACAAGGATTATGTAAATACACTGCAATGTTTGCCAATACAACACAATATTTCATATGATATAACAAACAGTGCAGATTCTCATTAGGGTCTACAGTGTTTGCCCATTATAAATTTCGTATGCACTAGACTTTAAGATTTACTCATGCGGTTGTCTGAATATAATGGGACACTCGTCTTTATTTGCAAACAGTTTGGATCCAGCCCGATGCTGCATAATGCGGCGTCTGATCTGGATTTAAACTGGTATTTATACATGTATAAATATTTCCGTATGACCATTTGGAATTGTATGAAGCTAACCGAATGCCTTTTGGTTTGATAAATGTCCCTGCTACTTTTCAGATTTAATTTGTTACGATTTTACGTCACTGTTAACAGTATTACAGTTATATCGCAAGGTCCAGCTAATTACAGGAGGGGTTTTTTGCACTTTATAAGGCACAAATCAACAACTGCGTAGAACCATCGACCTTCCGCGAGTCAGCTGAAAGGCTAACCCACATGAATAAATCGAATTACCAGACAGAGAATCGAACTCACAGCGATGAGACGTTAAGTAATGCAAATCACAGTGACTATACCAATATGTCACGGAGGTCCCTTCATTCTAGAGGCCGTGGTCGTGTGAAACGACTAATATGTTTATCTACAATGTCGGGAAAGTTTTTTTCCCGTCTAATGGGTTACTTTAGCCCCGAGTTTCAAACAGTTAAGATCGAGTTAGGCTGATCAGCGTGAACTGTTCTGACTAAAACCGGATTGCAATAGATAGTATACCTCAATAATTCATACGGATATATTGGTAAACATAAAGGTTTTAGTATTTACAGTGTGGAATAAACTGTTATGTATGTTGCAAACACATTGGAGCCAGATGAGACGCCTATAATCCGGCGACTGACCAGTTTCCAACTTATTTATCACTCAGATTTAAATAGTAAGAAATTTAAAAAAAAATCACTTTCGACATTTTTGTGCACTGCTTTTGCGTTTTGTATTACTTCAAACGACAAAAATGGAATGTTAAGGAAAATACGCTGAATTTGGTTTCGCATCTTAGGTTAAGATGAAATGTTGAACGTGTTAATAAAAATTCCTCCTGCAATGCATATGTTGGCGCCCTTTTGCAATTGGTGTCGATCTGGATGCGATGCCGAGTAACATAATAGGTTGATTCTCACATTTTATTTGAACAAGAATAGTGAAGAGTAAAGAGTTTTACAGCTGTATATTTAAAGTACATATTTATTCAAGAAGCCATCTTGTTTAACCCTTAACCCAATAGCCTGTTTCTAGTTTTGAAAACAAGTGACCGCTTAAAGCATGTAGAAAGTAAAGCAGAATGCGCCTTAACTTCAATTTTTCTTTAAGATACAGTCTGCAAGGATATGTAAAACAATTCTTACGTTACATATCCGAGACTGTTAAAAAGAGATTTTTCATTTCCTCATTTAAAAATAAATAAATAAATAAAATGAGTAAAAAGGCGTATTTATGATAATCGGTTAAACTTATGGTTAATGTACATGTATAAACCTATTCATCAGGACTTTGGTGATAAACGCAATGTCATTTTCAATTTATACTTCTTGACCATATATGTTTCTCATACATTTGATATCTACGTTCTTCTGCTACATTGGAGAGTACATAATTATTTCCCAATAAACGCGTTTACGCTAAAACTATAATTTCCATTGCAAACACTTTGGAGCCAGATCAGACGCAGGGTAACCCGGCGTCTGATCAGGCTCCAAACTGTTTGCCACTCATATTAAAATAAATAGGATTAACTTCAAGAAGCTGTCCTTTTCTATAATTTATTGCAATGCGTTTGCATTTCATTTGCGTTTAAACGGGAAAGAATAATGCCTTTTCCACTGAAATTCCGTTGTTTTGCATTTTCAAAGGTGAATAGCCTGCCATATTGTTCAGTACCAACACTAGAATTCAATGAATCCAGATGAAAGACCGACTACCTCAGCGTTTGATGCGGATCCAAATAGAATTGTGCTAAAGAATAGTTCGCATTCTTCATTCAGTCATTAATCATAGTCACTCACTGTCCCTTACAGATGGAATATTAACATTTTAAATGTAAATATAGATGACCCAGGCATCCAGAAATATTCTCCGTTATATAATTACTAAGTTCTTTGTTGTGACCACGCCTTAACTCATTGTGCCCTGGTGACGCATATATGCGTCATTTACCAAATGTGTACCTTTGAAGAGTACACTTGTCCTATGCAAACAGTGAAGTCCCTGATCAGAGGGCTCCTGCAGGAGCCCTCTGATCAGGAACTTCACTGTTTGGCATTTTGCAATTTATTACAAAAATCAACCCTAAATAGTCTAAAATGGGCCAGCCTTTATTGCAAACTTGAAGTGTCCATTAGAAGTTTCAGGGGATAATGAGTTAAACGTATCTCTAAGAGAAACAACAACAACAACGGTAAAACTAATTATATACTAATACTTTTCATAATGATCATTGTCAACAAACGCAAAAAGCAATTTTAAAGATATCATCATCATGATCATCGTTGTCATTATCATTATCTCCAACATCATCATCATATTGATAATGATATTAATAATGATAGAAGTTATATAAAAATAATATTGAAATAAAAATGAATAATAGCAACAACAAATACAACAATACTAATAATAATAACAGAAATTAAAAATTATAGATTCTGCATTATAAAAATCATTATAATAATGATGATATAAAATTAAGCATAAAAGTCGACCCCTTCCTCCTCATAATTGTAAAAACATGTATAATATAATAAAATGATAATAATAATATCTTAATTAATCGTTTTTCTATTTAAACAGAGCTTGTGTTTGTCAGTCGCCGTCTACATGCAAAGTGAAGAAGATGATATTCTTTCCAGTTTTAAACGCAAACGTATTGCAATTAAACGTAGAAAATGACAAATTGATGACACTTCTGGCTATCTATTTTAATATGAGAGGCAATCAGTGTGGAGCCTGGTTAGAGGCCGGTTTATCCGGTGTCTGATCTTGTTCCAAACAGTTTACACTGAAAATAATAGTTTGAGCGCAAACACGTTTATGTCTGCTCCACTGTAACCCTTGTTAAATGCTGGTCAAATAGCTCCTTTAAAGAAGGGGTTAATGTAACAGAGGCATTAAATGTTGAATTTATAATATTAATTCAAAAAGAATTCATCGAAATGAGTATCATAAGATTCATAACATGTTTAAGCTTTAAGTCCTGTGACAAAACAGAAATTACTTCGCCAAACCGTTTCAGTTGAGACAACGTTATTCCTTCCCAATAAACGTGTTTACGCTAAAAATATAATTTTCATTGCAAATATTTTGGAGACTGATCAGACGCCGGGTAACCAGATGTCTGATCAGGCTCCAAACTGTGTGCCATCCAGATTGAAATGTAACGTGAATAATTTCAAAACAATGTTATTTTGAACATTTTATTGCAATGCTTTTCGTTTGCGTTTAAACTGGAAATAATAACGTCCTCTCGACTGTATCTAACATTATAGTACCATATAACACTTCATTGCATTAGAGACCTGTAAAAACTATAATATGCTACCATTATTTTCCGTGATAACATGATAATTTATATACACTCAGTACAAAAAGAAACGCGACTTACATTTAGAAACATTTTACTTCACGTATTGAAGTATTTTGTAACAAAACACATTGTAAATATAAAGTATAATTCATCATGACTATATTCCACAAACATCATAACAATACAACGAATATGAACGACGTTTTGGTGATATAACGAGCGGAACCCTTGTTCTCAAAATTCACAATTCGGGGCCTTTCTGGTGACATCGAGGACCAATTGATCACGTTGATGTCGTTATCACCCAAGAAGTTACTGGTCACCCGATTGAGTGTCTCTGGGATGAGTTAAAGAGGAGGATTTAATCTCGAATTCAGGCACCGCGGACGGTTCAGGAACTGTACATGACTGCCATACATATGTGTAATGCCATTGATCAGCATTTTATTACAAGGCTAGTGATTTCAATGCACCAGATATGTCAAGCTTTGGTCAATGTAAGGGACAGTTACAGTGGAGAAAACGTTATTCTTTCCCAATAAACGCGTTTACGCTAAAACTATTATTCCTATTGTAAACAGTTTGGAGCCAGATCAGACGCCGGGTAATCCGGCGTCTAATCAGGCTCCAAACAGTTAACAACTTACATTAAAATAAAGTTTTAGAAATTTCTAAAATTTGACATTTTCTACATTTTAGTGATGTGCGGTTGCGTTTCGTTTGCGTTTAAACGGGAAAGAACAACATTTTCTCCACTGTATACTGGATTCTGAACTGTGAATTTTGAGAACAAGAGCGACACTCGTTTAACTAATTAAACGTCGTTCATATTCGTTGTATTGTTATGATTTTGTGGGATGTACTCACAATCAATTGTACTTTATATTTACAATGTGTTTTATTACAATATACTACAAGAAAAAGAAACAAAATGCTTCTGAATCTCTGAGTCTCGTTTCTTTTTGAACTGAGTTAACTGAGTTGAAAAGGCGTTTTTTTAATAAACGCGTTGAGGAAAATATCTACTATTACACTTGGAAAAAGTTACCCGGTGTCTGTTCAGGCTCTAAACTGTTTACGTTTCAGAATAAATTTAACATTTTGAATTGTCAAAACGCATCGCCATTTTCTACATTTCTGCGTTTTGTTTGCTTTAAAACGAAAGAGAGTAACATATTATCTACTGTAGGTTTAAAGTAATTACTGGACACATCTTTATGAAGTATCAACACATTTGTTTGTATGAATGTGTATAACATTATGTAACGTATCAAATTATCCTCATTGGCTTTAATGAAATGAAAAAATGTACATGTATATTGCAACATACATGTTCACTAGTGTGTTGATGCAAAAAACTCACAACAATTCTGAAACCTGGTTACGATCACTTAAACGAAAACTCACTAATTGTGGTAACAGACAGGTACATGTAAATTTTAAAAAGGATGAACGTTAAGCAGAAAGCGTCCATCCTGCTTTAAGCAGCCACCTGTCTAAAACAACGACAAGTGTCTTATTTTTTGACAGGCTGTTATGGGAATTTTAAGTATCGTAAGATTCATAATAAAAATTATGCTTACCTTTCTATAACCGTCTTTATCTCCGTGAAGTCAGTTATTAAAGTACACAATGTCAGTCACAATGTGTTAATACGATGATAGGTTTTATGCTAATTTACATAGTGTGGTTGAAATTTGATTGATTGACGGTGAGTAGTATCCAATGTTAACGAATCAGATCCTCTCTTATATCATACAGCGCACGTACTGTTTTGAACGTATGACAGATAGACGGTAGTGACGATTTTTTTCTTCCCGTTCTAAACGCAAACGAAACGCAAACGCATTGCAAACATATGTAGAACATAATAATATTTTGATAAATTTGAATATTCATTTTAATCTGAGCGGCAAACCGTTTGGAGCCTAGTCAGGGGCCGGTTTAGCCGTCGTCTGATCTGGCTCCAAACTGTTTGCAATGCAGATGATAGATTGAGCGTAAACGCGTTTATTGAGAAAGAAAGTCTAGTCCATTCTATACGTTATAACTACGAATTTAATTATGGTAAATTAGTTGTTACCGTCTGTTAAAACGCTACGTTCAACGCGTGAAATATGAAATAAATTTCTTTGTATGTTCAGATCATTAAATTTAACGTACACGCACAAATGTATTTAAGTACTCAATGACAAGTCTATATTGAGTTGAAATTAATTCATAAAGCACGAACGTCTGTAAATATAGGGCGTCTGTTTCATTGAACTATTTTGTGACAAATTATGTCATTTCGTATTCTGCTTTACTTTACTTGCTTTAAGTTGTCACCTATCTTCAATACTAATACAGGGTTTTGGGTAAAGCGTTCGATAGAAATTGATATAAAACAAGATGTGTTTGTGAAACACTGTACCCTCTGATGTGAACATGACTCCTAAATGACCTCAACCCTTTTCTGAAATGACTCGACTTAAACTACGCTCAAGAGCTACTTAAATTGAGAACATATGCAAAATAGTCTCTATCGTCCACAGTATGGCCGATGTAGAATTCAGTCTATTTTACCTCTAAATGACCCCGACCCTTGTCGGACATGATACATGATCAAATTTCAACTAAGCCCAAGAGTTGTTTAGTTGAGTAGCCATGCTAAATATGAGAGTATCTACATGTATCACATGTAGTTCCAAAGTTGTGCCCAATGCAAATTACATTCCGTTTGATCTTTAAATGACCTCTACATGACACTGACCTTTGTCGGACATGACGAAACTTAAATTTGGCTCAAGTGATTCTTGAGTTAAGTACACATTTAAAATAAGAAGTATCTATTTCATGTAGTTCTAAAGCTATGGTCAATATTGAATTCAGTCTATGCGACCTCTTGACTTTTGTCAGACATGACCAACGTTCAACTGAGCCCAAGAGATGCTTGAGTTGAGTACAGTGGAGAATCTGTTATTCTTTCCCGTTTAAACGCAAACGTACGCAAACGCAAAGCGCTAAAACGCAGAAAAGTACAACTTTTTGGCAATTCTGATAATTCATCTTTATCTTGGTGGAAAATAGTTTGGAGCCTGATCAGACGCCGGGTTACCCGGCGTCTGATCTGGCTCCAAACTGTTTGTACTGCAAATAATAGTTTTAGCGTAAACGCGTTTATTGGGAAAGAATAACGTGTTCTCCACTGTACACATGCCAAATATTAAGTCTCTTTCACATGAAGTTCCAAATATATGACCAGGGTTAAAGTTGTGGACAGACAAGCAAACAAAATATTTAGACGAACGGACAGGAAACAACAATATTCCTCCACTATTCTTCCACTAAGTCATGGGGGGCCTAAAACTTGCTAAATATTGACCTATCATCAACGGAATCATATAGTAAAGAGGATGATATTCTCTCGCAATAGACGCGTTAATGTTAAAACCAATATTAACCTACAAATAGTTTGTAGCCGAGAGATAATCCGCCGTCTGGTCAAGCTTCATACTAGTTACTACTTGTACAAAATTAAATCGTAAGAATATTTTTTTTTTTTTTAAAAATTGTCATTTTCTACATTCTGTTTCATGTACAATGCTTTGGCGTTTCGTTCGTGTTTCGTTGGTGTTTAAACGAAAAAGACTAAATAAATCTGGACTGTAGTGTTATAATTACTTCCAAGTATTTAAGATGAACGAGTACGTTGACGAACAATTAAGTGAGTGATTAGGCGTGACATCCGGCTTAGCATGTGGATACAGTGGAGAGGCGTTATTCTTCATCGTTTATACGCAAATAAATCCCAAACGAACTGCAATAAAACATAGAAAATGACAACATTTTAACAATTAATTAAACGCTGAACAGATAAACATGAAACGAATGCATTTAACAAAATTGTTGTTGGCGCATACGTTATTTCAACATTAAATTCGGTCCTTCACATACAGCGGAGAAGATGTTATTATTTCCATTTATTATATACCTTACTAGATATCTATAAATAGTACCAAAATTGCCGTTGAAAACTGTCATTACGGAGGTCATGTGACCAATCCATAATGACCCAGTGGGCCGATTATGGATATTCGCCCCTCGAAGTTTTTCACGTGCAACTCGTTGATGTTAGCAACTTACATGCACATGTAGATCTATTCAACATGGCACGTGAAGGGGTTTGGCGTCGTTGTCAAATCGTATTCTGGAACTTGAATTCTGAGACAGAAGGGTTTTAACGTAAAAGGTACAGTTCCTGTTTATACAATGGTCAAGTCTTATGTGTGTCACAGTGTGAAATTACTTGACGTTGTTTATGTTATTCAAAATGACAGTTATGACGACCTTTTTTCACGCCATTCAGCGGAAATTTCAAAAGATAAAAACGACGTCGTCAAAATGTATAGTTCTACTCGATAGCGTAGCGGTTTGTAATTCTAGATCTACTACAAATTTTCTGCGTGGACTTAACTTCCCATGACCAACTCCATATGTTCGAGATCTTACGATCTGAGCATTTCTGAAAGATCTAGAAATCCCCATACTTTGTCAGTGCTATCGTTTCAAATTAAACGATGTTTGAAACCACGTCATTGGCATGCATATATACAATAAAAAGGTCAAAACATGACCCAGGCGTGCCTTCTGTCCATAATGGCACGCCTGGTGTCACAATAGCACCAGTTGTGCCATTATGGGCAGAAAGCACGTCTGAGTCATATTTTAACCTCTTAATAAACGCGTTTATCACATAAACGTGCAAAATATAGAGGGCCGTAAAAATCGTATGGCCCACTGGGCATATATTTTATACTAATTTTCGAATCACCAAAATAATGTACTAATACGCCGACTGTAAATCAGTTTAGAGAATCTAGACAAACATAGATCACCACTAGGTATTGAAACATTTCGAAGTGTCCTAGAAACATTATCCCTAGCAGTCTCGCAAACTCAGGCTGCACATCAGGCTAAACTTAATACTACATTGACTTTAGTATTAACAGTGACTCAGACTGTTTTTTCAAATTTAGACGTTACAATGATAATGACGTCATGTTACGTCTTGACGTTATTTTGAAAACGAAACTAGATTCTTAATGTCAAATGATCATTTTTAGTCAATTAGAACAACTTTAATTTAAATATTAATTTAAAATTTGAATATGGTATCAGAGAAGTCTTTTCACAACGTAATGGTGTTGATTTTCTTTACGTTAATATGATTGGTGTTTTTATCTACGGATGAATAAAACCGAATAATACCTATGACGAATCGTTTACATGTACCTAAGAGCCGAGGGCAAAAGTGAAAGTAAGACATTTCGGATTTTCGTGTCATTTGGTGTTTATGTGATAAATAGGATATTAAATTCGTGTTTTTTTTTCAGTAATAAATTTATTTAACTCGTTGGATAAAAATGATATGTTGCTCGCCAAGGCTCGCAAAATATCATTTTTATCCAACTCGTTCAATAGATTCATTACTGAAAAAACACTCATTCAATATCGTCTATTTATGCTTAAACTTTTACTTCCATCGCATACAGTTTGGAGTCAGATCAGACGACGTGTCTGATCAGGCTACAAACTGTTTGCCTTTCAGATTAAAATAAATGGTAAAAATGTTTCCAAAAAAGTGTCATTTTCTAAATGTTATGGCAGTGCGTTTAAATTAACGTTTTCTCCACTGTAACTCATCCACTCCTAAAACTTCAAATGGAAACATTCTGCTACTGATTAACCCTTTCGGCGTCTTATTAATCGAGGGTTTTTATTCATTCGCCGCTTTATTGTCGTCTGCTTCAATAGTGTTGTCTGCAAGAACTTTTAAAAGTTAGTTTAAGTTAGTATGACATGAGAAATATAGATTCGAGTGTGAAACAGTTAAGATTCTGATCAGACGCCGCGTTACGCGGCATCTGATCAGGATCCAAACTGTTTGCAAAGTAGATTTATGCGACTTCGGCGCCGAAAGGATTAAGTTTAGACAAGGTTTGGCTATTTCTGGTTGATTAAACAATGTATTTCAAAGACAAACAGTGTAGACCGTGCGCTCAGAGGCACCTGTAAGACATATAAACTCTTCACATGTATACGGTTTGTACATGTAACTGTATACAGTGGAGATTACGTTATTCTTTCCCAATAAACGCGTTTACGCTAAAACTACTATTTCCCGAGCAAACAGTTTGGAGCCAGATCAGACGCTTGATAACCTGGCGTCTGATAAGGCCCTTTATTATATGCCTTCGAATGATATCGAGCGTTTCCGCGTGTATCTGCCCAGTAAAATACAAGAGTCTGTATCAGCTACCTTGTATCAGCCACTTTGTATTTTACTCTGACGTCTCTTTCGATTTAACGTGACGTCACTTACGTACATGTACAGTACTGAACCTTATTAAATTAAATTGATAATCGCAAGCGAATTGCCATCGAATTGCCATCGAATCGGGCGCTTCAAAAATCAAATCCTACGTTTGAATACTTTAACGCGAATTTTCAGAAGCGGTTGTGACAAAAATGGAATCGAAAAAAATAATGAAGGCATATTTGCGAACATTTGTGAGATACACCACTCAAGAAAACTTATCCGAGGGTAAATTAGTATTTTGAAATCGCAAGCGAATCGCCATCGAATTGCCATCGAATTGCAAGCGAATCGCAAAAAATGTTAATTTAATAAGATACATGTACGAGTGCCGCGTTTTTCTTTGTGGCATACAAAAAATCCTGTTCTGCTTCAAATAACTTATAAATTTTGGATATAAAATGATATAAACAACTACTCAGTTGTTTCTCGTTTGTATTCAAGGCATATAATAAACACATCACCAGTTGGCAGTGCGCAACAGAGTGTTGCATTTAGCTCTCGACGTTTTTGGCGGAAACAACCGATCAGACTCGCGCCAAGGCGCTCATCAGATCGGCTATTTCCGCCAAAAACGTCTCGAGCTAAATACATCACTCTGTATCGCACTGTCAACTGGTAATGTGTATAAACTGTTTGCCACTCAGATAAAAATGAAAAGGTAGAAATTGTCGAAAAGTTGTCCTTTTCTACGTTTTAATGCGATGCGTTTCGTTTGCGTTTAAACGGGAAAGAATAACGTTTTCTACACTGTACTCGTTGCTAGTGTTCCATGAGACAACATTATGGTAAGGTTGTAAACACAATAAATGTGATTCAATTTAAATAACGGTCTATCTGCAGTTGAGAATCATCTCACGTTTATACGAAATTAAACTCAGAGTTTGATAAACGGCCAATACCTTCAAGGATCTTTTATTTTCTACATGTTACAGCGCTCCCTCTCTACAACGACACCCAAAGGGAAACAAAAATCATGTGCTTTTTCGGAGGGAGTCGTTATAGAGAGGGAAACTGGCTTACATTTGCAAACAGCTTGAATCAAGATCAGACGCCGCGTGACGCGGCGTCTGGTCTGGATTCAAGCTGTTTGTCACTCGTCATAATATTTATTTCATCAAAATGGAACTTTGAGAAAAAACATCAGACGACAATTTGAAGCAGACATTTCAACAGTAAAAGCGTTAGATATAATTGTGTTGTTCAGGGAACTGCGGGAAAGGTCGTTGTAAGGAGGGATTCGTTGTTGGGAGGACCGTTGTAGAGAGGGAACACTGTATTACATTGCGTTTTTGTTTAATGTTGAAAACGATATTGCAGACAACACTATTGGAGCAGACGGTAAAATGGCAATATAGGGGGGAAAAAGCTCAAATTCCCTACTGTAAGTTCAAATGGTATCTGTTTGTTATAAGGCCTTCTCTTATGTTATACGACCCCCGAGAACTTACAATGTAGATCTACATGTAACGCTATCTTAGGGCCAACCTTTTATGTGCTGGGGGCCAGGTTAGGTATAATTTCCAAACAATACAGACCCTGATCAGAGGACCCCCAGCAGTAGCCGTCTAACTTTTTGGTTTACTTCTATTTGTTCTGAAATATCTTTTGAAAATTTCCCGAACAGCAGCATAAACTGGTCATTTTTCGAATGTTGAATAATCTTTAAGATACATGTAACATCTAGCACCAAAGATGTAATGAAAAACCCGTGTTAGACAGAAGAAAAAATGCTTTTCTTTCCATATAAACATGTTTATGCTAAAACCCGTAACCTGGTGTCTGACCAGCCTCCAAACAGTTTGCCGCTCAGAGGAAGTAATATTCGTCAGCATTTCAAGAAGTTGTATCTTTCTTAATTTGAGTACAATACGTTTACGTTTCGCATAACCCGTTGTTCCATAGCCTGTTTCTAGTTTTGAATACATGTGACTTTTTAAACAAGGTTTAAAGTAAAGCAGAATGCACCTTTTAAGGCGCATTCTGCTTTACTTCCAGCCTGTCTATGGAGAAAAAATATATGCGCTAAAAGGCGATTCAAATGGGGACAGGGTTACACTGGAAAAAATATCGTCTTATCTACTGTACATGTACATGTGTATGACACAAATAGAAACATACGATAACTTATTAACCACACAATGGCGACGATCTTATTGTTAGCGCTCTCCTTGTTTTCTATGGTAAGTAATAAGCAGTGGAGAATACGGTATTCTTTCTAAATAAACGCGTTTTATCCGGAAACAATTATTGTCATTACAAGCATTTTGGAGCCAGATCAGACGCCGGGTAACCCGGCGTCTAAATCAGGCTCCGAACTGTTTGCCAAACAAATTCAAATAAATCATCAATAATTTGAAAACGCTGTCATTTTATACATGTTATTGTATTCTATAAAAGTGTTTAAATTGTAAGGCCGTTCAAACGTGAAAAAACAACGTCTTCTACACTTTATTTATTATTGCGTTAGAACTGCTGATTTGTGCTTCATTACAGTGGAGAATGTATTACTCTTTCCCGTTTAAACGCAAACGAAACGCAAAACACTAAACTGTAGAAAAGGACAACTTTTTGACAATTCTAACTTTTCATTTTTATCTGAGTAGCAAATAGTTTGGAGTCTGATCAGACGCCGGGTTACCCGGCGTCTGATCGTAACCCGGCGTCTGATCAGGTTCCAAACTGTTTGCCGCGAATGGAAATGATAGTTTTAGCGTAAACGCGTTTATTGGGAAAGAATAGCGTTTTCTCCACTGTAGTACATGTGTATAAAGAAGCTTTCGACAAGTCTCCATGACTCTATATACATGTTTAAGGTCAACTGTCTCAACTTACTAAATACGCTTTATTTGGAGTGGTACTGTAACGGAATAGGGATTCTACTCGGTACATATACAGTGGATAATACGTTTTTCTTTTCTGTTTAAACACAAACGAAACGCAAACGCAGTGTAATAAAATGTAGAAAATTACAACCCTTTGACAACTCTGACTAATCACTAGTGGCAAACAGTTAGGAGAAAGAAAATATAGAAAGGTGCATTTCTTTTTTAAATATTTGGAAGGGGTCCAAACTGTTTGCACTGAACATAATAGATTTAGCGTAAACGCGTTTATCGCGAAAGAATAACGGTTTTGCCACTTGCATGTGCAATATATCATGCTTTATAATTGATGTGCCTTATTTTGCTATAAGTTAATTGCAAACTTCATCAACTGCAGTAAATTCTCTCTATTACGGTCACCGACAAGAATTCCAAATTATGGTGTTAACGAAAGGCGAAGGCTTCAAACAAAATTGAAGTAAAGCAGAAAAGCTCCTACAGTGGAGAAACTGTTATTCTTTCCCAATAAACGCGTTTACGCTAAAACTATTTTTTCTTTTACAAACAGTTTGGAGCCAGATCAGACGCCGGGTAACCCGGCGTCTGATCAGGCTCCAAACTGTTTGCCACCAAGATAAACATGAAATATCAGAATTGTCCAAAAGTTGTTCTTTTCTACGTTTTAGTTCTTTGCGTTTGCGTACGTTTGCGTTTAAACGGGAAAGAATAACAGATTCGCCACTGTATCTACTGCTTAAAACAGTGAAACATAAACCTATAGTGGTCATACATGTAATAGACAGGTTTGTCCACACGTTTATAATTAGGTCAATTAATTATGCATACATTTCAAGTCTTGTCACTTGACGAAACACAAATCACGTAAGGAATGCTGCGGCCCAAGAAACAGGCGTTATAAGTTTGCTACAGTAGTTTGATTATACATGTACAAAGATACATGGTAATTAGACTTATTTTTTGACCGCTTAACCCCTTTACTGAAATGGCGTCTCAAACAAACAACTGTTGTCTGCTTTGATTTCCAAATTTATTTTGTATTTTGACTTAAAAAAAAATGAAATGAGTTTCAAACAGTTGGGATCCTGATCAGACGCTGCAAAGCAGTGTCTGATCAGGATCTAAACTGTTTTCGAATAACTATTGTAGTCGGGGTAAGGCAATGAAGGGGATACATCTAAATAATATCTTGTTACATGTACATGTACCGACCTAAATAAATACGAAAGACTCAAGCAGGAAACGCAACACAAACAATACACCCACCTCTCAAGCAGAACATACACACAGTCATACCATAACAAACACACACACACGCACACTCCCATTCCTTCATCTACACACTAAATAGAAAACAACACGCAAGACAAACATAAAGCAAAGTGAACATAGGAGCCCGCCTTGGTACGGTCAGTAGCAATCAATAATTAATTATAAATTAATCATTAACTACCACTTGGGGGTTAAACCTTGGTTTAGGGGCGCCCAACCTCACACTTATCTCCTAGATTCACCTATAAAGACGAACAGTGTACATAAAATATAAACCACCCTGTTCCACAACCTTACAATAAAAAAGACCGCCAGCACAGTAAGTAAATACATGTAAAACATTTAACAAAAATTCTATGACAAGATCATTAGTAACATGGGAAAGAATTAAACATTCCAGCCCGTGTTAAAAATAACCCACTATGGCAACGGTCAAATTGTACTCAAGTACTCAATTGTACTCATTGTATCCCATTTCCCCCTAGATATTGCAATGAACTTTGATGGACGATTTCTTTATAGAAATACAAGGTGATCTATAGACGCTAAAGATTTGGTCCATACAGCAAAGCATTTCATATAGATAAACGCGCTTTATAACGCCATTGAGAGTGAATTTGTTGTGTACAGCGCTTATACATGTAGTAAACAGAAACAAAATCACGCCAAAACAGATGACGTTGAGCGTAAATGACGTAATGTTTCTGACGGTTGTTATTCATAAGAAAGATGGGCACGCCCGTAGACGTCGGCGTCAAACTTTCCCAGAAAAAATGCGACTGTTGAAGATCTAACCCCCGATTTGTTCTTATCCGAAATGAACTTAAAACGGAGGATGCACGATTGAATGCACTCAATCTTGTCGAGCAGTCGGCCATCTTATTTTATGCAAAACAAGGCTCAGGGACCTGTCAGCCAATGAAAATATCTGCATTTCTACGTACCCTGTCAGCTCACAGGGTACTTGGGATCACGTCTAGGGCTCTGTACCCAATCAAAAGTAAGGAATTTACTTTGCAGTATAATAAGTACGCGTGTCTACACTCTCATAAGGGTCTTCACTGATTGTTAATAGTGCGCTCACATTTGCTCTACGGCGGCCGTACGGCGGCCGCAGAGACGTGAAATCGAGAGAATCTTACGGCAGCCGTAGAGATTCTACGGCGGCCGTGCGGCGGCCGTACGGCAGCCGCACGGCGTATCCCAATATCTTACAGGCCGTAGAGGTCGCCGTAGAATTATAACGCGGAGTTATAACATTTTTTCATTTCTACGGCGACCGTAGAAACACACGCCGAAGAGTTGTTCTACGGCTGCCGTACGGTCGCCGTACGGCCACCGTGCGGCCGCCGTAACTCGATGGTCAAATTCCCTATTGAGCATTTGTACTTTTGATCATATATGTAAAACATGAATATTATCTAAAAATGGATTTAGATGTTCTTAAATGCTGTCCAAACGTGTCCTTTGAGTTCATGGTGTTGCTGGACTGATATAAGTTGTGTTAACATGTAGCAAAACCAAGTTGTGTAGCAGGAGCAGCATTTTTGTTGCAAGGTATCTGGTGGGACTTTCACTGCTGCCGTACGGCGGCCAGACGGTCGCCGTGCGGTCACCGTACGGCAGCCGCACGGCGACCGTACGTTGGCCAAGATTTTTTAACCCCACCAAAATAAAATCTCGCCGCGCGGCAGCCGCAGCAAATGTGAGCGCAACACACGGCGGCCGTAGGAATTCTGCGGCGGCTCGGGAATTGCTACTCGCCGTAGAAATGATAAGCCGTGCGGCCGCCGTACGGCAGCCGCAGCAAATGTGAGCGAGGCATTAAAGTCTGGTGTAGCGGCTACTAGGTTTGAATATGTTAAAGAAGATCATTGCTTATTTATAATAACTCGATGGAAAACAGGTAAGCAAGCCTTAACCCTTTGGCTCTCAATGACGCCATGAAGCGCGTTTGCAAACAGTTTGGGTCTTGGTGCCGTATCGCATTGCTTTCGCGTTCCATTTAGTTTGGCAGTGAGAGAAAACACACTAAAATGCCTGTTACAGCATCGTTTATTCTAAGAGTGTTACAGTGGAGAATCTGTTATTCTTTCCCAATACACACGTTTACGCTAAAACTATTATTTGCAGTGCAAACAGTTTGGAGCCAGGTCAGACGCCGGGTAACCCGGCGTCTGATCAGGCTCCAAACTGTTTGCCACCAAGATAAACAAGACTTATCAGAATTGTCCAAAAGTTGTTCTTTTCTACGTTTTAGTGCTTTGCGTTTGCGTACGTTTGCGCTTAAACGGGAAAGAATAACAGATTCTCCACTGTACATGTAATGAAACAGGCTATAAGTTAAGCATGGTAAACAATGTAACATGTAATACATGTAGTTAACGAGTTTCACTATAGTCATGATTTAAAATGATACATAAGACATATTTCAGAATCATTGTCTTGTATTTGAATATTGAAAGAACGAACGGGTGTCAAACGCTTTGGATTTTTACCCGTTCACTCTCAATGACGCCATAAAGCGCGTTTGCAAACAGGTTAGGTCCTGATCAGACGCCACGTATAGCCTAGGATGACAACAGTGCTTAGTATGTACATATACAATATTAAAATGCAATAAGGCAGGTTTTATGGTGATGTGATTTACAGACTTCGTAAGATTCTTGGACATATACATTTTCAAAACCTATTTGTGAAACGTATTAGATTTTTCCTCAAAAAAGATTATGATCCAACTCTATTGCTGCGCACTTCACGTTTGGTTATCGATCAATCTACAATTGATAACTATGCTTTCCTCTTTGGTTGTGCGACGACAGACAGGGCTTAGCACTACATGATGATGTATCTTTAAAGCCGTCCTTAACCGGGAGAGTTATGTCGGATTTTCGTGCTTTGTGTTTTCTCTCCCTCTCTGTCGTACCCTACACCCTTCCATGTCTTACAGTTACTCATAACTACAGACTAGTTGCTTGAGTACAATTTGACCGTTGCCATAGTGGGTTATTTTTAACACGGGCTTGCATGTTTAATTCTTTCCCATGTTACTAATGATCTTGTCATAGAATTTTTGCTAAATGTTTTACATGTATTTACTTACTGTGCTGGCGGTCTTTTTGATTGTGAGGTTGTGGAACAGGGTTTATATTTTATGTACACTGTTTGTCTTTATAGGTGAATATAGGAGATAAGTGTGAGGTTGGGCGCCCCTAAACCCAGGTTTAACCCCCCAGTGGTTGTTAATAATTAATTAATTTATAGTTGGTTATTGATTGCTGCTGACCGTACCAAGGCGGGCTCCTATATTCACTTTGCTTTATGTTTATCTTGCGTGTTGTTTTCTATTTAGTGTGTAGATGAAGGAATGGTATTGCGTGTGTGTGTGTGTGTGTGTTTGTTGTGGTATGACTCTGTGTGTGTGTGTGTGTTCTGCTTGAGAGGTGGGTGTATTGTTTGTGTTACGTTTCCTGCTTGAGTCTTTCGTATTTATTTGTCATGGCACGACTCATTTGTTGTCTAGACTCTTAGTCTTATCTTTACTTATTATACAATTCTTTTCGATCCACTTTTCGACCATTCAAACTAGAAATACATTTGATATTCAAGTTGGAATAATTGTAAACAAATCAAATCAAATATGTCATTTTCTAAATTTGATTTCATCGTGTTTGCGCTCATTTTCGTGTTATCTGGAAAGAGTAAAGGGATTTTCCACAGTCCACAGGTAAATCGTAATTCTTACATGTACAGTGGCGAAAACGTTATTCTTTCCCAATAAACGCGTTTACGCTAAAACTATATTCCCATTGTAAAAAGTTTGGAGCCAGATCAGACGCCTGGTAACCCGGCGTCTGATCAGGCTCCAAACTGTTTACAACTCAGATTAAAATAAAGTGTTAGAAATTTCTAAAAAATGACATTTTCTACATTTTAGTGGTGTGCGTTTGCGTTTCGTTTGCGTTTAAACGGGAAAGAATAACGTTTTCTCCACTGTACATGGTATCGATTGTATTCTGCAGAAGATTATGAGTTGTAGTGCAAATATGTTTAACCTTTTCACTACCAAATTGTTCGTGAGAATTTTACCCCTTCACCGTCTCATTGTCGGCTGCTTCAATTTTGTAGTCTGCAATGTCGTTTCAAAGTTAAAAAATAAAGCAGTTTGACTGAAGAATTTCAAAACGATTGTCAAACAGTTTGGATTCTGATCAGACGCCGCGTAACGCGGCGTCTGATAAGGATCCAAACTGTTTGCAAACGCGCTTAATGGCGTCATTGAGAGTGAACGGGTTAATATAAACTCATGATCTTTTGGTTTATATAGTAGAAAAGACGCTTTTCTTTACATAACCGCAATGCACAATTTTCTAACTATAAATTTTAATCTGATTGGCAAACAGTTTGGAGCCTGATCAGATGCCAGATTAACCGGCGTATGATCTGGCTGCATACTTTTTACAAGGGAAATAATATATTTAGCGTAAACGTGTTAATTTAGAAAGGAAACGTCTTCTCTACTGTATATAAACCACACTAAAAGGTAACATATCGGCGATTCTGTTTATTTAGATATCAAACATTAGGTGGTTGGACATAATTATGGACCTTTTTGTTGACAATATTGAAAATTGGTTTGTTTGATGTAATCCACACGAAATAAAGTCGTTATTATTATTATCTAAATTTAAAGGAAAAGTATTTAAGTCTGATTTTAGCGAAATAGCCACCATGTACTCCATATACATGTACTAATAGCCTATTTCTAGTTTTGAACGTATATACATGTAGGTGCCCATTTAAGGCAGGCAGAATGACCTTTAAGGTGTATTCTGCTTTACTTTCAGTCTGCTTTAAGCTAATATCTGGTAAACTATAGAAAATATATCTGCCGATACATATTCATGACCGTATAAACACATTGATATTATTGTCTTCAGTGGAGGAATAAATTAAATGCGTAAATGCATATCTATGATGTAATGGGTGAATATATGTAAAGCAGTTGAGATATTTCATCACAAACAGGGGGCTTCGTGGCCTAGTGGTGACAGTCACTGTGACTTACTATCACTAAGCTCCTCATCACTGTGGGGTTCAACTCCCGCTCTGGGCACTTCACGAGGAGAAGCATTCCAGCTGGCTGGAACATAAAAGGTCGATCGTTCTACCCAGTTACCGATTTGTACAGGCTTAGTGTTCTTCCGCCACCTGTACAGTTGAGATGACGTTATTATTTCCCGTTTAAACGCAATCGAAACGCAAACGCTTTGCAATACAATGCCGAAGAAGAAACATAATGGCAGTTCTGTCTATTCATTTTAATCAGAGTGGCAAACAGTTTGGATTCTGATCAGGTGCCGGGTTACCATGTGTCTGATCTGGACCCAAACTGTTTGCAACGTAAATATTAGATTTAGCGTAAACGCGTTTATTGGGAAAGAATATTATAACGTTTTCTCCACTGTACATAAATAAGCTGGACGTACAGTGGAATACACATTATTCTTTCCCAATAAACGCGTTTACTATAAAACTATTATTTCTATTGCAAACAGTTTGGAGCCAGATCAGACGCCGGGTAACCCGGCGTCTGATCTGGCTCCAAACTGTTTTGTCACCAAGATAGACATGAATTATCAGAATTGTCCAAAAGTTGCACTTTTCTACGTTTTAGTGTTTTGCGTTTCGTTTCGTTTAAACGGGAAAGAATAACGTATTCTCCACTGTACAATTGAATATATATTATTCTTTCCCAATTAACACGTCTAGCTGAGACTATTATTTTCACTGTAAACAGTTTGGAGTCAGATCAGACTCCTGGGAACCCGTCGTCTGATCAGGCTCCAAACTGTGTGTCGCTCAGATGAAAATGAATAGTCAGAATTGACAAAAAGTGGTAATTTCTACATTTTAGTGTTTTGCGTTTTGTTTGCGTTTATAATACTGTAAATGACAACGTCTACTCCACTGTAAGTTACATGTAGGTCGATATTGAACTTTAGAGACATTAAACCTGCAAATACTTTTTAACCTTAAATTACCTTCACATTTTGTTTCACAGGGTCTGGCCCAAGACATACCCCAGGATATCGCGGAATCTCTCCTCGACTTGATAACAGAGGAAAGACAGTTGAGAGGGCAGTTAGAGGTTGAAGTGAACACACTTGAACAAGAGTTGGCCAAGCTTAGCAAAACGACACAGAATGGTATTTATAGTAAAAGTTAAAGTCTCTCTATTTTGCATTTTATCAGTTCATAATATATTGTAAATACATTGCCAAATATCATATAATACATAACAAAGATACATTGTAAGCTCCAACCTGTTTGCAATAGAAATAATAATTTTAGTATATATAAATACGTTTACTGGGAAAGAATAAAATAGCGGTAAAGTTAGCGCAGCTGTCTCGTGCTGCACGAGGATCATACTTATCTCAAGTAGGAAAGTGTACGATTAAATATTCAATGTTACCTTTCTTACCTATTTACCATTATTAACTATTCTGTTCACAAAATAACTCGGACACGTAAAAAAAATCGGATAATACTGACTTGTGCTCTCTACTTACAATAAAGCAACCTGCAGTTGTCCGGTGACCAGTGGACCTGTCGCCTTTTCGGCCGTTCTCACAACTTCAATAAGTACGTTTGGAAAGTTGCAACCAATTGTTTTTGATAAGGTGGGTGAATTATGATCTTTCATAAACATCATCATTAAATGTTACATTAATGATGTAGTATAATTTAAACAATGAAATGAGTGACTCGTTGAGTCTCTAAATAAAAATCGTCTTATCTAAAACAGCACAGTATTTAAAGCCATTACTCTCGGGCCTTTCTATGATTCCAATTCATTGTCCTCAATAGACGTGAACGTAACTGTAAAATCATGAAATATGTGGCAACGCCATCTCATTCTGTCTAGAGAGGCCCTGGTATACATGTACTCATGCTCAAGGTTTTATTTCAAACAAACCATCAAATGTAAGAGACAGGTCTTACCTAAGACACTTCACTGGTTCTTTGCATGGACATTATTACAGTTATCAGCTCCATTTGCACAGGTTCTACCTGGCTTGGAGTAATCAACGAACCTAGGTCAGGAAATGTCTTTGAATACCGCGTATAAACTTTGTTTAACCCGTTATAGCATGGTTGTAGAATTTAAGACAGGTGGCCTCTTAAAGCAGGTTAAAAGTCAAGCAGAATGATTTATTTCTAGGTGAACGTCAACGTGGGTAACGGATATGACTTAAGACACGGCACATTCGTTGCTCCGTTTGATGGAACGTACGAATTCACGTTCGCGGGACTGTTAGCCGGCGGTTATAAGCTTGCTATTGAATTGGTACTCGACGGTAAATCTATGGCAGCAGCGAGAACTGGCGACAACAGCTACTATACAATGGGAACTAACGTTGTCGCTCTAAATATGCTGAAAGGTATGGTCTACTGTTTAAATCTTTCATGATCAAATTTGTCGAAAGTTGTCTACCCATTCACCGCTAAAACGTCGTCTGTTTCAATATTGATATCTGCAATATCGTTTCAAAGTTAGACTTAAGGCAATATGACTGGTGAAATTTCAAAACGAGTGTCAGACACTTTGTTTCCTGATTAGACGCCGCGTTACGCGTCTGATCAGGACCAAAACTATTTGCAAGCGCGCTTTATGGCGTCATTGAGAGTAAAAAGGGAAACGTTAAATCCCCTAACGAGGTCTTGCCAATTGTGGTCCAATCGGTACTCTACGGAGAGCGATCAATAATTCCTGTCCACTGGCGGCTCGTTCCGAAGTACATGTACAAAATGTACATGTACAGTGGAGAAAACGTTATTCTTTCCCGTTTAAACGAAACCAAACGCAAACGCAAAACACCAAATCGGAGAAAAGTGCAACTTTTGGACAATTCTTATAATTCATGTTTGTTTTGGTGGCAAACAGTTTTGAGCCTGATCAGACGCCAAACTGTTTGCAATAGAAATAATAGTTTTAGCGTAAACGCGTTTATTGGGAAAGAATAACGTTTTCTCCACTGTATGCTAAGCATCGTACGGAACGTGCCGTCATTTGACAAAAAGGCCGGTCGCTGTAGATCTACATGTATGAGAGACCCGATTTTGTTCTGATCTCATTGGGGGTCTTCACCCATAACACTTTCATGATAGTTTATTGTCGTCTGTTTCAATTGTGTTGCTTGCAAGACCGTTACATTTAATGTAGTATAATTATCTTAAAAACATATCAATACGAGTGTCAAACAGATTCGATCCAGATCAGACGTCGCGTAACAGGATCCAAACTGTTTGCAAACGCGATTTTTGCGTAAATGAGAGTGAAATGGTTACATGTACAAAAATGTAATACTGAAAATAAAGCCTACTAAAGATTGCAACTTATACAATGTAAGACCCTGATACGCGGCATCTGTTTGAACATTTAGGTGTCTAGAGTTCTGAATACAGTGCTCCCTCCCTACAACGGCCCAACTTACAACGACCCTCCTTACAACGACCCTTGCCGCAGTTCCCTAAACAGGACAAATATGTATAACGTTTATCTGCTACAATAACGTCTGCTTAAAATCAGCGTCTGCTGATTTTTCTCAAAGTAACATATAAGTGGTCATTTTGAAAGAATAAATATACTAATAAGTGACAACAGCCTGAGTCTAGATCAGACGTCGCGTTACGCGGCGTCTGATCTGATTTAAGCTGTTTGCAAATATAAGCCAAATCTTAATATTCCCTCCCTATAACGAATCCCTCCGAACAACATAATCAATCTGCGACTTTCATGGGTGTCGTTGTAGAGAGGAAGCACTGTAACTATAATCAGGCGAGAGTGTCGTCTACTTTAACAATCAAATTTGTGCTGTTCGCAGATGTTCAAATCGGTCAATTTAGAGTCTAGTTAGACCGATCGATCATTCCCGTCAACTGACGGTTCGTACCGAATATGCTTGAGTATATAATGATAATTATCACGTACATGTAGCAATGCAACCAGCTCCTACACAATATCGCTTTCGAAAACGATGTAACCAATCCATAGCACGTGCCGACGAAAAAACTTAGTCGCTCTAATTCTATCCAGTTGATGAAAAGCGCTCAAATTAGCAAAAATACAAATTGTACAATAGAGAATGCGTTTAATCGAAATTAAAGGCAAAGAAAATGCATTGAAATATAGAAAATGAATGATTATCAAATACAGGGTCCAAGGTTTTAAAACTTTTGAGTTGAGTCTGAAGTAGTTTTCAAGCATTTGATTGGTCAGATTTGAGCCCAGGCTCAAATCTGACCAATCATAAGCTTGAGAACGATATCAGACTCAACTCAGACACATTATAACCTTGAACCCTGGTTATCAAACACTATTGACAATGTTCGTTTAAACTAAATGGCAAACAGTTTGGAGTCTTGTCAAACGCCTGGTCACCCGGCATCTGATCTGGCTCCAAACCGTTTGCTTTAAGCAAAATATATTTAGCATAAATGTTTGGGATAAAGTAACGTCTTCTCCGCTGTGTGTCCAGGAAATATTTACAATTATAGTACTTTCAGTGTTTTGATTTGATTTGCAGGACAAGAGGTGTGGATACGACACAAGGACGAGTCAGATAGTAATCGTATTCGAGGTGACTCATACACGTCATTTTCTGGATATCTCATTGAAGGTTGAGAATCAATAAAATGGCGATCCGTGAATTTCAAGTGTTATTAATTATCTCTATAGTCAAAAATATTGTCGTCCAAAGAACGCTCCGCATCCCTGTAAAACGCGTCAGTAGTTCAGAAATAAAATCTGAACATTTTTTTTATCCAAATCAGGCATCTTGATTTTGAATCCGAGTTGTTTGATATTAGGGTAGACTGTCAAAAGTCTTAAACATTGTGATTTCAATCATTAAGTTTGCATCGTGTTACATTGGCGAATATGTTATACTGTCCCATTTAAACTCAAACGAAACGCAAATGCAAACAGCTAACATGTACAAAATTACCTGATGTACTTTCTGGAATAGTTCATTATAAAATACAAGACTGATCTAAAGCCACTGAAGTTTTTGTCTAGTCAGCATCTCATTTCATACAACTACTTGGAGAAAGTGTTATTCTTCCCCGTTTAAACGCAAACGAAACGCACATGCAAACCGCTAACATGTACAAAAATACCATGTTTTGACATTTCTGATTATTTGTATTAATCTGAGTGGCAAACAGTTTGGGGCCTGATCAGACGCCGGGTTACCCGGCGTCTGATCTGGCTCTAAACTGTTTGCAATGGAAATAATAGTTGTATCGTAATCGCGTTTATTGGGAAAGATGAACGTTTTCTCCACTGTACACATGTATGATGTAGCAAACAGTGCACGCCCTGCTGAGACGCTACAGTGGAGAATGTGTTATTCTTTCCCAATAAACGCGTTTACGCTAATACTATTATTTGCAGTGCAAACAGTTTGGAGCCAGATCAGACGCCGGGTAACCCGGCGTCTGATCAGGCTCCAAACTGTTTGCCACCAAGATAAATATGAATTATCAGAATTGTCCAAAAGTTGTACTTTTCTACGTTTTAGTGCTTTGCATTTGCGTACGTTTGCGTTTAAACGGGAAAGAATAACAGATTCTCCACTGTTATTGTCGCGTTTGTGTGGATGGTAGGCTAAACTTGGTTAAGATCCAATCGTCATGCGTGACTTTCAAGATGGAAATTGTGACCGTTGAGAATAATTTACTGCAGAGTTTTATTATTTGTAAGCTGTTAAGTTTGTAACTGTTAATGGCACTGATACAATAAAAACGGACACATATGTTCTGATTGGTAATGACATTTAATGGCAGGGTTATATATAGAGTTTTATATGTGCTTGTCGGTTGAACAACGAAGTGGAGATGTTACGCTCTCCCGTTTAAACACAAATAAAACGCAGATGCATGTCAATCAAATGCAGAAAATGAATTACATTGTAATTTTAAACAATTCTGACAATTCACTTTAATCTGAATGGCAAAGAGTTTGGAGTCTGATCTTTTGAGTTTGATCTGGCTCTTAACTCTTTCAATTTAAATAATTAGTTTGACTGAACGTTTTTATTCTTCACTGTAGATAAATATTAAGGTTCCGTTCGAAGAACACAGGCACAATACTGATGCATGGACACCGCATAACACTATCAGCGTGTCTCTTGGTTATACTTATTTTAATAGCTTGAATAAAGATCAGACGGTGGACGAGACGTCTGATCAGTATCCAAACTGTTTGGCACTCATTGCGATACATATTTAGTTAGTTTAAATACATTTAAGACTTTAGAAGTAAAGGCAAGCGATAATTGATGATGTTATTGCGGCGTAGGGATTAAGTTTGATAACCAATTACTAACTATTCAATCATTGAAATTCTGATGTTTATAAGACACACTCTATGGTTATACGACCCCTGTGAACTACTATCTTTATCTTAAAGTTAAGGAATTCAGGTTTAACATGTATATTGTATACATGAGTTTGTCCTAAACAGGGACAGAAGATAAACCCACCAGCTCAAAATGGCGCCGCTCATGTTATTACTCCTAACCTTGTGTTCTATGGTAAGTAATAGTTTGTTAACAATTACTTCAGCATCTATACAGTGGAGAAAACGTTATTGTTTCCCGTTTAAACGCAAACGAAACGCAAACGCAAACCGCTAAAATGTATTTTTGACATTTCTGATTATTTGTTTTAATCTGAGTGCTAAACAGTTTGGAGCCCGATCAGACGCCGGGTAATCCGGCGTCTGATCGGGCTCCAAACTGTTTGCCATGGAAATAATTATTTAGCGTACACGCGTTTATTGGGAAAAAATAACGTTTTATCCACTGTACATGTACTTACATTGTGTATGCACCAAAGGTATTCATGTCTTGTCGCAGTTCTTGGGCTTGTCAAAAAGGATGGTTTTGTTTATTCCCTCTACCAAGAACTAAAAAAAAGGCAGGTTCCATTCGCTTCTTAACAGCGAATGAAAGCCAAAATCATCTTCCTTAAAGCATTTCAGGGCGTATATACATGTATATATATATGTAGGACTGGAATGTGTTGATGTTTGTCCATGAGTTTTCTGTGATTTTACTCATTCGTTGATCGAGTATTTGTTTAAGAGTGTGTGTATATATATGTGGTCATTTCTCGGCGTCTTATGACCATTTTATGTATCGAAGTGCCGCCATACCCAGCTCAAGCAATAAATCTTTACATTTACATTGGGCAAACAGAAACAACTATGCTTAAAGGGTTATAGGGCAGTCATTGCAAACAGTTTTGAACCAATCCAGACACAGATAAAACAGACGGCTAAATTTGGTGCCGAAATGGAACATAATTTATAATAATCTATGTACATGTAATGCTCGGATACCGTTTCGGTAAACTTTATTGCACATGAATTAATACTAGCATACCGTTTAGGTACATATTGTACATGTAGTACCCTGTCGTACATGTATATCAAATGTAGATTTGAGGCATTTTGTTCTGTAGCTACGTCTTTTTAAATTACATGCCTTTGTTCACAGGGCACTGCACAAGACATTCCCCAGGACATTGCCGAGTCTCTTCTGAACTTGATGACAGAGGAAAGACAATTAAGGGGGCAGCTAGAGACGGAAGTGGATATGCTGGAGACGGAACTGGTCCAGCTCAAAAGAGAGAGACAAAACGGTAACACACAGACTGCATTAAATAAAAATCGATTTTTCTTGTATATTTCCATAGAGAAAACGATATTCTTTCCCGTTCAAATGAAATTAAACTCAAACGCAATGCACTAAAATGTCGAAAATGGCAGAAAAGTGCAGATCATTACAACGATAAGAATCCTGAACAGACGTCGGATTACCCGGCGTCTAATCCGGCTCCACACTCTTTGCAATGAAAATACACGTAAGTGTTCAATCATTACACATTTATTTGGGGAATAAATAGCGTCTTGTTAAATGTAACGCCCACCTGGGGGAATTTATCGTAAAATTAGATACACGGCGTGTCAAATAGTCCTTAATTGTTTGTAATGGACACCAGGGTCCAAGGTTATAAAGCTTTTCAGTTGAGTCTAAAGTCATTCTAAAGTATTTGATTGGCCAGATTCAAATCTGACCAATAAAATGCTTAAAAACACACTCAGACTCAGCTCAAACGCTTTATAACCTTGCACCCTGACCGTGGAGGACGTGCGCTATGTGGTTTAACACCAAAGGGAACCAGAGGGCTATCGAACAGTATAGAAGACATTATTCCTTCCCAATAAACGAGTATATACCTAATCTATTTTTCCTGCCGTCGAACCATTCTACAGACTGTTTGCCATTCTAATAAAAATGAAGATTCAAAATTGTGAAATAGTATCATTTGTACATTTTATTGCAATGCGTTTGCGTTCAATCTACGTTTGAACTCGAAATGATATCGTCTTTTTGACTGTATGCTTTCGTGGGGCAGAATAGTGTCTGAACCATTGATATGCAAATAAATTATGACGTACATGCATGTGGTTTGGCGAGAAAGGGAACAATCTGTCATCGTCCGTAGTATACGAGAATTCCATTCTGCCATGTTTTTCAGTGATATTGCATGATTGTTTGAAAGCACGTTCAACATTAGCAGTGACTAGTTACTCACTTAACTATTAATAGTCATACATTAGTAAAGCATCGGTTTAACATCCACTCTGTCGACGACGCATTGATGGTGTTCTTCAGTTCTTCATTAAAGATATTCAACAGTTTTAAGTAGGGGGCACGTTTGTTAAAATCCTTGCAGTCCAACTGTTTCCAATGCCAAAACATGCTGAAACATATTTTGGAACTATGTGAAGCATAAAAACAAGGAAATATCTAGAACCCGAACAATTATCTCCCTGTAAATAAATTTGCTTTCTTGCTATTCAGCTAATATTTGAAGGACACGACCGGTAAAAAATGTAATGTGGTTGTTTGTACAGGAAATCGTATAACGTCTTCTCCTCTGTATCAGTTCTCGCACTGCATACGGGTTTTAAATGACATAATAATGTGTTAAACGTTTTTTTTATTTTACCAGTTACATGCAGTTGTCCAGCTTCTAGCGGTTCTGTGGCATTTTCTGCCGTTCTCACAACTACGTTAAGTCCGTTCGGCAAGTTACAACCAATTGTCTTCAATAAGGTAAGCACTATAACGTGGCGAGATTCATGCTATACAGAAAAATGGAACTAATGGCTCTTTTTTGCTAACCCTTTCCCTCATAGAAGCACCTTTTAGCGCATTTAATTTATTTCTCCACTAATAAAAAAGGTCGTATTGACAAAGTTATAAACATGTACCAACAGAAATATGTTCTATTTCCTAGAAGATAGTAGCTTAAAGCAGGCTGAAAGTAAAGAACAATGCGCCCCTAGGCGCATTCTGCTTTACTTTCAACCTGATTTAAGTGTTTACCTGTCTTCAAAACCAGAAAAAAGACAATTGGGTAAAAGGTTAATAACGACGGTTCGTCTAAATTTCTGTTTTGATCGTATTAGAGTATCTGTTTAATTGTTAAAATATGTAAAATAGAGAAAAAAAAACAAAGTTGAACACTGTAGTTTACTATATTTTGACCTATGTCGACCTATCGCCTTCTTCAGAGAAAGGAAATAAACAAATCAAAATCAACATAATATTATAAACAATGTGTTTCGTTGAATGACAAATCATGCCTTTTTGGAAATATACCTTCAATTGTTTACAATACGAAACTATCTAGAAACTAGCCTCGCTTTTGTTATCATATTTTTGTCGATAATAAAACCTCTCTATTACGAACTCTAAAAAGAAGGCTAATGAATGTGAGAAGGACTGGGGGAAAGCTTAAAACAATGTGAGCGTAAAACAGAAATTTCAAAAAGGAGATATTTGGTTAACATGTACTATCACTTTTCTTTCACTGTCATCTGCCTGAAACACATAATACCATTAACCTCTTTTTTTAAAACTTGTCAAAGTTATATAGATGCATTTTTTAGTTAAACAAAGCTGATGACGATTGTCAAGCAGTTTGGATCCAGATCAAACACTGCGTATGATCTAGATTCAAACGGTTTGCAAAACCCGGTGAAGAAGCGACCAGCAGACGAAGGGTTAGAATAATAATTAATAAGTTAATATATATGTTTGTTTATATCTACTGTGTAGATCCTGACTGCTGTGACCATGTATTGTTAACATGTTTTCTTGTATGTGGTGTGATAGGCGATTGCCTTTCTTCCGAAATCAAACATATACATACATTTATAACAAAATGGTCGTTATAGGGGAATTGATTGTAATCATGATTAGTTGGGTACAAAGTGACAATGTAAACAGTATATACGTTGTTCGGATGGTTCCTGTGTGGATTATCTGGTCAGTATCTACATTGTTTATTGATACAGTGGAGAATATGTTATTCTTTCCCGTTTAAACGCAAACGTACGCAAACGCAAAGCAATAAAACGTAGAAAAGTACAACTTTTAGACAATTCTGATAATTCTTGTTTATCTTGGTGGCAAACAGTTTGGAGCCTGTTCAGACGCCGAGTTACCCGGCGTCTGATCAGGCTCCAAACTGTTTGCACTGCAAATAATAGTTTTAGCGTAAATGCGTTTATTGGGAAAGAATAACAGATTCTCCACTGTACATGTATCCCTTTTATTGACTTTGGCTTTGAATTCTAATGTTTTAACATATTCAACCCGAGAGCATAATATACTCGTCAGATACAAAGAGTGTGTCTGTAAAGAGAACATTTGTCATACGCAAACAGTGTATGAGAGAGAAAACTTAAACCCCTCTTATCAGCGTCTGCACAGCTTGTCAGTTGTAAAATATATTCTTCAAATCAACCTTAAATAGAAAAAAATGGAATAATCCTAATTGGAAATTGGAATTGTTTATTATAACGTTAAAGAGTGAATAGGTTAACAGCATGCGTTTATGTTTATTTTAAGGTGAATATCAACGTTGGCAACGCTTATGACGAAAGACACGGCACGTTTGTTGCTCCGTTCGAAGGAACTTATGAATTCACATTCGCAGGACTTACACCTGGTGGTTATAACCTTGCAATTGAGCTAGTTCTTGAAGGCAAACCTATGGCAAAAGCCCGGATGTACGATAGTAATTATTACACCATGGGTACCAATGTTGTAGCTCTAAATATGCAGAAAGGTAAGATACATTGCAGCACAGTCGTTATTCGATATCTCTATGTCGCTTCAGTCGAACATATCCGCTATTTGAAGTTACAAGTGGGCTTAGCCATGTGTATGTTCGAACTAACCTTTGCACCCTCATTGACGCCATTAAGCGCGTTTGCAAACTGTTTGACACTCTTATCGATATTTATATGTCATACAACCTTAAATCAAACATTTAAAATGTGTCTTGCAGACAACAATACTGGAGCAGACGACAATAAAGCGGCGAAGGGTTAAACTCTCCCGACTTTTATCACGAAAGGGTTAATTCATAGAGCCCTAGTGTCGCATATATGCGTCCATGAGTGTACCTGTAAAGAGTACACTAGTCTAATGCAAACAGTGAAGGCCCTGATTAGAGGGCTCCTTCAGGAGCTCTCTAATCAGGGACTTCACTGTTTGTCATTTTACAATATATTATAAAAAACAACCATTAATAGTCTAAAATGAACCAGCCTTTATCGTAAACTGGAAGTGTTCATTGGAAGTTTCAGGAGATAATGAGTTAAGCGAGTGGAGATATCGAGGTTAGAATGTACATGTATGAGCTATCATAGTGATTCAACGAAACAAGACGCTACGCACTGCGAACAATGAAGAAACAATTGAATTTTTCGCCGTGTACAGTAGAACCTCTCTATAATGGCACCTAATTATGTTAAGTATTAGGAGTTTACGACAGGTGGCGGCTTAAAGCATGGTGACAGTAAAACAGAAAGCTCCCATAGGAGCTTTCTGTTTTACTGTCACATTGCTTTAAACTGTAACCTGTCTTTTATACAATCATTTAGCATTCTTTAACCTATGTCCAGTTTTAAAGTAATTTGAGACCCAATCAAGTTGCTGATGTGAATGTGTTGTAATAACATATGAATGTTACAATAACATAGGGTTACCCTTTTACTCAATTGCCTATTTCTAGCCTTGAAGACAATAACTATTCAAAACAGGTTGAAAGTTCTTTAGAAGCATGCTCCTTTACGTTCAACCTGCTTTAAGCTACAGTACACTTGATAACATACTGGTAATGTATTATATATTTCTATATTCGGGACATCTTACAGTGGAGAAAACGTTATTTTCCCAATAATCGCGTTTACGCCAAACCACAAGTGTCATTGCAAACAGTTTGAAGCCTGATCAGGCCCCGGGTAAACCGGCATCTGATCAGGCTCCAAACTGTTTGCCACTCAGATTAAAATGAACATTTGAATTGTCAAGAATTTGTTGAGTTTCCGTTTTGTTTGCGTTGAAACGGGAAATAATAACGTCTTCTCCACTGAAGGTGGGAACTAGTGTAGAACTAATAAGACAGGGTCAACTGAAGAATTAATGGAGTAAAGGGTTAAATGATATAATGTCAGCATGCTGTTTCAGGTGAGGAGGTGTGGGTACGACACATGTCCGGCTCTGACAGTAACTACCTTCGAGGGGACTCCTACACGTCATTTACTGGGTATCTGATTGAAGGTTGAAAATCTCAATAAATCACTATACCATATATATTGTTTTGCTTTTTGATGTACACATATCACATGTATATAAAATAAATTGGTTATTTTGTTATGTTGTCGATTGACTGATACGGTGGAGAAGACGCTATTCTTTCCCAATAAACGCGTTTTCTGCTATTGCTATAATTTCAATAGTAAACAGTTTGGATCCAGATCAGACCCCGGGTTAAACGATGTCTGATCAGGGTCAACCCTGTTTGTCAATCAAATTAAAATAATTCGTCAGAATTTTGACTATCCTGTAATATTCTTTATTTTATTGAGTTGCGTTGTTTTTACGTTTGCGTTTAACAGACATACTGATACTCGGGAAGTTTTGCAATGGTTATTTCTAACCAAACTATCAAAATATAACAGCCGGGCCTCACATGAGATGCTTCAATGGTTCACAGTATTACAGGTATGCCTAAAAACATGATGTGTGCAAGGGAACTGCCTGACTAGATGATATAACCAAAAGTTGGTTAGGAATTGTCTTTTAATAATACATACATGTAAATGTATACACACATATCTTATCATTAATTACTATCTATATTAAAGTTATTTAACTGATTCACGTTTACACTACTCTATGTAAATTACTTCCAAATATGTATTCTATTATTTGGCATACTCTAGTTTAATGAGGTTATACATGTACGTATATAGGGCATATGTGTAATTTCAATATACGATCATGATGATTAAAATATCTAAATAACAATACCATATTAGTGTTTATATTACATGTACCTTCTATTAAATCCAGTCATTTCATTCATCAATCGATGTCACAAAACACCTAAAAAACCATATAGGGCCTTTGAAAGATATTATGAGGTCAATTCATGAGTTAATTAATATTTGAAAGAACATATTTAGTTGATCTCCCATTGATATGTTTGAAATATATTGAAAAACTGGCATAATAGAAATTAACAAGATTTAATTTGAAACTCGAATTATCCATTTGAAGTTTCGACAGCTAATGAATAAATCTAAGTTATAAACTGAGAAACTGATGTCTGCTATATCTTTAAATGGTTCCAATGGACTCGGTTTTATGAGTACATTCACGATTAAGGGAAAAGTGTAATGTCTCATTGTATATAAGACAAAGCCTCAGGGCTGCCATTTCTCCGGATTTTCTCTAAATCTTTGGATTTTTTTCTGGTACATTGTACCTTACAGTAGGCTGAAAGTAAAGCAGAATGCGCCTTAAGGCGCATTCAGCTTTACTTCCAGCCTTCTTAAAGCAGCAACGTGTCTACAAAACTAGACAGAGGCGATGGGGTAAAGGTACGATTCGTAAAATCGCGTTTGAAAAATGCAAATTTGGAAATCTTAGGATTTTTTATGTAAACTTGTGGCAGCCCTGAAGCCTCCCATAAGTTGATAGTAATTAGACAAACACGTTATGACTATATGGCACCTGTTTGATTGATAACAATGTATTTGAACAACAAAGTTGACACATTCATTGGCAGTCAACAGTAGTTACAGTGGAGCATCTGTTACATGTATTCTTTCCCGTTTAAACGCAAACGCAAAACACTAAAATGTAGAAAAGGACAATCTTTTGACAAGTATGACTTTTCGTTTTTAGGGCTGGATGTGAAATCCAGCACTTTAGATACCATTTCTGAAAATTACGACCAGATTGCGTGGCGAATATTTTTTTTAAAAACTACTTTCCCTTCTTAATTCTATATATTTGGGTGATTCCGCTGTTTTCCGTTGAGCCCAGGCTGTGATTGGGCCTAAAGGTGTATGCGTGTACACTTTACCGCACAGCCCCAAAAATAGTTCGCAGTAGATCTATCACATGACAATTTACCCACGCAATCTGTAGATAATGTAGTTGTTTTCTCAAGTTAAAAACATTTAAATAATTACAAGAATGCATTTAATAATGTTACAATAATGCTTTTCTTTCGTAAAAATTATCTGTACTAAAGTTAATGAATCTTCGTAAATACGGAAATTACCGATGCAGAGCTAACTGTACTTTCCCCAGGCCCCTTATAATACATTGCTCAAAATAGGCAATATATGCAAACAGTTTGGGCCCAGATCAGACGCAACATAATGCTGCATCTAATATTGATCTAAACTATTTGTCACTCATTTACATACTTTACATTTTCTTAATTGATTTTTTGTACATTTTTCACATACAGTAGGTTTTAAGCAGACATCATTTCAGTATAATAAGCCACTAGATGCTACTGCAGCTATTGCATAATATTTGACCTCAGTGACTGACCAATAGAACTGGTGGTGTCTGCTGAACATGTTGTCTGCAAAGGTTTAGAAATGGTCCAGTCTGCTTCATACTTACAGAAACAGGATCAGTAAGTGATCCTCTGATAGTTATGTAATTATGTCTTATCCCATATTTATACATATCTTTAATATTAGTATTGTCAGGGTTATTTGTATGTCTTGTCATTTTTTCTTGTCCTGGAGATAATTCCAATTCTGCTGAGGTTAGTTAACCCATTCCCCCATAGCTATCATACTGATGTTTGTTAACCCATTACCCGTAAAATAAGATATAAGTTTCTATATCCTCGTAGATGGTAGCTTAAAGCAGTTTGAAAGTAAAGCAGAGTGTGCCTTAAGATCGTTTGCTGTCTGTTTATGTTTTAGCCCAGTTCTGACAGTACCTTTATCATATACAAAAGCTTCAAACCAGAAACACTCGAAGAAAAATCCCTTATTATTCACCATTTCAGATAAATAAAACCTCTAATCATCCAGCACTATCTGTACTCTCACGCCTTTAATTATCTGAGTGACAAACTGTTTGAAGCCTGATCAGACGCCGGGTTACCCGGCGTCTGATCTGGTTCCTAACCGTTTGCTCTGCAAATAATAGTTTTAGCGTAAACGCGTTTATTGGAAAAGAATATGTTTTCTCAACTGTACCATCATAAATTACAGTATCCAGATTAATCCAGTGTACCTTTTAACAAGAGAAAGTAATTAAGTTATTATTTTAATGCCATCTATCGGAATTATTTTATATCAGCGGCTTTGTCATGTAGTAAGTCTTTGTTGCATTTTATTGCGGGTCTATTCACAAAATAGTGGCCAACGTTACAATTGATGTTTATAGTAAAGAAGAAAAACAACCAAGAGGGCCATGGCCCACGAGTCGCTCACCTGAGAACATTGTACCTAAGCTGACTGGGCAAGACAATATTGTGATTATAGCTATAACAATACTTTGAAAGGTTTTCTTTTACAATTCTATATAAAACTGATAAGCCAAATTCAATCAAGACGTCGTAATTTGAACAATCTTTATAGAGGACCATAAGGCAAAGCTACAGGTCAAATATAAATGATCTGGGCTTTACAGTTTCTGAGAAGAAGATTTTTAAAGGTTTTCTTATGAAAGATTAATAAGCCCGGGGGAGGGACATTTTTGGCCCGGGGTCATAATTTTAACATAAGTGGTAGAGGATCACAAGGCAAAGCTATGTGACAAATATTAAAGAACTGGGCTTTACAGTTTCAGAGAAGAAGATTTTTAAAGGTTTTCCAATATAAGTCTATGTAAAACTGATAAGCCCCGGGGAGGGGCCAATTTTGACCCGGGGGTCATATTTTGAACAACCTTGGTAGAGGACTATAAGGCAAAGCTACATTTAAAATATAAATGATCTAGGCCTTACAGTTTCAGAGAAGAAGATTTTTAAAGGTGTTCCTATGAAAAACTGATAAGCCCAAGGACGGCAAAGCTATATGTCAAATTTTAAAAATCTGGGTCTTACAGTTTTAGAGAAAAAGGTTTTTAAAGGTTTTCCTATATCAGTCTATGTAAAACTGATAAGCCCGGGGCGGGGCCAATTTTGACCCTTGGGTCATAATTTGAACAAATTAGGTAAAGGACCATAAGGCAAAGCTACATTTTAAATATCAATGATCTAGGCCATACAGTTTCAGAGAAAAAGATGTTTGTGAGAAAGCCGAAATATCCAAGGTAAAATCAATTTGCTCTGAGTAAATGGATTAAATTACTATAAAAGATGTTCAAAGGTTTTCCTCAGAAAAAACTGATAAGCCCCAGGGCGGGGCCAAATTTGGCCCCAGGGTCTAAATTTGAACAATCTTGATAGAAGATCATTAGGTTATGATACATACCAAATATAAAAGCTCTGGGCCCTTTGGTTTCTGAGAAGATTTTTAAAGATTTTCTTATGCATTAAAAAGTTGTCTATACAGTCATGTTAGAAAATCTGGTCCCAGGGCAGGGGGAATAAATCTAGCCAAATACTTTGAACAAAAAGATTTCGTTCCCCCTTGTTACTGTACTGATGCTTCTGACAAAGTTTGTTTGAAATCGGGTCACTGGTTTCAGAGGATATGTTGTTTGAAAATGTGAACGGATGACGTACGACGGACGACGGACGGAATGAGATCACAATAGCTCAACCTGAGCCGAAGGCTCAGGTGAGCTAAAAACCTGCAGGAGATTAATTTCACAATTCTGTCTTGACACAAACGTTGTGACTAGCTATTTAATATCCAAAACAATAAGTGACGAGAAATGAATATTAATAATTGGTTCTACCCATTTGCTTCTAATAGTACAATGTTTGAGAAACCCAGTCTAATATCTTGTATGACCGTTGGCATCTTAATATTAATTATGGGAGCATATAACAAAGACATCTCATATAATCCTGCAGTAAGCGCGTATCTGTCTATAAGAATGTAACGAATTTTTCAGCGGTTGGATAATACAGTGGACAATATGTTATTCTTTCCCGTTTAAACGCAAACGAAACGCAAACGCAAAGCACTAAAATGTAGAAAAGTACAACTTTTGGAAAATTCTGAAAGTTCATGTTTATCTTGGTGGCAAACAGTTTGAAGCCTGATCAAACGCCGGGTCAACCGGTGTCTGATCTGGCTCCAAACTGTTTGCAATAGAAATGATAGTTTGAGCGTAAACGCGTTTATTGAGAAAGAATAACGTTTTCTCCACTGTACAGTTTGACTGTAGAATCGACCGATGTTTCAGGGGAAGAATTCTAACCATGTACTGAGGCAAACTTTTGCTTTTTAAATCAAGGCACTTTAAACCAAATACAAATACTTGATGTGAAAAGAAAACAAAACTGAAAGTGAAAATTCTGAAATACAACTATTTCTTTTAAAAGTATTTGATAGTAGAATTTGAAACTATTCAGAATCAGTCCTCATTATGTATGGTATATACAGTACTGAACGTTATTAAATTAACAATTGTTGCGATTCGCTTGCAATTCGATGGCAATTCGCTTGCAATTCGATGGCAATTCGCTTGCGATTCAAAATAGTAACTTTACCCTCGGATAAGTTTTCTTGAACGGTGTATCTCACAAATGTTCGCAAATATGCCTTCGTTATTTTTTTTCGATTCCATATTTGTCAAAACTGCTTCGAAAAATTCGCGTAAAAATATTCAAATGTAGGATTTGGTTTTTGAAGCGCCCGATTCGATGGCAATTCGATGGCGATTCGATGGCAATTCGCTTGCGATTATCAATTTAATTTAATAAGGTTCAGTACTGTATACAGATAAGTTGGAGCATTGAATAATACTGTATAAAGTCTGAAAACCGAACTTGACATAAACCCTATTTTGCACATTATTTCATGAAATTTTAAAACATATTTGCAGATTATGTATACGTATAGCCTTAAAAGGTCATTAAATAATGTCATGGACGTTTTTCAATAGCTGCTTAATCGACCGCGGTGGCATGACGGTCGGTACCGCCGCGTTTCAAAGCCTGGTCCCGAAATTACAGAAAATAAAGTGATTGTAGATTCTACTTATTTATGATCATCTCATGATTTACTTTAGATAAAACATTAATTCGCCCTATAAGGAAGACCTGAAGGACGTCCATACCAAACTCTGTCTTCTCAATAGGCTGTTATCTTTGTTACGTTATTATTGCAGCTAACTTGGTTCGTGGTGAACCGCGAAGAGTAAAAATATCAATTCAAAGTGTTGAGATGGCCCCTAAGCCTTTCTTTTATTCTTATCTCTTACGAGATGACCTGATGGTTGGCCTGGCCTAATTTTAATTCTGGTCACGAGATCACATCTTTTTTACATCACTGGTTTTGAGAGGAGGATTTATAATATTTCTAAAAAATAAATACAAGTAATAATAATGGGTCCAACGACCGTTGTAATCTTCCTGTTTGCTTTGGTTTGCCTGACCGGAAGTCAAGATATTCCGGCCGATATATCGCAGTCATTGATGGTTTTGCTGACGGAGGAGTCGACCATTACTGCGAGGTTGGACAAACAGCTCAATGATCTTGGTTCTGAATTACAATCCCTGCAGGCCCTGGAGAACAACGGTAAGAACGAGTTGAAGATATTGTAAACCTAATCGTATACAGTGAAACCCCTATAAACCGGACTTGTGTGGGGACAACAAAGACATCCGGTTTAGAGGGGTTTCCGGTTTAGAGACGTTTTAACCCATAACTTTTTTCAAGTATGGAAGGTAGCTGACCACTTAAAGCAGGTTGAAAGTAAAGCAGAATGCGCCTTCAGGCGCATTCTGCTTTACTTTCAACCTGCTTTAAGCTACCATCTGATAGAATGTAGAAAATATTTCTGATGATATATGTTAGCGAATTATTTTCTTCAATGAAGGAATGAATCAAAGGCGTTAAAATAGGTGGGAAACTGGACCAAATTTTTGTCCGGTTTAGAGAGAATTCCGGTATTTAGAGGTTCCGGTTTAGAGGGGTTTTACTGTATCATTTTATTACCGGGGGAAAGACGTTAGTGTTTACCCTTTAAACGAAAACGGAACGCAAATACAGTGCACCAAAATGTAGAAAATTATATATTTTGACATGTTCATTTTAATCTGAGTGGCAATGGATTTTGAATCTTGATCAGACGCCAGTTACCCGGTTTACCCGGTTTGGCTCCAGACGGTTAGCAACGGACATCCCGATTTAAATGTAAATGCGTTTATTTAAGAAATGAAGTGAACATTTTCGGCGTTTAAGCGAAATAAACTACAGAAAATTTAAGACCAAGTTAGATAAACACTGGAGTGATAGACAATATGAGACCAGACCCACGCATGTAGTGATCGGTATTTTAAGAAGACCTGAGCGGGAGTTACAGGCGTAAGCCTACATCCTGTAGAAGAGGTATCACGGTATCAAATGATCGGCAAATTCCATGAATAGAGCTAGCGATTTATGGTAAATTTTCTGTCGTTTATTTCGCTTAAACGTCGAAAAATCAGTTCATTTCTTATATTTACATTATATTTGCTGTAATTTCTAATATTAAATAAACATTGTATTAGTATGCATGTATGTTTCATCCATATTAGAGGTTGTTAACACGAATAATATGTACCAATAATCCCCGCCTCCACTACGAGGATAACAACAAGTTATGTCCGCTAGAAAAAATGCGGTTATACGAAATAAACGTCACTTTGTTCAATAGAATTGAATGGAGCGAATGTAAATATTTAGAAAGAATACTGGTTTTTTTAATGTTCAGTCTTACATGTAGAAGTAGATACCTTATCAGATTAAAGAAAATAATTGTTAAAGAAATGTATAAATGTTCTTCGCTTGATAAGATTGCGTTTACCCTTTGTAACTACGTGTTACTGCTGTTTTATTCAGTGACTTGTGAATGTTCCTGGCACCAACAACCCGTGGCCTTCTGGGCTGTTCTCTCCAAAGATATTTCGTCCCTGGGTACCAAACAGCAAGTGCGGTTTGATAAGGTAAATATTAAGTACTAAAATCAGGCATGTTTTTATGTTTCTACAGTGAAGAAGACGTTTTTTTTTCGTTTTAACGATATTTAGCGCAATTGCAATTCAATAAATTACAGAAATGGCAGGAGAATCTAAATTTCTGATGAGTTATTTATATCTGAGTGGGAGAATGTTTTGTAGTCTGATCAGATGCCGGGTAACCTTGCTCCAAACTGTTTGCAATTGAACTAATAGTTTTAGCATTTAAAACGCATTTATTTGCGAAGAATCACGTCTTCTCCACTGTACTAAAGTGTGACCAAAACTGTTTGCCATGCATCCATTCAAACAAAACTAATTTATGTGTTTTTTAACCCATAATCCAATAAAACGCCTCTTTACGCCTTAACCCGTTCCCCAATAGAAGCGCCTTTTAGCGCATATGATTTATTCCTCCGCTGAAGAAAGTAGTTCCAATATAATCAGTCATGAATATATAGTATAGGCAATACTTTCTATATTCTAGCACATGAAAGCTTAAAGCAGGCTGAAAGTAAAGCAGAATGCGCCTAGGCGCATTCTGCTTTACTTTCAACCTGCTTTAAGTAATCACCTATCTTCAATACTAGAAATAGGCTATCAGGTAAAGGGTTAAATTATTCCCTCACTAATTATAATAGTTCCATTTTATACAGTCATGTAAAGGCACTATCCTAGCAGATGGTAGCTTAAAGCAGGCTAAAAGTAAAGCAGAGTGCGCCTGAAGGCACATTCTGCTTTACTTTCAACCTGATTTAACTACTAGCCTGTAAAAATAAATGATAAATCTTTAATCATTTTTAGGCCGCAACCTGTAGTCCATCCTACATATATGTACATGTATGTTAACCGTCTAAACGTGACTATGGTAACTTGTAGCAAGTGGCCTCATATGGTGTCCCGTTTTACGCGACGCCGGTGAACGAACTGGATCCATGCTTGTTATTATAAAACATTTGAGTTGAGTCTGCGATCGTTCTCAATCATTTGATTGGTCAGATATGAGCTTTTGCTAAACTCTGACCAATCAAATGATTGAGAACGATCTCCGGACTCAACTTAGACGCTTTATAACCTTGGGACCAGGGGCCCGTTTAATTAAACTACTTACGCAAATCTTTTGCGTAAGTCAAAATCGTTTTACTCTTATTTTTCGATCATAAACGTTTGCAAACAGCAAATAAAAAGCGCGTCCTCTGATCTACATGTAGCTATTTGCTTTTTGTAGCAAGTGATAATAAAAAATATAAATTAAAATTTTGACTTACGCAAAAAATGTGCGTAAGTAGTTTAGTAAAACGGGCCCAGGTTTGACTAAGAGCAAGTAATCGCGGCAAGGCGTAGCCTAATTTGTTTTCATCGGGGTATGAAAAGAAATATAGACAATTACAGCTCAACAAAGTGATACGACCAAACAATATCAATTATTCTATCATATTACAGTTGAAAATATGTCGTTTTGCCAAATACGCTAAAACGTGTTTACGCTAAAACTCTTTTTTTGCAAACAGTTTGGAGACAGATTAGACGACGGGCTACAGAATCAAACTCAAAACTGTTTGCTATGAAAATAAAAATGATCATTCAGTTTTGTTCAACAATTATCATTTACTACACCTTATTGCAATGCCTTTGCGTTTCGTTTGCGTTTAAACGGGAAGAATAACGTCTTCTCCACGACATGACGTCACTGATGACCTCAGAATAACGTCTTCTCCACAGTCCTTAGCACATGTTCTTATCTGTTTATCAGGTGATGTCGAACATTGGTAATGGCTATGACTCTCGCCATGGTGAGTTTCGGGCACCTGTCTCAGGTACATATGAGTTCTCCGTTGTCATGTTGATGAACCCAGGTCATTGGGCTGGGGTAGAAATCGTCCGAGACAACATACCTATCGCCAGAGTGCGAACAGGAGACGACGCCAAGTGGTCTATGGCAGCGGGTGTGGTGAATGTCGAACTGACAAAAGGGCAAGACATCTGGGTGGAACATATTGACGAAAGTGACAACGCTATGATATATGGCCAAGACGTGTCTTCCTTTTCTGGTCATCTCATTCAGCCTTGATATACTTGTTGTGATTATATAGAAGCATAAAATGATAAAATGAGATGTATAGTTATTCATTTAATTTCAGACAAGATACTTTGATAGATGAAGATGTTATATAAGAATTAATAGCTGTTATACCGTTGTTAACCTTTCATGATCTAATATATCACGAGGTTTTCACCCCTTCACCGAAATATTGTCGTCTATTGTTTTCAATATAATTTCAAAGTTAGATTTAAGGCAGTAAAACTGATGTAATTGTAAAAATAGGTGGCAAACAGTTTTGATCATAAACGCGGCGTCTGATCAGGATCAAAACTGTTCGCAAATGTATCATTTAGAGTGAAAGAGTTAAGCGGTGAAAGACAATGGTTGGGAATTGTGGTGCACAGGAATTGATTACGAAGACCGAAGGCCTGATAAGTCAATTTCTGATCATTTTAGAAGGGCTGCCATAATTTGCTAGTAATAATCCTTAGATTTCCAAATTTCAAGCGCAACTTTAGGAATTGTATATTTAACCCTTCGCTGCTAGGCTCTATAACACTAACATACACCAGATCTTAACTGTCTGACAACTATATCAATGTTCCTAAGTAAAAAAGAGCATACAATTTAAGTTTTTAAAAGTAAAAGCAGAAACCGAAGATTTCGGGAAAAATCCGTAGGCACGGAGACATAAAAAACCCGGAGTAATGACAGCTCTGTCACAGCGGGCAACGATAGAACATAGATTGTTTCGATTTTAACATTGTTTCGTTTTTCAACGACAATCATTTGTAAGGGAAACAAAATTAAAACGGTTGTAGTTTTCCGATCGAATTACTTGTAAACTATGACTTTTACAAGAATCTACCATCTCAATACTTACCAATATCTATAGCAGAGAATTTCACACACAAAACGCATATTTACCGATCCACCATCTGCCACAGAACACACATTACACGAAACAAGACAGAACAATGGAACATGGCAGGGATCATGATTAGTTAAAGAAGTATATTGTTTATTGTATAGTCAGATCTTCTGAGTGTACCTTGATGCTTCTGCTTAGGAATCGGAAAATATGCCTTTGTAGTGACGTTATCTATATTATTTTGCGAGTGCATGACACATAATGTGAGATTGTTACACATAGTTCGAGCTAGGTGAAGTCATTTTGTAGCTAGGAGATTTGGTACGAGGCAATTAAAGAGAAAAATATCGGGATAATATATATTTTATCAATTTAGCTATAGGGATTCAAAATTATGTCTCTGAGTACATCTTGGGATGGCGGGAGTATCGCGTTCCATTTTCAAAATCTGTGTATTACCCAAATGCCCCCTCTTTACAACATCACACAATCTGAGACAGATATTGTGTGTGTTGTTCGGAGCGGGTTGATTTAGGGAGGGAAATTCGCTTACATTTGTACACAACTTGAATCAAGATCAGACGCCGCGTCACGCGGCGTCTGATCTAGCTCCAAGGTGTTTGTCACCCGCCATTGTGTTTTTTCTGTCAAATATGTAACGTTTAGAAAAACAGCAGACGACAATTTGAAGCTGACGATATTGCAGCCATGAAAAGGTTGGACATTATTGTCTTGATTAGGGAACAGTGGTAAGAGTTGTTGTAATTTGGGACTCGTTGTTCAGAGGGATGTTGTTGGGAGGGAGCATTGTATAGTTACAGACATGCTTACAATAATATCATGCATTTCAGTGTCAACTATCATGTCCAAGAATGCAGGACATATTTGCATAGTTGTCTCCCTTGTTCAGCCGTGTTGGTGATACGTAAACCATTATCTCCCGTGGTCCGCGATATCAATAATCGATTCGCTTGTTCGCCTTTAGCCTTGATAAGAAACCACGAATGCTCCGTTATCATTCGGCTGCCTCCGGAACACTGCTTCCGATGTCTTACTTGTTTTCAGCGGGGTCTCGTGTATAAATCAGCCTGATCTGGATCCAATGCTGTCCTTAGTAAAGTGGACCTTGTACAATTATTATAAATAAAAGTTTGATAAAGTAAAGTTTGAATTCATTCAATCAAAATATTCGGTACTCAGAAAACATGTATAATAGACATAAGTTTCTCGGGTCCTATATACCCTGCGGCACTGACATCAGCCCCAATAACACAATGCACAGCGGGAATCTGAAGAGTATGATCACTGCTCCAGAGCGACACCGATTCTGTTTTCCGGTAAATTACGGAAATAGCCGATTATGGGGTGGGTGGGGAGGGGGGGGGGGGATGACTAAGTCCGATTTCATCATTACGACATTTCACAATATTCAAATCAATTTGGAAGCAAAAAGACTTATTTCAAAATTAAAGTAAAAACACTTTTTGGATTGCTTAGAAAACATTCTTTCTACTCATAACTGTTATAATATTCGCAATTGTTGAAAAAGATGATTTATTTGCGTCTAAAAACAGCAAAGTAGATACTTTCACCTTTTTTTACTACATGTATATGTTTAATGTGTCCGACACGTACCATTTTCAAATCAAAATGGAAGCAAAAAGTCATTTAAATAAACAATTAAAATTTACACCATGTGAAACAGAAGAAAATAAACTTTGTTACTATAACTGTTAAAATATTGCCAAATATATTCAACCCTTTAAAATATGACTTTTAAAATTATTCCCTTCTTTATTTTATATAGGCCAGCCAGTCGATAAATTTCTCGATATCGACTTTATCGGCTTTTAGCAAGGGGGACAACCCACTTGATTAAGCCAGTCAAAATGGACTGAAAGTTGGGTATGATAACCGGGGGCATTAATTGTCTCTCACTGTGAAAACAATTCTTGTTATTTCTCTTATTGACTGTTTTCAACTCATACAGTGGATACAACGTTATTCGTTCCTGTTTAAACGAAAACGAAATGCAAACGTAAAACGCTAAAATGTAGGAAATAACAAAAACAATTTCATTTTCAAATTTTTTTTAAATCTGAGTGACAAACAGTTTTGAGCCTGATTACTTACTGTTCCCCGGCGTCTGATCTGGCTCCAAACTGTTTGCAACGGAAATATTATTTTTTAGCGCAAACGCGTTTATTTGAAAAGAATAACGTGTTCTTATCAACGATACTACGACCCAGTTACCATGGAGAAAACGTTATTCTTTCCCGTTTAAACGCAAACGAAACGCAAACGCAAAGCAATAAAATGGAGAAAAAGACATGTTTTTGACCACCCTGACTTTTCATTTTAACCTGAGTGGCAAACAGTTTGGAGCCTGATCAGCCGCCGGGGTACCCGGCGTCTGATCTGGCTCCAAACTGTTTGCAGTGGAAATACACGTTTTAGCGTAAACGCGTTTATTGGGAAAGAATAACGTTTTCTCCACTGTAATGAACAGTCATGAAATGTTTCTGCATTTGGATACATGCAGAATAACCAAACATTTCAATTGGCCCTTAACGCTTTTCAAGTTATTTGCAAGAAATTTGGATCCTGGTCTGACGCTGCGTCTTTTGAGGTTTAATTTCTGATTATTTTACCTTATCCTGTATTGTGATATCTCTTTGAAATCGTCTTTTCAAGTTTTATGAAACGGGCTCCTGGTTAACGTTGGCTCACTTTCGTTGGAATATCATCGTGAACATCAATGAGATGAAAGAGATTATTTTCATAGGTATTTTATTGAATAAGATTATATTATGAATGGAACATATCAATTGCTATTAATGTTAGAGATCATGTGTTTTTTCTGTTCCATTGGTGATAGATCAATTACATGGGAAGTCATATGGTGTTATACACCTGGGACCCTTTTCATAAAATTTCGTACGACAAATTTTATCGTAAGTCAGATTATTAAATTCTCAATTATTATTTGTTTCTCCATCTAATCCTGTCTTCTGATATCTCTTTGGAATCGTCTTGAAAAGACGATATCAAAGAGATACCACAAGACAGGATTAGATAGAGAAATCAGAAATTAAATGTATTTTAAAGTTTTGACTTACGATCGTATTTCTCGTACGAAGTTTTATGAAACGGGCCTCAGAATCGTTGTCATCTCAGTGTTGTCCTCGACCATGTAGTAGGAAATATACCTTGCTGATGTATTAGTGAATTGGAAAGAAATGTTTTAACGATAGTGTCAACTATTATTTCCCTTCCAAAATGTTTGCAGTCAAATAAGACGCCGGGTAACCCGGTGTCTGATCAGGTTCCTAACAGTTTGCCACTCAGAGTGAAATAAATTGTAAGATTTGTTGACGATTGTATTTTTCTACTCTTTATTGCATTGTGTTTGCGTTTCGACATGCTTTCAAACAAGAAGGAATAACGTCCATCTAATGTACATATCAGGAGTGTGGACTATGGCAAGTCAAAGAGTAGACAACTGTTCCTGACTTTGCTATAAACTGAAATGGAAAATTAGAGTTGTCTTTCTTATTCATATAACCGTTATAATATAATACATTATAACTTAATATATGACCGTTGCCGAAGTTACGGGCGTCCTCCTCGCAAGCGGGAGATCAAAAGTTCGAATCCTTGTGGAGACTGAGTTAGAACTGATGCTGTCGGTCGATGAGCCGCATGCTACATGTAGTTAAGTGAATGGTTACCTGGCACTAAAAGAAAGGATTCGCAAGGTAATGTAAGCGCAAAAGATAGGTGTCTCATAAATACGCTCGTAAAAACTGACTGGTCCTTTCAATATGGGTTACACTATAGTAAACAAAGCCTATTACATGTATATAGAAAAACACATACTTGAGCTTGTGTGGTGTTTACTTGCGACGAAACGGGGTATTGAACACATACATGTACCGTTTGTGTGTGTTGAGCCTATTCCGATATGTAACCCTTTCAATCCTACATTCCTCTGTAGAGATTACTGATTAAATATGCAAACAGTGTAGACTCTGACCAGAGGGCCCTCTGACCAGGGTCTGCACTGTTTGATATTTTTATTGTTTTTTGTTGTAATTCCAAAATTGCAACAGTAAACTGGTTCAAACTACCTGTACTAGAAGAAAGAGTATAAAATGACTTTAAATACCCACAAGAGACATCTAGGGTTTACATGTGTAAATCCTCGTGCTTGCGGATTGTTAACGGCAGATTGGGCGATGACTATGATAAAGGAACGTATACCTTTGTATCTCCGCACGGGGCTTCCGTGATTGACTATCTTCTTACAAAAGAGGAACATTTTTCAAGTGTTGTTAATTTTTCTGTCGACTCAGTCAATGAATGGAGTGATCACAGTCCGCTGTGTTACTCCATTCATTGTAATTCTGTACCGACAGAAGAAAGTTTACATAATGAAGTAAGGTATAAGTGGAAAAGTAACTGCAAAGATGAATTTCGATCAAATTTGATAGGGAAATTGCCATTTCTGAATAATCTAACTAATAACATTGAATCATGTGACCGTACATCTATAAATAGCTTAGTCAATAATTTTACAAGCACTTTACGAGATGTTGCGGATCCATTATTTGTTAAACACATAACAAAAGGTAAAAAGTATTCATTTTCAGATACGTCGATTGTTGCAGGTGCGGATTGGTTTGATAATGAATGCATGCACTTTAAAAATGTATATTTAGAAGCTCTTCGTGTCTTCAACTGTTGTAAATCGCAAATAAATAGAGAAGTATTGTGTGAAAGTAAAAAGAAGTATAAAGACATTTGCCGTAAAAAGAAGCGAAATTTCGAAAATAAAAAGCTAACTGATATTGAGAATTTACGAAAATGCAAGCCTAAAGAATTTTGGAAGTACTTTAAGTGTAATAGTAATCAACAGGAAAGCTCGATATCGTTAGATGAGTTTTATGAATACTTCTCTACTTTAGGCGATGATATTTTTCAATGTAAAAATGATGAAGCTGAGGCATTTTGTGATACTCATGATTTTAATGATAAGTCTTGCTGCTTTGAAGAACTTGACGCGCCGATCAGTTGTGCAGAAATTTTAAAGGCAGTTAAAAAACTTAAGGCTGGCAAAGCCCCTGGGCGTGATTTTCTTTTAAATGAATATTTTATTGAAAGTGTTGATATATTAGTTTCGCATTTATGTGATATTTTTAATGCTATCCTTAATTCAGGTTTTTTTCCGGAAAGCTGGATGGAAGGTGTAATTATACCTGTCCATAAGAAAGGTAGTAAAAGTTCTGCAAATAATTATAGAGGCATTACTTTAGTCAGCTGCATGTCAAAATTATTTACCACTATACTGAACAATAGAATCGAATCCTTTTGTGTACAGAACAATAAAATCTCCGACGCTCAGTTTGGCTTTAAAAAGGGGCATTCAACTGTTGATGCGATGTTTATACTTACTTCTATTGTACAGAAATATCTCAATGAAAACAAAAGATTGTATTGTCGATGAGTTTTGAACTGGCACTCATCACTTTCCGTCAACTTTCGTCGATGAAGTCGGGACTTTCCGTTAACTGTACAGGTAAAAATCAATAAAAACAAATGTACTTATAAACATATACTACGCACGCGTTACAGATTATTACGGATGCAATAGCACAGTGGCATGTGTCACTGTCTCGCAAGCCAGAGGTTATGGGTTCGATACTATGTAAGATCTATTTTAAATAACATAGATCTTTTAGGTCTTTTTTAAAAAATAAAATAAAATGGATATATTTTTACTGTGGATTTATTCTATCTTCATTTAAAATATGTCTGTATTAATTTTGTAATTTGTTTTATTTCAATGTTTATTTTCTTCATCCTTTTTTAATTCTTTTATTTACTTTTCATTTTATTAAGCAATTCTTGAACAAAATACACATAGCAAATAACAGTTAAAGAACTTCAGACTCGCTGGCTGTGTCCGTGCTGCTGTCCATACTAGCTGTGTCCGTGGTGTCATCTCCTAAATAGATGACCACCTCCATGTAGCGAAGATGTTTAATTTTGTTAGATGCCATTAGAACTCATTTACAAATGGTGGTTCGTCTCTGAGTACACGTGTAAAGGAATCTTGACGACTTATATATATAGGAAAAAATACCTAAACAGTGGACCCGGTCTGAAGCGGTGATAATTAAGAGCAGCATAAGTTTGGAAAATAGTTACTTAATGCTTAACGAGATACAAAAGTAACACAGCGCGCTTCTGAAAGGCGTTTTGCGTAACGCTTACAGTAGATATGGTTCAGGCTTCAGCAGAACTGTTGAATTACATGACTTTTACGTCTTTATATGGTTTTGTGCTAGACAAGACTCACTGTATAAAAGTCACACAAATAATGATTTTCAGGACAAGCATGGGTCTTCCCGACAAAGGAATTTAAAAAAAAAAAAAGCCATCGCAAAAATGCATGTATGTAAAACTACTACAGCAGGGATCGAACTCACGGCCCAGACAATGGTACATTCTAGTGGATCGATTTAACCACTGAGCTATTGTCGCTTGTAACAGATTATGATGTACAAGACTAATTGTTCAGTTGCGATTTCTCCAATATTTTTTCCGTAAGATAAAAATAGCTTACGGAAAAGGGCGGAATATGCACAGGGTGCCAGTTCAACATCATTTACAATATGTGTGTTTTGTGGACCTAAAGAAATGTTTTGATAGCATTAATAGGAATGCACTTTGGTATAAACTTTACAGGACAGGTATACAAGGGAAATTACTGTGTATTCTTAGGGACATGTACAAAAAAGTTAAGTCGTGCGTGAAACACTGTAACAGTTATTCTGATTATTTTGAATATGCAGTTGGATTGAGACAAGGGGAGGTAATATCTCCTGTATTAGTTTCTTTATTCATGGATGACTTAGAGTTGTTTCTACAAGATGACATTAATTCAGGTTTATTGATTGATGATATAGTATTGATTTTATTACTATTTGCGGATGATATGGCAATTTTAGCAAATAGTGTTGAAGAACTACAAAATTATCTAGACTTATTATACACTTATTGTACTACCTGGGGCTTGGAGGTAAATACAGAGAAAACCAAAATTATGGTGTTCAGAAAAAGGGGTAAAGCACGAAGAAATGAAACCTGGACGTACAATGGTAACTTAATTGATTTGGTTGATGATTTTAATTACTTGGGTACTATATTTAATTACACTGGTAACTTTTCCAAAAATCAAGAACATTTAATTGGAAAATCTTTAAAAGCACTGAATGTATTATTATATAATTGCAAGAAAGTTAAACTAAAGCCCAAACTTCTGTGTCAGCTGTTTGATTCCTTCGTTGGCTCTATTTTAGGATATAGTTCGGAAATATGGGGTTTCGGAAAATCAAAGGAAATAGAGAGAATTCACTTGAAATTCTGTAAGAGATTACTCGGTGTAAGGTTAAATACGAGTTCAAATGCTGTATACGGTGAACTGGGTCGCTATCCTTTATATGTATCTCGCTATGTTAGTATTATAAAGTATTGGCTAAAATTAGTTAACAATAATGATAATATTATAATTAAATCTGTGTATCGACAAGGACTCATTGACTGTGAAGCAGGGCAAAAAAATTGGGTTGCGAGTGTTAAAAATCTTTTGAACAATTACGGTTTTGGATCTGCTTTTATTAATGCAGATCAGTTGAATATCAAGACATTTCCTTATGTTTTTAAACAAAGAGTCATTGATACTTTTATACAGCAGTGGCATGTTTCAGTTAATAATAGCCCTGTTTTAAACACTTACAAATTTTTGAAAAGTAGCATTGATTATGAAGATTATTTAGATATTTTACCTTATTCGCTAAGATGTATTTTTTCTAGAATTAGATTGTCTTCTCATTCTCTTAGAATTCAAACTGGCAGATTTGCACAGAATAGATTACTCCGTAACGAACGAATCTGTTTATTCTGCAATTCTGGGGATATAGAAGATGAATTCCATTTCATATGCATCTGTCCTCATTTTGTTGACTTGAGAGTGAAATATCTAAATAAATACTTTTTTCAAAGACCTTCAATGTTTAAATTTATTGAATTAATGAAATCAACAAATAAGCATGTTTTGTATAACTTAGTTATATATATAAGAGATGCTCTTAGATTAAGACATTCTTTCAATGAAAATTAATTAATGTATTCATCCTCGTATTGTCACGTGATGTTATATGTTTGTGAATATTTATATGTGAACAAGATGATGTACTTTGTACAAATCTTAATAAAATTCTGTTCTGTTCTGTTCTGTTGAAAGGGTTCAACAACAGCAGATGTTAAGTGCTTGTGTGGCGGCTGTAAAAAGTCGCCCCGTACTTCATTCTCAGTGTTGTTATACTTTCTGGTCCTTTGGAATCATTGATTTCAGCGTATTTACAGTTGAAAGTTGAATTCCGCTTAAGCCGGTGCTAGGGGGCGTGAGCACTGTTGCATATTTAAGTATTGCTCATGAACAGACTCAATTAAACCGAGTCTGCGATTTTCAGCATTTGCTTTGTTTTCTGTGCTTTCAAAGGATCTCCCCTTATTCAGATTTGTTTAAAGACAATTGAGGTGAAGCCTTATTTTGTCTCGTTTAAACGAGACTAAACGCAAACGCAATGCAATAAAATAAAGAAAATTACAGCTTTTTGTCGAAGTACGCGAACTATTTGGTGTCGGAGGGTTACAATACTGAACTTAAATTGATAATCGCAAGCGAATTGCCATCGAACTGCCATCGAATTGCCAGCGAATTGCCATCGAATCGGGCGCTTCAAAAAACAAATCCTACGTTTGAATATTTTTACGCGAATTTTCCGAAGCGGTTGTGACAAAAATGGAATCGGAATTGAATCGAAAAAATTAACGAAGACATATTTGCGAACATTTGTGAGATACACCATTCAAGAAAACGTACCCGAGGGTAAAATTAGTATTTTGAATCGCAAGCGAATTGCCATCGAATTGCAAGCGAATTGCCATCGAATTGCAAGCGAATCGCAAAAATTGTTAATTTAATAAGGTTCAGTACTGTAACAGTTTACGTTTGACACAAACAATTAAAAGTATTAAATATATCCATTAGATAAACATTATTCATTCCCATTTTAACGCATACGAAACGCAAACGCAGACCAATTTAATGCAGAAAAAGACTTGTTAACAATTCCGACTTTTTTTTAAATATAATCTGTTTGGAAAACAGACTGGAGCCTGATTTAGACGCCGGGTAACCCGGAGTGTGATCTGACTTCATACATTTGTAAATAAAATAACAGTTTAAGCGTAAACGAGTTTATTTGGTAAAAATGGCGTCTTCCATACTGTAACTGTGAAACAAGTTCTATTACTTTGCCGGATCAATATCAGAAGTGCTGGTTGCAATTCATCAGGAAAATAAAAGACACCACAAGAAGATAGGCACGAAACAAACAAAATAAAAAACAAACAAACCAACAGCAATAATTTTCCCGTTTTCCTAGTCTATAGTTAAATATTTATTTTAGTTTATTCTCCAAGCGACAGCACATAACACATTAGTATGCTTTATTGATTTGGAAAAGGGTACCGCAAGACAGCAAGTACCGGATTTATTTGTTTTTGGTTGAAAAAAATATCTGTAAAGTTCAAAGAAAACATATTTGGAAGTAAACTTCTAGGCGGAGGTGTGTTTTCAGTTACATAATTGATAGGTCAGTGTGAAAGACATTATTATTTCCACTTTAAACGAATATAAACGCACATGAAAACAAATATATGAAATCATAGGTTCTTGAATATATTGATGCTTCCTTATAGTGGAGAAAACGTTAGTCCTTCCCGTTTAAACGCAAACGAAACGCACACGCATTATAATAAAATAGAAATTTTGACAACTTTTTGTCAATTCTATATGTTCTGTTTAAACTGAATGGCAAACAGTTTGGAGCCTGATCAGACGCCGGGTAACCTGGCGTCTGATCTGGCTCCAAACTGTTTGCAATTGGAATAATAGATTTAGCGTAAACGCGTTTATTTGAAAAGAATGACGTTTTCTGCACTGTACAATATGAGTGACAAGCAGTGTAGAACCTGGTCAGATGACGTGTATCTCCGCTGTGATCAATACCAATCTGTTTGGAATAGACTTTATTGTTCAGCTATCGTGGAGAAGACGTTATGGTTTCTCAATAAACGCGTTTACGATAAAACTACCATTTCCATTGCAAACAGTATGGAGCAAGTATCCAAACTGTCTTTCGCTCCTTTTGAATTTGCTCATTTTTCCTTTAGTAAACGCATTGAATCCTAGCGACGAGTATACTCGTCATGAACAAATCATGAGTCTACTTGTCCTATGCAAACAGTGTAGATCAGAGGGTCCTGAAGGCGCCCTCTGATCAGGATCTACACTGTTTGTCATTTTGTAAATTATTGTTAAAAAATACCCTTATTATTCAAAAATTGACGAAATTAAATTGCAAATTGGAATAGCCCGTTTAAAATTTCAGGGGTGCATGAGTTAAAGCTCACGGTATTTTCGCGGTGAAGTAGTTACAACTACGGTCAACTTGGCGTACTGGAATATATGCTATATATATACGTAAATATTGTTTTATGTAATTCAATGTTTACATGAACCAGTAATGTTCAACATGGTTGCATTCCGTTCGAATTAAATTTCTCTCAAAGAGAAAGCATGAGCCAGGGCTGACATAAATTGACATGAAAAATCCTAAGATTTCAAAATTTGCATTTTTCAATTGCGATTTAAAGAATCTAAGCTTTACCCCATAGCTTTTTTCTTGTTTTGTTGACATGCGACCACTTAAGGGTGTATCAATGTCATGAATTTGAGAACTTTTCAAAGTATATGAAAACAATCTATGATGGTTTTTTATTGAAGAGCTGTTTAAGATGAATGAAAAAATAGAAAAAGTGTACATTTTGGTGAACAACAGTTGGCTCTACGGCCATGTAAAATTTACCCCACCCACTTCCTCTTATTATGTCCTTTTCAAACAGCCCGCTTCAATAAAACCCATTTTAAATGAAAACAAATATGATAATTTGGTTTTGTGTTATTTATTTCCTATCTATGGTAGTATTTCTTCATACAAAAACTAATTTAAGAAAAAAAAGGCACCAAATGGGAAATTTATAAAGCTCTAAATATCATCGGTATGGTACTTTTTTGTAAATTTTGTAATAACTCTTTTTACTTTAATAACTCAAAATTTTCAACACTGACCTTTCAATTTCTTTTCATATTTTGAACTGCCTTAGTATGGGCTTTCATCTGGTAGAATATAAGAAAAAGTTTAATACTAGAACTATTTCATTTTCAAACTTGTTTTCATAAAATAAAAAATCTAATAAAATCATGCCCTATTAAAAGCATATTTTCTATATTCAAGGATCCATATTGTTCAAACCTGGTGCCTGCTTTGTCTAAATTTGGTTTATATACTAATATGTGAACATACGACCATAGACATGAAATAAATAAAGAAAACCCAAATTAATATTTTTGTTTTGTTTTGAAATAGATTTTACTGAAGCTTGTACTCTGAATGGGTAAAATTCATGACATTGATACACCCTTAAAGCAGGCTGCAAGTAAAGCAGAATGTGCCTTAGGCCGCATTCTGTTTTACTTTCAGCCTGCTTTAAGCTACCATGAACTGGGGAAAAATCCGGAGATTTTGGAAAAATCGGGAGAAATGGCAGCCCTGATGAGCGCATCATTATACCAGACTGGTAGCACCTGTTTTCCCTTGGGTGATGGTACTGGTTTGATTTATGAGAACTGACAGTTGTCGATGCGGTCCTGAAGACATTAAGAAGTACTGTGGCGCGCCTTTTATCGTAATTACAGATAATGATACAGCTTAGCCTTGTGGCTGTTTCTAGCTGAATCTATACCAATCCTTGTTTCCTTCTTGCTAACAAATTCTACTACCTTACCGATACATGTACTAATCTCAAAAGTTACATGCAATATTTGTACCGGTCTTGCATATGACATGTCAATTGCTGAAGGAAAAATCTGGTTGGACGAGGTTATTTAGTGTTTTTTTAATGGTAAGCGTAAAACATCGAGCTTGGAAATCTACGGAAGTAACATTAGCAGTTTTAGGTAATAGTTATGGTAGTTAGCAAAGTAGAACTGATGTCTCCTTACTTGAATTATGGGAACAAATCGCACTGACTGTGAAATATATGTTACATGTACCATATCCGTCCCTGGAAGGTTAACTCATTGAACCCTAGTGACGCATATATGCGTCCTTTACCAAATATGTACCTCTGAAGAGTCATTTGTCCTATGCAAACAGTGATGTCCCTGATCAAAGGGCTCCTACAGGTCAAAAACGGACCAGCTTTTATTGCAAACTGGAATTCTCCATTGGAAGTTGTAGAGAGGGAACACTGTAGTAATATTGAAGCACATGATACTATGGCGGTACATTGTAAAATGGTTAACACTATGACCAATTTGGTAGTACAATGGAGAAAACGCTAAAGAAACGCATACTCAGTGCCTTTTATGTCGAAAATGGCAATGTTTTGAAATTGCCATATTGTTTTCTCTTCCAGCCTTGTCAGTAAGGCCCTCATTTACTGTCCCCGCCAAACGGATTTTCGGTGTTGGGGAGCTATCCAGCGTTACATCTTACAAAACAATTGGATAACAGTATTTATATATCACTGACAAAATTCTAAAGTTTTATATTTATAATACAAAAATGTACGTTGAAAAACAAAATATGCCTGGATTTGTTGATATTTTCTCGAACAGAATCATTATTTTACAGTAATTTATATATATTGTAACATTGTGCACTTCTGTATATATGTCGGACACAAATGCTCTCCTTAATGGAGAAAATAAAGATATGAATGAATTTGTTTTTGACATAATAATTAACGGCTCCCATTGTTTATTAAAATAGTTTTCAACTGCTATCGACTTGAAAAAACTGCGCTTAAAACATAGATAGTTCCTTAGACCTTGTGATGTAAGTTGATATTTATTGTATTTGCACCGGGATATACATTTTAAAACAGATTAGAATTAGATGATTAGCATTATCCGCGGTATGTCTAAAACAAAAAAGCATTGTGTCAATTTTAAGAGTACGAATTACGTTATGTATGGAAGAAATGTATGTTTTTTTATGAGTGTTTCACTGATAGGACACCTGCAAAATAAATCATTGACAGTTTCTATGTCTTCGTTACAAAACGTACATAACGGGCTATCAATATATTTCATTTTTGATTAAGTACAGTGGATAATCTGTTATTCTTTCCCAATAAACGCGTTTACGCTAAAACTATTATTTGCAGTGCAAACAGTTTGGAGCCTGATCAGACGCCGGGTAACCCGGCGTCTGATCAGGCTTCAAACTGTTTGCCACCAAGATAAACAATAATTATCAGAATTGTCTAAAGGTTGTCCTTTTCTACGTTTTATTGCTTTGCGTTTGCGTACGTTTGCGTTTAAACGGGAAAGAATAACAGATTCTCCACTGTAGGAGTTTTTGCTTAGTTTGCGATGTATTACTCTAACCTGAACCCATTGTATTACCTTTATATGAAAATATGTTTCCCGTATATGTCTCGGTGTTTGTACATATTGTGTTGTGCTTTCCCCATACTCGTGTCTGTACTTAAACTTTTATTTTCAATGCTAACAGATGGATAACCCGACCTTTGTTCGAACTCAAGAATGTTTGCCATTCAGACAAAAATCTACGTTGCGATATTATCATTTGCCAAATTTGATTGCCCTACGTTTTGGTTTAGTTTTGTTAAAATGAGAAATAATAAAATATGATCCATTGTCACATGATAATCTTTTTTATAAATCCATCGTTCTGGACTTAAGTGCACATCTTGTTATAGTTCAGTGTGAATAAAATACATTTTTAAAATGCTGTGCATGTATATACAGCGCTCCCTCTTTGCAACGACACCCAATGGGACACAACACATGTGTGCGTTGTTCGGAGGGAGTCGTTGTAGGGAGGACAATTGATTTACATTTGAAAACAGCTTGAATCCAGATCAGACGCCGCGTTAGACTGTTTGTCACTCGTCATTATGTTTTTTATCAATATGTAAATTTGAGAAAACCAGCAGACGACAATTTTAAGCAGACGATATTGCAGCCGTGAAAGCTTCAAATATAATTGTCATGTGTGTGGAAAAGCGGCAAGGGTCGTTGTAAGGAGAGAGTCGTTGTTGAAAGGGCCGTTGTAGGCAGAGAGCACTGTAGTAAGAATAATTAAGTCATTCTAGCTATTATTCTGAGACTTAGCAGTGTTAATTTATTCAGGTGTTCTTTTCTATAACATTTATTTCACAGCCAGTGCCATTTGTTCCCATAATTCAAGTAAGGCGACATCAGTTCTACTTTGCTAACTACCATAATTATTACCTAAAACTGCTAATGTTACTTCCGTAGATTATCAAGCTTGATGTTTTACGCTGACCATTACTCAAAACACCACATGACATCGTCCAACCAGATAAATACCCTTCAGCAATTGGCATATCCAATGCAAGACCGGTATAAATGTTGCATGTAAATTTTGAGATTAGTATCGTTAAAGTAGTAGAATTAGTTATTGAGACAAACTATCAAAATGTAAACAAGGATTGGTATAGTTTCAGCTAGAAACAGCCACAAGGCTAAGCTGTATCATTATCTGTAATTACGATAAAAGGCGCGCCACAGTACTTCTTAATGTCTTCAGGACCGCATCGACAACTGTCACTTCTCATATATCAAGCCAGTACCATCACCCTAGGGGTACACAGGTGCTACCAGTCTGGTATAATGTTGAATCGCCGTATTGTCAATATTTATCTCTAACCACTCAAATACAAGTACTGTGGATTAGACGTTGTTCTGTCCGTTTAAACGCAAACGAAAAACACATTGTACACCAACACCGTAAAAAGTATAACTTGTTTGTTATGTCTAACCATTTATTTAAATATGAGTGGCAATAGTTTTAGCGTTAACGCGTAATTTGGAAAAAACTAACGTTTACTCCACTGTAGTTTAACCATACCACCGCCATAATTTCAGACTGAAAAATTGTGATTACTGAACAAATGTGTCCATTGCAAACAAATTGTACCTGAACAGTGGCGGAGTAACACTACATCTGATCAGGTTCCGAACTGTTTGCCACACTGCCTTTAAGAAAGCATGCTATATTAAAGATCCCGTGCTTTCCTTTAATCTTTGCATTGGAGTTTATATTCGTTACATTGTAAAAGCTGAAATAATTATATTTCCGCAACTGAATTATCAATTATGTAACAGGAAACACGCCTCCGTCTGGAAGCTTACTTCCAAATATGTTTTCTTTGAACTTTACAGATATTTTTCAACGCAAAACAATTAAATCCCGTATTGCTGTCTTGCGGTACCCTTTTTCCAATCAATGAAGCATACTAATGTGCTATGTGCTGCCGCTTGGAGAATAAACTAAAATAAATATTTAACTATAGGCCAGGAAAACAGGAAATTTACCGCTGCGGGTTTGTTTGTTTTTTATTTTGTTTGTTTCGTGTCGATCTTCTTTTGGTGTCTATTATTTCCCTGATGAATTGCAACCAGCACTTCTGATATTGATCCCGTAAAGTACTACAGCGTTCCCTCTCTACAACGACACCTAATGGGAGACAGAAATATGTGCGTTGTTCGGAGGGAGTCGTTATTGGGAGGTAAATTGGCTTACATCTGCAAACAGCTTGAATCCAAATCAGACGCCGCGTAACGAGGCGTCTGATCTCGATTCAAGCTGTTTGTCACTCGATATTAAGGTTTTTATGTCAAAATATCAATTATGTAACTTTGAGAAAAACAGCAGACGACAATTTTAAGCAGACTATATTGCAGCATTGCAAACGCCTTAACGCTAAAACTACTATTCACATTGCAAACAGTTTGGAGCCAGATCAGACGCCGGGTTACCCGGCGTCTGATCTGGCTCCAAACTGTTTTCACTAGATATAAGCGTTATAGCGTAAATGCGTTTAATGGGAAAGAGCCACGACTTCTCCACTGTAAACACAAGAGTACTACATGTAATTCCTTCTAAAGGTTCAGTTCAGTTCAGAAATAAGAGATGCATTTACAAAATCGACAATGTATCAGCATGATATAAGTGTGACGGCAGCCGGGAACTATGTGTTAAGCTTATATATGAATGAGCTTGTGTCGTCTTTTGGCGCATTTTGTAATATCTGCTAATATTCAGTTGAGAACACTATATTCTCTACCAGTAAATTGGTTTTTACTTGAAACATTTCATCCTTTGTTTGCAGTTTGGAGCCAGATCAGACGTCGGTTAACACGGCGACTGATTGATGGATTCAAAATGTCTGACATACAGATAAACAATTAATCGACATTAAATTAACCCTTTCACTCCCAATGACGCCTAAAATTGCGTTTGCAAACAGGTTGAAGAATCCAAACTGTTTGACACTCGTATCGATATTTCTTAAGTCATACTTCATTGATTCTTACTTTGAAACGGTCTTGCAAACAACAAAATTGAAGCAGACGACAATAAAACGGTGCTTAAACGCAAACGCAGTGCAATAAACTATAGAACATTACATCATTTACACTACTCTCACTAATTATTTTAAAATGAGATCCATAAACAGTTTGGAGTGTGATAAGACGCCGGATTTGCACTGGAAATAATAGTTTTCAGCGTAAACACGTCAATTGGAAATATTTAACAAGTATGACAACTGAACAAATGTGTCCATTGCCAACAAATTGTACCTGAACAGAGGCGGAGTAACACAACATCTGATCAGGTTACGAACTGTTTGCCACTCTGATTTTAAGGAAGCATGCTATACTAAGATCCTGTGCTTTCGTATAATCATTGCATTTGAGTTTACATTCGATAAAAGTGGAGAGAATTATGTCTCCGCCACTGAATTATCAATTATGTAACAGGAAACACGCCTCCGTCTGGAAGTTTACTTCCAAATATGTTTTCTTTGAACTTTACAGATATTTTTCAACGCAAAACAATTAAATCCCGTACTTGCTGTCTTGCGGCACCCTTTTTCCAATCAATGAAGCATACTAATGTGCTATGTGCTGCCGCTTGGAGAATAAACTAAAATAAATATTTAACTATAGACCAGGAAAACAGGAAAATTACTGCTGTGGGTTTGTTTGTTTTTTATTTTGTTTGTTTCGTGTCGATCTTCTTTTGGTGTCTTTTATTTCCCTGATGAATTGCAACCAGCACTTCTGATATTGATCCTGTAAAGTACTACAGCGTTCCCTCTCTACAACGACACCTAATTGGAGACAGCAAATATGTGCGTTGTTCGGAGGGAGTCGTTATTGGAAGTGAAATTGGCTTACATCTGCAAACAGCTTGAATCCAGATCAGACGCCGCGTAACACGGCGTCTGATCTCGATTCAAGCTGTTTGTCACTCGATATTAAGGTGTTTATGTCAAAATATCAAGTACGTAACTTTGAGAAAAACAGCAGACGACAAGTTTAAGCCGACTATATTGCAGCAGTGCAAGCGTTAGACATAATTGTTCTGTATGTGGAACTTTGGAACATGTCGTTATAAGGAGGGAGTCGTTGTTGGGAGGGCCGTTGTAGAGAGGGAGCACTGAAGTACTTGTTTTACAGTTACAGTTGAGAAAACTTTCTTCTTTCCCAATAGACGCGTTAACGCTAAAACTACTACTTATATTGCAAACTGTTTGGAGCCAGATCAGACGCCGGGTCATCCGGCGTCTGATCTGGCTCCAAACTGTTTGTACTAGCAATAAGCGTTTGAGCTTAAATGCGTTTAATGGGAAAGAGTCACGTCTTCTCCACTGTAAACACAAGACTACTACATGTAATTCCTCCCAAAGGTTCAGTTAGTTCAAAGATAAGAGATGCATTTACAAATCGACAATTTATCAGCATGATATAAGTGTGACGGCAGCCGGGAACTATGTGTTCAGCTTATATATGAATGAGGTTGTGTCGTCTTTTTGGCGCATTTTGTAATATCTGCTAATATTCAGTTGATACCACTATATTCTCTACCAGTAAATTGGTTTTTACTTGAACCATTTCATCCTTTGTTTGCAGTTTGGAGCCAGATCAGACGTCGGGTAACATGACGACTGATTGATGGATTCAAAATGTCTGCCAAACAATTAATCGACAGAAAATTAACCCCTTCACTCTCAATGACGCCTAAAATCGCGTTTTCAAACAATTTGAAGAATCCAAACTGTTTGACACTCGTATCGATACTTCTTAAGTCATACTACATTGAATCTTACTCTGTGACGGTCTTGCAAACAACAAAATTGAAGCAGACGACATTAAAACGGTGCTTAAACGCAAACGCAGTGCACTTAGCTATAGAACATTACATCATTTAAACTACACTCACTAATTATTTTAAAATGAGAGCCAAAAACAGTTTGGAGTGTAATAAGACGCCGGGTGTGCACTGGAAATAATAGTTTTCAGCGTAAACACGTAAATTGGAAAAAGATAAGGTTTTAACCACTGTAGATTTAACCATACTACCGCCAGAATTTTATACTTAGATCTAACAAGTATGACAACTGAACAAGTATGGCCATTGCAAACAAATTGTACCTGAAAAGATGCGGGGTAACTCGACATCTGACCAGGTTCCGAACTATTTAAGAAAGCATTATATTTTAAAGAACCTGTACTTTCATAGAATCATTGCATTTGAGTTTATATTCGTTAAAAGTGGAGAGAATTATGTCTCCGACACTGAAGTATCAATTATGTAACTGAAAACACACCTCCGTCTGAAAATTTACTTCCAAATATGTTTTCTTTGAACTTTACAGATATTTTTTCAACGCAAAACAATTAAATCCTGTACTTGCTGTCTCGCGGCACCCTTTTTCAATTCAATGAAGCATACTAATGTGCTATGTGCTGCCGCTTGGAGAATAAACTAAAATAAATATTTAACTATAGGCCAGGAAAACAGGAAAATTACTGCTGTGGGTTTGTTTGTTTTTTATTTTGTTTCTTTCGTGCCGATCTTCTTTTGGTGTCTTTTATTTCCCTGATGAATTGCAACCAGCACTTCTGATATTGATCCGGTAAAGTACTACAGCGTTCCCTCTCTACAACGACACCTAATGGGAGACAGAAAATATGTGCGTTGTTCGGAGGGAGTCATTATTGGGAGGGAAATTGGCTTACATCTGCAAAAAGCTTGAATCCAGATCAGACGCCGCGTAACGAGGCGTCTGATCTCGATTCAAGCTGTTTGTCACTCGCTACATGTATTAAGGTTTTTATGTCAAAATATCAATTATGTAACTTTGAGAAAAACAGCAGACGACAATTTTAAGCAGACTATATTGCAGCATTGCAAGCGTTACGTGTATACATAATTGTTCTGTATGTGGAACTTTGGAAAATGTCGTTATAAGGAGGGATTCTTTGTTGGGAGGGCCGTTGTAGAGAGGGAGCACTGTAGTACTTGTTTTACAGTTACAGTTGACAAGACCTTATTGTTTCCCAATAAACGCGTTTACGCTAAAACTACTATTAACATTGCAAACTGTTTGGAGCCAGATCAGACGCCGGGTAACCCGGCGTCTGATCTGGCTCCAAACTGGTTTCACTAGAAATTAGAGTTTTAAAGAGGCTCGCAACCGCATCAAGCATTAAAAATAGTAATTTGTAAATATATGTCAAATGCTTATATAAATGGGTAAAATTTAGTTTAGGATAATAAATTCTGTTAAAAAATGCATTTCCCCAAAAAAAAAAAAGAGGCTCTGGTGGGATTCGAACTCGTGACCATCCATGCGGAGACAAAAATGAAAAATGAGGCATCGCCTTTACGCCCTCGGCTACGGACGCTCTCTACAGTGGTAAATACGCTATTCCTACCCATTTACGCGTTTATCTATGCGTAAGAAACGCATAGTGAACGGTTAACGAACGCTTAATGAACGCTTAACGAACGGTTAAGGCCTAACGATTTGAACGCGTTTAAACGCGTTAATAAACGGTTATACCCGAGATGCTGCGATTGGGGCGTCCGTTTTCCGTTTCACGCGGAGATTTCGGATCTTATCGATGATTGCCGTTTTAGAAAAATCCGAATGAAACGGGTTTATCAAAAACAAGAATCGATTTGTCACTGGAGCATTTTCGCGATAAAACTCATATTGTAATGCGATTTTTGAAAACCTTTTCTGTAAATGAGACGCCTCTTATCAGGATCTAAACTGGTTTCGCTTATAGAATTTATATAAATATAGATAGTTTGGATCTCGGTCATAATGCTGAGTGACTCGGCGTTTCATCGAGATTATTTCTGTTTGATATGTATTAGAATAATTCCTTCCATGTTGATTTCTATTCAAACGGTTTGAATCCAGATCAAACGCCTGGCTGTATAGATCGGCATAGCATCAGGATCCAAACTGACAGCTTTGAATAAACCCAATTACTTTCATAATAGTTAACACTATCGATTTAGATGTAGATGGGACGCCGAGTAGTTCGGTTCTTATGTTTTACAGCTAAGAATGAAGCATACGGTCACGATTTCATTTTTACAGTTTGGCTCTAGATGAAATGCCGAGTTACGGGAGTCTCATCCATATTCAAACTATACAGATATCTTTTACTTTGATGAGAGAGTATAATAACTGACACATACTCGCATATAAGGTTTGGTTTATTTGGTTGATATTCCAATCAACCCCAATGGGGCACTAGGATACTTACTTTGATAAGCCGCAGTTGTATCACCCCCCTGTCCGGCTTGTGACGCAACAGTGTTAGCGGCTAGCCCTGCATGCCACATGTGGCATTTGGGAATTCCGCATGTTCATAGTAATAGTAATATACACAATTTACATAATCCTTTTTAAACCGTTTCCTTTATATGGGAAAATAAATGTATATTCATAAAACTCTCACAGGATAACCTTTCTTCTTAAAGAAAATGATTCCATAAAATTTTATAAGATTATATTTACTCCACAGTAACGCTATTTACTAAATTCTTAAGTAGGATAAGAGCGGCCCGCAAGTCATACATGGATTACCTCCCTTTCTCCATGATTACTCCCCTTTCATCCGGGCTCTTTTAAACGCGTTTAAACGCGTTAAGAAACGGGTAGTAAACGCGTTAAACGAAACGGGTAACGAACGCTTAACGAACGCTTAACGAACGCGTAAGAAACGCGTAAGAAACGCGTAAAGTGGGTAGGAATAGCGTATTTACCACTGTATATATATGGTAGCGAATTAACGTACTTCAATGATAGCTATTAATAGAACATTATTCGGCTCGGGTTTATGTCTGACCCCGTGTAGAGAAGCAACAACAACAACTATACCATTAGCTAACGCTATGGAAAAACGATGGAAAATATCTAAAAAACTAAGATTCGGTGACGATTCTTGAGACGTTTTTTGGACTGATCATATTTTTTTAATGTCAAAAGCCAAATAATGCCACAAATGTGCTTTTATTTGAGTATTTTATTTTATTTTGACAAGAACACCATCCGGTTGCGAGTCCCTTTAACGTAAATGCATTGAATGGGAAAGAGTCACGTCTTATCCACTGTAAATACAAGACACCTAATTCCTCCTAAAGATGAGACAACAATCTGTTCACCAGACAATATTTGTCTTCACAAGACATTAATGTTTGCGGGTCCTAAATAATCATAAGAGATGCATTTACAAAACGACAATTTATCAGCATGATATAAGTGTGACGGCAGCCGGGAACTATGTGTTCAGCTTCTATATGAATGAGGTTGTGTCGTCATTTTGGCGCACTGCGTAAATCTTTAACCCTTGCTCTGCCATGACGTCATCTTCTGGAAACAATTGCCGTTTAGTTTTATTTCTCACAATTAAATTTTAAGTTGTAGGAAACTTAACTGAAGTAATATCGAACGTGTCAAACAGTTTGGATCATGATCGGACGCCATATTACGCTCCGTCTGATTAAAATCCAAACTGTTTGCAAATAACCATTGTTTTCGTGATCAGTTTGTGAAGGGGTTTAGATTATTTCTTTTCCAAATTCAGTTCAATAAAATGCTGAAACTGAAATGCTGATCTGGGCCCGTATTCTGAAACATTCTAAGTATTTAACTAAGAATTTTCTTAACTCCTACATTTTCAACTAAGATTTTATTTCTCTACAGTGTAACTTTTACTCTAAGAAAATACTTAAGTATTTTCTTAGAGAAAAAAAAATAAGAGTAAATTATGGCCGTTTACAGGGACTTTCCCGACTGAAATGACGTCACTCTTCTCGCACACTAACACGTATACGACTGTTTATTTGCGGTGTAGTTTGCGGGTTTGTTTTCTTCTTACGTCAATTGTGTCAGAATAGGAAGAATAGATAATTTATTAAATAAATATCGTTTATAGCCCTATAGATACGTTTAGTGGAGGTTTTCGAGCCGACGTTTGTGTTTGAGTTGCTTCGTCAAATTGGGTCAAATTCGGGGTGGGGTGTAACTTCATTACAAATGACTGAGATTGCTGTTTAAGACATTATTAGCTACGGTCTTCATCGCGAAAACGTGGAAAAGATCGATATCTATTCAAATTCTATATTTTTAGCAAGAAATGATCACTGTATGTCCCAAAATTAGCGTAAAAACATAATGAGGTTCACAATTATAATTAACTAACAAGCCTATTATCAACGATGTCGCCGTGGCTCAATAGGCTGCGTGTCTGACTGGCATGTCGAGGATAGCCGGCTCGAACCACACAGGGTACACGTTCTTAGGTTTACAGTGGAGAATCTGTTATTCTTTCCCGTTTAAACGCAAACGTACGCAAACGCAAATCAATAAAAGGTAGAAAAGAACAACTTTTAGACAATTCTGATTATTCATGTTTATCTTGGTGGCAAACAGTTTGAAGCCTGATCAGACGCCGGGTTACCCGGCGTCTGATCTGGCTCCAAACTGTTTGCACTGCAAATAATAGTTTTAGCGTAAACGCGTTTATTGGGAAAGAATAACAGATTCTCCACTGTAGTAAGACAGTATGACTGAAACAAATTCAATACGAGTGCCAAACAGTCTCCAATTAGATGGTTTCCTTCTTATTGACTGCCTGCTTAAAAAACACTTATTATGCTAAGCGCGACGAAGTTTAACCAAATCAGACTATAGGTAGTGTATACATCATGCTATAGTCTGTATCACTACTCAATATTCCTGCATGTATTTGTAACTTGTCACTTGTCCATGAGATTTAGTGAGTGAGCTTGGTGGGTGAAATAATGCACGAGTGAATTGTTCTCTGGTTGTCACGTGACACCAAAGCTAACCTGCAAGACCTCTGCACCCTACTCTATCATTCTGGCTCTATCTCTCCTTTCGAAAGGAAGTAAAGAACTTACTATTGCTAATAATTTAGTTCTCTTTAATAGAGACATTTATTATAGTTTCTCATATATCCGACCAGCTGGTAAGCTACCTAATTGAAATGTCATTTAATTTATATAAATGTACATGTATTTCGGGAATATTTAATATTTTGCCCGAATTGAGATCTGTATTGTGTAGATTGTTTTAGCATTGTATTCATAATCTGTATATATTGTGTTACAGACCGTTCGTCTATATATCGAATAAAGATAAACGAACTCGATCCGGGTTGATTACCTTCATTTACCGGCCACTCGGGTTACATAACAATTCATTCATGAATTTCGTAGATTTCTACAAATGTATGACTGTCTTATATAGAATACAGAAAGAAATTGTTCGTAATGTGTTTATGAGTCAGTGCAGAATCCGATCGAACGTCGCATAAAAGAGCGTTAAAGCAGCGTCTGGTCTGAGTTTGAGCTGTTTGCTAACAAATATTGCTATAAAACATAAAACGAAAATGATTTTTATTACCAGGCACTCGTTAAATGACAACATCGACTGAATGTGTTCAAAATGATTATAATTATGTTCATTACATGGAGGATAACTGTATAGTGCAATGTCAAAAGCAAATTCATTGAGTAAACATACAGTGGAGAATCTGTTATTCTTTCCCAATAAACGCGTTTACGCTAAAACTATTATTTACAATACAAACAGTTTGGAGCCAGATCAGACGCCGGGTAACCCGGCGTCTGATCAGGCTTCAAACTGTTTGCCACCAAGATAAACATGAATAATCAGAATTGTCTAAAAGTTGTTCTTTTCTACCTTTTATTGATTTGCGTTTGCGTACGTTTGCGTTTAAACGGGAAAGAATAACAGATTCTCCACTGTAAGACGTTATAATTTCACGAGTGGTGAGTAGAATTTCGTTATTTTGCTAGAAAATGCAGTTATTTTATTATGTTTAAAATTTTAAAAAAAAATGTGTCTGTTAAAAGCAAATTTACAAATCTCATCCCGTGTGAAGCCCCAAGTTTTCATCTTATACATGTACCAGTCGTATTTCCTTCCAGATTATTTGGCCTACCATGACGTCACTGATTAATTGATTTGATGTCATTGGTATTTCGACGCTATTTCCTATCTATGATTCGTTTTCTTAAGTTTATTTGTTCTCGACAGCTCGGACTGTCGGAAGCAAAAGTGGGTCTACCAAAACTAGTATTTCACTGATGATTTCACCGATTGAAACAGTGAAATTGCCAAGTACACCACAAATAAGAATGTAATAAAATACTGTTCTATTTGTTCATACTTGACTGTTATCATTGAACTTTGTGTTAAATATCCTTGCAGTGTAGTAAATTAAATCAGAAAGTACTAAAAGTTATCCTATTTCGATTTACAAAAACAATACAAGTTTTGTTGTTCTACTGTTATCCAAATATCAATATATGAGCACCCATATGTACGTTTGTACATTTGTACATTTAAGTCTGCATAAATATGAATATGTATTGCAATGATGTGGTAAATATTTGATCCTCATTTTGCCATTTCGATCAGAACAAAACAATCGTGTACTTGCAATATGGGAGCAGTAGCAATTACTCGGAACTCCGCCAATTAGAATAGAAAGTCTTGTAATTTGCTGTTTGACTTTTTTATTAAACAGAGGTCGTCAATCATCAAATGCGTTTCCATCTCGATGTGGGTCATTTGTGCACAGGAATTCGCTAAATAAGGAAGCAGAGCTTAAATATTTTATATAAACATTATCCAATTTGCCGTTTTAACTTTTCAAGGAGACAGACTGAAAATTAGCACAGACATTGTTTTGCGGTCGTTTTTTGGTTAAATCAGAGAATACGTTATTCTTTTCCAACACACGCGTTTTACACTCAACTTGTATGTCCATTGCAAACAGTTTGGAGTCAGATCAGACGCCGATAACCACGCGTCTGATCAGGCCCCAAACTTTTTGCTATCTAGGTTGAACTGAACATTCAAAATTGTCAACAATTGTCACTTTCTACATTTTCTTGCAATGCGTTTGCGAAGTGTTGGCGTTTAAACTGATAATAATTAAGTCTCGTCTACTGCATGACGTCGAACACGGTATCTGAATAACGTCTTCTCAAATGTTTTCATATAGTTACAATGGGGAAACCTTTATTTTACTTTATTCTCCAAGCGGGAACACTAGACACATTAATATGCCTCATTGATTCCAAATACAAGGTCGTACAAGGTAGGAACTTACAAGTTCTTAAAGGAATCATTTTGAGCGGTCCGTCTAAAGACCCCAACTTCCCACAATCTCTCCAAACGTCTCCGAACAACTTTAAAAACAAGTTTTCCATATTCTAGATGGTAGCTTAAAGCAGGCTGAGTGTAAAGGAGAATGCGCCTTAATGCACATTTTGCTTTACTTTCAACCTGCTTTAAGTGGATGGATACCTGTCTTCAAAACCAGAAACAGTTTAATGGGAAATGGGTTAATATTTAGTAGTAGCTTTATATACATGTACAGTGGATAATCTGTTATTCTTTCCCGTTTAAACGAAACGAAACGCAAACGCAACACACTAAAACGGGGAAAAGTGCAACTTTTGGACAATTCTGATAATTCATGTTTATCTTGGTGGCAAACAGTTTGGAGCCTGATCAGACGCCGGGTTAACGCGTTTATTGGGAAAGAATAACAGATTCTCCACTGTACATGTAGCTATCTAAATTTGTTTGTACGAGTTGCTCCCATTGAAATGAAAAACATCGTAGATTTAATTTTAATTTAACATTATTTTCATTATATCAGCTTTAATTCGCCATTTATTAACTTTATATGATTATATATGAAGGAATCTAAGTCGTTTGAGTTCTTTTTAATTGATTTTGGAGAGGTTTTGGGGTGGTTTGTGGAGGTTTGGGAGTCTCTAGAGAGACCCATTTTGAGTGACGAACTTGTCATGGACATACAGTAAAGAAAACAATCGTTTCAAATAAAGGCGCTGGTGTAGAATCAATGTTGTCCATTGCATACAGTTTTGAGCCAGATCAGATGCCATATAGCCCATCGTCTCATCAGACCATATACTAAGTGTTGCTAAGATTAAAATAAATCGTTTACAGTTTCTAAACACCTGTAATTGTCTATCATACAGTGGAGAAAACGTTATTCTTTCCCGTTTAAACGCAAACGAATCGCAAACGCAAATCAGTAAAATGTAAAAAATGTCAATTTTTAGATATGTTTTACGATTCATTTTTATCTGAGTGGCAAACAGTTTGAAGCCTGATCAGACGCCGGGTTACCCGGCGTCTGATCTAGCTCCAAACTGTTTGCAGTGGAATTAATAGTTTTAGCGTAAACGCGTTTATTGGGAAATAATAACACATCCTCCACTGTATGCATATTTTATTACATTACGTCTATGTTCATTTTCGTTTAATCGGGAAAGAAAAACGTCCTCCTCACCTTTTTTAGATATCCGAAATTCATCTATTTATAAACAAGAGTTATTAAGTGAATTGTGCGTGTGCCAGTCAGTCCTCCCATAGTATGTATGTGCAGTGAATAATACATTATTCTTATCAAATGAATTCCCAATCCACCAATATCACCTAACCGTGATTTTGAACTTGATGTGGACTAAGGCTATTGTAAATTGGTTATTTCTTGGTTACTAGTAACTAAATTTTATCGTTTCTTTTAGCGTCAACACAACTGACTACAATGTTTTAATACTTATATATTTTGATTTTTACATTGACCTTGACCTTATTAAACATATAATATTTTAAAAAGGCTATTCTTTTTAAACTCGTTTTACAGTTTCGTCTAACATCAACACTATTGACAACAAAGGTTTGATAATTATACATTTGTTGCCTTGGACAATTGCAAATTCACCCATATTACTGAATCTTAATTTGAACGTGACATCATTTGGACTTAGACAAATATCAGAATACATTGTCAAGGATGCCATCGGGGGCAAATGTTTTATTTAACACGGTCTTGTTCATTGTAATCGGAATGGTAAACGAGTTGGAGCCTGATCAGATGCCGAGTTACCCGGCGTCTGATCTGGCTCCAAACAGTTGCATTGGAAATAATAGATTTATTGGGGGAACGTTTCCTACACTTACAGTGTATGCCCATTATATGATAAGTTTGCGTGGTACTTTTTCTTGAGAGACTTGTGTTGCCTGCAGAGATGGCCTTCGTATGATTAATATGGCGGTAGTTGTAATGTTTGTTAGGATAGAAATTATTGTTGCCAGTCACTTATGGTAATGTTTAAATAAGTATATAGTTTAGGCAGTGATTGTTGTCGGCGGGCAACTATCATTGGGAGGGTTATTTGTTATAGTGGAGAAAACGTTATTCTTTCCCGTTCAAACGCAAACGAAACGCAAACGCAAATCGCTAAAATGAAGGAAATAACCATCTTTTAACATTTCTAATTATTGTTTTTTAATCTGAGTGGCAAACAGTTTGGAGCCTGATCAGACGCCGGGTTTCCCGGCGTCTGATCTGGTTCCAAACTGTATGCATTGGAAATAATAGTTTTAGCATTAACGCGTTTATTGGGAAAGAATAACGTTTTCTCCACTGTATTAACGCGTTTATTGGGAGAGAATAACGTTTTCTCCACTGTACATGTATTTTTCATTATAATATTGGCTCAAAAGTCTGTTCATATTATGGCAAAAGTACAGAAGAGAAATTGTTGTTTTTTATTCTCCTAAGAGTGTCTGTGCGATATAGTGTAGAAAACGTTACTCTTTCCCAATAAACGCACTTACGGTTTCTCTATTATTTCATTTGCAAACAGTCTGGAGCCAGACCAGACACCGGGTAAAGAGGAGATGTTATTCTTGCCCGTTGAAAGCATACTAAAACAATGCAATGTAGAAAATGACAACTTGTTGATAATTATATTTATATTTACCCGAGTCGCAAACAGTTTCAAGCTTGATACAATGCCGGGTAACCCGACGTCTGACCTTGCTCCGCACGTTTTCCATTTGAAATAATAGTTTAAGCGTAAACGCATTTATTTGCACCTTAAACAAATTTACAGAGAACATATTAATAGTTGACAAGAGGACACCTTCAGCTATTGCAAGAATTGGTCATGTTATGTTACCAGACACCATTTGTCTTCACTAGTGTATTATTATGTTTAAGGCCCCTGAATGCATTAAACTTGCATTTACCAGACTGCAATTTATTACATGTACAGTAATATATGAGAAAGTGTAACGGAAGACTAATACATTTAACATACAGTGAAACCCTCTAAACCGGAACCTCTTAATACCGGAATTCTCTCTAAACCGGACAAAACCTTTGTTCCCGTTTCCAAGCCTTCTTTATTTAAACCCAATTACACCATAAATTCGTCTTTTTACTTCTTTGGGTTATTCTTACACTGAAGAAAATAGTTTGTACATTCTAGCAGATGATAGCTTAAAGCAGGTTGAAAGTAAAGCAGAATGCGCCTTAAGGCGCATTCTGCTTTACTTTCAACCTGCGTTAAGTGTATGGTCAGCTACTTCCATACTAGAAACAAGTCCGAACCCCTCTAAACCAGAAACCTCTCGAAACCGGACGTTTTTGTTGTTGCCACACATGTCCGGTTTAGAGGGGTTTCACTGTATATGTTTATGAGGCCATATTTTCTGTTCTTGTCTTTCCGTTTCTCCTACAGCGGAGAAGACGCCATTATTTCTCCTTTAAATACAAACAGAATGTATTATACAGTACTTCCTCTCTACAACGGCCCTCCGGACAACGGTTCCCTCCTTACAGCGACCATTTCCGTTGTTACCTAAACAATGAAATCATGTCCAACCTTTTCACGGCTGCAATATAGTGTATTTAAAATTGTCGTCTGCTGTTTTTCTCAAATTAACTTATTATACATTGTGACAGAAAAAAAACCCCATAATGACGAGTGGCAAACAGAGACGCCGCGTGACGCGGCGTCCGATCTGGATTTAAGCTATTTGCAAGTGTAGCCAATTTCTCTTCATACAACGACTTTTTCCCGAACAACGCTATAGTTGTTGTCTCCCATTGGGTGTCGTTGTAGAGAGAAAGCGCTGTTTTTCTAAAATATATTAGGTATTTGGACTTAAACTATATAGAATTTAGTGCCAAACAGTTTGGATCCTTATTAGACGCTGTATTCGCAGCGCTTGGACAGACGCCTATCTGTTTAAACATAACAATTACATTCGGTCTGGACAAAGCAGTCAAGGGATGTATGTGTTATAATGTATGTTAGATACTTGATATATTATGTTGTTTATCTAACTATTAGAAATGTCTTTTGGATATAGAAACTAAATTAGTTTGAATATGTCCATGGCTTAGAATAACACGAATATAAATCGTTTGACTTTTCTTGAATAACAAGAGTATAAATTATCTTAATTATTCAAATAAGTAGAGCGTTTCCGGCTTAAGTGTTTTAGTTGAGCTTTTTCGATGATTTATGTAATGATATTCAGTTAATTAAGAAAATATTTGTTCAACAGTCACTTTAAACGAATATACTAATGACTACACATTCAATGTTAAGAAAAACTGGTGGGTTGTAAAACCTAACTATTCTCAGCGCCACTTTGCTAACATTTACCAACAGTTTTGATATACAATTAACAACGCCGAATTACTCGACACCGGGTAAGGGCCCACAATTGTATACGGTATTCTATGTTTCATAAATAGGCATCAGAAGTTCATTGGTTACATAGCTAACGATAGTTTTGAGACCTGAGGGTTAGGCATGCACTTGTATGGATATTGTATCTCGATAATCTAAGATTACCTCGTTGGAAATTGTTCAGATACATGTAGCAGCCAATGGCTTATATACAGTGGGAAAGCGTTAATATTTCCGGTTCAAATGCGTATGAAATTGCCCGAAACAGTGCATATAGGGCTTCTGGGGTCTTCATCCACCTGCAATAAGCTGGACGTCACGATATGGCTGAAAAACTGTTAAAAGCGATATAAAATCAAAACAAACAAACAAACAAAATGAAACGCAAATACAATGCATTTCAATGTACAAAATTGCAACGTTTTTAAATTTTCTCACGAATTATTTCAATTTCAGTGGCAAAAAGTTTGGAACCTGATCAGACGCCGGCGTCTGATCTGGTTCCAAACTGTTTGCAATGGACATACCAGTTTTAGCGTAAACGCGTATATTAGTAAAGAATAACGTCTTCTCCGCTGTATATAACCTAGAATGTTTCAGACAAGGTTGATTAAAAACAGCGTGCTTCACACTAGACGTGTTCCACTGACCTTCACTATTCCACGAAATGTCTTTTAATAGAATTGAAATTGTACTTTCGAGACTTACAGTTTTGCAAATTGGTGAATTTTAAATTACCCTTGTAATAAAGACTGAAGTTCCAGCTGCTGTTGTTGTTGTTTGACTTCTTTATTGATATTTTACCGCTAAGCTTTAGCTGGAGGACCACTTATGAGATCGGACCAATGTTGGTCAACATCGGATACTCTACGGAGAGCAATCGGCTACATGTATTCTCGTCAACTGTGGACCAGGGGCCCGTTTCATAAAAATTCGTAAGACAAAATCGGTCGTAAGTCAAAACTTAACAATACATTTAATTTCTGATTTTTCTATACAATCCTGTCTTGTGGCATCTCTTTGGAATCGTCTTTCAAGACGATTCCAAAAGAGATGTCACAAGACAGGATTATATGGAGAAATAAATAAATATTAAGACTTTTATTATATGACTTACGATAACATTTGTCTTGCGAAGTTTTATGAAACGGACCCCTGTTCCAAACCATGCTAAAGCAATATTCATATAGTGGAGAATACGTTATTCTTTCCCGTTTAAACGAAACGAAACGCAAACGCAATACACTGAAACGTAGAAAAGTGAAACTTTTGGACAATTCTGATTATTCATGTTTATCTTGGTGACAAACAGTTTGGAGCCTGATCAGACGCCGGGTCACCCAAACTGTTTGCAATAGAAATAATAGTTTTAGCGTAAACGCGTTTATTGGGAAAGAATAACGTTTTCTCCACTGTAACAGATCGTCAATTGACGAGAATGGCCCAGCGCTATACGTAGATTATCGATTTTGGTCCGATGTCATTACGGATCCTCAACCTTAAGAAGTGTTTCTATATCGATGAAGATTATTGGTGCAAACGAGGTTTCTAAACCAAGAAAACAGAACATAAATATTGCACGCAAACAACACCCATTGTGCTGGCTGTAGCGTTTGCAAACATATACACAAGAAAACGAGTGTTAAAGCAACACTTCTGTTCTCTTTCACACATTTAATTGAATTAAATTTAGTTTCGAACCCTTGGTAATACTATCAAGACTCTGTTACAAGAGCATAACAGAACACATATTGAAAAAGCCAAAATATGAGAAAATAAAAGACTTGCTGAATTGACAAAAGGGTGCAGACTAAACAAATTCGACACTTCGGGCTCGGAGTCCGATCAGGACTACATGTTACAGATGTTTAACCCTTTACCTGATAGCCTATTTCTAGTATTGAAAATAGGTGACTACTTAAAGCAGGTTGAAAGTAAAGCAGAATGCGCCCTAAGGCGTATTCTGCTTTACTTTCAGCCTGCTTTAAGCTTCCATGTGTTAGAATATTGAAAATGTTCCTATGCTATATAATCATGACTGATTAAATTGGAACTATTTTCTTCAGCGGAGGAATAAACTAAATACGCTAAAAGTCGCTTCTATGGGGTAAAGGGTTAAGGATTGTAGCTACAGTAGAGAATACGTTATTACAAATGTATGTCCCATTAAAGGCAAACGAAACTCAAACGCATTTCAATAAAATGTAGCAATTGTCAAAATGTAGAAATTGACAATAGTTAGAATATTTTGAATTTTTATTCTTATTTGAATGGCAAACAGTTTGGAGCTTGATCTGACTTCAGACTGTTTGCGATGGACAACGATTTAACGTACAGTGGAGAAAACGTTATTATTTCCCAATAAACGCGTTTACGCTAAAACTATTATTTCAATTGCAAACAGTTTGGAGCCAGATCAGACACCGGGTAACCCGGCGTCTGATCAGGCTCGAAACTGTTTGCCACCAAGATAAAGATGAATTATCAGAATTGTCAAAAAGTTGTACTTTTCTGCGTTTTAGTGTTTTGCGTTTGCGTACGTTTGCGTTTAAACGGGAAAGAATAACGTTTTCTCCACTGTACATGCGTTTATTAGGAAATAATAAAGTCTTCTCCACTGTACTACTGTACCTATTTTGGACATATGTATAATTATACCATCCTACAGTGGAGAATCTGTTATTCTTTCCCGTTTAAACGCAAACGTACGCAAACGCACGCAAACGCAAAACACTAAAATGTAGAAAATAACAACTTCTTGACAATTCTGACTATTGATATTTACATGTAGCTGAGTGGCAAACAGTTTGAAACCTGACCAGACGCCGGGTTACCCGGCGTCTGATCTGGCTCCAAACTGTTTGTATTGGAAATAATAGGTTGAGCGTAAACGCGTTTATTGGGAAAGAATAACGTTTTCTCCACTGTAGTACAAACTTATATAACATTCAAACTGTTGAAATACGGGTGTTATTGCTGATTAGGATACTGGTACTTTCTTTTCGCAGACGGATTTATGGAAAAATATTTGATAACATGCAAACCTTGTGTTTCGACTTTGCCCAGTTTAATGAATATTGAGTCATGTCATGTTTGATAATATTTTCTTAAGATAATATTAAAAACTACATTCGACAGTAATAGAAATTGATTCAGTACAAACCATGTTAAAAATTGTAACTGTAACATCACGTTATTTAAAATCAGTTTGAGAAGGGGTTATACTATGCCATAGTGTAAAACAATCTTAACATTAAGATTAGGGATGACACGTTAGCATGTAGTATCGATTTATCACAATAACTGATGTCACGATAGTTGACTTTCGATTGGCTTACATTTGCAAACAGCTTGAATCCAGATCAGACACCGCGTTTTCAAGCTGTTTGTCACTCGTCATTATATTTATAAATACGAAAGACTCAAGCAGGAAACATAACACAAACAATACACCCACCTCTCAAGCAGAACACACACACACAGTCATACCACAACAAACACACACACACGCAATACCATTCCTTCATCTACACACTAAATAGAAAACAACACGCAAGACAAACATAAAGCAAAGTGAATAAAGGAGCCCGCATTTGTACGGTCAGTAGCAATCAATAACCAACTATAAATTAATTAATTATTAACAACCACTAGGGGGTTAAACCTGGGTTTAGGGGCGCCCAACCTCACACTTATCTCCTATATTCACCTATAAAGACAAACAGTGTACATAAAATATAAACCCTGTTCCACAACCTCACAATCAAAAAGACCGCCAGCACAGTAAGTAAATACATGTAAAACATTTAGCAAAAATTCTATGAAAAGATCATTAGTAACATGGGAAAGAATTAAACATTCAAGCCCGTGTTAAAAATAACCCACTATGGCAACGGTCAAATTGTACTCAAGCGACTAGTCTGTAGTTACGAGTAACTGTAAGACATGGAAGGGTCTAGGGTACGACAGAGAGGGAGAGAAAAAACAAAGCACGAAAATCCGACATAACTCTTCCGGTTATTGCTATATCTTCTTCTTCTTCCTTTTTCTGGCCACCCTCGTCATGCCGAGTATTATGCCAGTTTCTTAGATCTGCGCTTACCCCCCTACCCTTCCTAATCCCCTTTTAGAAAAGCAAGTCAGATTTGCTCAGTCACGAGAGATTTGAATGTCTCTAGTGACGGGGCATCTGCTGTGCTAGGTGGTAGAGCGTTCCAGTCTTTAGTGGTTTGTATAAAGAATGACCATTTCCTGGAGTCTATTGTGGAAGTTTGTACTGTGTATGTATGTGACTGGGCATATCTAGTGCTACGTGTGGGTTTGTTAAGGTAATTTTCTGGTATGATGTTAACTTGATTATGGACTACTTTATAGAACATGTTGAGTCTGGCTTCTTTCCTTCTTGTTTGTAGGTCTTTCCAATTTAGTTGTGCCAACATGTATCCAACACTTGATCGATTTCTGTACTTTCCGAGGACATACCTGGCTCCTCTTCTTTGTACTTTTTCGATTTTGTTGATTTGCGTTTTTCGATAAGGGTCCCAAACAGTGCTTGCGTATTCCAGTTGCGGTCTAACAAGTGTTAGATATGCTTTTTCTTTTATTTCTTTAGAAGGTTTATGTAAATTGCGTTGAAGAAAACCCAACGTTCTGTTAGCTTTGTTTGCTACATTATTTATATGATTGGCCCAGTCTAAATCGTCAGAGATAGTGCATCCTAGGTATTTTGTCATTTTGTCATGTTGTAGTGTATGTCCGTGCAGGGTATAACTAAACTGTAAGGGCGTTTGTTTCTTTGAAATTGAAAGGACTGAACATTTGTTGGGGTGGAACTCCATCCTCCACTTTTCTTCCCACTTTGCTAATTTGTCCAGATCTTCTTGTAGGGTTTGGCAATCTTTTGTGGTTTTAACAGTTAGATATACGACTGTATCATCGGCAAACAGACGTACTGTGGAGCTCAGGTTATCAGGTAGGTCGTTGATGTAGAAGAGGAATAAGCTGGGTCCTAGCACTGATCCTTGAGGGACTCCTGAGGCAACTCTTGCCGTATCAGATTCTTCCCCTTCTACAGCAACCACCTGTGTTCTATCTGTCAGAAATGCCTGAATCCATTTTAGTGTTTTCCCTTTGATTCCGTAATTATCTAGTTTATGTAATAGTAGGCTGTGTGAAACTTTGTCGAAAGCTTTTGAGAAATCTAAAATAAGTAGGTCGGTTTGTTTTCCGTTATCTAGGTTTTGTGAAATATCGTCTATGCATTCCAAGAGTTGAGTTTCGCATGATCTTTTACTCCGAAAACCGTGTTGTAGAGGGTATAGAATATTATTAGATTCGGCGTGTTTCATGATATTGCTTGTAATTATATGCTCCATGATCTTGCAGCAAACACAAGTCAAAGAAATGGGTCTGTAATTTTCTGGTAGGTATTTCTGTCCCTTTTTGTATGCGGGTGTTATCCTGGCTCTTTTCCAGTCTGTTGGTATTTCACCTGTCGACAGTGACTTATTGAATATTGTTGTAAGAATTGGTGATATTTCCGTAGCCAGTTCTTTCAACACGATGGGTTTTAACTCGTCCGGTCCGGCGGCTTTATGTGGTTTGAGCCCCATCAACAGCTTCTCAACTCCATTTTTGGTTATGGTGATCTCTTCAGCTTGTGGGTAGTGATTTTCGTCCATGTATTTATTATTTTTAAAGTCTTGTTTTGTGACGGGTTCTGAATTTGAAAAAACTGATTTGAATTGGTTGTTTAGAATGTTGGCCTTTGCTGCAGGGTCAGTTTCTAGTAGTCCATCTTTTTTAAGTGGTGATACTCCACTCTTGTCGTTTTTCTTGTGTTTGATATATGTCCAAAATTTCTTGCTGGCCCCACGTGTCTCATTTTCCTCTTCTGTAGTTAAGATGCTGTTGATGTATGTCCAATACGCCTGTCGTGATTTCCTTTGGACCAAATGTTTTAGCTCTTTATATTTGTTGATGTGTTGTTTGTCGTTTGATTTTTTCTTCTTTTTATATGCTCTGTCCCTTCTTTTAATGAGTGTTTTGATTTCTTTGGTTACCCAGGGGAGTTTGTCTTTTGTTGAGGTCATTTTTGTCGGAATGTGTCTTGATATGCTCTCCTGGAGTTCATCTTTGAAAGTTGTCCATAGGTGTTCAACGTCTGCCCCATTTTCATCCTTTGACTTGATAGTCCCTTGTAACAGTTCCATTTCCTCTGCCAGGCTCTTCCAGTTTGCCTTCTTGTATAGGTTGATTTTTCTTGGTTTTTGTTTACATTGTTTGGTATCCGCATCATATTCCAGGTACACGATGTCGTGGTCTGAAATGCCTATATTGCTATATAGTTAATACTTTTGTGTTCCTTGGTATTGTTTTTTCATCTAATGGTTCATTTTCTGAAGCACAAGAAACGCTATGTGGTCAGATGCAAAAAGCAATATTTAAACTTCATAAATATCTTTATAATTTTGAAAATATACCATTAAAACATTATCTTGAATTATTTGATAAATTAGTTATGCCTATACTCTGCTATGGCAGCGAAGTGTGGGGCTTTTGTAAAGCAGATAAAGTAGAAAAGGTTCACCTTCAGTTTTGTAAAAGATTGTTAAACGTTAAGGTTAGTACACAGAATGACCTCATATATGGGGAACTTGGACGATATCCGTTACAAATTAACCGTTTCTCCAGGATCATTAAGTATTGGTTAAAAATAGTTCAATGTCAGGACACTAAATATATTAAACTTATATACAATACACTAGTAAATGATCTTGTAATTTCCCCAGAAAAGAAAAATTGGGCACTTTTAGTAAAAAATCTACTCTCGGTTTTACGAGGTCTGGTTAAACCAGGGTGTTGGTGACACTAAATCCTTCATGTTCCTTTTTAAGCAACGTTTATACGACACTTTTAAACAGAATTGGCACGCAAGACTAAGCGAGTCTCCAAAAGCACGTTTTTACATTCTATTTTCGTCATTCGGTTTTAAATCTTATTTGAATTCGATAAGCAAAAAGAAATTTAGAATAGCCCTTTCTAAATTACGATTATCTTCACATTGCTTAGAAATTGAACGAGGCCGCTATAAAAAGCCACAGTCTACACCAATTAATGAACGAAAATGTACTCATTGTGATAAATTGGAAGATGAATTCCATTTTTTATTCGAGTGTAATATATACCATGATTTAAGAAAACGTTACATTGACAAGCGTTTTTGGCAAAGACCAAACATTCCAAACTTGATAACTCTTTTAACAACAGATAGTCCAAATGTAATAAGGTCTTTAGGTAATTTTGTATTCAAAGCTTTCCAAAGAAGAAATGATACTATGTTATAATTTGGAATGCACACCGCTTTTGTAATTTTGTAATGTTTGAAATTTTCTTTAATCTTGTTTTTATCGATGTTAACCTAACATCTTGATTATGTCCTTTATAGAATTATGCCATGGCATATTTGTCATTATTAGGTGTATGTGGACGCCAATAGTAATGAAATATGCACAGATATAGTTTGTTGCGATTAAAAGCGCGAGCGATCTTACTAAAAAGGGAGCTAATACATAAGAATTAATATGAATCTTATAGATTACTTCCCCTTTTCAGCTCAGCTTAGCTTCATAACTTTGGATTATTATTATTATCATTATCCAGTTTACAATTACCTCCCTTTTTAGCGAGGACACCTACTGTATAATTGTACTGCATGTTATGAATACTATTGTGTAAGAAGCGTGTCAAAATGATTGCCTGCCATACAACTTGTTATTGCATGTTATTGCTCATGGACATGTTATGTCTTTTGCTGAATAAAACTTATCTATCTATATTGCTATACAGCATATTCCTTCAAAATGTCCACTTATATGTAGCTTTGAGAAAAAAGCAGCAGAAACAGTTTTAAGCATAATTATGATTTTGTGGCAGTAAAACAATTAGACATACTTGCCTTTTTTAGGGAACTGCGGCAATGGTCACTGTTAGGAGAGAGGCGTTGTTGGGAGGGCCGTTGTAGGGAGGGAACACTGTAAAAGGAATAACATAACTTATTCTGCACTGTACGTTGCGAAAACATTTCTTTACCTCATTTAAATCCTTGGTTCTAAAATGGTGATGCTTATTGTAGACAGATCGGAGGTTTTCCACATACGTGTACCTAGTAACTCTGCATCTGATCTGACTTCAAGCTATTCCGCGCTCAAAATAATATGAATCGTTACGTACATGCGATTCTCTTTATTTTGTTGCATGAAAAGTGCTTTTAGTTTCATTTTCATTTCACTGGTACCAATCAATTATTTCAGAAAAATAAACGGACTTTTTCGGCGTTTAAGCAAAATAAATGACTGAAAATGATCGGCAAATTCCACGAATCGCGCTAGAGCGATACATGGCAAATTTGAAGAACAATTTCTGTCGTTTATTTCGCTTAAACGCCAAAAAAACCCAGTTCATTTCTAATATTTGTATCTTTTATGCTGTAATTTCTACTATTAGATGACAAATTTATGAGTATGCATATATTTTTAATCCATATTAGAGGTTGTTAACACAAATAATGTGTACTCTTAAAAGAACAAAGAACAGCCATAACCGCATAACTAATCTGTGATTCGCAGAGAAATGATCCATAAGTCCCGCCCCCTCTGAGAAATATACTTACACGTCCGGCCCCTAGAACAATCGCGTTTTTTAAATGGACGATTTAACTATTTTAGGTAACACTATCCACATGTACAGTTCAATAGTGTTTGTCCGCACTGCTTAACTCACAGAATATTTCCTGTTGAAATTGCTATTAACCCTTTCATGGTCGAATTTTTTGGAATAATTTTACCCCTTCACCGCATTATTGTCGTCGGCTTCAAAGTTCGATTCAAGGTTGTATGACTGAATAAATATCGATAAGAATGTCAAACAGTTTAGGTCCTGATAAGACACCGTGTTACGCGGCGTCTGATCTGGACCAAAACTATTTGCAAACACGCTTTATGGCGTTATTGAGAGTGAAAGGGTTAACTGACAGAATATTTCCTGTTGAAATTACAATTAAAGGATGTTCTTTAAAAAGTCTTGTCAGTGACGCATAGAGTTTCTTAATTTAAAGGAAATAATTTGAAATGTTATATTTCTCCAAGTGATTAATTTCAAATGCTGATTAAAGATGTCTTTCTAAAAATCCGTTGATTATGATTTGTGTTCATTCAGATAAAAAACATTGTGATTTTGAAATTTAGAGATATGATCTTTCAACATAATGAACAGCTCTATCATAATTAACACCTGACTGAGTCCGCTGACGAGCGAAATGCTTGTAATCAGTGCAAAAATCGTTTTACAGTAAACCTTCTTGAACAAGACAACCAAAAAACTAGGCTAATTGGTTGTTTAAAAGACAGGTGACAGCTTAGATCAAGGTGACAGTAAAACAGGAATTTTTTTTTACTGTCACCTTGCTTTAAGCAGTTACCTGTCGTAAACACCTAATACTTAACACAACTTAGTGGTCGAATAGAGAGGTTTCCATCGGATCATTCTGCTTTCAAACTTTTTGCAAAAACTATCATCTGGAAAATTATTAAAAATACATTCTGTGTTTCATATCTAGCGCTTCCTTGGGATTACTTTATAGTGTAGAAATAATAACGGGAGTAAGAACATATTTATAGCAAATAGGTTAAAATAAAATGTAGAGAATGTTAGAAGTAACCATAAGTGGATATTAGTATAAATAGTGTAAAGCAGTACACAAAGACCTTTGGAAAAACGTAATTTTTTCCACATGAAACAGAACCGATTGCCGATGCAATTTAATACAATGTTAAATATGCGTTCACGCAAAACGTATTATTTCCATCGCAACAAGTTTGAAGCCAGATCAGACGCCGCGCAACCCGGCGTCTGACCAAGTTCCAAACATTTTGCCACTCCGACTTGTCAACAAGCTGTTATTAACGAGTTCACTGACATATGTCGCGAGCCTTAGCAAATCTCCTTTTAAAGAAATGATAATATAATGCTTCCGCTCTACATCAACACACAATTGGAGACAAAGTGTGTATATGTTGTTTGGAGAGAGCTGTTATAGGGCGGAGAAAGTGCTGAGCATGACTTGGCTTACATTTGCAAACAGCCTGAATCAGGATAAGAAGCCGCATAGCGTGGCGTCTGATCTTGATTCAAGCTGTGTGTCACTTATCATTAAGTTTCTTCTTTCGAAATGTCCAAAATGAACTTTTAGAAAACAGCAGGCGACAATTTTAAGCAGGCGATATCGCAACAGTGAAAGCGTTAGACATAAGTGTTTTGTTTGGAGAAGAGCCGCAAACATTGTGGCGAGGAGGGAATTGTATTTCAGAGGGCCGTTGTATAGGGAATGAGCACTGTAAAGAGCTTAGAGCCAATAAGTATATGTATTGGCGAAATGTCAAGTAACCGGTCATCTCGTCTACATCCAAAATGTTTTGCAGCGGTTTTCATAATATCGTGTAAAGGGTTGCTAAATTAATGTTCTTACAAGATTAAGTCGAGGTCAAACATTTTAGTGTCACAATCCCCATTAGTTGAATGCGAGACCAAGGTCATTTAGCGTTGTTAATTGAAGTAGATATCTTTCGAGGACAAAGGAAATGGTTGTCAAGAACCATTTCGCTTGTCACCTTAAGACATTTCCTGACCTACTTTCGGTGGTATAGAGACATGCAGCCCTGTGCGAGTTGTGCCGTTACTGTTATCTTGTCTAGGTATATACTAATCGAAGCGTCTCATATGAGGCCTTTGGAACGCCGCAGCTGTCTTATGCTGAGGTCGGAAATGTTGTCTTGATGAAACAGTATGTCGTCATTTCAAAAACATATGTTATCCTGTTGAACTATGACGTTATTATGTCAAACGCGTAAGTTGCCCTCTTCAAAACAAGTGTTGTTATGTGAAATTGTTATGTCATTATGTTAAATAGATACGTCATCTTGTTCAATTCGAATGTGATATGTCATTATGTTAGACTAACATGTTATCCTGTTGAAAGAGTACGTTATTTTGTTCACTGTAAAACTACTATGCTATTAGGTCAAATGGGTAGGTTGCCTTGTTCAATGCAAGTGTTGTTATGTTAAATTGTTATGTCATGAAGTTGAACACATACGTCATCGGGTAAAATGTCAATGTAATTATTTCAGTTCTGTAAGCTATTTTCCAATATTTAAGAACCATGACTTTCGGTGTATATTTCTAATAGCACATATATATTTGTTCCTTGAGCCATGACTTTCGGTGTATATTTCTAATAGCACACACACACACATATATATATATGACGTTATTATGTCAAACGCGTAAGTATATATATATATATTAGAACTTAGAAATTAATAATTAGATATAATAAATAATTAGAAATATACACCGAAAGTCATGGTTCAAAGAACAAATATATTGTAATCATTGATTAACCGTGTGGCGAAACGCGTTTGGTAATACAAGAATTAATAGAAGGCGTGTTTAGTCGTTTTTATCTTTACAATTATTTATACTTTTGCCGGTCCGTCATTTGTCGGAATATTTTACCTTTTCCGTCTATATATATTTATATATATAAGTAATACTCTTATTAAAAAACTTCATTGACGTGACGTAATAAAGTAACAACGTCGACGACGTCACAAACGACGTAATGACGTTATTTCCATTGACTACTGAAGAGCCGAAAGGCGAAACTAGTTTAGTAGAGGAGCGTAAAGTTTTTATTAAATATTTTTTAAACAAAGGCATAATCTTTCTTATTTTTTAATTCGATATATATCTTAACTTGTACCGGACCGACTTTTGTCGGACCTTTGCATTTCCGTTTATATTTATATATATATATTCTTTTTTATCCTCTCATTCCTTAAAAATTGAAACTGGTTGGTACGGTAGGAACAGAATAGCAATAAATGGGAGATATTGTAGTTTTTGTGATAGCCATGACTTTGAAGACGAATATCACTTCATACCTATATGTAAAACTTTCGTAGATATCCGTAAGAAATATATTAAAAATACTTTTATGCAAGACCAAGCTTTGCAAAATACATGTATTGTGAATTACTCCAAAGCCAAAAGAGTCAGGAACTTTTTAAACTTGATTTATACGTAAGATATTCTTTCAGCAGGAGAAATAGTTTCGTAAACTCTTTCACATGGGTCATCTCAAACTATACCTTTTGAATTATGATTAACTTCTAAAACTTTTTGATTTCACACACAAACATATTGAAAGCTTTACCTTTGGGAGCTTTCGCCTGTGTACTACAGGCTTTTTCAACAGAACAGAACAGAACAGAACAGAACATAATTTTATTCAGATTTGTACAAAGTACATCATCTTAGTCACATAGTAAATTCACAAACATATAAACTGATGTTTCACTGGGACTTGACATCGCTCGAGGCTTTAGTGAGCGATGTTAATGCATTGTCCCAGATGTGTGGCAAGTTGTAGCGGCCCCCGTCCCTGTTGAGCGCCGGCTTGTGTGCTCTGATGTAGATTGCCTCTTTGACCCCCCGTTCAAACCAAGAGGGTTCACGGTCTAGTATGTGCACTGATTCCGTTGAAACGGAATGTCCTGGATTGTCCTGAGTTATGTGGCGTGATACCTCACTGTTGCTTGAGCTAGGTCGTCTGTGCTCCATGTAACGTGCCTTGAGATTTCTCTCCGTCTCCCCGATGTAGTCCTTATCGCACTGATGTTTCTTGTTTCCTTCACACTTGATATGATAATTGGGGCCACAAACCTCCAATTTATCTGACTTGTCTTTGGGATGTACCAATAATTGTCTGAGAGTTTTGTAAGGTTTAAAACACACGTTTACCTTATGTTTGTTGAAAACTCTTTTCAAGGTCTCACCTTTCCCTTTCACGTAGGGTAAAACTACACTGCCCTTGGTGTCTCTCTTTTTTTGGAGACTGTTTCTTGGAACTGTCCTTTTTGGCTTTAAGTTTCTTGGTGACCTTGTTTATTGCCCATCTGGGGTATTTACACACACTCAAAGCCCTGTTTGCATGTCTTATTTCTGTTTTTAAATCATTCTGATCTGTGATCACTGTTTCTGCTCTCTGGTGTAGGGTTCGAACAACACCAAGCTTGTGTTCTTCCGGGTGGGCTGATTCAAAGTCAAGGTATTGGTCTGTGTGCGTTGCTTTATCACGTGACCCAACATCCAAATATAAGAAAGAACTGGCAGATTACATTAGGGAACTGAAAGACAATCAGGAGATTGATTTTGTATTAAGTAGACAATTGTATCCTACCACTGATGCCCCTCCCAAGTTTTACGGGTTACCAAAAGTACATAAAACCAACATGCCCCTGCGCCCTATTGTCAGCAGTGTAGGCTCCATCACATACAGTAGTACTAAATACCTGGCTAAAGTGTTGTCACCGTTAGTGGGCCAGACTGAACACCACATCAAGAACACGAAGCATTTCTCGTCGGTTATCCAGGTCAAAACTGTGAGTGAGGATGAGATATTAGTCTCTTATGATGTCAGCGCCTTGTTTACTAGTGTACCTGTGGATAAGGCTCTAACTGTCATACAGGATAGTTTTGCCACACATCTGGGACAATGCATTAACATCGCTCACTAAAGCCTCGAGCGATGTCAAGTCCCAGTGAAACATCAGTTTATATGTTTGTGAATTTACTATGTGACTAAGATGATGTACTTTGTACAAATCTGAATAAAATTATGTTCTGTTCTGTTCTGTTCTGTTGAAAAAGCCTGTAGTACACAGGCGAAAGCTCCCAAAGGTAAAGCTTTCAATATGTTTGTGTGTGAAATCAAAAAGTTTTAGAAGTTAATCATAATAAACAATACCACACAGTTGAATTTCCACATGTATACCTTTTGAACATTAAGTGTAAATCTCAGTTTAAATTATATAGTTTACTGCTTAAACGAGTATTGAAATATATATATGTAATACATTCTATGTTTTGTGAACGCATGAAATAATGATAGAAACGTGACCTGTATGTAGTAAAATGTTTATATACTATTGAAACGATGTACAAGTTGAAATAAAAAATATATATCTATCTAATAGCACATACAAAGTTGCTGTATATATGGAGTCAAGTTGCATTACATTTACCTAGGTAAGCATTACAATAGATTGTGTACGCCTTTGGTAAATTTGATGTGCGTTTAAACGTTTAGATCCAGATGAAACCCCAAGTTACTCGGCGTCTCATTTAGATACAAACCATAACATATACTGTGTGCAATTATTAGTTCAGTCTTAATAAGCACTGTAATGGTTAAACTCATTTTCAGTGGAGCGAACGTTATTCTTTTCCAATAAACGCGTTTATTCTTTAACTGCTATGTCTGTTGCAAACAGTTTGAAACCAGATCAGACACCAGGGTAACCCGGTGTCAGATCAGGCTCCAAACTGTTTGCTTCTCACATTAAAATGAATTGTCAGTGTCGTCAAATAGTTGTCATTTTCCACCTTTTATTGCGATGCGTTTGTCTTTCGTTTAAATGGGATAAAATAATGTTTTCTCCACTGTATCCTGCTTCCCAGTGCATTTAACCCATTTGTGCCCACGATCTTATATATGGGACATATGCAAACAGTGTAGACTCTGATCAGACGCCGCATTATGCGGCGTCTGATCAGAGTCTTATCTATTTGCTGATATGAATTTCAATATAAAACAAAATAAAAATGAAAATTTTGACCAGACATCCCTTTGATAAAAAATGGACAAATCCAATATATAAACATGGAATAATCCACTTTGCACAAATGGGTTAAACCCGGATGACGTACATTGTAGCCTTGACCCGTTAGCTCGCTAGATGGTTTTTAGTTGTGTATGCAAACTTGCCATTTGAAGAGAAATCTAAGAGTAGTTTTTTCTTCTCTTCTTTCTCAGATGTCTTGAATTTCAGCAAATATAAATACAAAAAATGGAAATATAAAATAAAAAAATGGATTCGCCGGGCTATAATTGGCCATAAAGTATTTATTTTTTGTGATACTATTTTGTTACGCGAAACCTGAAGAATTTTAAATTTGTGTGAAGACTTTTAAACCTTTTACTACCAAGTTGTATCGTCTGTTGTACAGTGGAGAAAACGTTATTCTTTCCCAATAAACGCGTTTACGCTAAAACTATTATTTCCATTGCAAACAGTTTGAAGCCAGATCAGACGCCTGGTAACCCGGTGTCTGGCCAGGCTCCAAACTGTTTGCCACTCAGATTTATATAAATAGTCAAGCTTGTCGAAAAGTTTTACGTTTTACTGCGATGCGATTGCGTTTCGTTTTTAAACGGGAAATAATAACGTTTTCTCCACTGTAACCCTCGTATCGCTAAAGCATCGATTGCATTGAAACTGTCGTCGGCAATAAATTTTCAAGTGAGATTTAGCGCTTTTTAGACTAAAGAAATATTGATATGAGTGTCAAACAGTGTTGATCCTGCTCAGTCTGATCAGGATCCAAACTGTTCTACACTTGCATAGATGTTTCTTCAGTCAAAATATCGCTAAAGCCGACTTTAACCCCTTCACTGCCTTACCCCGAGCACAATGGTTATTTGCAAACAGTTTGGATTCTGATCAGACGCCGCGTAACGCGGCGTCTGATCAGAATCCAAACTGTTTGACACTCCTTTCAATATTTCTTAAGTCATAATACCTAAAACTTAACTTCGAAAATGTAAAGCAGACGACAATCGTTTATAATTGATGACGTCACGGCAGTGAAGGGGTTAATAATATTGCAGACCACACTAACAATGCACACACTATTTTGGTGAAAAGAGGGGTTAACACATGATAAATCTTGACAGCATGCAGTGCAATCAAATGGAGAAAATCACAGTTTATCGAAAGTATTGATGATTCATTAACATCTAAGTGGGACGCAGTTTGTATCCTGATCACACACGAGGTAACCAGGTGTCTGTTTATGTTCCAACCCGTTTATAACGTACTCGATTGATTTCAGCCCAATCACATTGATTCTTACAAAATAATGTCAGACTCCCTGTATATAAGTACAGTGTTCCCTCCCTACAACGTCCCTCCCAACAACGACTCCCTCCATACAACGACACTTTGCACAGTTTCCACGCTTTTACTGCTGCAATATTGTCTGCTTTAGATTGTCGTCTGCTGTTTTTTCTCAAAGTTGTAATATATAAGTGGACATTTTGATAGAATTGAATAGAATAAATGTAATGGCGACAGACAAACAGCTTGAATCCAGACGGTTACGCGGCGTCTGATCTGGAGTCAAGCTGTTTGCAAGTGTAAGCCAAGTCTTAATTTCCCCTACCTATAACGACTCCCTCCAAACAAAAGACACAATCTGTGTCTCCCATTGGGTGTCGTTGTAGAGAGGGAGCACTGTATGATCAAACTAAATGCAACACCTAGATAAACATTTGGTTAACTGATGCGCTACCTTAAATCTAACTTTGAAACGATATTGCAGACGACAACATTAAAGCAGACGACACTATGCCGGCGAAGGTGTAAAAACCTCACGATAAATTGACAACGAAAGGGTTAGGGAATTTGCAAACATTCAAATCCAGATGAAAAGTCGAATTATTCAGCATTTGATCTGGGTACTACAGTGGTAAATAGGTTATCCTTGCCCAATAAAAGCGTTTATGCAAAATATATTATTCCATTGCAAACAATTTGGAGCCAGATCAGACTTCAGGAAACCCAATGTCTGATCAAGCTCTACACTGTTTGTAATTTAGTTTGTAATAACGTCTTCTCCACTGTCCATGGTTTTGGTCGGCAGGACAAAGACTTTATGTGTTCAGCCTCTTAGTCTTAATGCGAGCCATTCCGACGTATATTTACTCTAAGTGCCTTTTATCGACGTTTCCGTGTTAGATAAAGTTCTGACTATAGTTAGAAATCAAGTCATTAGATCTGAGACAAGACAGAACACGCGTTAATCTTTTTTAAAGCCGGGACATTTAGTAAGTGCAGTACTGTGAAAGAGTAATTGCGTGCTTGTACAGTTCTCCCTCTCAACAACGGCCCTCTCAACAACGACTCCCTCCTTACAACGACCCTTGTCGTAATTCCCGAAAAAGGACAATTATGTGTAACGCTTTTACTGCTGCAATATCGCCTGCTTAAATTTGTCGTCTGCTGTTTTTCTCAATGTTGCATATAGTAGACATTTTGATAGAATAAATATAATGACGAGTGACAAACAGCTTGAATCCAGATCAGATGCCGCGTTACGCGGCATCTGATCTGGATTCAAGCTGTTTGCAAATGTAAGCCAAGTTCCCTCCCTATAACGACTCCCTCCGAACAACGCACACAATTTTTGTCACCCATTGGGTGTCGTTGTAGAGAGGGAATGCACAAACAAAACTTGCATTTAGCTAGGGTCGTACATGTATATTGCTACGTATATATGCATAGCATTTGTTATATATATGTTTGGTCCATTTTAGTCAGTGGAAATAATCTCATGTGCTTATCTAATTCATCACCGTCACGCCAATGATACAATTCCAGTTTCTAATTCAGTCAGGTTTATTTAAAAATATCAGGTTTGTTTTGTACAATATTTTTGAAAAATGTCAAAACTTTCGGAAATATCTGTACTGAGTCTATACTGTTTGCATGGGACAACTGTAAGAGTGATAAATATACTGTTTGTAAAGGACGAGTATACTAACATGTAGCAAACTGACTCAAAGACATTTCCTGACCTAATTTCGGTGGTAACACCAAACCAGGTGTATACGCATGCAGCCCTGTGAGATTTGTGCTGTAGCTGTTATCTTGTCTAGGGATATACTCATCCAAGCGTCTCGTGTGAGACCAGTGTACCTTGAATTGGTTAGTTTGGTTGGGTAAAACCCATAAACCCATTGAAAAAACCTTGAGTGTGAGTATGTGTGGGCATTTCTAGACAACTTGAGATTAGTGACATTGGTTAAGCACACTTTACTCATGCTCTACCTGTATTTTCACGCCTAGTGAGAACAATGGGAGGACAGCATCAATAGACTGAGGACACGTCTTTAACTATTTCAACTCCACATCTATCCACTTTGAGATTAAAAGGATTTACAACTGCTAGGTTTATAGAAACTTCTACCCAAAGAAGCTTTATGGTTCCCAATTCAACTAAACTAAAAAACTCTTAACACTTGGAATGTTTTCTAGAATACCAAGTGTGATTTGTGAACACACAACGGTATATACATATTATGCGGGTCCTGCATTTATATAATTTCTATTATAAGATACCTGTATATGAGTACGTTACGAGCATGTTATGACATTTGCAGGGCTGACTATTGCGACCAACATCGCTATCACGATAGTTATCGATAGTTGAAAACACTATCGCGATAGGCTATTGATACTAGGATTTACTGTTGCAACCATGTCATGATAGTTAATTTAACATGAAACTAAAAGTAACACTTTGATGCAAAAATGCGTTTAAGGTGGTTCGCGGGTCAGCTTATTTTGTGTCAGAATTCTTTGAAACCTTGATTGAATTGAAATATACCATTTGGAGAGTGAAAAATCGTTAAAATAAAAAAAAGTTACAGTGCCCTTTTTTTCTGACAGTACCTTTCGTCGAGAAAAGCTCCTTTTTTAATAAACAGGAATATTTTCTTTATAAATGATATAACTCAATAATTTCTGTACATTCAAGTAAACTGTACATAGACTATAAGATATTAGGCAAAAATAAGTATTTTCATAACATATTTTCTGGAAATATCAATATTTTAAAAAAGTCAAATTCTGAAAAAGTCACTAAATCTCAAATTACAAAAAATCTAGCTGTTTAACATACACTAATTTTACTCTTATTAGATAGATATAACTTAATTCTACTAGTCACAAATATTTAATGAAAATCTACAGTAGAATTTACATTTTATACATGATTTCCTGAAATTCTGACAAAATGTTAACACCAAACGAGTAACCTCCCTTGAGTTCAATGCAGTCAGCTCTAAATAATACCATAAGTCAAACCTGTAATAAGGGACCATTGAATACGGTAGCCTGTAGATCTTTAAAGGCAAGTGGCTGCTTAATGCATAACAAAAGTAATGCATAAAAGCTCCTTTAGGATCTATCTTTTAGCATTACTTTTGTCCTGTGTTAAGCTGCCATCTCTCATATAGGCTATAAATCCTCACAAATTTAGCTGTCACTTGACTATACTTGCATCTGATATTATTCATTATTACGTGACTAAACATAGCCTGTCCTTTGATCACTGCGTTATGAATTGACTAGTCACTAAAATCGGACAATTTGTTAAAAAGAAAGTTTTGAAGCGAGTGGGAATCGAACCTAGAACCTTTGGATTGCAAGTCAATCACCGTACCAACTGCGCTAACAGAGAGACACTGAAGCAGATCAAACTTTTCGTTATCTAATTTTTCTACTAAAAGCACGTGCCGCAAAGATCAGGTGAAAGTCATCAGCATTTCCGGAACTCTGGATGCGGGCCGCCCGCTATCGAACCACCTGAATATATAGAGGATCCCTTTTTTTAGTGTAAGATCGAAATTGAATCCATTGAGAGAAAATCAGACGTTATATTCATGAGTAGCGAAGCCACGATTGATAAAATAACAGTCTGATGTTCGCGAAATGGATTAGATTCGATCTTACACTGAACAAAATACAGTTATTCTATTTATGTATGCTTTTAAGCCACTTTTCAAACGAAATTGTTTGACAATTGAAACCGAAAGTACATTACTTATCCCGTGTTGAGCCCCAAGTTTTATGTCGAACACATGTGCGTGACAGTTGGCGGTACAATGACGTCACTTATTTATTGATTTGACGTCAACGGAATTACGTCGTTACTCCCGATCTTGGATTTGTGTTCTTCCGTTGAGTGGTTCACGACAAAACGGACTGCCGGAATTGAACGGTAAGACACGATTGACTACGATTCTTGGGGAGCCCTATGGTGAAAACTCATAAAAGAAACACGAGCGACGATAATCCCACTGCTTGAGGCAGTGGATTATCTAGTGATTATCCACTGCTTTTCCCGGTAATCCACCGAAAAGCATAAATAAAATACCATTATAAACTAATAAAGTGAAATATATGCTTTTAGATATGCTTTAACGGCCTAGAACCTTTTTTCTACGGTGTTTTCGTGGCCTCAGAGTGTTTTCGCGAACACACGGTGTTATAGGTTTTTCGGGTCACCGTCTTAAATTCAATGTCATATAGTTTCAGCAGATGACGATTATTACGTACTCAAGGCTTTCAGGGTGAAGCATTGGCTTTGGCAAATAACATTAACCCCTTCATCGCCACGATTCCATCTGCTTAAACCAATTATCGCCTGCTTTTATTTCTAAAATTTAAATCATAGATAAATTTATCAAATTAATATCGTAAAGAGTGTCAAACAGTTTGGATCCTGATCAGACGCCGCGTTATGCGGCGTCTTATCTGGATCAACACTGTTTGCAAATAATAATTGTACTCGGGTTAAGACAGACAGGGGTTAAGTATGAGATGTACTGCCGGAACAGTCATGGCAAACCCAGTTATTTGTGTATAACTGCTATCATTACACTTACTGTTTTGTATTATCGGGGAGATGATGGTGTCTGGGTACAGTGGAGAAAACATTATTATTTCCCGTTTAAACGAACGCAAACGCATTACATTTAAATGTAGAAAATTGCAACATTTTGACAATTCTGACTATTCATTTTAAACTGAGTGGCAAACCCGGCGTCTGATCTGGCTCCAAACTGTTTGCAATGGAAATAACAGTTTTAGCGTAAACACGTTTATTGGGGAAGAATAACGTTTTCTCCACTGTAAGATAGTTTACACTTGTCGTCTGCCTCATAAAGGTCGTCTGTTATATAAATCAAATTTTAGTTTTGTGCAGAATAGTTTGAATCAATGAAAAGGCATGTCAAGCAATTGTGATACTGACCGATCGCCAATTGTCGCGGCGTCTGATTTGAATAATTGTTTGCAGAAGGTGTGGAACAACAATGAATTTCAAATCATTGTTTTTATAATGCAATTAGATCTATTCTTTTAATTATTTGACTCATTTTAAAATTGTTTTTATATACTGATATTAACAATTCGTATACTCTTACTAATTTTACTCAAATGAAAGTGTGCATGTGTATTTCAGGCCATTTCGGTATATTGATCCGGTTTCAAAAGTTCCATGAATCTTTTCACTTCATGGTGGTCGCAATTGCTATAAATTCGACACGATATTGTTCATTTATTTTCACTGAAACCAAGGTACAGTAGAGAATCTGTTATTCTTTCCCGTTTAAACGCAAACGTACGCAAACGCAAAGCACTAAAACGTAGAAAAGAACAACTTTTGGACAATTCTGATAATTCTTGTTTATCTTGGTGGCAAACTGTTTGGAGCCTGATCAGACGCCGGGTTACCCGGCGTCTGATCTGGCTCCAAACTGTTTGCACTGCAAATAATAGTTTTAGCGTAAACGCGTTTATTGGGAAAGAATAACAGATTCTCCACTGTAGGGGTCAAAATCAAATGTAGCTAAACCAGGATATTACTAAAACGAACCCTACATTTTAGCCAATGAAAAAGACGCATTTTGCATTACATTTATTCTTAATATACCCGTGAATATTTTCACTATAGCTTTTCTCATTGGTTAAATGTACAGTGGAGAATCTGTTATTCTTTCCCGATAAACGCGTTTACGCTAAAACTTTTTTTTCTTTTACAAACAGTTTGGAGCCAGATCAGACGCCGGGTAACCCGGCGTCTGATCAGGCTCCAAACTGTTTGCCACCAAGATAAATAAGAATTATCAGAATTGTCCACAAGTTGTTCTTTTCTACGTTTTAGTGCTTTGCGTTTGCGTACGTTTGCGTTTAAACGGGAAAGAATAACAGATTCTCCACTGTAATTACATTGACATAACGTAACGGCTATTGACGTCAACGTCTAGAGCGTGGAATACATTTTCTTCTTGGTATGTTACATCATAGTAGCTAATATAGCCATTAGGCTAGAATACATGTATTTTAATATTTACTTTTTATTCATGTACACATGCATACATTAGGGTATAGTAGCAGAACAATCAGCTTTTGTGAGTGATGCCAACGTCACCTTTTAGAATGTTAAGTGTTTGGATATACGCTAGAGAAATTCCTGTTTACAATGTACATGTTAGTGTGTGTTTTTATCGCCAATAGGACACAGATCTATGGTTCACGCTTTGTTTCGGACGATTCGCATTTACTACACGCGCTCAACGTGAATTTAACATGCATTTCACATTTTTGTTGTTCATTTCATTTTTATCACATCAGTCAACGTTATTTTTATTTCATTCCATTTACTGATGGCAGGCAATGCATTGTGCAACATGTTAAGCATAACCGAGATATATTTATGCGATAAAAAGGATTGAGGTCTGCACAGTTTCTATTGCGTTTTAGTATACATGTTGTTATTTGTCTTTTCTCACTTTGTAAGTACATGTATATAATTTCTTGTGAAGAGCCTCTATATAAATTTAGTATAATACAGTGATCCTACCCTACATCGACCCTCCCATCAACGATTTCCTCATTACAACAATGTTTGCCGCTCTTCTCCCAAACAAAACAAGTATGCCCAACATATTAACGGCTGCAATATCGTGCAAAACAGGTCGTGTTTAAGTAAATTGGCACGGATGTTGACCCACGATGGGCTTGAATACATTCCATTAACTCACTGCATGGGTATTTCCCTGGAAAAGGCGTTATTCTTTCCCGTTTAAACGCAAACAAAAGGTAAACACATTGCTATAAAATGTGGAAATTACAACTTTCTGACCATTTCAATGTTCATTGTAATCTAAATGGCAAACGGTTTGGAGCCTGTTCTACCAGGCGTCTGATCTGGCTCCAACCTAATTGCAAAGGAAATGATGTTGTTTTCTGCACTGCAGCTTTAAAAATAGTACGTACAGTGGAGAATCTGTTATTCTTTCCCGTTTAAACGCAAACGTACGCAAACGCAAAGCACTAAAACGTACAAAAAGAACAACTTTTGGACAATTCTGATAATTCTTGTTTATCTTGGCGGCAAATAGTTTGGAGCCTGATCAGACGCCGGGTTACCCGGCGTCTGATCTGGCTCCAAACTGTTTGTACTGCAAATAACAGTTTTAGCGTAAACGCGTTTATTGGGAAAGAATAACACATTCTCCACTGTAGGTGTTCAAGCGTGTTTCATCTCTTTTTTGACAGGGAACCATATCAACTCTTGAAGTAATTTGAAAGCAATATAATCTTTTAAGTAATCTCGTAGGAGAGTTTGCTCATTGATCTTGATTGAAACACATCGCGATAATGTTAAAGTATTCATTAATCCATCGTTGCAATGTATTTCGTTTCAACTTCAGATATCACATTTATGGCATAAACATTAACAAAGCTACTACTTAAGCATATTTTGAATGAGCCTGTCATTAAAATACATTAGTGTTTAGTCATTTGTTTTAAATGTATGCAATTTGTCTTCCCGGACAATACAGAAATTGATTAACAATAGAATTATGAAAGCATTGAAACCACATTTAATTATGCGGCCTTTTATCTTATGTGTTACATGCTACGAGTAAATTTGTAATAACTGCTTATTCTTTGATGCCGACTCACGAGTTATATTGTTTTAACCCATTCACTGCTGTGACGTCATCAATTCTAAATAATTGTCGTCTGCTTTTATTTCTCAAATCTAATTTTTAGGAGTTTTGATTTAAGAAATATTGAAATGAGTGTCAAACAGTTTGGATCCTGATCAGACGCCGCGTCACACGGCGTCTGATCAGGATCCAAACTGTTTGCAAATAACTATCGTACTCGGGGTAAGGCAGTGAAGGTCTACCAGTATGTTTGTTTGTCTGTCTGTCCACAACTTTAACATTGGCCATACATTTGGAACTACATATAATAGATAATTTGTATTTTGGACGAATACTCACCTTAAGAATCTCTTGAGCTCAGTACAAATTTGGCCATGTCCGACAAAGGTCAAGGTCATTGAATGGTCATTTAGAGTTCAAAAAGGGTCAATTTAACATTGGCCATAGCTCTGGAACTACATGGGATATATTTCATATTTGGCATGTGTACTCAACTTTAGAAGCTCTTGACATCAGTTCAATTTGGGTCATGTCAGACAAAGGACAATTTCATTTAGAGATAAAATAGAGTTAAGGGTGTATCAATGTCATGAATTTAAGAAATTTTCAAAGTACATGAAAACACTTTATGATGGTTTTGTATTGAAGAGCTATTTAAGATGAATGAAAAAATAGAAAAAGTGTAAATTTTGGTGAACAACAGTTGGCTCCATGGCCATGTAAAATTACCCCACACACTTTCTCTTATTTTGTCCCTTTCAAACAGCCCGCTTCAATAAAATCCATTTTAAATGAAAACAAATATGATAAATTGGTTTTGTGCTATTTATTTCCTATCTATTGTAGTATTTCGTCATACAAAAACTAAAACAGGCACCAAATGTGAAATTTATAAAGCTCTAAATATCATCGATATGGTACCTTTTTGTAAATTTTGTAAAATTTTCAACACTGACCTTTCAATTTCTTTTCGTATTTTGAACTGCCTTAGCATTGGCTTTCATTTGGTAGAATATAAGAAAAAGTTTAATACCAGAACTATTTCATTTTCAAACTTTTTTACTTTTTTTTTCATAAAATAAAAAAATCTAATAAAATCATGCCCTATAAAAAGCATATTTTTGATATTCGAGGATCCATATTGTTCAAACCTAGTGTCTGCTTTGTCTAAATTTGGTTTCTATATGTGAAACTACCACCTTAGACATGAAATATATAATGAAAACCCAAAGCACCATGTTTGTTTTGTTTTGAAATAGATTTTACTGAAGCTTGTACTCTGAATGGGTAAAATTTGAGAGGGAAATTCCAAATTTGACATACCTTTTTCAAATCGCTGTAGCTAAAAAATAAAGGACACCACCATATATTGTTTTTTCAATTTTTCCATTCATCATAAATAGCTCTTTCAAAAAAACAATGATAGAAAAAAAGTTTGATACTTTGAAAAAATCGCTTATGGGTTGGATACACCCTTAATTCAACATTAGCCATACATCTGGAACTCTGTTATAGAGACTTTATAGTTGTCATGTGTATTCTACCCAAGAATCTCCCGACCTTAGTACCAGTAAGATCATGTCAGACAAAGTAAATGTCATTGAAATGTCATGGTAAAATCTTGAGTCATAGGGGTTCACAAACACATCTTGTTTCCTTTAAAATTGTGATTGAAGAAATTTCCAATAGGTGCCAAACAGTTAAGATTCTAATCTGCCGTCAACTGTTCCACACTGGCAAAAGCCTGCGAAATTTTTACGGGAAAAGTACAAATTGCTTAACAAACACATAAATAGAGAATAAATACTGTTTAAACTAAATAGAGAGTCGGGTAATAAACTATTTTGTCTAATATCCGTCGTGCGACATCGGGAAATTACAAGACACCACAAAGAAACATAACGCTTAAATTGTATCCTTATAACATTGTAAAATATCGTTATACGCTCAACTGTTGGGAATATTTATTTCGTCTATTATTCGTGATATTACACCGGGGATTGCAAGTCTAAGAGGTAGATAAATTCAGATATTATCCTAGTTTATTACACAACGTTGTTTCTGGTTTGGTACAAGTATTGATCGTTTATATTAGTAGAAGTACAGTCTGTCTTGTTTTAGCTCACCTGAGCAAATGTCTAAATGTAAGCTATTATGATGACCCTGTATCCGTCGTCCGTCGTCATTTACAATTGCTTCAAATTACATCTCTTCCAATACCGCTTGATATATTTCGACCAATTTTACAGGAGTTTTCTTTGGACCAAGCTCTCTTATATGTTTTAAAATAATTAAAAACAATTCAGAACTCCGGGGGTTGTCATGGCAACTGAATTTAAAAAATATGGAATTCTGAAATCTCTTCTTGTCAAAAACTACGTGTACAAGGTCCAGAGATTAGATATTTGGCACATAGCATCATCTACATGTCCTATCAATTTGTTTTTAATTATGTACCTTGGGTCAACCTATCCCCCGGGATAACAGTTTTACAAAGTTATTTAAATTTCAAACGTCTTCTTCTCTGAAATAAATATGGCCAGAGTGTTGATATTTGGCATGGTGACACTTCTATATGTCCTTTACCAATATTGTTGAAACGGCTTCGTTTTGTTGTATATCTAGGTCACTAGAGCTAAAATTATATATTTTTAATGAACACTTAAAACAACCTTCTTGTCTAAAACCCTTGTACACAGAGCTAAGATATTAGACACATAGCATCATCTATAGAGTCTCCGTCAAGATTGTTCAAATTATTACCCGTTGGTAAAAAATGGCCCGCCCCAGGACACAAGTCATTATCTCCAATGTGTGGTATATTCTCAGGTGAGCGAAATATGTCACATGTGCCTCTTGTTGAACTCGTTCGAATTATCGAGTTTCGACCGACATAATACGTTTGCAAGTTCTGTCAATTCAATTTTATCTGAGGCGGTAAACAGCGTTGAGCCTTATCAGACCACAGGTTACCAGGTGTCTGATCCTGATCCTAAATTAACCTTTTCATTCTCAATGACGCGTAAAAGCGCGTTTGCAAACAGTTTGTTCCTGATCAGACGCCGCGTTACGCGGCGTCTGATCAGAACCCACACTGTTTGACACTCTTTTTTGAAATTTCTTCAGTCATACTGCCTTAATTCATAACTTTGAAACGACATTGCAAAAAACAAAATTAAAGCAGATGACAATGAAACGGTGAAGGGGTAAAAATCCCACGAAAGATTTAGACCAAACATGTTTATTGACAAAGAAGAAAAGACAGTGTTTGTAAATTCTTACTGCTCATTTTAATTTGAACGGCAAATCGTTTGGAGCCTGATCAGACGCCAGGTTCCCTGATGTCTTATCTGGCTTGAAACTATTTGCAATGGAAATAAAAGATTAAGCGTAAACGCGTTTACTGGGAAAGAAAAGCGTCTAAGCTGCATGAATATTTCCACACCCATTTAGCTTGTAAAAATTCTTTCTTTCTTAAAAAAAAAAGGATGTTCAAACAGGATTTCCGCCGGCGTTAATTACTCGAGAGAAATTTCGTTTCCATGGAAACATCTTGTATATATTGACAAATAATTTCCACCCTTTAAAAGAAATGCGTTATGTGCCTCTTGATTCTGTATCTAATTCACAAATACATTTCCTGTTTCAAATATTTGTTGCAAATGAGATTCATTAATTCTTATTCTGGTTAAAACTTATCGTCTACAAAACATGTTATTCATTCACCCCTGAAACTTTTAATGGACAATTCCAATTTAAAAATAAGTCTGTCCATGTTTTACGATGTAGGGATGATTTTAACAATATATTTCAAAATGACAAACAGTGTAGACCTTGATCAGAGGGCTCCTGTAGGAGCCCTTAGATCAGGGTATATACTGTTTGCATGGGGCAAGTTTAATCATCACAAGCACAACGTTTGTAAATGACGAGTATACTCGTCGTTAGGGTTAAACGTGTTAAAGTAAGGTTTTAGGTGTACTTAATTAAACCCCTTCACTACCTTTAAACAATTGTCTGCTTTATATTTTTATCACAAATAAGGTATTTCCATTTACAGAGACTGAAAACAAAATGGTGTATTTGAGAAAAAATGAAAATATTCAAGGAGAAGCGAATTCGCTACATTGTCGTGCACATCGTATGAAAAAAAATGTCATCGATATAAAAGAGAAAAAATCCCAGAAATGTTTTATTTTTAGACTGTACCTATCTCGTTTTTCGTAGATATTTGTTTTTATGTTCGCTACATGCAGTTCAAGTATTAGTGTTTTCGTCTGACCTGGCTGATTTATTTATTTTAGATTGGAATCGATAATTTCCGTAAATTAAACTTTAACATCCAGGGATAAGGGGCCCGTCATACGAATCGTCGTTCGACAATAACGGTTGTAAGTCAAAACTTTAAAATACATTTAATTTCTGATTTCTCCACCTAATCCTGGCTTGTGACATCTCTTTGGAATCGTCTTTTACAATCGATTCCAAAGGAATGTAACAAGACAGGTTTAGATGTAGAACTAAACAATGATTGAGAAATTTAGAATCTGACTTATCGTATATAGCTGTATTTGTTGTACGCAATGTACAGTAGTGAATACGTTATTCTTAATAAACTGTACAACATATACACTGTTGAAATTTCTTACTATCTATTCAACTGACTTGCAACATTTTGGACCCTGATCAGACATCGGGTTATCCGGCGTCAGTTCTGGCTCCAAATTGTTTGCGATGGAAATAATAGTTTTAGAGTAAACGCATTCATTTTGGAAATAGATAACGTATTAGCGCAGTGGTTTCATGCTGCACGAGGATTATGCTTATCTGACATACAAAAAATGTACGAATATACATCCCATGTATTCGGTGTCACATTACTTCATATATTTACAATTATAAACTGTTCTGTTCTAAAAAATAAATCGGCCTGGTCAGACAATGTGGACAATAAGATAAACACAGACCGTCAGATAAGAGCGGATCGGCCGATGAGTTTGTACGATTCTTTTAAAACACTTTACCTGATGGAGACGTCTTTTAGCGCATTCAATTCATTCCTCCGCCAAAGAAAATAGTTTAAATTTATACAGTCATGAACATGTACAATAAGAAATATTACCTTTTTACTAGCAGATAGTAGCTTAAGCTGCTTCACTTCCAACCTCCTCTAATCTAGAAATTGGTTATGGTGTAAAGGGTAGATCGCTTATGTTTTGCCTTCTAAGCACAGGTTCGATCCTCGTCAATCACAATTTATTTTCTTTAAAATGTACAGTACTCCCTCCCTACAACGACATTCCGTACAACGATTCCCTCCTTTCAACGATGCATGCCGCTGTTTCCAAAACAAGACAATAATGTCCATTCGTTTCACGGCTGAAATATCGTATTCTCAAAATTGCCGTATGCAGTTCTCAGTCACTTATTTGACATATTTACAAACAACTTGAATCCATATCAAACATCGGTATTCGGCGAACAACACACACAAGCGTTGCCTCCCATTAGGTGTTTGTAATATATGAAAAGGAGAACAATTTATATATATTTTAAACCAAAACGTGTTTTCTTACATGTATCCTAATATTTATATGTGAAAGTGTATGCATTGTCAGCTCTGGAAGTATTTATATTGAAATAAAATACAGTTTAAAACTAATGAATCAATGAAACTATGGTAGATGCTTACCCCCCCCCCCCCCCCCACCCCCTCCAAGAAGGAAACACTTCCAATTATACAGTCATGAATAATTAAGTATCATGGGGACTATTTTTTTTTATTCTAGCAGGTGGTAGCTTAAAGCATGCTGAACGTAAAGTAGAATGCATAATAAGTGAGTGTCAAAGAGGATCTTGATCTTGATTATTCACCGCGTCTGATCTAGATCCAAACTGATGGCTCTTGTTAACGTAACAACACTTGGAAGCAAACGAGTTAACCATTTCATGAACAAATGTATCGTAATATTTTTACCCCCCCCCCCCTTCACCACCAAATTGTCGTCCACATCAATATTGTTGTCTGCTATATCGTTTCAAAGGTACATGTAAGGTTAATGGCAGTACGCTCGTATAACTGACGTTTTTTCAAAACAATTGGCAACCAGTTACGCGTCGTCTGATCAGGACAAAAAAAATGTTCGCAAATGCGCTTTATGACGCCATTGAGAGTGAAATTGTGAATATTTCGACAAAAAACACATATCACCGAAATCAGATTATTTCTTGAAAGGACTAATTCGATATCAGATTATGCTTTTACTATAATGATTCAATGTTAATGTCTTCTATTTCTTTCAAATTATTCCCTCAAACATGAATATAAATGAAGATAAATGTGCAATCATTAGCAGAGGTGATGTCGTTTGATATCAATACCAACCCCCTAATTACCTTTCCCTAAATGAAATGGTAATGTCGGACAGGCGTTATTCGTTCCCGTTCACTTTCAATTATCAATTTACTTTATTACACTCAGTTAATGTTGAAACTAAGATAAGTGTAAAATCCAGTGCAATTATCTCTGGAAAATGACATCTTTTTTAAATTGATCTATTTTTATCTAAATGGCATACAGTTTGGAGTCTGATCAGCCGCCAAATTACTCGGTGTCGTAAAGTGGAGAAAGGTTATTCTTTCCCATTAAACGCGATTACGCTGATACTATGATTTCCATTGCAAACAGTTAGGAGCCAGATCAGACGCCGGGACACCCGGCGTCTGATCAGGCTCCAAACTGTTTGCAACTCAGTTTAAAACGAGTCGTCAAAATTGTAAAAAAGTTGTCATTTTACCTATTTTAATGCAATGCGTTTCATTTGCGTTTCTGGCTGAATCTGGGTCCATTCTGTTTGCAATGGACATAATTGCTTGTTCGGCTTACTGACATTGCAACACAAGTATGGTTATTTAGTACCGGTAAACACACATGTACAGTGGAGAAAACGTTATTCTTTCCCAATAAACGCGTTTACGCTTAAACTATTTCTTCTGTTGCAAACAGTTTGGAGCCAGATCAGACGCCGGGTAACCCGGCGTCTGATCAGGCTCCAAACTATTTGCCACTAAGATAAACATTATTCGTCAGAATTGTCCAAAAGTTGTATTTTTCTACGTTTAAGTGCTTTGCGTTTGCGTTTCGTTTGCGTTTAAACGGGAAAGAATAACAGATTCTCCACTGTATGTGACTATTTAAGTGTCACTGTTTAATGGAGTCTTACCATTCTGAAAGTTTGGCAAATGGAAGTATGCTATCATACTGGGGGAGGGGAAAGGGGAGGGGCGGGATTACGAAACTAATTATTTGTCACAAATGCGTTTATTGAAACAGAAAAACGCCATGTACACGGTTTTGCAAATACGGCGCTCCCTGTCTACAACGTCACCCTTTGGGAGACAAACATTGTGTGCGGTGTTCGGAGGGAGTCGTAAAAGGGAGGGAAATTGTTTTACATTTGCAAACAGCTTGAATCAAGAACAGACGTCGCGTTATGCGGCGTTTAATATGGATGGATGTCACTTGTCATTAAGGTTTTCTATCAAAATGTCCATTATGTAACTTTGAGAAAAACAGCAGACGACAATTTTAAGCCGACGTTATTACAGCAGTAAAAAATTAAAACATATTTGTCCTGATTAGGGAACTGCGGCAAGGGTCGTTGTAAGGATGGAGTCGTTGTTGGGAGGGCCGTCGTAGGGAGGGAACACTGTAGTTTTAATCCTGATAAGACGCGGAGTACAGTGGAGACGTTATTCACACCCGCTCAAAAGCAAACGAAACGCAAACGTATTACAATAAAATGTAGAAAATGAAAATTGTTTGAAAGACTTAAATGTTAATTTTAATCTGAAAGGCTAACCGTTTTGTCAGGCGCCGGATTACCCGGTGTCACATCTGGTTTCAAACTACAGTCCAACTTCGATATCTGGAACTCGCTTAACTCGAAATATCCGATAGTTCGACACATGAACTGTATTAGTTCATACTCGGTTAAGTCCAAAGTACCCATATTTCAAAGTTAAAACGTGGCTTAGTCGGGTATGTTCGACAAAACCGACTTCGAGATATCGAAGTTCGACTGTATTTGCAATGGAAAATAATTTATTTAGCGTGAACGAGTAAATTGGATACAACAATCTTTTCTCCTGAAACCAAAAATACCTGGAATAACACTTCAAAAACAAACAGCATGCGACATTTGTTGAAGACGACGATACCCTGATAGTGAAGAGATTAATATTCATTACCAAGAAAAGAAAATGTTGTATTTCTAAGAGAACGTTAAAATTTCAAAACCCTTTGTCTGTAAGATACCTTCGTCATTAACTCGAATAATTGCCATTTGGAATTGTAACGATCAGTAAAAACTGTGACAACTGATATAATGGGTACTGTCAGACTCCTGCAAATGATTAAGTCGCAATTATTTCAAACCCTTATCATGCTGAATTGTCATCTGCTTCAAATATATCGTCTGCCAAAACGAACCACACTCAGATTGTATACTTACCGTAGTCATTGGACGGAAAGTTGAAATTGATTGTTAAATAGATTGGATCGAGATCAGACGCCGCGAGACGCGGCGTCTGATCTCGATACAATCTGTTTGCAAATATTAGCCAAAAGCCATTAGTATGGTACGGGTAAAATTGCAGTGGAAGCTTGCTCCTCGCAAAGAGTAAATTAAAAATGATGTCATGTCTAATATAATGCACTACAGAAGAAATGAGCAGATTAGTTGAACTGGAATGATTGTTCAACGTTACCGATACCTGTGATGAGTTCAGTAAAGAAAGCGATGTCCATCGATGGCTCTCGATTTCGAGTTGGCTACCGGTCTGAAATACAGTGGAGAAAACGTAACTCGGTCGTTCAAACGCAAACGCATTGCAATGAAATATTTGACCTCTTAATAACCGTGACCTTTGTTAGTCATAACCATGTTGTACCAAGCTCAAGAAACTCTTGAGTTGAGTATACATTCCAAATATAAAGTCTGTGTCACATGCAACTCAAAGGCTATGGCCAATGGTTAATTCACACGGGTTAACCTCTAAGGGACCTTGACATATGTCCGACTTGACCCAAATTGTACTGAGCCCAAAAGCATTATGTTTTAAGTGAACATTACAAATATAAAGTCTCTATCCGATGTAGTTCCAGAGTTGTGGACAATGGTAAGTTGTTGAAGACGGACAAACAAACAGACTAACAGGCAGTCCAAAAGCAATATGCTACCGACTAAGTAGTGCGGGGCATAAAAATACCGACACACCGTTACTTTTCATTAAGGGTGCATCAATGTCATAAGCCAATTTTTAAAAGTATTAAACTTTTTTTCTAACATTGTTTTTTTGGAAGAGCTGTTTATGATGAATGAAAAAATGAAGAAAAATATATATGGTGGTGTCCTTTTTTTTGAGCTACAGCGATTTGAAAAAGGTATGTCAAATGTTGACGTTTTTTTTCAAATTTTACCCATTCAGAGTACAAGCTTCAGTAAAATTTATTTCAAAACAAAACAAACATGATAATTTGGGTTTTCATTATTTATTTCATGTCTATGGTGGTATATTCACATATAGAAACCAAATTTAGACAAAGCAGGCACCAGATTTGAACAATATGGATCCTTGAATATAAAAAATATGCTTTGTATAGGGCATGATTTTATTAGATTTTTTATTTTATGAAAAAAATTAAAAAAGTTTGAAAATGAAATAGTTCTAGTATTTAACTTTTTTTTATATTCTACCAGATGAAAGCCCATGCTAAGGCAGTTCAAAATATGAAAAGAAATTGAAAGGTCAGTGTTGAAAAGTTTGATTTATTAAAGTAAACAGAGTTATCTCCCCTTACAAAATTTACTAAAAAGTACCATATCGATGCTATTTAGAGCTTTATAAATTTCACATTTGGTGCCATTTTTTTCTTAAATTAGTTTTTGGATGAACAAATACTACCATAGATAGGAAATAAATAACACAAAACCAAATTATCATATTTGTTTTCATTTAAAATGGATTTTATTGAAGCAGGCTGTTTGAAAAGGACAAAATAGGAGGAAGTGGGTGGGGTAAATTTTACATGGCCGTAGAGCCAACTGTTGTTCACCAAAATGTACACTTTTACTATTTTTTCATTCATCTTAAATAGCTCTTCAATACAAAACCATCATAGAGTGTTTCATATACTTTGAAAATTTCCCAAAGTCATGACATTGATACACCCTTAAATTCCTTAAGGAAACGTATACCGTCTGCAAGCACGGTCGCAAAACATATGCGACTTTAAGCTTTAAAAAAACACAACTTTATTACTAATCATTGTCATATTTAACCCTATCTTTATAGTATGAATCATATGTAAATATATTAAGCGCGTGTCATCAAAACGATTAGTTTTTCCTTCTTGTTTCAACGCAAATGTCAAATCCCTGCTCACCGACATTATCTGTATGTGCCTGACCTAATAATCGAAGTTATATTAGGCGCATTCTGGTTTACGTATATCCTTTTATAAGCTACAATCTGCTAGAATATAGAAACTAATATAGGCCGATTTGTTTCACCTGGCAGGGCGGAGTTAACCTTTGGCAAACATAAACTAATTTGCATTTGATTTTAGGGGTGACAGGTATAGTTCCGTATTATATCGTTATTGTCCGATACTTTCAACATGGAGAAACACAACGTATGCGCGCATCCATATCCATGTATAACGGTATTTACACTGTTTTATCTCTACAACAACACCCAAATGGGAGACACTGATTGCGTGTGTTGTTCGGAGGCATTTATTATAGGGAGAGAAAATTAAGGCTTGGCACTCGTCATTATATTCTTCTATCAAAATGTATACTTATATGTAACTTTGACAAAACCCAGCAGACGACACATTGAAGCAGATGATATTTTTGCAGCCACCATGGAAGTATTGGACGTAAATGTCTTGTTTAGGGAACTGCGGCAATGGTCGTAAGGCGGGAGTCGTTGTAAGGAGGGCCGTTGTAGGGAGGGAGCACTGTATTTTCTGTTTTGAAGGACTAAGTTTAAGTACCGACTTTTCAAATCCATTGAATTCTACATTTTAATGTTCTTAGAGATGTTACAATGGGTACAAACATTGTTTTACCAACAAATAACATCTCTAAGAACATTACAATGTACAATTCAATGGATTTGAAAGTTTGGGTGAATTCTCAGAAATTTCACACTTTGATAATGTCCTTGTGTTTCGCCTACAGGACCTGGACAATTGTAACATTTTTATAATCTGTAAAGTAAACCTTTGACCAAAGCATCTCGAAATTTTGAGGAAATCGAACAAAAATGTTCGAAGTTATGTGATGAGAAGTGATAGTGTGAATGCATTGGTACAGTACTGAACCTTATTAAATTAACATTTTTTGCGATTCGCTTATAAATTCGCTTGCGATTCAAAATAGTAACTTTACCCATTGGGCAAGTTTGCCTGAATGGTGTATCTCACAAATATTCGCAAATATGCCATCGTTAATTTTTTCGATTCCTTTTTTGTCACAGCCGCTTCGGAAAAATCGCGTAAAAATATCCAAGAGTAAGATTCGCCTTTTGAAGCACCCGATTCGATGGCAATTCAATGACAATTTGCTTGCGATTATCAATTTAATTTAATAAGGTTCAGTATTCTACCTATGAATATTTTACCCTTCGTGCTTAGCAAACTTTGAGTAGTTATACAGTCATAAAACTATTTGGTAAGTCAATATATTTTTGAGAAATAAAAATAGACGACACTTGTTTAAAGCAGATGACGTCATGACAGTGGATAATGACGTCCCGATAGTGAACAGTGAATGATGACGTCATGATAGTGATGGATGACGTCATGGCAGTTAATAAGTACGTCATGACAGTGAAGGGCGACGTCATTGCAGTGAAGGATGACGGTATGGCAGTGAAGGGGTTAAACGAGCTCGAAGTGTCGCTATTACATGCACACATGTAGACTGTAAACAGCTTGTTTCATTTTGGAAAACTAAGCTATTCTGCCTGAATATTTGAGAATGTTGATTCGATAAAGACGACTGGGACTCATAAAATGTAAACGAGGCTAGAATATGTCACTATCTCCAGTTATGGTTCCTATGGGATACTAACTTGATACAAATACTTCATGGTTGTATGTGACACAGAGCTGCAAGTTCTCCGGATTTTTCCTAAATCTTCGGATTTATTTTCTAGTAAATTATAGCTTAAAGCAGGCTTAAGGCACATTCTGCTTTACTTCCAGTCTTCTTTAAGCAGCCACTAGCCAAAAAAACTAGAAACAGGCGATGGGGTAAAGGTACGGTTCGTACAATCGCTCTTGAAAAATGCAAATTTTGAAATCTTAGTATTTTTCATGTCAACTTATGGTAGCCCTGGTGACACCAGACAGGATTTGAAACGTAAATACAGTGGACATTTATATCTCAAACTCACTTTAAAATGTTTCAAATCCTATCAAATACATTTTAAAATAAATATTGTTCTCATATTGTTTACTATTAGTAAACTCCTGGTTTTCTCCCTTCATTCCATACCTCTGTTGTGCTTTGAAAGATTTGCATTTATAGATGGGTTAATAATAATCATTTGCTATTACCAGTGCCAGGGTAAACAATGACTAATGAAAGGGTCGTAACAAATATTTTTGGAACTTGTGGCCCAACCCCATTTCCATGATGAGCAGATATTATTGCAGCAGTACATATAAATACGAAAGACTAAAGCAGGAAACGCAACACAAACAATACACCCACCTCTCAAGCAGAGCGTTAGACAAAATTGCCCTGCTTTGGGAAATGCGACAAGAGTCGCTGTAAGGAGGGAGTCGTTGTTGGGGCCGTAGTAGGGCGGGGCGCTGTAACTGCTTTACGTTTGTAAAGGGAAACATTGAAGGTGGGGACATTCAGTTTTACAATATATTTCTCCCGCTTTACAACGGCCCTCCGAACAACGACTCCCTCCTTATAACGACATTTGCCGCTGTTCCCAAGAAAATTATTCCAAATACTTGCACTCATGCATTATCGTCTACTTAAAATTATTGTCTGCTGTTTTTCTTACATAAATGACATTTTGACAGAAATAAACATAATGGCGAGTGACAAACAGCCTGCATCCATTAAGAGCCAACTGGTCTGGGTCTATAGACTCACTTAAAATACAAAATGTTAATGAACAAAACTTCGCTTATTGAAAACAAATTACGGCGAGTATTCCTTTTGTGCAAATCAAATCATTTTCGATATTGCAAACACATTTGTTGTTTTACATGCTTGTAGCAGCCCAGTACTCCTCTCAACCCATTACTCCATAAATACGCCTTTTTACGCATTTAATTGATTCCAACATTGAAGAAAAAAGATCCTTTTTAAAAGTCATGAATATGTGCCATAAGCAATATGTCCTATACTTTAGAAGATGCAAGCTTAAAACAGGCCGAAAGTAAAGCAGAATGTGCCTTAAGGCACATTCTGCTTTACTTTCAACCTGCTTTTAATGGTCAAATGTCTTCAAAACTAGAAACAGCCCATGGGGTAATGGGTTAAAGCATTTTGTAACAGTTGAATTTAACTCTTTCACTGCCAAAGGTGCCAAAAGGGGACTTTGCAAACAATTTATTTGGATCCTGTTTGACACTCGTATCGATAGCACTTCAGTCAAATTTCCTATATTTGATATGAAAAACTATTGCAGACGACAGTATCAATGCAGACATTAATTTGACGACGAGACGGTTGACGCAGACGATAAAACTTTGCAGTGAGAGAGTGAAGAACCGTAATACTATTTTCTCCAAACACCCCGCGAAAAAAAGGAAATGTTCAACCTTAAATTGATTGGCTTCTCGAATGTTGTCTGTATTTCAACTAGCGCTAATGTATTTCGATTAACCAAGGAGGATACGTACAGTGGAGAAAACGTTATTCTTTCCCAATAAACGCGTTTACGCTAAAACTATTTTTTCTATTGCAAACAGTTTGGAGCCAGATCAGACGCCGGTTCCAAACCAGATCAGACGCCGGGTAACCCGGCGTCTGATCAGGCTCCAAACTGTTTGCCACCAAGATAAACAAGAATTATCAGAATTGTCCAAAAGTTGTTCTCTTCTACGTTTTAGTGTTTTGCGTTTGCGAACGTTTGCGTTTAAACGGGAAAGAATAACAGATTCTCCACTGTATTAGGCGCCCAGTTCACGATGTCTGATTTGTATGCATCAACTATTTTACTACCAATGGCGCCAAACGGTGACTTTACAGTTTGAATCCTGATCAGACGCTGCGTAACGCGGCGTCTGGTCAGGATCCTAAATGTTTGACACTCGTATTGATATTTCTTCAGTCAAACCAGCCCTAAAGGTGATTTTAAAATTACTGCAGACGACACTATCAATGCAGACGGTAGTTTGGCGGTAAGAGGGTTAAAGCAGCCTATAAAATGTGGCAGGGAAAGGGTTAATCACGGTGTGCAAGAGGTTGATTTACAGTAGAGAAGTTATTATTTCCCGATAAACGCGTTAATGCTAAACGTATTATTTCAATTGCAAAGAGTTTCGAGCCATATCAGACGCAGAGTAACCGAATTATTTGCAACTCAGATGAAAATAAACCATCGGAATTGCCAAAAAGGCTCTCATTTTCTACCTGTTACTGCAATGCGTTTGCGTTTAGTTTGCGTTTAAACGGGAAAGAAAGTCTTCACTGTATTACGATTTTCATTTTCGAAATAACGAATTCATTTCGCTTCGGTAAACATTTAACTAATTTGTAAAGATTAATATATACACTACTTCCATAGCGTTAGCTTCAATCCTGTAGTCTAGTTCTACATGTAATTTTGAAGATAGGTTGGAAGGCGAATTATGATTTACTTTCATTCAGTTTCACTTTCATTAAAGACATTACTTGACATAGCTTGGGTGGTTAAACCTAGTCAGTTCAATCTTGTGCAATCCGTGGTTTTGTCTGTGCAAAGAACCATTGAAGCGTCTCATATGAGGCCCGTACATTCTATTTGATAGTTTGGTCGGTAAATCCCCTGCATCAGTTGAGTATGTCATGACCTCTCTAGAAAACATGAGATTGTTGTGCACACTTGTTTAATGATTTACAGTTACTTTCACGCCTAGCGAGAACAATTTGGGGTGGGGTTATTGAATGGACCGGTGTAATGTATTTAAGGTTTAAGCTTCCCTCTGTTAGGATATAGAAACTATTTCATATGCTAAATATTCATGACTGTATGAATTGGAACTATTTTCTTCAGGGGTGAAATACGTTAAAGGCGTGAAAGGGCGTAACGTGTTTTTCGAGGCTATCGTGTCAGAAGGGATTTTTAAAAAGGATCGGCCGTTTCGTCAATGAATGCTAAACCTAGACGTCCGATTAGTTGAACTTGAGTTTTAAAAGGGCTGCACATAGAAAAGCGGTTGGAATAGTTTAATTTACCCCTTTGTTTAATAGGCTGTTTAGACATCGATGTTAATAAAAGGGACTGCACAAGGAGCTAACAGAAACTCCAAAAACAATCGCCAAAATATTAGAGTTTGCTTCGTACATGTAATTGATACCTAAAGATATATATCGACGCACGGTTCGAATAGCAACACGATGCTGACAGCTTAATATCAACTTATTTATATAGTATTACATGTATGCATTGATTATTTCTAGATCTAGTGGAATTCTCTTTATAGAAATGGGACCAGATTAATACATTACATGTAACTAAAGTCAAAAGTATGGGCTACATGTACATGTAAACGTATTGGTTGAAAAATAGTCAACAATAAAGTGTATTCACAAGAGCAAAGTCGACAAGGATATGCATATAAAAGCGGATAAAATGGCCGAACTTAACTCTGTCAACACTACAGTGGAGAATCTGTTATTCTTTCCCGTTTATGCTTACGCATGCGGAAACGAAACGCAAACGAAACGATAAACGCGTTTTGCGTTTATAAGTGAGTTTTGCGTTTACAAACGCGTTTATAAGCGGATTTTTGCGTTTCATTCGGCATACCTTTGTTTTTATCGAGACCGATCAATTATACGAATGAAAAAAAACCCGAAAGGTATTTAAAGAATTACACTGGGTTTATAGTATCTTCTTATGGCTACATGTATGCTTAGATTAAACTGTAAGTGATTGGAGATACATATCCTTTATACACAGTTTGACAGGGTGTATGTATTTCTAATTGGTGATTGCCTGAGGCCTTTCACTGAGATACCTGCTGTGTATAAGTCAGGCTTTACTATCTCCCATATATGGTGATGCTGATGCAATCACCAATAATTGACATTCCGGTCATGCTAAGTAACTCGGCGTTTGATCTGGATCGAATCATTGATGCAGACAAGAAACTGAGTAGATCCAAGCATTGGTTCAGGTCAAATGATTAGTACATCGGCGTCTGATCTGGCTCAAATCAATGATACTGATTGAAAATCTGCCCTTTTGTAAATTGCATCACTTAAACAGTTAGTCAATATATTAAGATAAATACTGTTCTTCATCTACGCAAAATGCATTTCTCAATATCGCTCACTTTATTGCGATCTTTGAAAACATTTTCTATGTACATGTAGATGAGACGCCGATAAGTTCGCCATATAATCAAGATCTAAACTGATGTACATTAACGAACGAATAAATATTTTGATAAAATATCAGACAGATTGGATCTCCGTCATAATGCTGAGTGGCTCGGCGTTCCAACGAGATCTTAATTGTTAAATATTTGTTATATTAATTAACTCCGTTTTGATATTTATGCAAACGGGTTGAATCTGCGCCTGGCTGTTTTAATTTTCAATTACCCTGGAGGAGTTACGGGTTAAATTAGTAAAACGTTAGATCTGCATTACACCAGGATCCAAACTGACAGCTTTGATCAAGTCAAATTAGATCTATTTTATATGATAGTTTTACACTAGCAGTTTGGCTGTAGTTGAGACGTCAAATAGCTCAGTTCTCATTTTTACAATTTGGATCTAGATGAGATGCCGTTTTGGGACTGTAAAGGTAATTTTACTTTGATTATAAAGTTTAATAGTAAAGCTGTTGACACAGGCTCGCAGACTTGATTTGCTACCCCTAATTACGATTATTCTTACTTTTGATAAGCCGAAGTTTTATTACCCCGTATCCGGTTGATGACGCAACGAGCTGTCACATGAGGAGCAATTATCGAGCCCTTGCTGTCGGATCATGTAGTTATACTTTAGTAAAGATAGATAAGAGAGTAGAGTGGTAATGTACTAAGTGATTATTGGTGTGATATGTAAATTACCGATGTATTGTACGCTGAAGAGAAATAAATAAATATAATCTTTATTTACATCTCATTAAAACATGTGATTTAATGATTCTTTTGGATATATTTGACCCGACACGACCAGGTAGGTGTGTAGATGACATTGTGTTATTTTTTTAAGTATATTCATTTGTTGTAAGAATGGACCTAACGGGGTCTAAACAGTTTTTATTCCATTTATAGAATTTAGGACACATTAATGAGTGGATTAACAACATAACTATATGGAACATTCGCGAATTTTAAGGATATATTTATGGAATTTCGCATAAATATGTGTGTGAATAGATATAAGAGAACTTCAAGTGCTCGTGCTTAGTGTCAAAAAGTGCATATCCTGATCAGTACGTCTTATAAGCTGCAGATCCATTGGAATGAAACTGCTCATTATTAATCAACTAATGTAGATCCAGACCAGCCTGTGCAACAGACACAATACAGATCAGACTGTGACCGAAGTCACATCACACACTCATCTCGGCCTTACACTTCAATCAAATGCGGGATGGTCTTCACATATTGAAAACATTTACACAACAGCTTGCAATCGTTTAAATATACTACGAATGTTAAAATATGCCGTTGACCGTAAATCTCTAATTCGCCTATACCTATCGTTCATTAGACCTGTCTTAGAATATGCTGACTCGGTATGGGATAACTGTACACAATATGAATCTGACTTGCTCGAACGTGTCCAAATTGAGGCAGCACGCTTAATCACGGGTCTTCGTCGCAATTCATCTCGATCTGCATTGTACAAAGAGTTAGGTATTCAAACTCTGCAGACACGACGAACTAATCACAAACTTGTTACTATTTACAAAATGTTAAATGGTTTATGTCCACAATTTTTGATAGACCTAATAATACCATATTTACCAAATGAAACTAATTATAACCTTCGATCTCAAGGACAAACACTGCGTATACCCCGTTGTCGAACCACATCATATTATAACAGTTTTCTTCCCAGTACAATAAAGGCATGGAACCTGCTCCCTCCAAATATTAAGTCATCAGCCTCCATCGAACAATTCAAAACGGCATTAGAGCGACATTTCAATAAAATAACACCTCCTTATTATTACAATCTTGGTGACCGGAAAGGAAATATTACCCTATGTCAACTAAGAAATGAAGCCAGTAACCTAAACGAGCATTTATTCAACCATTTTGTATCCGATTCAAAAGAGTGTCCTTATTGTTTTCACGAATGTGAAAATAATCAACATTTCTTCTTTGACTGTCCAACCTACCTTATGCACAGACAGATAATGCTAAACTTACTAGCTAACATAAATGGATTAGAGATTATATCTCTGGAAATTCTTTTACATGGACTCCCAGACTTGAGCAAATTAGACAATGAGAGGTTAAATAGCGCCGTTGTGGATTACATCAATGCGACCAAGAGATTTGAGTGACAATTTTAGCTGCTTCTCATTTATTTCTTTTTTCTTCTTTTTCATTTTTTCTCATTCCCTACTCTGTTAATTTTCTTCTGATAACTTCTTCATAAATGTATACCGAACATATAGAAACTACAGTAGCTCTTGTATTAAGTAGAATGGCGACTACTTAATATACATGGTTGCTTTGTGCTAGACGTGTGCTAGTCGAAGGGCTACAGTACTGTTTGCTTCTTCTATACTGCTTTATTGCCAGCATAGAGTGGTCGTCTGTACTAACTGCTTAATACAAGAGTTACTGTAGCATATAATATGAACTTCCAAATGATATTGAGTTATACTCATATATTAAATATTTTGTACTATGATAAAAAATTCTTAGTAAATAAAGTCGGACTTCGATATTTCGAACCCGCTTAACTCGAATTTCCTCTTACTTATACAATTAAATAACAGAACAACTATCAGGCTTGGATCCAACATGTAACCTAGCCGTGCTTCGGCTTTAGATAGAAATGTATTCGAGTTGGGCGAGTTTACGATATCGAACCGCAACTGTAGTTAGATACAAATTTTACTTGATTACAAGTATCTTTATACACGTACATGTACTTACAATAATTTATAAGTTCGACTCATATATGTATATGTATAACACTGTTCATACCTTGATTGTACTTGGAGAGGACTCACATAGGCTTTGCCTGTTGTCCAATCCTTTTCTTCTGAATAAAATATTGTTTAAACTAAACTAGACTGTGCACAATTTGATCATAGTAGCTCGGCATCTGATCTTGATCCCAATATTAATGCGTAGCAGATGCTCAGTAATGTAACGGTTGATCTGGGTCCAAGCATTTAACAAATATTTCGGTTGGAACAAAAAGCACCACCATATTTTTAAACGAAATACAGATCGTCGAATTTAACGATCTACTGAGATATATCGCTTTACAAAACACAATCCGCACAACTTATAACTAGATATAAGACTTTTTATGGTACAGAATGAGAAAGTACCATTATTACGTTGTTTAAACATCAAATATAGCCTGCGCAGCGATAAATTCACTATTGACTTATAAGTGCGTTTAAACGCACTTACAAACGCACTTATAAGTCAATAGATAAACGCGTTTCAAACGCGTTTAAAACGCACTAAGTGGGAAAGAATAACAGTTTCTCCACTGTAAGTACATTGTATATCTAGTAGGTTTTTAGGTTCCATTGTGGATCGTCATAGTAACAAAACATGAACCAGTCTACAATGTACTAGGAATTCAAGGTAATTTAGTAAATGCTGGTCTAAATTAGCAAATCGTGTAGACCTAGATCAGAGAGCTCCTACATGTATATGCAACAATAATAAGTATTTTAACAGGTCCATGGTATTAAAGTTAATATGACAAAATCGTATATATAAAACACATTGGTTGAATGCGCAAAGTAATTTAGATATATTTCAATACAGCTATCAGGTTTCGTGAATAAGGGTCAACAATAACAACAAAGACCTTTTTGCCAACATAACTTCTTTATCATGCAGAAAATGCTTGTGAATTATGATTTGTTTTCAAATTGAGCAAAAACATGTTTTTCATTGAAATAATGCTATGTAACAGGTGAATACGAAACACAACCATTGTATTGCACAACAAACATCCAGAGTGGAGAAAATACATTATTCTGACGTCATTGATGACGTAATGTAGTGGGATGACGTTATTCTTTCCCGTTTCTACCAAAACGAAACACAAACTCAACACATTATAATTTAGAAAAAGGAATATGTTTGACATAACTCACTATTTATTTTAGTCCGAGTGACAAACAGTTTGGAGCCTGATCAGATGCCGGGTTATCCGGCGTCTGATCTTGCTCCAAACTGTTTGCAGTGGAAATAATAATTTGAGCGTAAACGCATTTATATGGAAAGAATAACGTCTTACTTCTCCACTGTATTGCGCAACAAACATACTTGTTTAAAACCCTCGGTGCAATAAGATAATTTTGGCGAAATTTGTTTAAATACAGACCGTTAAACGTTATTCTTCCCCAACAATTCCATGTATACCCAAACGCATACACATCGTAAACTGTGTTGATCCATACCAGACGCCGAGTTACTCAGCCTCTGAGAATCCAAACTATGCGGCTCAAGGATTTAAAAACATCGTCAGCAGTTTTAAATTATAAATTTCCATCTATTTCTATCTATTTCATGTTTACGGTGTTTCGTTTAAACGGGAAAGAATAAGGTTTACCTCCACTGTAATAGGTGCGAGACAAAAATGGCAGAAACTATAACAAGTAAAGTCATACAGATACTTAAATAATCTTGAAAGACAAAAGCGTAATACGTACATACTAACTATTTCACTGCCATTATGACGTAATGGCTACTATTTCACTGCCATTATGACGTAATGGCTTCTATTTCACTGCCGTTATGACGTAATGGCTACTATTTCACTGCCATTATGACGTAATGGCTTCTATTTCACTGCCGTTATGACGTAATTGCTACTATTTCACTGCCTTTATGACGTAATGGCTACTATTTCACTGCCGTTATGACGTAATGGCTACTATTTCACTGTCATTATGACGTAAAGTCACTTCTACCAGTCGCCGACATATCGGCTGCTGTTATTTTTCGTCTGCTGTTATTTATAAAATTTGGAATTTATGCATTTCCGACTTAAGAAACATATTGATACATGACTGTCAAACAGTTTTGATTCTGATAAGATCCAAACTGCTAATTGACAGATTTGGCAGTGAAAATGTGAAAATGCATTCGTTCAGTGGAGAAAACGTTATTCTTTCCCATTTAAGCGCAATCAGAATGCAAATGCATCGCAATAAAATATGGAAAATTACAACCTTTTGACAAGTCATGTTAATTTGGATGGCAAACAGTGTGAAGCCTGATCAGGCATCGAGTTACCCGGCGACTGATATGGCTCCAAACTGTTGCAATGGAAACAAAAGTTTAAGCGTAAACACGTGTATCGGGCAAGAATAACGTCTTCTTTGCTGTTTAATAACCCCTTCACTGCCTTACCCCGAGTACAAAGGTTATTTGAAAACAGTTTGGATCCTGATCAGACGCCGCGTGACGCGGCGTCTGATCAGGATCCGAACTGTTTGACTTTCAGTTTAATATTTCTAAAGTCAGAATACCTGAATTTTAAATTTTGAAATAAAAAGCAGACGACACATGTTTAAAGACGATGACGTCATGGCAACGAAGAGGTTAAATGTCTGTATCACTGTTTACTGGTAAAGCTAGTGTGAGATTGTACCAAATTACTTTCTCTCTCAAGACCCTTAATACAATTTATTAAAAACATTTTTCGCAAGAACAAATGGACATTCAACAAACATATGCATCCAGTGGTGAAAACGTTATTCTTTCCAGATTTAAACGCGTTTAGGGTAAACAAATAATGCCTATTGCAAACTGTTTGCAGCCAGATTAGTCGCCAGGTAACCCGGTGTCTGATCAGAATCCGAAATATTTGCTATTCAGACTAAAACTAATATTCAATATTTTGACAAAGTGGTAATTTTCTACATTTTATTTCAATGTATTTTCAGGAACGAATAGCGACTCCTCCACTGTACATGTGAAATAAAAGCAAACAATAAGAACTGTACAGTGGAGAATCTGTTATTCGTTCCCGTTTAAACGCAAACGTACGCAAACGCAAAGCACTAAAACGTAGAAAAGAACAACTTTTGGACAATTCTGATAATTCTTGTTTATCTTGGTGGCAAACAGTTTAGAGCCTGATCAGACGCCGGGTTACCCGGCGTCTGATCTGGCTCCAAACTGTTTGCACTGCAAATAATAGTTTTAGCGTAAACGCGTTTATTGGGAAAGAATAACAGATTCTCCACTGTACCTCCCAGTATTATAATTCGCCTTTTTTCTACCACAAAATGATTCACTTTAAAAGTTGAAAACTACTTTTTAATAAAAGAGACTAGAAACTGTGAATAGAAAGGTTTTAATCGGATACAGAAGCCGAAATTTGCTTAGTCACGATAAACGATTGCAGTTGAAAAGACATTATTCTTTCCAATTTAAACGCAAACGAATTTCAAACGCATTGCAATAAAATGCAGAAAATGACACAGTTATGGAAATTTTGTCTATTCATTTTTATCAGAGTGGCAAATAGTTTGGACCCTGATTAGACACCGGGTTACATGGCGTCTGATCTGAATACATATCGTTTGCAACGGAAATAGAGTTATCGTTAATTCGTTTATTGAGAAGAAAAACGTATTTTCCATTGTAATTCACTTTATGTTGATTTTCGACTTCTGAAAAAAAGTGCTGTGATTAGAAAATATTCGACAAAAAAAGGGTTTTTTTTAAACAAAAGGTGCGGATTCTAATCAGATTAGTTTCTGATTAGATTCTACACATTTTTTTTAAAATATACATGTTCATGTGTACAGTGGAGAATCTGTTATTCTTTCCCGATAAACGCGTTTACGCTAAAACTATTTTTTCTTTTACAAACAGTTTGGAGCCAGATCAGATGCCGGGTAACCCGGCGTCTGATCAGGCTCCAAACTGTTTGCCACCAAGATAAATAAGAATTATCAGAATTGTCCAAAAGTTGTTCTTTTCTACGTTTTAGAGTTTGAGTTTGCGTACGTTTGCGTTTAAACGGGAAAGAATAACAGATTCTCCACTGTACATTGTACCTATACACTGTAAGGATATTTCCATATTGTACGCAAAGTTATGTATGATTGTTTTTATTTAACAAGTTATGTACAAAAATGTTTCAAATACAATTAAGTGTCGATAAAAAGAGGTAAACGTGATGCACGGCAGCTACATGTAATAGCAGAACCAATGTGAAATGAAAAAGCAAATATAAGAATGCCTGTATTAATGTTGGTCCTTTTGCAACCACAAATTCACACTTCGCACATCAACACATAAATCAAGTAGTGGTTAACCCCATCGGCGATGTGTGTTTACCCACCATAGTACAGTGGAGAATCTGTTATTCTTTCCCGTTTAAACGCAAACGTACGCAAACGCAGGGCGCTAAAACGTAGAAAAGAACAACGTTTGGACAATTCTGATATTTCATGTTTATCTTGGCGGCAAACAGTTTGGAGCCTGATCAGACACCGGGTTACCCGGCGTCTGATCTGGCTCCAAACTGTTTGCACTGCAAATAATAGTTTTAGCGTAAACGCGTTTATTGGGAAATATTAACACATTCTCCACTGTACATGTGTATATGCCGATTCTTTTCACCTGGCAGGGCAGAGTTAACATAAACTAATTTATATTTCATTTTAGGGTTGACAGGTATAATTCCGTATTTTATCGTTATTGTCTTATGCATGCGTCGATCTCCACGTGAAAAGGGTATCTACAGTGCTCTCTCTCTACAACAACGTATGAGAAAAATATTGCGTGTGTTGTTCGGAGGGAGTTGTAATGGGGGGGGGGGAGAATTAAGACTGGACTTATATTTTCAAACTGCTAGAATCCTGATCAAACGCGTAACGCGGCGTCTGGTTTGGATTCAAGCTGTGTGTCATTCGGCAGTATATTTCTCCTGTCTAAATGTCCACTAATATGTAACGTTGAGAAAAAAACGGCAGACGACAACGGTAAATTCCCATAATAAACGAACGTGCTGCTGCTCCTAAAGTTGAAATATAATGGTCTTCAACGAAAACCTTGCCCTGCCAGGTCAATAAAATCGGTCTTTATACACTGTTGATTTAAAGTTCTTGGACGCGTTTTACAAAACTTCATACGGCACATATTGTCACAATTCAATTTCTGAAATTCTCAATTATTTTTCTGAATCCTATCTTGTGATATCTCTTTGGAATCGTCTTTTCAAGACGATAAAAAAAGTATGTCATAGGACAGGATTAGATGGAGAAATAATAACAAAATATGTATTTTAAAGTTTTGACCTATGACCGTAATACGGACTCCAGGAACCCTGATGAGATCCGACCAAACTCACCACTCTTCGTAAGGCTATTATCGTCAGCCTGGTAAGGCTCCAAAGTGTTTGCAGTTATTAAATGGAAACAGTAATGCTTTACAATTGAGAAGACGTTATTCTTTCCACATAAAAGCGTGTTCGCTGTATCTAAAAATCCATTGATCACGCTCCAAGCAGTTTGCCACACAGATAAAAATTAACAATCAAAATTGTCAACGAGTTGCAATGCGTTTGCGTTTAAACAGGAACGAAAATTGTCTTCTCTTCTACATGACGTCACAAATATGGGAAACAATGACGTGTTACATGTACAGTATGTATGCCACATATGTGTTCTTTTATCTCATTGCACCCTAATGATAGTTGAAAAAACGTTATTCTTACCCAATACATGCGTTTAGACTAAAACAATTATTTCCATTGAAAACAGTTTGGATAAATATCAGCATCGGTTAACCCGGTGTCTGATCAAACCCAAAACTGTTTGCCGCTCAGATTAAAATGAATAGTCAGAATTGACAAAAAAAGGTAATTTTCTACATGTTAGTGCTTAATGTTTACGTATCATTTGCGTTTAAACGGGAAATAATAATGTATTCTCTACTGTTCAAACAGTGTACTTGTACATGTGAAGGACACCCATTTTATATATGCAAACAATGTAGACTCGGATCAGAGGGTTCCTTAAGGAGTCGTCTTATAAGGGTCAGTCTGCACTGCTTATCATTCATATATTGCTAAATAGTCAAACATGGGCTAAACATACAGTGGAGAAAACGTTATTCTTTCCAAATCAACGCGTTTACGCTAAAACTATTATTTCCATTGCAAACAGTTTGAAGCCAGATCAGACGCCGGGTAACCCGGCGTCTGATCAGGCTCCAAAATGTTTGCCACTAAAATAAACATGAATAGTCAGAATTGTCCCAATGCTGTATTTTTCTACATTTAAGTGTTTTGCGTTTGCGTTCCGTTTGTGTTTAAACGGGAAAGAATAACGTTTTCTCCACTGTAACTGGAAATTACAGGTGTCCAATAAATGTTTCAGAAGTGCATGAGGTACATGTTATTACAGTGGAGAAAATGTTATTCTTTCCCGTTTAAACGCAAACAAAACGCAAACGCAAAGCACTAAAGCGTATAAAATGATAATTTTTTTAATAAACCTGAGTATCCGCTTTAATCTGAGTAGCAAACAGTTCGGAGCCCGATCAGACACCGGGTTCCCGGCGTCTGATCGGGCTCCAAACTGTTTGAAAATAAAATAATGATTTTATCGTAAACGCGTTTATTGGGAAAGAAAAATGTTTTCTCCACTGTATTTTACCTTTAAAAACAAATGCAATTTCAACAAACTGCGATGTTCATTTGAGGCTGAACAGTTTGGAGCCTGAACAGACGCATTTGAAATAACGTTTTCTCGACGGCAACTAAAACATCGACACATATTCTCAGAATATAGGATTGTGTCTTTAAAGTTTCTGATAATCAGAACTAATACGGTTGTTAATTCTATGAAGGGTGGTACATGTGTATATAGGTTGTAGGATAACAGAGGAGAATACGTTTTTCTGACGTCATAAGTGACGTCATACTGTGGAGAAAACGTTATTCTGTCCAACTAAACGCGTTTACGCTAAACCTATTGTTTCCAATGCAAACAGTTTGGAGGAAGATCAAACTCCGGATAACCCTGCGTCTGACCAAGTTCATAACTGTTTGCCACTCAAATCAAATTTAAAGTCAGACTTTACAAAAAGTTGTAATTCCTCCCGCCCCTATTTTAGTGCATTGAGTTTGCGTTTGCTTTTCGTTTGCATTTAAACGGGAAAGAATAACAGTTTCTCCACTGTAACAGCTGTTAACCAAATATACCATGATAATATTACATTTATATTTCTATGAGTTAAGATGTATACATGTATTTACATATATTTCTAGGTGAATCCAATCTTCCTGACACTTGTTTGTATGTATAATATAGAATATGTGCAGTGAATATCACAATATAATGATAAATTAAAAAGTAGAAATTTGTATCAAGTTATCACATGAGTGTAATAAAGTAGTAATGCAAAAAAACTACAGTGGAGAAAATGTTATTCTTTCCCGTTTAAACGCAAACGACACGCAAGCACAAAGCACTAAAACGTATAAAATAACTTTTTAATAAATCTGAGTATTAGTTTTGATCTGAGTGGCAAACAGTTTGGAGCCTGATCAGACGCCGGGTTACCCGGCGTCTGATCTGGCTCCAAACTGTTTGCAAAGGAAATAATAATTCGTAAACGCGTTTATTGGGAAATAATAACGTTTTCTCCTCTGTAGTAATGCAAAATAAACTATATAACAGTGTTATACACTAATATAAGTGTTAATCGGAGGTCATAACATTTAGTAATATAAGTGTCAATCAGAGGTCATAACATTTAGGTATTAAATATGATTATAATATAAGTCCACATTTAAAATAGTGATACATTTGTAAGTGAACATAAAACTGAAAACCAGTTCCTACATCAACCACATTATCCATCTTTACGCGCTTTTGAGCGCATCTCATGATAACTGTAGTATGGAGTGAAATATATATGTACATACATTTACAAAATGAAAAAAACAATTTGGCATCTCCTTTTGCTTGAATTCATCTTATTTAATGAAAAAAAACCATGCTACACCAAACCTTAAACTCCCCGGTCGCCTGATGCAGTGGAGAAGACGTTATTCTTTCCCGTTTAAACGCAAACGAAACGCGAACGCAAATCACTAAAATGTAAAAAAAATACCACGATTGTCAATTCTGGCTATTCATTGGAATCTGAGCGACAAACAGTTTGGAGCCTGATCTAACGCGGGGTTACCCGGCGTCTGATCTGGTTCAATAACTGTTTGCAATGGAAATAATATCTTTAGCTTACACGCGTTTATTGGGAAAGAATAACTACCTTCGCCATCGTACAGTGCAGAAACTGACATGAATTCTTTCCCAATAAACGCGTTTACGCTTAAACTAATTTTTCTATTGCAAACAGTTTGGAGCCAGATCAGACGCCGGGTAACCCGGCGTCTGATCAGGCTCCATACTGTTTGCCACCAAGAAAACATGAATTATCAGAATTGTCCAAAAGTTGCACTTTTCTCCAGTCTAGTGTTTTGCGTTTGCGTTTCGTTTCGTTTAAACGGGAAAGAATAACAGATTCTCCACTGTAATCATTTTGGACTTTCAATATATCGATATGAACTGCATTTGTATTTATTATCCAATATTTCTAAAGTTGGGCATATTGTAAAACCGGTTCATGTACATGGCAAAGTATGCAACGTAACACGCATGGACTGAATGACCAAAACTGACCTTTGGACAAATACATGTATGTAAAAAGTTGTTGAAGATAACAATACAAACTTGAACAAAAACGTATTTCATCAAAACAAAAGAACTATTTGATGCTTAGCATACAAAAATTAGGTCATTGCCAGGTAATTAGTGACATTATAGAAGAGGTGCACCAGAAAACTATGAAGCATTAAGATAAGATAAGATAATCTTTATTTATATAGTCGGTTTCAGTCAACATTAAAATTATACAGTATTATGTAGATAAGTTGGATTCTAGAATTGTACTTAACCAATTTGTGCCCACGATCCCATATATGGGACATAGGCAAACAGTGAAGACTCTGAGCAGACGCCGCATAATGCGGCGTCTGATCAGAGACTACACTGTTTGTTGATAGGAATTTTAATGTAAAACAAAATGAAAATGAAAATTTGGACCAGGCATCCCTTTGATAAAAAAATGGACTTATCCAAAATATAAACATGGAAGAATCCACTGGGTATAAATGGGTTAATTGGTGGTCAAGTGGCAAGGGTACCTGCTTCACGTCGAGGTGGCGCAGGTTGTTTTCCCTATCGCAAGAATTTGTTTTTCTTTTTTTCAGTCACAACTTTTCAAAAGCAATATAGATTATCTATTTGACTACTATCATTTCGGAAAACCCTATTAAATTTAATATATATGTTTCTAGATTTGGCCCAAAAATAAAAATTGTAAGTACATGTATTAGAACTAGTTGGGGGAACACATTTATATCTGAAATAACATTTCCCAATATATATATAATAATATAAAATTTAATGTATAAAGAAAATAACTCGTAAGTATACAGAGCGAAAGAAGTAAGGTCATACATGAAGAATGCAAACCACGTCTGCGTGCTACAATCTATCATCCATATTGCATAATGATATCAGAAACAGAACGATATCGACTGTGCTTAAAACAACTGTGTATACAGGGCTCCAGATAAAAGAAGTATTTCAAAAACTAAAATCTTTTTTTCTGTATCAAATCCTATAGGGTTACCACTCATTAGAATCGTCTCTTCGAGACGATTCTAATGAGTAGTAACACCATAGGATTTGGTGCTGTCATAAAGGAGACAATGCTGGATTTATTCAGTTTACTTATACTTATCTGGAGCCTTGTGTATAAGAAGGTTACAGTGGAGAATCTGTTATTCTTTCCCAATAAACGCGTTTACGCTAAAACTATTATTTCCATTACAAACAGTTTGGAGCCAGATCAGACACCGGGTAACCCGGCGTCTGATCAAGCTCCAAACTGTTTGCCACCAAGATAAACATGAATTATCAGAATTGTCTAAAAATTGTACTTTTCTACGTTTTAGTGCTTTGCGTTTGCGTACGTTTGCGTTTAAACGGGAAAGAATAACAGATTCTTCACTGTACTACCATTGAAGTGTTACTGCTTTTCCATTTATAAACGAGATTTCAGTCATTGTTCTCTAATGAAACTTAGCAGTAATGTTGGAAAAAAGTCCAGCATTTTGGAGAGTCATTTTTAAGCACGATGCACAGTCGTCCGTTGAATACGGCCATTGTTCAAATTACCTCCCTTTGCATTGAAAAGAAATTAAACTTTGATAAAACAATACTGCAACCAATGTCTTTCAATGCAGTCCCCTTAACTGTGCACCTCACTTTATTTTCTTAAATTCTAATTTCTTTGATATTGTTTTCAAGACCTACACAAAGCTTGGAATGTTGTCTATGGGAAATCTCAGTTAAAACAACTCATTTAACCTCGCTCAGTATACATTTTTGTACTAGTTTAGGAATACACTTTTTATCAAAAATGCATTACAAAAAAAACAAGAAAAAAACCCAGATTGAGCTCGACTAGAATTCGAACCCGGGCTGCCTCGTTGATAAGCAGATATCCTTACCATTAGACCACCCATAACGTACAATTCTACCATCGGACTTATCTGTATAATAACTAAAAATAGGGCTACTTTTAAAATGATTCGTTGCCCAAATTCCTACTTAATTCATGCCCAAAACACATATTTTGAATTGGTAACGTAGTTTTGTATAAATTTGAGTCCATTTTACAAGATAACGCAATCCACCTAAAATAAGAAACCCCGCTATATGAGCATACAGCGGAGAAAACGTTACTATTTCCCGTTTAAACGCAAACGAAACGCAAATGCATCGTCGTAAAACGTAGAAAAGGGTACATTTTCGACAATTTTGACTACTTATTTTAATCTGATTGGCAAATAGTTTGGAGCCTGATCAGACGCCGGGTTACCCGGCGTCTGATCTGGCCCCAAACTGTTTGCAATTGGAAATAATAGTTTTAGCATAAACGCGTTTATTGTGAAAGAATAACGTTTTCTCCACTGTACATGGGTGCCGCCATTATTCAGATTTACCTGACGTACTTCTAAGTTCGATAGGCAACCATACTATGGGAGCTACATGTAAAACACAAAAATATTAAGCTAAGCTAGAATCAAAATAACAAGCTAGTTACATGTATAATAATAAACACTATCAACAAATTGACAACCAATGCGTGTTTCTGTTGAACCCTTTTGCCTGCCGCTCGCGACTTGGCTGATCTTTGCAAACATTTTGGATCCAGATTAGACGACGCGTTACGCAGCGTCTGATCTGGTTCAAAATGTTTGACACTCGTCTTAAAGTGTTTCCATTTGTTTTTAAAAAAAAATCCAAATTTAAATACAATTTACAGACGACCATGTCAGAAAAGACGATATTATTCCGGCGGCATAAGGGTGTACAACTAGGTTTTGATATTACAGCAGGATAAACGTTAATATTTAGGTTTTAATCAATATTAACAGTTACCATTTAGCAGTATCTTATATCACCATATTGACTCTAAGGCTTAACATGTATATGAGCAAATCCGTTTGAGTGTTCCCAGGACACTTCCTGAATGCACTACCACTTTTGAATAAGTTCAATGAGCACGTGTCCTAACTAAACAGGATTCTCTTATATTACCAACAGTGTAGATCCAGATCAGCTGCCGCGTGAATGAAAGGACCGTTTCACAGACATGAATAAGGCATGTGACTGCCTGAATCAGTAAGTAAACAGAATTGAAAACAAATTTAGGATTCTTTCTTGATTTAACAATTTCACTGCCATTGGCGCCAAACGGCGACTTTTCAAACAGTTTGGATCCTGATCAGACGCCGCGCAACGCGGCGTCTGATCAGGATCCAAACTGTTTGACGCTCGTATCGATATATTATAAGTTGTACTACATTAAAACTTACTTTGAAACGATCTGTCCATCAACAAAATTGAATCAGACGACAATGAAATGGTGAAGGGGTGCGGTTAATTATCACGATTAATTTGGCAGCGAAAGAGTTATGTAAATAAGCTGTCGATGGAGTGTATAAAAACGTTAACCATCGTGTGACTGAGAGCACAATACGTGTTTTTAGCAAACAATGTACACCAAGTCCAAAGGGTTCCTTTAGGAACCATATATTCAAGGTCTGCAGTGTTTGTTATTTTGCAAAACAGTAAAACCCCTTTAAAATAGTTTCTTTATCTTACCAGATGGTACATGTAGCTTAAAGCAGGCTGGAATGAAAGTGGAATGCACATTGAATCTGCTTTTCATCTGGAATTCTAACCTGTCTGAGTGGCCGACCACCTGTATGTTTACTAGAAACAGGCTACGGTGTTATATGTTTAACTGTCTGGGCCAACGGTTTTAAAGCGTCTGAGTTGAGTCAGATATTGTTCCCAAGAATAGAACTACTCCAGACTCAACTCAAAAGCTTTCAGTCGTGCGAATTCACCATTAACAACAAAATTCGACAATCATATTAAACACCTACTGGCCTGCCAAACGCAGCAGCGGATCTGGTTCTCCACTGTTTTGTAATATCTGAGAATACATTGGCCTCGTGATGCAGCGCTCGTTCGAGTCTTTATCTTTAACTATCTGGCGGTGTGTGATGAAAAAAGTATACATATTAAAATAAGCATGGCCGATATTGAACATCTAACTCCATCACATTTTTTGGCATCCTCCTGCAAATAGAAATAAAATAAACAGTTACAAAAACAGGATTCTGCTACAGATGAGAAAACGTTATTCTTTCCCGTTTAAACGCAAACGAAACGCAAACGCAATACACTAAAACGTAGAAAGGTACAACTTTTGAACAATTCTGATACAGTAAAACCTCGCTATTACGACCACTAAAACGAAGGCTAATTTATTGTATAATAGAGAGGTGGCAGCTTAAAGCAAGGTGACAGTGAAACAGAAAGCTCCTAAAGGAGCTTTCTGTTTCACTGTCACCTTGCTTTAAGCGGTCATCTATCGTGAATACCCTAATAATTAAAACAATTTAGTGGTCGTAATAGAGAGGTTTTACTGTAATTCATGTTTATCTTGGTGGCAAACAGTTTAGAGCCTGATCAAACCGGTTACTCGGCGTCTGATCTGGCTCCAAACTGTTTGCAATAGAAATAATAGTTTTAGCGTAAACGCGTTTATTGGGAAAGAATAAGGTTTCTCCACTGTAAGATGCAAAGGAAACTGGCGTCTGCTATTGCTCCAAATTGTTTGCCACGGAATGTCAGAATGGTCTCAATTTTATAACAATCATGAAAACGATCATTCTGAAATACTGTCAGCCTGTTTAAAAAGGCCGATTCAGAACCAATATGATTGTCAATATGATTGACTCTGGTATTGACAATAAAGCTTTTGTCCCCCAACTACATGTACATGTACACTATAATATTATTGCATATTTCTTCATTTCTGTCTGATGGGGAAAACACGACTAATAAGCTTGTCAAGATACATGTAAATTATTGACACTTATAATTAATGTGAATGTGTCGGCTAAGCCTCTACCAATGTATAGTGCTCCCTCTCTACAACAACACCCAGTTGGAGACAAAGATTGATTTATTTGAAGGTAGTTGTTATAAAGAGGGACAATAAATACCATTTGAGTATTTTTGCAAACGCTATGAATCCAGATCAGACGTCGCGAATCGCTGCGTTTGATCTTGGTTCAAACTGTTTGTCTCTCGTCTTTTTGTTTCTTCTGTCAACATGTCAAATACGTAACTTTGAGAAAGAAAGCTGGCAACAATATTAAGCAACAGTGAAAACGTTAGATATGATTGTCTTGGTTGTAGAACAGCGGGAATCGTTGTTGTAGAGAGTGAATCGTTGTTCGAAAGGCCGTTTTAAGGAGATAGCACTGTAGAACTGTAACAACCAATACAACAAACACAAAATGTTTATGAGCCGCGAATTCAAAGACCCGGTATCATTGCATTACAAATAGTGCATACAGTGGAGAATCTGTTATTCTTTCCTGTTTAAACGCATGCTTACGCAAACGCACGCAAACGCAAAGCACTAAAACGTAGAAAAGAACAACTTTTGGACAATTCTGATAGTTATTCTTTATCTTGGTGGCAAACAGTTTGGAGCCTGATCAGACGCCGGGTTACCCGGCGTCTGATCTGGCTCAAAACTGTTTGCACTGCAAATAATAGTTTTAGCGTAAACGCGTTTATTGGGAAAGAATAACACATTCTCCACTGTACATAGTCTCGTCGGTGCGTCAAAGACGCAGCGGCCAGTCTGTACCTTCCGGAACCAACTTGTTGTGCAGTCATGTCATACATCTGAATTTAAAACTTCAAACGCTTGAAGCTTTGCATTAAACTTCGGATTATAAAGTTACCAGGCGATATTGTTTCTTGTGTAATGCATACACGTTTCATTGACAGTGACGCCAAAAGACGCGTTTGCAAACAGTTTGGATTCTGTTCAGTCGCTCGGCTCTAAATGACCGTTCGTGTCGATTGGCCATAAAACTTCATTCATACATTCCTGACCAGACGTCGCGTAACGCGGTGTCGGATCAGGATCCAAACTGCTTGATATTCGTTTGTCAATTTCGTTCGTCATACTGCCTTTAAATCTAACTTTGGAATGTTATTGCATACAACAATATCAAAACAGGCGACAATATGGCGGTGAATGGGATAAAAACCTCATGATAAATTTAACCATGAACGGATTACAGAGACGGTCCAAGTCGGTGATGAAAGAAGTTATTCGTTTCCATTTAAACGTAAACGAAACACATTGCAATTAAATGTACTTTTACAATTCTGACTATTTATTTTAATCTGAAGGGCAAACAATTTGGTGCCTGATCAGACGCCGGGTATCCGGCGTCTGATCAGGCACCAAACAGTTTGCAATACAAATAATAGATTTATCGTAAAGTCGATTATTGGGAAGGAATAAATGACGTCATACTATGTGAAAGGGTGTACAAATATCTGGGAGGTTGGAAACTTACGATTCGGCTATAGTCCTCACATGGACGTCGTTTTTTAGCGTATCTGTTTTGCCGGCGTTTTATACACTGTTCCCAATAGGGATGTAACATACGTTAAGGAAACAACGGTTTACAGTGTAAGCCATCGAAGTCAATCATTTGCTAAGCGATTACCTATTGATTACAACGGTGTAATGTAACCAATTACAGTGGAGAAAACGTCATTCTTTCCCGTTTAAACGCAAACGAAACGCAAACGCAATTCGCTAACATGTAGGAAATTACCATTTTTTGACATTTCTTATTATTGCTTTTTAATCTGAATGTCAAACAGTTTGGAGCCTGATCAGACGCCGGGTTACCCGGCGTCTGATCTGGCTCAAAACTGTTTGATATGGATATCATAGTTTTAGCTCAAACGCGTTTATAGGGAAAGAAAAACGATTTCTCCACTGTAAACCAAAGCATTTTGATTTTGATCTATACTGATTACAATGCAATATTGGAGGTTTTCTCATGACACGGCTCTTTTAAATTGTTATCCGTTGTTGGAATATTTAAGATTATGGTGGACATAACATCCTAAATGTCCCTGTAAAATCATTTTGTTAAAACGTTTGAACACACGACTCATGTGTGAAAAGAGCGTTATATAAATTTCGGACCCGTCTCATAAAACTTCGTACGACAAAACTTTAAAATACATTTAATTTCTGATTCTCTATAAAGACAATTCCAAGGAGATGTAAAAAGACATACGTAGATTGAGAAATAAATACTTATTGAGACTTTTATAATCTGACTTACGACCGTTTTTATCGTACGAAGTTTTATGAAACGGGCACCTGGTACATGTACATGTATGATAATAACACAACATGTAGACATGATGATAGTAAAAAGGATATAAATTATCTCCTCCTGTTCCAATCCGAAACTAAACGTGTTAGATGAGCACCTGCAGTCCATGGACGTGGCCACGAATATAAGATTGGTGTCCTTGATCCGCGACACCGCGTACGTCTTCCTGCAATGTCGTAAAAACAGAAACCAACACGATAAATATCCCTGTACAGATTAGAAGAAGTTGCTCTTACCAAATAACCGCATTTACGCTAAATGCATTATTTCTATTGCAAACAGTTTGGAGCCAGATCAGACGCCGGGTAAACCGGCGTATGATCTGGCTCCAAAATGTTTGCCAATCATGTTAGAATTAATCGAGAGAAATATCAAATCAAGTTAATTACTGTAGGTTCAATACCTTTTTTCCGTTTCGTCGGTCTTTATGTTTGCAGTACAGTTGACGTTATTCTTCCCGTTTGAACACAAACAAAACGCAAACGTACTGTAATTAAATGTCAAAATGTTTGACAAGTCTTAAAATACGTTTTAATCTGAATGGCAAACAGTTTGGAGCTAGATCCGTCGGGTTAACTGGTGTTTGATCTGGCTCAAAATTCTTTGCAAAATTGTATCAATGGACATAAATATTTGTATAGCATCAATGCGTTTATTGAGAAAGAATTAAGTATTTTACATTTTTATATTATTACATATTTGTGGTTTTAAAATTAACCCTTTCAACGCCATAGAGAACACAAATCGAAATTCAATCTATATATTTACTCAGTACCTACAAATGTATTCCTGGCCAAATTCGTTTGCAAAAGAAATTAAGCAAAATTTAGTCTGTAAAGAAAGACAGTTTATCCTAAAGGGACTGATAGCCAAATATTAAAAGAACGTGTAAATGGATGTCTCGCGCCTATATAAACATACAAGTTTTTTATGAAAATGATGTATGTTAAAAAAACGCATTTCAAAAAATGGGGATTTGAACCAATGCGAAAAAGGCAACAATAGATACAGTGGAGAAGTCGATAGTCTTTCCCGTTTAAACGCAAACGAAACGGAATTACATTGCAGTTAAATATGGAAAAGGACAACATTTCAACAAGTTTGACTAGTCATGTTAATCTGGAAGGCCAATATTTTGGATCCTGATGAGACCCCGGGTTACCCGGCGTCTGATCTTGATTCAATCTTTTTGCAAATGGCAAGTATTGTTTTAGCATAAACACGTTTATATTGTAAGAATAACGTATTATCTACTGTACACGTATGCCTTAAAATCTAAGCAAACGGTTTAACGCAGTTGACCACGGAAAAATCTTAGTTGACTGTCTATTTTACTTGAAGTGCATGTAGCTAATCATAAAAAAAGATCTACTGCTTTCCGAGACGGGGAATAAAATTTAATGGAAACAAGACTGCGCGTTCAATAAACGCTTATGCCCCCGGTGGCATCCTTGACAATATATTCTGAATCTTTTCTAAGTCCAAATTAGGTCAAGGTCAAGGTCAAACTGAGCTTGGGTATTACTGGTGGGTTGGTAATGGTCCAAGGCAATAACTGTATAAGTATAGAAGCATTGTAGTAAGTAGTGTTGATGCTAGACGAAACGGTAAAATCTAGTTAACCAAGAAATAGCCCATTCAAAATATTCTTAGTCTTAATTAGGTCAAGGTCAAGGTCAAAATCAAGGTTGGGTGATATTGATGGATAGGGAATGGTCCAAGGCAACAACTGTATAAGTATCCAAGCATTGGAGTAAGCGGTGTTGATGCTAGACGAAACGGTAAAATATAGTTAACCAAGAAATAGCCCATTCAAAATATTCTAAGTCCAAATTAGGTCAAGGTCAAGGTCAAAATTAAGGTTGGGTATTATTGGTGGCTAGGGAATGGTCCAAGGCAACAACTGTATAAGTATCTAAGCATTTGAATAAGTGGTGTTAAAGCTAGACGAAACGGTAAAATCTACTTAACCTGGTTACGGACGGACGGACGGAAGGACGGACGGACGGACAGGACGATTACTATATGCTCCCGCATCTGTCGATGCCGGGGGCATAAAAACATTTAAAATAAATATAAATCCGGTGAATTTGTTCCATGATGTTTCTAGACCGATCATATACTTTTATTGCCATATGCACGATAATGCATCACATTGGCTTTTATTTGGGTTTGTTGCTGTTGTTGTGTTTTCATTGCAAATACTCCATTCTTGTTTCTTTTTAATTGAACTCCGGATGTAAATACTTATCTAGTCTAAACTCTCCAGGTGTGCAGTTTACATCATTTGGTGGACACCTGCAAATGTAGAAATATCTAATTGTCACAATATGCAAATTAAAACAAAGTGTATCATGAACTATGGAATATATTAACATGGCGTATCATGAACTGTTAACTACATGTATATTAACCATTGTATGAAAATACACAATAGCTGTAAGCGTGAATCTTGAGTTTATGCACTTAAAATACCACAAGATGTGTATTACATGTAAGTCGCCGTATGACGACCACCCTTTATCATTTATTTTGCCATTCAGACAAAACATTCTTAATAGGGACCTTAGATGGTTAAGGTATTAAATTATTAGATTACTTTTTTCGATTAGTTCGACATCAACCGTCCAAAACATAAAATGACAACATGTTGATAATTCTGACTAATAAATGTAACCTGAACTACCCACCGTTTGTTCTGGATCAAAACTGTTTGCAATGAAAAGAATAGTCTTCACGTAAACGTATTTATTGGGAAAGAGTAATGTACATGTATGTTCAACTGCAGCATGGAAACTATGACGTCACCGACACATCAGTAAAGTCGAACATCGATATCTCAAGCTCGCTGATGTCGAAATTACGGATCCTTTATATCGAAAATATCCATATTTCAAAATTAAAACGTGGTTAATGAAATACTGATATGTTCGACATAATCGAGTTCGAGATTTCCAAGTCTGAGTGTATTACAATCGGTGATGATGGTCTTAACCAGGGGTGTAACAATACGGCAATATATTGTAAAATGCAATACGCCTCTTAGCAATATGGTTTTTCGTATTGCAATATTCTATATACATGAACTATTTGAGCAGATACAAGAGAGAATGCCCTGTTAATTTGAATGTAATGCTGTGACAGTTATAACATTTACAACAAATGTCTTTGATAATTTGCAATTTTGGGCCCTCCCTCCTATTTAAAATACTCCGATTATTCTTTCAATGCTAATTGCTATTCAATTGTTGGGCTTACAAGTTGCCACAATATATTGCAATATATTGCAATACGGTTCTTCTGTATTGCAATATATTGCATTTCGGTTACACCCCTAGTCTTAACCCCTTCACTGTCAATGACGCCAGAAAACGCGTTTGCAAACAGTTTGGATCCTGACTAGACGCCGCGTAACGCGGCGTCTAATCAGGATCCAAACTATTTGACACACGTATCGATATGTTTTATGTCATACTACATTGAGTCTTACTTTGAAAACATCTTGCAAACAGCAAATTTGAAGCAGACGACAATGAAATGGTGAAGGGTTAAACATCTCACGATTTATTTGGCGGCGAATGAGTTAAACTAAAAATAAAGAATGGACTTACCCTACCATATACTCACAGCCCGGTATGCTACCGTTTAACGGTGACATATATAACTCATTAAAATCCACGTGATATAATGTAAACTTTTTATGACAAGGTTTATGTCCGATCACTTTATGCCGGTTTAGGCATTCAAATGAATTCAGCTGAGTAAAGGCAAGAATTTCCATGGAGTTGAATGATGTCATGTCATAGTCACAAAAGTTCTCTGGAGAGCTATCGTAGTCCGTTTCTAAAAATAGAATATAACATACGTTACTATGACGTCATGTAATGGGGAAGACATTATTCTTTCTCGTTAAAACACAAACTGGTCTCTGATTTGGTTCCAAACTGATTGCAAAGGAAATAAAAGTATTAGCGTAAACGCGATAATTTGGAACGAATAACGTATTCACTATTACAATATAATACATTATAAAAAAAATTTCTTCTATGTTATTTATAATATTGTAAAACATAAGCCGTGCCATGACGAAACCTAAAGGTTCAAATCTACAAATTAGACTGGCAGTTATATCCACTGCGGAATAGTACTGAAAAGGATTAATAAAACTTTCAAAAACTGGTTCTTTTTGGGTGAAAATCAAGAAAATATTAAACAAAAACCCAATTTTTGGAGATTTTAGTAGAGAGTCCCTGGTGCCAAACAACCAAATAAAGGAAAAGATGAACATAAATGGTTTTTGTGTTCTCATGTTGTAGAGCATGTACCAAATAACAGAAGGAAAATCTAGGAAAATCACACTATGCGAAATATGCTTTTGAGGCAAAATTGTTGAAATAATAAATAAAAACGCCAATTTTAGGGATTTCAGTACTGTGTCGTTGGTTATCAATATAAAAGCTCCGAATTTGCAGACTAGGTACTCATACATCTTTATTGTGAAATAGTACTATTGAGGATAACTAAAGCATTAAAAAATGAATTTTGGGGTAAAATTGTTGAACTTATAAATGAAAACGCGAATGTTTGGAATTTCCCTACTGTGAACGTGGATATCAATATAAATACACCAAATATGCAGGTTAGACAAACATTATTTCCACTGCGTAATCGTACTAGTAAGGATAAATAAAACTTAAAAAAACAACAACTGATTTTTGGGGTTGAATTGTCAAAATATAAAACCAAAATCACCAATTTTGGGGATTTCGTAGATAATCCCTGCCATCAAAATAAAAATTGTTTTATGTGTTATCATATGCTTTAATATCTACAAAATAATAGAAAAATTATCTAAGAAATTTAAACAATACTTAATATAGTTTTTTGGGGTAAAATCGTTGAAAAATAAAATGTAAATGAGTTTTTTGAGATTTTACTACTGTGACGGTGGATATTAAAATAAAAGCTCCAAATTTACAGGTTAGACAAATATTCAATTGCACTGTGAAATGGTACTTATAAAGATGAATAAAACTGTCAAAAACTGATTTATGCTGTAAAGTTGGAATAATAATTAAACAAAAAACACAAATGTTCGAGATATTAGCAGAGTTCTCCTGGTCTGAAAATTCCAAATAAAGCCTTAAGCAAATAAAGGGAAAAGTGTTGAGAATTGATTTATGTGTTTAAGTATGTTTCAACATGTATTAAATAACAGCATAATAAGGAAATCTCCAACAAAGTCAATTATGACATTTCGGGGTAAACTGGTCAAAACAATTAGTAAATGTGATTTGTTTTGAATTTCCACAACATGGCTTTAGATATTAATGTAAAAGCTTCAATTGTACAGGTAAGACACATTATACTTTGTACTGTAGGCTATAAATCACGCTGGTTTGGGTCCTCACTATTTGCAAATGATATATATTATTGTTCCGCATGCAATTAGGGTTAAGTAACAACCTATATTTGCATCGCACACAATAAGGGTTAAATGACAGCATTTTGACAATTTAACCAGTGTACTAGCTAATAGGCAGCATTTAAAATGCCGCTTGTCAAATCAGAGTGTGTACTGATAGTAGACACAATTCTTAAGCACCACAAAAAGAATATTGACTGTTATTGACTTGGTGATATATATACTATCAGTGTTTTTTCATATATATGTAGCAAGCACTGTAAGATCAATTCATTACATTAATTACGAATTTACGATGGATGCCCAATGTGCGTATACTATGATTTGCTGATATTTCATACAGTTGTCCGATTCTATTATTACAGCTCAAAATACAGGATAGATCATGTCTATTTGTTTCCAACCAACACCAGAACCAACCAGTATCGTGCAGAAAATCCAATAATGCAGAAAATTGTTCGTTCGTTTATGTTTTGATTTTTTTATTGGTGGAGGGGTGTAATTTTCTAAAACGCTATTTATTTTTTAGATTGTTATGTGTGATTTTGGATAAACTAGTTACAGATCTCTTTTAACAGGACTGTGTCAAGCCTATGGATTTGGAGTTTTTATTTCTTTATTTATTCATATCCTCCCCTACATACAGAAATTCAAAATTTGCTGTTTTATGTATATCTTTTAATGTTTTCCTCAAAAAGTTATTTTCAAAATTTGTATTCATGCTTACTAGTAAGTTGTTGTATTGGAAAGAATATATGACTTGTCTGTGCATTTGAAGCTTTACAGGTCATATCCACAGTAATATAGTCAAATAACTATGCTTGACGTGTCAAAGGTCAGCAGAGTCCATTTTAAGGAGAGCAGCATTCCACATATTCTCTGACCATTTTTATACAATCGAGATTAGTAATTATTAGATACAAATGAAGACGATATTATTGTCAGCACTTTAGCGCAGTAGGTAAAGTATAGGTATACAGAATGTATTGCGGCAGAATTATTTCAATAATCGTAGGTTCGAATCCCGCTTTAGCCATATTTTCACAAAACAAATCGATGATAAAATATGAATTTCAATATAAGTTTTAGTCGCTTTCTTCAAGGGACTAACTGCATTACCTTAATGCAATATAATTATAGAATCCATTATATTGTTTTGGCAATCAAATATCATAGGTTGCTGCGAGATTCGAACCCGTGGTTGATAAAATGTTGTCCAATCATATACTTCTACCTACGTCTTATCCACTACGCTATGTTTCCAATAACTAATTCGTTTATTGTTTGTACCTATAACAAAACCTTTTCCTTTAAAACTTGACACGAAGACATCTGAAATGCTGATATTCCTTATAAATGGACTCGGCAACCCTGTGACACGTCAGACCTAGTTGTTTGACTATAGTTATGAATTTCAATACAAATTCAAAATGGTAGTTATCCTTACTTATAAAAGTCTCCATTTATAATTTTGTCTTAACTATATTTTTAAGTTTTTTATTCATGTTATACTGCTGTAATATACTCAAGAGATTGTCTTTGTGTTGAACTATTTAAAGTTATACATGTATATTACTTCCTTGAAACTTACAAATCCTCAGTGAAAACTGTTTTCGTTTACCTTATACCCGGTATCTTATCACCTAAATTTATTAATTTTAGAAATCATAATATATTGGTACTAATTCTAGGCTTTATTTTCATGGTGCCTGTTGCTATTAAATGGATTTGGAGCTTTTCTAGTCATATTTAAACTCCGAAAATATACTTTAAAAAATGTGCCTTGTTTAAACGTTTACCATTTTTACTTAAAATTATATTATATTAAACTCTTTGATTTGTCTTTACTTTTACTAAGCTACACTAAAATGGTGTATGTGTGTACGTTATAGATTTAGAACGTTTAGTTTCATATCTAAGGTCACAGTAGTGAAGTGAAAAGATATGGGTTTTCATTTAACTCTTTACATTTACCCCCCCCCCTTAATAAGATTTTTTAAACCTAAATTCATCCTAATAAGTACAAGGCTACAGTGCACAGTAATATGTATTTTACCTGTAAATGTGTAGCTTCTATATTCCTGTCTAAGGACATAGTGTGGAATTTGTTTTATTCAGTTTACCCCAAACATTTATAGTTGGCTTTGTTGGATTTTCCTAGATTATTTTACAAACAAGAATTGGTGATTTTGATTTAATATTTTGACAATTTTACCCCCAAAACAGTTTTTTGAAACCTTTATTTCTCCTAACAAGGACTATTCTAAAGTAGACATAAATATGTGTCTAGCCTGGATATTTGGAGTTTTTATATTAAAATCCATGGTCACAGAAGGCAAATTCCTAAAATTAGCCTTTTCAGTTATTATTTCAACCATTTTACCAAAAAATCATATTTTAGGTTCTTTGATTTTCCTACATTATTTGTCTGTTATTTGGTACATATTGAAACATATCATTACTGATACATAAATTCTGTGCATCTTTTCCTTTATTTTGATTTCGATGTCAAAATCTGTCAAAAATTCCCAAAATATGAAATTTTGGTTTAATAATTTTACGATATTACCCCAAAAATCTCTTTTTTAAGTTCTACTTTACTTTCCTAGAGCAAGTCCACGGGAGACATGAATGTTTGTGCAGCCTGTAGATTTAGAGCTTTTATATTGATATCCTCGATCACAAGAGGGGAATCCCAAAATTAGCGATTTTAAATTATTATTTCAACCATTTTACCCAAAAACATATTTTGCATTGTTTGATTTTCCTAGACCTTTTGTCTGTTATTTGGTACATACTTAAGCAAATAATAACATATAACTCTACTCTGTGCACCATTTCCTTTATTAGTTTTTTAATGTCCGGGTCTGTTTGAAATCCTCAAAATTTGTGATTTTGGTTTAATATTTTGACAATTTCACCCTAAAAGACAGTTTTTTGAAAATTATATTTATCTTTACAAGTACCATTCCACAGTTGACATGAATAATTGTCTAGCCTGTAGATTTCGAGCTATTATATCGATATCCTTGATCACAGAAGGGAAATCCCAAAAAATAGCGATTTCAGTTATTATTTCAACCATTTTACCCCAAAAACATATTTTGCATTGTTTGATTTTCCTAGACTTCTTTTTCTGTTATTTGGTACATATTTAAGCAAATAATTACATATAAAATAGTTATGTGCATCGTTTCCTTCATTTGCTTTTTGATGTCAATGTCTGTTTGAAATTATCAAAATTTGTGATTTTGGTTTAATATTTAGACAATTTCGTCCCAAAAATAAGTTTTTTTGACAGTTTTATTTATCTTTATAAAGAACCATTACACAACTGACATGAATGTTTGTCTAGCCTGTAGATTTGGAGCTTTTATATTGATATCCTCGATATCAGAAAGGAAATCCCCAAAATTAGCAATTTTAGTTATTATTTCAAACATTTTACCAAAAAAACGTATTTTGCATTGTTTGATTTTCCAAGACTTTTTTCTGTTATATGGTATATATTTAGGCTGTGCACCATTTCATTTATTAGCTTTTTGATGTCAGAGTCTGTTTGAAATTCTCAAAATTTGTGATTTTGGTTTAAAATTTTGACAATTTTACCCCAAAAGTAAGTTATTTTGAAAGTTTTATTTATCTTTACAAGTACTATTCTACAGTTGACATGAATATTTGTCTTTTCTGTAGATTTCGAGCTTTTATATTGATTTTTACGATCGCAGTTTGGAAATCCCAATCATTCTTGCTTTCACCTATTATTTCAACCATTTTACCCCAAAAAATCATATTTCGCAGCGTTTGATTTCGCTTGATTTTTTTTCTGACATTCAGTACATGTTGTAGCATATGAAAACACAAAAATCAATTCTGTGCATTTTTTTCCTTTATTTCGATTTTTGACGATAGATGCCCTCTTCAATTATTGCATTGCAACATTGTACAGACCGAGCACTGTTGTCATTCCAGACTCTGTGTCTAAGATTTGTCTACACTGCCAAATATCGTATATATAATACAGCTATATAATATGCTTTAAATGCACGTGGTGGTCAAACAGCATATGATCAGACTCCAAACTTATTTCCATTCAGATTAAAATAAACATCCGCTATCGTAAAAGACAATTCATCGTTTCGTTTGCGTTTAAATGGGGAAAAACAACGTGTTCGTTCTTCACTACAAAATGTCATGTATGACGTCATAATAACGTCTTCTCAACTCTTGTGGCAGCGAAAGGGTTAACGGGGTTCTTACCTCCGGTTACTTGCTTCCACTGTTGAATGAGATGAGTGAAGCTAAATTCTGATATAAACCTACAACAATGAAAAAAAAAGTGTTTTATTTAAATAATGATAACTTAATATTGAATCAAAATGACGCGTATACGCGCACGGTTTGGGGAGTATACAGTGGAGAATACGTTATTCTTTCCCGTTTAAACGAAACGAAACGCATACGCAAAACACTTAAACGTAGAAAAGTGCAACTTTTGGACAATTTTGATAATTCATGTTTATCTTGGTGGCAAACAGTTTGGAGCCTGATCAGACGCCGGGTTACTCGGCGTCTGATCTGGCTCCAAACTGTTTGTACTTCAAATAATAGTTTTAGCGTAAACGCGTTTATTGGGAAAGAATAACGTTTTCTCCACTGTACATATTCACCATTTTCTCAATAGAAGCGCCTTTTAGGGCATTAACTGCATTCATCCCCTGCAGAAAAGGTGCCATTTTATATTGTAATTAAAAGTAACGTAACAAATAATTATATATCCCTAGCAGATGGAAGCTTCAAGGAGGTTGAAACTAAAGCAGATTGCTGTACTTACAACCTGCTTTAAGTGAACACCTATCTTCAAAACAAGAAACGGGTGAGGGGAAACAAACAGTGTGGACCCATATCAGAGTCCACACTCTTTTCAATTTTCCAATATGTTGTAAACAACTATTTGTAGTAAAACATGTACTAGATGAATTGCAAATCTTGAATTTGATATCATGTTTAATATTTAAGGGGTCAGTACTTAACAGCCTCAAGATAATAATGGGGTAAAGTATTAATCTTCCCCTCTAAAACGTTTGTACTCTTACACGTGATATTAATGGCAAATGGCGCGGAAACATACATGTAAAGCTGTTAGAATAAAGATGGAAATATCGTCACTGTTTACAAAACACTTATACACATTTGTAACAACTAATTATATCGCATTTATCTTTAGTTAAAATGGAAAGACAATAGTTGTTATCACTGTAAATACACAATTCCGTAAATAAAGTGGAACAATACGTGATTTATCCTGCAGGAACCCTCTGATTAGGAACTGTACAGTTTGTCATTTAGTAATCAATTGTAAAATTCAACCCTAAATAGTCAATAATAGACTAGACCTAATTAGGATCTGGAGTGTTCCATTAAATTTTGAAGTTCCAGTGGTGAGTATAAGAATCCACCATGGGTGTAGATGTAGGATAGGGACATTTACAGTAACGTCATCACAAATTACGTCATTTAGTTACCCTCGCCATGCAGCGCTTGTGGTTAAGCTTGGCAACACTTTGACGTCACGTGGTATGGAGGATAGAGTGATTCCCCATGGGACAACTCCCTATCCCACATGTAGGCGAAAATTGGAGAATGAGTCAATTATTTTGAGATGGCTACGTAATGCGTAGAATGGTTGGTTAGTAATGTTGAATACTTACAAGGCAATTTCGGTGATTGTCACGAGAAGTCCACGAAATAGCATTTTCAGTGGCTGAAAAATAGAAGAGTGCAGTGACGAAATGAAACAAAATGCAAGCATATTGAATCAAAGTACTGATAGTACTGATGTGGCGTTTGTCTGTAAAGTTGCGGAATTTACCAGCAGTCCAAAAGTGATAAAAACTCGAAAACCTAGAATTCAAAGTCACTTCTATTTCAGTCATATCGAAACATTCAGCTAAATGCAGGTCTATAAAGGAAGACCTAAGATGTCCTTAATACACTGGGTAGAACCTCCAATCTTTTGCAAGTCAGCTGGAAGGCTTACTCTCATAGAAATTGGAATTCAGAGATGAGTGATTGTCACAATGACTTTAAAACCACTGGGCCAATGGGGTCATTCATGTAACTAAAATCACGAAGATGTGTCAATATCTGAATCGCAACTGCAATACTTGGTCCATAATATTAAACGCTTCTCTGCCTTACCAAAAGTTATGTTTATTTGCAAACAGTTTGTATCCTAATCATAAGTACTAAATTAGAGAGAGAAAAAAACTAACAATGGGTGAAGTCATATCAGTGAAATGGTTAAAAGAACAAGAGGGTCATGATGACCCTTTATCCCTCCCCTGAGTAAAATGAACTAAATAGTTTTATATTTGGATTTCGCCCATAACCCAAATCATCCGAGGACTTAAAGTCATATATAAATATATAGTTTGTCATATTTTCATTGATTCTAGACGCTAGCGTGTAAACACTGTGGCATCTAGAATGTTCACAAGGTTTGGCTATGATTTGACCTAGTGACCTACATTTTGATCTCACATGACCCACTTTCGAATTTGACCTAGATTTTGTCAAGAACAACATTTGGAGCAAGTTTGATGAAGTTTGACCTAAAATTGTGGTCTCTACAGTGTTCACAAGTTTTTCAATGATTTGACCTAGTGACCTATTTATTGATCCCACATGACCCATTTTTAAACTTGACCTAGATTTTGTCAGGACCAACATTTGGAGCAAGTTTGATGAAGTTTGGCCCAAAATTGTGGCCTCTAGAGTGTTCACAAGGAAAAGTTTACGGACGACGGACGCCGACTCCGGACACACCACGGTCACAATAGCTCACCATGAGCACTTCGTGCTCAGGTGAGCTAAAACAAAGCTAGTGAAGGTCAAAGGGATAAAATCATTCTGAACTTAGAGCTGCAATGTATCATGTCAAATCCTCTTTTTAAAGCTTCAGATGTACAAATATGGGTAACACTATATGCCATGCACTACTTTGTAGCGTGGCATAAACATGCTTTTTTCAACTCATACAGGGAAAACGCATATTGGCATTACTGAACAACAAGATCATATGTCTTCTCAAAATTTTAATAAAGTAATAATTCTACATGAAACTAGTGTATTGAGTCAGCCAATAAAACATGTAAAGTAATAGATATTATAAGATCAATAAAACTTGTAAACACGCAAATGCTTCAATAGTCTTCTGCCATAGGTTTATGTTAATGGCTAGCATGGCAGTACATTTTGTAGTTTTGAAAACATGTGACCACATAAAGCTAGTTGTAAGTAAAGCAGCATGCTTTACATTCATCTTGCTTTAAGCTGAAACTTAATTTCAACACATTACTGAATATTTTTTTTCACAAATTTTCAAAAATAGAATCAGGCTATGGTGTAATGGGTTAAAGCGCTCTTATGTGAAGGAAAGGGTCATATAATTGACGATTTAATTCCTTCCAAGTGGCTGCTAAACTTCCTCAGTCCAGAAACCTATATAACCCAATCTTATTTCTCAGTTCAGAAGCATTCGAGTTTCAGGTTTTACGTAATAAATACTACACATCCCATTATCACGACAGCTTACGAATGTCATTGATTCGGGTACCGGTAACCTATCTAATCCGATATTTTTTCTCAGTCCAGAGGCATTCGATATTCAGAGGTTTGATTGTAATAAATACTACACATCCCATTATCACGACAGTCTTACGAAAGTGATTCGGGTATTTGGTGAAATAAATGCTTCAGTTCCTTTCTTTTCCTCATATACAAACAAGTGTCTAGCTATTACACCTATATACTGTCGTCACGTCATCAAGAGTGACTGTCTTCTGTTTCCATGCCAACCTGACTTGTTGTCTGTTGCTGATGCTGTGTTTTGAGGAACTTCTTCAGCAAGTGTTCAAGAGATTTTATAGCTTTGCCCTCATCCTCCAGTTCTTTGCGCATTCCTTTCTGCTCCTATAAAAATAAATGAAGGCAATTTGTGAAATTAGCTTTTCAGAGTTCCAGATAAGGGAAGTATTTTAAACACATAAATCTTTATTTCTGCATTAAACCCAAAATTGTCACTCATTAGAAGTGTCTCTTTTAGTCACACCATGGGATTTGGTGCAGAAATGAAGGAGAAAATGTTTGAAAACTGGAGTTTACTCCTCCTTATCTGGAGCCCTGACTTTGACTTTGATATGCACTTTTAAAAGGTGTCTGAAAAGATAGAGTCTTCTATATATCTGAAATTTACTTTTCCATGCCTACCAGTGGGTTCCAGATAAGAGTGACTGAACTAAATATTTTCAGCATTTCCTCCTTAACGTTTAACTTTGTTTTGACTACTCAATAAAATTGTCTCTTCGAGAATGAGTAGTCACACCATATATTTTTGAGCAGGCATAAAAATTTGTTTTCAAAATATTCCCCTTGTCTGGAGCTCTGACATGGGATGTGCATGTACAATTTGTCACACATTTTTCATCTACCGGTAGATAAGATTAGAGTTACTTGACAACTCATAACAATTTGCAAAAATCATCAATACCATTTTTACCTGATTAGCCCTTAGAATGCACACCTTGTAACCATAGTAACCTATGCAAACAGTTTCGATCCTAATGGGATGCCAGGTAATGTGGTGTCTTATTAGAATCCAAAATGTGGGACACACTGACCATGTTTTGAAAAGAAATTTAGAAAAGTCTATTTTTAGAACAGTAGCAGACGGCGATAGTTTTAGAGCTAGGAGGGTTGGGGTTAACCTAGTTTACTGGTTTCAGCAATAAATACCAATATCAAAAACTTTTGCAAACAGCTTGGATCCAGACCAGGCCCCACTGAACTTAAGACTTGATCAGAATCCAAACTATGTCACAAAGTTCCTGTTTCTATAAAATAAAGGTTGAGCCAAGTTTTAGAAGTATAGCACACATCATTTTCATATGGCAGTTATTCAGTGTTGAATAAGATAAATACACCTTTTAATGCCTTTACTTTATTCTTCCAATAAAGAAACAAGAGGGCCTGAAGGCCCTGATATTGCTTACCATTTATAATGAAGCCTGATATATATAGCTTTACCTTTGAATTTCACCCATTTTATTCAAAATCCATTTACGTTTGTTGAACTACTCTAGTATAGTAGAGTACATCAAAGGCAGATAACTAGAGCCTAAACAATACTGAAATGAAGCCTTTTTCTAGCATTTCAAACTATTTCAAGGGCAGGTAACTATTGCCACAATGATTAGATTTCAACAATAATTGCACTCCTTCAAGAACGTATAGCTATATAATTTGTATAAAGTATAATCAAAATCCATTGAAAACTGTATTTGCAAGAGTGTAAATGCTGTAAAATATGGCATTTTCAGCAATTCAAAGGTAGATAACTCTTGATCTATTTGTTCGATTTTAACCATAATCACCTTTTCTTGAACTCTTATGGTCATATATAATCTGGGCAAGTTTGAGAGAGCTTGGATAAATAGTGTGGCCTCTAGACCGTAAACACTGTTAAATATATCATTTTCAGCAATTCAAAGGTAGATAACTCTTGACTAATTAATCCGATTACAACCATAATTGAACTCATCCGAAGTCTTATGGTAATATACAATCTGAGTAAGTTTGAGAAAGATTAGATAAAATGTGTGGCCGCTAGAGTGTAAACACCATTAAATATGGCATTTTCAGCAATTCAATGGTAGATTACTTTTGACCTATTCGTCTGATTCCAACTATAATCTAACTTATTTGAACTCTTATAGTCATATACAATCTGAGCAAGTTTGAGATAGATTGGATAACAATTGTGAACTCTAGAATGTAAACATCGTTAAATATGGCATTTTCAGCAGTTCAAAGGTAGATATAACTCTTGATCTATTTATCCGAATTCAACTAAAATCGAACTCATTCAATCTCTTATGGTCATATACAATCTGGGCAAGTTTTTAGAAAGATTGGATAAATATAGTGGCCTCTAGAGTGTAAACACTGTTAACTATGGCATTTTCAGCAATTCAAAGGTAGATAACTCATGACAAATTTGTCTGAGTTCACCTATAATCGAACTTGTCCGAACTCTTACGGCAATATATCATCTGAGCAAGTTTGAGAAAGATTGGATGAATATTGTGGCCTCTAGAGTGTAAACACTAAAACTGTTGACGCCGCACGACGGACGCCGGACATTCAAGGATTGCAAAAGCTCACTCTGAGCTAGCTCAGGTGAGCTAAAAAGTCCTGAATACAGTATCAATATAAGAAATACATGTATTTCTATATCCCAGAAGGTCGTTGCTTAAAGCAGGTTGAAGGTAAAGCAGAATGTGCCTAAAGGCGCATTCTGCTTAGATTCAGCCTGCTTTAAGTGGTCACCTATTTTCAAAACTAGAACGGCTATCACTAAAGGTGAAAAATAACCCAACTATAAAGCACTCTGTCACACTCTGCAGACGTTTTCAATAAGGTTTTACACTAAGGTCAAAGGTGTAAGCCAAGGTCAAAATGATTTAAAAATGGTATATGACACTCTGCAACTCCTGAGTAACATTCATGCCAAGTATCAAGTAAATCCGGTTGAAAGTGAAGGAGGAAGTCGCCGTACAAGATTATGCCTGCCAATTTTAAGACCAATTCAAGGCCAAAGGTCAATGTCACAGATATTTGAAATTTGTGTCTTGCACATCTACTACTCCTGAGTAACATTTATGCCAAGTATCAAGTGAATCAGGTTTAAAGTGAAGGAGGAGTTCAAAGTACAAGATTTTGCCTGCCAATTTCAAGACTGATTTCAAGGAAAAAGGTCAAGGTCAAGGTCACAGAGACCTGAAATTTGTGTCTTGCACATATACTACTCCTAACTAACATTTATTTCAAGTGAATCAGGTTGAAATTGAGGGAGTTGTTCAAAGTACAAGATTTTGACTGCCAATTTCAAGACCAATTTCAAGGCCAAAGGTCAAGGTCACAGAGACCTAAAATATGTGTCTTGCACATCTACTACACCTGAGTAACGTTTATGCAAAGTATTATGGCAGAAAACTACTCCTTTTTGTGTAAAAAAACTTCTTACAGATCGGACATTTTTACAGTTATATAGACGTACAGAAGTAATTTTCGCAAAATGGCGGTTAAAGTGTCTTCAAGGCGGACCATTCCGGTCAGGTTATTCTTGTGATAAAATGTTAATAATTGGTCAGTATGAAATCGAGAGACTTTTTAAGTTTGTGTAAATGAAATAAGCAATATAAACTACTTCAGATTTGATACATTAATGGTGGCTGTTGATATAGTGTAGGCGTTATTACGGTATCCGCTGGTAGCAAGAAAGGTCCGTGTTTTACACATGGCCTAGGTCATTTTGGCTCAGTCGGAACACCTCACAAGTTTCTGCTATACTCCTGTCCAGAGTGCTTTGCCAACAGAATTTGGAATTGGCCAAGATGTTACAATGGGGTCCTAGATAAGTCAACACCCGATTTGAGCGTGATTAACCGACAGAAAAGGTTTATGAAAAAATATCAAACATGTCAAAGCTAATTTATGGGGGAAAAAGACAATTTAATAGATCATACACATTATTTTCCACTCCTCCTGCAGGACAAAAAAAGGAATATACCAAGTTATAGTCTACTTTCAGTCTGAATGACCGCTCAACCGACTGTACATTTAACTCCCCTGATCTTTTAGCCATCTTACCTACAATATTGAGCACTGCTAACATATGGCGCAGTCAAATGCAGCCGCAGTACCAATTCAGACCCTTCACATTTACCCATGTTAACCCCTGGGTGGAGAGGAGCAATTTGCGGTACATGTCTTGCTCAAGGACATTCCTGTACATCATCGGGGACTCAGAAAATATCCCCTAGTCAGACCACTCGTCCGGCGTGGGATCGAACTCACGACCCCTGGTACCGTAGTACTGCATCTCATCTGGAGCCCTGATTTAACCCATTATAACAACATTTTAGAAAAGATCTAATGCTTAATTTACCTTCTGAATTCATCATCTCCACTAATGATGCATCTGCAAGGTATGTTGTAGATTCACCATCTACCTCAAGAGTGACGTAAATTCTGTAAAATCTGTAAAAACACTAGTAGTTTTAATGTAATTTGCAAAGAAATCTTTAAGCACTGTGGTATTTTACAAAATGTTAGGAAAATAATTTTTTTTTACTTGGGAAAGGGGGGCGAATATCTCTTACCGGACCCCAAAAATGTCACAAAACTGGGCTGCCATAGAAATTAAATGTCATTCCAGTTTTATAGTTTTTGTTAGCGTCAAACTCTAAGGGGTCAAAACTTTAACTTGAGGTCGAGTGACAAATTCCATTTCTTTTATCCCTGTATCATGATACTAAAAACAAGAGCCCCATGGGGCATATTTCGCTCACCTGAGAAAATAGCTGAAAAAATGGCGATAATAATTTATGTCCAGGACTGACCTAGATATGCAACAGACCCGAACAATTTGAACAAATTATGTAAAGTATATTTAAAAGTGTCACCATACCAAATATAAAAGCTCTGGCCATATTAGTTTCAGAGAAGAAGACGTTTCAAATTTTCTCTATATAACTCTATGTAAAACTGTGACCCCAGGGGTGGGGCCAATTTTGACCCCAGGTGCATAATTTGAACAAACTTGATAGAGGACCTGTAGGCCATGGTATGTGCCAAATATCTAAGCCCTGGCCCTTGCAGTTTTAGACAAGAAGAATTTTTTAAGTTTTCATTGAAAAAAATCTATTTTTAGCTCCTGTGACCTAGTTATGCAACCGACCAGAACAATTTGAACAATTTTTGTTTAGGACATCTAGAAGTGTCACCATACCAAATATCAAAGCTCTGGCCATATTAGTTTTAGAGAAGAAGATGTTTGAAAATTTCACTATATAACTCTATGTAAAACTGTGACCCCCTGGGCGGGGCCATTTTCGACCCCAGGGGCATAATTTGAACAAACTAAATAGAGGACCTGTAGGCGATGCTATGTGCCAAATATCTAAGCTCAGGCCCTTGTAGTTTCAGACAAGAAGAATTTTTAAGTTTTCAATGAAAAAAAATCTATTTTTAGCTCCTGTGACCTAGTTATGCAACTGACCAGAACCATTTGAACAATTTTCCTATAGGACATCTAGAAGTGTCACTATGCCAAATATCAATGCTCTGGCCACATTAGTTTCAGAGAAGAAGACGTTTGAAAATTTCACTATATAACTCTATGTAAATCTGTGACCCCCGGGGCGGGGCCAATTTTGACCCCAGGGGCATAATTTGAACAAATTTGATAGAGGACCAGTAGATTATGCTATGTGCCAAATATGTAAGCTCTGGCCCTTCCAGTTTTTGACAAGAAGATTTTTTAAGATTTCCTTATTTTTTCACTTTGGTTGCCATGGCAACCAGAGTTCTGCATTGTTTTTAATTCTTTGAACAAATTTGAAAGAGCTTGACCCAAGGAACATTTCTGTAAAGTTTGGTTGAATTCTGTCAAGCGGTATAGGAGGAGATGTCATTTGAAGCAATTGTTAACGACGACGGACGACTAACGACGGACACAGGGCCATCCCAATAGCTCACCTTGAGCCTTTGACTCAGGTGAGCTAACAAGCTATGGGGCAATGGGTTAAGCGGGTTATGGTCAAAGCGTACCGATTCAAAACATACCATTATTGGTCGAAGCGTACCACATAGAGGCCGGATAAAAGGATATACATATAGGGAAACATTCAATTTGTTATAAGTTGATGCCCAGACAAAGCATTATCTTTGAAAATTTAGTAATTAGGAATAAATTTGCCATTATGGTCATCAGTTCACAATGTTTCGAAATATTAATATTAGTGTCAGTGTCAAGAATTATGTTGATCCTGACAACTCTGTTTTCCAGTGCTACGTCATACTCTGTTTGTTTACACTAAGCGAGCATGCGCACTCGGGGACAACAAACCCAAAATCTACATATAATTAAGCTAGTATACAGCGTCGCTTTTCATCTCATTCATTTTTACGCATTATTATCTGAATAGGTCCTATGAATACTACAAAGGTCTTAAGGGGTCATTTCACCAAGAAATCTTCCCGGAAGACTGAGCTGCGATCTCAGAGCGTGGCTTGGTCGCCCCAGGTCGCACGTAGTCGACGGTTGACCGAGGGTTGGTCGCACCTTGGTCTCCTGTGGTCGCACATGGTTGGGGATTGGTCTCCTGGAAAAATAGATCGTAGCTCGAGCCTCGATCTAAAAGTCGCACAGAGAGCGTCGAAAGAGCGAGCATGGTCACGGAAAGAACGTATTGGTCGAGAGACGATCGAAACTAGAGCGGGGGTGAGCGAGGCTCAGTCTACTCAAGCGAGAACTGATCGCGCGCATGGTCGTGCTGCTCGACCACTGTTCAATCCTCGCTCGATCCATGTGATCTAGCTTCGCTCTTTTGCGATCAAGCCTCGCTCCACGCGACGTATCCCAGACCTTCCCTAGTCCCTGACGCTCCATATTATTTCTATTGGCATGATTGGATCGAGATAGAAGGATGAAGGTGCGACCTATGTACGCTTAAACTTCAACCAATAAAGTAACTATGAGTAAATGAATGTAACCCTTGGCAATTATTGTAAATAATGTATTTTTGCGTAAATATATAAAATATTTTATAAATCTTGTTTTATTATACACTGGTTTCTTTGAATCATGAATAAAATGAAAAGATAAACCCTATCATTGCCAAGACCGTAAATATATTGGATCCTGATCAGACGCCGCGTAATGCGGTGTTTGAATATAATCCAAATCATTTGACAGTCATATCAATGTTTCCTAAGTCCAAATGCATAAAACAGAAATTTTAAAAGTTAAAGAGAGTGACAAGTATAAGTCGATATTATAACAATGCAGCGACAGTGTAAGATGGCTATTTCCGTCATATTGGCAGTAAAAGGGTAAAAAAGACAAAAACAAACAATAGAAAAAAAAATCAAAAAAATCTTTCCCACAAAAAACAAAAAATGCTACCCAAAACAGCTACAAAATGACACACACACACACCCAAAAATAGAACAAGAACCCCATGGGGCATAATTTGCTCAACTGAGAATAACTGACAAAATGGAGATAATTATTTATGTCCAGGAAGGGGTCATTTTTTACCCGAGGGGCATAATTTGAACAATATTGTAAGAGGACCTGAATTAAGATGATGCTATGTGCCAAATATCTAAGATCAGGGTAGAAGGGTTTTAGACAAGAAGATTTTTGTAAGTTTCCATTGAAAACAAATCTATTTTTAACTCCTGTGACCTACATATGCAACAGACTGAAACCAATTGAACAAAATAGGTAAAATATAGCTAGAAGTGTCACCATGCTGAATATCAAAGCTCTGGCCTAATTAGTTTCAGAGAAGAAGACGTTTGGAAAATTCAGTATATAACTCTATGTTAAACTGTGACCCCCCGGGGCGGGGCCAATTTTGACCCAAGGGGCATAATTTGAAAAAACTTGATAGAGGACCCGTATGTGATGCTATGTGTCAAATATCTAAGCTATGGCCCTTGTAGTTTCAGAGAAGAAGATTTTTTTAAGGTTTCATTGAAAAAAATCTATTTTTAGCTCCTGTGACCTAGTTATGCAACCGACCAGAATCATTTGAACAATTTTGGTATAGGACATCTAGAAATGTAACCGTGCCAAATATCAAAGCTCTGGCCATATTAGTTTCAGAGAAGATGACATTTGAAAATTTCGCTATATAACTCTTTGTAAAACTTTGACCCCGGGGCGGGGCCAATTTTGAACCCAGGGGCAAAATTTGAACAAAATAAGCTCTGACCCTTGCAGTTTCAGAGAAGAAGATTTTTTAAGTTTTCATCGAAAAAATCTATTTTTAGCTTCTGTGACCTAGTTATACATCCGACCAGAACCATTTGAACAATTTTGGTATAGGACATCTAGAAGTGTAACCATGCCAAATATCAAGGCTCTGGCTACATTAGTTCCAGAGAAGAAGACGTTTGAAAATTTCACTATATAACTCTATGTAAAACTGTGACCCCCGGGGCGGGGCCAAATATGACCCAATGGGGCATAATTTGAACAAACTAGGACCTGTAGATGATGCTATGTGTTAAATATCTAAGCTCTGACCCTTGCAGTTTTCGACAAGAAGATTTTTTAAGATTTCCTTATTTTTTCACTTTGGTTGCCATGACAACCAGAGTTCTACATTGTTTTTAATTCTTTGAACAAATTTGAAAGAGCTTGACCCAAGGAACATTTCTGTAAAGTTTGGTTGAATTCTGTCAAGCGGTATAGGAGGAGATGTCATTTGAAGCAATTGTTAACAACGACGCACGACACACGACGGACACAGGGCCATCCCAATAGCTCACCTTGAGCCTTTGGCTCAGGTGAGCTAAAAACAAACAAGAGGGTCATGGCCCTTATTTCGCTCACCTGAGGTCATTGTGCCTTAGCTTAATAGGCAAGACAACATTTTAATATAGCTGTAAATGGAATTATCTTGCAGACAAAAAAAAACATGACAAATTGGAATAACTTAAAAGAATATTGTTGGCAGAGTTATGGCCCTTATCCATGACACTTCTTCTTATCAAGCTACATGTATTTCCATATGATTATTTATTGCGCACTCTGCTTTACTTTCAACCTGCTTTAAGTTATCATCTACTAAGATAGATACTATTTCTTATATCTTACATGTTTATGACTGTATAAAGTGGAATTATTTTCTTTAGAGGAGGAATAAATTAAAGGCGTAAAAAGGCATATGTATGGGGTAATGGGTTAACATCAGTAGAACTGGAGTTATCTCAAAGACAAGAAAATATGACACTGGGAAATATCTCAAAAATGACATTGACCTTTGTAGGACATGACCCAAGTTATAAAGTTTCTAACTTTAACAAAGTTATGGTTAAGATTAAAGTTGTGGACTGAAAGACAAACAAATGGACAAACAGACAAAAAAGCAGACAGACAAAAACAATATGCCCCCAACTGCAGGGCATAAAAATATAGCAGACAACACCATATGCTGCTGTTTACAGTGAACCTCATCAGCTGACCAGCTGACCTGAGTTCAGTTATGTAACTCTGCCAGTAGGAAATTTGACTAGGGTCTAACTCATATAATGCTGAATTGCTGTCTGCTATACATATTTTGAATGTGAATTATGACCTAGATATTAACCGACCAGAACCATTTGAACAAACTAGGTAAAGGACATTTAGAAGTGTCACCATGCCAAATATCAAAGCTCTGGCCATATTAGTTTCAGTGGAGAAGACGTTTGAAATTTTCACTATATAACTCTATGTAAAACTGTGACCCCCGGGGCGGGGCCAATTTTGACCCCAGGGGCATAATTTGAACAAACTTGATAGAGGACCTGTAGATAATGTTATGTGCCAAATATCTAAGCTCTGGCCCTTGTAGTTTCAGACAAGAAGATTTTTTAAGATTTCCTTATTTTTTCACTTTGGTTGCCATAGCAACCAGAGTTCTATATTGTTTTCAATTCTTTGAACACATTTGAAAGAGCTTGACCGAAGGAACATTTCTGTAAAGTTTGGTTGAAATCTGTTCAGCCGTTTAGGAGAAGATGTCATTTGAAGCAATTGTTAACGACGACGCACGACGGACGACGACGGACGACGGACACAGGGACATCCCAATAGCTCACCTTGAGCCTTTGGCTCAGGTGAGCTAAAAACCAAGAAATAAACACCCTCACCAAAATAAAACAAAAGAAACAAGAGCCCCATGGGGCATATTCACTCACCTGAGAATAATTGGAAAAATGGAGATATTGATTTATGTCCCGGACTGACCTAGATATGCAACAGACCGGAACAATTTGAACAAAATATGTAAAGTATATTTAAAAGTGTCACCATACAGAATATAAAAGCTCTGGCCATATTAGAGTCAGAGAAGAAGACGTTTGAAATTTTCTCCATATAACTCTATGTAAAACAGTGACCCCCGGGGCGGGGCCAGTTTTGACCCTAGGTGCATAATTTGAAAAAACTTAATAGAGGACCTGTAGGCGATGATATGTGCCATATATCTAAGCTCTGGCCCTTGTAGTTTTAGACAAGATTTTTTAAGTTTTCATTGTAAAAAATCTATTTTTAGCTCCTGTGACCTAGTTATAAAACGGACCAGAACCATTTGTACAATTTTGGTACAGGACATCTAGAAGTGTCACTATACCAAATATCAAGTCTCTGGCCATTTTAGTTTCAGAGAAGAAGAGGTATGAAAATTTCACTATATAACTCTATGTAAAACCGTGACCCCGGGGCGGGGCCAATTTTGACCCCAGGGGCATAATTTGAACAAACTTGATAGAGGACCTGTAGGCGATTCTATGTGCCAAATATCTAAGCTCTGGCCCTTGTAGTTTCAGACAAGAAGATTTTTTAAGTTTTCATTGAAAAAATCTATTTTTAGCTCCTGTGAACTAGTTATGCAACCGACCACAACTATTTGAATAATTTTGGTAATGGACATCTAGAAGTGTCACCATGCCAAATATCAAAGCTCTGGCCACATTGGTTTTAGAGAAGAAGACGTTTGAAAATTTCACTATATAACTCTATGTAAAACTGTGACCCCCGGGGCGGGGCCAATTTTGACCCCAGGGGCATAATTTGAACAAACTTGATAGAGGACCTGTAGATGATGCTATGTGCCAAATATTTAAGCTCTGGCCCTTGCAGTTTTTGACAAGAAGATTTTTTAAGATTTCCTTATTTTTTCACTTTGGTTGCCATGGCAACCAGAGTTCTGCATTGTTTTTAATTCTTTGAACACATTTGAAAGAGCTTGACCCAAGGAACATTTCTGTAAAGTTTGGTTGAATTCTGTCAGGCGGTATAGGAGGAGATGTCATTTGAAGCAATTGTTAACGACGACGCACAACGCACGACGACGGACGCCGGGCACAGGGCCATCCCAATAGCTCACCTTTAGCCTTTGGCTCAGGTGTGCTAAAAACACTTACAGAAACACTTAATATCAGAGTCAAACTAGATGGGCAGCTAAGTGGTTAGCGCACATGATTCTCACTAATGCGGTCCGAGTTCGATATTGGCAGTGTTGGAGGGTGCAGTGATAGTGGAGTTTCTCCAGATACTCCGGTTTCCCTTCCACAATTTAGTCACCACAAACGCCTTAAGGAGCAATCTGCTTCACGTTCAACTTACTTTAAGCGGCCTTCAAATCTAGAAACAGGTTATAGGGTAAAGGAATACTTAAAGTTTTTTGTGTTTTCGGGGATGCTTTTTTAAATGTTTATCCAATTATGGTGTGATATGGGTTTTTTGGTTTAGTTTGGATAAAAAGTTAATACAATCAAAATTTCTGATAATGTTGAGGACCCCTGATAAGATCAGACCAAATATATGGACTCTACGAACAGCGATAGACCATTATCGTCACTGCCGATTTGTTCCGAACCAAACCAATAACAAATGCAGAGCGGTTTGGTCCATGATTTCCCTTCGGAGACTGGTCAAAAACTGAAGGTCGTCCATCGATCGCCAGACCTTTTATTAAGATCGCAAAAAGTCGCGCGAAAATCCACGCAACCATAACGAATTCGCGCGAGACTCTGTCGAGAAAATATCGAGAATGTGTTGTCTGAGCGAGGCTAGAACGTTCGAAATCGTATCTAAGTCGTATTGCTCGAGGGTACATTGCAACTCGGACGTAGCTAGATCGGCCGGGCATAAGTCTTGGTTGGCCGAGGTCGCGCGCTTTCGAGGATAGATCGTCTAGAGGTCGAGGCTATGTCGTAGATTGGTCGAACCGAATGAGTCTTGGTCGTGTCAAAATCCTTTCAGATCGAGTGGATGGTCGTAGGTAGAGCGTATATAGAGCATATTGGACGAAAGTAGAGCGTACACATCGAAGGTCAAACGAGCTAACATCGAACATTGAGCGTACACGGAAAATAATGTGGTAGGTCGCACGGTTTTTGCCCGCGACTTCGGGAAAACCGAGCTGCGATCACGTGGTCGCGTGCGACTTTTTCAGGTCGTACGAGTTCGGTGAAATGACCCCATTACATAAGTTGCAGAAGCGTGATTTTACTGAAATTTTTTTCTCCAAGTAAGACCGACGCCATCCGAATGAAGGACCAAGAGTATGCATATGACATTAAATGCCCGGATGACTGGAAAAGAGAATATGCCGCCACATACGGCTTCTGATCAGGATCCAAACTGCTTGAAAATAATTTGAGCACCTATCATGCAAAAGATAGTCTTTCTTTATGCAGCTTCTGATCAGGATCCAAATTGATCAAAAAGTAATAGTAATAGTCACTACCAGATATATTTATAAAAAGCATTAAAGCAAATATAGTCTGTTCTAAAACTAAGTGTCAATAGCTCTACACGGCTTCTGATAAAAATCTAAAAAGTTTGAAAGCAAATCTTTCAACCGTTAAAAGGTGGCTTTTGATCAACTAGCTTTTCGTGAAAAGTCGTCTGTTCTAAAACAAATAAAAAAATGTCAACCATTGTGGATTCTGATCAGATGCCGCTTGACGCGGCTTCTGATAAGGATCCCAAAGTAATATTGCATCCGTGAAAAGATGGTTGTTACGCGAACATAAACGACTGTCACTTTTTCCCCCACCCACTCCGTAACGAGCTAAGGCTGGGCAATAAGTTTTCATAAGGCCGTATTACTAATTCATCAACGAAATTCAGCACATAAAACATTAATAAATTACATAGAGAATTTGACTGATCAGTTTAAATTGTGTATGTTGGAGTAAATTACGAAAAATTGATATTTTTTACCTATTACGAGCTGCTTGCATCTCTGGAATTAAAGTGAACCCAAGCGGAACGCTGGGTCGGGGTAGAGTTCGGTTCAGAGGTCTAATGACGTCATTCGAGTACGAACTCGAATAGTATTTGTTCACCTCAGGAACTTGGGTCAACCCGAGAGTCTCAGGTGAACACGCTCATTGTGTTTCGCTGTCCTGTTGTATCGCTCCGCGCACGGCGCGATGCCACTTCTTAGCATAATTTTTATTTGAGTTTTCTTGTAATTGTTTTTATCACAAATACAAATAATTTTAAGCGTACCTGAGTGGATTTATTGCCAGACTTACTTTCTACGTTTTATGTGATAAATTAGTTAAGCAATCGCCCATATATTCAGGGTCTATTTGTTAAATACGTCGGAATATTAGCTGTTATAAGGTATCAAACTCGGCCACAGTAATGCCTGGTGTTAGCGAGCATGCAATGAGGTAGCAACGTGCACATAAAAGACAGATGGCTTTTTATTCAGGTCAGATGTAGTGAATAACGGCCTTATGGGAGCGGTCTGCATTTTTTCCAACCTGCAGTAAGCAGTCACCTGTCTTTGAAACCTAGATAACCTCATTTTGATGGTCGTTAAAGACCGACTGTAGCATGTGATACGATTGTTGAAATTCAGTACTGACATTGTGGCGTTGTCTGACGACAAACGCCACAAAAACGAAAAGTGCAGCCCTAGAAAGGTTAGACATTATTGTTTTGTTTGGGGAACAGCGGCAAACGTTGTTGAAATGAAGGAGTCTTTGTTCGGAGGGCCGTTGTCGGATTGGGGAGAGGGGGGGGGAGGGGGCTGTACAAGGGGGTTCTTATGACACAACAGTAGTTGTCCACCTATCAGAATTTTTCATATAAAATAGCAAACTTTGCAGACCCTGATGGGACTTATCATGGTATCTACTGTTTGCTTGTGTCGATTTCAGTAGACACTAGACGTCAATTAGTTAAACTGGACTTACATTGAGCAAAATTGAGCCACTGCTTTCACTTTTGTCGTCATCTTTAATAGGACACATTGCCTGGTAATCTGTAAAGTTGTACCTAAAATGAAAACAAATACGTTACTCGGGTGTCATTTGTGACATCATGTACTGTGGAGATGACATTATATTTTTGCCGTTTAAGAACAAACGCAATGCACTAAAATGTAGGAAATTACAATTATTTCAGTTAATAATGTTATATATACAGCGCTCCCTCTCTACACCGACACCCAATGGGAGACACAGATTGTGTGCGTTGTTCGGAGGGAGTCGTTATAGGGAGTGAAATTAGCTAACATTTGCAAACAGCTTGAATCCAGATCAGACGCCGCGTAACACGGCGTCTGATCTTGATTCAAGCTGTTTGTCACTCGTTATTAATTTCTTTCTGACAAAATGTCCATTATGAAACTTTCAGAAAATCGCAGCCGACAATTTTAAGCAGACGATATTGCAGCAGTGAAAAGGTTTGACATAAATGTCTTGTTTGGGGAACAGCGGCAAGAGTCGCCGTAAGGAGGGAACCGTTGTTGGGAGGGCCGTTGTAGGGAGGGAACGCTGTATATATATGTTGACAAATAAGTAATATGTAGTATGCCCACAACTATCCTCATATCCTCATGTGATAACATGAACTGAGTGTAATACAGACTTTTAATTTGAATTTAACGCAGAAAATTCAGAGTTAAGAAATCAGTTTTAACCATTAATTTGGTGTGCCATCCTAATGTTCTGTTTGCAAATTATCTGCAAAGTGTATCCACTAAATAACACTTCACTGTTTTAGCCCTCTTTTAGTTTTCCATTGTACATTTGATTTATTTAGGGTTTGTATGTTCTTGTATGTACAGTAACACCTCGCTATTACGACCACTAAAACGAAGGCTAATCGAGTGTATAATAGACAGGTGACTGCTTAAAGCAAGCAATGTGACAGTGAAACAGAAAGCTCCTAAAGGAGCTTTTTGTTTCACTGTCACCTTGCTTTAAGCGGTCACCTATCGTAAACACCCTAATAATTAACATAATTTAGTGGTCGTAATAGAGGAGTTTTACTGTATATGTTCAGGGCCTCGTGGAAGACGGATTGTATCAAATGAGTTCTCATTTAATTGTCTTTATCATGATGATTAATATTAGAAACTATAATCATTATTATTATTTTTGTTATTATCATCATTAATTATGATCATTACATGTATCATATTACTACTATGAGTACTGCATTACCAGACAAAAACTTTCCGATCGAGTAACTGCTTCATCAGAGCGCCGTCTATCATGCCTAGGAACTTGGTGACTCTCTCATCTGGAACCTTGTTGGATGCCAACACATATCCATGGTCATCCACTAGATAACAAATCATCCACTGAAAACAACAACAAAGAATTTACTTTTGTATGTCCCTTTCATTGCCAAATATTTCGTGAGATTTTTACCTCTTCACCGTTACATGTACCTTATCTTATGCTTCAATTGTGTTGTGAACAACGTCGATTCAAAGTTAAAAAAAGTAAGTATGACTGAAGAAATTTCAAAACGAGTGTCAAACAGTATATATCCTGATCAGACGCCGCGTGACGCGGCGTCTGATCAGGATTCAAACTGTTTGAAAACGCGCTGCTAAGCGTCATTGAGAATGAAAGGGATATTCTGGGCCTCGTGGAAGACGGATTTTATCAAATGAGTTCTCGTGAAATAAAGTATGCCAACATGTTGGATGCCAACATATATCAATGGTCATCAACTAGCCAAACAAAGAGACGAAAATATATGAAAGAAACAAATATTTATTAAAGTGTATGACCAGTCAAAACAAATGCTTAGCATCATAAACGCGTAAACGCTAAATACAGTGGCGAAAACGTTATTATTTCCCGTTTTTAAAAACGCTTTACGCAATGCAATAAAATGTACAAAATAACACCCTTTTTGACAACTATGACTATACATTTTTATACGAGTGGCAAACAGTTTGGAACCTGATCATTCGCCGGGTTACATGTACCTGCATCTCATCTGAGTTTTGAGCCTTTTTCAGACGCCGGGTTACCAAATCACGCAACATTTGATTTAATGCAACAAAATGGATTTGATATAACGAAATATGGATACATTGAATAATAAAAGATTGTTATATTAAAAAGTTGAATTGTATTGTATATGCAATATGCAGTGTTCCCTCTCTACAACGACACTCAATGGGAGACACAGAGTGTGTCTGTTGTTCGGAGGGAGATGTTATAGGGAGGGAACATTCAGACTTGGCTTACATTTGCAAACAGATTGAATCCAGATCAGACGCCGCGAAAAGATCGAAACCAGATCAGACGCCGCGTTACACGGCGTCTGATCTCGATTCAAGCTTTTTGTCACTCGTCATTATATATAGTCTATCAAATTGTCCAGTAAACTCGTCTATTCTTAAAACCCTTAACACTTTCACTTTCAGTGACGCAATAAAGCGAATTTGCAAACAGTTGTGATCCTAATCAGGATCAAGATCAAAACTACTTACCACTTGTTTGAAATTACGTCAGTTATACTGCCTTATATCTAACTTTAAAACGATATTGCAGACATTCAGACAGCAACATTGAAGCAGACGCTTGCTTTTGAACAGTGGCGAATATGTTTCATGTTTAACCCTTTACCTGATAGCATTGTTTCTAGTATTGAAGATATGTGACTACTTAAAGCAGGTTGAAAGTAAAGCAGAATGCGCCCAAAGGCGCATTCTGCTTTACTTTCAGTCTGCTTTAAGCTATTAACTACTAGAATAAGCAAAGTATTAAATATGACACATATTCATTACGGTATAATTTGGAACTATTTTCTTCAGCGGATGAATAAAATGAATGTGCTAAAAGTCGCTTCTATAAGGGAAAGGGTTAATGGTTAAACAACCTTTTATCCAATGCAATCGAATTGGAGCTAGATCTGACTCCAAACTGTTTGCCATTCGGAAAAATAAAACGCCAAAGTTGGCAAGAAGCTGTCATTTTCTAGATTGTATTGCAACGCGTTTGTGTTTCGTTTTCGATTAACCCTTTACCCGATAAATACGCCTTTCTACGCCGCATATTTGTTCCTCTACTAAAAACATATTACATAGATTCCAATGCATTGCACCTATTATATATTTTCTCAACGCATAACTTCCAACATTTGTGTGCGATTTCTTCCAAATTTAATATGTAGTTCTTTTTGAAAAAATGTACCTTAAGGAATATGTTCTATATCATCAGATAGTAGCTAAAAACAGAATGAAAGTGAAGCAGTATGCGCTTTCAGGCGAATTCTGCTTTACTTTCAATCTGCTTTAAGTGGTCACCGGTTTCCAATACTAGAAACAGGCTAGGGGTTAAACGGGATAAGGTCTCCCCCACTGTACATAATTCTATCACACTTCCTTTCTCAAATTCTTACAGGATGTGAACAGTTCATTTGTTGGAACCCTTGGAAGCTCTCTAGATATAGTCTTTCGAAGTTTTTATACTTCATCTGCATACCAACAACCCCAGCAACATCGACAAGATCCTTATAGACAGATCCCTCAGGTTTACCCCTAAAGGCAACCGGTGCGGTTATCAGCAGCGTACTTGTGCTTGAATTAAAACCTGGAAATATAAACATAGAATGTAAGAAACGTTATGTTGCATCATTGATGACGTCATGTAGTGGAGAATAGAAGAATCTACCCCAGCGGATCAGAACATTCAAGAAGGGATGGGGCTCGCGAGTCCCTGCTTGAATGTTCTAACCCGAGTGGTGGGGAGGGATTCCTATCCTACATCAACAAAACGAATGGTGGATTTTCCCCCAACCATTTAAATTAATTAACATGATACAAATAAACAAATAATTGCAGTTAGTGTGCACTTGTATTTCGCCAAAACATGACGTTATTTATTATAACGTCATAACACATGACGTCATTTAGTTACCCGCGTTATGCAGTGCTTGTGGTTCAGCTGGGCAAAATTGGACATCACGTGGTATAGAGGATAGAGTGATTCTCCATGAGGCAAATCCCTATCCAACATAGGCGAAAACGGGAGAAAAACGTTATTTTTTTCCCGTAAACCCATTACCCCATAACCTGTTTCGAATTTTGAAGAAGTCTTCCGAGAAGATCCTATTCTGTCTGGTTAAACCCTTTAATGTTACAGTGGAGAATCTGTTATTCTTTCCCGTTTAAACGCAAACGTACGCAAACGCAAAACACTAAAACGTAGAAAAGAACAACTTTTAGACAATTCTGATAATTCATGTTTATCTTGGTGGCAAACTATTTAGAGCCTGGTCAGACGCCGGGTTACCCGGCGTCTGATCTGGCTCCAAACTGTTTGTATTGCAAATAATAGTTTTAGCGTAAACGCGTTTATCGGGAAAGAATAACAGATTCTCCACTGTACTACAAAACAATGTTGCGTTTTGGCGAATAATATATATGGCGGAGGGACTATAACCTACGTTTTGAAAGTGTTAAATAATCAACACTCGTGTCAGTTTCTCTATTTAACTACTTCCTTAAATTCAGAAGTGTTATTGAGTTATAAGGAATAATTCGGAGGATTTATTGTATTCATAGAGGTATGAAAAACAACCTGGTCACATGTCTGAATTATTCCTTAATTAATAACGTCTTCTCCACTGTACCACTTACCTTCACTGTTAGTCAAAGCAAATGTGAAGTTATACTCGTGTCTACTGGTAAGCCTTTCCAATCCTTCCACAGTACGTTTGTAGTACAGAGCATCCAGGGGGCTTGTCCTGTTCACTAAATAGCTTCTGCAAACACACACAACATATTTGTACAGAGAGGGGACGTTCTTCTTTCCAGTTCAAACGTGAGAGTTTAGGAGGGACAACAAATCTAACCGGTGGGACATTTCGAATATTAAGACCAAAATTTGAGGTAAATGTCACAGGGGTCAAACGTTGTGTGTGTATGGAAAAGTGCTATAAATAATAAGCTTTTATAGAAACATTTAGATAAATTGAAAACTTGATAGCACAAGATCTTATGCATGTATGTTTAGTCAATATTAAAGGCTGTCAACACTAAAGCAATGCAACAAAAATATAATTCGCGGAGAACGCACGATATCCCAAAGTCCCGACCAAGAAACAAGAGGGCCATGGCCCACAAGTCGCTCACCTGAGAACATTGTACCTAAGCTGACTGGGCAAGACAATATTGTGATATATATAGCTATAAAAAGAGTTTTAAAGGCTTTCCTATATAAGTCTATATAAAACTGATAAGCCTCGGGGCAGGGCCAATTTTGACATGGTGTCATAATTTGAACAATCTTCGTAGAGGACTATAAGGTTAAGCTACATTTCAATTACAAATGATCTTGGCCTTACAGTTTCAGAAGAATATTTTCAAAGGTTTTCCTATGAAAAACTAATAAGCCCAAGGGCAAGGCCAGTTTTGGCCCAGGGGTCATAATTTGATCAATCTTGGTAGAGGACCACAAGGCAAAGCTATATATCAAAGCTGAAAGATCTGGGCCTTACAGTTTCAGAGAAGAAGATTTTTAAAGATTTTCCTATATAACTCTATGTAAAACTGATAAGTCCCGGGCGGGGCCAATTTTTACCCTAGGGTAATAATTTGAACAATCTAGGTAGAGGACCATAAGGCAAGTCTACATGTCAAATATTAAAGATGTAGGCCATACAGTTTCAGAGAAGAAGATTTTCAAAGGTTTTCCAAAGAAAAACTGATAAGCCCAAGGGCGGGGCCATTTTTAGCCCAGGGTCATAATTTGAACAATCTTAGTAGAGGACCATAAGGCAAAGCTATATGTCAAAGCTGGAAGATCTGGGCCTTACAGTTTCAGAGAAGAAGATTTTTAAAGATTTTCCTATATTACTCTATGTAAAACTGATAAGCCCCGGGGCGGGCCATTTTTGACCGGGGGTCATAATTTGAACAATGTAGGTAGAGGACCATAAGGCTAAGCTACATGTCAAATATTAATGATCTAGGCCATACAGTTTCATAGAAGAAGATTTTTAAAGATTTTCCTATATAATTCCATGTAAAACTGATAAGCCCTGGGGCGGGGCAAATTTTGACCCGGTGGTCATAATTTGAACATTCTAGGTAGAGGACCATAAGGCAAAGCTACATGTCAAATATTATCGATCTAGGCCATACAGTTTCAGAGAAGAAGATTTTTAAAGAGTTTCCTATATAACTCTATGTAAAACTGATAAGCCCCGGGGGCGGGGCCAATTTTGACCCGGGGGTCATAATTTGAACAAGCTAGGTAGAGGACCATAAGGCAAAGCTACATGTCAAATATTAATGATCTAGGTCATACAGTTTCAGAGGAGAAGATTTTCAAAGATTTTCCTAAGAAAAACTGATAAGCCCAAGGGCGGGGCCATTTTTGGCCCCAGGGTCAAAATTTGAACAATCGTCGTAGAAGATCATTAGGTTATGATACATACCAAATATGAAAGGTCTGGGCCTTTTGATTTCTGAGAAGAAGATTTTTAAAGATTTTCTTATGCATTAAAAGTTGTCTATACGGTCATGTTAGAAAATCAAGTCCCAAAGCAAGGGGAATAACTCTAGCTAAAAACGTTGACCAAGATTTCGTTCCCCCTTGTCACTGATGCTTCTGATAAAGTTTGGTTGACATCGGATTAGTGGTTTCTGAGGAGATGTTGTTTGAAAATGTGGACGGACGACGGACGACGAGCGGTCACAATAGCTCATCCTGAGCCGAAGGCTCAGGTGAGCTAAAAATGCGTCAATACGAATTAAATGTCATTTTGTTCAATGGTAATGAATTGGGCGAATGTAAATATTCGCTCGTATTGCACAGAAACATATATACAAGGCAAAAAAAAGGAAATAGTTTTGACCCCGACAAGACGCCGTGTAAGTGGAGTCTGATAAGGACAAAAATTGTTAGACACTCATTTTAATTGTTTTTACATGTAAGTTAAAATGCCTAACATTCAGATTTGAGAAATAAAAGCAGATGATAATTCTTTAAAATTGATGACGTTATGGCAGTAAATGCGTTAAGACACACTTTGGTTTACATGTAACGATCAAACTAAACGGAAACTTACGGTGTTGCTTTGCTGCTCTTGTGTAAATATCGTGTCAGTCCACCTTTTGAGCCAAAGAAAATTAATTCGATACCATGTCTGAAAGAGAAACCAATATGAACAATAACAAAATATATTATATACCGTACTGAACTGCGATCATTTGATTGGTCGATAGGGGTGCAAATATCGTGTGTGTCCACCTTTTAAGCCAAAAATATTAATTCGATTCCATACCTAAAAAAGAAACCAATTTTAATAATAACAAACTATATTTCGCTATAACGCCTAACTTTATTTAATACTCGAAATATTAGTGAAAGAGTTGACATGTAAACATAAAACAAAAAGATGTCGGAAAACAGTAAAGATCGCCAGAGGAAACCACTGGGTGGGTGTACTATTAGTTATGACATGCTTATTGTACCTGTTATGGAATATACAGTGCTATTTAATGTTCATATTGGAGATGAAAAGTTGATTCCAAAGAGATGTCAAAAGACACAATAAGATTGAGAACTATGTAATAATTGAATTTTAAAGTCTGGCTTACGACAATGTGTGTTGTACGACGTTTTATAAGACGGGTGGCCTCTGTATCTTAAAAACCTTAGTTATGTTTATTGCAAAAAGGTTTTTATGATCGGCAAAATATCATGATTCGTGTAAATAGTAGTGAAGACGCAATCAGCTCGCGTTTATTCAATTACAGTTAATAATTATCTGAATGTCAAACAATGTTGGACTTTATCAGATGCCGCATTACTTGGTGTCTGATCGGGCTCCAATCTGTTCGCAATTGAAATAATCGTTTCAGCAGAGACTCGTTAATGGAAAAAAATAATGTTTTCTTCACTAAACAAAACTGCACAATGGGAACGTACAATCGTGACAATAACGTTAACGTCTAAAAGCAAAAGGACCACGGTCTTAACAGATATACATGCGGGAAATATATAAGATCTGTCAATAGTGTAATTGTGAGACAAGCTGATCATTACAAACAAATCAATAATTGGAATGTTATTAAGCGAGTCAAGACGAGCTTAATAACTTCTTTTTCTAGATAATGTTGAGATCAGCTTGTTTCAAAGATCGATTGACAGATCCTTTTTCTCACTTAACCAACCATGTTAAGGTGTTTAAATAATATGCTTTTCTTGGAATAGAATGACATTATCAAAGATATCTCCAACATGTTGGAGACAAGGATATTCACGATCGTTGTCCGCTGTTAGAAATAAGTGTAGTTATGTGAGAAAATTATATCATGCCATGACGACAACCAGGGCTCCAGATAAGAGGTAGTTATTTCAACAAATCCAACATTTTCTCACACATTTCAGCACCAAATCCTATGATGTTACTACTCATTAGTATCGTCTCCAAGAGACGATTCTAATGAACAGTGACACCATAGGGTTTAATTTAGAAATAAATATTTTAAATTTTGAAAAACTACCCTTATCTGTTGCTCTGGGACTCAACTTCACAAACCATATCAACACTGGTGTGCGCTATTGACGTTAACACGTTTAGCTATATAGATGAGTATACTCGTCCACAGTAGGTGTACCTTTGACGAGTAGACCTGTCTTATGCAAAACGTGTAGACCAAGCTGTCGGTAGTTCTATTTTCCATTATGCAATAAATTGTAATTGGGGGTGAGTTTCGTATACAGTGGAGAAGACGTTATTATTTCCTGTTTAAACGCAAACGAAACTGGTTCCAAAAAGCAAGTATAACAATTCAACATTTAGGCAATTCTTTTTGTTTTAATTTCAATGGCAAACTATTTAGAGCCTGATCAGACGCCGGGTAAAACCGCGTTTGATCTGATCTGTTTGCAATTAAAAAAACAGTTTTATCGTTAAGGCGTATATTGGGAAAGTTTAAAAGTAGCGTCTTCTCCACTGTATATCGTGCGTTTGAAACTGCAAACAAGCTGGAAGGTAGTCAACATACACGACGAACAATCGGACTCGGGGACACAGGCTATCAAGACAGATTACCTTCCTAACAGACCTCTTCCAAAGGTCTTGTTCTCATCAGACGAGTCATTTTCACTCCAGCTAGATATAAAACGACAACGGAATGATGATAATACTATACGTACCATTCATTACACACATACATGTACAGTGGAGAAAACGTTATTCTTTCCCAATAAACGCGTTTACGCTAAAACTATTATTTGCAGTACAAACAGTTTGGAGCCAGATCAGACGCCGGGTAACCCGGCGTCTGATCAGGCTCCAAACTGTTTGCCACCAAGATAAAGATGAATTATCAGAATTGTCAAAAAGTTGTACTTTTCTGCGTTTTAGTGTTTTGCGTTTGCGTACGTTTGCGTTTAAACGGGAAAGAATAACAGATTCTCCACTGTAACTACGAAACACCCGTTTTCAAGATGTAATACAGAATTTCATTCATGGACAATCGCAATATTTCACTCAGAAATTTCCAATTTTCACTATCTCTAAATTGCACGATTTCTTTTTCGAATTTGTCAATTTCTCAATCTCTCGATTTCCCGAGTGTACGATTCCTATTCGAGAAATTAAGAAATCGGTAAATGTGGAAGTGAGATCGTGCAATCGAGAAATCAGAACTCTGGAAAGTCAATCGTGCAATTGAAAAATTGAAATAAATGGAAGATAGATAGTGCTGTTCAGAAATTCAGAAATTTGAAACACAAATCGTGCAATTGAGAAATTTGCATATTTTGAAGTAGAACTATTTTATAAGTGATTTAAAACCTTGAATGAAACTTTTTAATGCAGTTTCAAGGTTACATAAGACAAATGTTAATATGGAAGTAAAGAGTTATTATTTGGAACAATCGTGACAACGAGTAAAACTGCTAAATTACGAATACTACATGTAGCAGTAAGGCTAATTTATTGCATAGAAGGCATGTGACAGCTTTAAACAAGAAGTAAAACTGAAAGCTCTTAAAGGAACTGACGTGTTTACTTCCATCTTTGTTTAGACGGCCACCTGCACTACACATCGAATAATTGACACAATTTAGTGGTCGTTATAAAGGGGTTATACATTTTCTCTCAGGGACGGAGTTTTGCAAATTTAACCTACCTTGCTTTAAACACATTTCCATTTTTCAACCATTCTTGTGGGACATCCTCTGTCACAAAACCGTCAGAGTGTAGATGGTGTAGCAGCTTTTCATTACCTTGAATAAAGAAAAGATATTTGGGGTAGCGTGCTTATTTAATCCTTTCATGACCAAATTTATCGTGAGGTTTTTCTCCCTTCATCTCGATATTGTCGTCTGCTTCCATATAGTTGTCTGCAATATCGTTTAAAAGTTAGATTTAAGGTAATTGAACTGACGTAATTTTAAAACAAGTCGCAAATAGTTTTGATCCTGATCAGACGCCGCATTAGGTGGCGTCTGATCAGGATCAAAACTGTTTGCAAATGCGCTTTATGACGTCATTGAGAGTGAATGGTTAATAGAGAAAACGTTTATACAGTGCTCCCTTCCTATAACGACCCTTCGAACAACGGTTCCCTCCATACAAGAATGCTTGCCGCTGAACGCAAAACAAGACCATAAGGTCTAACGCTTTTACTGTTGCAATATTGTTTGCTTAAGAGTGTTGTCTGTTCAGGTGTTTTCCTCGGTAAGTAGGGACTTTTTTGACAGAGGACAAATACATGTAAATACGATACAGTCTGATCTCGGTTCAAACTGTTCGCAAATATACTCTAACGGTATTTATTTTCCCTCCTTTAAACTATTCCCTCCGAAAGGCGCACAATATGTGTCTCCAATTGGGTGTTGTTGTAGTGAGGAAGCACTGTATATCCCTACTGAACACTTCACCCATAATTTGTTTCAAGTTATGATGAAAGGTGATAACTTAAAGCAGGTTAAAAGTAAAATCCTTGAGATGTGGGTACTTTACATGTATCCCTCGGTCTAAAGGATTCATGATCTAATAACTCCACACATCATTACTCCTAACTGTGATCTAATACACGATAATGTACACTTACCAACTTGTTACTTCTTAAACAATTGCTGACAATACTTACAGTGTTTTCTCCGGAGCTCGTCGTTTTCAGTAGTTTTCAACAGTTTTTCGATTCTTTCTTTCCCTCTGAGTTTCTTGTCTATATTATTGCAGAAGTTCCTAAGAAAAATGGCACAAAGTTAAACAAATATTTCCCAATATATTCCCTTTTCTCTTTCGTTTATTATACATTCACACAAAATTTCAATATATTTGTCAGAACATTTGGTTGAATTCGGATGAAAACTTTCTGAGTTACAGATCAGACACGGGTAATATTACCAAAGGGACATAGAATAGGCATGCCTTAGGCAATCGTGTTGGTTATCAAAGTTAGCAAAAGTTTTACATACTTTAACATTGTTCAAAAGTAGATACAATGTAAGATTAAAACTATTTGAGTAAGAGATATGGTTTAATTTCGACAAATGTTCACCCTTTTATTGCCAACTTTTTCGTGAGTTTTTACCCCTTCACCGTTTAATTGTCGTCTGCATCAATTTTGATGTTTGCAAAATCGTTTAAAAGTAATATTCAATTAAGTATGACTAAAGAAATATCGAAACGAGTGTCAAACAGTTTGGATCCTGATCGGACGCCGCGTTACTGATCCAAATTGTCTGTAAAGGCGCATTAGGCGTCATTGAGAGTGAAAGGGTTTAGCTACCGTTTGCTATTTACAGTTGGAGCATATTAAAAGAAATTTTAATGGTTAAGAAGGGACCGAGCGAGCCACTTATTAGCCATTACTATTTCACTTAATATTATCTTTATTTTGATTGTCCCATGATAGACATTCTCATATTTCTCAACATTCTCATATTTCTGTTTGTAAGATCGCCGAATATGGCAGTGTTTACAATGTACAACTAGATGCTACATGTAGGAGGCGGAGTTACATATACCGTGTGAAGACACCACGCGAGTTCGACAAACAACAGAAGTCTTAATGATTAAGTGCCGTACTTGATGGGATCAAAAGACAGTTTGTTTGTTAAAAATGTAGGTTAATATATTCTAGATATGTTATGGTATATAAACTATTTCTTATAGTACATATTCATGACTGCATGAAATATATTTATTTAATTCAGTTGATGAATACAATGAAACCTCTCTATTACGGCCAATAAAACGAATACTAAGCGACTGTAAGCTAGGTGACAGTAAATCAGATAGCTCTTAAAAAAGGAATTTTCTGTTTTACTGTCACCTTGCTTTCAGCAGTCACCTGTCGTAAAATAAGATAATTAAAACAGTGTTGTGGTCGTTATAGAGAGGTTATGTTGTAAATCAAAGGGGATCGTATAATGTAATCGGTTAAATAACTTACCAAGGGGCAATAAGAAGGTTTGTGCTGTTTAAAAGCTCACGAAGTGCTGAAATACAAAAATAAAGATCAATTACGATTGACAGACGAGCACACAACAAACACAGACAGGCAGACTGACTGATATACAGTGGAGAAAACGTTATTCTTTCCCGTTTAAACGCAAACGTACGCAAACGCAATACACTAAAACGTAGAAAAGTAAAACGTTTGAACAATTCTGATAATTCATGTTTATCTTGGTGGCAAACAGTTTAGAGCCTGATCAGACGCCGGGTTACCCGGCGTCTGATCTGGCTCCAAACTGTTTGCAATGGAAATAATAGTTTTAGCGTAAACGCGTTTATTGGGAAAGAATAACGTTTTCTCCGCTGTAGCAACAGAGAGACAGACATACCGACACACTCACACTATAGACAGAAAGATTGACAAAGCAGATAGACGGACAGACAGACAGGCACAAACAGACAGACACGGACATCAACCCTTTCACTCTCAATGACGCTTAAAAGCGCGTTTGCAAACAGTTTGGATCCTGATAATCAGGATCCAAACTGTTTGACACTCGTTTTGGAAATGTCTCCAGTCTAATTGCCTTATTGTATTAACTTTGAAACGGCATTGCAGACAACAAAATTGAAGCAGACGACAATGAAACGGTCAAGAGTTAAACATATCTAGAACATTTTGGCAGTAAAAGGGTAAAGATATACGGATCAACTGACATTGAGACATATTGCGACGGATGGAAAGAGAGACATTGAGACAGAAAGACAGACAATAGTGGCACTTTAGCAGGTACATTTAGTTACTTCGATACATATTGACAAATACAGTCAAACAACAATAATATAATAATGTAAATATATTTCCAAATTTACTCAGTATGTGAATACTTACAATTAACAATTGGGGCACTATCCCGGTTTTCAAAAGTTGTAGGTAGAGCTATTCCTAAACTGAAAAAAATACAATTCAGGGTTGTACTTGACAAAATCGATACAATGATACATGCTCGTACAGTAGAGAAGACGGTGTTCTTTCATATTTAATCGCATATGACACGCAAAAGCAACGCACTTAAATATACCCGTATAATCACATTTTTTGAAAGTTTAAACATTTGTTTGTTATAAGAGTGACAAACAGTTTTGAGCCTGATCAGACGCCGGGTTATCTGTGTGAAATGACAATTAAATATTTAACTAAACGCGTTTAATTGTTAAGAATAATTTTTTCTCCACTATGCATATACATTCTCTATCCAGAATTTTATCAGCAATGCGGATGCTGATTCATGGGGTTCGTCAGGGACCATACAGTGGAGAATCTGTTATTCTTTCCCAATAAACGCGTTTACGCTAAAACTATTATTTGCAGTGCAAACAGTTTGGAGCCAGATCAGACGCCGGGTAACCCGGCGTCTGATCAGGCTCCAAACTGTTTGCCACCAAGATAAACATGAATTATCAGAATTGTCTAAAAGTTGTTCTTTTCTACGTTTTAGTGTTTTGCGTTTGCGTACGTTTGCGTTTAAACGGGAAAGAATAACAGATTCTCCACTGTATGAACTAGATCGGAATGCTTGCATAACCTTTTTTATAAAGCATATAATGTATTCGTCGCTAACAGGGTAAGGGTTTAAAAACTAAATGTACAGTTAAGACGTTATTCTTTCGCAATTCAATAAAATTAAAATTTAATGGAGATAATGACAAATTCATGCTAATGCAAAATCTGCCGAATGGTTTTTTTCTGAGTGGAAAACAGTTTGAGCCTGATCAGACGCCGATTATCAAGCGTCTGATCTGGCTCCAATCTTTAACCCTTTACCTGATAGCCTAGTTATAATACTGAAGATAGGTGACTACTTAAAGCAGGTTGAAAGTAAAGCAGAATGCGCCCTAAGGCGCATTCTGCTTTACTTTCAGCCTGCTTTAAGCTATTACCAGCTAGAATAAGGAAAGTATTAAATATGACACATATTCATTACGGTATAATTTGGAACTATTTTCTTCAGCGGATGAATAAAATGAATGTGCTAAAAGTCGCTTCTATAAGGGAAAGGGTTAAGCAATAGATAGAGAGTATAAGCATTAAATACTGGGAAACAAAAACGTCTCCTCCATTGTTTTGTGAATGAAATGCCAAGTTTAAAAACTAATCTGATTGCAATGTTATAGTGGAGAATCTGTTATTCTTTCCCAATAAACGCGTTTACGCTAAAACTATTTTTTCTATTACAAACAGTTTGGAGCCAGATCAGACGCCGGGTAACCCGGCGTCTGATCAGGCTCCAAACTGTTTGCCACCAATATAAACATGAATTATCAGAATTGTCCAAAAGTTGTACTTTTCTACGTTTTAGTACTTTGCGTTTGCGTACGTTTGCGTTTAAACGGGAAAGAATAACGTTTTCTCCACTGTATAAAGCGTCTCCGTCAAATTTGACCAATCTCAGACTCAACTCAAACGACAATACTTATTTAAATAAAAGTTGTTAAAATGGTTATTTTTTTTCAAATTAATTACTAGTACTTCTGCGTCCGATCAGAATCAAATATGTTTGCAAATGTGCTTCATGACGCGATATATAGTGAAAGAGTTAAAAAATAATTAAAAATTGAACAAGTATGGCCACTTAAAAATGCTAATATATTGTAAAATACATGTAAGATCTTAAAGCAAGGTGAAAACAGCAACTTACGTGAAATTCGTATCCATTAATTTTTGATAGATAAACCTGTACTGCCGCTTTGCCATTCGTCGCTAAGAAAATAAAAATACAATAATAGCAGGACTTAGAATGTGTTGAGTTAAAACAGTGAAAAATACCTTATTAACGAACATTCTAAATTGTCAAAATGTTGTCATTTTCTACATTTAATTATAATGTGTTTAAACGGGATATAATAACTTCTTTCCCACTGTATCAGACGCATATACGTCGAATATCTGCATGTACAGTGGAGAACACGTTATTCTTTCCCCCAAAACGCGTTTACGCTAAAACTATTATTTCCAGTGCAAACAGTTTGGAGCCATATCACGGTGTTTTTTTTCAGTCAAAATGTCCATTGGGAAAACGGCAGACGACAATTTTTAGGAGAAAATAGTGTGGCAGTGAAAAGGGGAACAGCGGCTAGCGTTGTTATAAGGAGGGAATCGTTGTTCGGGGGATCGTTGTATAGAAAGAGCACTGTACTTTTTTAAAGGCCTGATGTCTTTGCTGATGAAAGGGCGTTACGAATACAAGAATACAAGAAAGACTTACCATATTATCATAATGTTGTAAAATGGCCAGTTCAACACTTCCCTGTCTGGAGTTCAATATATTTGCTTTCATCTATACAAAAGACAAAATAACGACATTATGTAAGCAGTGGTCGTGGTACAGTGGATGAGAGCAAACGCAGTGCCCAAACATGTAAAAAATGATTTTTTTTTTTAAATTTCTTATTACACTGTACGTGTATCTACTTTAATGTGAGTTGCACAGTTTTGAGTCTAAATTCACCGGGTTATCCTGCATCTTATTAGGTTTAAAACTGTTTGCTTTACCTCCAGCATACTTTAAGCTACCATCTGCTAGGATAAAAATTCGAATATTTCGGAAACATCCGGATAAATGGTAGCCCTGTAACATGGCAGTTTTTAGTAAACGTCTTAACCCATCAACAATAAATATATTATTTGAAAGTAAATATATCCAACAAGCAGCAAATTGCAAACATTCAGGAATACCACAGAAGTCAATTGTATGAAACAAACCTCACGTATAATATCAATGTTACAAACTAGAGGGATGGCTTTGTCTGAAAGACAAAAATGATGCCCCCTCGGCAACAAATAACTAAGTTCAACTGGCTGTAATTTTGCAAAATATGCACATCAATGGTATACGTGCAATCATTCTCCCATATTATAAGGTTGTAGCTTGAAAACTAAAGGAGGAGTTAGCCGGGAAAAAAGATGTTTTATTTATTTGTGACGGACAAACGAACGAGCGGACGGACAGGGGTAATATAGTATGCCCCGACTTTTCGTCGCGGGGGCATAAAAACAAAAAGCGTTCCATGCCCTGATATTTCTTTTAAAGCGGGTTTCAATAAATCTAAATGGAATCACTTGTGGTCAAAACATATTTGTGGTAAATATACATTTAAGAATGAAAGCACTTTAACTGATGTTACATGTACATGATACCATTTGAATTTAGTTTTGTTTCGTGAGTTACTGCAATATCAGGCAAATTGCTAGCGTTCATGACTCTCTAATGCCTCTTATTTCTTCCTATTGGAGAGTTGTGACATTTGTACATTGGTTACTTGAGCTTAAGTGGAGAAAACGTTATTTCCCAATAAACGCGTTTACACTAAACTGTTATTTCTATTGCAAACAATTTGAAGCCAGACTAGACGCAGGATACCCCGCGTCTGATCAAGCTCCAAATTCTGTGTCGCTCAGATTAAAATGAACAGTCAAAATGGACAAAAAGTGGTAATTTTCTTCATTTTAGTACATTGTGTTTTCATTTTGTTTGCGATTAAACGAGACAGAATAACGCCGTCTCAACTGTACCAAACAAGTAGGCTATAAAGAGTTTTATTGCTATATTGCATTTTCCTTAATGTGTCTATCAGCTATAGAGATTGATGGCTGCAAAGAGTTGTTTCATACAGTAGAGAAAACGGGTTTCTTTCCCAATAAACGCGCTTATGCTACATTTAAAATGTTTTCTTAGTAGTTTGTGATTGTAGTCAGAAGACATAAGTCCAAAGTATGTTAAAATGATAAATGAACAAAATTAATATCAAAACTGTTTTTAAATTTCAACTTCATAACATCACTGTTTGACCCCAAATGAAGTACAGTGGATCAGACGTTATTCTTTCCCGTTTAAACGCAAACAAAACGCAACCGCAAAACACTTAAACGTAGAAAATGTCAATTTTTAGATATTTCTTACAATTAATTTTTATCTTAGCGGCAGACAGTTTGGAGCCTGATCAGACGCCGGATTACCCGGCGTCTGATCTGGCTCCAAACTGTTTGCAGTGGAAATGAAAGTTTAAACGTAAAACGCGTTTATTGGGAAAGAAAAACATATTCTCTACTGTATTAAGCTTTAAAACAACCCGCCCAAAAGACTTTTACCGGGTGATTTGTTTCAAAACAAGTCCAAAACATGTTAATGGTTTATAAAAATTACAATTATATTTTAAATGTCAACTTTATAACATCAATGTTTGACCCCCCTAAAAACCTCCATACAAAATATCAACACCCTAACACAAGTATTAAGCTTTAAAACAACCCGTCCAAGAACTTTAACCTTGGCCATGCTAACGCTCACACCGGTTGTATAGCATAAACTCTGCTGTTCTACGAAAACATGGAAACTAAAAAATTGACGTGTTTCGACATGATTTTCTTGAAAAAGGCCCTTAGAGTTCGACATTTTAGAAAAGAGCAGTTTTATCAGTTAATATTATTTTTATTCCCTTTCTGGAATATTGTTATATTTATTGTCAAAATAAATCGTTTGATATTTCATATGTGGCATTTCTACATTTCATTGCATTGCATCTGCATTTTGTTTGAGTTTAACTCTTTCCTCCCTGAAACTTTAAATGGAAAATTCCAGTTTCCATTTTAGTCTAGTCCATTTCTGACTTTTAAGGGTTGTTTTTGTCAATGTTTGGCATTGTGACAAACAGTGAAGAACCTGATCAGAGGGCTCCTTTCGGAGCCCTCTGATCAGGGTCTTCACTGTTTGCATAGGACAAGTGTACTATTCACATGTACACTGTTCGAAAAGCACGCCTATATGCGGGACTAGGGTTCAAAGAGTTAAACGACAAAAAGAACGTCTTTTTCACTGTACCATTATCCGTAAATATGTTTGTTTAAATGTCAACTACTTTTAGGAAAGTCGTATATAAACTTCGCACGCAATGCGGTATAAACATTGTTGAGAGAATGCCAAACTACATTAGAGAACAAACGGGTTTAAATATTTGATAACCATGGAACAATAATACAATTTCCCTGTTCTCAGACACTGGTTGTCCCACTTTAACCAATTTGTGTAGCGTTCCATATATAGGGCATAGGCCAACAGTGTAGACTCTAATTAGACGCCGCATAATGCAGCGTCTGATTAGCATCTACACTGTTTGCCACCAAGATAAATATGAATTATCAGAATTGTCTAAAAGGTGTTCTTTTCTACGTTTTAGTGTTTTGCGTTTGCGTACGTTTGCGTTTAAACGGGAAATAATAACAGATTCTCCACTGTATACTGCACTGTTAAAAAGATGCTTTTCCTTCCCGTTTATAACTAAAGTAAAAGTAAAAGCATTGTGAAATCACTAAATTACGAAAATGAAAACTATTAGGGAGTGTTGCCGATTCATTTATATCATATGAGTGACGGTTTTGAACATAAATTATTTTACTGCATTGCCATTTTGTGAGTGTTCGATTGTGTACACGTGTACTACTGAACAGAACAGAACAGAACAGAACTCCATTGTACTAACAGACAGGGTGGCACGGAAACCAATAGTATCGACTTATCACAATAGCTGAGGTCAGGATAGTCAACTACATGTATCGAGAGTAAAACAAACTATTGATACCATTAGCGATAGTTTGAGCAGTTATCGATATTTTCACATGGATCTATCGCTTTCAACAAAGAAACGTAATACATACTGTTAAAAAGTAACTCTCTCCATCAGTTTGTATCAGATCTTTGAGAAAGCCTGTTTGATTTTGTTCCCAGTATGTGTTTAGTCTCTTTTAATCCTTTCTCCATATAGCTTATATTCAATATAGGATCAGATGGTTGCTTAAAGCAGGTTGAAAGTAAAGTAGAATGCACCTTAAAGTGCATTCTGCTTTACTTTCATACTACTTAAAGCTACCACCTGTTAGGCTAGGGAAAACAGTTTATGGTTCATAATCATAATAGTTTCATGTGTAATCATAATAACATTATTATTACTATTATACCCGATTTATATACATGTAGCGCTCTTTTCTCACAGGAGTTGTGCGTTCAAAAACGCTTGACATGAAATTATATAAATGTACCTACAAAGCGAGAAAAGACAAATAAATACATTCAAAATAAAAATGATACATTATGGAGTTACATGGAAATTCTTTCAATATTACATGTATTGCCAAGATTATACATGTTTATAGTGAATCAAACTATCGATAGTCTATGGTTAGATTGCTTTAAACCATCGATACGTGTTACTATCGTGAAAGCGATGTTCGTCGCAATAATCAGCCGTACTTACTTCGTTAAACTGCTCTTGTTTTTCAGGAAGAATTACGTCCGCCAGATCCATGTTGCTGAAATTTGGGTTCAGAATCCTATTTTCCTGTAATATAAAAAAATACAGTGGAGATAACGTTATTCTTTCCCGTTTAAACGCATACAAAACGCAAACGTATAACAATTAAATGTTGAAAATTACAAGTTTATATGTTAATGTTCTGAAAGATGTTATTTGTTGGTAAAAACAATATTTTACCTTTCAATGTTCAATGTTTAGCCCTTACAACATCTTATTAAATTGTACATTACAATGTAGAATTCGATGGATTAAAAAAAACAAACAACATTTTCTCAATAAATTTTTCAAATCTGTAGACCCTGATCAGATTATAAACTGGTTCAAAGTGGAATAATACATATAGAACATACAGTATACCAGGGGATAAAACGTTATTTAAGAAATAATCTATGTTCTACCGTTGTGAAACGGTATTTTACAACGGTCGGGAGTTGTGGTGCGCAGGAATTGACCACGAAGGCCGAAGGCCTGAGTGGTCAATTCCTGCGCACCACAACGACCGACCGTTGTAAAATACAGTTTCACAACGGTAGAACATAGATTATTTCGATTCTAACATGACCAGATGTAAGGAAATTCATTAGAAAGGAAATCAAATGTTCCATTCTTATTTCCTCAGCGGATGAAGTTTGTCGACCGAATAACTTTTTCCGCGGCATTACAAGAATCTAACACCCATAAGCAAATTTACAATTACCGATCCATAATCTGGCATAGAACAAACATTACATCAAACAAGACAGAAGAATGAGAAAATTACTGTAACGTTACTGGTTAAACGTATATGGTATTTACGGGCTATATGAATAACGAAAGAAATTTAAAAAACATAACGTATGAACGCACGTGGTCACGTCATGTCATATAACCGCGGGAGGAGCGGGGTAGGGAAGAGCGTGGTATACCGTCTCAGGTATACCACGATAGACCTGTTCTTTGTTTATAGAGACGAATTCACGTGTCATGTTAAAATTCTAAATAAACTGGTTTACGCTTAAACTAATATTTCCATTGCGTACAGTTACGCGCCCAATCAGACACCGGGTAAACCGGCTCCGATCAGGCTCCAAACCGTTTTCTATACAGATTTAAATGAACAGTACGAAATGTCATTTTCTACATTTATTTGAATACGTTTGCGTTTGGTTTGCGTTAAAACGAGAAAATAAAACGTCTTCTCCACTTCCTGACGTCATAAGTGACGTCAGGAAAACGTCGTCTCCGCTGTATACGAGCAAGAAAAAGTTCTTACCGTTTCTAGGTCTCTTCTGTAGGGTCTGAAGTCTGGATGGAACAGAACATAACCGTTATGGTTGAGCATAAAGGCAAAAGCATTCACACCGAGCTGCAAAAAATAAGAAAACAGCTGATATATATACTTGACCCTTTTCGTCATGTTGAAGGAATCGGAAAATAACGATTTTGATCATATACGGAACTATACCTACCACCCCAAAAATTAAACGCAAATTTGTTTATCTGTGGCTAAGGTTAGCTGCGCCATGCCAGGTGAAACATATTTGCCAATATAATATTACATGTAATTATAATAATAATAATAATAATAATAATAATTATAATAATAATGACAGTATTACATTGTACAATGTAATAATATAATTATCCTATTGAGTTGCAATTAAACATGTACATGTAGCACGGTTTCATTGTACTGAATGTAACTCCGTCAACTAACTTTAATCTGTACATTCGAAGTAGATGCCTAAAATGGAAACCCCTTAGCTCACTGAGCCCTAGTGACGCTACCAAAAGTGCGCCTTTGAGAGGTAAACTGGACTAATGCAAACAATGAAGTCCCTACAGAAGCCCTCTTATCAGGGACTTCACCGTTTGTCACTGTGTAATATATTATCACAAGAGCCGCATGCGGTCCTAAATCGCTCACCTGGTACCCATGGTTACGGTCATAGTAATGAACCAGTAATGGTAAAGTTTTCTCTATAAGCCATCATTGGTAAATTCATCCCCACCCTCTGGCGGCCATGTTTGAGCTAGGAAGATTATTTGAAGAAAACTAGCAAAGGGTCACCCATGAATCATTATTTGTGTCCAAATATTCTTAAATCAGACCAATAGTTTCAGAGAAAAATATTTTTAAAGATTTTCTATACAGAAATATAAGGAAAACTTGCCCCATCCACTGGCGGCCATGATTTTAAAGATAACATAATGATTTTAAGAAATCTGGTAGAGAGTCATGAATGGATTTTCACTATATAGCCATATAAGGAAAATCTGCCCCACCCACTAGCGGCCATGTTTTTTAAAATAGGAAAATCATTTTAAGAAATCTGATAGAGGGTCACCAATGGCACATTTGTGTAAAAATATTTTCAATTTGGACCAGTAGTTTCACAGAAGAAGATTTTTAAAGTTTTTACTATACAGTAACATAAGGAAAATGTGCCCCACCCACTGGCGGCCATGTTTTTTTAGATATCAACATTATTTTAAGAAATCTGATAGAGGGTCACAAATGGCACATTTGGGTAAATTTATTTTCAATTCGGACTAGTAGTTTTTGACAAGAAGATTTTTTAAAAAAAATTCAATTGGTTGCCATGGCAACCACAATTTCAATTGGATGACCTATATTTGAAGAAATCGGAGAGAGTACCCTACAAGGAACAATCCTATGAAGTTTTGAAGAAATCGGCCTAGTGGTTTCCCAGAAGAAGATCTTTAAAGAAAAAGTTTGACGACGGACGGACGGACGACGGACACAGGGCGATCACAATAGCTCACCTTGGCACTTCGTGCCAGGTGAGCTAAAAACAACCCTAAATAGTCTAAAATGGACAAGCCTCAATTGTAAAATGTATTTATCCATAGAAAGTTTCATAGAATAAAGAGTTAACCAAATAATCCCTACCTTATGAGCGGGTGCCAGGTCTTGTAGAAGATCTATGGGAACATCAGCTCCCATTACTCCAAGAAGGTTCCCTTCTCTTCGCTACAAACATAATAATAAAAAATGACACGGTGCTTACTTTAGTTACAGTAGAGAAAACGTTACTCTTTCCCGTTTAAACGAAACGCAAACGCATTGCGATAAAATGGAGAAAATTGCATTTTTTGTCAATTCTGACTATCCATTAAAATCTGAGCGGCAGACAGTTTGGAGCCTGATCAGACGCCGGGTTACCCGGCGTCTGGTCAGGCTCCAAACTGTTTGCATTGGAAATAATATTTTAAACGTTAACACGTTTATTTCGAAAGAATAAGGTTTTCTCCACTGTACATGTACATATAATCTACATACATCTTAGCTGTCATAATTATTTGCAAGTGTACACAGTATAGACAACCAGTATGGTCCAGGTTCTACAATGTAATTGCTCCCATCAAAGGACATCGACTTTAAGTCGGCACAATTCGTCAAGCATAGTGATATCGAACATATAAATCTATATTTCATGTTTCAAGTGTACATACAGTGGTAAATACGCTATTCCTACCAACTTTCTGCGTTTCTTACGCGTTTCTTACGCATTCCTTACGCGTTTATTATCCGTTTTGTTAAACGGGTTTCCTAGCCGTTTCTTTACGGGTTTCTTTACGCGTTTAAAGGAGCCCGGATGTAGGTCTTAATTGTCTTAAGAATACTCCTGAAATATTAACTCGGGTCATTCACAAAATGAGCAAAACATCAAATATTCCGACATTTCATGCGGTACATGTAAGTAAAGATTGCAGTCGTTATCGTAGCGGCGAGTCCAATGCAAGTCTGTCGCGAAAGGTGGTTTATTGATTTATGGGTCTGGGGCCCGTTTTACTAAACTACTTACGCAAAAATTTTGCGTAAGTCAAAATTTTGATTATTAATTTATATTTTTTATTATCACTTGCTACAAACAGCAAATAGCCAGATCAGAGGACGGGCTTTTAGCGCGTCCTCTGATCTGACTATTTGTTGTTTGCAAACGTTTATGATCGAAAAATAAGAGTAAAACGATTTTGACTTACGCAAAAATTTTGCGTAAGTAGTTTAGTAAAACGGGCCCCAGGTGTCACTAATCGGATTAGTGGGTTTTTCATCGATAAGATCCTAATTCTCCGCGTGAAACGCACCAATCGCAACATTTCTGGTACAATCGTTGATTTACGCGTTTAAACGCGTTAAAATCGTTAGGCGTTAAGCGTTCGTTAAGCGTTCGTTAACCGTTCACTATGCGTTTCTTACGCATAGATTAACGCTTAAATGGGTAGGAATAGCGTACATGTATTTACCACTGTACATATATAAAACGGGAATATTGTGCTGTTTAACCCTTTTACTCTCAATGATGTATTATAGCGCGTTTGCAAACAGTTTGTCCCCTGATCAGAAGCCGCGTAACGCACGAAAACATTGGCAGTGAAGGGGTTAACACACAATCTGAACATCTTTATTTACAGTGGAGAATCTGTTATTCATTCCCGTTTAAACGAAACGAAACGCAAACGCAACACACTAAAACGTAGAAAAGTGCAAATTTAGGACAATTCTGATAATTCATGTTTGTCTTGGTGGCAAACAGTTTGAAGCCTGATCAGACGCCGGGTTTCCCGGCATCTGATCTGGCTCCAAACTGTTTGTATTGTAAATAATAGTTTTAACGTAAACGCGTTTATTGAGAACGAATAACAGATTATCCACTGTAGCTGATACTGAGGGATAATTTCAGAAAGATGATGTCGGCTAATCTCATTTGCTGCAAAGCAGCGCATGAGACCAAAATCACCAACCTGCCTTCCTTTCAGTTCTTTGCAGAGGGGATAATCTCTGTCAAATAAGCAAATAAACTAAAATATCAATTAAGCCGCATAACCCTAGCAATGTATAGAAAGGTCTCTTAGAGCTCTTCAGCAAATACTTACAGATTCATTCTTCATATCAAAGACAGGCATGGCTACTGTCGTCATGAATTTTAATCCCTGTAAAATATTACAAATGTTTATTAACTCATTTACGCCCAGTGGATTCTTCCATGCATTTATAAAAAAAAATATTTGATTAGTCCATTGTTAAAATAAGGGGAGTCAGGTCTAAATTTTCAGGGGGTTTTCTATCAAACATCGTACAAAAATATGGTCGTAAGTCATATTCTAAATTTATTAATACATTGTAATTATATTTTCTTCATCTAATCCTGTCTTGTGACAAGAAGATTCCAAAGAGATGTCACAAGATAGGATTAGAAGGATAAATAAGATGTTTTTAAGTTTTGGCTTACGGCCGTTTTTGTCGTAAGACGTTTCGTAAAACGGGCCCCAGTATCGTAGCTTACAGTGGAGAAAACGTTATACTTTCCCAATAAACGCGTTTACGCTAAAACTATTATTTCCACTGCAAACAGTTTGGAGCCAGATCAGACGCCGGGTAACCCGGCGTCTGATCAGGCTCCAAACTGTTTGCCACCAAGATAAACATGAATTATCAGAATTGTCTAAAAGTTGTTCTTTTCTACGTTTTAGTGCTTTGCGTTTGCGTACGTTTGCGTTTAAACGGGAAAGAATAACAGATTCTCCACTGTAGCTTAGAGCGGTCGGCCACTGTCATCAACTGACCTCTCGTACTGAACTTGACAAAGTTTGAAAACTTTGATATGTATTTCATTTAAACAACATCATAATTATACAAAAGATAAGGCTAAGTACATGTATGTAAAAGCATGTTGGAGAGAAAGTTTTGAAAATGATGTATTTCTTTATATTAAGTTAAAAAGAGGAATCAGTCATGGGCAACTAGGGAACAGTTTGACGAAACGCAAACTTGATATGCAAATCATGCAAGTATAATTTACAAAAGTTCAGCTCACTATGTGTGAGAGAAAAGACAAAATTCTAATATTTAAAGTAAGGACAGGTTACAGTGGAGAATCTGTTATTCTTTCCCTTTTAAACGAAAACGTACGCAAACGCAAAGCGCTAAAACGTAGAAAAGAAAAACTTTTAGACAATTCTGATAATTCATGTTTATCTTGGTGGCAAACAGTTTGGAGCCTGATCAGACGCCGGGTTACCCGGCGTCTGATCTGGCTTCAAACTGTTTGTATTGTAAATAATAGTTTTAGCATAAACGCGTTTATTGGGAAAGAATAACAGATTCTCCACTGTACATTACTCAATATTTACATTCACCCCATTCAATTCCATTGACAAAAAGGGTGTTCATTTCTCGAAAGGGCGGGACTTGTGGAAAAGTTTCGAAGAGGAGGCGGGGCATATGCAGTTTTCATTCGTTAATTCATCTTTGGAACTTGGGACAGCAAACATTTGGCGGATCTTTTCAAAAGTTATTCTTAACCGATCTATGCCTTCCTATTAGTGGAAACCATGATTCCCGACTAAAATTCTTCTTCAATAATGAGATAAATTGCAAGAAAATTGGCATACCTTAAAAACAACAACTGTCTGCATTCCTGTATGCCAAAAAACCGATATATTTATCTTACTTTAAAAATGGCGACACTTCCAATGACGTCAAATCGCTATTTTCGCGCCAAACTGTCAAAGTTGTTATTCTTAGAATGTAAACAAAAGGAACTTATTTTTTTGCATTCGAATGTACGCAGCTACAGTTATTCGGTCATGGCTGTTCCTGATAGGGTACACATTATTCGTGTTAGCAACCTCTAATATGGATTAAACATTCATGCATACTTACAAAATGTTAATCTAATATTAGAAATTACAGCAAATACATTGTAAATATAAGAAATGAATTGATTTTTTTCGGCGTTCAAGCAATCTGAACAACAGAAAATTATCGGCAAATTTACCATGAATCGCTAGCGCTAGCGCGATTCATAGTATTTGCCGATACTTTTTTGTCGTTCATTTCGCTTGAACGCTAAAAAAAATCAATTATTTTCTTAATTGAAAACATGATGAATTTTGACGACACGAACACCCAATGTGCAATTATATCGAATTGATGTCATAAACCAATGTCAGTTACATGTGTCAAACCATGATCACGGGTAATAAAGAGTCTGAGGTCGTTCACAAGCGTTTGACTGGTCAGATTTGAGCGTTCAAATCCTAGATAACGATCATATATTCAACTCTAATGCTTTATAACCTTGGACCTAGGTACAATAAACGCGTTTACATTGAATCAATTATTGCAATTGCAAACAGTTTGGAGACATATCAGACGCTGACTAACCCGGAATCTGATCTGGTTCTAAACTGTTTGCCATTTAGATTAAAATGAGAATTAGAAAATTAAGAAGAGTTGACATGTCCTACATTTTATTGTTATACGTTTGCGTTTTGTTAGCTACAGTGGAGAATCTGTTATTCTTTCCCGTTTAAACGCAAACGTACTCAAACGCAAAGCAATAAAACGTAGAAAAGAACAACTTTTGGACAATTCTGATATGTCATGTTTATCTTGGTGGCAAACAGTTTGGAGCCTGATCAAAGGCCGGGTTACCCGGCGTCTGATCTGGCTCCAAATTGTTTGTATTGTAAATAATAGTTTTAGCGTAAACGCGTTTATTGGGAAAGAATAACAGATTATCCACTGTAGCTATTAAACGGAAAAGAATAACGTCTTCTCCGCTGTACATGTACAAACCTTCTTTGCATTTAGAGAAGAAAAATGATCCAGATAGACGGAAGTCCATATCAAATTGTGAGCGCGATGTATCACCATCGGTCGACTGAGGACCCGAATATAATTCTGGAATATAAAAATAATAGTAAAATGATACAAATTGTGGATGTACATCCTTTTCCACAGTTCAAATGTATACAGGGCAATTTGTTTGACAATCGCTATCCGAAGTGAATGGGTGAAATTCGTCTCCTTTTTTTCACATTAACATACATGTATTTGATAAATTGACAGAATTACAACCGCTACAAAGGTCACACAGCTTGGTTTCTGTTCAAACGCCGCGCAACACGGCGTTTGATCAGGGCCCAACATGTTGGTTGCCAACCATCATTGTACTCCGGATAAGGCAGGTCCGAATTTATAAACGAATTGTATCCGCAGATACTCATTCAATCCACTCTTTAGTAAGGAAGAGCCCCATGGGGCATATTTCGCTCACCTGAGAATAGCTGACAAAATGAAGATAATGACACATGTCCAGGACGGGTTCATTTTTTCCCCGAGGGGCATTACTAAATTTGAACAATCTTGATAGAGGACCTGTATATGATGCTATGTGCCAAATATCTAAGAACAGGGTACTAGGGTTTAGACAAGAAAATTTTTTAAGTTTCCATTGACAAAACCTATTTTTAGCTCATGTGACCTACATATGCAACAGACTGGATCCATTTGAACAAAATACGTAAAAGACATTTAGAAGTGTCACCATGCCCAATATCAATGCTCTGGCCATATTAGTTTCAGAGAAGAAGACATTTGAAAATTTCACTATATATCCCGATGTAAAACTGTGACCCCGGGGCGGGGCCAGTTTGACCCCAGGGGCATAATTTGAAGAAGACCTGTAGATGATACTATGTGCCAAATATCTAAGCTCTGGGTTCACAAGAATGTTTTTTTAAGTGTATTTAGAAAAAATCTATTTTCAGCTCCTGTGACCTAGATATGCAATCGACCAAAACCATTTGAACAATATTGGTAAATGGTATCTAGAAGTGTCACCATGCCTAACATCAAAGCTCTGGCCATACTACTGTCAAAGAAGAAGATGTTTGAAATGTTCACTATATAACCCTATGTAAAACTGTGACCCCAGGGCGGGGCCAATTTTGACCCCAGGGGCATAATTTGAACAAACTTGATAGAGGACCTGTAGGGGATAATATCTGCCAAATATCTAAGCTCTGACCCTTGCAGTTTTAGAGAAGAAGATTTTTTAAGATTTCCTTATTTTTTCACTTTGGTTGCCATGGCAACCAGAGTTCTACATTGTTTTTAATTCTTTGAACTTATTTGAAAGAGCTTGACCCAAGGAACATTGCTGTTTGGTTGGAATCTGTCAAGCGGTATAGGAGGAGATGTCATTTGAAGCAATTGTTAACGAGGACGCACGACAACGGACGACGGACACAGGGCCATCCCAATAGCTCACCTTGAGCCTTTGGCTCAGGTGACCTAAAACAACCAAGTTTTGGAGCGTAAATGGCAATTATCATTTCATAATAGTCTAATTAAATGATATCATATTATTATTATATGCTTTAAATACTCTGTTAGAACATAAAAACTATTTTCTATGGTGTTTTCGGTATTTCACGGTGTTTTCGGGTCAACGGTTAAAAATTAGCATTTACTGTTGATATTAAAGACAGAAGACAACTTAGAGAAAGATGGGAGTAAAACGAGACCGGAAGCCCTTCTATTCAGTTGGCTTAACTCTATCCTCCCTGAAACCTTAAATGGACAATTCTAGTTTTCAATTTATTCTAGTCCATTTTGACTTTTAGGGTTGATTTTTACAATATAAGTCAAAATGACAAACAGTGTAGGCCCTGATCAGGGTCTACACTGTTTGCATAGGACAAGTGTACTCCTTACAGACACACTGTTTGCAGGTAGCATATATGCGTGACTAGGGTTCAAAAAGTGAATGGAGTGATCTGCCTTAAAACTAACTGTACAATTGAAAAGATATGATTCGTTCATGTTTAAACGCAATCGATCCGCAAGAGCATTGCAATAAAATGTAGAAAATGACAACTTGTTGAAATATATTACAATTTATTTTAATTTGAGTGGCAAACAGTTTCGTGCCTAATCAGACGCCTTGTAATCTGGCGTCCTACAGTGGGGAATCTGTTATTCTTTCCCATTTAAACGCAAACGTACGCAAACGCAAAACACTAAAACACAGAAAAGTACAACTTTTAGACAATTCTGATAATTCATGTTTATCTTGGTGGCAAACAGTTTTGAGCCTGATCAGACGCCGGGTTACCCGGCGTCTGATCTGGCTCCAAACTGTTTGCACTGCAAATAATAGTTTTAACGTAAACGCGTTTATTGGGAAAGAATAACAGATTCTCCACTGTATCTAGTTCCAAACTGTTTGCACTGGAAATAAGAATTTCAGCTTAAACACGTTTAATGGGAGAGTATATCATCTTTTAGACTGAATAGGCATATACAGCGCTCCCTCTCAACAACGACACCCAATGGGAGACGAACATTATGTGCGTTGTTCGGAGGGACTTGTTAAAGGGAGGGAAATTGGCTACATTTACAAACTTCTTCTTGAATCCAGATCAGTGGCCACGTACATTTGTAACGCGGTGTCTGATCTTGATTCAAGCTGTTTGTCACTCGTGATTAAGTTTTTTTCTGTCAAAATGTCCATTATGTACCTTTGAGAAAAACAACGGACGACAGCCGAAATTAGGTTTGACATAATTGTTTGGTTAAGGGAATTGCGGCAATTGTCGTTGTAAGGAGGGAGTCGTTGTTTTGAGGGATGTTGTAGTAGAATTACAATCTTGGCAATTGAGAGAAGGGTTAGGATTAAATAAGCAATTGAAAAAGGCAATTAAATATCAGCAATATATTTGCAATTACGGCTTATCTTGTCACCTAATAATAATTATATATTGTCGTCGACAATATGATGGCATGTTGTTATTGCTAAACGATCGTGGTAACCATGGCAACAGCATTTCATATAACGAACCTTAATTAATTACACGATCAGTTTGAATACAGGTCAATAAAAGTGGATGTTATTACATGCTTCGTACGCATATCTACAATCTAGATAAGCACAGCTGCTCAAAACCCCTTTGAACCCTAGTCAAATACAAACAGTGTACCTGTGCAGAGTACCTTTGTCCTACGCAAGCGGCACAGACCCTGATCAGACCGTTCCCAAACTAGTCTTCTGATCAGGGACTACACTGTGTGTCATATTGCATTAAGGCGCATTCCGCTTTACTTTTCAACCTGCTTTAAGTAGTCACTTATTTTAATAGCTAAACAGGCTATAGGGTAATGGTTTAAATACCAATTATTAGGAGCATGTTTCAATGTCTTTATTACACTCATGTGCTACAGTGTACATGTAATAGAGAAAATACATTAAGGGAACGTTGCAAAGTGTATAATTACCTGAACATTTTCTTGCACATCTGCAAGTGTTGATATATGAGAGTAGTAACCTGTAAAAAGAGAACACATACTGGCCAATTGATAATACATGCAGATATTAGTGTTTTCTTCTGACCTGTCGGAGTTATTTTTAGATTGGAACATTCTAAAATTTTAAAAGGGATGAGTTTTCTTTACATCCAGTTAGAGATACGGATAGCTGTAATGTGTATGTGTAATGTACAGTAATAATAGTAAAAAAGTAGAGGATACATTATTCTTTCCCGTTTAAACGCAAACGCAATATTCTAAACTGTTGAAATTTACTTTTAGAAATTTTAACTATATTTTTAATCTGAGAAGCAAACAGGTTGGAGCCTGATCAGACGCCGGGTTACCCGGCGTCTGATCAGGCTCCAACCTGTTTGCAATGGACATAATAGTTTTTAGTATAAACACGTTTATTGAGAATGAATAATATATCAGTAAAAATAGCGCAGCTGTCTGGTGCTGCACGAGGATCATGTTTATCTCAAGTTGGAAATTGTACGACTACATAGATCCGATGTTACCTGTTATCTTTTTACCATTATGAACTATTCTGTTCTAAAAATAATTCCGACAGGTCAGAAAAATCGCACATCTGATTGGCCGAGAGCTCCAAGCCATGTACTCATGTTGTTTGTTGACCATATTGATACCAAATATGTTATTCACATATAATAAAGTCGTTATAATTATTATCATTTTCTTAGCACATGGCTTGGAGCCCTCGGCCAATCAGATGCCTCAAAAACCTGTGAATATATCGTTTATTTCAACAAACCATGGAATAACTAACAAACTGTTCACTTATTCCTCGCTTCCGTCATCTCAAGGCACTTTGACGTCACAATTATAAAAATAGCTGGGGTCAGAGGTGAACTGCACACGCTTCATGATGTTTTATTATGTACAGTGAGACCTAGACTTTAAAGAAAATTACTAATGAATTGTGCTTACATATAGAGCTTCAATAAGCGTTATTTATGTTGGTGTTAAAGCATGCTTAATGTCTCAAACTTATCATTTGAAATAACCTTTCAATTTTAGTAAAATATTACAAACAAAATGACTTTTTCGTCTAAAACAGAAATCAGAAACGAATGGTTTTCTTGTTTTCCTCGGGCCAAAGCCAGTGCTAAATAGGTTAGACCATGGTTGCGCGCGAATAAACGACATAGTTCTCGGGGGCTACGCCCCCTCGAACTATATCGTTTATTCGCGCGCAACCATGGTCTAACCTATACATATTCATTTCAAGTTAGACTAACTCACCTTTATTAGCACATGCCATCCACTTGACCTCTCTGTCATCCTTCACATCTCGCCCGATTAGAAATGTGAACACGCGTACCTGCATGTGGGTACAATACAAATTGCGTTTATTATTGCTCGTTGATATAAAACGAAAGGTAAACAATAAATACATTTGTACATATAATGTGGAAAGTAACATTTTAAAAAGGTTGTCAATATATTTTATTTTTAATGACAAATAGTTTAGAAACCTGATCAGACACCAGGTAAGCCTTGAGGCGTAATAGTTTAGTGTTGGATATTTCATCGTAAATCCAATACATGTACATAATACAGAAGAGAATCTGTTATTCTTTCCCGTTTAAACGAAACGAAACGCAAACGCAAAACACTAAAACGTAGAAAAGTGCAACTTTTGGACAATTCTGATAATTCATGTTTATCTTGGTGGCAAACAGTTTGGAGCCTGATCAGACGCCGGGTTACACGGCGTCTGATCTGGCTCCAAACTGTTTATATTGTAAATAATAGTTTTAGCGTAAACGCGTTTATTGGGAAAGAATAACGTTTTCTCCACTGTATGCAGCCGATTCTTCAAACTATTTCACAAAATTGTGCATTGATATTCATAAAAGGTCATGTTGATTGCCAACTACAGTCGAACTTCGATATCTCGAACTCGGTTAGGTCGATCATACCCGTATTTTAAAGTTAAAACGTGGCATAGCCATGTTTTAACTTTGAAATACGGGAACATTTGACTTAACCGAGCATGAAATAATGCAATTCATATGTCGACAAATCGGATAGTTTGAATAAAGGGAGTTCGAGATACAGAAGTTCGATTGTATATGTACAAATGCCGTTTGAGAAAAGATAAAACTCGTGTATATCTTTAAATCATTCTTTATTTTTGACTTTGAATGTAAGTTCAGTTCTATGTTACATGTACATTTTCCATGCAGATTCGCTCACAAATCATGTAACATTTTATACAATTGGGAAAAAACAATTATTCTAGTTTTGAAAAACACACACTTTACAATGTATTACCTTTTAATTAATAAGATTAGCGTTTCATTTATATGGATGTAATACGTACCCGTTTGTCGGGCCAATTCCTTTCTTCAAAAACGTTTGCATGATGTTCAGGCACCCCGTCTGTGATGAGTAAAATAGCCTTGTTACACAATGGGCCGTACGTGCGACTTAGAGATGTTTCTATCTGTAAATCAACAAAATAACAAAGTTTTACCAACAATATTACAATGGAGAAAACGTTATACATGTAATTCCTTCCAAAAAGGCGTTTATGCTTAATGTATTAATTCCATTGCAATCAGTATTGAGCAAGATCAGAAGCCGGGTAACCAAACAGTGTGTCACTAGGTTCAAAATGAGTCGTCAAAATTGTCAAACAGCTGTCATTTTATCCATTTTAATGCAATGCGTAAGCGTTTCGTTTGCATTTAATCGGCAAAGAACAACGTTTTCTCCACTGTACGTGCGACTTAGAGATATTTCTATCTATAAATCAACAAAATAGCAAAGATTTAAAAACAAGATTACAGTGGAGAAATCGTTATACCCCCCTCCATAAACGCGTTTACGCTCAATTTATTATTTCATTGCAATCAGTCTTAAGCAAGATCAGACGCCATGTGACCTGGCGTCTAATCAGGTTCAAACTGTTTGTAACCAGATTCCATTGTTTATTCATAGTTGTCAAAATATGTCCTGTTCTACATCTTACTTTTGATGTGTTTCTGTGTTTCGTTTGAGACGTTTCTATCTACAAATCAAGAAAATAGCCTACGGCGTAAACGCGTTTTTGGGAAAGAATAATGTCACCATTATATTTATTCAATCAAAATGTCAACTCATATGTAACTTTCGGGAAAAACAGCTGACCTAAACTTTAAGCAGTAAAACGTTAGACATAATTGTCCTGTTTAGGGAATTTCGACAAGGGTCGTTGTTCATGTAAGGAGGGGATCGTTATTGGGAGGTCCGTCGTAGGAAGGGGGCACTGTATTGCTACAGTGGAGAATCTGTTATTCTTTCCCAATAAACGCGTTTACGCTAAAACTATTATTTACAATACAAACAGTTTGGAGCCAGATCAGACGCCGGGTAACCCGGCGTCTGATCAGGCTCCAAACTGTTTGCCACCAAGATAAACAGGAATTATCAGAATTGTCTAAAAGTTGTTCTTTTCTACGTTTTAGCGCTTTGCGTTTGCGTACGTTTTCGTTTAAACGGGAAAGAATAACAGATTCTCCACTGTAATAATCTACATTTTATACATACCCGTGCATATAAATCAAACACTTCTGTAAAAGCCTTTCCAAAATTAGCCTGTTTGGAAGCCTTAACATCTTCCTCTATGAGCTCCAGTAGTAGTCGTTTGTTTTCTTTCGTCGCTGCCATTAAATTCAGGGTATCGTTAAAACAGGAGTCGACATAGTGTACATCGGCTGAAAACTGTAAATAATGGGCTTTACAGTACTGAACCTTATTAAATTAACAATTTTTACGATTCGCTTGCAATTCGATGGCAATTCGCTTGCAATTCGATGGCAATTCGCTTGCGATTCAAAATACTAACTTTACCATCGGGTAAGTTTTCTTGAATGGTGTATCTCACAAATGTTCGCAAATATGCCTTCGTTAATGTTTTCGGTTCCATTTTTGTCACAACCGCCACGGAAAATTCGCGTAAAAGTATTCAAACGTAGGATTTGTTTTTTGAAGCGCACGATTCGATTGCAATTCGATGGCAATTCGCTCGCGATTATCAATCTAATTTAATAAAGTTCAGTACTGTAGCATGGTGTGCATATCCAGAAATCCAGATAAGAGGAGTTACTTAAATCTTTATTTCTGCATTAAACCCTATGTTGTCACTACTCATTAAAATTGTATATTGGTGACAGTTCTAATGAATACTAACACCATATGATTTGGTGCTGACATGAGTAAGATAATGTTTAATTTGTTCAGTTTACTCCCTCTTGTCTGGATCCCTGGGTTTATTTAACACATGAACTCAGTGACCCCTAAAACTAAATGGACACTTCCGGTTTCCAATTCAATATAGGGTCTATGCTACATGTAATAACGCGTTTGGGTTGAGTCTGAGTTCGTTCTCAAGAATTTGATTGGTCAGATTTGAGCCTAGACTCGAATATAACCAATCAAATGCTTGATAATGATTTAAGACTCAACCCAAACGCTTTATACGCATGGACCCAGAACAAACGGCATTTCTCTAAAACTAACTTTCCGTACTGAACCATGCTTGAACCATGCTCTGAATCGACCAAGTTTGGAAATAACACTATAGTTACATGTATGATCGGCAGACTAAAGATTAAATTAACATCACCAGGACTCAAGAGATGTGATATGATTGCTTGCAATTAGGCGAGAATCAAATTCATTACAAACGCACGGCTGGTCAATATTAGTAAGAAACCTTTCAAAATGGATATCAAACTAATTACAGGGGAACTACGTTTTCAAGTGAGTGGAGATTGTTTCCCAATAAACGCGTTTATACTTCGACTGTTATTTCCTTTGCAAACAGTTTGGAGCAAGATCATGCGCAATGTAACCCGGCGTCTGATCAGGTTTCAAACTGTTTACTCCTCAGAGTAAATAACAGCATTAGAAAATGACATTTTCTGCACTCTATTGCTATACGTTTGCCTTTCGTTTGCGTGTTAAACGAGAAAGAACAACATCTTCTCCACTGTATATAGCTCAAACTTCTAGTACATGTACATAACTGTTTCATCTGTTAATATTGACTACTGGAAAAGAATAATAGCAATTTTGTGGTTGAAAAAGCAATATTCCTTCCCGTTTAAAGAATTCGACCTGAAAACGCAGTGACATTACAGTTATTCTATCCTGTTAAAACGCAAATGAAACGCAAACGCATTGATATTAAATGATATGACTGAAGTGCTGTGTCTCCTGTTTGCTGACGATCTCTCGCTAACAGCTGACACAGTCGTGGGTCTACAGAGGTTACTACATTTACTTAAAAGATATTGTGACGAAAACTTGGTTCAGGTTAACACAGACAAATCGAAAATAATGGTGTTCAAAAATGGCGGGAACTTATCTAAGTTTGAAAAGTGGACGTATGATTGTAATGAAATTGAAGTTGTTAACAATTTTTCATATGTTGGAACAACGTTTACGAGGCAGTTGTCTTATTCCAAAATGGCAAGTGTTCAGGCATTAAAAGCAAAACGAGTCCTCGTATCAGTTCTTACTAAATTATACGGTTATGGTCAACTGCCACGTAACGTGTTTTTCAACATTTTTGACACAAAGATAAGTCCCGTTCTTTTATACGGATCAGAAATATGGGGTGTACACAGACAACCATCCGTAGAAATTATTCATAATTATGCATGTAAAAGGTACATGTGTGTTAAAAGTAAAACTACAAACATTGCTGTACTAGGAGATTGTGGACGCTTCCCGCTATTTATTACTGCAGCTAAACGTGTGTTAAAGTACTGGTGTAAAATAACCAAAATGCCTGATACGAGACTGGTTAAGAAAGCGTATTGTATGCTTAAATATTTATCTGAACAAAATAAAACAAACTGGGCTACAAACGTTAAAGATATGCTTTTTTCAAATGGAATGGGTAATGTCTGGGAGAGTCAATATGTGATAAATGAAGCTCTGTTTTTAAAATTATTTGTTCAACGGTTGAGAGACCAATACGTTCAGGAATGGAATGCTGCTGTCTACGAATGCTCGAAACTTAAACTTTATCGCATGTTCAAAACAAAGTTTGGTCATGAAGCGTTTCTTGACACCATCAACATAAGAAAGTTTAGAGCAGCTCTTTCCAGATTAAGAACCTCATCACATGACCTTGAAATAGAAAGGGGTAGATATGACAATATAGCCAGGGAATTAAGAGTGTGTAAACTTTGCAACGAGGGAATAGGTGATGAATTTCACTTTGTAATGGTGTGCCAGAAGCTACAGCATCTTCGTGAATCATACATTCCTAGAAGATATATGTCAAGAATAAATTTACATACTTTCTATATCTTAATGAGTAGTAGCAATGCAGACATAATAAAAGCTTTAGCTATGTTTACATATTACGGGTTCCAGGAACGTAGCCGCCTGCTGTCAGTGTCAAATATTAGTCAGTAAATTTGATTAACTTAGTAAATAAAGTCCAAGATATAAATTTTATATAAAACTGAATGTATATCTTATTGCTGCAGTGTAAGTTTATTTATATTGCTACAATTCGAATGTATATTTTGCTGCTACGCTGCTATTTATATTGCTACAAGTCGAATGTACTGTTTGCTGCTACGCTGTTATTTATATTGCTACAAGCCGAATGTATAGTTTGCTGCTACGCTGCTATTTATATTGCTACAAGTCGAATGTTTATTTGAGCCAGTGTCAAACAACGGTCAATAATTTTGATTGCCATTATAAATAAATGTGGTGATATAAACTTGATATAAAACTGAATATATATATTTTATTGCTGAAATGTAAATGCATTTATATTCCTGCAATACAAATGATTATTTTGCTGTTACAATAGGAAGAATAATGTACTGAGTTTGATAACCGATTATCTCACCACATAAAAACCATGTTCCTTTATATAATTATGTTTATATGTTGTTGATTTGGGCCGGTGGCCATATATCAAATAACTTTGTCATTGTAATAAAAGCAAACTTTATGACAATTCTGACCATTTTGATTCAAATCTGAAACAAACAGTCGGGTTACCCGGCGTCTGATGTGGCTCCAGACTGTTTGCATGGAAATAATAGTTTTAGCGTAAGTACATGTACCAAATGTAACGTGCAGATTTGTCAAAATATTCATTTTCTATATTTTATTGCAATGTGTTTGCGTTTCTTTTGCGTTTAAAAATTGGACAGAATGACGTCTTCTCCAATATATACGTGTCTTGCAGTAAGCTGCATGGCGCGATATGACTGTTAAAGCAACATAATATAATCAATCAAAATCCACTGGTATAACATACCCTAATAATATTGAAGTAATCGTCATCATCCAGGGTATTCAGAATCTGCTTGACTGTGCTCTGGGCAATAATCATACGAAGTCCCTTCATGCTGCCGCTAACGTCTACCAGTATGACGACATTCTTGGGACCCGGGGCCGCCTGTAGATACCAACTCCGTACACGGCAGTCAAAGAAGTCTATGCCGTTGTCCTTATTGTCTCGCGGCCACTTCATACCTGAGAACAATTAAACATTTACTTATTTACCATGTCATTACTATTAAGCCGTTATAACAATCCAACACAGAAGCTGCCATAAAAATCAAGTTTACCATGAAATAGCCGATATAAAATATTTAACCGGTGAGTCCAAATTAGGTCAAGTGCATCATCACATCAAGGTTTGGTGATATTTGTGGATTTGGAACGGTCAAATGCAACAACTGTATAAGTATACAAGTATTTGAGTAGGCAGTGTTGATGCTAGACGAAATGGTAAAGTCTATTTAACCTTTTTACGGACGCGCGCACCCTGTAGAACGGATGGGCGGATAGACGGACAGGCCGGTCACTATTTCCCCCGCACATTTAGATCATATATGCCGGGTCGTAAACATTTCTTGAATTTGATTAACACGTTAAAACATTTACCTGGAGACACTCTAGGAAACATGAGATTGAATATGATTTAAATGTACAGTGGTCCCTCTTTACAACACCCCATGGCAGACATAGATTGTGTGTTTTTCGGAGGGTGATGTTATAGGGAGAGACAACTTATATCCTAATAGTGCATTTGCAAATAGTTTGAGCCCAGACCAGACTGTTTGTCAATCGCCTATATGCTTCTTCTGTCAAAACTTTGAGAAAGGTAACAGACGACAATTTGAAGAAGACGATATTGCAGCAGTGAAAGTTTTAGACATCGTCTTCTTCGGAAACAATGGCAAAGATAGTTAATGTCGTTGTACATGTACATGTACATAGGGAGTGAGCTCGGTATATAATTTTACCTGGAAATACTCTAAAGAAGCCATCTGTACTGCAGAAATATTGCCACGTCTGGGATTCCTCGTCGTCGTAATTGGAGGCAAATGATTTATCCATCTTCTCTGACCATAAGGCACCATTCATAATCTTTGTAGCTGTAAATAAATGAAACATTTCCTCTGTTATAATATAGTGGAGAAAACGCTAGTCTTTTTCGCGTAAACGCAAACGAAACCCAAACGCAACGCACTAAATGGAGAAACCACATTATTTGGATAATTCTGACTATTCATTTAAATCTGAGTGGCAAACAGTTTGAATGCTGATCAGACGCCGGGTTATCGGGCGTCTGATCTAGCTCTAAACTGTTTGCAATGATAATAGTTTAAGCGTAAGCGCATTTATTGGGAAAGAATAACATTTTCTCTACTGTATTAAAACTTTTGAATTCTATCTTTTGCTAAGCCGTCAAAACAAAAATGAGTGATGTTCCTAAGACTAAAAATTATGCCAAAACTTAATTGTATTTGCGCAGAAATATCTTTTTTTTTATCCTGAACTTTAAAGACATGATCAATTTGCAATTCCAGTGCACAGCGTCAATTTGAAACAGTGGAACAGATGTTAATGACGAATTATTTTCCAATAAACGCGTTTACGCTAAAACAATTTACCAATGCAAACAGTAATGTTTGGAGTCAAAGCCGACGCCAGGTAAACCGGTGTCTGACTAGACTCCAAACTGTTTGCCACTCAGATGAAAATAAACATTCAAAATGTTCACAAACTTGTCATTTTCTAAAAGAAATTGCAATGCGATTTGCGTTTCGTTTGCGTTGAAACGGTAAAGAATTACGTCTTCTCCACTGTTAAGGCAGAACACCTATTCGAGACTTGTCTATCTTTTTTCTGTACATGTACTATGGTTACAGTGGAGAAAACGTTATTCTTTCCCAATAAACGCGTTTACGTTTAAACTATTATTTACATTGCAAACTGTTTGGAGCCAGATCAGACGCCGGGTTACCCGGCGTCTGATCAGGCTCCAAACTGTTTGCCACCAAGATAAACATGAATTATCAGAATTGTCTAAAAGTTGTACTTGTCTACGTTTTAGTGTTTTGCGTTTGCGTTTCGTTTCGTTTAAACGGGAAAGAATAACAGATTCTCCACTGTAGTTAGCTGTTACTTTTACATAACCCACTATATTTCTTTTGCGTGTAAAAAGGGGTTAACTCATTTATCGCATTACTTTTGGAAATAGCCCTAATAAACATAGCTTAAATTGGTTAAAAGCTTGGAACAGCTAAATAATGAGTTTTCCCCAATGTAGGGGTTATTTAGTTTGCCGGTGAGCAATTCATTATGAATGAGTATCGTGATAAAAGCCATTGTTTTAAGTCTTCGCCGCATTGCTTCTATCGATTTCTCGACGCTTTTTCACGATGAGCATTCTAGATAGTGCATGTACATGTACTGTGGATAAAACGTTATTATTTCCCAACAAAAAGCGTTTTATTATTTTATACTAAATGTATAAATGTCTATTTGAACCAGTTTAGAGCCAGATCAGATGCCGGGTAGCGCTGTTTACACTGGACAGTTTTATTTAAGCTTAACCCTTTACCTCATAGCCTGTTTATAGCTTTGAAGACAGGTGACCTGTTAAAGCAGGTTGAAAGTAAAGCAGAATGTGCCTTAAGGCACATTCTGCTTTACTTTCAGCCTGCTTTAAGCTAAAATCTGCTAGGCTATATAAAATATTTGTAATGGTAATTGTTCATGAGGGTATAAATTGGAATTATTTTCTTCAGCGGAGGAATAAATTAAATACGCTAAAAGTCGTTTCTATGAGGGAAAGGGTTAAACGCATTTAATTGGAAATAATAATGTTTTCTCTACCGTATGTGCACTGAACAGAGTACAGTGGAGAATATGTTATTCTTTCCCGTTTAAACGCAAACGTACGCAAACGCAAAACACTAAAACGTAGAAAAGAACAACTTTTAGACAATTCTGATAATTCATGTTTATCTTGGTGGCAAACAGTTTGGAGCCTGATCAGACGCCGGGCTACCCGGCGTCTGATCAGGCTCCAAACTGTTTGTATTGTAAATAATAGTTTTAGCGTAAACGCGTTTATTGGGAAAGAATAACAGTTTCTCCACTGTAACCCCCAAGATGTAAACATCGTCTTGGCTATAAAAGCGAGACCCCAACGACAGTGATCCCTCCCTTCAATGGCACCGAACAACGATTCCCTCCTTACAATTTTTGCCGCTGTCCCTCAAACATAACAAGTATAGTTTTACGCTTCCACTGCTTCAATATCGTATGCTTAAAATTGTCGTCTGCTGTGTTTTCTTAAAGCTGCATGCGTATTGGACATTTTGACAAAAGAAACATACAGACAAGAGTCAAACAATTTGAGCCCAGATAATAGGCCGCGTTCCGTGGCGACTGATCTAGATTCAAACTGTTTGCAATTATACTCTAATGCTGTTAATTCCCTAAACCCCCTATAACAACTCCCACCGAACAACACACAAAATGTGTCTCCCATTGGGTGTTGTTGTAGAGAGGGAACCATGTACTTATTGTCAATGTATCTTTTAAAAGTCTTCGTCGATGTCTTAGAAAAAATACTAAGGCTTCTAGTTTAAATACCTATCACATATGAAATCATCCAAAAACCTATTCGGTAAAAGCCCTTTGGGAGAAATTTGCTCTTTATGTTACAATTTGATGGCAAAGTTTAATCAACTGAAACCGTATAATTCTCAAGTGAACCATAATAGTAGTTATGTTCCCCTGAAGAATTCAATGTACTGATTCCCGATATGTGCAGTCAAAATATCTGTCACTAGATATCACTTGCTTTTATAGAGATAAATAGCTGGGCTGCCACAAGTTGACATAAAAAATCCTAAGATTTCAAAATTTTCCTTTTTCAAGTGCGATTTTTCGAATCGTACCTTTATCCCATATCCTGTTTCTACTTTTGTTGACACGTGACTACTTAAAGCAGGCTGGAAGTAAAGCGGAATGCGCCTCAAGGCGCATTCTGCTTAACCGTCAGCCTGCTTTCAGCTACATGTACCATGTTCTGGATAAAAAATCCGAATATTTCGGAAAAATCCGGAGAAATGGCAGCCCTGAAATATAGTGAACAGTTCTGTAAACCGACCACTTGCAGAACAAGCAAAGTACCATATATAGAGATGCCACATGAATAAGTTGGGAAAAATGTTATTCAATTCCGTTTAAACGCAAATGAAAAGCAAACACAGTGCACTCAACTGTAGAAATACGACAACTTTTATTACATGTAGAAGTATAGGGACAAAAATGGGGAAAATGCCTGAGCTTTGAATTTTGTTCATAAAAATGTTGGAAAAATGCCTGGGATATGGCAGCCCTGTTCCAACGTATTTGTTTAGCGTTCAAACTGGAAAGAGAAACAAATCAAACACTAGTATGTATGATAAATCTGTGCTACTTGTCCGTCTTTTGTTTCTTCTGTCAAAATAATTATCCAATGCGTACAGTGGAGAATCTGTTATTCTTTCCCAATAAACGCGTTTACGCTAAAACTATTATTTACAATACAAACAGTTTGGAGCCAGATCAGACGCCGGGTAACCCGGCGTCTGATCAGGCTCCAAACTGTTTGCCACCAAGATAAGCATGAATTATCAGAATTGCGTAAAGTTGTTCTTTTCTACGTTTTAGTGCTTTGCGTTTGCGTACGTTTGCGTTTAAACGGGAAAAAATAATAGATTCTCCACTGTAACTTTGAAAATAAAACCCGGCCAACTACAACTTTAAGCAGACGCTATTTCAGCAGTGAAAATGTAAGACATACATGTTATGGCCTTGTTTGGAGAAGAGCGACAAGCATTGTCGTAAGGAGGGAAGCGTCGTTCGGAGGGCCGTTGTAGGGAGGGAGCACTGAATTCAACTGGCGCTCCTCGTTGCAATGTTTCATTAATGTTTCATGCATATGCCAGGTTATGGTCTAGATAATGGGGAAAGTAAGATTCTATCATTGTCCGGATAACATTACTCTGGATATTGATTCAGAGGAGTGACAAAATGACACACATAATAGACGGATCAAGACATTACAGACCTTTGTATTTCAAAATTATAAACGCATACTTAGTATATAATCATACTAAACTGCATACTTCAATCATTTATATCGCATGAATAGGATCTCAAACGTTGCACAGTGCATTGCTTTTCATCAGTAAAATGAAAATAAGTCAGCAACGTTGACTTTTAGTGAGAAAAATGAACAAACATGTGAAATGCATGTTAAATGCACGTATAGCGCGTGTAGTAAATGTGAATCGTCCGAAACATAGTGTGAATCTTTGTTACATGTACATGTACATTGGCGATAACAACACATACATGTAACAACAATTGCATTGTAAAAAGGAACTTTTCTAGCGTAGATAAAAACAATTAACGTTTAAAAAAGTGACGTTAACGTCACTGGCAAAAGCTGATTGTTCACCATCTATGCTATTATTCCTTCAAGTATACATGGCTAATATGAAACTATTCTAGCCTAATGGCTGTATTAGCTACTATGATGTAACAAGAAAAGTAGAAAATGTACATGTACCGTTACGTTATGTCAATGTTATTACATTTAACTGATGGTAGAAGCTATAGTGAAGATACTCACGGATATTCAAACAATAATTGTAACGCAAAAGGCGTATTTTTCATTCGTTAAAATATAGGGTTCGGATTAGTTATAGCCTGGTTTAGCAACTCTGCTACTTTTGATCTTGACCCCTACCTTGATTGCGTTGGAAATAGAAGAACACAATATTGTCGAATATATTGCAATTGCAACCACCATCAAGGGGATTGATTCCTGGAACTTTTGATATCGGATAAGTTATATTTCATTAACCAATACGCCTAGCAATACGCAAAAAGTGTATGTTATTTTATTGATGGAATCGTTTATGAACAACTCTGATTGTTCTCAGAAAATAGCTGTTTGCTGATTGATTGGGCCAATCTTTCGTTTAATGATCTTGAGCCCTGCTGCAAGTGAAGTTCAATACTGAATAGGAGTAGGGAACAGTTTGAATTTCAGCCCCATGTTTTAATATAAAGTCAGATCCCTTATCTACTTGTACAGTCAGCAGATGGTGCATTTTGCGCATTTTGATGCAACAATATTTGTCCTGTATATTTGGCATGTGGGGACAAACGGTTTGCGATGGAGATAATGAGTTGAGCATAAACGCGTTTTGGGGAACGGATGACTTCTTCTCCGCTGTAACGTTTCGCTGCACTGTTGTAAGACTGCTATACAGGGGAGAATCTGTTATTCTGACGTCATTGGTGACGTCATGCAGTGGAGAATCTGTTATTATCTGTTTAAACGAAACGAAACGCAAACGCAAAACACTAAAACGTAGAAAAGAACGACTTTTGGACAATTCTGATAATTCATGTTTATCTTGGTGGCAAACAGTTTGGAGCCTGATCAGACACCGGGTTACCCGGCGTCTGATCTGGCTCCAAACTGTTTGCAATAGAAACATTAGTTTTAGCGTAAACGCGTTTATTGGGAAAGAATAACAGATTATCTACTGTAAGACTGCTATATGTATACATGTATGTATGTGTTCAGTTGCCACTGTTTGTGGCTTAGGTTAGCGGTTTGTGCCCCGTGTCTAGCGTGCAGAGTACTTCATACAAATGTACCAGGTAGCCAACTTGCAACTGATGGCCATTGACGGCCCTCGATTCCTTTACTGAACTTATGGTTGTTGTATTCATACGCTAGGTTATGCTCTTTTCTAGAATATGTTCCATTATTTTGAAGCATTTCATTTCTCACAGTATTGATTCAGATGCCTACCGTCTCTAGAGTGTCAGACTGAGACAAAACGCAGACATCATGGGCAAGTAATGAACGCCTTCTCCAAACTGCTAATGAATCACAGGGTACAGTGGAGAATCTGTTATTCTTTCCCGTTTAAACGCAAACGTACGCAAACGCAAAGTATTAAAACGTAGAAAAGTACAACTTTTGGACAATTCTGATAATTCAAGTTTATCTTGATGGCAAACAGTTTGGAGCCTGATCAGACGCCGGGTTACCCGGCGTCTGATCTGGCTCCAAACTGTTTGCACTGCAAATAATAGTTTTAGCGTAAACGCGTTTATTGGGAAAGAATAACGGTTTCTCCACTGTACTATTATTTATGTCCCTGGCAAACAGTTTGCAACAAACCTAATCCATTTCTGCAATACTGGTAAATGACAACAAGAAAGGTCACCATACTAAATTAAAAAGCTCTGGACATAGAAGTTCAAGAGAATATACATGTATAACTTCATTAACAAAATGACCCAAGTGGTATACTTTGAATAACCTTAATAGGACCTGTAGATGATGCCACATGCATGTGCAAAATATCTAAGCTCTGTGTAATAGGGTTTCAGACGAGAAGAATGTTAAAGTTTTCATTGAAAATGTATATTTTTAGCTCCTGTGACCTAGATATGCAACAAACCGAAGCCGTTTCAACAAAATTTGTAATAGACATCTAAAAGTGTTACCATGCCAAATATCGAAGCTCTGGTTATATTAGTTTTCAGATAAGAATATGTTTGACGATTTCTATATATAACTCTATGTAAAGCTTTGACAACCGGGGCAAAGTCAGTTTTGACCCCAGGTGTATAATGCGAACAATCTTGATAGAAGACTTGTAGATGATGTTATGTGCCAAATATCTAAGCTCTGGTCCTCGTAGTTTCAGATAATATTTCTTAAGATTTCCTTATTTTGTCATTAAGGTTGCAATAACAACCAGAGTTCTGCATTGTTGTTAACTTTTGAACAAATGTGAAAGAGCTTGACCCAGGGAACATTTGTGTAAAGATTGGTTGAAATCGGTCAAGCAGTATAGGAGATAGGAGGAGACATCATTTGAAGCAATTGATAACGACGACGGACGATGGACATCCCAATAGCTCACCCTGAGCCTTTGGCTCAGGTGAGCTAGTAAGCTTGACAAAAATCGGTTACAGACATCATGTTATCATGATACTAAGAGTGTGGTAGTTTTATGAATAGACCTGATAGTAGTAGTCTTGTTTATAATTGATAATCCTTTCCTCTTGAATACCCCTTAGGCGTTAGACATTTAGCGTTTAACTTATTTTAACTATTATCAAGCGTGTTTTATATCTCCACCTAGCCCCATGCTATGAATGTTTCATTCATGAGCATGGATATGGTCATGAAAATGAGTTTGCATGATTCCCTGATTTAGTACTTTGCGCATTACATAACTCAGGATATTGATTTAGCACTCAAACCTAGTTACGCGTATACTCGTCATTAACAAACATTGTTCCCGTCAAAGGTAAAGTTGTCCTATCCAAATACTCAAGACGTGGATCAGAGGGCATGCAGGTGCCATCTGATTAGGGTCTTCACTGTGTCGTCATTTACAGTGGAGAATCTGTTATTCTTTCCCAATAAACGCGTTTACGCTAAAACTATTATTTGCAGTACAAACAGTTTGGAGCCAGATCAGACGCCGGATAACCCGGCGTCTGATCAGGCTCCAAACTGTTTGCCACCAAGATAAACTTGAATTATCAGAATTGTCCAAAAGTTGTACTTTTCTACGTTTTAATACTTTGCGTTTGCGTACGTTTGCGTTTAAACGGGAAAGAATAACAGATTCTCCACTGTAGCTATTATATCTTATTGTTAAAAGTAACCACATAATAGTCAATACGGACTAAACTTACAATGTAGTTGGAAATAATACATGTCCATTAACCCAAGTCTGCCTTACGTCCCATAAACGGAACATAGGCAAACAGCGTTGACTCTGATCAGACGCCGCGTGATGCGGCGTCTGATCAGAATCTACACTGTTTGTATAAATGAATTTCAATATAAAACAAAACGAAAATGAAAATTTAGACCAGGCACCCCTTACATCGAAAATGGACTAATCCAATATATAAGCATGGTATAATTCACTGACTTAAATGGGTTTAAAAGTTTAAGGGGCAAATGAGTTCAATGCCTAATATATGCCAATTTCGGACAGAGACAAAACACAGTTACCATGGCAATATACAGTACTGAACCTTATTAAATTTACAATTTTTGCGATTCGCTTGCAATTCGATGGCAATTCGCTTGCAATTCGATGGCAATTCGCTTGCGATTCAAAATAGTATCTTTACCCTCGGATAAGTTTTCTTGAATGGTGTATCTCACGAGTGTTCGAAAATATGCCCTCGTTAATTTGTTCGATTCCATTTTTGTCACAACCGCTTCGGAAAATTCGCGTAAAAATATTCAAAAGTAGGATTTGTTTTTTGAAGCACCCGATTCGATGGCAATTCGATGGCAATTCGCTTGCGATTATCAATTTAATTTAATAAGATACAGTACTGTAATAAACGGTTTCGCCAAACTGCTAAGGAATCGCTAGGTACGGGCAATGTTTAAATTTCCTCTTACCACATTCAATTCGTGCAACCATTTACTCCATAGATAAATACGCCTTTTACATGTACGCATTTGATTGTTTCTGTACCTTGATATATAGTTCCATGTTATATATTTACATATATGAAAGTGTGATCAAGATGAGACATATTTTCTACTTCCTATCAGATACATGTAGTACCTTAATCTTTTCACCATAAAAGCGCCTTTTAGTGGATTTTGTTTATTCATACACTGCATAAAATTGTTCCAATTGATACAATCATACAGATGTACCAAAAGAAAATAGTTTCTATACATGTATCCGAGCAGGTGGTAGCTTGAAGCAGGTTGAAAGTAAAGTAGAATGCACCTTTAATCTACTTTACTTTCAACCTGCTTCAAGTGAGCACACGTCTTCAAACTTAGAAACAGGATATTGAGCAAGGCATTATGGAGTGTTACTCCAATAAGAGATGATGTTTGAAAGGAGACAATGGACATGCTGTTATGTTACATAATCTGACAGACGGTATGCTACAAGTCAACTTCCGGGAATACTTACAGTCGGGACGACGTTTGTCTTTCCCCAAAAACGCGCTTACGCTAAATCTTTTATTTCCATCGCAAATAATTTGGAGCCAGATTAGACGCAGGGTAACCCGGCATCTAAACAGGTTTCAAACTCATTTGAACTCATATTAAAACAGATAATTACACATTTCCAAAGGTTGTCAAATTGACCTTTTATTGCAATGCGTTTGCGTTTCCTTTGGGTTTAACGGGAAAGAATAACGTCTTTTAGAGTGATACTGCAGATCATTATCAGTGTTACATAACACTACATTATCAGTCTAAATGTTTAAAGCTTTACCATGCTGCATTGGATATCGTCTTTGCAACAATGAAGTTTTGTTCTATGGAATTTATAAACAATCGAATCGCAATAAACGTAAAGACCTCTTATCCGAAATCGGTGAAAAATGATCTGGGTTTCTCGTCATTTGTTTGAACTCTAAACTTATTGCATCTCAATGTACATTGTAACCCGGCATCTGGTGAGGCTCCAAACTGTTTGCCGCTCAGATAAAAAGTGAATAATAACAATTGACAAAGGATGGTAATTTTTCTACACGTTAGTGTTTTGCGTTTGCCTTCCGTTTGCGTTTAAACGGAGAAAGAATAATTTTTTCTTCCTTGTATATACAATTAACTACCATAATCATTGACTCGGTCGCCATAACCTTCAGTGATTAATGTCAATAATAATCAGTATTTACAATGCTCTTTCACAACAATTGATGGTTAGTTATCTTGATTATGCCCCTACTTTTCAGAACATTTTATCTGGTTATGTCACATTTTATTATTTTCACGTAACATTTCCAAGAAGGCATGATCCAAATAAGAACTTACAGATAATGATTCACGTCTTCTCCACTGTAACACATTTGTGACAATAAAATTGACAAAGTTTTAATTTTAGAACAGTTGAAGACGATAATTGTTGCAGACGACAATGCTTTATACAGTGGAGAATCTGTTATTCTTTCCCGTTTAAACGCAAACGTACGCAAACGCAAAGCACTAAAACGTAGAAAAGAACAACTTTTGGACAATTCTGATAATTCTTGTTTATCTTGGTGGCAAACAGTTTGGAGCCTGATCAGACGCCGGTTTACCCGGCGTCTGATCTGGCTCCAAACTGTGTGCACTGCAAATAATAGTTTTAGCGTAAACGCGTTTATTGGGAAAGAATAACAGATTCTCCACTGTACCACAATATTTATTATTTCCCAATAAACGCGTTTACGCATAAACTATTATTTCCATTGCGAACAGTTTGGAGCCTAATCAGACGCCAGGTAATCCGGCGTCTGATTAGGTTCCAAACGCTTTGTCGCTCAGATTAAAACGAATAGTCAGAATTGACAAAAAAGGGATATTTTTCTACATTTGAGTGCTTTGCGTTTTGAGTTTCGTTTGCGTTTAAACGAGATAGATAAAAAAGGTCTTCTCTGCTGTTTCTTTCAAGAAATTAAACAAATATTAGTAGATACATGTACGCCCACTAAGAGTTTTAGGAAACAACAGTAGAGAAAACTTTATTCTTTCCGTTTAAACGCAAACGAAACGCAAATGAAATTCGCTAAAATGTTTGAAAATACCGTTTATGATATTTCTAATTATTGCTTTTTAATCAGAGTGGCAAACAGTTTGGAGCCTGATCAGACGCCGGGTAACCCGACGTCTGATCTGACTCCAAATGGTTTGCAATGGAAATAATAGTTTTAGCGTAAACGCGTTTGTTGGGAAAGAATAACGTTTTCTCCACTGTAGTACAGAACCGGTTCATACATATCAGTACTGAACCTTATTAAATTAAATTGAAAATTGCAAGCGAATTGCCATCGAATTGCCATCGAATCGGGCGCTTCAAAAAACAAATCCTACGATTGAATACTTTTACGCGAATTTTCCGAAGCGGTTGTGACAAAAATGGAATTAATAAAATTAACGGAGGCATATTTGCGAACATTTGTGAGATACACCATTCAAGAAAACTTACCCGAGGGTAAAGTTACTATTTTGAATCGCAAGCGAATTGCAATCGAATCGCAAGCGAATTGTCATCGAATTGCAAGCGAATCGCCAAAATTGTTAATTTAATAAGGTTCAGTACGTGTCTCCAGTAATCTGACCAAGATCTAAATTATTAATATTTACCCTATCTACTGGATATTTTTTGTAAATAGGCTAAATATATTAATCTGTTACCCTGCCATAATATTTTTTTATAGTCTGCGTTCGACTGATTTCTTTTCTTTAAATTTATATTTTAAGCATGTTCACTGATGTAACAATCATATTAGTATCAAACCGTATAGACTCCGAACTGACACCATAGGGTTTAAAGCAGAAATAATGATTTTAGTTTTTGAAATACTAAATCTTGAGTTAGTCAGTGTGTATTTATGATCTTACATGTAACCCTTCCACTGCCAAATGTTTCGTGTTTTACCCCTTCACCGTTTCATTGTCTTCTGCTTCAATTTTGTTGTCTGCAATATCGTTTCAAAGTTTAATCAAAAGCGCTTTGAGAAATTTAACCATGATCTCAATGTACATTTATTTATTATTGTTGAGATATTTGTTACAGATTTACTACCTAAAGCATTCTCCACCTATAGGTGCTACATGTATAGGTAATGCACTGAAAATGCACCAATATTACATGATCGGATGGTTTGGGTTATTCAGACTGCCAGAAGCGCTTAGACTCGCGCACACATCAGAACTGAAAATGCACCAGGGGGAGCTAGTCTCGCACCAGGAATTAAGATGTGCCTTCGTTAGTGCTCGGGGATAGAATGTCCCCAAGCAAACATTAGGCAGTATGACTGAAGAAATTTCGAAACGAGTTAAAAAAAAGTTTGGATCCTGATCAGACGCCGCGTTACGCGGCGTCTGATCAGGATCCAAACTGTTTATAAATACGCTTTTAAGCGTCAATGAGAATGAAAGGGTTTGTAAATACCATTGGACTCGGGCTAAGGCAATGGACTGATGCTAATGTGACAGTGTATGGTTATAGGCCTATCAAGTTCTGGTAGACATATGGTTCCTGACCCACTTGCTTGCAGATGTGCAAATAACATGCCATTACCGTTGTTTGTCTTTCGCTCTATGTGTACGTTTCATTCAATAAGTGGCGTATGGCTATCCATTATAAATGAGCAACGAGGCATCTGGCCGTAGGCATCGTGATGGCAATTGTTTTTGTGTATTGATTTTTATTTACATTTGCATTAATACAGTCTGATTCATGTTTACCGGCGTCTGATCTGGCTCCAAACCGTTTGCTATTCACGTTAAAATTGACATTCTAAATTGTCAAAAAGATGTAATTTTCATTATTTTATTGTATTGCGTTTGCGTTTCGTTTGTGTTTTAACAGGATCGAAAAACGCTTTCCCCACTGCACGAGTTTGATTGTAAGTTTTGTGTCAAAATATGATATCAATATTGACCGATGGGTCTCCTAATGAGCTATCTCATGCACAAACCTATGATTGGTTAGTTTATAATAGCTTCTAACAGTGCATTTAATATGGAAATAAACTTCTAGTGCAACAGTGGAGAAAACGTCACAGTGTTCCCTCCCAACAACGGCCCTCCTAACAACGATTCCCTCCTTAGGCTGTTTCACAAACAAAACAACTATGTTCAACCATTTCACTCCTGTAATATCGTCTTCCTAAGATTGCCGTCTGCTGTTCTTTTGTCAAAGTTACTTATTAGTGGACATTTTGACAGAAAAGAATGTAACTACGGGTGACTAATGTAAGCCAAGCTCCCTCCTTACAACAACTCACTCCGAACAACACATACACTCTTTGTCTTACATTGGGTGTTGTTGTAAAAAGGAGACACTGTCATAGCTTATCACCGTGTATTTATTATGGAAATTAACGTCTAGTGCTTTTAGTCTGCCTACGGATCGAAAATAAGGCTCTGGAAAATGGGTCTCATGGCATGTCGTGTAGACGGGCAACATCCACTTGATTTATTTTCAGCATATGTATACGAACAATTCTAGGGGGGATGTAAAGTTCTTAGGCGCGTATTAAGGTCAGAAATAGGTCAAAGGTCATTGGGTGCAGATTTTTGCATACCATAATATAAACCTAACTTTATTTACATTTCAAATATATCAAATGAACTATTATTGGTTACAATTAGTTCACAAATGTCTGTACTTGCTAAATATTATCAAAAAAGTAAAATATTACTGTCAATGTCCTTTTCTAGGGGCAATAACTCTGATTTTCCTCATTCTTTTTTATATTTTTTATAGTTATTCTTTCGTTATTTTTGTCTGTGTTCTTATAACATCAAATTATTTTTATGTTTCTTTACACCTTTGACATAAAGTAACAATTCTAAATGCAAATGGAAGTAAATATTACAGCCAATGCTATTTTCCAGGGGCAATAACTCTGATTTTTCTCTTTCTATTTTATTTTTTATGGGAATTTGTTTTCGTTATTTTTTGACTGTTTTCTTATAGCATCAAACTTTTGTATGTTTCTTTACACCTTTGACATAAAGCAACGATTCAATATGAAAATAAAAGTAAAAATAACAGTCAATGCTCTATTCCAGGGGCAATAACTCTGTTTTTTCTGTTCCATATCTCCTTTTTAATAGGAATTATGATAATTAATTGTTATGCTATTTGCAATCACTCATAGATAACCTAAAAAACTTTAATTTATTGAATGTATAATTGGTCGAAAAATCTAGAAATAGAATTTTCGTGACAGAAAAAACAATTATAAGTCACAAACAAGGGCGATAACTCTTAAAATAAGCCAGTAAATCACGTATTCTGTTCATTTCTGCTATAATAGCTGGGCACATTAGAGAAAAAATCATAAACTTGATATACAATCATCAAAGTAGGTTTACATAATATACTGATATGGCCTTTCTTTCAACAAAAAGCCCTTTTGCACCGTAAACATTCAAAATGGCCGCCATTTTTTCAAGATGGCCGCCATTTTCGGTTCTCATATACCATTTCTCTTCTAACATTTGACATGTATGACCAAATTTTATACTTTTGGTGTTGAAATATATGTTTTTAAACATTGGCAAGGTAGTCAAGAAAAGTTTTAATTGATTTGAAGCTTACTTTAATGCATAATGACCAATGTTTGAAAAAGAAACGTGTTTGCTTTAAGATGACCGTTACCTTTTGCACTAATGATTAATTTCGTTTCTTAAATTTTCTCATACATGACCATTAGTCAAACTTTCGGAGTCAAAGGTAGTGCTAAAAATCACTAATTTTGTGATTGTATATTTATTAAAGAACTTGTTTAATTGGGTATTGACTTACTTTTGGCAAATACATATACATTGTATATATATGGTTTATGAATAGTAAAGTAGTAAATCCTGTTTGTTGTTGTATTATTGCTTATGATGTGTGTATATATTCATTGTCATATTCACAAATTTATTAATCTGAACAAAAGCGGCAACATCGAAAATACAGGCATCTGTCACTGCAATCAGTTTTCTTTAGCGCATACGCTTAATCTTCGCAACTATATGTATATCTATATCCAATAAATAGCAGCCTAGTCTAATGTATCAGCAATATATTTCTTTCATTCACACTCTACTGGACACTTATATTATTTTGCCGTAATGCCACAAAACACAAGCTATTTAGTATGCAAATAATGTCGTGTGTTTAAACAAAGCTGCTTGGCTTGTAGGAATTGCGAAGTAAGGTTTTTTCCACTATCAGGCAAACACGTCCAGTCCAACACAATAATTGCATTAAATACAACTTATCTAATGGCTTGTCATACATAGCAATCGCAATGTTTTCAAGACTTTACTGTTTCTACATTTTAACTAATAGTAAATAAACAATAAATTGTAAATGTAAAATATTTTCCATGAAATGCATTCGATGTGGTCCATGCAGCCTTTTCTCTTTCCATATGAAAACCATCTAATACGAATTAACAGAACACGAAATATAATGCGTTGATTGTGTATGTTCAGATCTAACAGGGTCAATTAACAAAAATATTAACTTCATTACGGGAAACCAGCTCAAGTTTGATTGTTGTACAAAGGAAACCAACTCTTTCTGTATACCAAGATCTTTTAGCAAAGGTAATTCTAAGCCCTTGCTGCACTGGGCGGTTTGTTAGATGTATTTTGTATTTCGACAAGTGAAAAATAGAAAGACGCCTCCAATGTTGGAGACCAATTTGTTGAGACAGCGTTAAAGGATGCTGAAACAAAAGACATTAGCCATATTTTGTTGGACGCGATGTGATTGCAGAACCCTCTCATTGGTTTAGGACTTTACAAATTATTGATTCAAGGAGTGCAACACCGACTATTTGCTCCACCCAAAAAACAAAGTCAAAGACATTAACAAGTATATATATAGACACGAGATCAGACAAGCAACAAGTATCGAAACAGATAAGACCTGACCTTATTAAAGCTCGAGAAAGATCTCAAGGATGTCAGACATTCGGAGAGTATGCTCAAGAATTTGTTCAGTCGGTATATTCCCATTTCACAGGCACACCTACTCGCATTGATGTCACATTTGATACCTTGGGAGCAGGTCTATCAAAGCTGCCACTGGAAAAAATCACAGGTCCAGAAGACCCACTACCTGGACCCACTACCGCATGTCAGAGAGCCATACCTTGTGCTCGACGAGAAGTAGAAATACATGTACATTGCCGAGTTTCTATCATCTGAATGACACATTATTACCACAAGGGTTGCTTGTTGTAGCAGATGGAACGTTCGTAGGCGTTATAAATGCAAACTCATATAGCTTCCATGCTGATAAGTTGTTGGTCGATAATAAAGAAGCTGACAATAGAATGATATTCCATGCTAAGGATGCTGTTGCAAGCGGGTTTGATCGTCTGATTGTTATATGCAGGGACACAGACGTAATACTGTTGATGCTTTGTAGGAAATGACGTGTTAATATGGATGTTATCCGGTACAGCAAAGCAAAGGGGATGATTCCTTGTTAACAAAATATATGAGGCACTCAAGGTCGACAAAACATCATAGGTTTCCATACCTTAACTGGTATATAGACACTTGCTGGTATAGGCAACTCATGAAAGTAAAGACATCCTTGGACCCATTACACACACACTAATTATGTATCACCCCCAATTGGATAAGAAATCCCTCTATCCCAATGGCATACATGCAACTCGCGTCTTGCTATTGCAAGACAAAGTGCAGCTCGGCGATATGTGCTTGCTATAAAAGCCATCAAGTATGCATGTATGAATGTGGTTGTGAGGCAACACACTGTGTAACTCAGATTAATTGGTAGCATGCGTCTTTATAAGAATCCCCACATTCTCACTTTTGCTAGACGCGTCATTGTAAACTGAATGTATGTAGATCGATGATCTGATTGTTTCATAACGAAGCATAATGCATGTCTTAGTACATCCAATTGGTGATGAAAGTTCTGTAAAGTTATTCGCAAGTTTGGTCAAATGAGACCACGAGTGTATGGTTTGTGATTGTTCTTCTTCGTTCAAATATCTCTAAAAGGATAATGATATTGTAAATGTTCATTTGTAAAACTGTACGTTAAAGTATGTGAATAATTATACAGAATGTTTACATCTAATTCATTTGGTATGTGTTAAAATTACACGTTTACAGGCTGTAAAGCACAACTTCCCGTCACAAAATTGTAAATACACCATGTTTTAGCCAGATACATAGTAATAACCCTTGGATTTGTCACAAAACCAACGATAACATTTTATAGAAATTCGAACCTAACATAGTCATCCATTATGTATGTTCATGTCAATACAGTGTTCCTAAGAAAGTAATACTTAATATAATGATACTTTCCCCAAAGTGAATTTAAGAGAAACTCATTTGGCATCGCACACAATCCAATCTTTTGGCTTTTTTTTTATATATCGGGGTTGTCTGTATGTAAACCATAAAACGCATATTTCAGTGATGAATTTCCATAGTGAATTACTGCTTCATGTCAATGATGTTTATATACATGTACATAAAGTAGTTTGATTTTATAAGAAAACAGACGATAAATAATAAACAAACAAACAAACAAAAAAACATAAAAAGAAAGAGAAAAAACCAGAGTTATTGCCTAAAGAAAGAACAATGACTGTAAGATTACATTTGATTTGATTATTTAATTGCTGTTTTTATTAAAATGTACTAGGTAAACCCAAACAAATTCGATATTATAAGAAAACAGTCAAAAATAACGCAAACAATTCTCATTAATAATTGTTTAATTTGACTCATTTAAAAAATGATTTTACAAACTTACTATAACAATTTTATAATCTTGGTAATAATATTGAAAGAATTTCCATGTTTCCATGCATCTCAATATTGTATCATTTTTATTGTGAATGTAGTTATTTGTCTTTCTCGCTTTGTAGGTACATTAATATAATTTCTTGTGAGGCGCTTTTGAACGCACAACTCCTGTGTGAAAAGAGCGCTATATAAATCGGGTATAATAATAATAATAATAATTAAATATAAAATAGGAATGGAAAAACAAGAGTTATTGCCCTTGGAAAAGAGCACTGACAGTAATATTAACTTTTATTTGCATATTGAACTGCTCCTTTATGTCAAAAGTGTAAACAAACATAAAACATTATAAGAAAACAGTACAAAAAAACGAAAACTAATTCCCATTTAAAATTAAATATGGAACTGAAAGCAGGTTCAGTTATACAGTTATATAGGTTCCTCTAACCTGCTTTATTGCCCATGGAATAGAGCATTGACTATAATATTTACTTTTATTTGCATATTGAACTGCTTCTTTGTGTCAAAAGTGTAAACAAACATAAACACACTATGAGAAAACAGTCAAAAAATAACGAAAACAAATTCCTATTAAAAAAGAGATATGGAACAGAAAAAACAGAGTTATTGCCCCTGGAATAGAGCATTGACTGTAATTTTTACTTTTATTTGCATATTGAATCGTTGCTTTATGTCAAAGGTGTAAAGAATTATACAAAAGTTTGATGTTATAAGAAAACAGTCAAAAAATAACGAAAACAAATTCCCATAAAAAATAAAATAGAAGGAGAAAAATCAGAGTTATTGCCCCTGGAAAATAGCATTGGCTGTAATATTTACTTCCATTTGCATTTAGAATTGTTACTTTATGTCAAAGGTGTAAAGAAACATAAAAATAATTTGATGTAATAAGAACACAGACAAAAATAACGAAAAAATAACTATAAAAATATAAAAAAGAATGAGGAAAATCAGAGTTATTGCCCCTGGAAAAGGACATTGACAGTAATATTTTACTTTTTTGATAATATTTAGCAAGTACAGACATTTGTGAACTAATTGTAACCAATAATAGTTCATTTGATATATTTGAAATGTAAATAAAATTAGGTTTATATTATGGTATGCAAAAATCTGCACCCGTTGACCTTTGACCTCATTTCTGACCTTAATTTGAACTTTTCGACTTTACATCCCCCCTAGAATTTCTAAGATATGTTCACTGAACACGAATCAGGTGGATGTAACCCGTCTACACGACATGCCATGAGGGGTCAAAAACGGTCAAAATGTTGGTAGACTATTTATCGTATAACGTTCACCAGTGATGAAAAACGTTATTCCTTCCCCATACAGGTGTTTACGCTAAAACTATTATCTCCAGTGCAAACAGTTTGAAATCAGATCAGACGCCAGGTAACCCGGTGTCTGATCAAGATCCCAAATATTTGGAACTCAGATTAAGATAAATAGTTCAGACTTTTCTAAAAACAGTTGTGTTCTTTTAATTGCATTGTATTTGCGTTTCGTTTGCGTTTAAACCTTTCACTTTCAATGACGTCATTAAGCGCATTTGCAAACAGTATTGATCCTTACCAGACGCCGCGTTACGCGGCGTAGGATCAAAACTATTTGCCACTTGTGAAATTATGTCAGTTATACTGCCTTAACTCTAACTTTGAAACGATATTGCGGACAACAATATTAAAGTAGACGATAATATGGATGGTGGTGAAGGTGTAAAAACCTCACGATAAAGTCGATGATGGAAGTGTTAAGCGGGGACGAATACTATATCCACCGTGTAACCTAAGAACACAAACCAGCCCGACTGAATACGAGCATCACATATGTCACGCTGTTGTCCCATTTATATCGCTACAAATAATCACTAACTGTGCCACATGCATTTATTTATCGACTAAATGCTGCATGAAATCTCTTTGAACATGCACGACTGATTGATCTACTCCGCCTCTCTGATATAAACCTTCTTGCTGCCAACAAACGCCAGTTTCAAGTACAGGAACCTCTCTCAACAACAACACCAACAAAAATGTGTGTTGTTCGGAGGGAGTTGAAATAGAGAGGAAAACTTGTTTAAATTTGCAAACAGCTTGAATACAGACCAGACGCCGCATCACTCGACGTCTGATCTGAATTCAAGCTGTTTGTCATTCGTCATTATGTTTTTCTGTCAAAATGTCCAATACGTGACTTTGGAAAAATCGGCAGACTTTAGTTGTAAGTAGACGATATTATAGTGGTGGAAAGGTTGGACACAATTGTTTTGTTCAGGGAACAGTCGCAAGCGTTGTTGTAAGCAATGAATCGTAGTTCGGTGGACCTTTGTAGTCTTTAAAGTCAAATATCTCGTTTACGGCCACTAATTTGTATTAATTACAAAGTGTGTGTTTACGACACGTACAGTGGAGAAAACGTTTTTCTTTCCCAATAAACGCGTTTACGCTAAAACTATTATTTACAGTGCAAACAGTTTGGAGCCAGATCAGACGCCGGGTAACCCGGCGTCTGATCAGGCTTCAAACTGTTTGCCACCAAGATAAAGATGAATTATCAGAATTGTCAAATAGTTGTACTTTTCTACGTTTTAGTGTTTTGCGTTTGAGTACGTTTGCGTTTAAACGGGAAATAATAACAGATAAACCACTGTAGCTGCTAACAGGAGCCTCCTTGCTTTAAGCTGTCACCTGCCCTTTCTACAGCGGAGAAGACGTCATTCTTTCCCAATAAATGCGTTTACGATTAATCTATCATTTCCATTGCGAACAGTTTGGAGCCAGATCAGACGCCGGGTAACCAGGTGTCTGATCAGGCTCCAAACTGTTTATCGCTCAGAATAAAATGAATAGTTTTGACAAAAGTGGTGATTTTCTTCATTCTAGTGCTTGGTTTTTTTAATATTTTTAGTTTAAACGGGAAAGAATAACATAGTTTCCCCTGTACAATCAATTAACATGCTTTTCAGTGGTTGTTATAGAAAGGTTGTACAGAATTAAGTCTTTTCTTATCTATATTCCGTCGTAATTCGTTATGTCCACACTAGCTAGTATCTCTAAATTCGAACTCATCCTTTCGAACTGGCTCAAGTCGAATACGGCTTATACATCTATATAATATAATTACTTTTTTAAATTCGGACATCGTCGACTTAAGCACGTTTGGAAGAGTTTTGCATGATAATGGTTAAAGTACAGAAGACGTCTTATGAAGTCATTAGTGATGTCATACAATGGAGAATACGTTATTATTTCACTTTAAATGCAATCGAACGCAACGCATTGCAATAAAAAGAAGAACATTTATTTAAGTTTGAATGAAAAACAGTTTGGAGCATGACCATACGCCGGGTTGCCTGGCGTCCGATACGGCTTCATTCTTTTTACAATTGAAACAAATCGTAAACACGTTTATTGTTACTGAATAACATTTTCTTTCACTGTATGACATCATTTTCGACGTCAGAATAACGTTTTCTCCACTACATGACGTAACCAATGACGTCAGAATATAGAAATACTTACATCTGTCGAAGACTGTTGTTGGAACCTGGACAGTGCTGGTGCTGTTATTGACTGGCATGTAGTTAAACTTTCCCTCGGCGGTAAGATTGATGGTTCGGATCTTCTGGGTAATTTCCTCCACCGAATACACCGTACTATTGATATTATCACTAGTGCTGAGTAACTTTTTGCTATTCAAAAAGTCAAACTGAAAGCAAACAATTGGAAAGTTGTTATTTTGAAACAGAAACGAATAATATTGTCTGCAATATGTAAACACACAGGATTGTTTACACTATATCATTCTTAAGGACAACAATTTTCATGACAAAATATATTAAACAAGATTATTTGAAGTTTTATGCCATTCGCGAGTATGGGCATTTTTCAACAAAGACCACTATAGCTCTACATCGTTCACCTGTACAACATGTAAAACATGACCTATAGTGAACTAGATTTTCAACCGTGGTCTAGGTTTCAGTAAGGCAAACAATTTTAGCACGTTGCATTCAGATCAAATGAGACTTGTGGCCTTTGGAGTATTAACAATATATTTCTATGATTTGACCTTGTGACCTAGTTTTGACGATCAGTGAGCCATATTCAAAGTGACCAAGATATCATCCAGGGCAATATTCAAACTAATGTATTAAAATATAAAGTGCAAAATGTGGTCTCGCAGAGTGTTAACAAGATTTTGCTATGGTTTGACCTAGCGACTTAGTTGTTGAACCGACATGATTCCCATTTAATATTGATCTAGAAAACAACGAGTCAATCAATTTGACTAAGTTTCATCAATATTTATTGAGATTTGTAGCCTTTAGAAAGTTAACAAGATTGTTCTAAGATTTGATCCAGTGACCTAGTTTTTGACCGGACATAATCCACTTTCTAACATAACTTAGATACTATGTAGGGCAACATTCTGACAATATTCCATTCAGATCTAATGCGATTTGTAGGCTATAGAGGGTTAACACTAGTTTTTCTTTGATTTGACCTAATGACCTAGTTGTTAACTAACATAACCCATATTTAAACTTGAGCTAGATATTAATGATAAAAAACATTTTGACCAAGTTGCATTAAAATCCAATGAGATTGGTAGCCTCTAGAGTGTTAAGGATTTTTCTATGATTTGACATAGTGACCTCCTTTTCGACCAGTCATGACCCATATTCAAGATCGAATGAGACTTGTAGCCTTATTAGTGTTAAAAAGGTTTTTCTATGATTTGACCTAGTGACCTAGTTTTTGACCAGCCATAAGCCAGATTTTAATTCGATCTAGATTTTAATAAGGTAATCATTGTCATCAAGTTTAATGAAGATTAAAAACCTCACGACAAATTTTATCATTAAAGGGTTACACTGTACTACGGTTAACGCTATATGTGTTATATGAGCTCCTGGTGCCCGTTTCATTAAAACTTCGTACGACAAATCTTGTCGTAAGTCAAAATAAGACGATTCCAAAGAGATGTCACACGACAGGATCAGAAAGAGAAATCAGAAATTAAATATACATGTATTTTATAGTTTTGACTTACGACACCATTTGTCGTACGAAGTTTTATGAAACGGGCCCCTGGAGCTGAGAAGTAATTTATTAAATGTCTCAGAAAATGTATGATGATACTTACATCTAATTCTGCATCGAATGTATAATTTTCATATGCATCTTCTGCAGTTTTCACTAATCGCTGAAACAGAAAAAGTGTATATTTTTAAGACGGATGACGAATCGTTAAACAATAAATTCCTTAAAACTGTCAAACACAAGTTCTTTCGAATACTATAGTGAAGAAAACGTAAATATTTCCCAATTAACGCGTTTAACGCTGAAATATATTTTCCACTTCAAAAAGTTTCTCCAAACTGTTTGCCACTCAGATTACAATAAATCGTTAGAAATTTAAAAACAAATAATTTCATGCACTATGTGCATTGCTTATGCGTTTCGTTTCTGTTTATACGGGACAGCTTAACGTCTTCTTCACTGTACGTTTACAGTGGAGAAAACGCTATTCTTTCCCGTTTAAACGCAAACAAAACAAAAACGCACATCACTAAAATGTAGGAAATGTCAGTTTTAAGAAATTTCTGACACTTTATTAAAGTTTATTTTAATCTGAGTTGTTAACAGTTTGGAGCCTGATCAGACGCCGGGTTACCCGGCGTCTGATCTGGCTCCAAACTGTTTACAATGGGAATAATTATTTTAGCGTAACCGCGTTTATTGGGAAAGAATAACGTGTTCTCCACTGTACGAACGTTTGCGTACAGTGGATACGACATTATTCTTTTCCCGTTCCATATATATTGCATTGCACTGAAATGTAGCAAATGTAAACATTTTGAAAATGCTATTTACCCGGCGTCTGATCTGGCTCCAGACTATGTGCAACAGACATAACAGTTTTAGAGTTAACGCGTTTATTGTGAACGAATAACGTCTTCTTCACTCGTATAATAGGATAAACGCTAGTCTTTCCGAAATCTATGTTTGTTTACATTATTTTAATTGCAAACAGGTTTAGACTTGACCAAATACCGAGTTGATTGTCACAAGACCATGTCCTAGAAGAGTCCGAAACGTTATCAATCATTTGATTGGTCAGATTTGAGGTTATTGTAGCAATATGCTTGAGAACGATTTCAGACTCAACTCAAACTCTTGACGCAAACATTTTGAAATTTGTTTCCTTGACTCTAAAGTTTAACCCGTTGAGAAGATGTTATTATTTTAAAGAAAATGCAACAGAACGACGATGCAATAAACTATAGAAAATATACTACTCAAAGTGCTCTAAGCACCAAAGATACAGTGGATAATCTGTTATTCTTTCCCGTTTAAACGCAAACGTACGCACACACAAAACAATAAAACGTAGAAAAGTACAACGTTTTGACAATTCTGATAATTCATATTTATCTTGGTGGCAAACAGTTTGGAGCCTGATCAGACGCCGGGTTACCCGGCGTCTGATCTGGCTCCAAACTGTTTGCAATTGAAATAATAGTTTTAGCGTAAACGCGTTTATTGGGAAAGAATAACGTTTTTTCCACTGTATAACCTCCGTAGGAAACAATGCATCGACCCCTTCACTTGCTCACCGTTTTGTATAATTTCAACAACATTTTCAAGAGTTGTAGCTAGTGTTCCATTCTACAGGTTCTTATGTGACTTACACATGTAAATGTCCAATGCATGTCTACTGGTAAAAATGATAAAATATAAATTAAAAAATAAATATAAAATTATAAAATGGTAACACATTTTCACAGAAAACTGCAAAAGTTACAAAATATGTTTTGGGGTTAACATCCATGCATTGACTAAATCCGTAAGAATCCTTGGAAAAATACCTCAACATTTGGAAGGAATAGAACAAAAATGTTGGAAGTTATGCAGTAAGAAAGTGATATGTTCAATGCATTGGTACATATGGAGATTATACCCTTGGTGCTTAGCAAATTTTGAGTAGTATACATGTGCTTGAAAATATTGACAAAACGTATACGGCTACAAAGCGTTTTCACAATTACTTCGGCACAACTACATGTATTCAGAAAGAGTGTTGCCTTTTCCATTCTATGCTCACATTTAGAAAACAAAAACGTTGCAGAAGATAATTTATGCAGTGGATGAACGCCAATGAAAGGTTAACAAAATTCTAATAGCAGCAAATAATTTTTATCAAATCAGTACCCAAGAGATATTTTAATCATAGGAACTGCGATAAAAATAAGATAACTAATTTGCGCCCAGTGGATATTTCTATGCTTACACAATGGAATATTGCATTTTTATCAAAGGGCTGCCTGGTTTAAACTCTCATTTCATTTTTGTTTTATATGGAAATATTCATATCAGCAAACAGTGTAAACTCTGATCAGACGCCGTATTATGCGGTGACTGATCAAAGTCTATATTGTTTGCCTACAGTGGAGAATCTGTTATTCGTTCCCATTTAAACGAAACGAAACGCAAACGCAAAACACTAAAACATAGAAAAGTGCAACTTTTGGACAATTCTGATAATTCATGTTTATCTTGGTGGCAAACAGTTTGGAACCTGATCAGACGCCGGGATACCCGGCGTCTGATCTGGCTCAAAACTGTTTGCAATAGAAAAAATAGTTTTAGCGTAAACGCGTTTATTGGGAAGGAATAACGTTTTCTCCACTGTATGTCTTAAACCTATATGGTTCAAATTTTACAAAATATGGTGCGTATTCTTACCTCGACATTTTTCACTTTGCTCTTTAGTAATCTCTCTATATCTCCAGCTATGGTGGTAAGAATTTCTTTACCATTGATTCGATGAATGTAGTTGACACTGTTATATTTCTGAAATATCAAAACATAAGAATTAGTAGGAACAAAGAGCAAATATTGTTTTTAAAAAACAAACTAAAACCCATGAGCATAAACACGTACGTGTAATAAAGCAACACCGTATTTACCCTGCTGAGACACAGCCTTTAAATAAGGGGCTGCACTATTCTCTAATGTACTACAGTGCTCCCTCCCCACATCGGCCCTCTGAACAACGACTCCTTCCCTTAAAACAATGCTTGCCGATGTTCCAAAAAATGCAATATCGCCTGCTTACATGTATTAATTGCTGGTTTTCTCAGACACATTTTGACAAAAATAATGTCCTATTTTGACAGAAAACAAAAAGACGAGTTACAAAATTAGATAAAGCCAATTTCCCTCCCTATAACAACTCCCTCCGAACAACACACACAATTGTTGTCTCCATTGGGTGTTGTTGCAGAGAGAGAACACTGTAATACACATGTGTGAATTCTAAACTTATATCAGATTAAGGTATACAGTCGCAAGTTGTTAGTATTTTTCAAGTAACTTTCTTTAATATATGCCCCTTCTTACAATATCGAGCGTTTCCGCGTTTATCTACACAGTAAAATACAAGAGTCTGTATCGTTTACCATGTAGTTTATCTGTTTGTATTTTAAATAATAAAATGTATGCTGTTTCTGCGCCACGCAATTACTAGCGTTAATTTCTTGACTTTCAGAATTCAACCAGATAATGTTTGCCCCGAGAAATTAAATTTTCCACCGGGGTTTGAATAACACGGGCTGCTATACTGTGGAGACGACATTATTTCCCCCAATAGACGCGCTTACGCTTATCTATTTATCAATTCCATTGCAAAGAGCTTGGAGCAAGATCATACACCGGGTCACCCGGCGTCTGATCTTGCTCCAATATGTTTGCCATTCAAACTTAAGTACAGTAAAACCTCGCTATTACGACCACTACAACGAAGGCTAATTGAGTGTATAATAGACAGGTGACAGCTTAAAGCAAGGTTACAGTGAAACAGAAAGCTCCTATAGGAGCTTTCTGTTTCACTGTCACCTTGCTTTAAGCGATCACCTATCGTAAATACCCTAATAGTTAACATAATTTAGTGGTCGTAATAGCGAGGTTTTACTGTAATAAGAAATTTCGAAAAGTTTTCATTTTCTACATTCTTGTGTACTGCGTTTGCATTTCGCATGCGGTCTAGCGTTTTCTCACATAATTACTAGTAGTACATGTATTAACTACCCCTCTTTTCTATAGCGAACAATGGTCAAGAATATCCTGGTCTCCAACATGTGTGAGATGATGACGTCATTCTAACGTCACTATTAATAAAGGCGGTATTTCGTAATTGGGATTCCAAATAAGCCTAATGCTTTAAAAAATAACTTAAAATCGTTGTTTATGCGAGATAAAGAATCTGTCACTCGTCGATGCTTAAGACAAGTTGATCTCAAACTCGTCTAGAAAAGAACAGTTATTAGGCTCGCCAAGTCTCGCTTAATAGCATTTCAATTCTACACTCGTTTGAGATCAGCTTGTCTTAAACATTGACAAGTGACGTTATCTTATATTCCTTCACTCAAGGACGCCACTGATGACTTCAGAATAACGTCTCCTCTACTTTTTACATGGAGCAGTTGTCTCCTGTTTACAGTGGAGAAAACGTTATTATTTCCCGTTTAAACGCAAAAGAAACGCAAACGCAATGCACTAAACTATAGAAAATAACAACCTTTTGACAATTCTGACTATAAATATTAAGCTGAGTGGCAAACAATTTGGAGCCTGATCAGACGCCGGGTTACCCGACGTCTTACCTGGCTCCAGACTGCTTGTACTGGAAATTATAGTTTTAGCGTAAACGCGTTTATTGGGAAAGAATAACGTTTTCTCCACTGTATATGCATTAAGAGTTTGGTTGATAGATCCTATCTTCTCTTCACATTACATGTATCAAGGGTACATACATTTTGTAAGAATACAGGGGAGAAGGTAGTATTATTTCCCGTTTAACTCATTGAGCCCTAGTGACGCATATATATGCGTCATTTACCAAAAGTGCACCTGTGAAGGGTATGTTTGTCTAATGCAAACAGTGCAGTTCCTAATTAGTTCCTAATCAGGGACTTCACTGTTTGTCATTTTGCAATATATTGTAAAAACAGCCCCATATAGTATAAAATGGACCAGCCTTTATTGTAAATTGGAATTGTCCATTGGAAGTTTCGGGGGATAATGAGTTAAACGCAAACGAGACGCAAACACACAGCACTAAAATTACAGAAAATATCCATTTCAAGGCAGCTCTATAAACACTAAAACTTTTTTAAATTTGCTTTTAAAAATAACCTTAAAATTAAAACAATATTTAATTAAATGTTTAAAAGAAACCTGAACTATATTAGCCTCTAAACAACTCGAAAAAATCATGAAACACGGAAATAAATGGGAAACATCCCGTTTACAGTATTAAGCGTACCTGAATACCTTAATACTTGTTTGTGAAATTACACTAATAAGTATCGGAAACACGCGGATATGTTTTCAAATTCATCAAATATAATGTGTTTTAAATTTGATACCATGGCTTTACAGAATATTGAAAACGTGATGAACTGTCTCAGAAACAGATTTCCAACACCTGTGATAGCGGCCTTGAAACTTTTCTGATTTATTTTTCTATTAACCCTGAGCATGCCGTGCAGTGGAGACAACATTTTTTCTTTCCTAGCTACATGTACAGTAGAGAAAACGTTGTTCTTTCCCAATAAACGCGTTTACGTTAAAACTATTATTCACATTATAAACAGTTCGGAGCCAGATCAGACGCCGGGTTACCCGTCGTCTGATCAGGCTCCGAACTGTTTACAAATCAGATTAAAATAAAGTGTTTATGAAATTTCTAAAAACTTACATTTTTTTACATTTTAGTGATGTGCGTTTGCGTTTCGTTTGCGTTTAAACGGGAACGAATAACGATTTCTCCAATGTAACAGGCTCTAAACTGTTTGTCATTTAGATTAAACTGAAATTCAAAACTCTCCAAAAATACAATTTTCTACATTTTATCGCAATGCGTTAACGTTTCGTTTTCGTTTGCAATGCAATGCCAGCTGTTTGAAAAATCTGACTTCATTTTACAATGTAATCTGAGTTTCAAACAGTTTGGAGCATGATCAGACACCAGGTAAACTGGCGTCTGATCTGGTCCCAAACTATTTGCAATCGAGATAGTTCTAGCGTAAAATCGTTAGTCTGGAAAGAATAACGTTTTCCCTACTGTATCACTATCAGTGCAAGTATTGAAAATCATACCGTCTGCAATAAGGCGAGGAAATATCAAGTTGACAAACAACCAGCTTGAAGCGGTTTTGAAATGCAACGTTTCTCACAAATTAAACAGGATTATATGAGAAAATATTCAATGCGAGTGATAATATATCCACATACAGAGTGTCCTCTGAACAACGATTCCCTCCTTACAACAATGCTTGCCGCTTTTCCGCAAACAAGAAAATTGTGTACATGTATAACCTTTCCAGGGCTGCAATAGCGTATCTCTCTAAATAACGTGTTGGACAGTAAAAACAGTTTGAATAGAGAATCTAGCTTGACAAACTTGGATCACAACGAGTGACTGAAACATTTTCATGTGCCCTAACTTCTCCCGAGTAGTCCCGTAAAGCAGGTTGTAAATAACCAGGCTATATAGAGCTGTAGTAATTACAGTGTCTCAGAATAATTCAAATTCAAACGTTACATCATAATGACGTAATATTGCAATAATGACGTTCTGAAAATGATACTACATGTAATAATGTCAAATGATCATTTAACATATTTAGATAAAGTACTTAGGAGTTGAATACGGTATCAGAGAAATATTTTCACCACACCTTGATGTTGCTTTTATGTATTTTAGTTAGATAGGTGTTTTTATCTATGGATGAATAACGCTTAGACTAAAATTATGAACGTTTTACTTACAAACCGAGGGAAAAGTGAAAGTAAGACCGTTCTGAATCTTGTGTCAATTTGTTTTTATGTGATAAATAGGATATTAAATTCGTATGTTTTCAGCATTGAATTTATTGAACTCGCTCAATAAAATATGTTGCTCGCCAAGGCTCGCAACATATTATTTTATCCTACTCGTTCATTAAATCAACAGCTAAAAAGTAATTGTATAAAATTAAAGAGATTTTGCCACTCAAATTAGAATAAATCGTTAAAATGTGTTTTATAAAAATACTTATTTTATACATTGCGTTTCGTTGGCGAGCCTAAAGCAGTACCACGTTTTATAGAACATTTAGTGTCTGGTATTCTAAGCGTTCACAACAACTTTAAGCAAATAACACTACAACAGCGAAAGAGCTAACCGTAGTTGCATGTATAAGTAATTTTTAATTTTGCTGTTGAGATAGGTACATGTAAAAAAGCTGTTTTGTGAATATTTAAAGTAAAATCAATTATATGCCTTAAATGACTTGATTAAACTCTGTACGGGATAGGATCAGCCTTCATATTGTTTTACAATCATATTTAAATAATTATTCAACATTACAAACAAGCCTTTTTACATAGTACGTTTTGTTTAGCCTTTATTTCTTCGATCTAGGACTGATATGTATTTACAAACGATTTAAGGAACTGTATTGAAGTTTCTTCTATTTAAACATACAGACATAAATCAATAATTTCAAAGCAGATGCTATTATTGTGGAGAAAACGTTATTCTTTCCCAATAAACGCGTTTACGCAAAAACTATTATTTCCAATGCAATAAGTTTGGAGCCAGATCAGACGCCGGGTCACCCGGCGTCTGATCAGGCTCCAAACTATTTGTCACTTGGATTATGATGAACATTTAGAATTGTCGTAAATTTGTTAATTTCTATATTTTATTGCTACATGAATGCATTTGCGTTTCGTTTGTGTTTAAATGGAAAAGAATAACATTTTATCCACTGTATGTCAGGATAAAATGGTTAGTTTTTAAAATCGGGAAAAGCGTGACTAAATGCCAGAGTACAAATAATAAATTAGCATTACGCCAGTGTGACCTTTATTGTGGAATACCAACGTGCGTACATGCAATTAGTTTGCCAGAACGTTACGGGAAATAATGAATTGTATGCTGCTTCTACGCCATGCAATTATCAGCATTAATTTCCTTGACTTGCAGATTTCAATTAGATATTGTTTGCCCCGAGAAATTAAATTTTCCTGCGGGATTTGAATAACACTGGCTGTTTTATTCGCTACTGCTGACAAAATGAAAAGGTGAATGCTTTATTATTGTTTACTCGATGGCATTGTCGACACCTACAGTGGAGACTCTTTCCCAATAAACGCGTTTACGCTAAATCTATTATTTCCGTTGCAAACAGTTTGGAGCCAGATCAGACGCCGGGTAACCCGGCGTCTGATCAGGCTCTAAACTGTTTGCAACTCGGATTTTTTTTTTTCATTCAAACTTGTCAAGAGAATATCGTTTTCTACATTTTATTGCAATGCATTTGCGTTTTGTTTGCGTTTAAACGGGAAATAATAACGTCATTTACATGTACACTGTGCGTCGAAGGAAATGTTTACAAATGTATCAACCCGTTTTAACTTATTCACCCATGAAACTGCAAATGGAAACGTCAAATGTCCTAATTACAACACTGCATTTTTTGGATAATAGTTACAATATATTGCAAATTGAGAAACGGTACAGACCCTGATCAGAGGGCTCATTAAGCTCTCTGATCATCTGGGTCTGCACTGTTTGCATAAAACAAGACGTTTACATGTAGTTTACTCTTCACATGTTCTGTGCTCCCTCACTGCAACGACATCCACACGGTATAGTGCTGTGTGTTTGCGTTTTGGTTGCGTTTAAACGGGAGAGAATCACGCTTTCCCTACTGTAGAACGTCACATCTGACTTAATATATTCTTTTAGGCACTAAACATGCTTATTTAGGCATTAAACAACACACATTCGCGACATTTTACTAATTAACTGGATCCTTGACGCATATTTCATTGTAAAACTACTATTTCAACGTTGGCCTAAAACCGTCACTTCTAATTTGAACACAACTGAATGATTCTTTACCAAAAAGGAAACATACATTCTGACTGTTTTCCATGCCAAAGGAATTATTGTCAAGCACAGTTAAAAGGGTGTTAGTCTTTCCAAATAAATACATTTGTCCTGAATTATATACCGTGGAGAAGGCGTTGTTCCTTTCACTGCCAAATTGTTCGTGAGAATTTTACCCCTTCACCGTTTCATTGTCATCTGCTTCAATTATACAGTGGAGAATCTGTTATTCTTTCCCAATAAACGCGTTTACGCAAAAACTATTATTTGCAGCGCAAACAGTTTGGAGCCTGATCAGACGCCGGGTAACCCGGCGTCTGACCAGGCTCCAAACTGTTTGCCACCAAGATAAACATGAAATATCAGAATTGTCCAAAAGTTGTCCTTTTCTACGTTTTAGTGCTTTGCGTTTGCGTACGTTTGCGTTTAAACGGGAAAGAATAACAGAGTCTCCACTGTAGTGTCTGCAATGTCGTTTCAAATGTAAAAAAATAAGGAGGTATGACTGGAGAAATTTTAAAACGAGTGTTAAACAGTTAAGATCCTGATCAGACGCCGCGTAACGCGACGTCTGATCAGGATCCAAACTGGTTGCAAACGCGATTTTAAGCGTCATTGAGAGTGAAAGGGTTAAACCTACGCCAAACTGTTTGCTACTCAGATTAAAATAGATAAAAAAATTAAAATGTTATTTTCTATATTTCAGTGCAATGCGTTTGCGTTTCGTTTGTCTAAACTAGTCTCAACGGGAAAAATGATGTATTCTCCACTGTAAGAGAAACACTTTATTGCTTTAGGTTCTGCAATATAATACTAGACCTTTCCCGGAATTATATCAGAAATTTTACTATTGCCATCTGTAAGTTTTTGTTATGGATGCATTAAGCCTTTCACTCTCAATGACGCTTAAAAGCGCGGTAGCAAACAGTATGGATCCTGATCAGACGCCGCGTAACGCGGCGTCTGGTCAGGATCCAAACTGTTTGACACTCGTTTCGAAATTACGTCAGTTATATTGCCATAAATCTAACTTTGAAACGATATTGCAAACAACAATGTTGAAGCAGACGACAATATGGTGGTGGAGGGGTTAAAAACTCGACACATTTGATCATAAATCGGTGAAAGAAACTAAGCAACAAGTTGTTTGTCTGTATTTGATCTGTATTCAAACCGTTTTCCAAATAACCGTGAAGCTGAACGTCGCAATAGACATGAGAAGAGTTAATTGAATTTTATCTCAAATGACAAGCGCGTCGAATCAGATATTTGTCAAACAGACAGTTAGCTTATGTAGCTGTAGGTGATGTTTCACGTATTCATATCAGAAAAAAGAGATATTTCTCCCATTAAAATTGTGTTGTTATACAGTGGAGAAAACGTTATTGTTTCCCGTTTAAACACAAACGAAACGCAAACGCAATGCCTTAAAACGGGTAAAATGACAACTTTATGAAAATGTTGGCCACTCATTTTAAACAGAGTGGCAAACATTTTGAAGCCTGATCAGACGCTGGGTTACCCGGCGTCTGATATGGCTCCAAAACGTTTGCAAATGAAATAAAGTTTTATCTTCAACGCATTTATTGGGAAAGAATAACGTTTTCTCCACTGTATCATTGAACAGTGCTCTTTCTCTCTAAAACATCCCTCCGAACAACGATTCCCTCCTTACAACGACGCTTGCTGCTGTTCTCCAAATAAGACAATTATGTCCAACCTTTTCACGTCTGCTTTATTGAATGCTTTAAGTTGTTTGCTGTTTTTATCAAAGACACAGATAGGACATTTTGACAGAACATAATGACGAATGACAAACAACTAGAATCACGCGGCGTCTGATCTGGATTCAAGTCATACGCCAATATCCCGCTACAGTGGAGAAACTGTTATTCTTTCCCAATAAACGCGTTTACGCTAAAACTAATTTTTCTATTGCAAACAGTTTGGAGCCAGATCAGACGCCGGGTAACCCGGCGTCTGATCAGGCTCCAAACTGTTTGCCACCAAGATAAACATGAATTATCAGAATTGTCTAAAAGTTGTTCTTTTCTACGTTTTATTGCTTTGCGTTTGCGTACGTTTGCGTTTAAACGGGTAGGAATAACAGATTCTCCACTGTATATAACAGCTCCCTCCGAGCAACAGACACAACACTCTTTGTCTCGCATTTGCTGTTGTTGTAGAGATAAAGCACTGTATACTTTTATATTATTATACAAAAAGTAAATAAGTATGTACTGTTGAGAAAATAAAACTTTCCCAATGAGCTTATTGGGAAAGAATAACGTCTTCTCAACTGTTACATGTATTGCAGGGCTGCCATAAGTTGTCATGAAAAATCCTAAGATTTCCAAACTTGCATTTTTCAAGGGCGATTTTACGAATCGTACCTTTACCACATAGCCTTTTTCTTGTTTTGTTGACATGCGACTGCATGTACTTAGAGCAGACTGTAAGTAAAGCAGAATGCGCCTTAGGGCGCATTCTGCTTTACTTTCAGTCTGCTTTAAGCTTCCATGAACTAGGAAAAAATCCGGAGATTTAGGAAAAATCCGGTGAAATGGCAGCCCTGTTATTGAACAAAAAAAACATGTTCCAGTTTCCGAAACCCTTTTATAGAATGAAAGTAGGGACATTTGTTACATGTACACTTAGAGTGTGAGTATACCTGTACTAAACCTTGCAAACAGTTTGGATCTTGATATGACTTCTAATAATAGTGATTGATCGGGATCCAAACTTTGATACATTACAGTACTGAACCTTATTAAATTAACTATTTTTGCGATTCGCTTGCAACTCGATGGCAATTTGCTTACAATTCGATGGCAATTCGCTTGCGATTCAAAACAGTAACTTTACCCTCGGGTAAGTGTTCTTGAATGGCGTACATGTATCTCACAAATGTTCGCAAATATGCCTTCGTTAATTTTTTCGATTCTATTTTCGTCACAACCGCTTCGGAAAATTCGCGTAAAAATATTCAAGCGTAGGATTTTTAAGCGCCCGATTCGATGGCAATTCGCTTGCGATTATCAATTTAATTTAATAAGGTTCAGTACTGTAGTAAATCGATTTAGCTCGAACTACCTGAAGGGTTACATTGTACCTTGAGAAATTAAAGCAGGCGACAATTTCAAGAAGACGATATAACATCAGCGAAAGTGTTAACCTAAAGTTAGATACATGTTCAAGCGAATATGTAATTTTAAACTGTTGCTGTGGAAACCGGTATTTATTGCGACTTTGGTAAGACAATTGTAATTTTAGGATAGGCAAAAAAATCTTTTTTTGTGTGTGTGTGCGCAACGTGACTTCAAATTCACTTGGCAATTGATACGGACCAAGTTACATGTACCAGTAGATAAGACGTTATTTCTTCCCGATAAATCGCAAATGGAACGCAAACGCAATAGGCCGTGAGCCAGGCACCTGAAATTTGAGGTACGGGTACCATTCGGGTGAATAAGGTTCACTATGATTTTCAGGAAGCCCAAACCCTCTGCTTTTAGGAAATGTATGATAGCAGTAAATTCATGGCAGCTTTGTTGGCTTTTGAGGCATTTTTGTTACCCCACCCACCGAGTTAACGTTGTAAAAGGATCATTGTTGTCACAATCGTACTTTTTGTACTGCATGCATTTTTATTGGTGCCTAATATCAAAACGGGTATTGAAACATGCCATTAAATGTTATTGACATTATTAAAGGTTTTAACTTTGGTAAAAACCAAATTTCCACCACTTTTTTTGACGAAAAAATCACCTTTTTATGCCTTTAGACAAATGTCTTTTGATGAGGATTGCATATAGTGATCCTACTGGCGGTGCGTACGAGTTAAACATATTTTACCGATTCTTGTAGCAATAACACCGTGTAATAAAATGCTTTGGTACTTAAACAGTTGTTGTTTAGGGTAATTCCCAATCCAACCATATCATCCAACCTCGGTTTGACATTGACCTTGACCGAATTTTGTCTACGAATATGTTATTAGGGTTGTTTATTGGTTAACTAGATTTTACTGTTTCGTCTAGCATCAATACCGCATATAAGAATGATTTGATACTTGCTGCTTTTGATCATTGCCAATTCACCCATATCACCTTACCTCAGTTTTGACCTTGACCTTCACCGAATTTGGAACTAAAATATGTTATAAGGGCTGTTTTATTGGTTCACTAGATTTTACCGCATCGTCTAGCATTATTACCGCTTAGTAGAATGCTATGAAACTTTCACAGTTATGGCTTAGAATCACTCTCAGTTCACCCATATCACCCAACTTCCATTTTGACCTTGACCGTGACTGAATTCGGACTTAGAATATCTTAATAAGGGATGTTTATTGGTTAACTAGATTTTACCGTTTCATCTAGCATTACGTGTAACAACTTTTATTAGAATGCTTTGAGACTTGCACAATTGTTACATTCGATAATTCCCAATCAACGAGTATCAACAAAACTTAATTTGGCATTGACCTTGACCTTATTGTGGACTAAGAATATGTTTTATGTGCTATGTCAAGGTTAAATAGATTTTATCTTTTCGTCTAGCACCGCTTACTCAAATACTTGGATACATAATTATACAGTTGTCGCCTTATACCATTCATGATCTATCCATATCACCCAACCTTGTGTTTACCTTGATACTACCACAAAAGATCACTGTCAATGAGGACACACAAACTCGCATTGGGACCATACACTTCCGCTTGAACACTTGTGCCATTAAGCGTTACTATATAACAGTGCATCTATCAGCCAATTTAGAGACATTCTTGAAGATACGAAACACGAGAACTCTCACACACAGCTGAAAAGGTCACAAATGCAGAAATACGAGGAAAAAGTTACTAAAGTAACATATCTAATAAGAGGCTGGTTCAACCCATTTGAAATAAATCAAGATCTGATTAGCATATCCACCGTTAATGCAGTACCTTCAGACATCGCAAAATACCTTCTGAGTGCGCATGCAATTGGTCAATGATGAGATTGGTCAATGCTCGTATGCACAATTTAAAGGAGATCAACCATGATGGAATAAAGAGCAACAAAGTTTAGACCTCAAGCAGCATGAAAGTGAAATCCAGTGGAAGACTGGCAGTTCTTATAGCTGATAATGCTTTTGTTCGGTCGCATCATAGTTATGGCACACACACGCAATCTCCAGATAAATTTCATTATTTTACTTATTGCTCTTTGGCAATAGTCTTTCTCAACATCAAATGGTTTGCTAAGAAATCAAACAATGCTGCATTAGCATTGAGCTAACAGAAAACGCTTGGCTTAGCTGAAGGTGTCCCGAAAAAGTCTGTCTCTGTGATTGACGGAATGAACCTCGTATAGAAAGTCAAAAGATACCAATGCATTTTTGTGGCTGCGCAAGCACTATTCTATCGATGGTACTCGAGGCGGCAGTGACAGTGATAGAATAGATGTATACAGGGGAGACGCTTCTGTAGCAATAAGGTCAATAATAATATTCTTATAGCATTCCTGGTGCATCAATGGATGAAAACTGAGCACAGTCAAAGGTTACAGAGGATTTGATTTGATTTTTGTTTTACGTCGCTTTCAACAGTATTTCAGTCATATCGCGACTTCCAGCTAATTATAGGTGGAGGAGGACCCCAGAAGTCCTTTATGCACTGTTTCAGGCACAAATCGACAACTGGGTAGAACCATCGACCTTCCGTAAGCCAACTGGAAGGCTTCCCCACATGAGAAATCCGAACGACTCTACTGGGATTCGAACTCACAGCGGTGAGGAACTTAGTGATGTAAGTCACAGTGACTATACCACTAGGCCACGGAGGCCCCTAGGTTACAGAGGAAAATATCGCACCTTACGTTGAAATCAAATGCTTCAAAATAAAATACAATGGATGCGAAGAGGTACAGGGTCTTTCTTTGAAGCAGCCAAGAAGAAGCAAATGAACATATTTAAGAAATGCTGGACAAAGACATGCACAAGTTATATATGATATCCTGAAAATTGAGGACGCGATTGACACTGATGTTTGCAAGTCACTGAATTGAATGTATGTCTTAACATGTTGTGACACGGTCAGCGCATTTGCTGGTAAGAATAAAACACGCGCACTGAAATTGATGAATGGTAATGCTGAAGCTCAATAATGTTCCCAGACGTTGAATAGGAAAGGGGTACCCCTCCTGCTTTGATATACAGACTTGAGATATAATCGTCAGTTCTATGCCCTGTAAGCGTCATCAGCAAAAGTGAATGTTCAGCGGTACGGCTTATTATGTACCACATAGGGTAAGATAGAGCGCCACCAGCTACACCTCATGCCTGGATGGATGGATTAATTTATTTTGGTTTACGGCACTGCGCCACAAAATGGGTCATAAAGCGCCAGTGAATGATGGGGAAATGATGAGACGCGATGATGACGATGACTTCGCGCAGATGATTTTGACTAATTTCGTCCTTTGCAAAACAGCAAATAAGATCAAAACCAACTACCCGTCTTCCTTAATTTTAGTTCTTAGAAGAGGGGGTAATTTCGTTCTAACAAAGAGAAACAATTCCGTATGACAATTAACCCACAGAAATACAACAAGATAGGAATGTCTGGACTCTTTAGTTAAGCACACTTTAAGAGCTAACCTCAAGGCTGCTATTTGGAGTCGATGATATTCCAAGTCATGTAGGAAGAGGATGGAAAGTTGTGAAAGAGGGTGAGATTGATCAGCTATTAGACGACTTGCTGGATAGAAAACAGATCCGACGTAGATGCTTGACCTACTAGCGGGGAGCTGTGCTAGTAAATGTACTTTGCCTAAATGTGTATGCATTTCTTATGGTTTGAATAGTACGAACATGTGCAACTATGATAATCAGGCAACTAGTACATAATCAGATGATGAAGAACGTCCACTGGAAGAGGCTGAAAACATTGAGAGTGAAGGAAATGTGAGAATTCGTATTCTTACATAAGAATTACAACATACACTTCAGTGGTTGTAATGCTGACTAGATGTTTAGACATTTTCATAACACTGTTGTCAATGGTTTGTAAGTTAACGCCAATAGATTGCCTTTAAACTTAAGTCCTTTGACCCGAAATATTTGTTTTTCATCTGTTATGTGCTAGCAGGTGTATTTGAAAATTGCAGAGTCAAGGATTTGTACAATATTTGCCTTAGCATAAGAAGAGAGTAACAATGTCTTAGAACATTACTGCTTTAAGAGAACCCCGGAGGCACCCTTAGCAGTACTGTTTATTCTGAATTTTTTTAGAGGTCCAAATTAGGTCAAGTCCAAGGCCAAACCAAGCTTTGGTGATATTCCTGGATTTCGAAAGGTTCAATGTATTCAGTATGCAATGATCAAATCATTCCAGAAAGAAGTAATAACTCTGGAGAAACGGTAAAATCTATTTTACCAAGAAATAGCTAAAAAATAGCTGGGAATGGTTCAAGGCAACAACTGTAGAAGTGTAAAATCATTCTAGTGAGCTGTTTTCATGCTATATAAAATGTTAAGATATGGTTGACTTCGTACGAACGAACAGGGCGATTACTTTAATTATGCCACCTGCATCAATAGATTCCAGGAGTCAAAACAGGGATTTTTCGTTATGAAAAGGATGACGTAATTTATTGTTTTCGCTTAAGTAAATTACTTAAACAATTCCAATAATGCCTAATGGCATGTTACAATACTTTTTTAATGTGATGCTTCAAAAAAACGTATGCATGACCAAATGTATGATTGTGATAATGATGGTCCTTTTACAATGTTAAACTTGGTGGGTGGGGTAACAAAAAAGCCTTTTTTGCTAGAGTAAATTACTTCAACAATTCCTATGATGTCTAATTGCATGTTACAATACATTTTTATAATGATACTTCAATAAAAATGCATGCGCTACCAAGAGTATGATTGTGATAATGATGGTCCTTTCACAATATTAAACTTGTTGGGTGGGGTAACACATATGCCTTTTTTGCTAGAGTAAATTACTTCAACAATTTCAATAATGTCTAATGAAATGTTTCAAAACATTTTCAATATGATACTTCAATAAATTTGCATGCATTACCAAAAGTATGATTGTTATAATGATGGTCCTTTTACAATGGTAAAATTGGTGGGTGGGGTAACAAATATGCCTTTTTTGCCAAAGTAAATTACTTAAACAATTCCAATAATGTCAAGTGGCATTTTACAATACATTTTCAATATGATGTTTCAATAAAAATTCATACATTACCAAAAGTATGATTGTGATAATGATGGTCCTTTTGCAATGTTAAACTTGGTGGGTGGGGTAACAAAAATGCCTAAAAAGTCAACAAAGCTGCCATGATTTTACTGCTATCATACATTTCTTAACTAGTCACACATTGATCTTTCTGAAAATCATAGTGAACCTTATTCACCCGATTGGTACCAACCAACCCCTCCGGCACACGGCCTACAATGCACTTAATAATGTTACAATACTAGAACTATTGCAAACAGTTTGGAGCCAGATCAGACCCCGGGTAACCCGGCGTCTGATCAGGTTCCAAACTGTTTGTCACTCAGATTAAAATAAATCATAAGAAATGTGAAAATGTATCATTTTTCTGCATTTTAGTAAATTGCGTTTGTGTGTCGTTTGCGCTAAACAGGAAAGAATAACGTCGTCTCCACTGAATAATTATTTGAGTTTATTTGTAAGGATCACGTTTAACTTCCCGCCAACAAAAGTACACACATTTTGTACATTTTATAGTGATATATGGGAACAAATCTGCATCTCTAAGTCATTTAGGCTGATTTTTTAGTAATTCCCATGCTTGATAAGAAACAGATAACTTTGCATACAATTACTCGACGTTTTTTTTAACAAAACTGTTACAGCGCTCCGTCTCTACAACTACACTCAACGGGAGACACAAACTGTGTGCGTTGTTCGGAGGGAGTCGTTATAAGAAGGGAAATTTGCAAACAGCTTACGCGGCGTCTGATCTGGATTCAAGCTGTTTTTAACTCGTCATTTAGTTTTTTTCTGTTAAAATGTCCATTAAGTAACTTTAAGAAAAACAGCAGACGACAATTTTAAGAAGACGACATTGGAGCCGATAATAGGTTGGACATAATTGTCTTGTTTAGGGAACTGCGACAAGGGTCGTTGTAAGGAGAGAGTCGTTGTTAGGAGGGCCGTTGTAAGGAGGGGGCACTGTTTTGAAAAGGGCAACAAGTCAACCGGGAGGCCTCTCAATACAGTGGATAACCTGTTATTCTTTCCCAATAAACGCGTTTACGCTAAAACTATTATTTGCAGTACAAACAGTTTGGAGCCAGATCAGACGCCGTGTAACCCGGCGTCTGATCAGGCTCCAAACTGTTTGCCACCAAGATAAACAAGAGTTATCAGAATTGTCCAAAAGTTGTTCTTTTCTACGTTTTAGTGCTTTGCGTTTGCGTACGTTTGCGTTTAAACCGAAAAGAATAACATATTCTCCACTGTAACAATCTTCCGAACAACGATTCCCTCCTTGCAACAACGTTTTCCGTCGTGCTCCAAACAAGACATTTAGTCTAACGTTTTCACTGCTGCAATGTCGTCTTCTTAAGATTGTCGTTTACTGCTTTTTTTTCATAGTTACGTACTAGACATTTTGACAGAAGAAACATAAAAATGAGCGTCAAACAGTGAGACGAGAGAGGGAACATTGTAATATAATTATTGAATTCATATAAGGGAACTAGTCGCTAACAGATCATCGTAAGGTATGAGTTACACATGCGTATTCTTTCCATGAATAATTGATTTCTGAGTAATAATCGTTAACAGTATTTGTTTGTAGTACACTGCTTGAAAATGAAGACAGTATAAGAGAATACAGTTAAAGAAGACGTTATTATTTCACGTTTGTAACCCATTTCCCCTACATACAGTGGAGAATCTGTTATTCTTTCCCGTTTAAACGAAACGAAACGCAAACGCAAAACACTAAAATGTAGAAAAGGACAACCTTTTGACAATTATGACTTTTCGTTTTTATCTGAGTGACAAACTGTTTGGAGCCTGATCAGAAGCCGGGTTACCCGGCGTCTGATCTGGTTCCAAACTGTTTGCACTGCAAATAAAACTTTTAGCGTAAACGCGTTTATTGGGAAAGAACAACAGTTTCTCCACTGTAGCCTGTTTCAAGTTTTGAAGATAGTTGATCTCTTAAAGCAGGTTAAAAGTAAGTAGAATGCTTTAAGCTATAATTTGCTAGAATATAGAAAGTTTATTCCTATGATTTTAATCAAGACTGTACAAATTAGCAATATTTTCTTCAGTGGAGGAATAAATTAAAGGCGTAAAAACGTATTTATGTGGTAATGGGTTTAACAACAGTATAGTAATCAATGTAAATGATAATTTAATATTGGGAATTAAACAATTTATTGTTGATAATTCATTTTAATAGGACTCTAATATTCCTCTGTTAATGTATGATTTCCTATGCAAACAGTTTCGAGCAAGATCAGACACTGGATGAGCAGGCTATGTATCAGGCTATAACCTATTTGCTATTTAAAAACTGTCAACAAATGTCATTTTCTACGTTTTATTGCAATGAGTTTCGTTTATGTTGAACCCTTTCGATGTCGAAGTCGCACAAAGTCGACTTTGCAAACAGTTTGGATATCCTGATCAGACGCCGCGTGACGCGGCATCTAATCAGGATTCAAACTGTTTGAGACTCGTATCGATATTTCTTCAGTATATACTGCTACATGTAGACAGAATCTGACATTGAATTGATCTTGCAAACAATACTATTAAAGCAGGCGACAATAAAGCGGTGAAGGGGTGAAAACGTCACGACTAATTTGGCACCGAAAGGGTTAAACTATAAGGAATAATGCCCACTCCACTGTAACATGTACGACATCATTCTGCCGACATGGTTGTACAACATGTCGATAACAACAACATACCATTGCATTAGCTAGATCGCAATTACATTACGGCGCGAAATCGACCCGGGCATGGCCTCTAGTTTATCATATTACAGAAAATAGAGCGACTCCACTGGGAGTATGTCGGAGTGTAATAGCTCTTACAGGCTCTGAAATCGCTCCATAAAGATACTGGTTCCTATACAATGGAATTGATAGAACTATATCGTACAGTGGAGAATCTGTTATTCTTTCCCAATAAACGCGTTTACGCTAAAACTATTATTTACAATACAAACAGTTTGGAGCCAGATCAGACGCCGGGTAACCCGGCGTCTGATCAGGCTTCAAACTGTTTGCCACCAAGATAAACATGAATTATCAGAATTGTCTAAAAGTTGTACTTTTCTACGTTTCATTGCTTTGCGTTTGCGTACGTTTGCGTTTAAACGGGAAAGAATAACAGATTCTCCACTGTACCATATGTCCCTTGAATTGCTGAATTGAGGAATGAGTCTGGTGCATATAGACTGGTATAGCGCTGATACAACGAGACAGATGCGGTGATTTTCCAAAATAAACACGTCTGTTCAACAATTTTTTTGTAGTTTCCCTCCCAACAATTGTTCCCCTAACAACGATTGCCTCCTTACAATAATGCTTGTCGCTGTTCCACAACCAAGATAAGTATGCCAAACCTTTTAACGTCTGTAATAGCGTCTGCTTTAAATTGTGGCCTGCTGTTTTTTCCTTAAGTTACGTAATGGACAATTTGACAGAAGAAACATAAATATGAGTGACACACAGTTTGAACCCAGATCAGACGCCGCGTCACGCGGCGTCTGATCTTGGTTGAATTTGTTTGTAAATAGGAGGAAAGTCATATTCAGCACTGGTCCCCCCTCCCAATAACAACTCCATCCAAATGACACACAATCTGTGTCTCACACTTGGTGTTGTTGTAGAGAGGGGGCACTGTAAGAGCCCGATCAGACGCCAGAAGCCTGTAAGAAGATTACGTGTGTTGTTATATAACAGTGATCAAAAGATACTGGCAAAGTTTGTTCATGCAGCTAACATGTATAATTTTTAACGTACAGTGGAGAATCTGTTATTCTTTCCCGTTTAAACGAAACGAAACGCAAACGCAAAACACTAAAACGTAGAAAAGTGCAACTTTTGGACAATTCTGATAATTCATGTTTATCTTGGTGGCAAACAGTTTGGAGCCTGATCAGACGCCCGGTTACCCGGCGTCTGATCTGGCTCCAAACTGTTTGCAATAGAAAAAATAGTTTTAGTGTAAACGCGTTTATTGGGAAAGAATAACAGTTTCTCCACTGTATATAATATCTTTATTTCAGTCTCATCATGGTTCATATACATATATACATTTATCATAAAACAACATTAACCATGCCATTCAAATAAGAATTATAAGAGACTATTCAGTAGTTATCACATGTAAGAGCAAACCGTGCCGACCTTGATTTGATGACATAAATTGGAGCGTCTCATCGTGGTCTACACTAAATGCTTATGTCTACTTTTAAGACGAAAGATACAATAGAGAAGACGATATTCTTTCCCAATAAACGCGTTTACGCTAAAACTATAATTGTCAATGCAAACAGTTTGGAGCAAGATCAGACGCCGGGTAACCCGGCGTCTGATCATGCTCCAAACTGTATGCCATCCTGATTAACAGGACTAGTTAAAATTTTCAAAACGTTGTTCTTTCCCATATTTGATTGCAATGGGTTTTGCGTTTCGTTTGCATTTAAACGGAAAATAATAACGTCTTCTTTACTGCATTAATTGGTTCATCGTCTTCTTACATGTAACTATGGAAGACGGTATTCTCTGCAAGTCAAACTCGAAATGCTTTGACAATAAATTCTATATAGAGTTACATTTGAGAAAACGTTATTCTTTCGCAATAAACGCGTTTATGATAAATCTATTAGTTCCTTTTGAAACATTTTGGAGCTGATCAGACGCCGGCAGGATCAAAACTGCTTGCCACTCGGTTTACATTGAGTGGCCAAAATGTTCATAAAGTTGTCGTTTTACCCCTTTTAAGGCATTGCCTTTCATTTGCGTTTAAAAGGGAAAGAATAATGTTTCCTACACTGTACTAGCAATGTACAGTGGAGCAAACGTTATTCTTTCCCAATAAACGCGTTTACGCTTAAACTATTATTTCCACTGCAAACAGTTTGGAGCCAGATCAGACGCCGGGTAACCCGTCGTCTGCTCAGGCTCCAAACTGTTTGCCACCAAGATAAACAAGAATTATCAGAATTGTTTTAAAAGTTGTACTTTTCTACGTTTTATTGCTTTGCGGTTGCGTACGTTTGCGTTTAAACGGGAAAGAATAACATATTCTCCACTGTAGGTTCCGTAAATCAGGTTAGAGTTTTTGCGACGTATGCGCTGTCTCCCTTTTACGTTACACTATATGTCTTAGGCAATATTCGTCAACGTGTTACAATGTATGTTAATGCAGTCGGCATTAATGTTTCAGACGCTGTCTGGATTGGAAATATTCTTTCCCAATAAACCTGTTTGTGCTATAACCTTGCAAACAGTTTGGAGTCTTTTCAAAAATCTCATTTTCTATTATGTGCTTGCATTGCATATGAAATTAGTTTCGTTTTACCCATCACCCCATTACCTGTTCTTAAATTTTGAAGACAGGTTGCTACTTATCAGGATCATTTTCCTACAATTATAAATATAATCTCAGTTTTACTGAAAATGAAAACGTTCCCCAAGGGTACAGACAATGTATCAAAATACAAAGAAGATGAAGTAAATAGATATTTGAACCTGTGGGCCTCAAGAGAATGAAACACGATAATGTGTGACTTAGTCTCAGAGACCTGGTTCTAATGCTAACACTTCCAATGGCATAAACATTACAGTGGAGACAACGTACAGTGGAGAAAATGTTATTCTTAAACGAAAACGAAACGCAAACGCATAACTTTCAAATAAAGAAATTGACATGCTTTTGACAATTCTAAATGTTCATTTTAATTTAAGTGACAAACAGTTTGGAGCCTGATCAGACGCCGGGTTACCCGGCGTCTGATCTGGCTCCAAACTGTTTGCATGGAAATAGTTGTCGCGTAAACGCGTTTATTGGGAAAGAATAACGTTTTCTCAACTGTAATTCTTACCCGTTTAAACGCAAACAAAACGCAAACGAAATGCAAACGCATTGCAATACAATATATAAACAACAATTCTGACAGTGTATGAGTGACAACAGTTTGAAAGGTGATCAGACGCCGTGTCACCCGGTGTCGGATCTGGGGCCCGTTTCATAAAACTTCGTACGACAAAAACGATCGTAAGTCAGATTATAAAAGTCTCCATAATTATATATTTCTCCATCTAATCCTGTCTTGTGACATCTTTTTGGTATCGTCTTGAAAAGACGATACCAAAAAGATGTCACAAGACAGGATTAGATAGAGACATAAGAAATTAAAATGTATTTTAAAGTTTTGACTTACGAACGTTTTTGTCGTACGAAGTTTTATGAAACGGGCCCCAGGTTCCAAACTGTCTACAATGGACATACATGTAACAGTATTAACATAAGCGCGTTTTATGGGAAAGAATAACGTTTTCTCTACTGTAAGTACATTTCCATATGGAAACCTAAGACCAAGATGTTCGTATCGATCGATCCGCGCAAATGCTAAGGGCTCTAGATACATGAGTGGAAACCTATTTTATTTCCAAACTAAACGCGCTTCAGATAAATCATGTATGTTCAATGCAAACAGTTTGTGGACAAAAAAAGATCGAACGCCACGAAGTCTAAATAGGTTGCAATTTAGATTTTAATGAGCCGTGTACATTTTTGAGATCACATTAATTCTTCAGTTTTATTAAAATAGTGGAGAAGACATTCTGAGTTCCTGTTTAAACGCAAACAAAACATACACGCATTGCAATGAAAAATAAAAAAGACGATTTTTTGACAATGTTTGACACTGCAAACTGGAACGTCAAACGTTTCTTTATTATAAATGTGTCCTCCGAAACTTGCACATTAAGTTCCATCATTGCAGCATAAACCAAATGTCGTCTGATCAGGATCCAATCATTTGATAGTCGTACATGTATCAATGTAGACTCGTATCAATGTTACATATAATCTTACTTTGAAACAATCTTGAAACAACAATATTGAAGCAGAGGACAATAAAGCGGTGATGAATAAAAACCTAAAACTTTATATCGCGCCGAATGGGTTTAAGGGCACTCTGCTTTACTGTCAACCGGCTTGAATTCAGAAATTAGAATCATGTTATTGGACAATATATTACAGTGGAGAATCTGTTATTCTTTCCCGTTTAAACGCAAACGTACGCAAACGCAAAACACTAAAACGCTGAAAAGTACAACTTTTAGACAATTCTGATAATTCATGTTTATCTTGGTGGCAAACAGTTTGGAGCCTGATCAGACGACGGGTTATCCAAACTGTTTGTACTGCAAATAATAGGTTTAGCGTAAACGCGTTTATTGGGAAAGAATAACGTTTTCTCCACTGTAATGGACGAGTTGTTGCAGGAAAGGAATGACTGGGGCAAATCACAGCCGAAGTGCATGTAGCAGAAGGACTACTTTGCAAACAGTTTGGATCCTACAGTTATTCTTTCCCAATAAACGCGTTTACACTTAAAACTGCTATTTCCATTGCAAACAGTTCGGATCCACGCCTACAGTTATTCTTTCCCAATAAACGCGTTTACGCTAAAACTGCTATTTCCAATGCAAACAGTTTGGATCCACGCCTACAGTTATTCTTTCCCAATAAACGCGTTTACGCTAAAACTACTATTGCCAATGCAAACAGTTTGGAGCCAGATCAGACGCCGGGTAACCCGGCGTCTGATCAGGCTCCAAACTGTTTGTCACTCAGATTAAAACGAATACTCAGGTTTATTAAAAGGTTATCATTTCATACGTTTTAGTTATTTGCGTTTGCGTTTCGTTTGTGTTTAAACGGGAAAGAATAACACTTTCACCATTGTAACGCGATGTCTGATCAGGATTTGAAGTATTTGACAATAGAAGATATTGTTTAAAGTCATTCTACCTTCAATCTTACCTTGAAGTAGACAACAGTATTGCATTGAAAGGGTAAGAACCTCACGATTAATTGGCGATGTAACGGTTGAATAATTCAAAACCTTGCCAAATTTGTTTCTCTAAGCAACGTTTCTGCAGGGCTTCCATTTCTCATGCTTTTTTCGAAAGTTTCGGATTTTATCGAAACAAATTTATTCTGTCATATTGTATAGACCTATGTTTTATAAATGTAACGGTTGTAAAAGGTGTTATATATCACTTTGAAAAAATGGCTCTGAACACAAAACGCACACGAATATCGCGTTTTTAGCCCATTTTCGTTAATATGCTAGAAGATATAGCTTAAAGCAGGATAAAAGTAAAGCAGAATGAGCCTTAAGGCACATTTTGCTTACTTTCATCATGTTTTAAATGGTTTAGTGAACATATGTCTTCAAAACTACAACCGGGTTGTGCGGTAAAGAGTTACAGGTACATGTACAATGTACGATTCCTAAATTCGTGCTTGAAAATTAGAAGATTTGGAAGTCTTTGAATCTTTTAGGACCAACTTATGGCAGCCCTGTTTTTGATGTTGATATATTAGTTTGCTGGCTAAAGCACATTTGGCCTTTGTAATTTAATGCCAATGTGATATTACATTGGATAACGAGATTTCATTTTGCGAGAAGACGTGAGCAAATATAATTAAAGTCTCTTGAAATTGTATTAGACTAAAAATAGATGAAAGGCAACCCTTGTTTGAATTGTTATTGAGAAATAAGAGAGTTAAAAGGAACACTTACAGAAACCAGTATAGGCATACGTCCATGTCAACGAACAAAGGTGCATCTACATTGTAGAAGATCACCATTCTAATACATGTAGAATACGGTTCAAACATGGTGAAAAGGGTATGACTGAACAAGGATTCGCGTTTGGCCAAACCAAACTAATCCCACTCCCCGAGACCTTTCAACCTTGTCGTGCTTCAGGGACCCGTCTTAGGAAACAACCTACGAGAATTAATGTCGTAGATCAAATTTCAAAATTCCCAATTATTAGTTATTTCTCTATCTTATTCTCTCTTGTAACATCTCCTTGGAATCGTCTGGAAAAGACTATTCCAAAGAGATGTCACAATACAGGTTTAGATTAAACTTGGCAGCAAAAAAGTTAAACGGGAAGAATTCACGACATATCCGCTAAATAAAACTATTTTAGTATACTGCAAAGTAAGTTCCTTATTACTGATTGGGTACAGAACCCTAGGCAAGCTCCTTGGTATCCTGTGAGCTGACAGGGTACGTAGAAATGCAGATATTTTCATTGGCTGACAGGTCCCTGAGCATTGCTATGCAGAAAATAAGATGGCCGACTGCTCGACAAGATTGAGTGCATTCAAACGTGCATCTTCCGTTTTAAGTTCATTTCGGCTAAGAACCAATCTGGGGTTGGATCTTACAACAGTCGCATTTTTTTCTGGGACATTTTGACGCCGATCGACGTCTAATTGCGTGTCCATCTTTCTTATTAATAATAAGCGTCAGAAACAATACATCATTTACGCTCAACGTCATCTGTTTTTGTGCGATTTTGTTACTGTTTGCTACATGTATGGGCGCTGTACACGACAAATTACGAAATATTTCGATTGAACAGTGAAAACTTGGCAGTATAATAAATTCGTTATACTTTGTCTTCCTAGGGTACGTGGGTATACATTCCCGGCTGATGAAAACCATGTACGTGTAGCACTCGCCTAACGGCTCGGGCAACATGATTTTCCTCAGCCGGGAATTTACCCCTACATGTAAGTACTCTGGGAAGAAACTGTATAACTAATAGTGTAAAGTTTGAAAGATATAATGTCGGGGTCACTATATGCGTCTCGTGTGTGACTCGCTAATTATAGTCTCTAAAGAAAAGGCAAGAAAACAATAAATCTGTTTATGTTCCTGAAATTGCAAATTAGTTGCTGAAAGCTATACTTTGTTTGATGAAGATAAGGCAATGTTGCAATAAAATAAAAAACCTCAACGTGATTAATTTATTCATTAAAATAAACCTTTCATTGTCAATTGCGCATTATATTTTGTTACGAACTTCTCTTTTAGTCAAATTTAGAGTAAACTTATTCAAACCAAGCGTCTGATTAGGGTCCAACCTGTTTGTCATTTATATTCAAATGAACATTCAAAATTGTCATTCTACATTTTGTTGGTTGTGTTTAAACGAGAAAGAATAACGTCTTTTCCACTTGACGTCGAACCATATAAACTATTACATGGACAATTTTAACCCTTTTGGCACCGAAGTCGACTTTTCAAATAGTTTGGAACCTTACGCAGGGTCTAGTCACGATCCAAACTGTTTGCCACTCGTACCGACATTTCTTAAGTCTTACTACATTATATCTTACTTTGTAACGGTATAACAAACACGAATATTAAAGCAGACGACATTTAAGTGCTTAAGGGGTAAATTTGGCACCGAAATGGTTAAAAAAGGCGTATCACTTTAGCAGGGGGAATTCATACGCATTCCGATAGTCTTTTGTCTGATTCCATAAAGGTGTTAGATGTTTTTAAAAAGTGGAAATTAAACCAGAATTATTTCCGAGCATTTTCTCATTTATACGTTGTTCGTTTATAGTAAACACGTTAATGCCAAAAAAGTATACACAGTTTGTTGCCAGGCCCAAAGAATATAAGCTCAAATCTGACAAACCAAATGCTGAAGAACGATATCAGATTCAACTATGAAACTTCATAACTTCACGTTAGGTTCCATTCAGTGTTTGCCACCTAAAATAATATTCTTCAGAATGGTCAAAACCAAGACATTTTCTATACATACAGTGTTCCCTCTCTACAAAGACACCCAGTGGGAGACACAAAAAATGTGTTCGTTGTTCGGAGGGAGTCATTATAGGGAGGGAAATTGGTTAACATTTGCAAACAGCTTGACTCCAGAACATACACCGCGTAACGCGTCTGCTCTTGATTCAAGCTGTTTGTCACTCGTCATTAAGGGTTTTTTTCTGTCAAAATGTTCTATACGTACAGTGGAGAATCTGTTATTCTTTCCCGTTTAAACGCAAACGTACGCAAACGCAAAGCACTAAAACGTAGAAAAGAACAACTTTTGGACAATTCTGATATTTCATGTTTACCTTGGTGGCAAACAGTTTGGAGCCTGATCAGACGCCGGGTTACCCGGCGTCTGATCTGGCTCCAAACTCGTTGCACTGCAAATAATAGTTTTAGCGTAAACGCGTTTATTGGGAAAGAATAACACATTCTTCACTGTAAATTTGAGAAAAACAGCAGACGACAACTTTAAGCAGATGCTATTACAGCATTAAAAGCGTTAGACACAATTGTCTTGTTTAGGAAATTGTGGCAAGGGTCGTTGTAAAGAGGGAGTCGTTGTTGGGAGGGCCGTTGTAGGGAGGGAACGCTGTATTTTATATGCGTTTCATTGCACTCAAACGGAAAACACTAATAGTATCTTTTCTCGACCGTACGCCGTCCTAAAAGTGATGTTTAACCCTTTCGGGGCCGACGTCGCAATAAAGTCGACATTGCAAACAGTTTGGATCCTGATCAGACGCCGCGTGACGCGTTGTCTAATCTGGATCCAAACTGTTTGACTCTCGTATCGAATTTTCTTAAGTCTTTAAACCTTCAATCTCACTTTAAATCAATTTTGAAGACACCAATACTGTGACGCGTTGTCTAATCTGGATCCAAACTGTTTGACTCTCGTATCGAATTTTCTTAAGTCTTTAAACCTTCAATCTCACTTTAACCCTTTCCCTTATAGAAGCGACTTTTAGCACATGCATTTTATTCATCCGCTGAAGAAAATAGTTCCAAATTATACCGTAATGAATATGTGTCATATTTAATACTTTCTTATTCTAGCAGTTAATAGCTTAAATCAGGCTGAAAGTAAAGTAGAATGCGCCTTAGGGCGCATTCTGCTTTACTTTCAACCTGCTTTAAGTAGTCACATATCTTCAATACTAGAAACAATGCTATCAGGTAAAGGGTTAAATCAATTTTGAAGACACCAATACTGTACATGTGTTATTCTTTCCCGTTTAAACGCAAACGTACGCAAACGCAAAACACTAAAACGTAGAAAAGAACAACTTATGGACAATTCTGATAATTCATGTTTATCTTGGTGGCAAACAGTTTGGAGCCTGATCAGACGCCGGGTTACCCGGCGTCTGATCTGGCTCCAAACTGTTTGCAATAGAAAAATTAGTTTTAGCGTAAACGCGTTTATTGGGAAAGAATAACAGTTTCTCCACTGTAGCTGACGACAATAAAGCGTGAGGGGGGTAAACTCTCATGATTAACTTGGCGACGAACGAGCTAAACAGATGATACCAGGACAGTGATCGGAATAAGATGGAGTGCAATACTGGTGCTGTGGGTTCGACTTAATTACATTTTCAATATGGAATCACCTCTAATCTCCACCATTACCGCATTATTCACCCCAATCGCCAGAGCACAAGACGACGACATCATTGTGTCATGGGAGACAAGATTAACTCTAGGGGTGATTTATAATACTGTCAAATGTCTGTTACAGTGGAGAAGACGTTATCCTTTCCCAATAAACGCGTTTACGTTAAAACTAGTATTCCCATTGTGAACAGTTTGGAGCCTGATCAGACGCCGGGTAACCCGGCGTCTGATCAGGCTCCAAACTATTTACAACTCAGATTAAAATAAAGTTTTAGAAATTTCTAAAAAATTGACATTTTTTACATTTTAGTGATGTGCGTTTGCGTTTCATTTGCATTTAAACGGGAAAGAATAACGCTTTCTCCACTGTACAATGAAGAATACGTGATGTGGGACCTCATGTTTGAAGAACTGTGGAGATAACGTTAGTCTTTCCCAGTAAACGCGTTTATGCTAAAATAATTACAGTGTTCCCTCCATACAACGGACCTCCCAACAACGACTCCCTACTTACAACGACACTTGCCGTTGTTCCCCAAACAGGACATTCATGTCCAACCTTTTCATGGCTGCAATATTGTCTGCTTAAATTTGTCGTCTGCTGTTTTTCTCAAAGTTACATATTAGACATTTAAACAGAAAAAGACTTAATGACGAGTGACAAACAGCGTAACGCGGCGTCTGATCTGGGTTCAAGCTGTTTGCAAATGTAAACGAATTTCCCTCCCTATAACGACTCCCTCCGAACAACGCTCACACTTTTGTCTCCAATTGGGTGGCGTTGAAGAGAGGAAGTGCTGTACGATCGAGAAGACACTATTGTTTCCAAATAACGCATTCACGCTACAATTATTATAGCGAAGGCATTATTTATCCAGACTGAGTTTTAAAAACGCATGTTTACGCAAGTTTACGCAACAATAAAATGTAAAAAATGACTTTTTGACAATTTTTAAATGTTGTTTTTACTGAACAGTTTGGAACTAAATCAGACGCCGGGTAACCCGACATCTGATCAGGCCCCTATATATGTTTGCCATTCCAAATAAAATTATTGTGAGACATCTCCAAACGTTGTAACTTTCTACATCTAAGTGCATTGCGTTTGCGTTAAGTACGAGTTTAAACGAGAAAGAAAACGCCTTTTCTACTGTATGTACAGTTGAGAATGTGTTATTCTTTCCCAATAAACGCGTTTACGCTAAAACTAATTTTTCTATTGCAAACAGTTTGGAGCCAGATCAGACGCCGGGTAACCCGGCGTCTGATCAGGCTCCAAACTGTTTGCCACCAAGATAAACATGAATTATTAGAATTGTCTAAAAGTTGTTCTTTTCTACGTTTTATTGCTTTGCGTTTGCGAACGTCTGCGTTTAAACGGGAAAGAATAACAGATTGTCCACTGTAATAGTTCGCTCGGATTACGTTATACCATCAATCAAATATTACTGTATGTTCGACATTGTCATCTGTAAAAATTGTCAAATTCTATGTTTATGTTTTTTTGAAATTAAAAATATATTTAAAAACGGTTGTGAAACAGTTTGGATCGAGATCAGACGCCACCTCACGCGGCGTCTGATTGTCTGATCTGGCATCAGTTATTGGCAAATACATGTCAATCTACTATCGGCAAGATTAGGATAAAGGCTTTTCCTAATAGCTGTTTTTCAGTGTTTCATAACTCACATCAAATTACCCTAAGGAATAAAATGTATTTTTTCCTAACGAGCACGTTAATGCAACAACTGGTACCCATATTGAAAACAGTAAGAAAACAATCGACGTCTGATCGGGCTTCAAGATGTTTGCTCCTTAGATTAATCCATTTGAGCCCAGTGGATTCTTCAATGTTTATACATTGGATTAGTCCATTTTTAGCTAAGGGGTGCCTGGTAAAAAAAATCATTTTCATTTTGTTTTATACTAAAAGTCCTATCAGCAAACAGTGTATACTCTGATCAGACGCCGCATTTTGCGGCGTCTGATCAGAGTCTACACTGTTTGCCTCTGTCCTATATATAGGAACGTGGGCACAAATGGGTTAAATGTATAAGGGATTTTTGTCCCTACTTGGGTCCCTCTAACATTATGTATCAACAGCCACAAGGGGGAAGACGTTATTTTTACTGTTTAAAAATTCTAAGATAAAACGATGTATAACTCAAGGGAGACAATCACAGTATTTTGTAAACGTGAACGATAAACTTACGTCTAGTTGGCAACACATTGGAACCTGGTGAGATGATGGACTAGTCAGAGTCTGATCAGATTCTAAATTGATCTGTTTTAGCTATCCAGGGCTCCAGAGAAGAAGTAGTTATTGGAACAAATCGAACATTTTCTCACTTATACAACACTAAATCCTATGATGTTACTACTCATTAGATTCGTCTCTTCGAGACGATTCTAATGAGTAGTGACACCATAGGGTTTAAAGCAGAAATAAAGATTTTATATTTTGAAATACTCCCCTTATCTGGAGCCCTGGCCATCATTGTATTAGATTATTTTTTAAGATTTTAATCAAACTGTTTATACAAAAGAGGCAAAAAAGATTGCTATACAATAGGTAAACTGTGCAGATATTTCTAAACATTCTTACGAGTATGGCGTCTGATCTGGATCCAAACCAAACGGTTTGACATTTAACGAAAATGGTATTTAGCACAAACGGGTTATTGGGAAAGAATGTCTCCATCATCATTATAACAACTATGATGGTTTGTAAGTTTGTACTAAAGTAGTTTATAATACTGCAAGAGCACAAAACATCATTGCAATCCAATTTGCGGATTCAGTGGAGAATACAGTGGAGAATCTGTTATTCTTTCCCGTTTAAACGCAAACGTTCGCAAACGCAAAGCACTAAAACGTAGAAAAGAATACGTTTTAGACAATTCTGATAATTCATGTTTATCTTGGTGGCAAACAGTTTGGAGCCTGATCAGACGCCGCGTTACCCGGCGTCTGATCTGGCTCCAAACTGTTTGTATTGTAAGTAATAGTTTAAGCGTAAACGCATTTTTTGGGAAAGAATAACAGATTTTCCACTGTACCATCAATCAAATATAACCGTATGTTCGACATTGTCATCTGTAAAAATTGTCAAATTCTATTTTAATGTTATTTTGAAATTAAAAATATATTTAAAAACGGTTGTGAAACAGTTTGGATCCAGATCAGACGCCACGTCACGCGGCGTCTGATTGTCTGATCTGGCATCAGTTATTGGCAAATACATGCCAATCTACTATCGGCAAGATTAGGGTTAAGGCTTTTCCTAATAGCTGTTTTTCAGTGTTTCATAACTCACATCCTATTACCCTAAGGAATAAAATGTATTTTTTCCTAACGAGCACGTTAATGCAACAACTGGTACCCATATTGAAAACAGTAAGAAAACAATCGACGTCTGATCGGGCTTCAAGATGTTTGCTCCTTAGATTAATCCATTTGAGCCCAGTGGATTATTCAATGTTTATACATTGGATTAGTCCATTTTTAGCTAAGGGGTACCTGGTAAAAAAATTCATTTTCATTTTGTTTTATAATTAAAGTCCTATCAGCAAACAGTGTATACTCTGATCAGACGCCGCATTTTGCGGCGTCTGATCAGAGTCTACACTGTTTGCCTCTGTCCTATATATAGGAACGTGGGCACAAATGGGTTAAATGTATAAGGGATTTTTGTCCCTACTTGGGTCCCTCTACATTGTGTAACATAATGTATCAACAGCCACAAGGGGGAAGACGTTATTTTTACTGTTTAAAAAGTCTAAGATAAAACGATGTATAACTCAAGGGAGAAAATCACAGTATTTTGTAAACGTGAACGATAAACTTACGTCTAGTTGGCAACACATTGGAACCTGGTGAGATGATGGACTAGTCAGAGTCTGATCAGATTCTAAATTGATCTGTTTTAGCTATCATTGTATTAGATTATTTTTTAAGATTTTAATCAAACTGTTTATACAAAAGAGGCAAAAAAAATTACTACACAATAGGTAAACTGTGCAGATATTTCTAAACATTCTAACGAGTACGGCGTCTGATCTGGATCCAAACCAAACGGCTTGACATTTAACGAACCTGGTATTTAGCACAAACGGGTTATTGGGAAATAATGTCGCCATCACCATTATTACAACTATGAAGGTTTGTAAGTTTGTACTAAAGTAGTTTATAATACTGCAAGAGCACACAAAATCATTGCAATCCACTTTGCGGATTCAGTGGAGAATACAGTGGAGAAGCTGTTATTCTTTCCCGTTTAAACGCAAACGTACGCAAACGCAAAGCAATAAAACGTAGAAAAGAACAATTTTTAGACAATTCTGATAATTCATGTTTATCTTGGTGGCAAACAGTTTGGAGCCTGATCAGACGCCGGGTGACCCGGCGTCTGATCTGGCTCCAAACTGTTTGTATTGTAAATAATAGTTTTAGCGTAAACGCGTTTATTGGGAAAGAATAACAGATTATCCACTGTACGTTAGTCTGTCCCATTTTTAGAAATAAATCGTAAACGCATTGCAGTAAATTTAGCTTTTTTTTAAAAAGTATCTGTCGTCACAACTTTCATGTATGTTTGAGAGATTATCAATTTGGAGCCCGATCGTTTTTTAAGTTTCCAAACTGTTGCCATGGACATAATCGTTTTGGCATAAACTCTTTTATTGGGATGGACTAACGTCCTCTCCACTGTACATTGCACATGTATATCTTAACAGTTTGGACCAAGATCTGCCGTAGCCTATAATTCCCGTTCATTGTTCAAGCTGTGTGTCATTCGGTCCAACTTTCTTGAGCAGAATAGGGGACCAATATTATTGCAAACTTTCGTGATATTCCAATATAATATATCAATGTCATATAACCGTCTGCTCGAAATTTGTCATCTGCCTTTTTTAATTTAAGGTATTTGTCATTATGTCTATGGAAACATCGTCTGGAGTGCTTCCCAATAAACGCGTTTTTGCTAAAACTATTATTTCCATTACAAATAATTTGAAGCCAGAGCAGACTGTACATGTATGCAAACAGTCTGAATCAAGATGTGATGCCGTGTAACGCGGCGTCTGATTTGGACCCAAACTGTTTGACATTCGTGTTTTAATTTCTTTAATTAAAACTATGTACATATCGTTCTTTTGATATATGTTTGCAGACGACAATTTCAATGCAGACTATATTGCGACAGGCTAAATGTTTAGTGGAGAAGACGTCACTCTGACGTCATAAGTGACATCAGGTAGTGGAGAAGACGTTATTCTTTCCCGTTTAAACCAAAACGAAACGTAAATGCATTGCAGTAAATGGTAGAAAATTACAACTTGTAGACAAGTCTTACTATTTATTGTAATCTGAATGGCAAACAGTTTGGAGCCAGTTCAGACGCCGGGTTACCCGGCGTCTGATCTGGCTCCAAACTGTTTGCAACGGAAATAACAGTTTGAGTGTAAACAAATTTCTTTGGAAAGAATGTAGCGTATTCTCCACTGTAATGGTTGAGATGAATGACCAGTTTTTGGGGTGTTTCAGATAATTCGAAACTAAGATAAATTGCATGTCTAGAAAAAAGGTTAGCAACACTCTCGGTCCATTTACTCTGCCTTTTCAACGGAAAAGGAGTAATGGTGGTGTTATTAATGACTTGCTAGGGAGTACGGGAGATAGAGTGCCGAATGGATATTGAACCGAAACTTAGGCACGTACAGTAGAGAAAAGAAAACGTTATTCTTTCCCAATAAACGCGTTTACGCTAAATCTATTATTCCCAATGCAAACAGGCTGATCAGGCTCCAAACTGTTTGCCGTTAAGGTTAAAATCAGCATTGAGAGTTGTCAAAAAATTGCCATTTTCTACATTTTAGTGTTTTCTCCACTGTACAGTAACAACCCTCTATTACGATCACTGAAATGATGACTACAGTGGAGAATATGTTATTCTTTCCCGTTTAAACGAAACGAAACGCAAACGCAAAACACTAAAACGGAGAAAAGTGCAACTTTTGAACAATTCTAATAATGGCAAAGAGTTTGGAGCCTGATCAGACGCCGGGTTACCCGGCTACTGATCTGGCTCCAAACTGTTTGTAAAAGAAAAAATAGTTTTAGCGTAAACGCGTTTATCGGGAAAGAATAACAGATTCTCCACTGTATAATAATCCTACATGAGTGTTGATGTAGATCTAGGATAGGAAATTCTTTGGCGTGCTGAGTCTCTGTGTTAATTTTCTGACCCGAGGGGGAGAAATTCCTATCTTGTATCAACAAAACGAGTGGTGGATATTTTTCTCCCATTTAAAACCACTAAAACATGATACAAATAACCAAATAAATGCAGTTTGTTTGCACTTTTTCCGCAAAAAAATGACGTCGTTTATAGTAACGTCATCAGAAATGACGTCATTTAGTTACCCGCGTCATGCAGCGCTTGTGGTCAAGCAGGGCAAAATTTTGACGTCACGTGGTATTGAGAATAGAGTGATTCCCCATGAGACATCCCAATAAACGCGTTAACGTTAAATCAATTACATGTACTAGTATGTTCATGGTAAACAGTTCGGATACAGTGGAGAATCTGTTATTCTTTCCCGTTTAAACGCAAACGTACGCAAACGCAAAGCACTAAAACGTAGAAAATAACAACTTTTGGACAATTCTGATAATTCTTGTTTATCTTGGTGGCAAACAGTTTGGAGCCTGATCAGACGCCGGGTTACCCGGCGTCTGATCTGGCTCCAAACTGTTTGCACTGCATATAATAGTTTTAGCGTAAACGCGTTTATTGGGAAAGAATAACAGATTCTCCACTGTAACACTTTTTAGTAGTTGTACATGTAATAGTAAAGCTCAATTTCAATTCAATTTCAGTTCAAGGGATATCCTGTATTTCAGACAATAACGACGGTTTTCCCAATAAATGCGTATTAGTTTAAACAGTATTTATTTCAGAATTTCTACATATGACATTATACACATGTTATAACATAATAAGCTATATAAGCATGGCTAGGAACATAACTTATATAAATTCTTCTCCATGGTAACGATTTATACATGTGCAAAGTATGGCATTATGGTTGAATTAACGTAAGACAAAACTGTTTTATTACGTACATTTTTTAACAATATGATAGGAAAATGTTACAAAGATTTACTTCAGTTGATAATTTGGTAAAGTAAACGACATAAAAATGCGTATTAATGAGCAAACAGTTTGGGTGTAGATCAATGAGTAAAACTGTTTTCCAATTTAAACGAAACCAACCGCAAACAAAATTCAATAACAAGTAGAAAAAGACTATTTGAAAACTCAAAAGTCGTGCAGATCTGATATAGATGCAACCTGTTTTGTGAGCTCTCAAAAGCGTTTATTTGGAAATGAGTTCATCTTTCCCACTACTACAACAAGGGTATTATTTTGTTGAAACGCAAACGATACGCAAACGCATTGCAATAAAATGGAAAAATTGACAACCGTTTTGTATATCTAACTATTCGTTTTAAATTGAGTGGCAAACAGTTTATATCCACTTTTTAAGAGTGTAGCCGTTTTCCGTTGTGATTCGAGACAGTCTGTATCATGTCATTTGTGTGTATATGTCTTGCGTTTGTATACTGTTGATGTACATGTAATTACTTGCTGATGTATCCCGTTATACGGGACTTTGCGGTTGTAATCAATAAAACTTGGAAACTTGGAAAACTTGGAAATAATAGTTTTAATGTAAACGCGTTGATTGGGAAATAATAACGTCTTCTCCCTACTGTAAATACGTGACGTCATACCACTAATTAAATCTATAAATACCCTTGATACAGGAAACCGTTTATCAGGTTTCCCAAGATTGAAGATATTTTGTAAAAGTCGGACAGTATGGGAGACGTTATTCCTAACCAATAAATCCGTTATACGAAAACAAGTTTGTCATCTGCAGTTGAGAACAAGATCAGACGCCTGGTACCCGGTATCTAATCAGGTTCCAAACTGTTTTCCACTCATACGAGTATTAATACACTATGGTCAAAATAATTTTTAAAAAAAGAAGAAAATTCCAATTAATACGGTCACTCTGATGGTAATAATGATGTAGTAAACACATACAGTCCTCCCTCCCTACAACGGGTCTCTAAACAACGATTCTCTCCTTACAATAACGCTTGCCGCTGTTCACGAAACAAGACAATTATGTACATCCTTTTCACGGCAGCAATATCGTCAGCTTAAAATTGTCATCTGCTGTTTTTCCTGTTACGTATTGGAAACATAAAATCGACCGAGATCAGACGTCGCGTTTGCAAATTTAAGCCAAAATATATTCAGTCCTCTTAGGGTATTAAGTTTCCCTCCCTTTAACAACTCCATCCGAACAACACACACTATGTGTCTCCCATTTGGTATTGTAGAGAGGGAGTACTTTACCACTCATCTATAATTATTGAAAAGAAGAAATAATTGACAAATACCGCTGTCACCGGAATCATCTTGTCAGGTTTCGTAAGATTGAAGATTGCATCAACAAATATCTAAATAAAGTGTTCGATGTATCAGCTGCGGCTCTAATTACCATCTACGTCAAAGCATCCACTTTAACGCGGATTTGCCAAATTGCATTTAGATAAGTCACACGATTTATTGACTAGAAATAGATTTCCATTCATGAAACCTCAGCAACAGGGGAGAACAATGCCATTATTTCCCAATAAACGCGTTTACGCTAAATCTCTAATTGCGATTGCAAACATTTTGAGCCAGATCAGACGCCGGGAAGTCCGGTGCCTGATCAGGCTTCAAAATGTATTCTCAACAAGTTGTGTTTTCTTCATTTTATTGCAATTGGTTTCGTTTGCCTTTAAATGGGAATTAATAACTTCTCTAATATACCAGTAAACATTAGCATAGCTTGATGAAAATAGTCGCTCTGTTCAGATAGATAGATAGATTTATATCAGGATAAAATGTAACAATACATGGTAAAACATTATTACAAACATTGTAAAATAGATAAATAGTACATGGATGAAATAATGGACCATGACAGTCACATCATACACCAAGGATAACACAAAAAAGGGAAATCCCTTATTTACATTGTGGTCCTACTGACAAATAGTGGCATGAGTTATGCTATCACAGTTAAGTTATGAATTTTAAGAAATATTTAAAAGGAAATAAATAATCTATCACATGCAATATACGAGTTATCAGATAAAGGCGTACTGAAATAAATTAAAACGATGTTTATTAACATAATACTCAGGTTAAAAGAAGATGCTCTTTAACAGCTGTCTTAAAAATATTCAAAGTTGGCACACTGCGAATAGAAGGTGGCAATTTGTTCCAAAGGCTGCAACCTAGGTATGAAAAGGACGTAAGACCAAATCTTTTGACCTTTGAAAGTATAAAACCGTTATTTTCACTTGATCTGGTCCTTTTTGAATGAACAGAACTAAAAGGGGTTAATAGATCACTCATATAATTAGGGTCCAACCCTTTAGTAATTTTGTAGACATGACAGAGAGTAACTTGTTGAACTCTGTCACTGACTGGTAACCAGTTAAGAGTCTTGAAGTGGGTATTGTCTATATGAGACATATGACCCAGGTCAAGGGCAAATCTAATAAGCTTGTTCTGTGTAACTTGCAGCTGATCTGTTAGCTTCTTGGTGAGACCTGGATACCAGACACAGCATCCATACTCAAAATGGGGTTGAATCAGAGAGTTAATAAGAAGTTTTTTAGTATAGGCTGTAAGGTATTTACGCTTCCTGTACAAAAACTTCAACCTTGAATTAGCCTTTTTTATAACAGAAATTGCAACAGTTTCATAGGATAAAGTTTCATCAAGTGTAGCTCCAAGGTATTTCACTGATGTTGCTGGAAGTATTTCTTTCCCGTTACAAGATATATTCATATTAGTATTTACCCGGAGCTTTGGTTTAGACCCAAACAGTATTGATTCAGTTTTACCTAGATGTAGAGATAGTTTGTTGTCCATCAACCACTGGCTTACCACATTTAACTCTTTGCAGAGCTCTTGTTCAATATATTCCTTGTCTTTTCCTGAAACAATGATAGCATAGTCATCAGCGTATAAAAGAAGCTTATTTCTGACCGCAGCAGGCATGTCATTAACATAAACTAAAAACAAAAGGGGACCTAGAATTGAACCCTGAGGAACGCCACATGTAACTTCACATAAAAAAAAGATTTTGTCCCAGAAATATCGACAAGTTGTCGTCTTTCAGCAAGATATGATTTAAACCAGTGAATAATATCAGTACCCAGTCCTACAGCTTCTAACTTGTTTGGTAAAATAGCAAGATCAACAGTGTCAAATGCCTTTTGTAGATCCATCAGGATCATTCCTACAAGGTGGCCTTTATCCATCTGTTTTCTAATGAAATCAGAAAGGCTAATTAGACATGTGTCAATGGAATAACCACGCCTAAAGCCCGACTGGAACTTATATAAAATATTCTTCTGTGTAAGATATGAGTAAACTTGGTCATAAACGACCCGTTCAAAGAGTTTGGATAAAATACTTCAAATAGAAACAGAACGATAATTCCCTACATCAGTCTTATCGTTCTTTTTGAACAATGGCACCACTCTAGCAGATTTTAGGTCATCAGGTACAATTCCTTGAATTAAAGACAAATTAATAATGTGAGAAAGAGGGTGTGCAATAATACAAGCACCGTCTCTAACGAAGCGAGATGGAATACCATCAAGACCTGTAGATTTACTTACATCAATCTTATTTAGATATTTCAACATTTTATTTTCAGACAATAACGAAAAGGAAAAATTGTTTGGGAAAACATGCTGTGATTCATAAAATCTCCGTACAAAAGTCTTACCAAACTTATTTAGAGGAGCAGGAAGCTATGCTGTTAAACTCGAAGCCACGGTGCTATAAAAATGGTTAAACCTTTCTGCTACTGTTAATGTTTCAAACAAAGTTCACCATTGATCTTTAAACCAATACTTACTCCAGAAGAAGAGTTTCCCTTTTTGGAAGGCATGCCTAACTCCTTCAGACCTTTCCATAAAGACTTGGAATCAGTTTTGTTTTGATCCAAACTATTTGTAAAATATGATTGTCTAGCTTTCCGGATAAGGGTCTGCATTTTATTTCTTATACCTTTAAAAGTGTTAAAATTCTCATTGGTGTTAGTTCTTCTAAAATTTTGAAAAGCTCTGTCTCATTCAGCGATGCTGCTGAGAATTTCAGGAGTTATCCAAGGTTCAGTACGCTGTTTGATTCTTATTTGCTTTACTGGTACAATATTATCAATAGCAGCTAACAATATATTTTTAAAAATGTTCCATGCCTCTACAACATTATCGCAAAGCAATACAGAGCTCCAATCTACAGATAAAAGTGTCTTTTGAAGGTCATCTTTGTTGTAGTTTTTCAGTGAACAAACTTATAATTACCAATGTGAGCTTTGGTCACTTTTCTAGTGCAAAATACAGTACAATGGTCACTAAAACTTGTGTAAATGACACCGGATTGTGAAATGTTCTCAACATCTGTAACAAGAATAAGATCAATGGTTGTACTAGAAGTGTCACTGAGTCTGGTATACTGAGATATTAGCTGTCTAAAATGAAACATATTTATAAGTGACCTGTAAGCTGAACACAGTGGACTTTTCCTTTCTGTGAAACATCAGTATTTAAGTCTCCAAGATTCAAAGTTTCATACTCTGTAAAATGAGATGAGCTGGAAAACACAGACTCAAGTAGATGATAAAAGTTATGTTGTTTTGGTGGTCTGTACACAACACCACATAGGACAGGTTTAGTCTTTGGCATTAAAATTTCAAACCATATAGCTTCTAAGGAAGTGTTCGATTATCAGTCCAGAATTGACGGGATTGACGGAATCGAAATCGAATGGTCCGGAATTCAATTCCAGAACTGTTCTATCAGTTCTGTTCAAGGAGGTGGTGTGAGCAGAATTGTGACGTATCATCATGGTTCCCGGCACAATTTGCCAACGCTTCGACAGCAAAGTTACACTAAGCAGTGAACCAGACTACCATATTTGCAAGGGTTCAATTCCGTTTTTACTTGATTTACTAATTCCATGGAATCGTTCCAAACAGTTCAGGAACTGATAATGGAACACGCCCTAAGTCATCATGCTAAAGATCACCCGTCTGTTGAAGGCCAACTCGTTTCGTACATAAGCACATACGCCACCCCCGTGTCTATTTCGGTCTACTCGTAATAAATTATAGTTGCTAATAGTCAACTCAGAGTCACACACTGTATCATCAAGCCAAGACTCCGAAATGCCTATAACAGCAGCTCTGGAATTAAGAGCTAATTGGCGAATATCATCAAGTTTAGGTAATAAACTTCTAACGTTAACATGTCGAAAATGTAATCCTCTGTTATGGAATTTCTTGAAATCAGTTGAGGGCGACTGGTGTCGGGGTTGAGTGTCAGGGCCGGGACAGGGGTGTACGTCGCCACACATAAGCAGGCAAACTTTCAGCCAGCAAGAACTAGTGCAAAGTGTAGAATAAGAAGGGTTCATCCTCTTGTCGGTATTATACGAACATGCCACGAATTGTTCATAAAATGTTAGGTGACCGAAGGATATACATGTTTTGGTTACAAACTCGAAATGTATGAGGTCCGAATCGGTACAACATCCGAAATTGCAAACGTCCGAAGACTGATTCACTTTCACATTATTGCGATTAAAACAGTCAGATAGTCGTAAAATATATAAAAGCAGTGTTAAAAGAAGTTTCAACAGTTCCATTTTTACCTGGCAGGGTCGATACTCAACACTACTTTGGAAGCATATCGAAACTTTTTTACCGGACGTAAACGAACGCCACCCTAGGTCAAACACCACCAAAAGAATCGTGTTCAAAATCAAAATACACTGACACCATTTACCTATTTACTTCCAGTTGATTGTTCCATGCTTACATGTATCTATTGGATTGGTCAATGTTTGATCTAAGAAGCGCCTGATCTAAACTTGCGCATTTTATATAAAAGACCTATCAACAAACAGTGTAGACTCTGACCAGAGTATACAATGTTTGCCTATTTTTCCCATATATATTGGAGTGTAAATCCCCCAACGGCATTTTCATAGCGGAATTCCCCTGTCTGAAGATCATGCCATTTTTCACCCTCAATACGCCATAAAGCACATTTTTCACTCTTAATGACGTCATCAAGGGTTATTGCAAACAATTTTTATCCTGGTCAGTCGTCGCGTAACGCGGCATCTGATCATGATCAAAACTGTTTGCCCCTTGTTTTGAGATGACGGGAGGTATACATCTTTAAATCTAACTTGAAAACGATTTTGCAGACAACGGTATTAAGGAAGACGACAACATGGCGGTGGGGTAAAAGTCTCTCGACAAATTTGATCATTAAACACTGAATACATACAATAGGGGAAACGGTTAACGCGTTTATTCTAAATAGCAAGAATAGTTTACAACATCGTATGTGGCTGCAATGTCATATTCTTTCTGTCAATAACAAAACAAGTTAGAAATTAATTTAAGCTAACCAATGGTTGACAAACGGGTGACACGTCTCACTGAATATGCAGTTCGTGTTACTTAATGGACTTTTTGTCACATTTCGATGGAACTGTCGTTACATGAAGGGTGTAATATTACGTTTTCATTATTTTTCCGGATCGAATTGTGAATCTCGCCCTCTAAAGTAACCTCTACTCAGAAATTTCGTTCGATTATGTCCCTTGGGAATGCTAGAAACCAGATATTAGGTTCCCGTGATGTGTACAGTGGAGAAAACGTTATTCTTTCCCAATAAACGCGTTTACGCTAAAACTAGTATTCCCATTGTAAACCATTTGGATCCAGATCAGACGCCGGGTGACCCGGCGTCTGATCAGGCTCCAAACATTTTACAACTCAGATTAAAATATAGTGTTAGAAATTTCTAAAAACTGACATTTTCTACATTTTAGTGATGGTGTTTGCGTTTCGTTTGCGTTTCATTTGCGTTTAAACGGGAAAAAATAACATTTTCTCCACTGTAAGCTAGAAACCAGATATTAGGTTCCCGTGATTTGTACTTCTCAAATTGCTTTCGCATATTAACCTTTAAATATCTCTCTGTGACTCGGTGCTACATGTATTACAGTGGAGAAAACGATTTTCCTTCTCAAGAAACGCGTTTACGCTAAATCTTAAATTTCTTTTGCGTACAGTTTGGAGCTTGATAAGACGCCGGATACATGTAATACGGAGTCTAGTCAGAATCCAAACTGTTTGACTCTTGTACATGTATAAACATTCGTCAGTGGTCATGTCTTAACGCCTTAAACTGTATCTTTCAAACAACAATAATGAAACAGACCATTCTATGGCGAGGAACGGGACAAAACTCACGATTAATTTGGAAGTGACCGGGTTAACATTCGGTGTGACAATAGGCAATTATTTGTGGCCAATTTGTCTCACACGAGACACGGAGTAACTTGACATCGCAATCGAATCCCATATGTTTGATTCTCTGGATATTTCCGAACACACATGTTAGAAAGGTCCTCGCAAATCACTGTCGATGACTGAACACAACCTATTTTGAAGAGGAACATTAATTTTCTTTCTTTTATTTCAGACAGTTGCGAAAGGTTATTCTTGCCCAATAAACGCGTTATGCTAGAACTACATGTAATATTACATTGCAAATAGTTTGGAGCCAGATCAGACGCTGGAAAACCCGGCGTCTGGTCAAGCATTAAACTGTTTTTCATTCAGATGAAAATAAATCGTGAGAAAATCTGTAAAATATATTTTTCTGCATTTAAGCGTATTGCGTTTGCGTTAAAGCAGGAAAAAATACACGTCCTCTACAATGTACACTGCATGCGGAGATCACAATTTCTGACATTGTACAATGTACACACCTGTTTTAACCCATTACCACATAGCCTGTTTCTAGTAGTTACAATGTAAGATATGTGACATATAAAAGCAGGTTGAAAGTAAAGCAGAATGTGCCCTGGGGCGCATTCTGCTTTACTTTCAGCCTGCTTTAAGTTACTACATGTATCTGCTAGGATATAGAACATATTTCTTATGGTACGTATTCATGACAGTATAAAATGGAACTATTTTCCTTGGCGGGTGAATATAATGAATGCGCTAAAAATCGCTTCTATAAGGTAAATGGTTAAACATGAAGAGTTCTTAGTATTGGTGAATGCTTAAAGCGGTACAAATGCAACGCAGAAAAATCCTTTCAAGCTGACATACAGTGGAGAAAACGTTATTCTTTCCCGTTTAAACGCAAACTAAACGCAAACGCAAATCACTAAAATGTAAAAAATGTCAATTTTTAGATATGTTTTACGATTCATTTTTATCTGAGTGGCAAAGAGTTTGGAGCCTGATCAGACGCCGGGTTACCCGGCGTCTGATCTTGCTCCAAACTGTTTGCAGCGGAATTAATAGTTTTAAGCGTTAACGCGTTTATTGGGAAAGAATAACACATTCTCCAATGTAGCCATCCGAAACTCTACATCTAACACACATCTCTCACCATTTTCCCATAAACTCAACCCACTTATATGTACAAAGTAATTTCTTGAAATTATACGCGAAATGGTGTAACTTATTTTTCAAAAAGTTCAGAGCCTGATCAGACGCCGGGTTACCCGGTAACTGAAATGATTCCGATCTGTTTGTTCAAAGCATTAGGTTTCTAAAATATAAACGCTTAACGAAATAAGAATATCATCTTCTCAGTTGAATGACCTTACTGAACCTCTGGTTCTGAAATACGAGTTACATAAACTTTAAATAGACATTAATTATTCACATTTTGCAACCTAATCTCTTGCAATTAGTCACATAATCAGTGATAACACGATATCGTCCCACGTCTACTACACCCACTGTACCTTTCGCCCCGTGTTTCATTTCATTTTCTAACGAATACCTGTTAACCTTTCTCCTGCTAAAACACAATTACATGGTAAATTATTTCTTCATATTTCTTTTTCTGAATGAAATATAAGGTGACCGATTAGACATTTTGTTGAGTATATGTGCTCTCTCCTAGGTGAACATTTTCCTTATATCGCTAGCGTATTTAGGAGTTAAAACAGTTAAAATTAACTGGGGTTTACAGTGGAAAAGACATTATTCATTATTCTTTCTCGTTTAAACACAAACGAAACGCAAACGCATGGCAATAAATTGTAACAAATTACAACATTTTAAAAATTATGATTAAATCTGAGAGACAAATAGCTTGGAGTCTGATCAGACGCAGAGTTACCTGATCTGGCTCCAAACTATTTGCAATGGAAATAATAGATTTTGCACAAACGCGTTTATTAGGAAAGAATACACATGTTCTACTGTACGGTGGAGAAGATACTATTCTTTCCCAATAAACGCGTTTATGCTAAAACTATAAATTCCATTGCAAACAGTTTGGAGCCAGACCAGACGTCCGGTAATCCGGCGTCTGGTTAGGTCCAAACTGTTTGCCACTCAGATTACAACAAATAATAAAAAAGGTCAAGAAATGGTAATTTAGTACATTTTAGCGGTTTGCGCTTGCGTTTCGTTTGCGTTTAAACGGGAAACTATAACATTTTCTCAACTGCATATGTGATTATTCATAGGGACAAGTGCTAAACGTTTTTCACTATCTTTGCAGGAAGTTCCAACCATTTAGAAGATAGCAGATCAGAATAAAATGGAATATATAATCAACTTTCTCTCAGATTGTGACAAAGTACATGTACACGTTATTCGTTTCTATTAAACGCGTTTACGCTTAATCTGTTACTTCCGTTTCAAACAGTTTGGAGCCAGATCAGACGCAGGTTACGTTACTATAGTGGATAAGACGTTATTCTTACCCGTTTTTGAAAACGCAAACGAAACGCACTTTACGCAATGCTAAAGTGTATGGAATAACAAATTTTGACATTGCTCATGGTTTATCTTAATCTTGGTTGCAAACAGTTAGGAGCCTGATCAGACGCTGGGTTTCCTAATTGTTTGCAATGGAAAATATTTGTGTTTGCGAAGACGCGGTTTATTGTAGAAAAATATAACGGGTACAGGGGAGAAAACGTTATTCTTTCCCGTTTAAACGCAAACGTACGCAAATGCAATACACTAAAACGTAGAAAAGTACAACTTTCGGACAATTCTGATAATTCATGTTTATCTTGGTGGCAAACAGTTTAGAGCCTGATCAGACGCCGGGTTACCCGGCGTCTGATCTGGCTCCAAACTGTTTGCAATAGAATAATTAGTTTTAAAACTATTATATTCGCTAAAACTATTATATTCGTTGTAAATGCCGTGGAGATAGATCAGACGCCGGGTAAGCCGGCGTCTAATCAGGCTCTAAACTGTTTGTCATTCAGCTTAAAATGAACATCCAGAATTGTCAAAATGTAGTAATCTTTTACATGTTTGGAATGCGTCCGCGTTTCGTTCACATTTAAACTTTATACATGTAAGTGGTGATGAAAGTGTCTTTGTCAAATGGGTTAATATCTGCAATATAGCAGGTTCCTTAAGTTGTCAACTGTTTAGCGAGAAATGATGGGGTTGAGAAGAATTTCTATGCATATCAAGTAACAAGAGTAACTGAATATCTAATTTCGCTAAGAAATGTATTAGATTTATAATAACGTGACACCCTAAAATAATTAGAAAACATGACATGCGAAGATAATCTTGACTGAATCTAGCTGCCGGATACACCAAGACATCTCTATTTAACCCTTTACTCAATAGCCTATTTCTAGTTTTGAAGATAGGTGACTACTTAAAGCAGGTTGAAAGTAAAGCAGAATGCGCCTTAAGCGCATTCTGCTTTACTTTCAGCCTGCTTTAAGCTACCAGTAACTAGAAAATATAGAAATATTCTTATGATATATATTCATGACTGTTTAAATTGGAGCTATTTTCTTCAGTGGAGGAATAAATTGAATGTGCTAAAAGCCGCTTCTATGGGGAAAAGGGTTAAGAGCAAATTTAGACAACTTAACCATTCCAGATCGAGCACAAATTGGTAACGCTTAATTTAATCGGCAGTTTTAACCCTGTCGTAGACAAAAAAATCGTCTGCTAATTTTGTCGTTTGGAATGTAATGAAGAAGTCAAACTCTAGAACTTTTGAGCGAATAACTATTGGTTCGAGTTCTAAACTTTGAGGATCCTCATCAAACGACGCACATGGCCAAATCGACTATTGTTGCCTAAGATTGTGAAAGTGTCATAGAGTTGCCCGGAAATTGGAGTTTAAAAATAGCAGTTAACCCTTTCTCACATAACTACCCTTGTTTTCTATAGTGAACAACGATTACGAATATCCTTATCTCCAACATGTGTAAGATCACTTTGATGACATCACTATAACATCACTATTTAGAACGGCGGTTTGACGTTGGCTGGGTTCCAAAAAAATGCATATTGCTTCAAAAATAGCTTAAATCGTTGGTAATGTGAGAAAAAGAATCTGTCACTCGTCGATGTCTAAGACAAGTTGACCTCAAACTCGTCTAGAATAGAAAAGTTATTAAAGACCATCGCGCCAGTTTCATCGAATTTTCAAACCATTCAGATTTTTTTAAATTTTGCATGTTGCTATTATATACCCTGTTATGCATAAATATAAAATAAAAATAGGGGGTACCCGAATTAGAATTTTTCTTATTAGCTTATTTTTGGGTATACCCCTAATTATCAAGAGACACGTGCTTTTGATCATAAAATCTCAGAAAAACCCTATTCAGCTTTGTAATTTACCTAATTTGCTGGGCTATACATATATTTTCATTTAATAGAAAAAATAGGAGCAAGTAGCACCAAAAAGCACATTATCCGTCAAAAAAGGGAACAAATAAAATAGTTATTTTTCAAAGTTTTTTCTTTTACTATTCTTACATTCAGATTTTGATCATATTTTCCAAATATGTGGCTGAAGCATTCATTCACTGAAATCACACATAGAAAATATAGGTACCGGACTTAGTTTTTCTAAATTATTTAAATGTCTGCATAGAGAGTAACACATATAAATCCAATTACATAGGGTTATATACAAATGTTATATGATAACCACTTTAAAATGTTTAAATGGATCAAAATCCATACAGTTCAATCGTCAACGATAACTCACTATTCTAATCGAGGTCGCCAAATGCAGCTATGATCGCACAATTTAGCTATTGAGATAGAAAAAATAAAAATACGAGTATAAACATTACTCATGGAGTAATGGTCAAAGGGAGAAAACTTATGGAATTATTTTGCATAAGTTTCTCCCTTTGACCATTGAACTCTAAACTAGAGTGAAGGTCCTTAAGCTCGCCAAGGCTCGCTTAATAACATTTCAATTCTAGACTCGTTTGAGATCAGCTAGTCTTAAACATCGACTCATGACAGATCCTATATTTCCCCTATAAAAGCGCATTTAATTTATTCATCCACTGAAGAAAATAGTTCCAAGTTATAATTTCATAAATTGTTGTTGCTAAGGGTCAACTGCACTTACATGTACTTTGTCGTCTTGATTTGCACCTGTAGCTGGCATACTAACAGTTACTGCCATTCATCAAGAAGAACATCTCGTTGCAACATAAAACCTCATTACCATAAATCCTTTAAAGGCAGAAATATCTCCTGATTTTAAATTGTCGCCTACAAAGTTTTATTAATTTCAGATCTAGATAATTATTAATCAGTGAACATTAAGAGAGAGTAATCAAACAGTTTTGATCCAGATCAGACTCACGCCTCGTTGCGCGGTGATTGATCTGGATCCACACTGTTTGTATAATATAAATACCAAGTCGAAATGGCAGCAAATGATTGGGACTGCAATTGTCTCCAGTTACCATCTTCAAGATAATGACGTTAATAAGTGGTTCTCTTGTTCTGTTGTTTAGAGTCTTGTTATTTCGAAACATCTTCGAAAGATGTTACATGTATTAACGACAATCAATCTATGAATGATTACCTCAATTTAGGAATGATAAAGCAGTTGGAAACTGTAGTACATGTAGCGGTATTTCATGTGGCGTCATGGTGCATGCTATGAAAGTTACATTCATGTAGTTTGGCTCTCGGTCAGAAGCCACGTTATGCATGTACATGACGTCATTCTTTCCCGTGTAAACGCAAACGAAACACGAACGAATTGCAATATAATGTAGAAAATCACGACTTGTGGACAATTCTGAAGTTTATTTTAATCTGTATGGCAAGCAGTTTGGAGCCTGATCTGACGCCAGGTTACCCGGCGTTTGACCTGGCTCCACACTGTTTGTAATGGGTATAAAGGTTCCAGCACACGGTGTTGATTTGGGAAAGAATAATGTTTTCTCCACTCTATACTGTAAAAATGACGCATCGGAATCTACGACGTATTTTGTGTATTTCTGTAAAACATGTAGTACAATGTACATGCATAATAAGAAATGCCCATCCTTTATCTGTATTTATTACACTCATTTGCTAGGCTCTGGTCCCGTTTCATAAACTTTCGTACGACAAATGTTGTAATAAGTCAGATTATAAAATGCTCAATCATAATTTATTTTCTCCATCTAATCCTGTCTTATGACATCTCTTTGGAATCGTTTTGAAAAGACGATTCCCAAGAGATGTCACAAGACAGGATTAGATAGAGAAATACAAAATTAAATGTATTTCAAGGTAATTTGATCTTTACTATGCTTCTTTATGCATTATTAACATGGTAATTATAGTTTTTTTCATTTAATGTTTAAAAATAGAAAATGTGTTTTAGTAGGTCTAACTGTTCAAGGCAAACCTCTTAAACTTTTAATTGAGTTGTAACTATACATACAGGTATTTTAATACAGCATGTGCTATTTAATTATTCTGTGATAGAAATATAAGTTTGTATATTAAATTTTCATCTTTAATTCTTTTAAATATAATTTAAACTTTAACTTGATCTAGTCTTACATTTCAGTAGCATGCTGTGATTTTGAATCTGATTGTGATACATTTCCTATGTCATACAATGCTATATCTTACATGTAAGGACCACATTGGAAATAAGAGTAATTCTTACTCTTTTTGTGTTATCCTTGGCATATAATGTTGAGTGACATGGCTGTATTAAATCATACATATTGTTGCTTATTGTTTACTGTGTATGTTTTTAATAACAGATTGCCATGTTATTGCACATTTTATGTTGGAATAAATCTATCTAAGGTTTGGTTTACGACAGTTTCTGTCGTACGAAGTTTATGAAACGGGCCCCTGGTGTTTTGTACAGTGGAGAAAACGTTATTCTTTCCCAATAAACGCGTTTACGCTAAAACTATTATTTCCATTGCAAACAGTTTGGAGCCAGATCAGACGCCGGGTAACCAAGATAAACATGAATTATCAGAATTGTTCAAAAGTTGTACTTTTCTACGTTTTAGTGTATTTCGTTTGCGTACGTTTGCGTTTTAACGGGAAAGAATAACTTTTTCTCCACTGTATTTTAAATTTAAAAAACAAGACTAACCCGCATCGAAAACGCGAGCTATTTATACGTTACTAAAAGTGTAGGCCCTTATTTGTTAAGGATACGTTATTGTTTTCCAATTTAGTAAGCGGATGGTAAAACAATGCAATGAAGATATTTACAGTCAATTATAACGTTAACGACTAATTTGATGTGACAACAAGATCATACATGTACCCTGACCTGGGGCCCGTTTCATAAAATTTCTTACGACAAATGTTGTCGTAAGTCAGATTATAAAAGTCTCAATAATTATTTATTTCTCCATCTAATCATGTCTTGTGACATCGTTTTGGAATCGTCTTGAAAAGACGATTCCAAAAAGATGTCACAAGACAGGATTTGATAGAGAAATAACAATTTAAATGTATTTTAAAGTTTTGACTTACGACAACATTTGTCGTAAGAAGTTTTATGAAACTGGCCCCAGGATATGTACTGCTTGTCATTTCGAATACGAAATGTTCTGTGTTTGGCAAACACACTGTGGTGTTTTTAAATAACCTTGCATGTAAAAATGAAATCTTCCAGCAAGTATAAAGGGGGAGTTCATTGCAATTTCCAGGCAAAAATGGGTTAATAAGAAAAATCTTATTCTTCCAAATCAATCACATTTATCATTTTCTTCCCATCATAACCACAGACGCTTGTATTGTACATGCATGTATGTTGCCTCTGTGTTATACAGTGGAGAAAACGTTATTCTTTCCCAATAAACGCGTTTACGCTAAAACTATTAGTTACAATACAAACAGTTTGGAGCCAGATCAGACGCCGGGTAACCCGGGGTCTGATCAGGCTCCAAACTGTTTGCCAACAAGATAAACATGAATTATCAGAATTGTCTAAAAGTTGTTCTTTTCTACGTTTTATTGCTTTGCGTTTGCGTACATTGTACGTTTGCGTTTAAACGGGAAAGAATAACAGATTATCCACTGTACTATGTAGATCGTTTAAAGAATTGTGAAACGATCTACACTACACAAAGGTAACATACAGTGGAGAATGTGTTATTCTTTCCCAATAAACGCGTTTACGCTAAAACTATTATTTGCAGTGCAAACAGTTTGGAGCCAGATCAGACGTCGGGCTACCCGGCGTCTGATCAGGCTCCAAACTGTTTGCCAACAAGATAAACATGAATTATCAGAATTGTCTAAAAGTTGTTCTTTTCTACGTTTTATTGCTTTGCGTTTGCGTACGTTTGCGTTTAAACGGGAAAGAATAACAGATTATCCACTGTACTACATGTATGTAGATCGTTTAAAGAATTGTGAAACGATCTACACTACACAAAGGTACAATGTAACATACAGTGGAGAATGTGTTATTCTTTCCCAATAAACGCGTTTACGCTAAAACTGTTATTTGCAGTGCAAACAGTTTGGAGCCAGATCAGACGCCGGGTTACCCGGCGTCTGATCAGGCTCCAAACTGTTTGCCACCAAGATAAATATGAAATATCATAATTGTCCAAAAGTTGTTCTTTTCTACGTTTTAGCGCTTTGCGTTTGCGTACGTTTGCGTTTAAACGGGAAAGAATAACAGATTGACCAGGATCTGTACTGCTTGTCATTTCGAATATGAAATGTTCTGTGTTTGGCAAACACACTGTGGTGTTTTTAAATAACCTTGCATGTAAATATGAAATCTTCCAGCAAGTATATAGGGAGAGTTCATTGCAAGTTCCAGGCATAAATGGGTTAATACGAAAATTCTTATTCTTCCAAATCAATAACAGTTATCATTTTCTTCCCATCATAACCACAGACGCTTGTATTGTACATGCATGTATGTTGCCTCTGTGTTATACTATGCAGATCGTTTAAAGACTATTTACTCTATCTACACTACACAAGGGTAACATACGTTCAATATACGTGGTAAATTCACGCCGTTTTCAAATGCTAGTATTGTCGGGCTTGACAGTGAAGACTTACAGTGGAGAAAAACGTTATTCTTTCCCAATAAACGCGTATACGCTAAAACTATTATTTCCATTGCAAACGGTTTGGAGCCAGGTCAGACGCCGGGTAACACGGCGTCTGATCAGGCTCTAAGTTGTTTGCCACCAAGATAAACATGAATTATCAGAATTGTTCAAAAGTTGTACTTTTCTACGTTTTAGTGTATTGCGTTTGCGTACGTTTGCGTTTAAACGGGAAAGAATAACGTTTTCTACACTGTACAATGGAGAAGTTGTTATTGTGACATCATTAGTGATGTCATGTAGTGGAGAACACGTTATTAGTTCGCGTTTAAACGTCAAGGCATCGCCATAAACTGTAGAAAATAGCAAACGTTTGACAATTCTCGTTGTTTATTTTGATTTTAGTGGCGAAATGTTTGATACAGGATCTGATCTCGCTCAAACTGTTTGAAATAGAAATAATAGATTTAGCGTAAATTTGTTTATAGGGAAATAATAACGTCTTCTCCGCTGTAATTAAATGCTTCTCTGTAAGACATGTTATCAAATCGATATGTGCGGTCCAACTATTATAGAACTAAGTGATTGTAAAAGGTGTGTATCAACTACATGTATAGCTTTTAGAGAAGCTTTTATCTATAATTTACGCTCGTATCTATATGTATTGCATTATGTGGCTGAACTATAGTAAAAACAAAAATAACAACATTTCTTCATCAATGTGTCGCCCTACACCGATGTACCGTGGATAAGACGTTATTAGTTCCTGATTAAACGCAGACGAAAAGGGTTACGATAAAATGCGAAAAGGGACAACTTATTTAACATTTTGAATGTTCATTACAATCTGAGTGGCAACGATTGTTGATCCTGATAAGACGCAGGTTTACCCAGCGTCTGAGCAGGAATAAACCTGTTTGTATTTGAAATAATAGCTTTAGAGTAAATGCGTTACTTGGGAAACAATAACGTCCTTTCTACTGTACAGTGGAGAAAACGTTATTCTTTCCTAATAAACGCGTTTACGCTCAAACTATTATTTCCAATACAAACAGTTTGGAGCCAGATCAGACGCCGGGTAACCCGGCGTCTGATCAGGCTTCAAACTGTTTGCCACTCAGCTAAATATCAATAGTCAGAATTTTCAAGAAGTTGTTATTTTCTACATTTTAGTGTTTTGCGTTTGCGTACGTTTGCGTTTAAACGGGAAAGAATAACAGATTCTCCACTGTATCTGTAGTCAATAAGAAGTTTCGTCTAGAGACCTCCTAACTCGTTTGTCTTTCTCTACATGTCCCAAATGTCCTGTGGCAGAGAATCTTACAAAACAAATCAAGTAATTAAGTACGTTTAATGTCATTGATCAGGTCTATAGTTTTCGCCTTACTTGTTTCACTCCCTTCACTTCAAAATAACAACTTGTACAGTGGAGAAAAATATGTATAGGATATGTCATGGGTCGATCTTTGAGAAAAGTTGATCTCAGCAGAGTCTAGAATTGAAGTGTTATAACATGGCCAACGGTGCAGGAGGGTGGTACAGTGGAGAAACTGTTATTCTTTCCCAATAGACGCGTTTACGCTAAAACTAATTTTTCTATTGCAAACAGTGTGGAGCCAGATCAGGCTCCAAACTGTTTGCCACCAAGATAAACATGAATTATCAGAATTGTCAAAAAGTTGCACTTTTCTACGTTTTAGTGTATTGCGTTTGCGTTTCGTTTCGTTTAAACGGGAAAGAATAACAGATTCTCTACTGTAAACCCATAGAGTATTTTCGTTACTCAACGGGTCTATATTCAACTAGTGGAATAAAGATGCAATTGGCGAAATGTTAATATCGCCATGATAATAACGTCATGTACATGTAATTACGTCATAATCTGGAATAAAACAATCACAAAATACTATATTTTCGCATTGATTTAGCATATACGATGATTAATATGTTTTTTTTAAAATTCAAAATGAGGTTAGTTTCCCATTTGCCCAATGCTGTTCTTATTTCTTTTTACCTTTATACCATTCCTCATGACACTCTTTGTGGCGTAGAACAGTTTCTTTGTGCCACTTTAAATACAAATGTACTTAATGTGTTTGGATATCAAACGATTAAAACATTTTATTTAGTTGTTATTTGTGTATATTGAACATATATACTCAACACATCAGTACATGTAGTTATCGATTCGCTACCGGACGGTGTATTCAGCCACGTGCGCTTGTAAGATCGGTTGTTTCCGCCAAGTAGATCAAGAGCTGAATACATTGCCCTGTTAAACATCGGCAACTGGTAGTATATACATGTATTTAAAATGCTCACCTAGAGCCCGTTTCATGAAATTTCGAACGACAAAAACCATCGTAAGTCCAAACTTTAAAATACATCTAATTTCTGATGTCTCTTTATACTCCTGTCTTGAGACATCTCTTTGGAATCGTCTTTTCAAGACGATTCCATAAAGATGTCACAAGACAGGATTAGATGGAGAAATAAATGATAATTGAAACTTTTATAATCTGACTTACGCCAACATCTTTTATGAAAATGGCCCCAGAACCGGAACTATAATATTCGTACAATCGGGATTGAATTTTTATATCAATTACGGGGGACGAAGCAGAAATGTAACCGTAAACTAAATATCTCAAGGCGACAAATGTTCCATTACTTTAACTCTGATTTACGCCGTGTTCTACTCTCTGAAACAGGTCAAAGCAATCCATTTTCTAACTCACCCATATCCTACCACATTATCGTCGGCTCAATACAATTTTCTATAATTATTAATTACAAAACTATACTGTTTACAGATGTTCACATAGCATAGATAAAAAGTTTGGATCCTGCTCGTAGGCTGCATGCATGGTGTCTGACCTTTATCAAAACAGTTTGCCAAGTTTTAGTCAATCAAGTGCTTGTGGGAATAAGGGGGAACTAATTTAGTTAACTTCTGACCTTGTCAAGTATATGTCAAGAGAAACGACATGGGAAATACAAGACTTCGTAGATTAAAGTTCCAGGGACCCTTCAGCCTTGGCACAACAGCTGTTATAGTGGAGAAAACATTATAACTTCCCGTTTAAACGCAAACGCATGGCTTTAAAACGCTGAATATGACAAATTGTTGACAATTCTGACTATTTATTTTAATCTGAGCGGCAAACAGATTGGAGCCTGATCAGACGCCGGGTTACCCTGCGTCTGATCTGGCTCCAAACTGTTTGCAATGGAAATAATAGTTTTAGCCTAAACGCGTTTATTGGGAAAGAATAACAGTAACTGTTTCTCCACTGTTACTTCCCGTTTAACCCTTTCATTGCCAACTTGTTCGTGAGAATTTTACATGTGTACCTCGTCACCGTTTAATTGTCGTTAGCTTCAAATGACTGAAGAAATTTCAAAACGGGTGTCAAACAGTTTCGATCCTGATTTGCTATATGTTTTTTGTCCATAACCCAATGCACACAATAAAATTAGGACTAGTCTTGTCGTGAATACATTTACTTAGTCCAACTGTTCTCCGAAAGCTCTGCATGAAGCGGAACACCAAATGACGTCATTGGCGGTGACGTTACTACAAAAAAGTCACGTTTTGGTGGTAAATATAACATATGGCGGATGGACTGCAAGCTACGGCTTATAAATGTTAAATAGCATACTGAGCACTCATGTCAAAGTCTCTATTTAATCTATTTCTTACATTCAGTGGTGATATTAAATTAGAAGGAATAGATCGAATATTTATCGTGTTCATGGAGATATGAAAAAAATCCAGAACACACTTTTGTTTGAAACCGCTTCATACCTACATGAACACAATAAATATTCGAATTATTCTCTAAATGTACATTTGTACATAAACATTTCCACATAATAGCGTTAATTTATAAAGAACAACGTCATCCTCTTTGTACGAGCCTTTTAACTAATGTAAAGTCTTGATCATTTAGACTTTTGATGAGACACATTTTAGAGTGGAGAAAACGTTATTATTTCCCTTTTAAACGCAACGAAACGAAAACGCAAAGCACCAAACTATAGAAAATAACAACTCTTAGACAACTCTGACTATTGATTTTAATATGACTACCCGGCGTCTGATCTGGCTCCAAACTGTTTGCAAAACAAATAATAGTTTCAGCGTAAACGCGTTTATTGAGAAAGAATAACGTTTTCTCCACTGTAGGACGACGAAATTATAGCAGGACCGACGTGGAATAAAGCTAGCGAGTCTGGTCTCTACATCAAAACTACCTCTCTTTGAATTAAATATACATTCTCTCAGACATACAATACAGTGGGGAAGACGTTATTCTTTTCCAATAAACGCGTTTGCGCTAAAACTATTGTTTCCATTGTCTGATCTGGCTCTAAACTGTTTGCCACTCAGATTAACATGAGTAGTAAGAATTTTCGAATAGTTTTCCTTTTTCTACTTTTTATTGCGATGCGTTTTGTTTGCGTTTCAAATGGAAAAAATAACGTCTGACCACTGCATTGCAATCAGTTTGGTGTTTGGTTATCCGGCGTCTGATCAGAATCAAAACTGTTTGCCAAACAGATAAAAAATAAACAAAATTGTTAAATAACTGCAACTGTCTACATTTTATTGAATTGCGTTTTTGCGTTGCATGTGCGTTTTAAAGGCAAAGAACAATGTCGTCTCCACTGTTCATATTCTTCTAGACACCACGGTCCCTGTTCATAAATCATCGTACGGCAATTGATGTTCTTAAGAAACAGTCAAACATTCATTAGGCGACCTTTAATTAACCCGCCCAAGCTCAATGACGTCATAAAGCGCATTTGCAAACAATTTTGATTCTGATCAGACGCCGCGTAACGCGGCGTCTGATCAGGATCAAAACTGTTTGCCATTTGTTTTGAAATGACGTCAGCCTTATTTCTAACTTTGAAACGATATTGCAGACATCAATATTGAAGGAGACGACAATATGGCGGAGAAATGGTAAAGATCTTACGACAGATTTGATCATGAAAGGGTTAATAGAATGTGCAGGTTCAGGGGAGAAGATGCTACATGTATTCTTTTCCGTTTGAACGCAAACAAAACACAAGAGCGTTGCAATAAAACGTAGAAAATGGAAATGTTTTGACAATTCTGACACTTTCATCGCGAGGCGGATGTTTAATAAAACGACATTTGTTGTTTGGGATGTTAAAAAAACACCGGTCGCTGGTCGGTTTAGACAAAAGTCGTTTAGTACAGTACACTCAATTTATATACGGTAGTAAAAGCGAGCCGGGGATCGAACCGGTCGCTTACGACGACAAAAGTCGTTTTATACACGTGGTCGCATCAGCAGGTTTGACTGTTTTCACTTAAATCTCAGTGGCAAACAGTTTTGGGTCTTATTAGACGCCGGGTAACTAGGCATATAAATATGTCAGCAGGGTGTCTCGGCGTCTTATTAGGCCACACAATGTAGCTATTTTACTTTGGGGGAAGGCAGTGAGGGCTTTTAAATTAAAATCACATGAAACATTTTATTATTTATAAAATGGATAACATGTCAGCGTTACATGTATCGCTCGGTCGTTAACAGGAGTCCATATGAATAATCCATTTCTGCTTCAAACGCTTTACCAACATATTTGATATCTCGTTCCATACCAGTCTAATTAAAATAATTGAATCGCAATGACTCTTGTCCTACATGTAAGTAATAACCTGTATTAACACTATGTAATGTTTTTAATGTTAGGTGATCTCAATTGATGATATATTTAACATTTGACATATATGACATTTCATTGTTTCAACCACCAATACATGTACCAGTGACCACAATGGAAATAAGGGAAATAATTTTCTCTTTTTTGTGTTATCCTTGGTATTGGTGTGCCTATCATGAGTCTTATCATTTGTATACAAGATATGTTACTTTTTATTGATCCGTGTATACTTATTGTTGGTTGCCATGATACATGTATGCATACATGTATTGTAGCATGCACCTGAATAAACTCTATTTTTCTAACAGAATCAAGCTTCGTTATGGACAGAGTACCTATAAATAGAAAACGTGTTCTATGAAAACATTGTAGACCCTGATCAGAGGGTGATAAATGGGTCCTCAAATCAAGGTCGGCACTGTTTTTATCATAAAATTCAACCCTTTATAGTCAAAAATGGATTAGACTTAATTAGGACACTGAAATAGTCTATTAAATAGTTCAGGAATGAAAAGAGCTAAAGTTGTGTTATGAATTATGGATCGTTGATATCATACTTTGTTGATCGTGCTTCACTGAGGTACAGTGCTCCTTCCCAGCAATATACCTCTGAAAAACGACTCCCTCATTACAACAACCCGTGTCGCAGTTCCCTAAACACGACACTTTTGTCTAACGCTTTAACTGCTGCAATATCGTCTGCTTAAAAGTGTTGTCTGCTGATTATTCTCAGTTACATATAAGTGGACATTTTGACAAGTGACAAACAGTTTGAATTCAGATCAGACGCCGCGTTCCGCGGCGTCTGGTCTAGATTCAAGCTATTTGCAAATGTAGCCAAGTCTTAATTCCCCCTTCCTATAACGAATCCCTCCGAACAACATATATTATTCCAATTGGATGTCATTGTAGGGAGGGGCACTGTTTTGGCGTTTAATCTGGATCCAAACTATTGACAGGAATTAAAGATGTCATTATTGAGGCTGGAAATGTTGATATAATACAGTGCTCCTTCTCTTCATCACCAACTTGGAGACGCTTATTTGTACGTTGTTCGGATTTGCAACAGCTTGGATCTGATTTGGATTCCAACTATGTGTCACTCGTCATTATGCTTCTTTCTGTCAAAATGTCCACTAATATGTAACTTTGACAAAGAACAGCAGACGACAATTGTGAGCAGTCATTATTGCAGCAATGAAAAGGTTAGAAATGATTGTGAACAGCGGCAACCGTTGTTGTAAGAAGGGAATTGGTGTTGGGAGGGTCGTTATCGGGATGGAGTACTGTATGAGCAAACTAATTTCCAGAGCTTATTATGTCAAATTCCGGTTTCATAACCCAAGTACGATGTAGAAGACCATTCTTTCCAAAATACTTGTTTGTATAAATAGAGGATCTAACATGAGTGCTCATACATGTAATCTATCATTTTTAATAAACGAGTTGACCTAAAAAATTAATTTCAGTCAACGAGTTTATTAAAAATTATAAGTAATTAACTATATTTATCACATTTGGTTTCCCGTTACATGCAGCGCTTGTGGACGAACAAGTTGGGCGAATACCCCAACCCCCCCCCCCCCCCCAAAAAAAAAAAGAAAAACGATATTTCACTACATGTAGTGGAATACGATATTTATATAATGACTTTATGCCACTCCCAGGCCACAAGTTATGTACACAATTTGGAGCGGATCAAACAGGCTCCAATACTGTTTGTCATTCAAATTAAAACGAATAGCCAGAATTGTCAAAACCTTTCGCTTCCTACTTTGATTACTGTGCCTATGTGTAAACGCAAATGAAACGTTTGTGTTTAAACGGGAAAACATACGTCTTCTCCACTGTAAGCCTGAAGCCCTTGACATGTTATGAAGCTAAAATCGGCTTTTATGTCAAGTCCTAAAATTATAACTTCCCTATCCGGAAACATTTTTAATCATATGAGCAAAGCTCGGGGATGGTTTAATGTCGTTTTAACCCATTACTGTACTAAATACAGTGGCGAATACTTTATTCTTTCCCGTTTAAACGTTCTAAACCGCTCGTCTGGTACATTGTATTTGCACACAATATTGTGTTGTTCTTTATTTGAAGTACAGTGCTCACTCCCTACAACGGCCCTCCCAACAACAATCACCTCCTTACAACGACCCTTGTCGCAGTTCCCTTAACAGAACCATTATGTCAAACCTATTCACGGCTGCAATGCCGTCTGCTTAAAGTTGTCGTCTGCTGTTTGTCTCATTGTTACATAATGGACATTTTAACAGAAACAGCATAATGACGAGTGGCAAACAGCTTGAATCGAGATCAGACGCCGCGTTACGCGGCGTCGGATCTGGATTCAAGCTGTTTGCAAATGTAAGCCAATTTTCCTCCCTATAACGCGACCCTCCGAACAACGCACACATTCTGTGTCTCCCATTGGGTGTCGTGGTAGAGAGGGAGCGCTGTATGCGCAAAGCTCGAGGATGGTTTAATGTCGTTTTAACCCATACATGTTAGATCTATGTCTTATGTTTTCGTTTGAAGATTTTTAAAAAAAAAATTGCATTCTCAGAATTGATATATGTCATTTCTTTCCAATTAACTTCACCAGAGTGTCAAAATAAAAACTGGACCAGATGAGACACCCACTAAGAATAAAATAAATCCTCAACATTGGAACGTAAAAATACTACATACAGCGGAGAGGATGTTATTCTTTCTCGTAAACGCAAACAAAACGCAAACGCAATTATATAAAATGGAGAATAAGACAGGTTTATTAAATTGCTGAATAATTATACAACTTTCAACTTAACTTCTAGTATTTATTAAATTGTCAAATATAAAAAATTAAGTATTTACAATAAATATTTAAGAAATACTAAAATCATACCAGTATTTTATCGTGCACTAGAACACGGGTAAGAGTTGAGATGCGTAGTAATTTAATCACGAGGCCGTAGTGTTATTAATTTATTATTTCGATTCTAACACTTCAATTTAACCACAACTTGCACCGACGCAACGGCGCTACATTTCTTGGCGTGCGCATTTTCGAAGCCATATAACGTCAGTAACGTCACATTTCAGCCGTTACAGCGCGTGCGTGTTTTATTGTGAACACTGTTGCGTCTTGCTTTGTTAATATAGGGATGTGCGCGAGTTGTGTTAGAGTTCTTAGTAAACCTTTATACTCGGCCGTTAGTCGACCTATGATACACCTATATTACATTACTTCACATGTATTTACATAACATAACTCTTAACAAAATGAATGTAGTAAGTGCTAATCGTTATGATTGAAAGACCGGTGAAGATTTTCCAATTATATATAAGCTATTTTAAAAAAAATATCTTTAAAACTCTGACTTTTGTATATAATGCAACCACATAGACTAAGAATGAGTGACAAACAGTTTGGGGCCTAATCAAACACCGGATTACACGGTATCTGATCTGGCTCCAAACTGTTTGCATTGGAAATACAGTGGAGAATCTGTTATTCTTTCCCAATAAACGCGTTTACGCTAAAACTGTTATTTGCAGTGCAAACAGTTTGGAGCCAGATCAGACGCCGGGTAACCCGGCGTCTGATCAGGCTCTAAACTGTTTGCCACCAAGATAAACAAGAATTATCAGAATTGTCCAAAAGTTGCACTTTTCTACGTTTTAGTGTTTTGCGTTGGCGTTTCGTTTCGTTTAAACGGGAAAGAATAACAGATTCTCCACTGTAAGAAGACGTTGTTTTTTTTTCAAATATAGGCGTTTACGCGAAAACCATCATTTCCATTGAAAAACGTTTGGAGCCAGAAGAGACGCCAGGTAACCCGGCGTCTGAGCAGGCTCCAAACTATATGTAATTCAGATTGCACTGAAAGTAGAAATTGTCCAAAAAAAATGCCATTTTCAAAAGTTCATTGCAATGCGTTTGCGTTTCTCTTGCTTTTAGACGGGAAAGAAATACGTCTTTTCAACTGAATCATGTTTCTGATTTAGAAAATAGATTTCACTTAAAGCAGATTGAGAGTACAACAGGATAATGTGCATGTATAAGGTCCACCATTCTTATAGATATATACTTTTATAACCATAACGACATGGTTTCTCTAACAACAAGGGGCCTCCGTGGCCTATTTGTATAGTCACTGTGACTTACATCAATAAGTTCCTCACCGCTGTGAGTTCGATTCCCAGTAGGGTCGTTCGGATTTTTCATGTGGGGAAGCCTTCCAGCTGGCTTGCGGAAGGTCGGTGGTTCTACCCATTGCCGATTTGTGTCTGAAACAGTGCATAAAGGGCTTCTGGGGTTTTACTCCACATGTAATTAGCTGGACGTCGCGATATGACTGAAATACTGTTAAAGGCGACGTAAAATCATAAGAAATCAAATCAAATCTCTAACAACACAATACTCTATCTTTCTGCAATATTTAAACTGTTCACGGTAGTTTAGTATCAGTCGCAGAAACAAACCCTGATTAATTTCGCTAACAAATCTCATTATTTTTCTCCGGATTTAAACCACAATCTCATTTTCATTCTAACAAGATTGTTTTGTAGATGAGATATGTGTAAATACAATCACTCTTTAGCCTTGTGGCCATTAGCTTAGGAAACAGCGAGAGCATCGTTTACATGTATCTATTTATTGTAGGACAAAAGTGATGCCGAAAGCTCCTATAGGAGTTTTCTGTATCACTTTTGTCCTACAATAAATAAAGGTTTTCTCTTACAGATTGCATACTATCAATATTTCTAATTTCATATAAATACAAGCTTGTCTGTACCCTATTGATTTCAGGGATTATTTATCGGTTCCATTACAAGAATTATTATTCTTAACAAGCTGTAACCAGTGACGTGTGGATAAACATATACATATACAGTGGAGAATCTGTTATTCTTTCCCGTTTAAACGCAAACGTACGCAAACGCAATACACTAAAACGTAGAAAAGTGCAACTTTTGAACAATTATGATAATTCATGTTTATCTTGGTGGCAAACAGTTTAGAGCCTGATCAGACGCCGGGTTACCCGGCGTCTGATCTGGCTCCAAACTGTTTTGCAATAGAAATAATAGTTTTAGCGTAAACGCGTTTATTGGGAAAGAATAACGTTTTATCCACTGTACATATAAACAAACATAGTGGAATGAATGACGTTATTTCCCAATATACGCGTTTACAATATATCTTTAATTTCCATTGCAAACACTTTGGAGCCAGATCAGACGCCGAGTAAACCGGTTCAGGTTCCAAACTGTACGCCGTTCACGACAGATTAAAATAAACTTTTAAAATCGCAAAAAACTGTAATTTCCTACCTTTTTATATTGCGTTTCGTTTGCGTTTAAACGGGTAATAATAACGTCGTCTCCACAGTATAAACATGTAATAAGGGAAGGAACGATCCCCGACAAGCATTATCATTTCTGCCACATTATGTTGTCAAATCACTGGCGTAAATGCAGAGGCAAAACCTGAACATGTGCTATCGTCTTGTATAGAGGCTATGATCATTCCAATTAAAACAGTTTGAAGCCAGATCAACCGCCGTTTGTTACCGGCGTCTGATCAGGTTCCAACATATTTGTCAGTGTGAAACATTTAAATCTTGATATTTAGTTTTTAAAATGCCATTGTTTACCATTTCACTACGTTACATAATTTATTATGAGCTAAGTTCCGTACTTTAAAGAATAACGACGTCTTAACTGTGTGACGTTCTTTCCAAATACACACGTACATGTACATGAACGCATTCTACTGGCGCTAATTGATTTGATTTGTTATGATTTTACGTCGCTTTTAACAGTATTTCAGTCATATCGCGACGTCCAGCTAATTACAGGTTGAGGAAGACCCCAGAAGCCCTTTATGCACTGTTTCAGACACAAATCGGCAACTGGGTAGAACCACCGACCTTCCGCAAGCAATCTGGAAGGCTTCCCCACATGAAAAATCCGAACGACCCTACTGGGAATCGAACTCACAGCGGTGAGGAGCTTAGTGATGTAAGTCACAGTGACTATACCACTAGGCCACGGAGGCCCCCACTGGCGCTAATTGCAAACAGTATTAAGCTAGTTAGGACGCATCTAACTTCTCCTACACTATCAGAGGGATTTGCTCCAAACGTTCTCAGATGAACAACTTATATGGGAAGATGTTCACGTGGTTTGGAATTTGAGATGCGACCTGTTTGACAAAAGTTATGACCCTTTGAATATTTTCAACAAGTAGTATAGGGGTCCTTTGTAGTGCACACAAAGATGATTAATAGTATACAGTAGTATGTACAGTGTGTTAATATTCCTGTGGAGCTACATGCGACTCCTCCTCCACTATTGGACGGATTTGCTCCAAACTTTCACAAATAACAACTTATACAGGAAGATGTTCTTGGTGTTTTGTTTTAATTTGAGCTCAAACCTTTTATTACAAAAATTATGGCCGTTTGAAATTGTCCTTACATATACTATACAGTGCAGTTGATCAGGATACAAAATGTTGATACACATGTACATGTACAATGAATTGTAGCGACAGGTACAGTTCACATGTAACCAGTACATTGTACACGTGTCCTATGCAAACAATGTAGACCCTGTTCAGAGAGATCCTGTATTGTTGTCATTTTGCAATGTATATATTACATGTAGAAATCGACTCTAATATTCAAAATGGACTAGACTTAATTGGAAATTGGGAATTTCCATTACACTCTCGAGGATTGATTGAAATAGCTGTAATATGTTTCCCAGTTGCATATTTCTGCTGGGATAATAATTTACAATTAATAGAGGAATATAACTAACTACAAAATTACAAATGCATTATAATTAGGATATCGAGTCTTCTCTCTATAACTGGATTATTGAACATAACATAACAAAAACAGCGCTATGTTCTGTGCCTACATGCATTCGGATCTGAGTTGAACGTATTATGGAAAACAGACATAACCTCATGGGAATACTTGGAAATATGATCGATGCTGCAGAATGAGCCGATGCCAATAAAATGATTAATACGGTAAATTTGTTAACATCGTCAGAACTATCTCGCTACATAGACATTCTGAAAGACACATATTAACCCCCATGTACGGTGGGGAAGACGTTATTCTTTCCCAATAAACGTGTTGACGCTTAAATCTATTATTTCCATTGCAAACATTTTTGAGTCTGATCAGACGCCGGGTAACCCGGCGTCTGATCAGTCTCTAAACTGTTTGCCACTCAGAAAAAATTAAATGGTTAGAATGGTCAACAGGTTATAATTTTCTATGTTCTATTGCAATGCGTTTGCGTTTCGTTTAGGTTTTAAACAGGAAAGAAAACGACCTTCCACTGTATTAACCCTATGTCATGAAATTTGCAAACAACATTGATCCTCATGGGAAGCAGAGTCGTTCGGCATCTGATCAGGATAAAACCTGTATGATACCCTTACTGATATTTCTTTTGTCATCATACATGTACATCTGAGCCGTGTCATGACAAACCAGCCTTACTGCATTGCAACACAGGCTATGTATGAGAGTTTGGTCTACACAGCCAACTACCGTATATGATACACTATATATTAAATGTTTTAGATATATGTACGTGTGGGTGTCAAACAGTGTATATTTCTGACGCGTCGGCTGGCATTTGATTACGATTTTCAAGTAGATTCTATCATGACAGTGAACATGTTATTCCTATACTATATTTCGTCAACAAATTAGAAATCAGCAGACAACGTAGACTCTGAAGCGACGCCGATAGTCTACTGTATTAACAAACAAAAATGTATTTGAGTGTATATCTATAATGACAGCTTCCTACGAGCATATAGTGAGAGTTGGTTAAAATACAGGAAACTACAGAGGAGAAGACGGTATTCTATCCCGTTTAACAGCAATTAAAATGCAAACGCATCGCAATGAAATGCAAATAAATGACAACAGCATAGCAAATTTGTCTATTCATTTGAATGTGAGTGGCAAAAGGTTCGGTTACCCGACGTCTGATCTGACTCATAATTGTTTACAACGGAAATAATAGATTTAGCGTAAACGTGCTAATTGAGAAAGAAGAATGTGTCCTCCCTATGCTTGTAATAACGCATCTTCTACTGTAGCTCTATCAATTCAAAACGCCAGTTTTCTTTTTCAATTAGGTTTAATACTCTTGGCGAATTTCACTTGTCCTTGATTCCTGTAAAACATCTTGTTATTTGTATTTTCCTAGAAACTTTTCCAAGAAATCGTTTTGCGTTATTTTCCAATGAAGACATCTCTTTTTGTACAGCATTTCTTTTTCCTCCGTCAATGTTAATCGAAGTTCTAAGACAATGTGATAATGTTTCGTGTTTAAACCTCTGAAGTTTCTTAAATACCAAATGCAACCAAGTCTTGATAACAAGGTGGTGAATATGGATTTCGATTGAATTTGTTACGGTTGTATGTGGCTTTAACGGTAGTTCAGTCATATCGCGACGTTTAGATACATACAGCTGGAGGAAAACCCAAGAAGCACTGTTTCAGGCATAAATCGGGAACTGAGTAGAACCACCGACTATTCGTAAGCCAGCTGGAAGGTTTCCCTTCATGAACAATCCGAATTCCCAGGCCGGGATACGAACACATAGTGGCGAGGAGCTTACTGATGTAAGTCACAGTGACAATACCACTAGGCCACGGATGCCTCTGTCCAGCAAAGTGATGAAGACCTTATCCTTTCCAAATTATTTCCATTGCAAACAGTTTGGAGTCAGTTTGTTACCCGGTGCCTGATCAGGCTTAACAATGCTTGCAACTCATATGTATATAAAAGGTGAGAAATTTCAATACATTGTTCTTTTAAGCACCTTAGTTCAATGCGTTTGCGTTATAACGGAAAAGAATGTCAACTGTACACTGGAGAAAACATTACAGTGAGAATCTGTTATTCTTTCCCGTTTAAACGCAAACGTACGCAAACGCAAAGCACTAAAACGTAGAAAATAACAACTTTTTGACAATTCTGATAATTCTTGTTTATCTTGGTGGCAAACAGTTTGGAGCCTGATCAGACGCCGGGTTACCCGGCGTCTGATCTGGCTCCAAACTGTTTGCACTGCAAATAATAGTTTTAGTGTAAACGCGTTTATTGGGAAAGAATAACAGATTCTCCACTGTATTATTTCCAATAAACGCGTTTACATGTACGCTAAAACTTTTATTTCCATTGCAACCAGGTTGGGGCCAGATCAGAAGCCAGATTACCCGTCGTCTGACCATGCTCCAAACTGTTTGCCACTCAGATTAAGACAAATAATCAGAAATGTCAAAAAATGGTAAGTTTGTACATTTTAGTTTGTGTTTGCGTTTCGTTTGCGTTTAAACGGGAAAGAACATATTTGATATGCACACATGAAATTCTTCATTTGCGTTAAAACGGGAAAGAATGTCCACTGTAAAATGTCTACTCATCAGTTATAGGGATTTTACTGTTCTATAAACACGAATGCTGTGTCATTAGACAAAAGAGCGTCATCTATTGATTAACCTCTTGATAGTCTTCTGGTTCAAAGAAACAGTCAAAGATGAATATTTATCTTGCGGTAATCTTTAAGATATTTTGATTTGGTTTTTATTTGTTTTGATTTTACGTTGCTTTCAACAGTATTTCAGTCATATCACGACGTCCAGCTAATTATAGGTGGAGTAAGACCCCAGAAGTCCTTTATGCACAGTGTCATGCACAAAACACCACCGACCTTCCGCAAGCCAGCTGGATGATGTTATTCTTACATGTACAGTACTGAATCTTATTAAATTAACTTTTTTTTTGCGATTCGCTTGCAATTCGATGGCAATTCGATGGCGATTCGCTTGCGATTTCAAAATACTAATTTACCCTCGGATAAGTTTTCTTGAGTGGTGTATCTCACAAATGTTCGCAAATATGCCTTCGTTAATTTTTTCGATTCCATTTTCGTCATAAACGCTTCTGAAAATTCGCGTTAAAGTATTTAAACGTAGGATTTAGAATCGCTTGCGATTATCAATTTAATTTAATAAGGTTCAGTACTGTACATGTACCCAATAAACACGTTAACGCTCAATTATTATTGTCAATGTAAACAGTTTGGAGCCAGATCAGACGCCGGGTAACCACTCGTATAAAAATGAATAGTCAGAGTTATCAAAAATTGTTATTTTGTACATTTTAGTGCATTGCGTTTGCGTTTCGTTTGCGTTTAAACGGGAAAGAATAACGTCTCCTCCACTGTATTGAAATCTTACAGAAGTTTAGTTCAATGCGTTTGCGTTAAAACGGGAAAGAAAGTCAACTGTATAGTGTCTACTCATCAGTTATAGGGATTTTACCGTTCTATACACACGATTGCTGTGTCATTAGACAAAAGAGCGTCATCTATTGATCACTAACTCGGACAAATCCAATTATGTCCTCGCCCTCGTTAGATGTTGTATCGGCCGTGCATCAACAAGAACATCAACAAGGACATTACCAACAATACATAACATATCATCATCATTAACCTCTTGCTAGTCTCCTGGTTCAAAGAACATTCAAAGGTGAATGTTTATCTTGCGGTAATCTTTAAGATTTCAATACAGTAGAAAAGACGTTATTCTTTTCCGTTTATACGTACAGTGGAGAATCTGTTATTCTTTCCCGTTTAAACGCAAACGTACGCAAACGCAAAGCACTAAAACGTAGAAAAGAACAACTTTTAGACAATTCTGATAATTCATGTTTATCTTGGTGGCAAACAGTTTGGAGCCTGATCAGACGCCGGGTTACCCGGCGTCTGATCTGGCTCCAAACTGTTTGTATTGTAAATAATAGTTTTAGCGTAAACGAGTTTATTGGGAAAGAATAACAGATTCTCCACTGTAAACGGAACGCAGACGCAGTGCAATAAAATGTAGAATAAGACAACTTTTCGACAATTCTCACATCGGAGAAGACGTTATTCTTTAACGTTTACGCTAAAACAATTATTGTCATTGCATACAGTTTGGAGCCAGGCTCCAAACTGTTTTCCATCCAGATTAATATGACTAGTCAAAATTGTCGAAAAGTTTTCAAGGGTTCAATTTACAGTGAAAAAGACGTTTTTCTTTTCCGTGTAAACGCAAACGAAACGAAAACGAAGTGCAATAAAATACAGAAAGTTACAATTTTTCGACAATTCATACATGTACTAGTCATGTTAATCCGATTGGCAAACAGTTTGGCTCCAAACAGTTGCAATGGAAAAAGTATTTCAACTTTTCAAAAAAATATTTGATACGCACACATGAAATTTTTCCAGGTAAAATGTACGATTTTAGTATGCTTGTTTGGGAAAGAATAACGTCTTCTCCACAGTAATATTAAATTATTTACTCCTTTTCTGTAGTAATTAAACCGTTAGAGTGCTCCCTCTCTACAACAAAACCCAGTGGGAGACAAAGACTGTGTGTGTTGTTTGGGGGGAGTTGTTATAAGGAGGGAAAACCAATAATCTTAGAGTACATTTGCAAACAGTTTCTTTAGTTTGAAATGTTGGTCCGCAGTTTTGTTTTGTGTGAAAAATAATCTTGTGTGACAAACTTTTTGGATTCAATTCAGATACAAAGTATCTCGGTTTATCATTTATTTTCGAGAATGTGTAAATACAGTGGAGAATCTGTTATTCTTTCCCGTTTAAACGCAAACGTACGCAAACGCAAAGCAATAAAACGTAGAAAAGAACAACTTTTAGACAACTCTGATAATTCATGTTTATCTTGGTGGCAAACAGTTTGGAGCCTGATCAGACGCCGGGTTACCCGGCGTCTGATCTGGCTCCAAACTGTTTGTATTGTAAATAATAGTTTTAGCGTAAAGGCGTTTATTGGGAAAGAATAACAGATTCTCCACTGTATGCCTAGCCGTTTTCGCTGCTGCAATATCGACTGCTTAAATTGTCGTCTGATCTGGATGCAAACTGTTTGCAAATGCAAATGAAAAACACAAACAATATTTTTCTCCAAGTTGATGTTGTTTTTTTCCGTCGAAACAAAATTAAAAGAAAACGCAATGCTATTGGCAAAAATGCTTTCAATAGACAATACATTGGAAAATATCTAAAGTAGTTTTGTACTGCACACAGTTTTGAGCCAGATCAAGGCCGAGTACCTAGGATTCTACCACAGTGATTTTCAAAATTTTATAACACTGCGTGCTCTTTTTATTTTGTTGTTTCAAATTAAGTTTATTTGTGACTATTTAGAGTTGTTTTCTGGCATTTATTACAAAATGACAAACAGTGTAGACCTTGAAACTATAAAATAATCAATTAAACATTCTAGAGGTAAATGGGTTTTGGAAACAGATTCTTAAATATTCGGCTTCTTAGAGAGTATAACAATATTGATTCTATTTCACGGTAATTTGGCATATATAACGTCAGAATCACCAGGGGCCTGTTTTACTAAACTACTTACGCAAAAATGTTGCGTAAGTCAAATTTTTAAATTTTAATTTATGTTTTTTATTATCACTTGCTACATGTACAAACAGCAAATAGCCAGATCAGAGGACGCGCTTTTAACGCGTCCTCTGATCTGGCTATTTGCTGTTTGCCAACGTTTATGATCGAAAAATAAAAGTATTTAACGATTTTGACTTACGCAAAGTTTTTGAGAAAGTAGTTTAGTAAAACGGGCTCCGGATAATTCAATTGTATGTCATAAAATATCCGTAAATTCTTCGATGGTTTAAAATTCACAGCCCGTGATTCAATTATAGTAGGAACACTTCTAGTGACAAATCTTACACCACTTATGTGCCTCTAGCTGCTATCTATCTTAATACGACCTGTCTCATTGAGCTTATTGTCTCATCTAAAATCGTCTTGTTTGTCCTTTAAAATGATCCATTTCTATCACAAGCTTTCAAGGACTGCATTATCCGTAAAGTCGCGCAGTAAACAACCATTTAATAGAACAACACAGATACATGTATACCCAAAGACACATTGTCGCTTAATACAGGACAACATAGATACATGTATAGAAAGGTCGTGGATGAGCTATCAGTATTAAATATGTTCTGCATATGAAGCTGGTGTTAGTTTTAAAACATGCCCGCACATCTCTTAATGAGCGCTAAACACTGATGTCTGTACTGAGAGTTACAGTGGAGAATCTGTTATTCTTTCCCAATAAACGCGTTTACGCTAAAACTATTATTTACAATACAAACATTTTGGAGCCAGATCAGACGCCGGGTAACCCGGCGTCTGATCAGGCTCCAAACTGTTTGTCACCAAGATAAACATGAATTATCAGAATTGTCTAAAAGTTGTTCTTTTCTACGTTTTATTGCTTTGCGTTTGCGTACGTTTGCGTTTAAACGGGAAAGAATAACAGATTCTCCACTGTAGACCCGCATTTAGATTTACCAGGAAGCTTGTCGTCTCATCCAGCTATTTAACACTTTCACTGCAAAAGTTTTCGTGAGATGTTTACCCCTTCACCGTTTCATTGTCGTCTGCTTCAATTTTGTTGTCTACAATGTCGTTTCGAAGTTAAACAAAATAAACCAGTATGACTGAAGAAATTATACAACTAGTGTCAAACAATTTTGATCCTGAACAGACGCCGCGTTACGCGGCGTCTGATCAGGATCCAAATTGTTTGCAAACGCGCTTTTAATCGTCATTGAGAGTGAAAGGGTTAACGCTTTTACTGCCATAGACAACAAAAAGCCACTTAAGCAAACAGTTTGGGACCTGATCAGGGCCCAAACTGTTTGGCGCTTGTACCAATACATGTAGTACATGTTATTAAAAGAACGTTTATGAAATGAATTATGCGTACACTTGAAGACAAACAATATTTGCAGATGAATATTTTGACTGCGAAAGCATGGAAAGGGTTAAACGAGACAAATTTGGCGTAGGAATGGTAACTGCACGAAGTGAACCGCGTAAAATTACATTGGAGAAGACGTTATTCTTTCCCGTTTAAACGCAGAAGCAACGCAAACGCAATAAAAATGTTGACAATTCTGACTGTATATTCTAATCTGCATGGCAAACAGTTTGGAGTCTGATCAGACGCCGGGTTTTCAGCTTCAATGTGATTATTGGTAAAGAATAAAGTTTTCTCTTCTGATACAAAGCAAACAGATAACAATGGAAATGGGGGGCATTTTTCGCCGTTACAGCGGCGTTTGATCTTGCTCAAAACATTTTGCAATGGAAACAATTATTTCAGCCTACAGTGGAGAATCTGTTATTCTTTCCCAATAAACGCGTTTACGCTAAAACTATTATTTACAGTACAAACAGTTTGGAGCCAGATCAGACGCCGGGTAACCCGGCGTCTGATCAGGCTCCAAACTGTTTGCCACCAAGATAAACATGAATTATCAGAATTGTCTAAAAGTTGTTCTTTTCTACGTTTTATTGCTTTGCGTTTGCGTACGTTTGCGTTTAAACGGGAAAGAATAACAGATTCTCCACTGTATCCTCCTCAATGTATTCAATGACAGCAAATCAGCAACAGTCAAGAGTTTAGAAAAGAAATCGACGGCCGTCGTTGGCCATCAATTGCGAGTTGCCTACCTGGGCCCGTGCTTATAAACATTTCCTGAGTACGATCTCATGCTCACGGGTGAGTTTTGTGCTCAACGCTGAGCACGACTCAGAAATCGGTGCTTATAAAGAAATCTGAGTATGAGATTGTGCTCAAGTGAGAACGAAACTCATTCTCGCTTGAGTATGGTGTTGGACAGACTCAACGTGTGAGTTCCATGCTCAGTGCATGAACTTTCGCTCCATAAAATGGCCGCTGCACGCACCTGTAATTTGCGAAGGGCTGAAAGAGAGACGATTATTCGGAGAATACCGTGGCTTTTCAAAGACAGGACCAACCCACTTGAAGAGCTGGATGAGGCTGATATTTTTTAAAGATTCAGGCTACATCCGGCAACCGTGTACATCATTTTGGGCCAGCTAGAGTTGGCGACCCTAAGGAATATGCCACTCCCACCAGTATTGACACTTTTGTTTGGGCTGAGATATCTGGCGACAGTGGCAATTCAGATGCCGATGGTGGATTCTGAAAACCTAAGTAGGCCGACAGCTGGAAAGTACATACGAACGATGATATCGGCAATAAGCAAGACAGCCAGGTGATTCGTAAAAATCCCGTCAGGACTCGGATGATGCTGTCCAAGCGAATCAAGATTTAAATTTTCGTAATGCCGATAAGTAATTTCTAAATATAGGTCGCATTTCGGAAACTCCATGGTCTTTACCCAATGGAGACGGCATTTATTTTAAAAACGATTTTGATTGGTTGCTAGGTAAACGATCGATACATTACCTCATAAATACACATGATAATGATTGGGGTCCTTTGAGGGGTACTTTACAGATCCTGCTTCATATATAAATTGCTAGTAGAAATCGAATTGTAGTCTACCAACATTTTGACCGTTTTTGACCCCTCATGGCATGTCGTGTAGACGGGTTACATCCACCTGATTTGTGTTCAGTGAACATATCTTAGAAATTCTAGGGGGGATGTAAATTCGAAAAGTTCAAATTAAGGTCAGAAATGAGGTCAAAGGTCAACGAGTGCAGATTTTTGTATACAATAATATATACCTAACTTTATTTACATTTCAAATATATCAAATGAACTATTATTGGTTACAATTACTTCACAAATGTCTGGAATTGCTAAATATTATCAAAAAAGTAAAATATTACAATCAATGTCCTTTTTATAGGGGCAATAACTCTGATTTTCCTCTTTCTTTTTTATATTTTTATAGTAATTATTTCGTTATTTATATATGTGTTCTTATAACATCAAACTATTTTTATGTTTCTTTACACCTTTGACATAAAGCAACAATTCCGTATGCAAATGAAAGCAAATATTACAGTCAATGCCCTTTTTCACGGGCAAAAACTCTGATTTTCTCTTTCCATTTTATTTTTATGGGAATTTGTATTCGTTATTTTTTGGGCTGTTTTCTTATAACATCAAACTTTTTTATGTTTCTTTACACCTTTGACATAAATCAACGATTCAATATGCAAATAAAAGTAAATAAAACAGTCAATGCTCTATTCCAGGGGCAATAACTCTGTTTTTTCTAGTCCAGATTTAATTTTTAATGGGAATTTGTTTTCGTTATTTCTTTACTGTTTTCTCATAATGTTTTTTATGTTTGTTTACACTTTTGACATAAAGGAGCAGTTCAATATGCAAAAAAAATTAATATTACTGTCAGTGCTCTTTTCCAGGGGCAATAACTCTGGTTTTTCAATTCCTATTTTATATTTAATGATAATTGTTCGCATTATTTTTGACTGTTTTCTTATAATATCGAATTTTTTGGGGTTTACTTAGTACAATTTTAATAAAAGCAGCAGTTTTATAATCAAATCAAACGTTATCTTACAGTCAATGTTATTTCTTGTAGCAATAACTCCGGTTTTTCTCTTTCTTTTTTATGTTTTTTGTTTGTTTGTTATTTATTGTCTGTTTTTGTTTGTTTTTTTAAATCGAACTACTTTTATGGACATGTATACATATCTACACCATTGACATGAAGCAGCAATGAAGCAGCAATTCACTATGAAAGTTCATCACTGAAATATGCGTTTTAGGGTATAAACACGGACTACCCCGTTATATAAAATCAGCCAAAAGATTGGATTGTGTGCGATGCCAAATGAGTTTCTCTTAAATTCACTTTGGGGAAATTATCATTGTATCAAGTATTACTTTCTTAGAAACACTAGATTGACATGAACATACAATATGGATGACTATGTTAGGTTCGAATTGCTATAAAATGGTCATCGTTGGTTTTGTGACAAATCCAAGGCTTATCACTATGTATCTGGCTAAAACATGGTGTATTTACAATTTTGTGACGGGAAGTTGTGCTTTATAGTCTGTATATGTGTTATTTTAACACATACCAAATGAAGTAGATGTAAATATTCAGTATAATTATTCACATACTTTAACGTACAGTTTTACAAATGAACATTTAAAATATCAATATCGTTTAAGAGATATTTGAACGAAGAAGAACAATCACAAACCATTCACTCGTGGTATCCTTTGACAAAGCTTTCGAAGAACTTTACAGAACTTTCATCGCCAATTCGATGTACTTAGACATGCATAATGCTTCGTTATGAAACAATCCGATCACCAATCTACATACATTCAGTTTACAATGACGCGTCTAGCAAAAGTGAGTATGCGGGGATTCTAATACAGACGCATGCTACCAATCAATCTGAGTTACACAGTTTGTTGCCTCACAACCACATTCATACATGCTTACTTGTTGGCTTTTATATCAAGCACATCTTGCCGAGCTGCACTTTGTATTGCAATAGCAAGATGCAAGTTGCATGTATGCCATTGGGATAGAGGGGTTTCTAGCAAATTGGGGGTGATACATATTTATAGTGGGGTCCAATGCTGTCTTGACTTTCATGAGTTGCCTATACCGGCATGTGTCTATATATCAGTTAAGGTATGGAAACCTATGATGTTTTGTCGACCTTGAGTGCCTCATATATTTTGTTAACAAGAAAGCATCCCATTTGCTTTGTTGTACCGGATAACATCCATGTTACCACGTCATTTCCTACCAAGCATCACCAGTCCCTGTGACACTGCACATTACAATCAGACGATCAACCACGCTTGCAACAGCATCCTTAGCATGGAATATCATTCTAGTGTCAGCATATTCATGATCGGCCGGCAACTTATCAGCATGGCAGCTATTTGACTTTGCATTTATAACGCCTACGAATGTTTCCCATGCTACGACAAGCAACCCTTCTGGTAATAATGTGTCACTCAGGTGATAAAAACTCGACAATGTATTTCTACTTTTCGTCGAGCACAAGTTTTGGCTCTCTGACATGCGGTAGTGGGTCATTTGGACCTGTGTTTTTTTCCAGTGGCAGCTTTGATAGACATGTTTCCAAGGTATAAAAAATGTGACATCAATGCGAGTAGGTGTGCCTGTGAAATGGGAATATACCGACTGAACAAATTCTTAGGCATACTCTCCGAATGTCTGAAATCCTTTAGTTCTGTCTCGAGCTTGAATAAGAGCATGGCCATATACATGTATTATAATACATGTACATTTCTGAGAGTCAGGTATCTGTTGTGCGATTTCAATTCACTGATCTATTGTCAGACTATCCAGAATTCGGGACTGAACTATCTGGTTCATTACTTCATTTGATTTTACCGATGCTAGTGGAGCTCAGGACATAGGATACGTTATTCGATTTTTCACTTGTCGAAATGCAAAATACATCTAACAAACCGACCAAAGCAGCAAGGGCTTAGAGCTACCTTTGCTAATAGATCTTGGTATACAGAAATAGTTGGTTTCATTTGGACAACAATCAAACATGAGCTGGTTTCCCGCAATAAAGTTAATATATTTGTCAATTGACCTTGTGAGATCTAAACATACACAATCAACGCATTATATTATTTCGTGTTCTGTTAATTCGTATATGGTTTTCATATGGAAAGAGAAATGGCTGCATGGACCACATCAAATGCATTTCATGGAAAATATGATACATTTACAAAATCCATTGTATATTTACTATTAGTTAAAATGTAGAAACAGTAAAGTCTTCAAAACATTGCGATTGCTATGTATGACAAGCCATGAGATAAGTTGTATTTAATCCAATTATTGTGTTGGAATGGGCGTGTTTGCCTGATGGTGGCAAAAAAACCCTTACTGCGCAATTCCTAAAAGCCAAGCAGCTTTGTTTAAACACATGAAAGTATTTGCATACCAAATAGCTTGTGTTTTGCGGCATTACGCAAAATAATGGAAGTGTCCAGTAGAGTGTGAATGAAGGAACATCGCTGATACATTAGACTAGGCTGCTATTTATTGGATATACATATACATATAGTTGCGAAGATTAAGCATATGCGCTAAAGAAAATTGATTGCAGTGACAGATGCATGTATTGTCGATGTTGCCGTTTTGGTTCAGATTAGTGAATTTGTGAATATGACAATGAACATATATACACACATCATTAGCAATAATACAACAACAGACAACACATATACTATTTGCTATACATTAGAATGTACTACTTTACTATTCATAAACCATATATATATATATATATTTGCCAAAAAAAGTCATTAAACAAGTTTTTATTACATATACAATTACAAAATTAGTGATGTTAAACACTACCTTTGACTCAGATAGTTTGACTTATTGTCATGTATGAGAAAATATAAGAAACGAAATTAATCATAAGTGCAAAAAGTAACGGTCATCTTAAAGCAAATAACACAGTAACATTATGTCGGTGTTGGTGATTATTCAATAAAAAAACTTTCAAATCGGCCTGAAGTTGAATGAATAAGCGTTCTAGTACATTATAACACTTATTTTGACACCAAAATGCACGAAAGTTTATCATATATGTCAAATTTAAGAAATGAATAAGCTTAATCCAATATAAAATAGCGGCCATTTTGAAAACGAGCACATTTCTTTGTCAAACATTGGTCATTTTTGCATAAAAGTAAGCTTCAAATCAATTTAAGATTATCTGGAGTAGCTTCCTAATGCTTAAAAACAATTATTTCAACACAAAAAGTATAAAATTTGGTCATACATGACAAATGTTAGAAGAGAAATGGTATATGAAAACCGAAAATGGCGGCCATTTTGAATTTATACGGTGCAAAAGGGCTTTTTGTTGAAAGAAGGGCCATACCAGTATATTACGTAAACCTACTTTGATGATTGTACAATCAAGTGTATGATTTTTTCACTAATGTGCCCAGGTATTATAGCAGAAATGAACAGAATAAGAGATTTACTGGCTTATTTTAAGAGTTATCGCCCTTGTTTGTGACTAATAATTGTTTTTTCTGTCACGAAGATTCTATTTCTAGATTGTTCGACCAATTATACATTCAATAAATTAAAGAATTTTAGGTTATCTATGAGTGATTGCAAATAACATAAAAATTAAAGTATCATATCTCTAAAATCTGCACCCAATGACCTTTGACCTATTTCTGACCTTAATACGCGCCTAAGTACTTTACATCCCCCCTAGAATTGTCCGTATGCATATGCTGAACATAAATCAAGTGGATGTTGCCCGTCTACACGACATGCCATGAGACCCATTTTCCAGAGCCTTATTTTAGATCCGTAGGCAGACTATTGACAGGTTTGGTTTTTTTTGAGATGATAAATACAAAATATAAAAATTATAACTGTTTTTACCGATCTGAAGGTAGACTACATATTTATTTAACTCTTTACCCCATAGCACAGGTACTTGACACTTTTTGAAAAACAATTTTTTTTTTTTACTCTATTGAAGATATATATAGTCTCTAGATCTATTTATACGGTAGAATCTAGATCTAATAGAATCCTATATATATATTTTTAATATGTGTCAAGAATATGTGAAGTTGTCCTACTAGCTGAAGATACTAGCTAGGTGACCACTAATTTAAAGTTGGAGCAGGCTAAAAATAAAACCTGGGATGTGCCAATTAGGTCTAATATGCAAGATATAATTTAAAATTAATATTGATCTAGATCTATAGCCTAACTGTTTTTTATCCGATCTGAAGATACAGATTTATTTAACCCTTTACACCATAGCACTTGATATGTGTCAATAACTAATTGGTGTTTTTTTTATCCATCTGAAGGTACATATCTATTTAACCCATTACCCCATAGCCAGTTTCTAGTACTGAAGATAGTTTACCATTTAAAGTAGACTGAAAGTAAATGAGAATGTGGCTTGATTATAAAAGATATAAAATTATAACTTTTTTCCCCAATCTGAATGTATAAATTTATTCAAACCATTGCCCCATGCCGTAACCTGCATGTTTCTTGAAAATAGGTGACTACTTAAAGTAAATCGAAAGTAATGCAGAAAGTGCCTTAAGGCACATTCTGCTTTACTTTCAACCTAGCTACTTTAAGATAAAGTATTTGTTATCATGATAATATATATTATCTATTTGTATCTGTGTAAAGTGAAACTAGATCTAGATTTAATTTTGTAGATGAATGAATTAAAAGGTATAAAAAGGATATTTATATAAAACAGGTTACTTCATGGCTTAAATAGCTAGATTTTCTGTCCATCTCTACAGCTCTCTCTAGTTATGTGTGTATTTAATTTTAATTGAGAGATTTCCTATTGTTCCGGGCTGCATTTCTGGAACCTTCATCAGGTGTTTGTTTAAAGCAGACTGAAAGAAAAGCAGATTTAGTTCCTTTAGGATATTTCTGCTTTACTCTCAGACTGATTTCAGTGTTCATCTGTAAGAAATGTAAAGATATCTATTTGATGAAGAAGTAAATGTGATAAAAGGCACTTGTGTGGTGGAAAGGGTTAGACATTAACAAAAGACACTTTTCCAGTTATTTTTAATGTTACAAACAGATTATAATTTCTTAAATCTACAGTCAAATCTTTATTAACCAATTTATCCCATAGCTTGTTTCCAGTTTTGAAGACAGATTACCACTTTAGCAGAATGAAAGTAAAGCAGAATGCACGTTAACATAAGAATTCAATCAACTTTACCTTCAACCCGCTTTAAAGCGACTCACAACCAGATGGTGTATTTGCAAAAATAAAAGAAAATACTCAAATAAGACCAAATGTATAGCATTATCGTGCACATGGTATTAGAAAAATATGACGAGTCTAAAAACATCCTTAGGAAAAGCCGTCATATCTTCATTTTTTTATATTTTCCATTGCTTTATCCGTTGCGTCGAAAGAGGCAACAGAAATTGATCATGGGCTAAGACATAGACCCGGGCTGAATTATGTAATCCATCACTTCACACGTTAAATTGATCTCTGAGATATAAATAGGCCGGTGGTCGAGTGGGCTAAGGGGGTGACTTATTTTGCTTTTTCTGTCCCCCCAATTCTTGCAACCAGATATAGCATTACAAATAAAAATTTGTAAATATGTGACAAACGCTTATATAAACGGGTAAGAATTAGTTTAGGATAAGAAATTCTGTTTAAAAAAAATGCAATTCAATAAAAAAAATATTGAGCTTTGGTGGGAATCAAACCCGGTGTAGCAGTCAATTCTTTCCCCCCTCAAAAGTTTCCCCGGGGAAAGAATTGGCTAGCCAAAACCTTCCCCGGGGAAAGAATTGGCTAGCCAATTTCTTCCCCCGGGGAAAGAATTGGCTAGCCAATTCTTTCCCCCCCTAGTCAAAAACTTCCCCCCCTATAATTTCAAAAGTGGGATACTTTTAGCTAGCCAATTCTTTCCCCCCCTTAGTTGAAACTTTCCCCGGGGAAAGAATTGGCTAGCCAATTCTTTCCCCCCCTATAATTTCGCACTGTAGGATTTCTTTCTCACTATCTGGCGGAATTGTATGGTTTGACTATCTTGGAGGGGGGAAAGTTTTGGCTAGCCAATTCTTTCCCCCCTTTCTGACAGTGTGCGAAATTATATGCTTTGACTATCTCGGAGGGGGGAAAGTTTTGGCTAGCCAATTCTTTCCCCCCCTATCTGTCAGTCTGCTGAATTGCATCATTTGACTATCTTGGAGGGGGGAAATGTTTGGCTAGCCAATTCTTTCCCCCCTCTCATTCCGTCTGTGGAATTGTATACTTTGACTATCTTGGAGGGGGGAAAGTTTTGGCTAGCCAATTCTTTCCCCCCTATCTGACAGTCTGTGGAATTGTATACTTTGACTATCTCTGTGGGGGGAAAGTTTTGGCTAGCCAATTCTTTCCCCCCTATCTGTCAGTCTGCGGAATTGCATCATTTGACTATCTTGGAGGGGGGAAAGTTTTGGCTAGCCAATTCTTTCGCCCCTCTCTTTCAGTCTGTGGAATTGTATACTTTGACTATCTTGGAGGGGGTAAAGTTTTGGCTAGCCAATTCTTTCCCCCCTATCTGACAGTCTGTGGAATTGTATACTTTGACTATGTTGGTGGGGGGAAAGTTTTGGCTAGCCAATTCTTTCCCCCCTATCTGTCAGTCTGTGGAATTGTATACTTTGACTATCTCGGTGGGGGGAAAGTTTTGGCTAGCCAATTCTTTCCCCCCTATCTGTCAGTCTGCGGAATTGCATCATTTGACTATCTTGGAGGGGGGAAAGTTTTGGCTAACCAATTCTTTCCCCCCTCTCTTTCAGTCTGTGGAATTGTATACTTTGACTATCTTGGAGGGGGGAAAGTTTTGGCTAGCCAATTCTTTCCCCCCTATCTGACAGTGTGCGAAATTGTATGCTTTGAATATCTCGGAGGGGGGAAAGTTTTGGCTAGCCAATTCTTTCCCACCTATCTGCCAGTCTGCAGAATTGCAACATTTGACTATCTTGGAGGGGGGAAAGTTTTGGCTAGCCAATTCTTTCCCCCCTATCTGACAGTCTGTGGAATTGCATCATTTGACTATCCAAAACTTTCCCCCCTCCAAGATAGTCAAAGCATACAATCTGCACACTGTCAGATAGGGGGGAAAGAATTGGCTAGCCAAAACTTTCCCCCCTCCAAGATAGTCAAAGTATACAATTCCACAGACTGAAAGAGAGGGGGGAAAGAATTGGTTAGCCAAAACTTTCCCCCCACCGAGATAGTCAAAGTATACAATTCCACAGACTGACAGATAGGGGGGAAAGAATTGGCTCCGAGATAGTCAAAGCATACAATCTGCACACTGTCAGATAGGGGGGAAAGAATTGGCTAGCCAAAACTTTCCCCCCTCCGAGATAGTCAAAGCATACAATCTGCACACTGTAAGATAGGGGGGAATACAATTCTACAGACTGTAAGATATGGGAGGGGGGGAAGAATTGGCTAGCCAAAACTTTCCCCCCTCCAAGATAATGAAAGGATGCAATTCCGCAGACTGACAGATAGGGGGGAAAGAATTGGCTAGCCAAAACTTTCCCCCCTCCGAGATATTCAAAGCATACAATCTGCACACTGTCAGATAAGGGGGAAAGAATTGGCTAGCCAAAACTTTCCCCCCTCCGAGATAGTCAAAGCATACAATCTGCACACGGTCAGACAGGGGGGAAAGAATTGGCTAGCCAAAACTTTCCCCCCTCCAAGATAGTCAAAGCATACAATCTGCACACTGTCAGATAGGGGGGAAAGAATTGGCTAGCCAAAACTTTCCCCCCCACTGAATTGCGAAAATATAGCGAGGGGGGGAAAGAATTGGCTAGCCAAAACTTTCCCCCCTCCGAGAAAGGGGGGTCAGTTTCAATTAGGGGGGAAAGAATTGGCTAGCTAAAAGTATTCTCAATTATGAGTTTTTAGGGGGGAAAGAATTGGCTAGCCAATTCTTTCCCCGGGGAAACTTTTGACTAGGGGGGGAAAGAATTGGCTAGCCAATTCTTTCCCCGGGGAAGGTTTTGGCTAGCCAATTCTTTCCCCGGGGAAACTTTTAGCAGGGGGGAAAGAATTGGCTGTTACACCGGGACCTGGCATGGGCGGACATAAGTCAAAATGAGGAAACCACATGACCCACTGGGCCACGGAACTATTCATATATCTGGGATCGATTTAACGTATTTCAGTGTGAAGTGATGGAGAGTACATACAAGTACATAATTCGGCTCGGGTTTATGTCTTAGCCCGTGATCAATTTCTATAGGGTCTATCGACGCTATGGAAAATATCTAAAAAACTAAGATTTGAAGACATATCTAGAGGGTGTTTTTAGACTGGTCATATTTTTCCAATGCCAGATACACGCATAGTTTTGACTGTATAAACTGGTACCATTTTCTGCAGAGGAGGAATAAAATAAATGTGTTAAAATGCATATCTATGGAGTAAAGGATTAAGTTGCTAGGACTTGTTTTTATATTTGGTGATAAATAAATTAAAGTTTAAACTTTAACACTTTCCCCCATAGAAGCGCCTTTTTACATCTTCAATTTATTCCTCCAATAAAGACAATAGTTACAATTTATACAGTTATGATCTTTTATTATAAGAAATATTTTCTATATGCTAGCAGATGGTAGCTTAAAGCAGGTTGAAAGTAAAGTAGAATGTGCCTCAAGACACATTCTGCTTTACTTTCAACCTGCTTTAAGTGGTCATACATCTAAAATGTTAAAACAGGCTATGGGGTGATGGGTTAAGAGTCACACAATGGAAACATAGCTTTCTTATTGTGCTTGTATTTCATGGATACATGCTGGATCATCCATCTCTGGCTCTGGTGTATCAAAGTATGGATACACGATAATGCTACCCTTTTGTTTATACATATTTGATTTTTTGTGTGTTTTTTTTGCAAATGCACCATAGCCTTTTTCCATATTTTAGGTCAGCCCGGTCACCATGACCACTTAAACCCTTTGCCAGATGATTGCTTCCTCATTGCATTTTGCATAATGTTTGGATCCAGAGCAGATGCAGCATAACACGGCATGTGATTTGGATCCAAACTGTTTGACACTTAAGTTTTTTTACTTGAAAAATATATAAAATAACTAAATTTGACAAATTATGCAGATGGCTACTTCAAAGTAGACAATAAACAGTCAAACTTGTATTTACTGACTGCTGACTGAAATATTACAGAAAGTCTTCTATATTTTTGTATTACAGAAAGCCCATTTAGGAGCCTTTGGCATTTCTTTTCATCCTGCATTAAGCAATCACTTGAATTTAAGAATTAACTGTATAAAACTCTTCTTTTGATTGGTTGATCAACACAAGATTGACTGTATATGCAGCTTTTAAGTCAGGTGGCATTTAACCCTTCAATGCTTCAACAAGAGTACATTTGGTTATTTGCAATCAGTTCAGATCTAATCAGACACTGTATATCACAGTGATTGATCAAGATCTGAACTGTTTGACAATCCATAAAAGTACCATGCTTCTCTTTCTGCTCCCTTTCCAATCTGTCTCTCAAAAGTATTAAATCCCATTTGTTGCTGGTTAATACACATTTACAGTTTCTGTCATATATTATTTAAATGTATTCTCACACTTTATCTCACTTTTCAGTTTTTCCATTTCTAACTTCTAAGTTAGTTTTCTCTCTTTCTAAAATTATTCTTTCACTTATCTTCTGCTTCTGCTTCTATACGGTGTGGGACCAGTTACTGCGTATACACCGGGTGGTGGTGTGCTACTTAAGGAATAATAATCAAAATATTTAACAGGAAGGGCTGCCTTGAAACCCTCTATTGTCTTTGCTCTCACTTTCCAGTTTTGTAAGCTAGTAGGTTTCCATTTCCTGCTCCTGTGCCTTTCTCAATTGCCGGCCACTGCTATCTGAATAAAGACAGAAAGAGATACAGTAAAGCTCTTCTATTATGACCACTTAAATGAAGGCTAAATATAAAGTACCTCAGAATAAACCACACATCACTAATAAATGTGGTAATTCGCAGATCAACATGGCTTCAGAAGTAATAACCCTTTACTCAATAGATATTGATAATTCATTTCAAAGCAATTAATTTCCTTCTCCAATTTAGAAAATAGTTCCATTTTAAACAGTCATGAATATGCACCATAAAGGAACTCTCTTGTTTTGCTTTCATCTTGCTTTAAGCAGCCACCTGTCTTATACACCAAATATTTAATTATGCAATTTGTAGGGTTTCAAGTTATGAATAGCTCTGTTTTCAGCTAAAGTATCTAAACAAAAGCTGACAGCCATGAATAACATGGATTACATGCAGTGAAAAATACAAATTCTGCATATTTATAACAGGTTTTAAGGTAAAAATATGCAAACATAATGTGTGCCCTGGGTTGGGAATGTACAGGGGAGGTTATCACACACAATACTGTGCATCAACACTTGTCAGCCCTATGACTTGCATGAAAGCCATGCCCTTACAGCCTAGATTATGCAAACTTGTGTTATATGACTTTGATCTTGCAGACATTTATTCACCAGGTACAGTCACAGATGAAATCACACTGCTGGAAAAAAAACACTGGTTCTTTTATATCACCAGTGTATAGCACCATACACATGGGGACTCAGGTTAAGGTCTGATAGTAAATTTAGTGGTACAGCAGGGAATCAATCCAGCAACCCCATGACAATACTAATAGAATTCACATCTTTCAAAAGTATTGATCATTCAATTAAATGCATACAGATATGACTGAAATAAGTAAAAATCAAAATCTAAATTCTAATCAAATATTAAGGCCAACTCACCATCTCATCTGTATCCACTCCACATGAGATTCCTTTTAAGCATTTAGGCCTGTCACACAAGGAATGTCACTGATGCCTCTTCTGTAGGAGAGGGTTACATATGTGTACTGGAGCCGGACCTCCACCAGTCTTTAGCCTCATTTTGTTCTGGCTGTCAATCTTCTCCATAGCTGCATAGATAAATAAGACATGCTAAAAACTAACTGTTCATAATTAATATGGAGGAGAGATTGGATATTAATATATTACAAAATGTATATGATTTTTACTGATACACACGTGTAATACCCCATTCCTCCTCCTTGTGTAAATCACTCATATCCAAGTTCCAACAAATCTTACGCATTAATATCATCACTTATAAATTTCATTAGTGATATCATTGAATTTACAGTACCGTATAAATAAGCTCATATTTAGCTTTCTGCTTTACATCCCGGGCCTGCTTTAATTGTTTAACTAGTTTCATCAATGAACCCCTGTGATGGCATGCTAAATTTGTGACAGGTGCCATCTCAACAGGGTGATGACAGCACCTGAAGTCTAAACTATAACAGTCCAGCATATTTAATGTCTTTCTATGGGTACTGCTTTCTTTAAGCACTCAAGACATAAGAGGCTACCAGGGCACGGAATTATACAAAATGGAATAGCAACTAAGCGAAGTTGAATAGGCGAGCATCTGTCAGCTCTCGCAGCGGTTGAATTTTGCGAGATTATGTGTCACGTGACAACATCCTCACTTTTTGCCTCGTTGTCCGCCATTTCTGGCGTGAAATTTACCGACTCGAGTGTTTTTATTGACATTTTATAGGATTTAAATGACTTGGTGGACATTCCTATCAATTCACAGGAATATAAACCCGTGAATAATGCTTCAAAAACGCACATGTATCATATTGACTACCGATATCTTATCTCTTATCATTTTAAAGTCTCGCGAGTCTCGTATGCGCCGCACGAGATTTACAATAAAGCGCGAGGTTTCGATTCCGTCAGTGTATAATTCTGTGACCAGGGCTGCCATAAGATGATAAGTTGACATGAAAAATCCTAAGATTTCCAAATTCGCATTTTTCAAGTGTGATTGTACAAATCGTACCTTTACCCCGTAGCCTGTTTCTAGTTTGGTTGACATGCGACTACTTAAAGCATGCTGTAAGTAAAGCAGAATGAGCCCTAAGGCGCATTCTGCATTACTTTCAGCCTGCTTTAAGCTACTATATGTACTGGGAAAAAATCCGAAGATTTAGGAAAAATCCGGAGAAATGGCAGCCCTGGGCTACATATATAAGCAAATCGTCAGTAGGCCTACATATTTCACCTTTACTAAATGGTTGATCTAGATCTACACTATAAAGTTTGATAAATCTATGATAGGATTGTAGATCTACTTATAAAAAATTCATGTTGAAAATCTAATCCATTCAATATTTAACAAGAATCTATATTAACAGGTACATAAGAAATGGGACAGAATATACAGTAAAGTGAATCTAAAAGCCTATAGATCTATAAATCATATTAAATGTGTCACTCAGTATAGGCCTAATGGTTCGTTAAATTCAAAACCCCTTCGCGAGGCCCCTCGCATTTGCAACGTAGCGATACCGTAGATTTACATACATGTACAGTGTCTTTCCGGTTGAGGATGCTAAGAAAATAAAGCGTTAGAAACCACTGTAATAACTTTTGAATAATCACTAACGCTTGAACAGGTTTTGTTGAATTACTAACTGTAAAAATAACAAACGCTGTTATACTTACGAGGTCAATGACACAAGTTTCGGCCATGCTCACCGCTCGTTTCCCCACTTGCGTGGCCTTTCCAATCTCCGAATCGTAATTCCTCATTCGCAAGTACTTCTTGGATGTGGAGCAACTCTTCGATGGCGATCCATGGCTTTTTCCTGGCTTTTTATGGCAGCTCTTCGCTAGATTCTTTGTACATGTGTGTCGGCTGATGGATACGCCTCCATTTTTGTAAACAACGCGTTACTATTTTTAGATATATCGGCCGCTCACATCTAGGAATTTAATAAAATAAGTATGCTCCCCCGAGTTCGTGCTCAGCGGAGGTTTATAAGCGGCGTTTGAGTTTGAATCTCAGGGGAGCACAACTCAAGCAGTTGAGTACGATTTCAAGCTGAGCATGAGATCGTACTCAGGAAATGTTTATAAGCACGGGGCCTGGTCTTACATACAGTGAAGAACACGTTATTCTTCCGTATAAATGCAAAGGAAACACAAACGCATTGCAATGAAATATAGAAAAATAAAATGTTTTTCGACAATTCGGACTACCATTCAATATGAGTCCAAACATTTTGGAGCCTGATCAGACGCCGGGTTTGCAATTGAGGTAATGAGTTTAGCGTAAACCAGTTTATTGGGAAAGAAACGTTTTCTCTACTGTACTCTGTACGCTTCACACGGGGCAAAAACTGCTAACCTAAACCGCAAACAGTGGCAACTGATCACGCTACAGAATAAGTCCATTTATCAAAAATATAAATGGTGGAATTTTGTATGCATAGAAATCTAATCGTTGCTATCTTTACTGCAAAGCTGTCATATTGAGAATCTACTTGGTCAAAAATTTGAATATGTGTGACAAGTTTACTCACTAGAAGACCAAAGAAATAAATCCAGGGAAATAACTACAGTAATAATACAGTGGAGAAAACGTTATTCTTTCCCAATAAACGCGTTTACGCTCAAACTATTATTTCCAATACAAACAGTTTGGAGCCAGATCAGACGCCGGGTAACCCGGCGTCTGATCAGGCTTCAAACTGTTTGCCACTCAGCTAAATATCAATAGTCAAAATTGTCAAGAAGTTGTTATTTTCTACATTTTAGTGTTTTGCGTTTGCGTACGTTTGCGTTTAAACGGGAAAGAATAACAGATTCTCCACTGTATGTCGTGGAATCATGAATAAATTTCAGCCTGGTTTCAGATGGACGGCCCTATCAAGTTTCCTAAGATGGATGGTCAAGCTAGCAATATGTCCATTTTGACAGATACAGTGGAAAATGTGTTATTCTTTCTCAATAAACGCGTTTACGTTGAAACGTTTTTTCCACACAGTTTGGAGCCAGATCAGACGCCGGGTAACGCGGCGTCTGATCAGGTCCAAACTTTTTACAACTCAGATTAAAATGAAGTGTTAGAAATTTCTAAAAAAATAACATTTTCTGCATGTTAGTGATGTGCGTTTGCGTTTCGTTTGCGTTTAAACGGGAAAGAATAACGTTTTCTCCACTGTAATATATTGTGTGTGTTGTTCGGAGGGAGTTGTTATAGGGAGGGACGTTGGCTTACATTTTCAAACAGATTGAATTCAGACCAGACGCCGTGTCTGATCGGGATTCAAGCTGGTTGTCACTCTACATTGTGTCAAAACGTCCAATATGTGACTTTGAGAAAAACAGCAGCCGACAATTTTAAGCAGACGATATTGCAGCATTGAAATTGTTAGGCATAATGATATTGTTTGGGAAACAGCAGCAGTTATTGGTGTGAGGAGGGAATCGTGGTTCGGGGCCCTTGTACAGTGGAGAATATGTTATTCTTTAGCGTTTAAACGCAAACGTACGCAAACGCAAAGCACTAAAACGTCTATAGAAAAGAACGTCTTTTGGACAATTCTGATAATTCTTGTTTATCTTGGTGGCAAACAGTTTGAAGCCTGATCAGACGTCTGATCTGGCTCCAAACTGTTTGCAATGGGAATAATAGTTTAGCGGAAACGCGTTTATTGGGAAAGAATAACATATTCTCCACTGTACATGTACATGTTATAGTTTTAGCACGTTCTGGCCCCATACTCATATACTGGGATTTTATATTTTTGGGTCATTTTAGGCCACAAACACCCGCTACGTTCTGCCCCCCCCCCCCCTCCCCCCTCCCCCTGCGAGTTTTAGCGTATATGCGTTTATTGGGAAACAATAGTTTTCTCCACTGTAATATTACGGCTAACAATACTCTATTTCGAAAAGGGACGAACCCTGACACTGTGGTAGAAAATAACCACAAACTAATAGAATTTCATGACGTGAACACAATTTATGATCCGGAATGGAATTGATTCAAATAGATCGTTGCTCAGTGTCGATTAGATACAGACAAATTGGGAACCGTAAATCCAGGTAGCTGCGAAAGACAAAATTGCTACACAGCCTAGGACATTTCTGTTTAACCCTTTCTCAGCCAAGTTTTATCGTCTGCTTTTTACCCTCTTACAATGGAGAAACTGTTATTCTTTCCCGATAAACGCGTTTACGCTAAAACTATTATTTGCAGTGCAAACAGTTTGAAGCCAGATCAGACGCCGGGTAACCCGGCGTCTGATCAGGCTCCAAACTGTTTGACACCAAGATAAACATGAATTATCAGAATTCTCCAAACGTTGCACTTTTCTACGTTTTACATGTAGTGTTTTGCGTTTGCGTTTCGTTTCGTTTAAACGGGAAAGAATAACAGATTCTCCACAGTACCACCAAAAATTCGTCTGCATTGGTAGTGTCGTCTGGAATATTTTAAGTCAGCTTAAGGAGTTTTTGGATAGAAGATATGTACAGTGGAGAAAACGTTATTCTTTCCCGTTTTAACGCAAACGAAATGCAAACGCAATGCACTAAAATGTACAAAATAACAAAATTTTGATAATTCTGACTATTCATTTTTATACGAGTGGCAAATAGTTTGGAGCTTGATCAGATGCCGGGTTACCCGGCGTCTGATCTGGCTCCAAACTGTTTGCAATGGAAAAAATAGTTTTAGCGTTACATGTAACGCGTTTATTGGGAAAGCATAACGTTTTCTCCATTGTAGATAATAGTGTCAAACAGTTTGGATCCTGATCAGACGCCGCGTTACAAATGTACATGTACTTGTTTTTGGCGACAATGTCATTAAAAGAGTTAACAATATTGGAAAGGTCCTTATTTTTTCATGTTTAAATTCAGACGAAACGTAAAGGCAATTTAATAAAATGGAGAATGTATTATATTAATATGAATGGCAAACAATTGGGAGTTTGATTGGATGGGTGGATGAGTTAGGTTTTACGGCACTGAGACACAAAATATACCATATAGCGCAGATGGACGCAGGGTCATCCGACGGTTGATCTGGCTCCAAACTACTTTCAAAATAATATAAGGTTTTCGGCATAAACGCGTTTACTGGAAAATAATAACCACATGTGTTTTTCCATTACAGTGGAGAAAACGTTATTCATTCCCGTTTAAACGCAAACGAAACGCAAACGCACATCACTAAAATGTAGAAAATGTCAGTTTTTAGAAATTTCTTACACTTTTTTTAAATCTGATTTGTACATGTAAACAGTTTAGAGCCTGAAACCCCGGGTTACCCGGCGTCTGATCTGGCTCCAAATTGTTTACAATGGGAATAATAGTTTTAGCGTAAACGCGTTTATTGGGTAAGAATAACGTTTTCTCCACTGTAACAGCCACCCATCCATATAGAGGTGACAGCAATTAGAGTGGAGAAGATGCTTCTCTATCCAAAAATCGTGTTTATCACATAACTTGCGGTCTGGGAGTCACGGTAATAAATCCATTATATAATATCGTAATCCACTTCTAAGTATCGTTGTTTTCGGCTCAGGCCCAACATTTTCGTCCACAAGCACTGCATGTAGCGGGACACCAAAATGACGCCATTTGCGATGACGTGACCGTAAACAACGTCAGGTTTTGGCGGAAAATCTATATAGCAGAAATACTACAAACGACGGCTTCGATTGATGTAATAGGTGTTCAAAATATTTAGGTGATAAATAGAATCTCACATCCGTGCTCATTACTTATCATTTTTAATAAACTCGTTTACTAAAATTGACCAAGGCTCGCGTCATATTACATTGTAATTGTACAAATGTATTTAAGTTAACTAGTTTATCAAAAATGATAATTCGGTCAAAAGTGTATACAACATAAAACATATTAATTCGCGGTAAGGCAGTGAATAGGGGAATGTACCATCATGAATCGATATTATTTTCGGTTAAGCAGTCGGCATATAAATTTTGCACTTTCTTAGTTTAAGTACTTTAGATGGCTATCCGACATCTGATCTGCCTCCAAACTGTTTCCAGTGGAAACTATAGTTTAAGCGTAAACGCGTTAATTTTGAATAAGAAAAACAACAAACAACATATTTTCCACTGTAGAACATCGGTACATGTACATGTACATGCTTGGAGACAAAGGCATTTGTCCAAAATATGGAACAGTTTGGAATTCAGAAGTATGATTTTTAGAGGCTTCACCATATAATAACTTCACTTTATTTCCCAGAAATGCCAGGCACATTATGTATTTCAATAGTTCCCCCAAAGGGAAGATAAAACAAGAGGCTCCATTAATATTGGTGTGGGCGGCGACTGGATAAAATCAAATATTTCTTCATACTGAGTATCGGGCAATAACATGTCATATACACTAGTTGAATCAACTCAGTTTAATGCAATCTGTTTATTTGGCATAACATCTACATGTCTATATCCATAGACTATCTTTCTTAACCCGGCGTCTGATCTGGCGCTAAATTGTTTGCGATGGAAATAATAGTTTTTAGCGTAAACGCGTATATTGGGAAAGAATAATGTTTTCTCCACTGTAGGATTCATCAAGTAAGTACACACAAGTCCCAAATGTTATACAAAGGTTTGAGTTGAGTCTGAGATCATTCCAAATCGTTTGATTGATCAGAGTTTGAGCTTCTGTACATATCTGATCAATCAAATGAGTGAAAACAATCTCAGACTCAAGTAAAACTCTTTATAACCTTGGACCTAGACTTTAATCATTCAGTTACAACTGTTTGCTTTTCTACTTCGTAAATCTCATCACTTGCCTTTGTTTTAGAAACTTCAAAGACATCTGTTTATCAGATAACTTTATGAGGCAGATCTGGGTTTATTGGAAGTAGAGTGTTATGTACTATATTACTGATTATTCGAAAACAATTTGTGGAAATTAATTCACATTATCAGTCTGATAACTGAACTATTTGTCGAATGACATCTATTGATCGTTGATCGAGAATCAAAATGCAAACATTTTATTTATATTTGATGTACAATGGAGAAGTTTCTATCCCGTTTAAATGCAAACGAAACGAAAACGCCATTTAATAGAATAGAGAAAATAGCATGTAAATGACACTTCTGAAATATTATATTTATCTGAGTGGCAAAAGGTTTCCAAGCATCTGATCTGGCTCTAAATGTGTTCCTATATGTGTAAACGCAAACAAAACGTAAATGCTAAGCAATGTTATTTACATCTGAGTTGCAACAATTTGGACCCTGATCAGACACCGGGTTACTCGGCGTCGGATCTGTCTCCAAACTGTAAGCACTGAAAATACTATTTGTAGCGTAAGTACAGTGGTGAAAACGTTATTATTTCCCAATAAACGCGTTTACTATTATTCCCATTGTAAACAGTTTTGAGCCAGATCAGACGCCGGGTAACCCGGCGTCTGATCAGGCTCATAACTGTTTACAACTCAGATACAAATAAAGTGTTTGAAATGTCTAAAAACTGACATTTTCTACGTTTTAGTGTTTTGCGTTTGCGTTTCGTTTGCGTTTACACGGGAAAGAATAACATCTTCTCCACTGTACATGTATGTACAGTAGAGAAGATGTTTATTTTTTCTTTCAGGTGTAAAAAGGAACAAAATGAAATTAAATGTAATGAAATGGAGAACATGTCAGTTACAGTGTCCCTCCCTACAACGGCCCTCCTAACAATTCCCTTAACCCTTTCCCTTATAGAAGCGACTTTTAGCGCATTCATTTTATTCCTCCGCCAAAGAAAATTGTTCCATTTTATACTGTCATGAATATGTACTATAAGAAATAGTTTCTATATACTAGCAGATAGTAACTTAAAGTAGGCTGAAAGTAAAGCAGAATGTGCCCTAGGGCACATTCTGCTTTACTTTCAGCCTGTTTTAATAGGTCACATATATTAACTACTAGAAACAGGCTATGGGTTAAAGGGTTAACAAGATGATTATGTCAAACGCTTTCAGTGCTGCAATATTGTCCGCTTAAAATTGTCGTTTGCCTTTTATCTCAAAGTTACGTATTGGACATTTTGACAGAATAAACACTTGGACGAGTGACAAACAGTTTAAAACCCAAATCAGACGCCGCAATACGTAGCGTCTGATCTGCATTCAAACCGTTTGCAAATGTACTTTAAGGGTTTAAACTCCCCCCTATAACAAAACCCTCCGAGAGAATACACGCATTGTATATTAGGGAAATGTCGGCGATCTATTTTGATATTATTATTATGAGGAACTGTTTGGGGTTACGAGGAGTTTGGTCTAGCTTCAAACTGTTTGCATTTGTAGGACAATCTTGTTCAAATAGCATCAACACATATTTAATGAGAAGATGGAACGTTTTGTCCCCTGTATCAAGAACATTAGAAAACAGTGATTGATCATCCAGTGGCGTAAAAGTATTCCTTGTACAGTGGAGAATCTGTTATTCTTTCCCAATAAACGCGTTTACGCTAAAACTATTATTTACAATACAAACAGTTTGGAGCCAGAAAAGACGCCGGGTAACCCGGCGTCTGATCAGGCTCCAAACTGTTTGCCACCAAGATAAACAAGAATTATCAGAATTGTCCAAAAATTGTTCTTTTCTACGTTTTAGTGCTTTGCGTTTGCGTACGTTTGCGTTTAAACGGGAACGAATAACAGATTCTCCACTGTAATTGAACTGAAAACCAAACACTTTGTAAACTTGTATAAAACGTCAGTTGTTTTAACCCTTTCACTACCTTATTTTGCGATCGTTTAATACGGGTTTGTATGTAAGTAGTTCTAATAGAGGATATAATTATACGCAATGTTAGCGATACAGGGTGATATATTCAGCTCGAGAATTTTTAGGCGGAAATGGCCGATCTGACGAGCGACTTGGCGCGAGTCTGATCGGTTGTTACCGGCAAAAACGTCGAGAGCTGAATACAACACTCTGTAGCGCACTGCCAACTGGTGATGTGTTTATTATATGCCTTGAATACACACCAAAAACAAATAGATAGTTGTTTAAACCATTTTATATTAGTTACTTGAAGCAGAACAAGAATTCTTGTACGCCACAAAGAAAAACGCGGAACTTGTACATGTACGTAAATGACGTTCCTTTAAATCGAAAAAAGGTTGGGGTAAAATATAAGGCTGCTGATACAAGGTGGCTGATACAGACTCTTGTATTTTACTGTGAAGAAACACGCGGAATTTCTCGATATTATAAGAAGTCATATAATTTAGTATAGTACATGTAATACAATGTAATAGGGTCAAAAGCCCATAGCGTAAGGTTATAATGACAAAGACACTGACCTGATGAAGATGATCCAATGCTGTCAGGTTGCGTGCTAGACTCGTGATGGTGTAACTAAACTTTTCCGACCAATTGTCTACCCTGAAACAATAAAAGAAATATCCATACAGTAAAACTAAAAAGGATCTGTAACTAAATCACCCCTGAAACTTTAACCCTTTATTCCATAGCCTGTTTCTAGTTTTGAAGACTAATGCGCACTTAAAATAGGTTGAAAGTACTAATAGCCTGCTTTAAGTTTTAAGGCGCATTCTGCCTTACTTGCAAAACTGCTTTAAGCTTTAATGTGCATTCTGCCTTACTTTCAACCTGCTTTACAGTGGAGAATGTGTTATTCTTTCCCAATAAACGCGTTTACTCTAAAACTATTAATTCCACTGCAAACAGTTTGGAGCCAGATCAGACGCCGGGTAACCCGGCGTCTGATCAGGCTCCAAACTGTTTGCCACTCAGATAAAAATGAATCGTAAAACATATCTAAAAATTGACATTTTTTACATTTTAGCGATTTGCGTTTACGTTTAGTTTGCGTTTAAACGGGAAAGAATAACGTTTTCTCCACTGTAAGCTACCATCTGCTATAGGATTTAGAAAATATTTCCTTTGATACATGTTTGTGACCGTATAAATTGGAACAGTTTTCTTCAGTGGAGAAATAAATTAAAAGCACTAAAAGGAAAGGATCTAGTTAGTGCATGTACAGTGGAGAAACTATTATTCTTTCCCAATAAACGCGTTTACGCTAAAACTAATTTTTCTATTGCAAACAGTTTGAAGCCAGATCAGACGCCGGGTAACCCGGCGTCTGATCAGGCTCCAAACTGTTTGCCACCAAGATAAACATGAATTATCAGAATTGTCCAAAACTTGCACTTTTCTACGTTTTAGTGTTTTGCGTTTGCGTTTCGTTTCGTTTAAACGGGAAAGAATAACAGATTCTCCACTGTAATCATTAGCAAAAAGTGCAGCGTTATGCGGCGTCTCAATACTGTCTGCACTGTTTGCTTTTTCATATGGCAAGTTGTGCTGTAGGGACAAACACTGCAGTGTTTTTAGATCACCTTTGCATACAGTGGAGAATCTGTTATTCTGACGTCATTGGTGAGGTCATACAGTGGATAATCTGTTATTCTTTCCCGTTTAAACGCAAACGTACGCAAACGCAAAGCAATAAAACGTAGAAAAGAACAACTTTTAGACAATTCTGATAATTCATGTTTATCTTGGTGGCAAACAGTTTGGAGCCTGATCAGACGCCGGGTTACTCGGCGTCTAATCTGGCTCCAAACTGTTTGTATTGTAGATAATAGTAATAGCGTAAACGCGTTTATTGGGAAAGAATAACATATTCTCCACTGTATCCCTAATGGAATATTCTAGCAAGAATGCAGGGAGAGTTCACTGGATAATGCAAGGAACCCTCCACACGAGGTTGCTGAAAGGTTTCATTATATAATACATATAAGCAATCGTGATTTGAGGACACGGATTTCAATGCCCCCTCCCTACAGTGAAGAACACGTTATTATTTCCTAATAAACGCGTTTATGCTCAATTTATTATTTCAATTGCAAACTGTTTGGAGCTAGGTAAGGCTTCGGGTTATCCGGCGTCTGGTCAGGCTATAGACTGCTTGTCACTCAAGCAAAATTAGTTTGGTAAAATTCAAAAACAAGTTGTTGATTTCAACATTTAGTGCATAGTGTTTGCGTTTCGTTCGCGTTTAAACGGGAAAGTATAACGCTTTTTTTAAAGTCAACTTTTGGCAATTTTGACGTAGAAAACATAATAACGAGTGACCAACAGCTTGAATCCAGATCAGACGTCCCGTTATGCGTTTGATCTGGATTTAAGCTGTTTGCAGAATGTTAAAACATTTCCCTCCCTATAACAACTCCCTCTGAACAACACTCCAAATTTTTGTCTCCCATTTGGTGTTGTTGTAGAGAGGGACATTGTAGTTTGTTTTGTTGGTACATGTTCAGCAAAGTATTTGAAATACAATAGAAAATAGTGCCTATCCTATATAACGAGACGTCGCGTAACAAGGAGTCCCATCAGGGTCTACACTATGTGTCTAGAATTTTTATTTGAAAAACAAACGTATGCCCCCTATGCCCCTATCCCAAAAAAAAAGTTTAGATGGTCCAGCTAAACTTGCACACAACATGAACAATTTCACATACAAGTTGCTAATCTGTAAAAGTTTTGAGCAAACTACACACATATTTCCCTACATATTCTATGTATTTAAAAAAAACGAAACAAATTAAAAGTGAAACATTTTCTGTCAAAATAGTTGCATCAAAAATGAAAAACCTCATGAACACTATCATAATTACAGTGGAGAATCTGTTATTCTTTCCCGTTTAAACGCAAACGTTCGCAAACGTACGCAAACGCAAAGTAATAAAACGTAGAAAAGAACTACTTTTAGACAATTATGATAATTCATGTTTATCTTGGTGGCAAACAGTTTAGAGCCTGATCAGACGCCGGGTTACCCGGCGTCTGATCTGGCTCCAAACTGTTTGTACTGTAAATAACAGTGTTAGCGTAAACGCGTTTATTGGGAAAGAATAACAGATTCTCCACTGTATACATCATCCAATAGTGTAGGAGGAATTAGCTGCACAAGGTGTTTCCCTATATACATGTACATGTATACTAGGTAGGGATAAGTTCAAAGGGCCATAACTTTGTCACAAAGGTCGCAGCTCAAATTCCAAGCCACACGAACATGTTCCCAGATAAGTATATAGTTAATCTGTTAAAGTCTAAAGCAAATCCTTCCAGCAGTGTAGGAGAAGTTAGCTGCACAAGATTTTAACATAAGGACAGACAGACGTACAGCCGCATGGAAGGACGGACAGACAGGCGGACAGACAGAAACCACGAAACCAATATAACTCCCCCTATATAGGGGGGAGACATAATTGCCGTCAAATCCTAAACTTTGAGACAGCCCGTACATGTATACATTTGTAACTGCTGTACAGTGGAGAAAAGGTTATTCTTTCCCAATAAACGCGTTTACGCTAAAACTATTATTTTCATTGCAAACAGTTTGGAGCCAGATCAGACGCCGGGTAACCCGGCGTCTGATCAGGCTCACAACTGTTTGCCACTCAGCTTTAAATAAATCCTGAGAAATGTAAAAAAAAATGTTATTTTCTTCATTTTTGTGTTTTGCGTTTGCGTTTCGTTTGCGTTCAAACGGGAAAGAATAACGTGTTCTCCACTGTAGCTATAACAAACATTGCTGTTATTGTACCGAAACTGAAGTCAAAAGGTACAAAGTGAATTGCAAACAGTGTAGATGGTGATCAAACTGATTCCGAGGGAGCAGTCTGAGTCCAAAGTTATAAAGCGTTTGTGTTGAGTCAGGATTTGTTTTCAAGCAATTTGATTGATCAGATTTAAGCCTTGGCCCAAATCTTACCAATCAAATGCTTGAGAACGACTTCAGACTCAACTCAAAAGCTTTATAACCTTGGACCCTGATCAGTGTCTACAATGTTTGCTCTGGCCTGTCTGTCCCGATACTTAAGGTCATTATACAGTTGATGTTTGGAATGACATTTTAGACGGCACTGTGGGGATAATTACATAACACCTAGGTGTAATATAACTCCAGGAATGACCTGTTTGGATGAAGAATGCCCATTACGTCTCTTTACTATCCATCAGTACGATTAAGAGTCATTTTCTTTCCCGTATCTGCTAATCAGGGAGTGCTTTATTATGCCGGTATGACAATTTAACCTCTATCATGCTGGGCCGTTTTTTCCTGCAATATGTGTGGTCTACACCGTCTATTCTATTCAACGCATACATTGTATACTATGCCTTTTTTAATAATATAACTTAAATGTCAAATGAATTGATCTGGATGAGACGCCGACCTACTAGGCGTCTTAAGCAAACTCAAACTTTTTTAAGAAATGTCGCAAATGCGTCCTTTGCGTGTTAGCGGTCTAAGAAAATGAGGGAAGTGTGGACTTAGACATAGACATAGATCAAAGTCTGTTAAATCTAATACCAGGGAGAAAACGTTATTCTTTACCAAAAAGCGCGTTTACGCTAAAACCATTAATTCCATTGCAAACAGTTTGGAGCCAGATCAGACGCCGGGTAACCCGGCGTCTGATCAGGCTCCAAACTGTTTGACACTGATATTAAAATAAACAATCAAATTCTCCAAAAGTTGTCATGATCTACATTTTATTGTAATGTGTGTTTGTTTCAATTGCGTTGAAACGGGAATGAATAACGCCTTCTCCATTGTAGCCCAGGCTTTCAGGAAACTCGTGGGGACAGTTAGCCATGATAAAAGACCAATTAACACTTAAACACGTTACTGACGGCATTGGTATAAAACTTGCAAACAGTTTGGAACAAGATGAGATGCCGAGTAACTCGGCATCTCATCTGGATCCAAACTGTTTGACATAATAGCGATATGAATAAGAATGAATTGATTAATGATTCAATTTTGTGAGCAGTTGCGAATGGCACATTTTAGCAGAGGAAAAGGGTACCAGCGTGCTTTAGGTTAATGGCTTGAAAGTCTCTAAGAGACACAGATCAATGACAGAGACAAGCAGGGCCAGACATTCCCAGAAATGACGATTATTACGACAATGATTAAGGGTATGATACATTAACCCCTTTTCACCATAGAAGCGCCTTTTAACGCATTTAATATATTCCTCCACTGAAAAAAGTACTTCCAATGTTCACAGTCATGAAAATGTAACATAATAAATATAGAATCCCAGCAGATACAGTGGAGAATCTGTTATTCTTTCCCAATAAACGCGTTTACGCTAAAACTATTATTTACAATACAAACAGTTTGGAGCCAGATCAGACGCCGGGTAACCCGGCGTCTGATCAGGCTCCAAACTGTTTGCCACCAAGATAAACATGAATTATCAGAATTGTCTAAAAGTTGTTCTTTTCTACGTTTTATTGCTTTGCGTTTGCGTACGTTTGCGTTTAAACGGGAAAGAATAACATATTCTCCACTGTAATAGCTCAAAGCAGGCTGAAAGGCGCATCTTTGAACCTGCTTTACATGTAAGTGGTCAATTTTCTTCAAAACTGGAAACAGGCCATTGAGTAAAGGGTTAATCCTTAACTCAATAAATACACATGTTTACGCCTAAAAATTATTCCTCCACTGAGAAAAATAGTTTCAGTGTATACAGTCATAATTCATATATGTGCTGTAACAAACAGTTTCTAAATCCTAGCAGGGGGTAGCTTAAAGCTATCTGAAATTAAAGAAGACTGCACATTAACATTATAGAGGTCCATTTAAATGAATAAATAAATACTTAAGAAACTTGAAATGGTGCAGAAAACATGACCACTCTTTGTATACAGTGCTCCCTCTCTACAACAATATCCAATAGGAGACAGCGATTGTGTGTGTTTTTCGGGGATAAGTTAATATCCTTTGAACACATTTGCAAACAGTTTGAACCTAGATGAGACGCCGCGTCACGCGGCGTCTCATCTTGGATAAACCTGTTTGTCACTCGTCGTTATGTTTTTCTTCTGTCAAAATATCCAATACATGTACGGAACTTTAAGAAAAAACAGCAGAAGACAATTAGAAGCATACAGTGGAGAAAACGTTATTCTTTCCCGTTTAAACGCAAACGAAACGCAAACGCAAAGCATTAAAACGTAGAAAAGTACAACTTTTGGACAATTCTGTCAATTCATGTTTGTTTTTATGGCAAACAGTTTGGAGCCTGATCTGGCTCCAAACTGTTTGTACTGCAAATAATAGTTTTAACGTAAACGCGTTTATTGGGAAAGAATAACGTTTTCTCCACTGTAAATTTATTGTTTGAGAAACAGCAGAAAAATTGTTGTAAGGAAGGAATCGTTGCTCGTACATTGTACATGTAAAGCCGTTGTAGGGAGGGAGCACTTTACATATTCATTGACTAAGTTTTATAATGGATAGAACGAGAATTTACACGAAAGAAGACGTTTTTCCTTCATATTTCTAGTTTTGTATAAACTTCTTCAGTGGCGGAATAAATTAAAGGCGTAAAAAGACTTTTTATAAAGGATGATGGGTAAAACCGTGTTTTGAAATAATTCAGACAACTGGTAAAAAATCGATCTAATGACGGTACATGTAAAAGCGTTAACCCTTTCAGTCTCAATGACGTTTGAAAACGCGTTTGCAAACAGTTTGGACCCTGGTCAGACCCCGCGTAACACGGCGTTTGATCATGACTCAAACTATTTGACACTCGTATCGATATTTGTTTTGGTCATACAACCTTAAATCTATCATTGAAACGTGTCTAGCAGACAATAATACTGAAGCAGACGACAATAAAGCGGTGAAGGGGTACAAATCTCCCGTATACAGCGCTCCCTCTCTACAACGACACCCAATGGGAGACAACAAATATGTTCGTTGTTGGGAGGGAGTCGTTATAGATAGGGAAATTGACTTACATTTGCAAACAGTTTGAATCTAGATCAGACGCCGCGTAACGCGGCGTCTGATCTGGATTCAAGCGGTTTGTTACTCCTCATAAGATTTTTTTCTGTCATATAGTCGATTATGTTATATTGCGAAAATTAGCAGAAGACAATTTTAAGCAGACGATAGTGCAGAAGTTAGGCGTTAGACATAATTATCATGTTTAGTGAACAGCGGGAAGGGTTGTTGTAAGGAGGGAGTCGTTGTTGGGAGGGCCGTTGGTGGGAGGGAGCGCTGTAATTCGATCATGAAAGGGTAAAACAGACGATTATGATTGACGCTGAAAGAGTTTTTTTTTTGTTTTTTTTTCTTTTTGGAACTATCTACAGATAGTCCGTTTATTTACATTATATAACAATCATAAAAACATAACATATGCAAAGGAAACATATACTAAGCATGTATGTTTATACAAAATCAACATGCATACGTATATACTGCAAGAGATTAAATCTGATTTTTCAATGCTTTGTTAAACTTTTGTATTATTGGGTATTTCAATTTCTTCTTAAAGTAATATTTTTCTAATGTTAATAAATCAAAGTAAAGAATGTTTATCGTATTCACTTTATTTGTTCTTCTTTCACTTTTCATGTAACTTTTGTAGATGGAGTACATAATGTTTCCTATGATGATATTTACTTCTTGGTAGGCTTTATAATGTATTTTGTATCCGACTATGAGTTCATACATGCTAATCTTTTTATTTATGCCTATTTTTGAAAGTAGATTATGTATCTTGATCCAAAATATATTTAAATAAGGACAAGAGATGAAAAAATGTTCGAGTGTTTCAATTTCATTACAATGCTTGCAGAATGGCGTTTGGATTAGTTTCCAAGTAAAAAGGTTTTCATTAGTTGCAACTATTTTATGGATAAGTTTAAATTTAAGCTCTTTTATTCTGTTGTCTATATAAACATTATTCATTGAAAGGGTTAAACAGACGATTATGATTGACGCTGAAAGAGTTACAAAATGTATCCAGCAACAATCGATTTAGGAAACTCTGGGACAGGTCATTATCCAAAGATTTTACAGTGGAGAAGACGTTATTCTTTCCAAATCAACACGTTTATGCTAAATCTTGTATTTGCATTTCAAACAGTTTGGAGCCGGATCAGACTCTAAACTGTTTGCCACTCAGACCTAATAATCGGTAAGAATTATCAACAGATTGTCATTTTCTTCGTTTGCGTTTAAACGGGAAAGAATAACGTGTTTTCAACTGTAAACCTCGTTTAATTAACTCTTTCCTCCCTGAAACTTTAAATGGACAATTCTAGTTACCATTTTAGTCTAGTCCATTTCTGACTTTTAAGGGTTGTTTTTGTCAATGTTTGGCATTATGACAAACAGTGAAGACCCTGATCAGAGGGCTCCTTTCGGAGCCCTCTGATCTGGGTATTCAATGTTTGCACAGGACAAGTGTACTATTCACATGTACACTGTTTGAAAATGACGCCTATATGCGGGACTAGGGTTCAAAGGGTTAAGGTTCATCAGTATAATAAAACAAACACATTTGATATTTAACGAAACTACAACCAAACAAAGGCAACCCTTCGACCTGCAGCATACGCAATTCTCTCCGGATAAGAATTCGACTGGTTTATCGACCAAGCCTGCATACTGTATAATCTTGAATTATACATTACAGTGGAGAATGTGTTATTCTTTCCCGTTTAAACGCAAACGTACGCAAACGCAAAACACTAAAACGTAGAAAAGAACAACTTTTGGTCAATTCTGATATTTCATGTTTATCTTGGTGGCAAACCGTTTGGAGCCTGGTCAGACGCCGGGTTACCCGGCGTCTGATCTGGCTCCAAACTGTTTGCACTGCAAATAATAGTTTTAGAGTAAACGCGTTTATTGGGAAAGAATAACCCATTCTCCACTGTATCTTTAGCATTCGAAGCACCATTCCCCCACAAAATTGTCAGACAGAAAACATCTCTTAAAATAAATATTTATAACTACAGCAATCCCTCTATACAACAACACCCAATGGGAGACAAAGAGTGTGTTCCTGTTCCACGGATGGAGTTGTTATAGGGAGGGAAATTGGCTTAAATTTGCAAACAACTTGAATCCAAGTCAGACGCCGCGTCACGAGGCGTCATATCTGGATTCAATCTGTTTGTCACTCGTCATTATGTTTTTCCTGTTTTAATGACGAATATGTGACTTTGAGAAAAACAGCAGACCACAATATTTTAGGCAGACGATATTGAAGCCGTGAAAAAGTTGGACATTATATGTCTTGTTTCGGGAACAGTAACAAGTGTTGTTGTAAGGAAGACTCGTTGTTCGGAGGGCCGTTGTACAGTCGAACGCCTCTTAAACGGCACTGAATGTCCCTCATTATTAGTCTGAACACTTTACCTCATAGCCTGTTTCTAGTTTTGAAGACATGTGAACATTTAAAGCAAGTTGAAAATAAAACAGAATGCGCTTTAAGGCTCATTCTGTTTAACTCTCAATATGCTTTAAGCTACCGTCTATTACAGTGGAGAATGTGTTATTCTTTCCCAATAAACGCGTTTACGCTAAAACTATTATTTGCATAGCAAACAGTTTGGAGCCAGATCAGACGCCGGGTAACCCGGCGTCTGATCAGGCTCCAAACTGTTTGCCACCAAGATAAACATGACATATCAGAATTGTCCAAAAGTTGTTCTTTTCTACGTTTTAGTGCTTTGCGTTTGCGTACGTTTGCGTTTAAACGGGAAAGAATAACAGATTCTCTACTGTAGGATATTAAAATATTTCCTACGGTGTATATGCAAACGTGGTTAAATAAATTGAATGCGTAAAAATTATGGTCGAAAGCGTTAATGCACAACAAATATAAAGGAGCTTTCTGCATTACCGTTGTCTTTATTAAGCAGAAACTGGCATTTTCAATTCTGCATTCATCATAAATAATTGGTAGCTATAGAGATATTCCTCTGTATTTTAAAAAAAAAACAACACACATGCAGAGTGGCAAACAGTTATATCTAAACCCATTAATATTTATACGCTATTTAGCCCATATTGATATTATGCAAAAACGAATTTATGAAACAGTGCAATATAGAATTTATTATTCTGGACGAAATATCATCGTAACATTCTTGTCGAAAATGCTGTCATTTTCAAATTCAGTGTTGCCATGGAAACCAGACCAATATCATTTTAGTACAGGGCAATTACTGTCACTCAAAACTGATTGTTTTCTGTGATTAACTGTTCACCGCCAAAGGTGGTTACAAGTTTTGTGTGAACAGTTTTCATCCTGAATAGACGCCGAGTTACAGCGGATTTTTTCTCGTTCAAAACCAAAAAACCGATGACAGATTGCAAGAAAATGAAGAAAATAACAACCTTAGAAGTAATACAGGGGAGAAGACGTTTTTCTTTCTCGTTTAACACAATTTTTGCCATCGAAAACAGTTTTGTACCAAATCAGACGCCGGGTAACCGACATCTAACCATGCAGCGATCCACTCAGATAAATATAAATGGTTATGCATTTCAAAACATTTAATTTTTCTACTTTTTATTGCTTTTTATTTGAGTTTATTTTTATTTTATCAGACAAAAATGCCGTATTCTCTACTGTACAATGCTCCCTCTAGAGCTACAACGACATCAAATTGAAGAAAAAGAGTGTGTGTGTTGTTCAGAGGGAGATATTATAGGGAGGGAAATTAGCTTTCATTTAAAACAGCTTGAACCCAGATCAGACGTCACTCATTATGGTCTTTCTGTTAGAATGTCCAATATGTGACTTTGGGAAAAACAGCAGACGATAACTTGAAGCAGGCGATATTGCAGACGTCAAAATGATACACATACATAATATATGTGTTCGGATGGCCGTTGTAGGGAGGGAGCACTGTATCAATTTTGATGTACAGTGGAGAATCTGTTATTCTTTCCCGTTTAAACGCAAACGTACGCCAACGCAAAACACTAAAACATAGAAAAGTACAACTTTTTGATAATTCTGATAATTCATCTTATCTTGGTGGCAAACAGTTTGGAGCCTGATCAGACGCCGGATTTGGCTCCAAACTGTTTGTATTGTAAATAATAGTTTTAGCGTAAACGCGTTTACTGGGAAAGAATAACACATTCTCCACTGTAATATATTTTACCATTTGGTTATTATGCAAAATCAAATCAATCAATACTTGATTTAGAGGATTCTTAAAGTAAGTTGAATCGATATCTATAATAAAGGTTGCAACTAAATGTAAATGCAGAACAAAAGTAATGCAGATCGCTCCTTCGTGAGTGATGGCCATGATTTGTAATTGAAGCTGGATGGTTGAACACAGCTTTTATGAAGGTTGTAAACTCAGGCAGTTGGGAATTCATTATTCCGATCACAACATGAACTAGCAATCATTTTAACATTGCTTTCCAATGAATTACCATTTTAAACTACTCTCACGCCAGACGTTTTTCATAGGACACATTTCATGCATGGCGCTTCTAGATGGCGGTACGCGATGAGACTACAGTGGAGCAAACGTTATTCTTTCCCAGTAAACGCGTTTACGCTAAACCTATTATTTCCAATGCAAACAGTTTGGAGCCAGATCAGACGCCGGGTAACCCAGCGTTTGATCAGGCTCCAAACTGTTTGCCACTCATATTAAATTGAATACTTAGAATGGTCAATATGTTGTCATTTTCTCCACTTTAGTACAATGCGTTTGCGTTTCGTTTGCGTTTAAACGGGAAAGAATAACGTTTTCTCCACTGTATATATACGCTCTTTTAGAACACATTACCAGAGTGTCAGCTAGTTTCGATACAGATGAGAAGCCTTATAAGTCATCGATTTGCAAGTTGGAAAATACGGAATTATTTCCTAATTATTTCTGAACCGCAAACACATTTGCAATTATATATAGAATGTGACAACAGTTTGACAATTATGCCGTTCCATCTTAACCTGAGTGGAAAAACAGTTTGGCACATAATCAGACGCCGGGTTACCCGGCGTCTGATTTGGTTCCAAACTGTGTGTATTGAACACAAGGGTTTTAGTGTAAGCACGTTTTTTGGGAAAGAATAACGTCTTCTCCACTGTAAAGTCCAATCTATGACAAACAAAAACCACAATTTTATTAGGGAAACTCAAACAAACATTAATTTGATGTCGAAACATAATGATGATGGCGTCTAAAGGCAATATGGAGACTAAAAAGCATAATTTCCCTACACTCGGAACCATATGACGATATATTATGATGTACATTCAATATTTTTTAAGGCCATACATATAGAAGACGTTATTCGTACCCAATAAACGCATTAACACTAAAAAAATGTTATGTCCGTTACAAACAGTCGGGATCCAGATCGGACGCCGGGTAACCCGGATTCTGATCAGGTTCCAAACTATTTGCTACTCATATTAAAAACAAAATGCAAGAATTTTCAAAAAGTTGTTTTTGTCTTCATTTGATTGCAATGCGTTTTATTTTCGTTTGTGTTTAAACATGTATTATACTTGTGTGTGTGTGTGTGTGTGTGTGGGGGGGGGGTTATAAAAAATTATATGGTCTATGTCGCATGTATTTCATCATCTCGTGCAGGTCTATGATATCAGTATGACGATGGTTTACAGTCATCAGTTGATTTATATTTGCCGTGCCTGTGTCCATGGGGCATCTGCCAAATATCAGTAGACTTTTATCGATTGCGCAATGTGCACAGATACACCGATGTCTGCGATGAGTAATGAGTCATACACAATATATTGCATGGACATGTTTGGAAATGGAAAACAACATACAGTGGAGAAGACGTTTTATTTCCCAGTAAACGCGTTTACGCTAAAACTATTTTTTCCATTGTAAACAGTTTGGAGCCAGATCAGACGCCGCGTCTGATCAGGCTCCAAACTGTTTACAACTCAGATTAAAATAAAGTGTTAGAAATTTCTAAAAACTGACATTTTCTACATTTTAGTGATTTGCGATTGCGTTTCGTTTGCGTTTAAACGGGGAAGAATAACAGATTATCTACTGTATTATTATACCCGATTTATATAGCGCTCTTTTCACACAAGAGTTGTGCGTTTAAAAGCGCTTCACATGAAATTACATAAATGTACCTACAAAGCGAGAAAAGACAAATACATGTAACTACATTCACAAAAAAGATGATACATTATGGAGTTACATGTACACGGAAGCATGGGCATTCTTTCAATATTATTACCAAGATTATAAAATTGTTATAGTTAGTTTGTTAGATCAAAATTAAAAGATCAATGGCACAATCCACTGGTAAAGCGGAGAAAACTTTAGTCTTCGCTTACGTTTCGTTTACACTAAAACTCTCATTTATAGCGCAAACAGTTTGGAGACTTACAGACGCCGGGATACCCGGCGTTTGATCAGACTCCAAACTGTTTGCCACACAGACTGAAATCAATAGTTATATTTAAAATTGTAATGTTTTTATTTTCTACGTTTTATTGCATTGCGTTTGCGTTCAACCGGGTAAGAATAACATTTTCTCCTCTCTATACAGAGTTCCCCTTTTAATCACCCGACTGGTGCGTTCAACAGTTCATGAATTGGGACTTTCCCACAGGCTTATAAACAATACTATAAGTCTTCCCCTTCTATGTCCAACAGCTATCACAGCGATTTCTTTAGATTTTGTTCTCAAGAAAAATCGTTACTCGACGATCAATGTACTGTGTGATGTTTGTATACAAAGTTATGGCAAAACTCCCATGATTTCCTCCGAGGCCGGTCTTGTCATCTAATTATCGGAGAGACTCAGTAATTAACCATTGTTCTTTCCCCCCGAATCAATTGTTTTTATGTTCATAACGTCGGCTCGTTTTAGGATCAATGGTCATCATCGTTTAATGTTTGGATTTTAATACAAGCACACGGTATATCTAGAAGCCATGGCAAAAGAAAACTGTACAAGGACATTTACAGTGAAGAATACGCTATTATTTCCTAGTTTAAACGTAACCAAAACGCAAACTCGTTGCAATTAAATATAGAAAATTACAAGTTTTTCACAAATCTGACTGTTTATTTTAATCTGAGTGGCAAACAGTTTGGAGCATGATCAGACGCCGGGTACCCGGCGTCTGATCTTGCTCCAAACAGTTTGCAATGTAAATCAAACTTAGCTTGAGCTTAAACGGGTGTGTTTGGGAATGGATAACGTTTTCTCCACTGTATACATGTACTTAACTTGTTCCGAAAAAACAGGGCAGATATGCAAAGCAAGATAAATTGATGTGCATATTGCAGTCTAGTTAAAACCCTAGGTAATTACAATGTACTTCATTCTTAATCAACATAAATGCAAGTTGAGTCTTGGTTTGTATTCAAACGTTATTATTTCCCCCAAAAACGCGTATATGCTTAAATGGCTATTTTCATTGCAATCAGTTTGGAGCCAGATCGGACACCGGGTAACCCGGCGTCTGAACAAGCTTCAAATTATTTGCAACTCAGATTAGAATAAATAGTCAGAGTTGTCAAAACGTCGTCATTTTCTTAATTGAATTGCATTGCGTTTCGTTTCGATTTAATTTGCTATTATGTCTTCTCAACTGTACAGTATCTCCACTCTACTACTACATGTACTAAACAGAAATCTTAATGATTATATAAAATGTAGGTGACAAGTTAAAGCAATGTGATAATAAAACAGAAAAGCTTAAAGCAGTCACCTGTTGTAAACACCTAATTATTTGAGCAATTCTGTGGCTGTCATAGAGAGGTTTTACTTTACAAGATTGACTGTATATCGATGCATCGTTTCCAAGCAGAATTTCATACCGGCGTACAAATTAAATAAGACTACATTCTATTTTAGTGATCACGCACTAGACGTAACAAATCGACTGTCGACACATTGCTCACTATCCTTAGAAGAATTCAATCAAGCATAGTCACCTCAGTAACATGTCGATAGTTGATTTTAGATGATTTTTAAGCTAAATACAGTAAAACCTCGCTATTACGACCACTAAAATGAAGGCTAATTGATTGTACAATAGACAGGTAACAGCTTAAAGCAAGGTAACAGTGAAACAGAAAGCTCCTAAAGGAGCTTTCTGTTTCACTGTCACCTTGCTTTAAGCGGTCACCTATCGTAAACACCCTACTAATTACCATAATTTAGTGGTCGTAATAGAGAGGTTTTACTGTATATATATTGAGAGTGATAATACAGTGAGAATGCAGTGCTCCCTCTCTACAACAACACCCAATTGGAGACAAATAGTGTGTGTGTTGTTCGGAGGGAGTTGTTATAGGGAGGGAAATTGCCTTACATTTGCAAACAGCTTGAATCAAGATAAGACCCCGTGTACACTGTAGACCAGTTGGACCCTGAACGCATTCAAAAGCCGAACAAAATACATTCATGTGTTCATCCCTAACCCTAAATTTGCTGAATTTACAAGAATGCGTGCCAAGTGTTTGTATTTGAAAGCTACAGTGTTCAAAAGTTGAACACCAGCGTTTATGGGTTTGGATCCTAGAGTTCAGGGGCTGTACCTTAATTTCTTTAAAGTAGATTTTCTCAGTTTTTCTGAATTTATATGATAAAATATTAGTTGTACGTGAATTTCCGACGCGATTGGATGAGCACATTCACTTCACATACATGTAGCACTTCCTTTGTAAGACTGGAACACCTCATCAACGTTTTGCGATCAACAGCTGTTTTAAATAGGAAAAGAATAACTCATTAGTTGATGACGTCATCGCTCATCGCTATTAAATGACATCACTATGATGTTATCAGTATGATTTAAAAAACAAGAAACCATGTTTCGTTGAAGCGTCGGAAACGATTCTGAGAAATTTGCTTAATGCGGAAAGCATTTACTCCCAGGGAGTTCGCAGGAGAGAAAAATGGAGATTTAATACATTTTCTGGTCTAAGATGCTTGTTATATACATGTACATGTAATAGCTTTCATCTTTGACCGTGGAAATGGGAAATGTTTTATCTACACAGCTGCAACCGCAAAGCAAGGAAGAAAGCGGGCGTAATGCACAAAGTTGTGTGTTGGGTTGGGGGGGGGGGGGCTCTCTAACTCCAGGAATTTGGTAAGTAATTCTAGATATGTACTTCTCTATTTAGTATATTACATTGTCACACTTTTCGTAGAAAATGACGAGTGAATTTTAGCGACGTCTCAATATATGGACTAAAACCCGAACAGAATATGCAGGCTGTTGCATAGTGTTAAGCCATCAGGTGATGTTACAGATGTGACATTACTCTATGTGTTTAGCTATGTTCTTAGGCTAGCTCTGCAACAACTTTGTTTTAGAAAACTGTTCATGTGTGATAGGCCTACCTCCTCGAAAAAACCTGAACATCTTATGTTCTACATGATACTAACACTGAACACCTAGTGTTATACGTAGGCATTCATAGTTGAACACAAAAGGTAAAGTAGACATTTTAAATATGAAAATATAGTGTTTGGGGTGTATTCTGTCTTTAACACTTTCTCGTTGAACATGTTTTAGGCGTGTAATATCAATTGCATTGCTTTTGAGCGTGTCAGGCACTTGTTATGGTCATTATATGTTCAGTTTAGGATTACTAAGTGTTCAAAATCAAACACTACCATTAAAACTCATACACTTGCTGAACGCTTTGGTTAAACATTTGAACACAAAGACGCGTGCAATATTTCTTGCATATACGCATTCAATAACTCTTCTACATGTATGTTAGAGCACTTGGGTTCACAGTGTACAAAATGTAACTGTTGTTTTTAAAAATAAAACTTGAAATCGTTGGTTAAGTGAGAAAAATAATCTGTCACTCGTCGATATTTTAGACAAGCTGAACTCAACCTCTTCTACAATAATACAATACATGTATTAAGCTCACCAATGCTTAATAAATAACATTTCAATTATAGACTAGGTTGAGATCAGCCTTTCTTAAATATCGACTCATGACAGATCCCATGATTCTCCACTGTACATGTACATGTACCTCATGTAAGGCGAACAGTCTTCAGTGGAGCGATTTCAGGTTTACTTTCTGCCTGATTTAAGCTGCCACGAGGCCTGGCAGATTGTCTGATTTTTTGTGTATGGTTCATTTAGCAGAGTAGATGTAGCATGAAACAATTCTATTCCTTCTGACTTTCCCGAAACTGGTGCTAAGAAATCGGTCAAATGGTCTACACCAAAATAAACTGGAGTCGTAACGGATGTTTGCTAAATCATCGCATCGCCAAAACATTAATGAACTACATGTATTTAACAAAAACACCCCTATAAATATCAGCATGAACTGGCCATGTTTCGTATGAGTATGTAATAAGTCATTATGAAAAATTCAGCATTAAAATAGGGATTAACATATTAACCAAGACTCCAATCTTTCCCAAGAAACGCATTTACGATAAAACAATAATTTTTATTACAAACGGTTTGGATCCAGATCAGGCACCAGGTAATCCGCCGTTTGAGTATGCACCAAACTGTTTGCTACTCATATATGTATTTATAAAGCTTAATCGTTCAAAATGTCACATAACTGTTTTTTCTACATTTTATTGCAATGCGCTTGCGTTTCGTTTGCGTTTAAACGGGAAAATATAACGTTTTCTCCACTGTAGGACTATATAGGTTAATGGCCCATAAAATGGTCCATTAGAGATTAAGTTTGACTCATTCAGTGACTTGTCTGCCGTCAACAATCCCCTTGCTGAGAACATCTGCTACTACTAGAAAACAACGACATAATTCTTACATTAATATTTCCATATAACCGCGTTAACACTAAACTTTTACTTCTATTGCAAACAGTTTGGAGCCAGATCAGACGCCTGGTAACCCGGCGACTGACCTTGCTCCAAACATTTTGCCGCTCAGATTAAAATTAATAGTCAGAATTGACAAAAAGTGGGCATTTTCTACATTTTAGTGTTTTGCGTTTGCGATTCGTTTGCGTTTAAACGGGGAAGAATATAAGGTTTTCTCCACTGTATAGTTTGCTTTTAATTCAGCTGCTAGGAACTCATCGATCTAACAGTGATCGATATACTCAGACAAATTGAATTTTTAACCCCTCCACTGCCTTACCCTGCTTGCGGTAATATTTACAAACAGTTTGTATCCTGATCAGACGCCGCGTAACGCGGCGTCTGATCAGGATCCAAACTGTTTGACGCCAATAGTGATGTTTCTTAATTCAAATAGCTTGGAATCTATATTCATGAAATAGAAGCAGGCAGCGATTTGAAGCAGAATATATCCTGGAATTGAAATGGATAAAGAACGAATATAATAGCATAGAATGGACGTATTTCTCTGTGCTTTCAAGACAATTAGATTTTCTGGGTAACATCTTGAAAAGGACTAGCCGTCGAATAAAAAGAGAGAAACAAAAACAATTGAATTAAAATATGTCGGAATTTAAACAGACTCTATCACGGAGGAGACGAGAAGGAAATTGTAGGGCTGTTTTAACAAATCTACATGGATGAACAATAGACAGATGGGGAGTGGATGAGAACGTTTGGTTTTACGTGTTTAAACGAAATTTACCACAAACGCATAGCAATAAATGTAGAAAATGACAACGTTTCGGAAATGTTAGAAAACGTTATTCGTTCCCAATAAACGCGTTTACGCTTAAACTATTATTTTCATCGCAAACAGTTTGGAGCAAGATCAGACGCCGGGTAACCCGGCGTCTGATCATGCTCCAAATTGTTTGCCACTCAGATTAAAACTATGTGCCAGAATTGTCAGAACTGAACAGTTGTCCATTTCTCCATTTTACAGTGGAGAAAACGTTATTATTTCCAAATAAACGCGTTTACGCTAAAACTATTATTTCTTTTCCAAACAGTTTGGAGCCAGATCAGACGCCGGGTAACCCGGCGTCTGATCAGGCTCCAAACTGTTTGCCACCAAGATAAAGATGAATTATCAGAATTGTCCAAAAGTTGCACTTTTCTACGTTTTAGTGTTTTGCGTTTGCGTTTCGTTTCGTTTAAACGGGAAAGAATAACAGATTCCCCATTGTATGTCAATGCGTTCGCGTTTCGTTTGCGTTTAAACGGGAAAGAATAACGTTTTCACCACTGTACATGTACATAGATGAACTATAGACTGATGGGGAGTGGATGAGGCGGTTTGGTTGTACGTGTTTAAACGAAATTTACCAAACATTCATACATGTAGCAATAAATGTAGAAAATGGCAACGTTTCTGATATGTTGACTATTTAGCAAACTCATATTTCCACAGCAAACATTTTAGAGCAAGATCAGACGCCGGGTAACCCGACGTCTTATCAGGCTCCAAACGGTTTGCTATTTAGATTTAAATGAATATTCAAAATAGTCACTGTGCCACTGTACCCAAAACAAGACAAATATTTGCAATATCGTCTGCTTAAAATTATCCTCTGTATGTTTTTTCTCAACGGTACACATTGCACATTTTGACAGTGAAACATATAGACAAGAGACAAACAGTTTGAAGTCAGATCAGACGCCTCGTTATGCGGCGTCTAATCTAGGCTCAAACTGTTTGCAAATCTAAGCCAAGTCATGCTCATTCCTTTCCTATTTTTCAAACAACACTGCAAATCTGTGTCCCCCAATTTTTGTGGTGTTGTAGGGCGTGAGCACTGTACAGTTGAGAATAAATTCTTCTTTCCTATTTCCAATTATAATCTGAATGGCAAACATTCTGGAGCATGTTCAGACGCCGGATTATCTGACGATTAATGTGGTTCAAACTGTTTACAATTGAAATGATAATTTTCGCGTAAACGTTGGGAAAATAACGTCTTCTCCACTGTACTTCTTTCTTCTCCATCGTTGTTACCAATCAGAGAATGGTTCGGTTTGTTTTGTTAACATCCGTTTCTATGCTATAAATTAGGGCAAATTGCAATCGTGATCTACAGTGATCTAACAACGCGTTTACATTGCAAACATTTTGTGGCCAGATCGGACTCCAGGCAGAATAAAAAAAGAAATATCAATATTTAAAAGAATTTGGAATGTTCAGCAATCGCCGGTATTCTGTATACCGATATAAGGTAGAGAAACGTTATGTTGTCGTCACTCATGACGTCATACAATAATCTTATTTAAGAAATAATAAATTCATACCAGTGTTTTATCGTACAATCGAACACTGGTACAATGTAGGAGTTGAGATGCGTAGTAATTTAATCACGAGGCCTTTAGGCCGAGTGGTTTAATTACATTCATCTCAAAGACTACCCGTGTTCGATTGCAAGATAAAACACTGGTATTAATTTATTATTTCGATTCTAACACATAATTTAACCTTTGCACCGAAGCAACAGCGCTACATTTCTTGGCGTAGCCTACATGTAAGCATTTTCAAAGCCATATAACGTCACGTTAGAACGTTACAGAGCGTGAGTGTTTTATTGAGTACATGTACATGTACAATGTACGTCCCTTCTTTGTTTATACATGTATAAGGGCGTGCGCGAAGTGTGTTAGAATTGCATTTTAAACGTAAGCGAACGCAAACGCATTTCAATAGCATGTTGAAAGTGACAACGTTTCGACAATTCTGACTATATATTTAAATCTGAGTTGCAAACAGTTTGGAGCCTGATCAGACGCCGGGTTACCCGGCGTCTGATCTGGCTCCAAACTGTTAGCATGGGAAATAATAATTTTAGCGTAAACGTTTTTATTGGGAAAGGATAACGTTTTCTCCACTGTATCCATCCAGTCCACTGAAGTTGTTAAAGCGAAACCAACAACCGTCCGCCTATCCGAAACAATTAATTGCCGCTTTTCCACAATCAATAGAATTAATGGATGATTTTGTTTATAAATTGTCCTCCACAAATGAAGAAAACCACACTCTCCCTATCTGTGTGTGAAGGATTGTCACAATAAAAGAGATACAATCTTCGTAAGGTTTAGAAACGTACGGTCTGTTACATGTAGGCCAATCTATAAAAGATGAAACACAGTGAAACCTCTCTATTACGACCATTAAAACAGGGCTAATTGATTTCATAAAATACAGGTGACAGCTTAAAGAAATATGAACATAAAACAGAAAGCACATGAAGCATTGTGTTTGATGCTCACGCTGATTTATGCAGCTACATGTACATTCGATGGCAAGTCGCTTGCAATTCGATGGCAATTCGCTTGCGATTCAAAAATCTAAATTTACCCTCGTGTAAGTTTTCTTGAATGGTGTATCTCACAAATGTTCGCAAATATGCCTTCGTTAATTTTTTCGATTCCATTTGTGTCAAAACCGCTTCAGAAAATTCGCATAAAAATATTCAAACTTAGGATTTGTTTTTTGAAGCGCCTGATTCGATGGCGATTCGATGGCAATTCGATTGCATTTCGCTTGCGATTATCAATTTAATTTAATAAGGTACAGTACTGTACCTGCCTTTTGTGTTCACCATGTTTAACCCTTTCACTTTCAATGACGCCATAAAGGACGTTTGAAAACAGTTTGGGTCCTGATCAGACGCCGCGTAACTCGGCGTCTGATCAGGACCCACACTATTTGACACCCTTATCGATATTTAATAAGTCATACAACCTTAAGTCTAACTTTGAAACGTGTCTTGCAGACAACAATACTAAATCAGACGACAATAAAGCGGTGAAGGGGTAAACTTCTCCCGATGAATTTGATCATGAAAGGGTTAAGCAGCCACCTGCCATAAAATGAAATAATTAACTTAATTTAGAAGTCGTTACAAAAGTTTTTTCTATAGATGTTGTAATTTTCAACACATAACAAGTGCAATACAATAAAATGTAGAAAATGACAATTGACAAATGACGATCAAAGTTGCAAACAGTTTGGAACCTGATCAGACTCCTGCTTAACCATCGTCGTAATAGACTCTTAACAATTTGCAGAGAGAAAAAATGTATTAAAGTGCATCATCTCTACGACGGCCATCCGAACAACGATTCCCTCCTTACAACAGTACTTGATGCTCACTGGCACCAGAGTCATGGAATTTTTATGTGTATGTGTTTACTTTATATATACCTCTACCGATATATATTATAAGTACATGACTCTAGTGCCAGTGACAATGTCTAATGTATTGGAATGGAATTACAATTTAAAAAAAAATATACCGGTCTGCTACATGTATCAATAAGTATAATATCAATTAGGTCTAGGTTCTAGATCTATATCTAAAAGATTTTTTCCCAACCGATTAGCAATGTCTATGTTATTGGAGTAAAATTTAAAAAAATGAAACAAAATAATTATATATGGGTTGACTATAGGCATCTACCGGTCTGCTATCTATTACATGTATTATAAGACCATGGTACATGTATGTAACCGATTCTACACCGTGTCACTTCAACCACACGAATTACTATCTAAAACGCATTCAATCGAAACCAAATATTTTGCAGTCCATAGATAAGATCATATTCTATCCAAAATACATTTCCTAGATGGTTGATTTGAATACGTAACTACAAAAATCAAAATTGAAATCGGTATTTTAAAATACAGGGGTTTGTCTCCCGTTGTTATAGAGAGGAGTATAGTACATGTATTCGATTTCATGCCATTGGCAAACTGTTTGAAGCCTGGCCGGAAGGTTATAAAGCTTTTTGAGTTGAGTCTGAAATCGTTCTAAAAACTTGCCTTGTTTAAACCGTTGTGTTGTATTTATTTATTATGTAATACATGAAGTACTGGGTTTATTTATTAGCTAAACTGTGTGATATCACACGATAATTACCAACTAAAAGTTGATGGATTTCAAAGAAACATTTTCAATTAAGACTAAGGTTTTCAATCAACTTGCAGTGCAGTTTCCGTCATGTTAATCACACCCAAGAAACCCATCTAGCTCGCACTGGGAAATTTATTGTCAATCCTTCCAGCATTTCTGATTCTCAGACTGTCATTTGTCGGACTGTGGTCCTCCGCTAACGAATAATTGATACAACGAGAAAAGACGTTATTCTTTCCCGTTTAAACCCAAACGCGAACGCTTTGCAATAGATTTTAGAAAATGTCACGTTTTATAAATGACTAACGAGTTATTTATTTTAGCTGTTTGAAAACAGTTTCGAGCCCGATTAGACGCCGGGTTTGTTTCTTTTTCTTCTTCTTCTTTTCTTTTAAAACAATCACCCCCCTCTCTCTCTATATATATACATGTATATACATTAAAGTATACAGTAGTGAAAACGTTATTATTACCCCAATAAACGCGTTTACGCTAAAACTACTATTTTCATCTAGGAAACAGTTTGGAGCCAGATCAGACGCCGGGTAACCAAACTGTTTGTCATTCTAATTAAAATGCGTTTGCGTTTCGTTTAAACGGGAGAGAATAACATTTTCTCCGCTGTACATATATAGAGGTGATTGTACAAAAATTGCAATACAAGCGCATTTGGGTGTGTTTATATCGAACGAATCACGTCTTCCCAACTGTTTATTACAAAAACGTGTGTATACATGTACAGTGTACAGTTTACGCTAAAACTATTATTCCCATTGTAAACAGTTTGGATCAAGATCAGACGCCGAGTAATGTCTGATCACGTCAAACTGTTTGCCTCTCCGATGAAGATGGCGTTGTCAAAATGTTGTCATTTTTTATATTTTGTTGCGATCGTTATTTTTACACGGGTAAAACACTGTCTTCTCCAATGTACATGTACTTGGACATTCACAATAATCTACATATACTGAACCTTATTAAATTAAATTGATAATCGCAAGCGAATTGCCATCGAATTGCCATCGAATCGGGCGCTTCAAAAAACAAATCCTACGTTTGAATACTTTAACGCGAATTTTCAGAAGCGGTTGTGACAAAAATGGAATCGAAAAAATTAACGAAAGCATATTTGCGAACATTTGTGAGATACACCACTCAAGAAAACTTATCCGAGGGTAAATTAGTATTTTGAAATCGCAAGCGAATCGCCATCGAATTGCCATCGAATTGCAAGCGAATCGCAAAAATTGTTAATTTAATAAGATTCAGTACAGTGGAGAAAACGTTATTCTTTCCCAATAAACGCGTTAACGCTAAATCTATTATTTCCATTGCAACAGTTTGGAGCCAGATCAGACGCCGGTGCCACTAGAATTAAAATGAGTCGTCAAATTTGTCAAAAAGTTGTCATTTTACCCATTATAATGCAATGCGTATGCGTTTCGTTTGCGTTTAACCCTTGCCCTTATAGAAGCGACTTTTAGCACATTCATTTTATTCATCCGCTGAAGAAAATAGTTCCAAATTATACTGTAATGAATATGTGTCATATTTAATACTTTCCTTATTCGAGCAGTTAATAGCTTAAAGCAGGCTGAAAGTAAAGCAGAATGCGCCTTAGGGCGCATTCTGCTTTACTTTCAACCTGCTTTAAATAGTCACATATCTTCAATACTAGAAACAATGCTATCAGGTAAAGGGTTAAACGGGAAATAATAACCTTTTCTCCACTGTATTATAGGAGCAAAAACATCATTTTCTAAATTTCATTGCAATGCATTGCGTTTTGCTTGCGTTTAAACTGGCAAAAAATCTTCTCCACTCTACCGACCGTGTGAAATTTGTATTTCGTCCGTGCATAGAACTTGTCAGATATCAAGTTATATTTTGTGTACATTTGTTTGCCTGTAAAGCGACCTAGCAGTGTTTCGACGTTGTGATGTCTGTATTGAGACATATGCAGTAGTCGTGAATATCTAATTGACATTTATTATTCCCCTGTAGAAATTCGCGGTAAAGAAAATGTCAGTTTCTACAAAATAATTTTATGATTGCCGGAGAGAAGCTTGACCTTTTAGAATCTTTATAGACATCGGGCAAGAATATGTGTCTAGATGGAAACAATAAAAGTCTTCACTCAGTGCTCCATAGATACGCATTTTACCGCTTTGATTTATTCTTCCATTGAAGAAAAAAGATAAATAAGTATGGTAGTTTTAGTTTGCCAATTTTTGTGCTGCGATCCGGATGGTACAGCAGACTGACAGTAATTTAAAACAGGCAGAAAATACCAGCTATACGGTAGTATACTTGTATAAATTATATCCGATAATAGCTTAAAGGGTGCTGAAAGTAAAGTAGAATGCGCTTTAAGGCGCATTCTGCTTTACTTTCAACCTCCTTTAAGTCGTCACTCATGTTAAAAATTTCAAACAACCTACGTGATATTAGGTGTCAGAACATAGACCTATAGTTTGTTACATGTACATGTACATATATATGTAAGCTCTTACGTGTGAAACGTGACAAATGATCTATTCGCATGACTGTAAAGTGACTTGGCAGTGTTTCGACGTTGTGATGTCTGTATTGAGACATATGCAGTAGTCGTGAATATCTAATTGACATTTATTATTGCCATGCAGAAAATCTCTGCAAAGAAAATATGCCATTTTCTACAAAACAATGTTATGGTTGCCGAGAAGATGCTTGCCCTTTATAATCCTTGTAGAAATTATGTGAAAACAGTTCGGGTTAAGATTGAACGCCGAGTGGCAACACTTTTTCCGCCAGATATCCGGGCTGATTGCCACTAGATCCAGTATAGAACAAACACGTATGGCTAAGCCTTATAGTCTGCTTCAAAGTACATGTACATGTAAGATCTAAAGAAGGCGTTCTGGCAAAATAGTGATACTACTTTCAAACAGTTACAACTACACATTAGAGACGACATTATTATTTCCCAATTGACGCATTTTCACTTAAACTGTTACACGTATGTCCGTTACAAACAGTTTTGAGCCAAACTGTTTGCCACTCAGACTGAAAAAATGTTTTAGTGCAATGCATTTACGTTTCGTTTGCGTTTAAACGGGAAAGAATAACGTCTTCTCCACTGTACCTTTAGTAGCCTCTGGTCTGGTTCTAACCTGTTTGCAATGGATATAATATTTGGGGAACATGTGCATGTTTTAAAAGAATAGCGTTAAATACTTGTCCAGTTTGTGTTGTTGTGTTTTGTTGTCAGACAATTTGAGAAACCCCCATACATTTTACTGCACAGCATTATTGGCTATGCTGCTAGAGTTTCGGTTTTGCTGCACTTTATTGCCGTGCAACGCAAATAATTAATTTCTGATGCCAACTTCCATCTCGTTTCCAAATCGAGCATTATTGTTTTTGTTTTGTTTTATGGTGTTTTACACTATGGCTACAGTGAGGAAGATGTTAATCTTTCCCAATAAATGCGTTTGTGTTAAAAAGACTATGGTTCAAGAAGATCCGTCATTTTGTAAATATTACATGTATTAAATGGCGTTTAGGTTACAGTGGAGAAAACGCTATTCTTTCCCAATAAACGCGTTTACGATAAAATTATAATTTCCTATGCGAACAGTTTGGAGCCAGATAACCCGGCGTCTGATCAGGCTCCAAACAGTTTCCAGCTCAGATTAAAATATATTTTTAGACATTTTCTACATTTTAGTGATGTGCGTTTGCGTTTTGTTTGCGATTAAACGGGAAAGAATAACGTTTTTCCACTGTAAAATTCGTTGAAACGTCTATGAACAGTCTCTGTCTACTGTTTAGTCTCATGCTCAAAATGCTGTAGAAAAATCTTTTTGCAAGTACATGTATGCTAAACCTACCGGTAGTACATATAAGAAGCAAACCAATGTTTATCATCTAAAGTTAGCATGCAAAAGCCGCCTTTAAAAGGTATCTTTATTATGTTGTCCTGGTATCCAATAATGTCCTTATCAAGTATATTAAAAACCCCAGCCTAGTTTTTAAGCCCCAGTTTTAGATTCAAATTGTTCATGCACTAAGCGGCTTAAGTTCGATCATACACATAGTACTTAACTAAACCTGTGTATTGCGGCCATTTAATAAAGAAGCTGGAAAATCCCAACCGATATTAACCGGCTTAATGCCCAACAGAATTAATACCTATGGTTCCATACAGATGCTTTTTTGCATTACTTTCGATTTGAATTAAGCTGTCTTATGTCTCTATAAATGCTACATCTATGTAACGTATTGAAAATAATCGCTTAAAACAGGATTGGCTTTAAACCATCTAACAGAAATGCTTGCATGTTATGGCACTGATATTATTGATTACATGCCGACGAGGATTTGAACTGATTGTTGTGTTTTAGCCCCTTCCTCGTCTCGTTCAGGGTATTATGGAATGTGCAAACAGATTGGACCCAGATCAGACGCCGCGTAACGCGGCGTCTGATCAGGGTCCAAACTGTTTGACATTTATGAGGATATATCTTACGTCAAAATTACTTAAAGTCTATGTTTGGTAAATATAAGTAGTCGACGTGTTATAAAACAGACTATATCCTGTAGGCTAAGGGGTTAAGTCGATTCTTCAGTGATTTATGTTCTCTCCCAATGCCACGCGTGATGATTGTTGACTGGAATCTAAATTGTCATATTATACACCTACAGCTAAAAAAACTGTCTGGTGTATATATAGATGTAGTGGAGGTGACTGTTATTCTTTTCCTGTTTAAACGCCAAAGAAACACAAATGCATTTCAACAAAATGTAGCAAAATAACTAGCCTTTTGAATATTCTTCGGGCAAAACGTGTTCAGGGATCATACTATTATGGGTTTTAGCATAAACGCGTGTTTTCTCAACTGTATAGTATTCTTAAGTAGTATAGGGATCTCTTTAAATGCCAAAATGATGTTATAGGCGACCTTCCTGACCTCATTTCGGATATGTTGTGTAGAAGCTCCTCCTTTGTTGTTAAATACAAAATGTATAGTAAAAGCATGCCCGAAAGTAGGCCAAGGTGGCCGTCAATGACGTCATCTTTGTTTGCATTTAAAGAGACTCCTAAATTACTTACTTTAAGAGAAACTGTTCGACTTTTCTGGTTAAACGAAACGCAAAAGCAATGTAGTGAAATGTTGAAATGTTTGAAAATGTGGATAATATATATATAATCTGAGTTTCAGGCATTTTGAAGCCAGATTATCAGGCGTCTGATCTGGCTCCAAACAGTTCATATATTTAGCTTAAGGTTAAGAATATCGTAAACAAATACAGTTGAGAATACGTTAACGTAAGCAAACCGCAAACGCATTGTACTATAATGTAGAAAATGACATCTTTTTGACAATTCCCAATGTTCATTTTAATTTGAATGGCAAACAGTTTGTGTTCTGATTAGACACCGGATTACCAGGCGTCTGATCTGACTCCCAACTATATGCGAATGGAAATAATATATCTAGCATAAACGCGTTAGTTGAGAAAGTATAGCGCCTTCTCCAGTACATATAATATGAAATGGAAAAAAAATCACAAGTCGGCGAATATTCTTTGGTACAAAAAATTATTTGTGAAGGGCAAATGCAATCCTGTAACCTGGAAAGTTTCGCCTTTTTTGCCAGTCAGCCATCCGCGTGACAGGATCTCTAAATGCTGAAACAATTAGAATTCGCTAGAGAATTATAAATCTTTTTCAGTAACTATTTATGCCGGTATTTCGAAATAAAGACAGCATTTATTCCATGCAAACATTTATTTGAAGTATTTTACATGTATATCCTTCTCAACTGTTACATACATGTAGTATGCTTCTAGTTTTGCAGATTGGTGACTATTGAAAGCAGGCCTGACAGTAAAGCAGAATGCGCCTTACGGCGCATTCTGCTTTACTGTCATGCCTGCTTTTGGCTACCATATGATAGGATACAAAAAACATTTATTATGAGGCACATTCGTGACTGAAGGAAGTGGAACATTTTTCTTTAGTTGGGGGAATAAATAAAAAACATATTTATGGAAAAAATTGGGATAAACATCGCAGTCAATAGTTATTAGCCGTTTCTTTCTGAGAGAAAAAAATATGCAGTCAGTGCCAATAAAAATATCTGTCAATATCTTGAAGACAATAAAACACATTGTCAAATATCCTGGCATAATTTGTGTTTCCAATTTGTCCTGAGAATTTACATGTACCATATGCGCGGTCGTCTTTAACAGCAAACAGTTTAGACCAAGGTAAGACGCCGCGTGTCTTATACATGTATGGCAGCAATCTGGTTCACCCTTATTTCGATATTTCTTCTGTCAAAATACCAGTTATTTAAATGCAGACGCCAATATGAAAGCAAAGGACAAATATGTATTATTTAAACGGGAAATAATAATGTCTGCTTGGTGCTTACTGTAAGACGTTATTTTTCTCGTTTAAAGCAAACGCGTAGAAATTAAATGTAGAGAATGATATCTTTTTTTATAATTTTGAATTTTCGTTTTTACCTGAAAGGCATACAGTTTGGAGCCTTATCAGACGCCGGGTTAACCAGCGTCTGATCTGGCTATAAACTCTTTGACATTGACATCAAATTAAACATTCCCAATTGTCAAAAAGTGCCATTTTCATTTTAATGTAGATTGCAAACCGTTTGGAGCTATCAGACGCCAGTTAACCCGGCGTCTGGTCTTGCTCCGAACTGTTTGCAATAGATCTAGGAATAATAGTTTTAGCGTAAACGTGGTTTGTTATTGGAAAGGACAATATAGAATGTTATGTGTTATCTGCACAACAGTGAGAACGAAAGGCTTTAATGGAAATAGACACTCTTACACGTAGAGAGTGTTGTGATAAGTGGGCTTTTCACATGGAAACGGTCGCTTAAGTAATATTAACCCAGGCTCATTGTGATATTTCACGTGCAGTGTTTCATTATTTATTTATTTAGACATTCCCATTACACCACGCATTATTTATACGTGTGGACTTTGCATTATTTACAGTATAATGATTCTTGTGCGAAAATCCAATACCATTTATAGGAAAGAATGTTCTTGATTTTATGTACATGTACATGTACAGTGGAAAAAACGTTAGTATTTCCCATTATACGCGTTTACGATAAAACTGTTATTTCCATTGAAAACAGTTTGGAGCCAGATCAGACGCCGGGAAACCCGGCGTCTGATCAGCCTCTTAACTGTTTGACACTAAAATTAAAACAAGATTTCGTCGGTAATTTCTTAAAGTTGTAATTTTCTACATTTTAGTGCATTGCGTTTACGTTTCGTCAGCGTTTGAACGGTAACGAATATCGTTTTAAACTGTTATTCTTTCCCAATAAACGCGTTTACGCTAAAACTAATTTTTCTATTGCAAACAGTTTGGAGCCAGATCAGACGCCGGGTAACCCGGCGTCTGATCAGGCTCCAAACTGTTTGCCACCAAGATAAACATGAATTATCAGAATTGTCCAAAAGTTGCACTTTTCTACGTTTTAGTGTTTTGCGTTTGCGTTTCGTTTCGTTTAAACGGGAAATAATAACAGATTCTCCACTGTAGGTGCCTCCAAAATGCAGTAAAATAGGCCTACCCATGTCACTCAGCGTCAAATCTAATACCAAGGATTGCGACATGTATGAACTATTACAGTACCCCCTCTCTACAACAACACCCAATGGGCGATCAATATTATTAATGTTGTTCGGAGGGAGTTGTTATAGGGACGGAAGAATAATACCCTTAGAGTACACGGCGTCTGATCTGGCTTCAAGCTGTTTACACCTCTTTATTATATTTTTCTGTCAAATGTCCAATATGTGACATTTAGAAAAACAGCAGACGTGAATATTAAGCAGACGATATTGCGGCAGTGAAATGGTCGGACAAAATTGTCTTGCTTGGGAAACAGCAGCAAGTATTGTTGTACAGTGGAGAATCTGTTATTCTTTCCCGTTTAAACGCAAACGTACGCAAACGCAAAACACTAAAACGCAGAAAAGTACAACGTTTTGACAATTCTGATAATTCATCTTTATCTTGGTGGCAAACAGTTTGGAGCCTGATCAGACGCCGGGTAACCCGGCGTCTGATCTGGCTCCAAACTGTTTGCACTGGAAATAATAGTTTTAGCGTAAACGCGTTTATTGGGACAGAATAACACATTCTCCACTGTAGGAGGGAATCGTTTTTCGGAGGAAGCACTGTATTAAAATACGGGAAAGCATTTAGAAACTATACCAACAGCGCCTTCATTAAATAACCCCTAATACATTAAATGGACGAATCCAGTTTCGAAATAGGTTTAATCTATTGTTGACTATTTTGGGTTGCTTATCACAATACAGGCATGATTTCAAAATGATAAATAATGACAACTCTAACAAGAGGATTTCTATAAGAACCCTTTAAAATTGGGCAAGAGAACTCTTCACGGATTCAAATTTGTATTTTTAAAGAAAGCCGGATACAATTTGTAAGCATGCCATATTTAAATGATAACATTTTCAAATTGAGCCCTTTTACATTTAATTCATTACCCAATAAAAATGCTTTTTAACGCCTTATTCTTCCATTTAATGTATTCCTCCATATAACAACATAGTTCCACTTTAAACAGTCATGCAAATGTACCATAGCAATAGTTTCTTTATTCTACAAGATAGTAGCTTAAAGCAGGCTGAAAGTAAAGCAGAATGCGCCTTAAGGCGCATTCTGCTTTACTTTCAACAGGCTTTAAGTTGTAAACTGTCTTCAAAATTACTAACGCGTTATGGGATAAAGGGTCAATTCAACATGTTTATACAGGTAATTTGTTTGGTATGTTCATAGCAATCCATTAACACGCCATGTTTTGACGTAAACAGAACATGGCGAAAATTGATGACAATTCGTTTCCTGTAATATTCATTATATACGGTAACAGATCATAACACCCATATGTAACATTTAACAGCGCCAAATCTGCACATTTATCTGAAATCAATACATATTATACGAGTTTGCATTTCACGTTATGTTATGCTTTGTATTCACATTGTAAACAGTTTGGAATCTTAGCAGACGTCGAGCATATTGTAAGTCAGCTTCTGATCAGGATACAAACTCAAGGTTCCAGATAAGGGGGATTAAACTGAACAAATCCAACATGTTCTTACTTATTTCAGCACCAAATCGTATGGTGTTACTACTCATTATAATCGTCTCTTTGAGACGATTCAAATGAGTAGTGACACCATAGGGTTTAAAGCAGAAATAACGATTTTAATTTTTGAAATACTCCCTCTTATCTGGAACGCTGCAAACTGTTTGACACTAACTTTGATATTTCGCCAGTCGTTAAGTACATAGATCAATGTAATGCATTACAAATGATATACATCTAATTTGCACGGAACACCATTAGCGAACTATTCCACCTTAACGACATTTCGCTGAAATTATTTTTGAGCAAAGTACACGTGTACTGTCAATATATTGGATAAGACGGTATTGTTTCCCGTTAGGAGCGTCCGAACACACAAACGCATTGCACTAAAACGTAGGAAATGACAACTCGTTTATAATTTTGACCATTTAAATTAATCTGAGTGGAAAACAGTTTTGATCCTGATCAGCGTAACGAGGATCATAAACTGTTTGCAAATGCGCTTTATGACGTCATCGAGAGTGAAAGTGTTAATTGCATGACGTCACTACTTTTGTCACACTAACAAATATCTCCACTTCACACTCCTTTCCGATCGCCTCCTTCTCTGATTCTCTGAGACTCTTGATCCGCTCTTGTTTTCTCTTAAACACTGCACAAAGCTCTATAACTTAGATTAAAACCAACTTGTAGAGTTTGCTTTTATGCTTGGCACGCAATCGTAACTTCATGGACTTCACATTGAACAAGACAATTTCCATTTCACCGGAAGCTGCTGGGTTGTTCATTTCCTTCAAAGCCGAATAAACCGTGTGCTTTAAGCTTATCACATGCTTAAGATTTCCTCCTAGAGACCATTTGGTTCAATGCATTAAAGTAATATGGACACACAGTGCAGAACCAGATCGTGCTATAATTTTCACTGGAATGTAATCTACATTCCAAACATTCATACAGTAGATATGGTAAGGAAGTCAGCATGCAATAGTTACATACATGTGTACGTCAAGCAACCATCTTGAAGAAAAATGATTATCATATAGTTTGCAGTCTGGGAGTGGAATAAATCCATTACATAAATATTGTAATCCACTAGTGGAATATCGTTTTTTAGGTCCCGGTCAAACCTTTTCGGTTCACCACATGGCGTCATTTGCGATGACATTACAGTGGAGAATCTGTTATTCTTTCCCAATAAACGCGTTTACGCTAAAACTATTATTTACAATACAAACAGTTTGTAGCCAGATCAGACGCCGGGTAACCCGGCGTCTGATCAGGCTCCAAACTGTTTGCAACCAAGAAAAACATGAATTATCAGAATTGTCTAAAAGTTGTTCTTTTCTACGTTTTATTGCTTTGCGTTTGTGTACGTTTGCGTTTAAACGGGAAAGAATAACAGATTCTCCACTGTACCGTAAACAACGTCAGGTTTTGGCGGAAAATCTATTTAGCAGAAAGACTACAAACGCTTTGATTGATTTAATAGGTGTTTAAAATTGTTTTGTGATAAACAGAATCCCAAATTCGTGTTCATTACTAAATAAATTTTTAATAAACTCGTTGACTAAAATTAATATGACGCTCGTCACGGCTCGTGTCATATTATTTTAGTCAATTCTTTTCACTCATGTAAGATCCTCTACCGGTATAAAGTATAAAGTAATAATTTGCCGTAGTATTTCTCATTTAGTTCTGTTCTGCGTTTACTTGTAGCAAATTCTTTCAGTTATCATTTACATAATGTTGAAAACATGTTTGTTTAGTTTAAATATTTATTCTGCTTAACCCTTTCACTCTCAATGACGCCATACAACGCGTTTGCAAACAGTTTGATCAGGACCTAAACTGTTTGACACCCTCATCGATATCTACTAAGTCATACAACCTTATATCTAACTTTGAAACGTGTCTCGCAGACAACAATGCTGAAACAGACGACAATAAAACGGGGAAAGGGTAAAACTCTCCCGAATTATTCGTTCATGAAAGGGTTAAAAACAGAATGAAAGTACATGTACCATGGAATGTTGCTTTACCTTATTCCTGCCTAAAATTACATATGAGCCATGCCATGTCAAAACATGTTTCAATGCATTGTAAACAGTATACATTGTAGATCAAGGGCAGCCGCCGCATCAAAGACGCGGCGACTGACGTTGATCTACACTGTTTGAAACCAACATGCATCTAAGCATTTTATGTTGCTGTATTATATATGGTATTTGGCAGTGTAGAACAAACTCAAATACAGAGCCTGTGATGATAATGGTTCTCGGTCTGTATAATGTTGCAATGCAATAAGGCATATTATGTCATGGCACGACTCATATTATATGTATACACTGTATTTGACACACTTTAATCGTTTAGATTTTGATAAAATTAGAGTGTAAATACACTTATATTGTCGTTTAAAAGAATGACAAAAGTCGAGCAGAAATTTCCGTTTACTTTTATCCTGCTTTAAGCTGCCACATGTATTTACATGTACAGCGCCCCCTCTCTACAACGACACCCAATGGGAGACAAAACGTGTGTGCGTTGTTCGGAGGGTGTCGTGATAGGGAGGGAAACTGGCTTACATTTGCAAACAGCTTAAATCAAGATCAAATCTGTTTGTCACTTGTCATTATGTTTTTTCTGTCAAAATGCCAAATATGTGACTTTGGGAAAACAGCAGACGACAGTTTTAAACTGACGATATTGCAGTAGTGAAAGTATTCGACATAAAATTGTCTTGTTTAGGGAACTGCGGCAACAAGGGTCGTTGTAAGGAGGGGTCGTTGTTGGAAGGGCCGTTGTAGAGAACCATCATTGAGCCAATAGTTTGACGTGACTGGATCAGCTAATCGCAGCTCAGTCAGTAGTTCAAATGCTTCATGCCATTAATAGACATATATTTGCTAGTAGTAATTGCGCAGATAATATTGATCTGTGACCATCATAGGCAGGAAAAAACGTTATGTATTCGACTCGATTCCTACGACTGCACACTTAATACTCCATTAACTCCCTTCACTGCCATGACGTCACCAAGTGTCTTCTGCTTTCATTTCTCAAATTAAAACTTTAACTATTTTGAATCAATGCTTGTCAAACAGTTTGGATCCTGATCAGACGCCGTGTTACGCGGCCTCTGATCACCATCCAAACTGTTTGCAAATAACCATTGCACCCGGGCTAAGGTAGTTGACCATTTCATCCCTTCAGCCCTATACAGTGGTGAAAACGTTATTCTTTCCCGTTTAAACGAAACGAAACGCAAACGCAAAACATTAAAACGTAGAAAAGTGCAACTTTTGGACAATTCTGATAATTCATGTTTATTTTGGTGGCAAACAGTTCGGAGCCTGATTAGACGCCGGGTTACCCGGCGTCTGATCTGGCACCAAACTGTTTGCAATAGAAATAATAGTTTTAGCGTAAACGCGTTTATTGGGAAAGAATAACGTTTTCTCCACTGTAGGAGCCCTCTGATCATGGTCTGCATTTTATTTAATTGTTTCATCGGATTTTGTTGTCATACCAAAAATGTAACAGTAGACTGGTTCACAATACTTGAACTAGGAGAGTCAAAACAAATTATAAATACCCACAAGATAAATTTAGGTTTGAAAGGGTTAAGGGGTTAACTACCATATAGAAGGATGATATAATTTTAAAAGGGTTTTAATACAGCTTTTCTACAAGGTTCGGTTAGTGGCGTATCTTAGGCTTTTGGCAGGACAACTTTAAATCATCACACAGAGCCTGTCTCTAGTTTTGAGGACATGTTACCTACATGTATAAAGCAGGTGGGAAGTAAAGCAGAATGCGCCTGAAGGTACATTTTAACTTTCAGTCTGTTTTAAGGTACCATCAGCTAGGATAATTAAACAGTCATTTCTTATGGTATATATTCTTGACCGTATAAAGAAGAACTATTTACTTCAGAGGAGGAACAAATCAAAGGGAGTAATGCCTTCTTTTTTCTGGAGGGAGGAGGGGTTAAAGGTTTAGTAAACTGGATTGTTACTTGAATTAAACATTATTCTGTCTCATTAAAACACAAATGCAGGGCAAAGGAATGTAAAGTGACGTTGGTTCTGATCTGACTGTGTGATAAGTCGTTTTCAATAAACATAATTGTTTAGTTCATGTACCAACACGTTTATCAGAAAAGAATTCACCGATGTAGCTCAATGCATCAACAAGATAATCTATTTGGGCAATCACCTTAATGAAAATACAGAGTTCCCTCTCTACAGTGGAGAATCTGTTATTCTTTCCCAATAAACGCGTTTACGCTTAAACTATTATTTACAATACAAACAGTTTGTAGCCAGATCAGACGCCGGGTAACCCGGCGTCTGAGCAGGCTCCAAACTGTTTGCCACCAAGATAAACATGAATTATCAGAATTGTCTAAAAGTTGTTCTTTTCTACGTTTTATTGCTTTGCGTTTGTGTACGTTTGCGTTTAAACGGGAAAGAATAACAGATTCTCCACTGTACAACCACATCCAATGGGAGACAAAATATGTGTTCGTTGTTCGAAGGATGTGGTTACATGTATATGGAGGGACATTGGTTCACATTTGTAACGCGGCGTCTGATCTGGATTCAAGCTTTTTGTCACTCGTCATTAAGTTTTATTTTTGTCAAAATGTTCAATACGTAAATTTGAGAAAAACAGCAGACGACAAATTTAAACAGAAGATATAACAGCAGTAATAGCGTTAGACATAATTGTCTTGTTTAGGGAATTGTGGCAAGGGTCGTTGTTGGGAGGGAGTCGTTGTTGGAGGGTCGTTGTAGGGAGGGAACGTTGTTTATACATACAGTGTAGACGTCTTTATTTTCCCCCATTAAACGCGTTTACACTTAAACTGTTATATATGTTGGAAACAGTTGGAGCCATATCAGACGCCGGGTAACCCGTCGTCTTATCAGGCTCCAATATGTCAGCAACCCAAATTAAACTTATTTGTGAGATATTTTAAAAAGTTGTCATTTTCTACATTCACGTGCATTGCGTTTGCGTTTCGTATAGCGTTTAACTAGAGAAATCTGTTTAAGGCAATCAGCTTAATGAAAATGTATACATATATGTGGAGAGGAGAGTTGTGATAGCGGGGGAATAGACATTTATCTCTCTTAATATAGTCGTCACAGGTGAAATAATATCAGTAAATCAACATGAGACTTGTCTCTTACAATGGAGAATCTGTTATTCTTTCCCGTTTAAACGCAAACGAAACGCAAACGCAAAACACTAAAATTTAGAAAATGTCAGTTTTTAGAAATTTCTAACACTTTATTTTAATCTGAGTTGTAAACAGTTTGGAGCCTGATCAGACGCCGGGTTACCCGGCGTCTGATCAGGCTCCAAACTGTTTACAATGGGGAAGATAGTTTTAGCGTAAACGCGTTTATTGGGAAAGAATAACGTTTTCTCCACTGTACATTGTACAGTGAAGAAGACGGTGTTCTTTCCCGTTCAAACGCAAACGAAACGCAAACGCATTACTGTATAATGTAGGAAATGAAAGCATTTTGACAATTCTGCATGTTTATTTAAATCTGAATGGCAAACAGTTTGGAGCCTGATCAGACGCCGGTTTACCCGGCGTCTGATCTGGCTCCAAACTGTTTGAAATGAAAAATGTGTTTATTTTGAAAGAATGACGTATTTCTGTTCATGTATGCCGTAAACGTGAGACAGGTGGTAGCAGAAATGCAGAAAATTCCTTGTATTAGGAACATAACTAATACATTTGCAAGAACCTAACTAAGCAAATGACAGTTTTGTTTACGCTTCTAGGTCTACTACATGTAGTCTCTTTGACTAAATGTATATCAGGTCCATTTTACTTCACGTTTGTTAGAAATAGGAAATTAAAAATTTGCCTTGTTATATCCTATAGTTCGCTGTATCCAAATTCGTCAGAAGCGAGCTTCGCTATACATGTGTTGATTAGAAAATAAACTAGTATCTATTTTAAACATAGCCAGTAGCATTAATTAACACACAACATCAAACCTGGAAACTTGGGCACCTAGACCAATTTACTACTGCTGTGTGATGAATAAAATATATGCAAATAAGATTTACTGTGGAGAAATCGTTATTCTTTCCCAATTAACGCGTTTACGCTAAAACTATTTTTTCCAGAGCAAACAGTTTAGAGCCTGATCAGACGCCGGGTTACCCGGCGTCTGATCAGGCTCTAAACTGTTTGGCGCTCAGATTAAAATAAGTAGTTATAACTGTAAAAAACAACTTTTTCTACGTTTTATTGAATTGCCTTTGCGTTTCGTTTGCGTTCAAGCGGGAAAGAATAACGTATTGTATAACTGCGCAATGAATAAAACATATGATAATAAGATTTATGACGTCTATGCAACACCCAATTAGCATGTTAACTGTGAGATAAAACACGTGACGGGCATAACACTCACACACGCCGGGACCCAATATATCAACCTCTACCTCATGCAGCTTAATAATGCATGAAGAAATCAGATTGCGCATGGGTTCATGGAGTTGATCGCTACTCCCATCGGAGAATGTAATATTATTAATGTACAAGTACACGAGAACGTTATTATTTCCCAATTAACACATTACTCCATAAATACGCAATTTTAGGTATTAGTTCAGTCCTCTACTGAATAAACTTTTTGAAAATAAGTTTTCCAAATTTCAAAGTTGTTATTATCTACAGTTCAGTCTTACACACCTCGCGCACGCGCCTATATAAACGAAGAAGGAACGTAGCTGTGTTTAAATTCTCAATAAAACACACACACGCTGTTACGTCTTAACGGGACGTCATATGGCTTCGAAAATGCGTACGCCAAGATATGTAGATCTGTTGCGTCGTGCAAATTGTGGTTAGATTGAAGTCTTTGAATCGAAATGATAATTAGTACCAGTGTTTTATCGTCAATAAAACACGGGTAGTCGTTGAAATGCTGGTAATAAAATCACTCGGCCTTCGGCCTCGATATTTAATTACAACGCATCTCAACTTCTATCCGTGTTTTATTTCACGATAAAACACTAGTATGAATTTATTATTTCTTAAGTGTATTGCATTTGCGAAAAAATGGGAAAGAAACACGACTTTCTTGAGTGTGCACTACGAAACCATACAGTTATCCGTATCCCTGCAGGCTTTAATTTAACCCATTACCCCATGATTGCTCCATTTTACGCCTTTCATGTATTCTTTACTGGACATAGGAGCTCCTATTTATGCAGCCAAGAATATATGAATCATAGAAATTATTTTTATATCCAAACAGATGATAGCTTAAAGCAGGCTGAAAGTAAAGCAGAATGCACCGTAATGTGACTTCTCTTTTACTTTAAACCTGCTTTAAGTGGTACCTATCTTCTCCAAATGAAGTCTTACCCTATCACTACCAAATCTTTCGTGATATCTTGTACCCCTTCGCCGTTTTATTGTCGTTTGCTTCAATTTTGTTGTCTGCAATGTTGTTTCATAGTTACAAAATAAGGCAGTAAAAATTTCAAAACGAGTGTCACAAAAGTTCGGGTCCTAAATCAGACGCCGCGTTACGCGGCGTGTGATCAGGATCCGGGGTGCCAACTGTTTTGTAAACGCGCTTTAAAGCGTCATTGAGAGTAAAAGGGTTGACTCAATACTGTTCTCATGAATACAGTGGAGAATCTGTTATTCTTTCCCGTTTAAACGAAATGAAACGCAAACGCAAAACACTAAAACGTAGAAAACTGCAACTTTTGGACAATTCTGATAATTCATGTTTATCTTGGTGGCAAACAGTTTGGAGCCTGATCAGACGCCGGGTTACCCGGCGTCTGATCTGGCTCCAAACTGTTTGCAATAGAAATAATAGTTTTAGCGTAAACGCGTTTATTGGGAAAGAATAACAGATTCTCCACTGTACACATGTATATGCATTAGACCTATTTTTGTACAGTCTTGATGCTTGGAAGTCATAAATCATAGAGTAGAAGACTTGCGTGCTTAAATATTTATTGTCCCATGTAAATAATTTGGAGCTAAGACATTACTTGACCTAGCTTGGGTGGTCTAACCTATTTCTTTCAAAAGTAAATATAATTGCAAAGCCTGCTATATATCCTAGCAAAGTGACGCATCTTACATGAGGCCAGTCTCTTAATTTGATGGCTTGGTTTGGAAATATACATTGAATTTGCGATTTCACTTTGAAACAAACTGAAATTACACTCACAGCTACACAAAGTAGTAAATGACTTATAAATCTTATAATGATTAAGATTGATTTTCCTCTGATTGACCAACGGTTTGGAGCAATAGCAGACGCCGATTTACGCCGAGATCTGGCTCCAGGGACCGTTTCATAAAACTTCGTACGACTAAACGATTGAAACGGTCGTAAGTGTAAACATTAAAATACATTTAATATCTGAATTACCCATATATTTATGTCTTGTGACATCTCTTTGGAATTGTCTTTTCAAGCCGGTTCCAAAAAGATGTCACACGACATGATTAGAGATGTCACAAGACAGGATTAGATGGAGAAATCAATACTACATGTAATTGAGACTTTTATAATCTGACTAACGACAACATTTGTCGTACGAAGTTTTAACAAACAGGCCCTTAAGTGGTTGCAATGGACTCAATGTGTGTCCTTGGAATATAACATTTTCGTTGAGGAAATAATAGCGTTTTATCCTGTGTACCTTACGGAAGTTCCCCATGCATATTGTCCATTAATCATTAAACATATGACCTTGTTGTTGGCACAGTGTACCAGAGCTCAGACACGCATCTATGTGAGGTCAGTTACAGTGGAGAATCTGTTATTCTTTCCCAATAAACGCGTTTACGCTAAAACTATTATATGCAGTGCAAACAGTTTGGAGCCAGATCAGACACCGGGTAACCCGGCGTCTGATCAGGCTCCAAACTGTTTGCCACCAAGATAAACAAGAGTTATCAGAATTGTCCAAAAGTTGCACTTTTCTACGGTTTAGTGTTTTGCGTTTGCGTTTCGTTTCATAAACGGGAACGAATAACAGATTCTCAACTGTAAACATGAACATGTACGTGTACTGTATGCGCCTTGCCATGGCGAAACCTGCCTTATAACATTGCAACATTGTACAGACCGATCATCTTTGTTATCCCAGACTCTGAGTTTGGTCTACACTGCCAAATACTGTATATAATACAGCTACCTGCAATGTTTAAGATGCATGTTGGTGTCAAACAGGGTAGATCTAGGCCAGTCGACGCGTCTTTGACGCGGTGGCTGGCCTTGATCTACACAGTTTGCAATGTAATAAGGCAGGTTTTGTTCTCGCACGGCTTATGAAACTAATAATTAAAAACATACCCGGTATTTAAGTACTAGTGTAAACGCAGCAAATATGCACTGTAGGCCTACATAGTACATTTGTACAGTGCTCTCTTTGTTCAACGGCACCCAATGGGATATAAAGAGTATGTATGTTATTCGGAGGGAGTTGCTGTAGGGAGGGAAATTGGCTTACATTTCAAAACAGCTTTAATCCAAATCAGTAAGCGGCGTCTGATTTGGATTAAATCTGTTTGCCACTGGACACTTTCTTTTTTGTGCAAAAATGTCTAATTTGTGGCTGTGAGAAAAACAGCAGACGACGATATTACAGACGTGAAAAGATTGGACATCATTGTCTTGTTTTGGAGAAGAGGGGCAAGCGTTGTTGTAAGAAAGGAATCGCTTTTCAGAAAGCCGTTGTGGGCTGGGAGTTCTGTGATTCACTATTGCCTGGTCATTGGTATATGTAGATAAAGAGGAGGCAGAGCATGCAAGTAAAGTGCAGTCCACCAAATAATGACGATCTACTGTACAGCGTTCCCTCTCTACAACGACATCCATCGGGACAAAATTATGTACGTTGTTCGGAGGGAGTTGTTTTAGGGAGGGAAAATTACAAACAGCTTTAATCAAGATCAGACGCCGCGTCACGCGGCGTCTGATCTGGATTCAAGATGTGTGTCACTCGTCGTTAAGTTTTTTCTGTCTAAATGTCCATTATGTATTTTTGAGAAACACAGCAGACGACACTTTTAAGCAGACGACATTGCAGTCGTGAATAGGTTGGAAATAATTGTCCTGTTTAAGGAACTGCGACAAAGGTCGTTGTTAGGAAGGAGTCGTTGTAGGGAGGGAACACTGTATTTCCTCTTTTATTAAAGCTACATTGAGTAACAGATCCTGACGGTTTTATCAAGATTGGAAGTTCATTTGCTATTATTGATCAATATTCTAATTCGTTTTCGTTAACACTTATTCATAAGGTAATACATAAATATTTAATTTGAAAATAATTCCAGACGATCTATTTGATTGAAAATTGATAATAGTTACTTTGTCCGCAAAGGGTTAGAGTGGAGAAGACATTATTTTTTCCCCCAAAAAAACGCGTTTACACTGAAACGGTTATGTTCTTTGCAAACAGTTTAAAGACAGATCAGACTCCAAACTGTTTGCCACTCAGATTAAATTTTAAAAAGGTTGTCATTTTCTACAAAATTAGTCCCACAACGTCTTTAAAAATTGGGATTTTTATCCGTTTATGGCAATCCAGGAACACTGGAGAATATATTCTGTCTCAATAAACGCATTTACGCTTAAACTGTTATTACAGTGGAGACACTGTTATTCTTTCCCAATAAACGCGTTTACGCTAAAATATTATTTACAATACATGTACAAACAGTTTGGAGCCAGATCAGACGCCGGGTAACCCGGCGTCTGATCAGGCTCCAAACTGTTTGCCACCAAGATAAACATGAATTATCAGAATTGTTCAAAAATTGTACTTTTCTACGTTTTAGTGTATTGCGTTTGCGTACGTTTGCGTTTCAACGGGGAATACCAGCGCAAACAGTTAAGGTAAGCTTTATTTAACGTCACATATGGTAAACAATCAGCATATAAGTGCTGTAAAGCTTTTATTGTGACAAACGAGGTATCCATTAACAGACATACTTGCCTTAGCATTGCACATATTACTATAAATACTTTGGGTCAACCGGCGTCTGATAAGGCTTTCAACTGTTTGCCCCTTCAAATTAAAATATTTTGCGAGAAATTTCAAAAGGTTTTATATTTTTACATTTAAGTGCAATGCGTTTGCGACTCGTTTGCGTTTAACCGGCAATGAATAACGGCGTCTGTACTGTAGTTTTGTTTATTGTTGAAGAAAGAAACATTTTCACAGCTGTATCATAAAAAACCTCGAAACCTCTATAATTATCGATAGATCTTTAATAATGCATGAGAAGGAAAGAACGTCTGTGTTCAGATATTGGTTGAAAATTAGACAGAACAAAATTTAAACTGACAACAGTCAAGTTCTCATTTAGCGACCACTAAAATGAACACATACATGTACATGTATAAATAGCGTTAGATACATGTACATATACAGTGGAGAAGACGTTATATTCCCATAATTATACAGTGGAGAATCTGTTATTCTTTCCCGTTTAAACGAAACGAAACGCAAACGCAAAACACTAAAACGTAGACAAGCGCAACTTTTGGACAATTCTGATAATTCATGTTTATCTTGGTGGCAAACAGTTTGGAGCCTGATCAGACGCCGGGTTACCAAACTGTTTGCAATAGAAAAAATAGTTTTAGCGTTAACGCGTTTATTGGGAAAGAATAACAGTTTCTCCACTGTTAGCGCGTTTACACTTCAGCTGTTAAATCCATAGCAAACATTTTGGAGCCAAATCAGACGCCGGGTAACTGTTTGCTATGTATATTAGATAGATATTTAAAAAAAAATTATTTTATCGTTTTTCTACATTTAGGGGCATTGTGTTTGCGTTTAGTACACTTTTAACGGGAACGAATAACGTCTTCTCCACTGTAATATTCCTTTGAGATTGATAACTGCAAAAGTCTGTACAACAGCCATGCAGAAAGCTCTTATTTGATCTTTCTACATCAACTTTACATATAGTAGAGAGGGTGTTATTTTTACCAAATAAACACAAAAACTAATGTCATTGCAAACAATTTGAAGCCAGATCAGGCGCCGGGTTAACCCGGCGTCTATTCTGGCTCAAAATTGTTATTATCACGATTACAGTGGATAATCTGTTATTCTTTCCCGTTTAAACGCAAACGTACGCAAACGCACAACACTAAAACGTAGAAAAGAACAATTTTTAGACAATTCTGATAATTCATGTTTATCTTGATGGCAAACAGTTTAGAGCCTGATCAGACGCCGGGTTACCCGGCGTCTGATCTGGCTCCAAACTGTTTGTATTGTAAATAATAGTTTTAGCTTAAACGCGTTTATTGGGAAAGAATAACAGATTCTCCACTGTAACATGACTACTCAAAATTGTCAAAAGGTTGTCATTTCCACTATATGTTTGCAACGCGTTTGCGTTTCATTTGCGGGACAGAATGACGTTTTCTCCACTGTATTACACGTTCATTGTTATCGCACTTAGTACAATTAGAGAAACAAAGCGTGTCTTATGGAGGTTTAGCATGCGTGGACCATATTAAACAAGTACTCAATTGATATTAAGTTTTTTAATTGAACATTTACGCAATTCAAGATGAAATATGATGGAAATATGCAGTTTGTTTTCAGAAACAAAACCACCAGAACGAGATTACTACAAAACTAATGACAATTACAGTGTTCCCTCCAAACAACGGCCCTCTCAGCAACGACTCCCCCCTTGCAATGACCCTTGCCACAGTTCCCTGAACAAGAAAATATATGTCCAACATTTTTACGTCTGCAATATCTTCTGCTTAAAATTGTCGTCTGCTGTTTTTCTAAAAGTTACATACATGTAAATGGACATTTTGACAGATACAAACACAATGACGAGTGCCAAACAGCTTGAATTCAGATCAAACGCCGCGTTACGCGGCGTCTGATCTGGATTCAAGCTGTTTGCAAATTTGAGTTGATATTTCTCCCTATTACGACTCCCTCCGAACAACGCACACACAAAGTGTCTCCCATCGGGTGTCGTTATAGAGAGGGAGCGCTGTACAATAGGGGAGAAGTAATGTCCGTTCCCAATAAGCGCTTTTGTGCAGAAACATAGTTAAGTGCCCCTCCCTACACGGCCGTCCCAACAACGAGTTCCTCCTAATAACAAAGAGTGTCGCTGTTTCCCAACACAATAATATCTCACCGTTTCACTGTTGCTTTCTCATATTGGATATATTGACCAAACGTAATCATGACGAGTGGAAAACAGGATATTAGTTTCCCTACCTCTAAGGACTCCCTCCAAACAACACTCAACATCTTTGTCTCCCATTTTGGTGCTATTGTAGAGAGGAGGGGTCACTGTAGTGCCTTGCAAACAATTTGTAACCAATTCAAAGGCCTGGAAACGACACTCAAATTACAGTACATATCCAGTCAACAATTTAAAAAGTCTTGTCAGTTTTTAAATCTAATAACTAGTACATGTATGTTGCCGGATGAAACACTAACAATAACTACAATGCATTGAGATGATGTATTCTTTCTCAATACACGCGTTTACGCTAAAACTAATAATTCCATAGCAAACGGTTTGGATCCAGATCAGACGCCGAATAATTCGACGTCAAATCAGACCCAAAAATGATTACCATACACTGCAGGAATAAACAACATATTTTTGACGTTCATGACGGTATGACTACAAATAGCTTCGCAGGGGGTAAATTTCATAAACGCCCGAAGAGCGTTTTCGTTAAATTTACCCCCGAAGCTAATGTAGTCATACCGTCATGAGCGGCAAAGAGATGTTGTTTATTCCTTATATTTATATTTTCTGTCTTGTCAATTTAATGTGTTTATTGGCCAGATTTGTTTTTCTGTATAAGAATTTATCATATACCGGTCAAAGAGGTTTGATAGATGTAATGTCGATGTAATAGCCATTCTAGTTTCTAAATATGGTGAGAAAGTAGTCCCAACTACATGTACTCTAACTGTATTAAAAATTCAGGATTTTTTCCAGTAAACTTTCTCTCTGTGAATGGAAAAGACTTACAAGGCAAACAAATAACAGTGCAACTTGAATATCTATTGCCAAAGAACATTCTAAAAATACAGGTCGCGGTCGTTTTCTTAACCCATTTACACACATAGCAACGCGATGGCAACGGCATATGGGTCTGTATCACTCCGCTAGTGTCATATGACCGTCGACCAATGGGAGCTTAGTGTTAAGTGCCCGATGTAGTCTATTTGAAGAAGTCCACGAATAGCACGGGCGAAATCCGAACTGGCTAAAACCAGTTTCTAAGTGTAGGTTCATCGACAGATGTACCGCATATTTTAAATAGGATTACATAAAGACTTTACAGGGTGAATGTAAATATATTAAAATGAACATTCTAAATTGTCAAACGTTGTCATTTTCTACATTTTAGTATATTGCGTTTGCGTTTCGTCTGCGTTTAAACGGGAAAGAATAACGTGTTGTTCACTGTTTCTTACTGCATGTAGATTGGAAATGAATATCTCACACTCCTTATCTTTATTAAACATAAGGTTTTTAGAGAATCAAATTAATCTCGACTGCAGTTTCCTGACGCTAGTCTTAATTTCTAACCCTACCACTGCCAAGCTATCGTCAAATCTAAACTGGACGTATGCTGCTATTTCTAAAATGTTGTTCTATGGTTCGTTTTAGGTTGATCTGATTAAAAATATATGTGTCAAACAGTTTGGATCCGGATCAGACGCCGAATTACCAGGCGTAAGGTTTTGATCTGAACCATTTGTAACAACCAGTGCAAATAATTATTTCACCAAGCAAGGGGAGTGGTTGATGTACAGTGTAATTTTGTTTGCTAGGCAAACAATAGCAAATTAAGTTAATTCAATTTCACATGTAATCAAGTTTTCGAAATTCCAAATTTCTAATTCTAGTGTTTGATCAGAAATATTGGCATTTATAATTCATAAGATAAAACGTAATACAGTGGAGAAAATGTTATTTTTCCCCGTTTAAACGCAAACGAAACGCAAACGCAGTGCACAAAAATGTAGAAAATTGAAATGCTGCTTTTAACCTTAACGGCAAACAGTTTTGAGCCTGATCAGACGCCGGGTAACCCTGAGTCTGATCTGGCTCCAAACTGTTTGCATTGGAAATAATAGATTTAGCGTAAACGCGGTTTATTGGGAAATATTAACGTTTTCTCCACTGTACATATACAGTAGATACGACGTTATTCTTTCCGAATAAACGCGTTTAAGCTTCAACTATAAGTAAACATCTCTATTACGACCACTAAACCGCAGGCTAATTGATTGTATGAAAAAAACATGTGACAGCTTCAAGCAAGGTGACAGTTAAACAGAATGCTCCGAAAGTAGCTTTTGTTTTACTGTTACATGTACATTGCTTTAACCCTTTCCCAAATAGAAGCGCCTTTTAGCGGATATGATTTATTCATCCGCTGAAGAAAATAGTTCCAATTTAATCAGTAATGAATATGTATTATAGGGAATATATCCTATATTATAGCACATGATAGCTTAAAGCAGGCTGAAAGTAAAGCAGAATGCGCCCTAAGGTGCATTCTGCTTTACTTTCAACCTGCTTTAAGTAGTCACCTATCTTAAGTACTAGAAATAGGCTATCAGGTAAAGGGTTAAGCAGTCACCTGTCGTAAACACCTACAGTGGAGAATATGTTATTCTTTCCCGTTTAAACGCAAACGTACGCAAACGCAAAGCAATAAAACGTAGAAAAGAACAATTTTTAGACAATTCTGATAATTCATGTTTATCTTGGTGGCAAACAGTTTGAAGCCTGATCAGACGCCGGGTTACCCGGCGTCTGATCTGGCTCCAAACTGTTTGTATTGTAAATAATAGTTTTAGCGTAAACGCGTTTATTGTAAAGAATAACGTTTTCTCGACTGTAATACATAACAAAATTCAGAGTTCGTAATAGAGAGGCTTTACTGTTTTATTTCCAGTGCCATAGAACGTTGCCCTAGTTACGCATTCTAGTGTTACAAAATAAATATACAGATAGACCAACATTGTGTGACCATAAAAAGAAGCATGTAATTACAGTCTACAAGACAGATTGCTGAATGACGCAAATCAAAAAGATTGCATTTGTTCCTTGAAACGTTTTCAGACTTTCATTTACGACCATCGATATTAAGACTTCCTTAAAAATATTGTTTCTCTCTTGAGAGGTCTTTAACCCTTTCATGATCAAATTATTCGGGAGGTTTGTACCCCTTCACCGCTATATTATCGTCTGCTTCAGTTTTTGTGTCTGCAAGACACGTTTCAAAGTTAGATTTAAGGCAATATGACTGACGAAATTTCGAAACGAATGTCAAACAGTTTGGGTCCTGATCAGACGCCGCGCTGATCAGGACCCAAACTGTTTGCAAACGCGCTTTAAGGCGTCATCGAGGGCTAAACGAACGATGGGCTGTGGCAAAACATGTGGTTAAAGTAAATATTGGACAATCAAATCATGTTCAGAACAGGCAGTTTTGTGAGGTCGATAAACCCTCTTCTGGTACCGTCATCAAGACGAAAATGACTAAATTATTTGTTCGTTTCGGCCATATAACCGCTCTCTCGAGAGACCAATGTAATGTTTACAGCTGAGTATAACCTTTTCGGCGAGGAACTAATAGCGTTTTACAGATGAGGAGACGTTATTCTTTCCCAATACATGCGTTTACGCTAACTATTTTGTTTCCATATTGTGTGTTAAAGGGAGGTAATCAGATAACTCATATGTATGCAGTAAACCACTCTGATACAGTCCACTAACCTAATCAGATATTTTGTTTCCATTTAAAACAGTTCAGAACCAAATCAGACGCCGGATAATCAAGCTCCATACTGTTTGCCATTCAGATAAAAATGAACTTTCAAAAATGTAAAAACTTGTCATTTTCTACATTCGTTTGCAACGCGTTCGCGTTTTCGTTTGCATTTATACGGGAAAGAAAAAAGTCTTCTCTATTGCGAAGTACACGACGTCACGTTTGAACCAGTCGATGTTGCAACATCGTATAATTAACCAATTTGTGCCCAGGATCCCAAATAATTACGGGACATAGGCCAACAGTGTAGACATAATGCGACATCTTATCAGAGTCTACACTGTTTGCTGATAGGAATTTCAATATAAAACAAAAAGAAAATGAACATTTGACCAGACATCCCTTTGATAAAAAATTGACTAATCCAATATATAAAACATGGATGAATCCATTGGGCGCATATGAGTTAATATTCAGCGAACTTTCAGGATGTTCATGAAAGTGCCGTGCAATAGTTGTCATTGTTATTTGAGAATTCACATTGTGACAGAAACCAGACGTATAATCTTCTGTAATCTATGTGCACTGCCGAAGACGTTATTCTTTCCCAATAAATGTATTTACACTTAAAGTGTTATATCCGCTGCAAACAGTTTGGAGCCTGATCAGACGCCGGTGAACGCGGCGACTCATCTGGCTCTAAGCTGTTTGCAACTCATCTTAAAATAGATAGCTAGAAATTCGGAAATGTTGTAATTTTCTACATTTTATTGCACAAGATTTGTATTTCATTTCATGATACTCTGAGTAGCAGACAGTTTGGAGCCTGATCTGACGCCGGGTAAGTCGGCGTCTGATCAGACCCCAAACTATTTGCCACTCAACCAAAATATATAATTTAAATCAATTGTCAATAAGTTGTCATTTTGGGTTTAACATATTTTATTTCATAATACAAACATGATTATGTTTTAGCCATACATATACATGTATAATTAAGAGTAGAACAAAAGCAATTATTACTTATTAAACTCTTCTCCTAAGTTCTTGTTATTTTCTACGTTTTAATATTGCACTGCGATTGCTTTTCGTTTGCGTTTTAACGAGAAATAATTACGTCCTTCCACTGTACAGAAGAGAAAACGTATTCTTTCCAAATAAATGCGTTTACGCTAAAACTATTATTCTCATTGTAAACAGTTTGGAGCCAGATCAGACGCCGGGAAACCCGGCGTCTGATCAGGCTCCAAACTGTTTACAACTCAGATTGAAATAAAGTGTTAGAAATTTCTAAAAACAGACAATTTCTACATTGTAGTGATGTGCGTTTGCGTTTCGTTTGCGTTTTTAAAACGGGAAATAATAACGTCCTTCGACTGTACCATCACCCCACTCTATTATCTGCGTCAGACCAGTCGCGTGCACGATTTGATTTCATATTAATACTCAGGTTTTTTTGTAGAGAAATCCGAAATACTGTGGTGGAAGGTGAATCTTTGTCAAACGCATGGCTGGTCGGTGTCTGATATGGATCCCAACTGAATTGCAAACGTGTCATGATATGGGTTACAGCGAAAATGAAGCTAGAGCACTGCCTCCCTACAACTGCCCTACAAAAAACGATTCCCTCCTTACAACAATACTTGCTCCTGTAGCGTTTTCAATTACCTTTGTTTGCTGTTTAGGTTAGCAGTTTGTGCCCATTGTGTAGCGTGCAAAATACAGTAGAGAAAACATTTTCTTTCCAAATAACCCCGGTTACGCTTAAAACTATTATTTTCATTGCAAACAGTTTGGAGCCAGATCAGACGCCGGGTAACTCTGGTCAGGCTCCAAACTGTTTGCCACTCAAATTAAAACGGGTAGTCGGAATTGTCAAAAGGTTGTCATTTTCTATATTTCATTGCAATGCGTTTGCGTTTGAACGAAATAATTACGTTTTCTCCACTGTATTTCAGACCGGTAGCCAACTCGCAATCGATTGCCATCGACGGCCATCGATTTCTTTACTGAACTCATAACTGTTCCCCAAATACGAGCACTATGTCTATCGCTTTCCCTACTGCAATTGTCTGCTTAAGATTGCCGTTTGCTCTTTCGTGTCAAAGTTACGTATTGCACATTTTGACAGAAGTTACATAAAGAAGAATTACAAACGAGTTTTTACCCAGATCAGACATCGCGTTACGCGGCGTCTGATCTTGGTTTAAACTGTTTGCGAATCTAGTCTAAGAGAATTAATCTTCCCTCAATATAACAACACCCTCCGAACAACACACACACTATTTGTCTCCCAATGGGTGTTATTGTAGAGAGGCAGCAATGTAGTTGGCAAACTGGGGCCCGTCTTACGAAACGTCGTACGATAAATATTGTCGTAAGTCAATTTCTAATTCTCAATTATTACTTATTTATCCAACTTATCATGTCATACATCTCTTTGGAATCGTCTTTAAAAGACGATTCAACACACTTTATGCACACCCCTATATACATGTACATTGTAAATAAAGAAGGGACGTATCTGTGTTTGAATTCTCAATAAAGCACGCACGCGCTAACTAACGTCATATAGTTTCGAAAATGCGTATACCAAGAAATGTAGCGCCGTTGCTTCGGCGCAATTTGTGGTTAAATTAGAGTGTTCGAATCGAAATAATAAATGAATACAAGTGTTTTATTGTGCAATAAAACACAGGAACTCGTTGAGATGCCGGTAACTAAATCACGAGGCCTTCGGCTCGTGATTTAATTACTACGCATTTCAACACTTACCCGTGTTTTATTGCCACGATAAAACACTGGTATGAATTATTTTTTCTTAATTCTAACACACCTCGCATACTTATATAAACAAAGAAGGACCATATCTGTGCTTGAATTCTCAATAAAACACACACGCGCTGTAAAGTCTTAACGTTACGCCATATGGCTTCGAAAATGTGTACGCCAAAAATGTAGCGCCGTTGCTTCGGTGCAAATTGTGTTTAAATTGTAGTGCTAGAATCGAAATAATATATATATTAATTCTAGTTTTTTTATCGTGCAATAAAACACGGAAAGTCGTTGAGATGCTGGTAATTAAATCACTCAGAATATCAACTCCTACTCGTGTTTTATTGCGCGATACATCACAGGCATGGACTTATTATTTCTTTATACATGTACCAAAGAGATGCCACAATACACGATCAGATGGAAAAATCAGAAATTAGATTTATTTTAAAGTTTTGACTTACGATCGTTTTTGTCGTACTAAGTTTTATGAAACGGGCCCCTGGTCTCTAAACACTATTGTATCTCACCTTACAAAGCACTTTCAGCTTATCCTCAACATTTTCGTACTCTATTAATAGATTTTCTAAGAAATGACAACGATACAGAACTAGTTTAATGTCTAATTTTGTTTTCCCATTAAAACGTTGTAATTGAACGACATTCACGGAAGTTGAAATAAACCGTGTCACAAGCTAGAAATAGTGGAGGCGGTTCGTTCGGTGACTAATAAGTAGGTTTTCTAGAATGCACAAACAGATTGGATCCAGATTAGAGTACAGTGGAACAAACGTTATTCTTTCCAAATAAACGCGTTACGCTAAAACGATTATTCCAGTTGTAAACAGTTTGGAGCCAGATCAGACTCCAAACTGTTTACAACTCAGATTAAAATAAAGTGTTAGACATTTCTAAAAACTGACAATTTCTACATTTTAGTGATGTGTGTTTGCGTTTTGTTTGCGTTTAAACGGGAAAGAATAACGTTTTCTCCAATGTAAGTAGGTTTTCTAGAATGCAAAAACAGATTGGATCCAGATTAGAGTACCTCGTCATTTCTTCGAGGATCAAAACTGTTAAAAGGAACTATACTTGTTTAAGGTGGAGAAGATGTTATTTTTTCCCAATAAATGCGTAAACGCTAAACGTATTATTTCCATTGCAAACAATTAAAAACAAGATCAGACGCCGAGAAACCTGGCATCTAAACAGACTTTAAAACTGTTCGCCACTAAAATCCAAATAATTCGTGAGAAATTTCAAAAATTATTTTCCTACATTTCAGTGTAGTTGTAAAGGGATCTATCAGTATCAGCTTAATTGAACAGAACAAAACAAGTCAATTTTTTGGAGAAAATAGTTCCTAACATTTGTACATGTATCTGGCGCAATAATACTTTGATCAATCACCGTCACAGGCCGGACAAGCGATGTCACAATCATCCCGTATAAAAGTGGAGAATACGCCATTCCTTCCTGTTTAAACGCAAACGAAACGTAAACGCATCGGAATAGGACGTATACAATTACAGCTTCTTGAAAATCCTGACTATTTGCTTTAATCTGAAAGGCACACAGTTTGGAGCCTGATCAGACGCCGGGTTACCCGGCGTCTGATCTTGCTTCAAACTGTTTGCAAACGAAATAATTAGTTTAGCGTAAACGCGTTTATTGGGAAAGAATAACGTCTTCTGCACTGTATCAATGACACAATTTCCCCCATAACAGTGCATTAAGCTAATGTTTGTGTTCCCTGAATTTTAATTTAACAGGGATTAGTCCTCCTAGTTCAATGAATATAACCTAAGCAGTGGAGAATGCGTTTTTCTTTCCCAATAAACGTGTTTATGCTAAAACTTTTATTTCCAATACAAACAGTTTGGAGCCTGATCAGACGCCGGGTAACCCGGCGTCTGATCAGGCTCAAAACTGTTTGGCACTCGGATAAAAAATTGTTTGAATTGTCTTCATTTTAGTGCTTTGCGTTTGTGTTTCGTTTGCGTTTGAACGGGGAAGAATAACGTACATGACGACACTAATGACGTCATAATAACATTTTCTCCACTGAGAGCTTTGAACAGCGCAGTCCTTGATTCAGTGGAGAAGACGTTATTCTTTCCCGTTTAAACGCAAACGAAACGAAAACGAAATACACTGAAATAATAAAAATGAAACTGAAAACTTTCAGTTTTTGTTTTATTTGAGTCGCAAACAGTTTAGATCAACATCAGACATCGGTCTATTCGACGTTTGATCTGACTCCGAACTGTTTGCATGTGTACATGTATAAGGATTTTAGCATTGACGCGTTGATTGGTGGGAAAAGGCGTTTTCTCCCCTATAAGTTTCTGATATATATTGCTCACGCGAAAACATTATGTATAGGATAACGTTTAGTTACAGTGGATAATCTGTTATTCTTTCCCGTTTAAACGCAAACGTACGCAAACGCAAAGCAATAAAACGTAGAAAAGAACAACTGTTAGACAATTCTGATAGTTCATGTTTATCTTGGTGGCAAACAGTTTGGAGCCTGATCAGACGCCGGGTTACCCGGCGTCTGATCTGGCTCCAAACTGTTTGTATTGTAAATAATAGTTTAAGCGTAAACGCGTTTATTGGGAAAGAATAACGTTTTCTCCACTGTACTTATCGGAGCCCCACGGGCTCCGATCAGTAATTAAGCGATATACTTATTGTCACCAACTGTCACCATCTGACCCCTTAGAATCACACTCTATAAAGAAATCAGATGCGCTGGTGAAAGTCCGCTACAAGTATAGATAAGTCAATCAGAGCCTTCATGAGCATTGTCAGTTCTTAAATAAGGTGAAACAATGTGTGTACAAAAGTAGTTGGTAGTCATGTAGTGGGTAATGTATCCAGATCCTAAATGTAACACTTGATATGGTGTCAACCAGAACCTATACTGGTTCATAATTGATAATGTCTTCTTTTCATTGTGTCTTTTAACTTGTAATATAAGGCAGCAGACTGCAAGCAAAATATTCACAACATGTACCCGATATAATTATTTTCTCTAGCTATCCATTGCTGTAGAAAAAAAATAATTGTTTCTTTTCTGACCGTATGCTGTCAGTCTAATTAGCAATTTATTAAGAGGTCAAATAAGCATGACATTGTGCTTGAGCAGTATAGAAAATTAGCAGTTCGCCACATTATCGCTTACTGTACGTGAATATTGCATATATAGTGGTGACAAGCTTGCAAACACAAAGCTTATCTTTAAGAGGATTGGCATTTCAAAATATTCCCTGTAGTGAAGACCTAGATATGCACATGTGACGCATCTGGCTGACACGACCTACATTGAAATAACATAAAGACGCACACAATAAGGCTGCTATTTGGAACGCAATAACTATTTTTAAAACAACTGTATTGCACTCAATAGACGAATGTCTAAAAGCCAGGGCAACTGTTTAGTGACAATGTAATACATGTTACAGGGCTGCCATAAGTTGATCATGAAAATCCTAAGATTTCCAAATTTTCTATTTTTCATGTGTGATTACTTAAAGCAGGTAAAAAGAAAAGCAGAATGCGCAATAAGGCACATTCTGCTTTAATTCCAACCTACTTTAAGCTACCATCTGCTAGGACAAATATCCGAAGATTTCGGAAATTCCGAAGAAATGGCCGCCCTGTAATAAGACTCCGAAGTTTGATGCTAAGATTAAAATACAATTCCTCCTCTCTACAACAATAACAAATTGGAGGCACATATTGTGTGTGTTGTTCGGAGGGAGTTATGATAGGGAGGGGAAATTAAGTATTTTCATATATTTGCATACAGTTTGGATCCAGATCAAATGCCGCGTTAACGCGGCGTCTGATCTGGATTCAGCTACATTTTTGTATTTGTTACTTGTCATTATATTTCTTCTGTCAAAATGTCCACTTATATTTAGCTTCGAGAAAAAACAACCGACGACAATTTTAAGCAGACAATATTGCAGCAGTAAAGGTGTTAGTCATAATTGTCTTATTTGGGGACAGCGGTAAGCATTGCTGTTAGGAGGGAACACTGTTCGGGGCGCTGTAAGGAGAGAACACTGTGCAAAGTTTTGAAATAAATTTCATTTTCTGAGTATGTTAGGAAATTAATTCAGTGTTTGGTAGATATTTACCTTAAGTGACTTTTAAGTTATTCGACAGGTTCCTGCTTATCGTAAACAGCTCAAATACATCAAAAACTTATGAGAGATTTCCAGGGTGTAAACTTGTTTATGGCCAACAAATGTACATTCAAAATTGTCAAAAATGTCTACATTTTTATTGCAAAGAGCGTTTGCGTTTCGTTGTGCGTTTAAGATTGCGTTTAAACAGGAAATAGAAACGTATTCTCCACTGTATTTGATGACCAAAACCTTTCTTGGATGTCTGGGAATAGGAGATAAATGGTTTTCCCCATGTAGCCTGAATATCAAAAACCGCTTTGGGAAAACAGACGTTGTTAAAGAAATGACACACCTCATTATATGTCTCGAAGAGTAGCATTGAAAGATGGCGTCATCAGACGTAATTAATTGTACACCAGGGCCCAAGGTTATAAAGCGTTTGAATAGAGACTGAGATCGTTCTCAAGCATTTCATTTATCAGATTTGAGGTCATGCTCAAATCTGACCAATCAAATGCCTGAGAACGATTCATTCATTCATTTATTCATTCATTCATTCATTCATTCATTCATTCATTCATCTCAGAATTTTCTCAAACGCTTTACTGTTTGACCAGACAAACGCTTTACTGTTTGACCAGACCACAATTAGCAATAGCCAATGGAATGACGGCAATTACAGTGGAGAATGTGTTATTCTTTCCCAATAAACGCGTTTACGCTAAAACTTTTATTTGCAGTGCAAACAGTTTGGAGCCAGATCAGACGCCGGGTAACCCGGCGTCTGATCAGGCTCCAAACTGTTTGCCACCACGATAAACATGAAATATCAGAATTGTCCAAAGGTTGTTATTTTCTACGTTTTAGTGCTTTGCGTTTGCGTACGTTTGCGTTTAAACGGGAAAGAATAACAGATTCTCCACTGTATCAGTTCATGTAAACTTTCGCCCTGGGATATTGTCGCCCTGGGATATTGTCGCCTGGAATTATCGCCGAGTACAGTAGAGAAGACGGTGTCTTTCCCAATAAACGAGTCTCTGCTTAAACTGTTATTTCCATTGCAAACAGTTCTGATCCAGATCAGACGCCAGGTAACTCGGAGTCTAATCAGGTTCTAAACTGTTTGCCACTCAGATTAAAATGAATTGTCGGATTTGACAAATGGATGTACTTTTCTACATTTTAGTGCAATGTGTTTGCGTTATGTTTGAGTTTAAACGGAAAAGCAGAGCTGCCATTTCTCCGGATTTTTCCTAAGTATTCGGATTTTTATCCTAGCAGATTGTAGCTGAAACCAGGATGTAAGAATAGCATTCTGCATTTCTTTCAACCTGTTTTAAGCATGCATGTGTCATCAAAACAAGAAACAGATTATGGGGTTAAGGTACGATTAGAAAAATAGTGTCTGAAAAAAAAATGAAATTTTGAAATCTTAGGATTTTTATGATCAACTTATGGCAGTCCTGGGAAGGAATAACGTCTTATCCACTGTAACTGACAGGTGATTGCGATTTATATTTTGTTCTACGCTGCATAATTCAATTTAGATTCTTCGAAACATTTGTGTCTGTGTCATTGGAGCCTTTGTCACAGTGAGAAGATAGTTTTGTAAGACAACTAAAATATTAAAAGTGTTAGGGACATGTCGTCCGTGTACTTTACAAAGCACTACATCATATAGGGGATACATTGATTATGTTTACAGTAGCGGAAAACATTTCTCTTTCGAATTGAAACAAAACGTAACATGAACACAAACACAAATACATGTACGACAACGAATGGGAGACACAAATTGTTTGCGTTATTCGCAGGCGTCCGATCTGGATTCAAGCTGTGTGTCACTCGTCGTTAAGTTTTTTTCTGTCAAAGTGTCCATTATGTAACTTTGAGAAAAACAGCATACGACAAATTTAAGCAGACGGTATTGCAGCCATGAAAAAGGTTGGACATACATGTATTGTTTAGGGAACAGCGGAAATGGTCGTAGTAAGGATTATGTCATTATTGGGAGGGCCGTTGTAGGAAGGGAGCACTGTAAATCAATGGTAACCTTGACATTGTCGTGGACTGATTTTAAAGGCCAAAACAAAAATCTTCACTCATGACCCCATATCCTGTTTCTGGTTTTGAATACGTGACCCCTTGATACAGGTTGAAAGTAAAGCAGAAAGCGCCTTAATGCGCATTCTACTTTACTTGCAGCCTATTATAAGCTACCATCTGCTGGAATATATATATATAAAAAAAATGTTTCCTATGACGTAAAAACTGTAAACTTATGTCCATCATATGACTTTTACCTGACAAGCTGTTACATGTATCACCGAAACTACAGTGGAGAATCTGTTATTCTTTCCCGTTTAAACGCAAACGTACGCAAACGCAAAGCACTAAAACGTAGAAAAGTACAACTTTTGTGCAATTCTGATAATCCGTGTTTATCTTGGTGGCAAACAGTTTGGAGCCTGATCAGACGCCGGGTTACCCGGCGTCTGATCTGGCTCCAAACTGTTTGCACTGCAAATAATAGTTTTAGCGTAAACGCGTTTATTGGGAAAGAATAACAGATTCTCCAGTGTATGTCAGGAAATGTCCTTAAAGAGAAGGAAAAATATTTTCCCACACTGTAATCTGAATGGCACAAACGCTTGGGAAAACAGACGTCAGATAAAAGACACAACTCATTATATGTCTCGAAGTGTAACTTTGAACGAAGACGCCATCAGACAAAATTAATTTCACACCAGATCAAAATGACCAATAGCCATTGGAATGAAGGCAATTATCAGTTCGTATAAACATTCGCCCTGGGATATTGTCGCCCGGAATTATTGCCGAGTAATTCACCGACGACCGCGATTTATGGGGAGCGGAAATTTTGTTCTACGCTGTAAATTCAATTACAGTGAAATGTTAGGTGAGGAATGCGTAATGGAACGTCTCGATAAAAAAATCATTAACCCTTTCGGCGACAAATTAATCGTGAGACAATTACCCCTTCACCGTCACTTTGTCGTCTGCTTCAATATTATTGTCTGTAAGAACGTTTGACAGTAAGATTTAACGTAGTACAGTGGAGAATGTGTTATTCTTTCCCAATAAACGCGTTTACGCTAAAACTATTATTTGCAGTGCAAACAGTTTGGAGCCAGATCAGACGCCGGGTAACCCGGCGTCTGATCAGGCTCCAAACTGTTTGCCACCAAGATAAGCAAGAATTATCAGAATTGTCCAAAAGTTGTTCTTTTCTACGTTTTAGTGTTTTGCGTTTGCGTACGTTTGCGTTTAAACGGGAAAGAATAACAGATTCTCCACTGTATAACTTCAGAAATATCGATACATGTACGAATGTCAAACAGTTTAGTTTTCAAACTGTTTTCAATATCGACTTATGCGACTCCGATGCCGAAAGGGTTAAACGAGAGAGCAGAACATTCTGTTGTAGAGTAATGCGGAAACATTTGTGTTCATGTCGTCGGAGCATTAATGGGTTCGGTAAAGATATCGATGGCCGTCGACAGTTACGGCGATTGCTGAGGACATCGATGCTCATTAACCATATTAAATTGTTCTGAAAAGACACTGCGTACAACGATTCCCTCCTTACAACAACGCTTGTCGCTGTTCCATTGTCAATACAATTACATGTATGTCTAATGCTTTCACTGCTGCAATATCTTCTACTTAAACTTGTCGTCTGCCGTTATCCTCAAAGTTGCAAGTACGTATAAAATATATTTTGACCAGTGACAAAAAAGCCTGAGTCCTGACCAGACGCCGCATTACATGGCGTCCGATTTGGATTCAATCTGTTTGCAAGTGTAAGACAATTTTCCTCACTTTAACAAACCAATTAGAACAACTCATACAATCGTCGGCTCCAAATGGGTGTTGTTGTAGAGAGGGAAAATGGAAAAACTGAAATATTTGAAGAAAAAACTCCCTACAATTTCTTCATTTACGTACCAAGTAGTAGAAAAGGAAATAAACCTTGCACTATTGACTAAGTGGTGTAGAAAACACACACATACAATAGAGAAAACGTAGATAAACGCAAACGCAGTGCAATGAAATGTAGAAAATTACATTTTTTAAATTTCTATATACATGTATTTTAATCTGAGTGGCAAACAGTATAGAGCCAGATCAGACGCCGGGTAACCCGGCGTCTGATCTGGCTTCAAACTGTTTGCAATGGAAATAATATATTTAAAGTAGAAACGTTTATTGGGAAAACATAACGCTTTTTCCACTGTAACCTTTACTATTTTTGTTCAAGACTCTTATGACAAATTTCCACAAGCTAGCGTTTACGTAGGTTGAATCCCAGGTGCATACGCTATCAGCAACTACTATAATTAGTGCTTCATTTAATTGAGACTTAGTGGAGAAGACGCTATTCTTTCCCAATAAACGCCTTAACGATAAAATTATTATATCCCCTGCAAACAGTTTGGAGCCAGATCAGTTACGCAGGGTAACCCGGCGTTTGATCAGGCTCCAAACTGTTTACAACTCAGATTAAAATAAAGTGTTAGAAATTTCTAAAAACTGACATTTTCTACATTTTAGTGATGTGCTTTTGCGTTACGACTGCGTTTAAACGGGAAAGAGTAACGTTTTCGCCACTGTATGTTTTGATCTCGTTAAAGCTACATTGTACAGTGGAGAATACGTTATTCTTTCCCGTTTAAACGCAAACGGAACGCAAACGCAAAATACTAAAATGTAGAAAAGGTCAACTTTTTGACAATTCTGACTTTTCATTTTTATCCCAGTGGCAAACAGTTTGGAGCCTGATCAGACGCCGGGTTACCCGGCGTCTGATCAGGCACCAAATTGTTTGCAGTGGAAATAATAGATTTAGAGTAAACGCGTTTATTGGGAAAGAATAACGTTTTCTCCACTGTAGTACAATGCATTGAAAACATTTGCAACGTGCACATGTAAACTTTACTCCCAGAGGGAAATGGAATGATTTTCGAACACAAGATATCAACGACTAACAAATATATAGACATATATATCCCCGTTTATTAAGAACACGCATTAAAAATCCAATTTATTATATGATAGAGAATGAATAACAACTTAAGGCTCGAGTTCGGTGTTTAAGGTATGCTACTGCTTAAAACAAGATGAAATGTACTCAGAATGGTTCTAAAAATGCATCATTCAATGAAAATGAAAACTAATCGTTTGATTTATCAAAATGAAATTGTTAATTTGAAAACAAATCTGCATTACATTTATAAGGGTGCTGTATCTTGTCCGATGGCTTATTATACATTGACAGAACAGACTGTTCATTGATCAGTTTCCCCATCTGTTTACTTTATTTCTATCTAGTTGCGTCGGTTGGATATTATGTGTGTACTTTAGTGATGTAATCAAAGACTGCGGTCTTTTCCACAACACGTAAAACAAATGAGAAAATAGAACCGGATCGGTACTGTGTATTTACACACACCATGTCCCCGCCTAGTTCGAATACGCTGAGCAAATTTGCTGTAACTGTTTAAACAATAAAGCGAATTGACCAACTATCAATAATGGTGCCGTAAATGGTATTCGTAAGTATGATGTCGCAAAATGGCAATACAGCAGTACGTCTTCTCAATTGTAATTAACTCTTTCACCATTCTTGACGTCTTAAAGCGCGTTTGCAAACAGTTTGGGACCTGGTCAGGACCCAAACTGTTCGACACTCGTTTTGAACTTTCGTCAGTCATATTGCCTTAAATCTAACTTTGACACGTGTCCTGCAGACAACAATACTGAAGTAGACGACAATAAAGCGGTGAATGCGTACATGTAACCCAACCTCCTAAATATCGGGATCATGAACGGTTTAAAATCTGAACACTGGGCGAGTTACTGGGTGTCTAGTTAGACTCAAAACTGTTTGGAAGGGGCATACATGTACAACTACTATATCGTGTCCAATGAAAGAGGGCATACTGAATGTATGAAAGAAAAGTGACGCGGCGTCTGCGTTTGGGCAACATCCAAAATGGTTAACACTCATTTTAATATTTCTTACTTCGAAAAAACTAACTTTAAATATGAGAAATAAAGGCAGACGATAATTGTTTAAAACCGATGACGTCAATGCAGTAAACTGGTTACAGCTAAAAAAACGCATTTATGCTTAAAAATTATGTTCATTGCAAGTAAATTAGAGCTCAATCAGTCTCTTGGAAAATTTGTGTCTGATTAGGCTCCAAACTGTATTCAGATAAACATAAATCTTCCGAAATGTCATACATGTAAACATTTCATATTCTCCATTTTATTTATATATGTGTTTGCGTTTCGTTTGCGTTTAAACGGGGAAAGAATACATGTAACGTTTTCACCCCTGTATGTGTTTGCGTTTAAACGTGAAAGAATAACGTCTTCTCCAATGCAATATTGTAAAACATGACTATTCTTTCCAAATAAACGCGTTTACGCTAAAACTATTAGTTACAACACAAACAGTTTGGAGCCAGATCAGATAAACATGAATTATCAGAATTGTCTAAAAGTTGTTCTTTTCTACGCTTTATTGCTTTGCGTTTGCGTACGTTTAAACGGGAAAGAATAACAGATTATCCACTGTATATACAGGAAAATCTGACAACAAACGTTGAGCTGTTATAGTGGAGAAGATATTATTATTTCCCAATACGTGCGTTTACGTTAAACCTGTTACATGTATTTCCATTCCAAACTGTTTGTCATTCAGATTATTTCAACAAATTGCCGTTGTCTACACATTAGTGCAGTGCGTTTGCTTTTCGTTTGCGTTTAATTGGGAAAGATCAACGTCTTCTCCACTGTAATATTGCAAAACTTGTACAGTGGAGAGAAAACGTTATTCTTTCCCGTTTAAACGCAAACGCTCATCAATAAAAAGTAGAAAATGTCGGTTTTTAGAAAGTTCTAACACTATATTTTAATCTGGTTTGTAAACAGTTTGAAGCCAGATCAGACGCCGGGTAACCCGGCGTCTGATCTTGCTTCAAACTGTTTGCAAAGGAAATAATAATTTTATCGTAAACGCGTTTCCTGTAAAATACAGGAACATCTGACAAAGTACGTTGATTTGTAGAGCTGCTACGTGTAATTGTCTCACATATATTGATTGATGCATATACCGAATAGAATGAGTCAGTGTTAATTTAAAATATAGCTTTATCAACAGATCTGTTTTCTATCAAATATAACATTTGTAACTTTTTGGATTAGATACCATGGGGAAATGAATACAGTAGAGAAGTCGTTATTATTTCCCAATAAACGCGTTTACGCTTAATCTTTTATTTCCATTGCAAACAGTTTGGAGTTTGATCAGACTCCAAACTGTTTGCCTCTCAGACTAAAATAAATAGAGAAAACAATTGTCAAAACGTTGTAATTTTCTACATTTAAGTGCATTGCGTTTGCGTTTCGTTTGCGCATAAAGGGGGAAAGAAAACGTCTTCTCAATTGTATAGTTGGCATTATTGAATCGAAATGGCGCAGACATATTAAACTAGCGAAATGGTTCATTTGAGATAAATTTGATCTGTCAATAGTTACATGTATAAACATGTACACGTAAAGAGCAACATCCGACAACCGAACTTCGATGTACAGTAAAACCCCTATAAACCGGAACCTTTAAATACCGGAATTCTCTCTAAACCGGAAAAATACGTTGGTTCCGTTTCCAACCGTTCTTTATTTTAACCCATTGCACAATATAGATGCCTTTCACGCCTTTGATGAATTTCCTTTCCTGAAGAAAATACATACATGAATAATAAAAACAAGAGCCCAATTAGGCATACCTATTATTTCCAGTGCAAACAGTTTGGGGTAAGATCAGACATCGGGTAAACCGATGTAAGATTAGGCTCCAAACAGTTTGCCACGCAGATTAAAAAAAAAGAGAAAACATGCTAAATTTTGGAATTTTTTGCTTTAATTCTGTTTGCATTCCGTTTGCGTTTCATTTAAGTTTAAACGGAAAAGAATAATGTCTTTCACACACTATATAATAACGTTATCCTTACCCAACAAACGCGTTTACGCTAAAACTATTATTTCCCCTGTAAACAGTTTGGAGCCAGATCAGACGCCGGGATACCCGACGTCTGATCTGGCTCCAAACTGTTTGCCACTAAGATTGAAATAAATTGTTAAAATGTTAAAGAAAATTGTCATTTTCTCAATTTTATTGCAATGCGTGGACGTTTTGTTTGCGTTTTAACGGGAAAGAATAACATTTTCTCCACTGTAGCGGACATTGTGCATGTTTATCCCAAGTGCAAATGGTGCAGTTTTATTGAATAAGAAAACATACACAAACTTTATAAATGGACTATAGAATAATCGTGGCGTCTTCATTATAATTCAGTCGAGCTCAGCCAAGGAGAAAATGACGGCTAGGTGGCTAATCCAGTTTGACAACGTAGATATATCAGAGACCAGTCTTATAACTTGATTTAGAAGGATATTACAGACAAAGACTCCTTGCACGAACAACACAGGAGAAAATCGTATGTCAGCTAGACAGACACCAAATCACACAGTGATAGTGAACAGGGACTGAAAACTGACACAAACAGAGATATACAGTGCTCCCTCCCTACAACGGCACCCCGAACAACAGTTCCCCCATACATCAATGCTTGCCACTGTTCCCCTAAGACAATTATATCTAAAGCTTTGACTGTTGCAGAGTCACCTGCATAAACTCGGTATCTTCTGATTTTTCTCAAAGTTACGTATTGGACATTTTGACAGAAGAAACATAAAGACGAGTGATAAACACATTGAAACCAAATCAGACGCCGCTTGACGCGGTGTCTGATCTGGGTTCAAACTGTTTGCTAATGTACTCTAAGGGTATTATTCTTCAGAATGCAGATCAGAAATAAACGACAGAAAATGATTGGTAAATTCCACAAATCGCGCTAGCGATTCATGGTTATTTTCCCGATCGTTTCCAGTTGTTTATTTCGCTTAAACGCCGAAAAACTCGTTCATTTCTTATTTTTACATTATATTTGCTGAAATTGCTAATATTAAGTAAACATTTTATTAATAAGCATGTATGTTAAATCCACATTAGAGGTTGTTAATATAAATAATATGTACCAAGCCATGACCGCATTACTGAAGCAACGCAACAATCTGATTCGCAGAGAGCACATTCATAAGCCCCACCTCCTCTGCGAAATGTATCTACATGTCCCGACTCCTAGAAAAATTGCATCTATACGAATTGAACGTCATTGTTATCAAAGAAATTGAATGGGGCGAATGTAAATATAAACATTTAACATCTTCATTGCTTACCCATGCAGAGTTCAATGTTTTTTTTGTAAAATGTTTATATTCTGATCAGGTTGCGTCTGATCAGAGTACAAAGTGTTTGACGCTCATTTCAATATCTCTTACAAAGACTGAACATCAGGTAATTATGCTATAAATAAATGTGTAGATGTATGCAGGGCTCCAGATAAGGGAAGTATTTCAATTGCTAAAACCTATATTTCTGCTTTAAACCCTATTGTGTCACTACTCATTAGAATCGTCTCGAAGAGACGATTCTAATGAGTAGTGACACCATAGGATATGGTGCTGTTTGAGTGAGAAAATATTGGATTTGTATAGATTACTCCCTCTTATCTGGAGCCCTGTGTATGTCAACCGCTTATATATCCAGGTAAATATTAGTTCAGGATAAGAAATTCTGTAAAAAATGCACATGGAGGAAAACAAATAATTATTTCAGGTGAGATTCGAACCTAGGGCTCGGGGATGGACAAAAATAGTTCAGACGTCTCAACCACTAGGCTAACGAGCCATTCATTTATCGACGGTCAATTAACCTGCTTTAGTGTACAGTGAGAGAGAAGACGTTATTCTTTCCTGTTTACGCATGTGGGTGCGCAAACGATGCAAAATGAATTTACTCCGTCTAGTAGACAAAATTGAAAAAGCGATGGAAACTATCTAAAACAAAAAACAGATTCGGCGACATTTCTTTAGGATATTCTTAGACTGATCATAGTATGCAAGGTACTCGATAATACCAAGCATTTGCTTTTATTTGAGTCTTTTTTTTGTGGAAATACACTTTTTGGTTTTTCACGCTCTTTAAGTCAAAATAAATTTGAGAAATAAAGGCAGACAACAGTTGTTTAAAATTGATGACGTAGTGTCAGACAGTGAAGAATTTAAAAATCATCTATCGGTTCGTTACCAAATAAGTGTTTATCGAAGACTAGATAAAAGATTGTTTTTCATCGATCGGTACAAAACTTGTTCCGTTAACCCCTTCACTGCCATACCCCGAACACAATGGTACAGTGGAGAATGTGTTATTTCTTTCCCAATTTTGTAAACGCGTATACGCTAAAACTATTATTTGCAGTGCAAACAGTTTGGAGCCAGATAAGATGCCGGGTAACCCGGCGTCTGATCAGGCTCCAAACTGTTTGCCACCAAGATAAACATGCAATATCAGAATTGTCCAAAAGTTGTTCTTTTCTACGTTTTAGTGTTTTGCGTTTGCGTACGTTTGCGTTTAAACGGGAAAGAATAATAGATTCTTCACTGTAATTTGCAAACAGTTTGGATTCTGACGCAGCGTCTGATCAGAATCGAAACTGTTTGACACTCATTTCAATATTTCTTAAGTCAAAATACCTAAAAAATAACTTTGAAAATTAAAAGCAGACGACAATTGTTTAAAATTGATGACGTCCCGCAGTGAAGGGGTTGACCTCTGGTACAGAAACAACACTATTTGTGTGCCTTGTTTCCATGCAACTACACGTAAATACCGCGTAATACGGCGTATTACAGTGTTCACTCCCTACAACGGCCCTCCCAGCAACGACTCCCTCCCTTTAACTAACATTGCTGCAATTCCCTAAACAGGACAAATATGTCTTACACTTTTACTGCTGCAATGATCGTCTGATTAAAACTGTCCTATGCTGTTTTTCTCAAAGTTACAATAATGGTCGTTTTGACAGAACAAACTGAATGACGAGTGACAATCTAAGTCATGAATGTACATTATAAATATCTTCAAGCATGACGTCACAATAACGTATTCTTCACTGTATTATAACATTAGGGTTTAACATGTTTCACAACTCCGAGTTTCCTCAGTGAACACGGCATGTGGTGTAGCCTCTAGACTCCCCGTAATTGGAGGTATATGGAAACCAAACACTTGTTAAGGTTAAGGACCTCAAATGAGATTCGACCAATATTGGTCAAAATCAGTATTCTACGAAGAGCAAACAGCAATTCTCGTCACGCCGAGTTACTCGGTGTCACATCAGGGTCTGCACTATATTTAGCCCATTTGCGCCCAGTGGATTCTTCCACGTGTCATGATGGTCTTGTTCAGGGACCAGCGGCAAACGTTGTTGTAAGGAGGGAATCGTTGTTCTCAGGGCCGTTGTAGGAAGAGAGCACGTTACAGTGTACACCATTTAAATATCTAGACATAAATGGGTTAAGTAGAGAGTAAGACGCCAGTGAATTGTATCAAAGAACGTTTCAAAACCGTGAACGGGTTGATGGCACTAAAAAATAAAAATTCCTATAGACAAAATTTCGCTCAATCTTCTTGGTATCACGCCTAACTGATCAAGCAGTTTTATCTCTGTTCTCTGAAACGGCGGACCATTTTATAACGGAGCCTTATATGATTATCCCGAGCTTTAGAGCAAGCAAAAGACTAGCCCTTTGAGATTTCCGTAGTTTTCTGCTTGATGTATCAAAACATGGGGAAAATAGACAGTAGGCACATTGATGGCACAGTCTCCTGAGACACGACATAGTGCCGAACACACATTACCATACATGAGTCATACTGTGGCGAACACGTTATTCCTCCCCGATTAACCCATTATCCATAGCCTGGTTTCAAGATTTGAAGGCAGGTGACTACTTACAGTGGAGAAAATGTTATTCTTTCCCATTTAAACGTAAACGCATAGCAATAAAATATAAAAATCTACAACTTTTAGACAATTCTAAATGTTCGTTTAAATCAAAGTAACACATAATTTTGAGCCTGATCAGACGCCGGGTATCCGAGGTCTGATCTGGCGCAAAATTGTTTGCATTGGAAATAATAGTTTTCGCGTAAACGCGTTCATTGGGAAAGAATAACGTTTTTTCACAGTAAAGCAGGCTGAAAGTCTAGACGCATTCCGGTTTACTTTTAACCTGCTTTAAAATCTTATCAGTTAGATTATAGAAAAATCGTATTTTTTAATGTTGCATACATTGCAAATGTACTGTATAACGGAACTATTTTTTACAGTGAATGAATAAATAAACTGCGTAAAAAGGCGTACATATATATGTGGAGTAATGGGTTAAACGAAACTAAACGCACATTTGAATCTGATTGGTGAAATTCAACTTGTATTTACCAAACGCCTGGGGCCCGTTTCATAAAACTTCTTACGACAAATGACAAAGTCAGATTATAAAATTTCCAATTATTATCTATTTCTCCATCTAATCCTGTCTTGTGACATCTCGGTGGAATCGTCTTTTCAAGACGATTCCATCGAGATGCACAAGACGGGATTAGATACATGTAGAGATATTAGAAATTAAATGTATTTGGAAGTTCGACTTACGATTTTGTCGTACGAAATTTTATGAAACGGGTCACAGGTTATTCGGAGTCCAACCAGAATCTTAAAAAATAAAGTTAAAAATCTTGTGTTTGGCATTCTAACAGTGGAGAAGACGTTATTCTTACACAATAAATTCGTTTACTCTAAAACCATTATTTCGGATGCAAACAATCTGGAGCCAGATCAGACGCCGGGTCACCCAGTGTCTGATCAGGCTCCAATATGTCTGCCACTCAGATTAAAATGAATATTTAGAATTGTCCAAATGTCAATTTATACATTTTATTGCAATGCGTTTGCGTTTCGTTTGCGTTTAAACGGGAAATAATAACGGCATCTTCACTGTATAAAGTCTTATTCTATGAGCAAGTTAAGACAGTGTGTTTGAATTTAAAGTAATATTACAAACATAACATTATAGAGTATCTTTAGAAATATTATGTTTGAATGTCTGAACAACTATGAAACGAAATATTCTAATACAATGCTCACTCTCTACAATACCACCCAATAGGAGACACAGGTTATGTGTGTTGTTCAGAGGGAGCTGTTATAGGGAGGGAAATATACTTACAAATACAGACAATGTGTGTTCAGATAAGACACCGGGTTACTCGGCGTTTCATCGGTATCCAAACTGTTTGGTACTCTAATAATCTTTCTTGTTAAATAAAGTAATGACAAAAATCAAATTGTGCAATATTTACAAATGCCAGTTTTGGAGACAACAACAACGTGCCATGGCGGGCTTAAGGTTAAACCGTATCATGCTTAGCGCAATTTAAATAAAATCTGCAAACAGTTTGGATCCAGATCAGACGCCGCGTTACGCGGCGTTTGATCTGGATCCAAACTGTTTGTCACTCATAATCTACATTTGTTCCGTATAAAAAGCATAAAAACAAATTATGAAATGTTTTGCAGACGATATATTTAAAGCAGACGACACTTCAGCATGATAAGAGTTAGCTATTGAACATTCCATTATATCTCTACACACTACAGACTTCAAATATTCATGAACCGTAAGCATATCGTCAGTCAAAATAATTCAATATTACAGTGGAGAACACGTTATTCTTTCCCGTTTACAGTGGAGAAGACGTTGTTCTTTCCCGTTTACAGTGGTGAAGACGTTGTTCTTTCCCGTTTACAGTGGTGAAGACGTTGTTCTTTCCTGTTTACAGTGGTGAAGACTTTGTTCTTTCCTGTTTACAGTGGAGGAGACGATATTCTTTCCAACTTACAATGAAGAACATGTTATTCTTTCCCGTTTACAATGGAGAAGGCGGTTATATTTCCTATTTACAGGGGAGAACACGTTAACTTTATTCTTTCCCGTTTACAGTGAAGACGACGATATTCTTTCCCGTTTACAGTGGAAAACCGTTGTTTTTTCCTGTTTACAGTGGAGAACAAGTTATTATTTCCCGTTTACAAAGGAGAAGACGTTATCATTTCGTATTTACAGTGGGAATGACATTATTATTTCCTGTTTACAGTTGAGAACACGTTATTCTTTCACGTTTACAGTGGATAACACCTTATTCTTTCCTGTTTACTGTGGAGAACACGTTATTCTTCCCCTTTTACAGTTGAGAAGGTGTTATTCTTTCCTGTTTACAGTGGTGAACACGTTATTCTTTCCCGTTTACAGTGGGGAAGACGTTGTTCTTTCCTGTTTACAGTGGAGAACACGTTATTCTTTCCCTTTTACAGTTGAGAAGGTGTTATTCTTTCCTGTTTACAGTGGTGAACACGTTATTCTTTTTAGTTTACAGTAGAGAACACATTATTATTTCCCGTTTACAGTAGAGAACACGTTATTATTTCCCGTTCACAGTGGAGAAGACCTTATTCTTTCCCGTTCACAGTGGAGAAGACGTTATTCTTTCCCGTTTACAGTGGAGAACATGTTATTATTTCCCGCTTACAGTGGAGAAGACGTTATTATTTCCCGTTTACAGTGGAGAAGACGTTATTCTCCCATTTTCGCCCATGTGGGATATAGATTTCCCCCATGTGGAATCACTCTATCCTCCATACCACGTGACGTCTTTTATTCTTTGCCTAGCTTAACCACAAGCGCTGCATGACGCGGGTAATTAAATGACGTCATTTCTTATGACGTTACTATAAACAACGGCATGTTTGGCGGAAAAAGGTGCACAGAAACTGCAATTATTTCGTTATTTATATCATGTTTTAAGGATTTAAATGGGAGAAAACAAATCCACCATTCGTTTTGTTGATGTAGGATAGGAATTTTCTCCCCCTCGGGTCAGAAAATTCACACAGGGACTCGGCAAGCCTCGTCCCTGCATGAATTTTCTGACGCTCGGGGGAGAAAATTCCTATCCTACATCAAAACTCAAGGTGGATTCTTACATTCTGTTCCGTTTACAGTGGGAAAGACCTATTTTTTCCAATTTAAATATACAAAAATCAAACGCATAACAAAAACATGTAGTAAATGACAACTTGATGACAATAGTTATTATAACTACATGTATGTCTTTTAATCTAAATGGCAAACAGTTTGGAACTAAATCAGACGCCGGTTTAGCCGGCGTCTGATCTGTCTCCAAATAGTTTGCACTGGAAATAAAAGATATTGCGTAAACACGTTTATTTGGAAAGCATAGCGTTTTCTCAACTGTACATGAAAGAGGATGTAAGCGCAATGCTTTTAAATGGAGGCGATTGCAAAAGGGATAATACTTTTTATCTGAATTAACAAACTGTTTAGAACCCTGTCAGACGCAACGTCTGACATGGCTCTTTATCATTTTCAATTTCAAATAGTGTTTTAGAACAAAAGCGTCTGTTGGGAAAGAAACTTAAATGAAACCAAAGCCAACGCAATGCCACGAAATATAGAAAATGACAGCTTTTTACATTGCTGACGGTTAACTTTAATTAGAGTGGAAAGCATTTAACTCTTTCCTCCCTGAAACTTTAAATGGACAATTCATGTTTCCATTTTAGTCTAGTCCATTTCTGACTTTTAAGGGTTGTTTCTGTCAATGTTTGGCATTGTGACAAACAGTGAAGAACCTGATCAGAGGGCTCCTTTTGGAGCCCTCTGATCAGGGTCTTCACTGTTTGCATAGGACAAGTGTACTATTCACATGTACACTGTTCGAAAAGCACGCCTATATGCGGGACTAGGGTTCAAAGAGTTAAGAAACTGATTAGATCTGCCTCCTGACTATTTGTAATTGAAAGTATTGTTTAAGCATATATGCGTTGATTCGGACAAATCCTCCTCAGTACATGGGAAAGCGCTACTTCTTTCCAACAATCAAGTTTGTAGTCCAAACATGTACATGGCAATTATGTTGAAGTCAGGCCCCGAACTGTTCGATACTCACATTATATTGAGACCCTTATCCGTATCGCGACCTTACTGATATTTGCCAACAGTTAAGATTCAGACCAGACGCCGCGTAACACGGCGTCTGATCTGGATCAAAATTGTTTGCAGCTACCCTTTAAATAGCATTATTTCTTTTAAAAACTGAAAGGATTTAATGTAAAACATTTTGCAGATGATACTTTTAAAAGAAGGCGATATCATGCAGGTTAAGGGCTATATATGTCATCAGCGTTGTCTCTATAATTATCTTATTGTACTGCATTTGGTCCTGTTTAAATGAGAATGAATAATATGTTCACCAGTTAATGGAAATATCACTTAAGTATTCGCTGGTTTTGACATCATCCTTCTGGAGAATAGGAAGCTGTGTTTATAATTAGAACAAGCATCTCCAAGATGACATTGACTTTGACCGTGACAAGCATAACTATCAAAGAAGGTTCATGCTCAGAGGTTGTTCCAATTAGAATACAACTTGCTCCCTCTCTACAACGACCCTCCGAACAACGATTCCCTCATAACAACAAGCATTTGCCGCTGTTCCCCAAACAAGACACTTAAGTATACATGTATAACATTTTCTCTGCTGCAATATCGTCTGCTAAAATTGTCATCTGCTGTATTTTCTCAAAGTTACATATTAATTGAAATTTTGACAGAGGGAATATAATGACGAGTGACAAACAGCTTGAATATAGATCAGACGTCGCGTTACGCGGCATCTGATCTGGATTCAAGCTGTTTGCAAGTGTAGGACATTTTTTTTATTTTCCATACCTATAACAACTCCCTCCGAACAACACGCACAATCTTTGCTTTCCATTTGGTGTTGTTGTAGAGAGGGAGCACTGTATCAAAGAATATTCCTGCCAAGACGCTGTTCAGATGAGAATACATCAAATACTTGAGAACGACATCAGACTCAATTCAAAAGCTATATAACATTTGGCTCATTGGTCGTAATAGAACTATTATACTATAATTTTTATGTCCCGATGTTTGACAATATTGGGCGTTTCTCGTTTCCATGGAAATGAGAGACAATGCGCTGCAATAAAATGTAGAAACCGACATATATTTGAAATTATTGTAGTCAGGATATCTTCTATTATAATGGCAAACATTTTAGAGCCTGGTCAGATCCTGGGTTACCTGGCGTCTGGCCAGGCTTCAATACTGTTTGCAATGGAAATAATTTGATTAGCACAAACTTATTTATTGACCAATAGAGTACAACGACCTTCTCCCCCAAACAAGTGCTACTAGGTGGTAGACAGACATATTACATTATTAGTTATACAGTTTCTTCCCAGGGTGCATCAGTATTTATTCCCGGCTGAAGGAAATCATGTTGCCCGAGCCGTGAGGCGATGGTTATATGATTTTACCAGCCCGGAATATTTACATTCGCTTCATTCAATTTCATTGAAAAAAGTGACGCTTAATTCGTACAGCCGCAATTGTTGGAGAGGACGGGACTTGTGGATACCTTTCGCAGAGGAGGCGGGGCTTATGAATCTGTTCTCAGCAAATCGGTTTGTAGCGTTTGAATGTCGAAGCTTCTGTAAAGCGGCTATGGCTGTTCCTTTCAGGGTAACAATTATTCGTGTTAACAACCACTAATATAGATGAAACATACATTCATACTAATACAATGTTCATTTAGTACATGTGTATCATAAATTACAATTTTCTGTGGAGGAAGAATAAATTGAATAGTGTAAAAACGCGTATCTATGAAGTAATGGGTTTTAAAATCACAACTCCTATAGATGTTAAAAGAGCGCTATATAAATCTGGTATAATGATATTAAAAAAATTTATTTCCATTAAGATCCAAACTCTTCCCACGTATTATGACAACGATTCTACATGTACAAAGATTTTAAAGGTCAAGATATCTGCAAGCACAGATAAAATTGTTTTGTAGAAATTGGCATATTTTCTTTGCCGCGAATTTCTACAGGGGAATAATAAATGTCAATTAGATATTCACGACTACTGCATATGTCTCAATACAGACATCACAACTTCGAAACACTGCCAAGTCAATTTACAGTCATGCGAATATATAATTTGTCACGTTTCACGCGTTATAGTGCTTACATATATATGTACATGTACTTGTTTGCAATTTTGAACATGGTGACAACTTAAAAGATTTTATAAGTACAGCAGAATGCGCCTTAAGGCTCATTCTGCTTTACTTTCCACATCCTTTAAGCTATTATCGGAAATATATGCTATACTGTATTATATACGATATATTGGTTCTTCTAAATCTGAATAAGAGGAGAGCCTTTGAAAGCACAGAAAACAAAGCAAATACTGAAAATTGCAGACTCGGTTTAATTGAGTCTGTTCATGAGCAATACTGAAATATGCAACAGTACTCACGCCCCCTACATGTAGCACCAGCTTAAGCGGAATTCAACTTCAACTGTAAACTGCATATTCACGACTGTATAAAGTGGAACTATTTTCTGCAGTGAAGGAATAAATTAAAGTGGTGAAAGGCGTATCTATGGAGTATTGAGTGGAGATTTTCTTTCCATCTAGACCCAAACTCTTGCCCGATGTTTTAACAATATTTCTACAAGGATTCTAAAAGCTCAAGCATATTCCCGGCAGCCGTAAAAGTATTTTGTATAAAATGACATATTTCCTTTGCTGAGAATTTCTACAGGGGAATAATAAATGTCAATTAGATGTTCACGACTACTGCATATGTCTCAATACGGACATTACAACGTCGAAACACTGCCAATTCAGTTTACAGCCATGCGACTATATCATCTGTCATTTTCCACGCTCGATATGCACTCAGTACATGTACACACTCTCGCTTGATCTGATCAATACGAACTCGAAAAGATAATGGATATATGACATGAAAAGGGTTGTGCACAAAGGGTTGTAAAGTAAACTAAAGTACCAGGTTATAGTCTACTGTTAGTCCGAATGACCGCTCAGGCGACTGTACATTCACCTCGGCGCCATATGACCATTTCATGTGTCGCGGTGCCGTAAAACCCAACTCAATCAATGTACATTCACCACCCTGATCACTAAGCTATCTTGCCTAAAATATCCAGCACTGCTAACATAGGGTGCGTAGACAGCCGCAATACCGACTAAGACCCTACACAGATACCCATTTTAACCCCTGGATGGAGAAGAGCAATTGGCGTTACATATCTTGCTCAATAACATTCCTGTACATCATCGAGGATTCGGAAAGAAATCCCCCAGTCAGGCAACTGGTACGGACGCGGATCAAATTCTCGACCCCTGGTACCCCTGGTCTAACGCGTTACCACTGGTCTATATCCACCGAATATATGCTACCCAGTTCCCTCTCTGCAGCATCCTTGCCCTTTTAAGTTTCAAGAATACTAGCAGGTTCACATCATATTTTGTAAAATAGTTCAATAAGGATTAGGGACAAATGTTGGTTACAGTAGACAAGATGAAATATAGAACATAAGTTCAGTTTAGAATAGCAGTTGCAACTATTAGGAGTGGAATATCAATAACATTCCAAAGCAAAGTAATTTATTAATTAAACTCAATAAATTTACTTTACTATTGTCATCAGGCTTAAAAATTCCAATTTTAGCGCAATTTTTTCTCATTTGGCAAAAGTGTTGGCGCAAGAAAAAAACTGTCAGGAGTAAACATAGGTTCATGCTTCTTTATTACAAAGTGTGCGATGTTACTTCTATGTAACCATTTCACTCACAATGACGCCAAAAGGGGCGTTTGCAAACAGCTAAGATACTGACCAGACGCCGCGTCACGCTGCGTCTGATCAGGATCCAAACTGTTTGGCATTCTTCTCGAAATTTCTTCAGTCATACTGCCTTAAATTACGCTTTGTAACGAAATTGCTGACAACAATATTGAAGCTGAAAACAATGGAACGATGAAAGGGGTACAGTGGATAATGTGTTATTCTTTCCCAATAAACGCGTTTACGCTAAAACTAGTATTTACAATACAAACAGTTTGGAGCCAGATCAGACGCCGGGTAACCCGGCGTCTGATCAGGCTCCAAACTGTTTGCCACCAAGATAAACATGAAATATCAGAATTGTCCAAAAGTTGTTCTTTTCTACGTTTTAGCGCTTTGCGTTTGCGTACGCTTGCGTTTAAACGGGAAAGAATAACAGATTCTCCACTGTAAAACTCCCACGATTATTGTGATCATGAACAGGGTAAACATTCAATATCTCAAGATTGTTTTTATTGGAGGAATTTATAAAAGTTAAGCGTAAATTGTTTATACAGTGGATAATCTGTTATTCTTTCACGTTTAAACGCAAATGTACGCACACGCAAAACACTAAAACCTGGAAAAGAACAACTTTTAGACAATTCTGATAATTCATGTTTATCTTGGTGGCAAACAGTTTAGAGCCTAATCAGACGCCGGGTTACCCGGCGTCTGATCTGGCTCCAAACTGTTTGTATTGTAAATAATAGTTTTAGCGTAAACGCGTTTATTGGGAAAGAATAACAGATTCTCCACTGTATTTAGAAACAGCGGAGAAGGCGTTATTCTGTCCTAAATAATGTGTTTATACTATAACGCGTATGTCTATTGCAAACATTTAAGAACTAGGTCAATGTCCCACCTGTTTACAACTCAAATTAAGGATAATAATTAGCATTTTCAAGCTGTGTTTCTTTTACTTTTAGTGATTTGCGTTTATGTTGTGTTTAAGCGAGAAAAAATGTCTGATCTGTCTGCAAACTGTTTTCAATGGAAATAATAGATTTAGCGATAACGCGTTTATTGGGAAAGAATAACGTCTTCTCAACTGCATTATTTAAACGCAAACAAAACGCACATGAACTGCACTATAATATATAAAATATACATGTTTTAAAATTGCTAACGATTTATTTTCTAAACAGGTTGCAAACACTTTACACCCTTATCAGAGACACGGTTACACAACGTCTGATCAGGCTCTACACTGTTTGCAGTAGAAATAATCGTGTCAGCTTAACCCTTTACCTGATAGCCTTTATCTAGTATTGAAGATAGTTGACTACTAAAAGCAGGTTGAAAGTAAAGCAGAATGCGCCTTAAGGCGCATTCTGCTTTACTTTCAGCCTGCTTTAAGCTATCCAGTGATAGAATATAGAAAATATTCCCTATAATATATATTCATGACTGATTAAATTGGAACAATTTTCTTCAGCGGAGGAATAAATTAAATACGCTAAAAGTCGCTTTTATGGGGAAACGCGTTGTTTGGGAAATAATAACGTCTTCTCAACTGTATCAATACATGTTTTCCTAATCGATCTATGACTCAGCTGGTGAGGTTCAGACATCAACAGGGCATGTACATGAATGTAAAGCGATCATCAATAGTCTCATTCACCCCTGAAATGTCTTATAGACAATTGTAGTTTTAAACAAGGTATATTCATTGTTTTAGTATTTTGAGTTGAAGGTTACATTAAGTTGTGTAGCCGGGTTCATGGGTTGAGTTTGATGATAACTTCCGAAATTCTAGTCAGAAAAAGATCAAATCGCTCTGGAGGCTGTTCTAAAAGGTCATCGCAAACATCGTCATGGTCGGTAAGGCAGATCTTCATATTTAGGTCGCTTAGGATGTATTGTATATTCGATAGTACGTTGCCGGTGCGTTTGATAATCCAAAGGGCATCTTCTTGCATTCTACGAAGCCTCAAAGGAGAATACGTTCTTCTCCACTTGAAGGGAAACGCATTGCAATCAAAAATCAGAAAAATACAGTCTTTTGATAGTTTTGAGTGTTCATTTTAATCTGAATGACACATCGTTTGCAGCCTGACCAGACGCCCGGAATAAGTGTACACATATTTATTGGGGAAAATTTAACGTTTTCTCTACTGTACCTTCTCTACTGTAGCTCGTTTATGTCGCAGTTTGTTCATAAATTAATCTACCGGAAAATATATATTTGAACATATGTTACACTATTTATCTACATGTCGGTACATAGGTTGAATAATATGTACAGTTAAACCTGTTTAAAGAAGCCATTCGTTCAAGAACCTAAATTATATCATGTGGCTTCACACTCCTTAACCCTTTACCTGATAGCCTATTTCTAAAATTGAAAATAGGTTACTACTTAAAGCAGGTTGAAAGTAAAGCAGAATGCGCTTAAGGCGCATTCTGCTTTACTTTCAGCCTGCTTTAAGCTATCCTGTGCTAGAATATATAGAAAATTTTCCCCTTTAATATATATTCATGACTGATTAAATTGGAACTATTTTCTTCAGCGGAGGAATAAATTAAATACGCTAAAAGTCGCTTCTATTGGGTAAAGGGTTAATATGTAATTAAAATCCATAGATACTGACGAGAAGACGTTACTCTTTTCCTATGTAAACCCGTATACGCTATATCTTTTATATCCAGTGCAAACAGTGTGAAGCCAAATCAGACACTGTGCAAAACGGCATCCATCAGACCCCAACCTGTTTACCAGATGAGAAAAAACAGTCAAAAGTCTCAACAAGAAGTCATTTTAACATGCTTTCAATGTGTTTGAATTTCGGATGCCTTAAACGGGAAACAATACCGTCTTCTTTATGACGTCTGTGATGACGTCAAAATAATGAATTCTCCGCTGCATGAATAGCTAAACCGCATTTAGTTACTCCTTTTCAAGTCGAACATACCTGTATTTTAAAGTTAAAACGTAGCCAAGCTACGCTTTAATTTTTTAAAACACGGGGCTCTTTGAGTAAAGTGAAGTCTGGTAAACGTAATTTACTAATTAAGTAGATCATCGTATATATTCGATTTACAGGAGCTAGAGTTACCGTACTTTATCTAGATAAATCTAGACAGCATATGCAACTGCAGTAGTTATCATAAAAAGTTAACAAATGGTTTTTATCACACTGTAATTTTTCCGAATGTTGCAAACTAAATGGCAAATGGCAAACGGTGTAGATCTTGATCAGTCTGGTAAATTATGAGCAGTCTGATCAGGTCGACACTCTTTGCTCAGACTGCGTCTCCCAATAATTACAGTGGAAAAACACTCCCACCAAACGCGTTTATGCTAAAACTATTATTCCTATCGTAAACAGTTTGGAGCCAGATCAGACGCCGGGTAACCCTGCGTCTGACCAGGCTCAAAACTGTTTACAACTCAGATTAAAATTAAGTGTTAGAAATTTCTAAAAACTGACATTTTCTACATGTTAGTGTTGTGCGTTTGCATTTCGTTTACGTTTAAACGGGAAAGAATAACGCTTTCTCCACTGTAGGATCATTACAGCATCGATGGTCAACTGTACATAGAGCAACAGCTGGTGTTGTTCTGTTCTGCCTTAGGCTTCTTGTTACAAGTAGAAAACATTTCTTCTGGAAGTCCAAACCCTTAGCCAATAGTTATATCGTCTGGTTTGAAATTGTCGTCTGCGAAAATATATTCAATTAAGATTTATATTTTTTTATTTATTAAAAAAGACTTAAAGACGAGTGTCAGCTAGTTTGGATCTAGATCAGACGCCGCGTTACGCCGCGTCTGATCTGGATTTGAGCTGTTTAAGATGTAAATACCACTCAAATTGCGATCACCAGATTGGTGTTTTTGTCCTCTAGCGTCAATACAAAACTTGAACAGAAGAAAATGTGTTACTTTTCAGCCGCTAAACCCTTACGGCGCCAACTTATTCGGTATAATTTACCCCTTCGCCGTTATATTGTCCTCTGTTACGCAGCGTCTGATCCAGATACAAACTGTTTGCAAAGTCGACTTTATGCGACTACGGCTCCGAAAGGGTTAACGAAACTAAAGTCAATCGCATTGCAATAAAAAGGAGCAGAATATAAGGTTGTGAAAATGTTAGAATTGTAGTTGAAAACGTCTTAGAGCCGTTTAATTTGACTACACAATGCCTGCAATAGACACACAGTGATACGAAAGCCGGCTAGTGCCACTTTACGATGTTTTTTTAAATTGTATCTTATTATATGGAAAGTACGTTATCCCCGTTTAAATGCAAACGCGCGGCAATAGAAGTTCAATATATACAGGACCCTATTTGAGTGTTAATTATCATGTATCATTGTTAATACATGTAAAAGAGTCGACTAATATAATATTTCGCGAGTCCTAATAGACAATATCACAAGTTAATGAAATTTCTGAATAATTCTATTTATCTGAGTGGCAAACAGATTGGGGCCTTATACCGGCGTCTGAACTAGCTCCAAACTTTTTTCAACGGAAATTAGGTTTTTAAATACGTCTACTAGGAAATAATAAATTAGGAACGGGACTGCCATTTCTCTGGAATATCCGAAATTTTCGGATTTTTATTCTAGTAGATGGTTGTTTAAAGCAGACAGAAAGTAAAGCAGAAGCGCCTAAAGGCACATTCTGCTTTACTTTCAACCTGCTTTAAGTGATCGCGCTTGAAAATAGAAAATTTGGAAGTTTAGGATTTTTCATTATCAACGTATGGAAGCCCTGTCGGGTGGAAGCTTTTCTTGGGACAGATTGATGTCTCTGCCACTGTATAGGTTGTCCAATCAACAAAGAACCAAATGCCTCCCATGAGACAGATAAATACTAAGTGGAGAACAAAATAAATTTTCTGCATCACTAGTATTCTGCAATAACATTTCTTCTGCCTATACAGTTGATAAGACATGACAATGCCCCTCCCTACAACGGCCCTCCTAACAACGGTTCCCTCCTTATAACAACTAACTTTGTTATTCCATAAACAAGACCATTATGTATAAAGCCAATGCTGTAATACCGTCTGCTGAACATTGACGTCTGCTGCTTTTCTTAAAGTTATGTAATGGACATTTTGAACGAAGAAACATAGAGATGAGTGACAAACAGATTGGACACGCGTCGTCTGATCTGGGTTCGAAATGGTTGCACTTGTAAGCAAATTTATATGCAGTACTCTAATGCCCCTATTCCACACCGACTACGAATCCCACGAATCGCCACGAATTGATAAATGTTATGATTCGTGGGGATTCGTGGAGTTCGGCAAATCTTTCTATCTAATTCGTTACACTCTACGAATCGGCTACGAACAACTTAAGAATGTTCGTGGGTTTCGACTCGAATCTTACGAATACTGTCAAGAATGCAGTACGAATTACAAGAATCCACTACGAATACTGCACGAACGCTAAGAATCAGTTACGAATATGCCGAATGCATCTACGAATCAGGTACGAATGAAGTTTGATTCTTGACGGTTCGTGGGATTCTTGAAGGTATGTAGTGTTTCCTCCCTACAACGGCCCTCTCAACAACGATTCCCTCCTTACAACAAAACTTGTCGATGTTTTCCAACCAAAAACAAATATGACCAACCTTTTCACGCCTGCGATATTGTTTGCTTAAATTCGATGTCTGCTGTTTTTCTCAAAGTTACATAATACAGTGCTCCCTCCCTACAACGATACTCCCAATAACGGTTCCCTCCTTACAACAACGCTTGTCGCTATTCCCCAAAACAATGTCCAACCTATTCACGGTTGCAATGTCGTCTGCTTTAAACTTTCGTCTGCTGTTTTTTCTCAAAGTTACATAGTGTAGATTTTGATGAAAAAAATTAATGACGAGTGACAAACAGCTTGAATCCAGATCAGACGCCGCATTACGCGGAGTCTGATTTGGATTCAAGCTGTTTGCATAGTAAGCCAATTTCCCTCTGTGTAACGACTCCCTCCGAAAACGCACACAATTCTTGACTTCCATTGGGTGTCGTTGAAGAGAGGTAACACTGTAGACATTTTGACAGGATCAAAGTTAGATTTAAGGTAATATGACAGACGAAATTTCGAAACGAGTGTCAAACAGTTTGGGTCCTGATCAGACGCCGTGTCTAAGCTAAAACAATCCTTTGAAATAGTTGAATTTGGAATGGTCGCTTGAAAAAATAGTGACTGTATCAGGTGTTTAGATAATGATATCACGGAAAACGCACAGACAACGCCTCGAGACCTTCGCAAATACTAAACAATGGTTCGCGTCTATAACAGAGAATAATTGATTCCAAATAATGGCGAATCATAATGAATATTCATTAAATGTATCTAAATAATGGATTTGAAGGCGCAAATTAGTCATAACAATGGAATGGAGTGGAACAGGTCCCTAGGGCAATACAACACTGTAATGTTATAGTTGACATCCGCACTGAGAAGGAAAACACAGTAGATAAAGGTGGATTTCCAAAATAGCGCGTTTTCGCTATGATTTTTATTTCCTAGTAGATGGTAGCTTAAAGCAGGCTTCAGGGGCGTTCTGCTTTACTTTCAACCTGATTTAAGTAGTCACCGATCTCCAAACAAAAAACATGATATGGGGTAATGCGTTAAGCTCGAATCTTTTATTTATTTTCTTAAGTATACCTACAAAAATGTACTACAGTTAAAAATACGATAAAAGCTGTACACTGCCACTCTTAAATAGAGTTATAAGAGACTATCTTCATTTTACTCGTATCTTTCACACTGTTTAAAAAAACACAAATAAATCCAAAGGAAATCCCTCAAAAAGATTTCATCTGTAGAGCTATACTATGTAAGTATATTTATTTGGATAATAACAGGGGCCTGTTTTACAAATATTGTCGTAAGTCAGATTCTAAAATTCACAAGTATTATTTATCTCTCCATCTAATCCTGTCTTGTGACATCTCTTTGGGATCATCTTTTCAAGATGATTCCAAAGGGATGTCACAAGACAGGATTAGATGGAGAAATCAGAAATTAGATGTTCATGTATTTAAATTTTTGACTTACGACCTTTTTTTGTCGTACAACGTTTCGTAAAACGTGCCCCTGGTTTGATTTTTAAGAGCGCTCAACCAACAAAGCACTCGAAAAATGATGAAAATTCAGTTACGTCCCTATGTTCGCCATGTCATTATTAGTTGCGTGTCGGGTACAGTAATGGGACAACAAACCAAATACACATAAGTGTCATTGCGTATTAATTGTCACGCGCCGAGTCGCGTTTTGTAAACATTATTGTTGCCATATTGTTAAGGCGTTATCGATTTATGTTCACTGATTTGATTTTGGAGTTTTGTAGGAGGAATTGTGACGAGCCTGGTCAGACAATGTCTGGCGCTCGTTTTCTACACCACAGAGCATTGAGTTCATCTTAACTCTTTGAACCCTAAATACCTCTTGTGGGTATTTATAATCCTTTTGGACACTTCTAGTACAAGACTTTTGAACCAGTCTACTGTTGGATTTTTGGTATGACAACAAAAAACAATGAAAAATATCAAACAGTGCAGACCTTATAGGAGCCCTCTGATCAGGGTCTTCACTGTTTGCATATGTAATCAGTAATCTCTTCAGAGGGCTATAGGGTTGAACGGTTTAAGTCTGATGTGAGATGGCGCCTGATCTGGATCCAAACCGTTTGCAACTTTTGTACATAGTCATTCCTAGCATTCTTAAAACAATTTATTTTCGATGAGTGCATTACAGCATCTAAAGGCATGGCAACCAATTGATGGATGTGAAATATATGACACAATTTCAATGTCCTATGAATAATGTGGCGCCACTAATACGACCCAATATGCATACAGTGGAGTCGACGGTATTCTTTCCAGCTTAACCCATTTACGCCCAGTGGATTCTTCCATGTTTATATATTTGGATTAGTCCATTTTTATCAAAGGGATACCTGGTCAAAATTTTCATTTTCATTTTGTTTTATATTGAAATTTCTATCAGCAAACAGCGTAGACTCTAATCAGACGCCGCAAAGTGCGGCGTCTGATCAGAGTCTACACTGTTTGCCTTTGTGCGATATATGAGATAGTGGGCACAAATGGGTTAAATGTAACGCAATGCAATAAAATGTAGAATAGTACCATTTTTAGAAATATTTCACTATTCGTTTTAGTCTGAGTGGCAATCAGTTCGGAGCCTGATCAGACGCCGGGTGACCCGGCGTCTGATCTGGCTCCACACTGTTTGCAATTGAAATAATGTTTTTGGCGTTAACACGTTTATTGGGAAAGAATAACGTTTTCTCCACGTATCTCACATACCCAATATGCACACACCCTTAGTCCTCCTAGGTCGATCTTCGTGGCATCATGTTAACAGCTTTGATCAAGATTCGAGTCAAATTTATTAAGGCAGTCTAAATATCAAAACTGATATTATCTGGAGATACAGTGGAGAATCTGTTATTCTTTCCCGATAAACGCGTTTACGCTAAAACTAGTTTTTCTTTTACAAACAGTTTGAAGCCAGATCAGACGCCGGGTAACCCGGCGTCTGATATGGCTCCAAACTGTTTGCCACCAGCATAGAATTGTTCAAAAATTGTTCTTTTCTACGTTTTAGTGTTTTGCGTTTGCGTTTCTTTTGCGTTTAAACGGGAAAGAATACATGTAACAGATTCTCCACTGTATTAACCCATTGATCGCTTTGTAGTCTTTAACCTGTTTTGACCAGAATATTATAATGAACTCTCCCGGGGTGCTAGCTTGAAGATTTCATTATAGATACATGTATACAGTGGAGAAGATGTTCTTCTTGCCCAATTAATGCGTTTATGCTAAATATATATTATTTCCATTCGGCTCTAAATGACCTTTTTGTGTCGATGGGCCGTAAACACCATTCATTCATTCATTCATATTATTTCCATTGCAAACAGTTTCGAACAAGATCAGACGCACGTTATCCGGCGTCTGATTATGCTCCAAACTGTTTACCATTCAGATTGAAATGAACATTCAAGATTGTCAAAATTTGTCATTTTCTAAATTTCATTGCAATACGTTTGCGTATCGTTCTTGTGTAAACGGGGAAGAATAACGCCTTAGCTTTGATCAAGATTAGACTCAATATTGATTAAAGGTGTCTATGCATCAACCCCGATACATTTGTAGTCTGACACCTATATTGGCCAGAATATTGCAATGAACTCTCCCTGCGTGCTAGCTTGAAGATTTCATTATACATGTAGATAAACAGTGGAGAAAACGTTATTCTTTCCCATTTAAATGCAAACAAAACGCAAACGCAGTGCACTAAAATGTAGAAAATGGCAATTGTTTGACAACTCTGAATGCTGATTTTAACCTTGATGGCAAACAGTTTGGAGCCTGATCATACGCCGGGTTACCCGGCGTCTGATCTGGCTCCAAACTGTTTGCATTGGAAATAATAGATTTAGCGTAAACGCGTTTATTGGGAAAGAACAACACTTCTCCACTGTATACATGGGTGATCTAAACACACGGTGGTGTCTGTCCATGCAGCAGACATGCCATGATGAGACGCCGCGTTACACCGCGTCTTATCAGGATCTACACTATTTGCTAATGTCTACTGGTATTGATGACATGTTTTAAAGGTTTAAAACCATTTAATCCTTTCGCCACCGAAGTCGCATAAAGTCCAGAGGCGATTTTGCAAACAGTTTGGATCCTGATCAGACGCCGCTTTACGCGGCGTCTGATCAGGATCCAAACTGTTTGACCCTTGTATCGACATTTCTTCAGTCAAAACAGCCTTAAATCTGACTTTAAAAAATATTGCAGACGACACTTCCAATGCAGACGTCATTTTGGCGGTAAGAGGGTTAAAGCAGACGATCAAACTTGGCAGTGAAAGAGTTAATAACTGAAATTGGTATTTACAGTGTTCCCTCTCAACGCGACACCCAATGGGAGACACAAAGTATGTATGTTGTTCGGAGGGAGTCGTTATAGGGGGGGGGGGGGGGGCAATTAAGATTTTGTTTACATTTACAAACAGCTTGAATCCAGATCAGACGCCGCGTAACGTGGCGTCTGATCTGGATTCAAGCTGATTGTCATTCGTCATTATATTGATTTCATCAACATGTCCTCTTAAATGTAACTTTGAGAAAACACAGAAGACGACAATTTTAAGCAGACGATTTTGCAGCAGTAAAAGCGTTAGATAATTGTCATGTGTATAAGGTCAAGGCGGCACGGGCCGTTATAAGGAGGGAGTTGTTGTTAGGAGGGACGTTGTAGGGAGGGAACACTGTATAATAAATATTGAGAAAAACACGAATTTCATACAGCAGACGCCATTCTCAATGCAGCAGACGATAACGCGACTGCAGAGCATGAGTGAATGATTCACGGAAACGCTTTCATAAGATGGACCTATTTACTACAGCAGTCAATACTTCCTTTCAGAGGCAAATCGATAATTTCCCGATTGAAGCGATCTGATTGTGTTGTTAACGGGTGATATCTTGATGGTCGATACTGATTTTTCACGCCACTTCCGCTACCATACGGAACAAAACGAAATAATACCGGTGTATACTTTGATAATTACATAACAAACCGGGTTACCCGTTTCGTTTTAATTATTAATCGAAGTATTGTTCCAACCGTTTAAAAGACGCCATGCCATATAGCGGTAAGGCATGCGGCTAGAATATTGGCATATCCAGTACGAACTATTGATCAGTTATTACAATAAATTCGGCTATGTAAGCAGACTTGTGTATATTTATACATCACAGCAAAATTTGCCTTGAGCGAATATTCAGTGAAATCGAATTGCAATTGTTGAAATGATATGACTGTTTAATGCATGGCAAAAGTAATACAGGTAACTATATTTCGTCTAATTGGTGCAAGAAGGAAGGAGCAAGTGCCTTCTTTATTCTATATGCAATTGGCTCCTTTTTGCACCAATGGGACGAGGATTATTGTAATGCATGAAGCTCTCATACGTCTTAGATATAAAACATGTGTTATACTAAAGAACAGTTCAACAGAATGTTTTGTTTATATATATGAGACGTGACATGATCAAACCTTACCCTCTGCGTTACAAACAGTGTAGACCAAGGCCAGCCACCGCTTGTCTTGATCTACACTGTTTGACAAACACATGAATCTTAATAATATTATGCAGATGTAATGTGCATGTATATGGTATTTGGCAGTACATGTAGACCAAATTCAGATACGGAGCCTGGGATGACAACGGTGCTTGGTCTGTACATTGTTACAATGCAATAAGGCAGGTTTTGTCATGGCACGGCTCATATGAATGTATGACAGATAAAGATGGATGAGTCAGTATTGGAAAAAACATTGCTTATTGTACTGTTTACTGACAATAACACAAGAGCGATAGGCAAGGCTGGGTACTATGGAGTACAGGCATAGATGGGCACAGATGCCACTGATAAAATAACTCGTCGTTTTACAATTACTTCAGAATACATGTACAATGCCTTCTCTCTACAACAACACCCATTGGGAGACAAATATTGTATGTGTTGTTCGGAGGGAGTTGTTATAGAGAGGGAACATTAATATCATTGAATTATAATCATGACTTGGCTTACATTTGCAAACTGTTTAAACCCAGATCAGACGCCGCGTAACACGGCGTCTGATCTGGGTTCAAACTGTCACTAATCTTATTTTTTCTTGTGTCAAAATATCCTATGCACGTAACTTTGAGAAGAAACAGCAGCGAATGCGTTAGGCATAATTTTCTTGTTTTGGAACGGCGGCCAGCACAGTTGTAAGGGGGAATCGTTGTTTGGAGGACCGTTGTAGGGAGGAGTACTGTACAGTTTAATCAAAATATTACAGTTAGTTAAACACTGCTGATTTTTTTTCATAAACACAAGCAATTGTACAGGGAATGTTTGTGGTTTTACCCAGTTACAGATGTGTGCCTGAAACAGTGCATAAATGGTTGTTTGGGTCTTCCTCAACCCACATTTAGCTGAACGTCGCGCTATGACTGAAATCAGGGCTCAAGATACATGTAAGAGGGAGTAAACTTGACAAATCCAACATTTTCAAACTCATTTAGCATTAAATCCTATGGTGTTACTACTCATTAAAATCGTCTCTTCGAGACGATTCTAACGAGTAGTGACACCATACGGATTAAAGCAGAAATAAAGATTTTAGTTTTTGAAATACTCCCCTTATCTGGAGCCCTGTGAAACATTATTAAAATGATGTAAAATAATAACAAAACTAGATAAAAATCCAATTGTATATGTTTGCACTCACAGAGAAGGTGTCTGTGGAGCCTAATCAGGCACCTGTTCCAGTTTTGAGGACATTTGATCACTTAATACTATGATACAAATACTATTTCTTATGATACACATTCAGTGCTGTATAAACTGGAACTATTAATCCAATGGAGGAACAAGTTTATGACGTAAAATGCGTATCTATGGGTAAAAGATTCAGAATGCGACTGTCTAGATGAAAATAAAATGTGATGTAGAACATGACTGAAGGAATGCATCAAGTTAGGAAGAACTCAATATTATTTTCTAACAAAACAGAATCGGTGTTTCCATAAAATATGCTGCCTTTCAATTGTAAAACGAGTAAAATATAATTTTATAAAAAGTTCAAAACCATTGGCTACACGTAAGTGGTGTACTAGTATATTGGAGGTCTGATTTGCCTAGACCATGCTGTAAGATGTCACCTGGCTTTAATACCAAAACCTAAAGTCTTCGTCTTACAGGTTGTAATTTAGCGAATAGTTAGTCTCCTGGGCCCCGTTTCATGAAACATCTTGCGACAAATGTTGTCGTAAGTCAAAACTTTAAAATACATTTAATCTCTGATTTCTCTATCTAATCCTGTCTTGTGACATCTTTTTGGAATCGTCTTTTCAAGACGATTCCAAAAAGATGTCACAAGGCAGGATGAGATGGAGAAATAAATAATAATTGATACTTTTATAATCTGACTTACGACAACATTTGTCGTAAGAAGTTTCATGAAACGGGCACCAGCTTCCCATAAAAAGTGGGTACATGTAAGACGTTATTCTTTCCCATTAATCGCGTTGACGCAAAAACTAATCGCAAACGAAACGCAAACGCATTGCAATTAAAAATAGAAAAGCACCACTTTGTTACAATTTTGAATGTTTATTTTAATCTGAATGGCAAACAGTTTGAAACATGATCAGAAACCGGGTACCGGACGTCTTATCTGTTTCCAAATGTTTGCATTGGGAATAGCAGACTTAGCGTAAATGCGTTCATTGGAAAAGAATAACGTATCCTCCACTGCATTTCATGTCACTTTAACCCTTTCACTCTCAATGACGTCATAAAACGCGTTTGCAAACAGTTTGCGTCCTGATCAGACGCCTGATTAGGATTCAAAATGTTTGACTTTCTTTTTGAATTTTCCTCAAACATACTGCCTTAAATGTAATTCCAAACGATAGCGCAGACAAAAATATTGAAGCAGACGACAATGAAACGGGGAAGTGGTAAAAATCTCACGAACAATTTGTTCATGAAAGGGTTAATGAATATCTGTTCAGCACATAGTTTATTGTGTAAGTTATGGTTATGTCTTCTTCCAGGTTTTATACAATACATGTACCTTAGAGTAACGTTGTTCTGAAATTTACCCAGTTCTTAAGTAAATAATACTGTTTATTCTGTCACAATTAGAGAACAACGCAATCCTCATGTATGCATGTATATCATGAACTGAGTGTAATAAAGGAAAACTGAATTGTTAAATGAATTAATAATGTATTGATAATCCAAATCTTTATTCAGAACAGATATCTTGATTGATACTGTTATTCTTACTAATTGCTAGATCTAGTTAGTATTGTAATATTGTTGTTAATTATTATATGATTTGTATGCACTTTGTTTTGTTTTATGTACTTGTATATATGTTGAGGGCCTCATGGAAGATTGATCTTTATCAAATGAGCTCTCTCATTAAATAAAGTCTTATTATTATTATTATCATTATCATCATTATTATTATTGAAACTTAAAAGGTTGTTTTGGATAAACAATAATTGCAAAACTACAGTGGAGAATCTGTTATTCTTTCCCAATAAACGCGTTTACGCTAAAACTATTATTTGCAGTGCAAACAGTTTGGAGCCAGATCAGACGCCGGGTAACCCGGCGTCTGATCAGGCTCCAAACTGTTTGCCACCAAGATAAACATGAAATATCAGAATATTCCAAAAGTTGTTCTTTTCTACGTTTTAGTGTTCTGCGTTTGCGTACGTTTGCGTTTAAACGGGAAAGAATAACAGATTCCCCACTGTATGAGCACCATTTGTTATTGGTGTGAAATTAGCCCAAAGCAGTATAAACATTGATCGCTTCTTTATCGATGATCGATTACAGTTTTTGAGTCCGATTCCCAACACAAGTATTAACTATTTAGTAGATAAATCCACCACGTCTCGGACTTAGCACACAATTAAGATATGTGGTTGATAAGAGTTTACTGATTACAATGTTACATGTACATGAACGTAGCACAAACAACAATTTGAATGATCTATTGGAGTGAACGTGAATGATAGGGATTCGAGACTTTATAAAGTAAAACGTTATTATACATTGGAGAAAACAGTATTTTCCCAAACAAACGCGTTAATGCTGAAACTTAAATGTCCATTGTAAACAGATTGGAGCCAGAGCAGACGCCGGTTGACCCGACGTTTGATTGAGCTCCACGCTGTTAATCACTCAGACAAAACTAAACTGGCAGGCATTTCAAAATATTGTTGTTTGCTACATTTAATTGCAATGCGTTTGCGTTTCGTTTGAGTTTAAATGGGAAAGAATAACATAGTATTTGGTGTTTTTAATTTTAATGTATTTCTATTTACATTTAGATTTTTGCTTTGTAAATGCAAACGAAACGCAGTCGCAGTGTAATCAAATGAATAAAATAACTACTGTTTGGCAATTCTGAATACTCATTTCAATCTGAAAGCAAAACAGTTTGGAGCATGATCAGACTCCGGGTTACCCAGCGTCTGATCTTGCTCCAAACTGTTTACAAAAGAAATAATAGTTTAGCGTTAACGTTGTCATTGGGAAAGAATAATGTTTTCTCCATTTTACATGAATGTACCAGGGCTGCCATAAGTTGACATGAAACATCCTAAGATTTTTAAATTTGCAGTTTTTAATGTACGATTTTACGAATCGTACCCTTATCCCATAGCCTGATTCTAGTTTTGTTGACATGGGACTTCTAAAAGCATGCTGTAAATAATGCAGAATGCGCCATAAGGCACATTCTGCATCACTTTCAGCCTGCTTTAAGCTACCATGTACTGGAAAAAAAATCTGAAGATTTAGGAAAAATCCGGAGAAATGGCAGCCCTGATGTACCGTATAAGACTAACAGTACTTACTCATTTAATGGTAACTCAATTCCTCCGGTATAACCCGGAAACATGCCACACACGGGCGTGGCCACCATCAACAGCAATGTTGAGGCAGTCGTTAAACATAGCAGCACCTTCATATTTGTCTGTCACCAGATCCACGTGACAAACAACTAGCATACCACCACAAGGATAAATCCAAGCGACCCTGAGATGGAATGAATACTGAATATGAACCACAAAAACACCTTAATAGGAACTATAATACAAACAAACACTATTTAAATCCTCAGCGTGATTTTCAGTTGGCCATCAATACCGTTGTTTGTGTGAACTATAAATATATATACACAGGTGAATGTCACCAGGTAATAACGAAGCTCCTCAAGTTACAAGTAACGACGCTTTTGTGCCTTGTCCTCCGGTACTATATATGGTTCTCTACGAGTAACTATCCACGCTTTGACACTATACTCTCTATCGCCACTATTTTCGATTAAGCGCTTAACTGATGTTGTTTGATTTCCCCCCTCCGCACGATGGACCCATAGCAAACATATAAATCAATCCAGGTTTTATCTATTCTTAAGAATCCTCCAAGCGTGCTTTCAATTTGCAAATGAAAGTATCAATTCCTAGTGCCGTCGATCCCGAGCAGAACAAAATAGACTGCACTCTGAGTTACCAGCATGTGATCGTTGGTATTCAACCTCGCAGCAAGCCGCACACTGTTCGTTGAAACCGATAATACCGATTCTGTCCCTATAGCTACTCCCATATAACAGGGCTGGCAAGAACCAATAGAATCAGCACATTAGCGCTACTAGTAGATACAGCAGCGTAAAAGGAATTTAGCCACCAACGATGTTTGGTGTGATCGTTACATGAAGTATCACATCCAAATTAACTCAATGACCCCTGAAGTTCTATATGATAGTTCCCAGTTTCCAAATATGTCCAGTACATTTGTGGCTTTTTACAGTGAAGAAGACCTTATTTAACGCATCAGAACGCAAAAGTATTTGAATAAAGTTACATTTGTGACTATTCATTTTAATCTTAGTGGCAAATAGTGGTATCGAAACGAAACAGAAATGCATTAAATATATAAAATAACACAAATTTGCAATTCTGACTGTTAATTGTTACAATATTCTTTTTACAATTCTGACATTTCATTTTATTCTGAGAGGCTAACCGCTTGAGATCAGATCAGACCATCGAACTATAGTCTCCTATAATTCTGAATAGAGTGACGATGTACTTTTATTTATCACATATGTATGTATTATGTATTTCGACATTATGTACATTGATGAGACAGAAAATATATACAGTGTTCCCTCTCTACAACGACCCTGCCAACAACGACTCCCTCCTTATAACGACCCTTGTCGCTGTTCCCCATACAATACAGGTTTGTCCAATATCGTCTGCAGTTTTTCTCAAAGTTACATTAGGGACATTTTGACAGAATACCCTTAACAACGAGTGACAAACAGATTGAATCCAGATCAGAGGCCGTCTGATCTGGATTCAAGCTGTTTGCAAATGTAAGTCGACTTTCCTCCCTATAACGACTCCCTCCGAACAACGTATACATTTTTGTCTCCCATTTGATGTCGTTGTAGAGAGGGAGTGTTGTATATTGCTGCCTTCAATCTAATTTGGTACGATAGTGCAGACAACCATTATAAAGCAGACTGGCGATAATAATTATGGCGGCAACGGGGTGAAAACAATCGCTCAAATTTGCACCGTAAAGGAATGAAACGAGAACTACATCTGTCACCATTTGACCTGTGATGAGTTCAGTAAAGAAAGCGATGGCAGTCGATGGCCTTCGATTGCGGGTTGGCTACCGGTCTGAAATACAGTGGAGAAAACGCTTTGCAATGGAATATAGAAAATTAAAACTTTTTGACAATATGACTACCAGTTTTAATCTGAGTGACAAAAAGTCTAGAGCCTGATCAGAATCCGGGTTACCCGGCGTCTGATCTGGCTTTTCACATTTTGCAATGAAAATAATAGTTTAAGCGTAACTGGGGTTATTTGGAATGAAAACGTTTTCTCTACAGTACTCTGCACGCTGCACACGGGGCACAAATGGCTAACGTAAACAGCAAACAATGGTTATTGAACACGATACTGTCCGCGCCGAAAGAAAAATATCTTTACCACAGTCGAGAAGACATAATTATTTTCGAATTAACGCGTTAACGCTAAAACTATAATTTCCACTGCAAACTGTTTGGAGCCAGATCAGACGCCGGTAACCCGGCGTCTGATCAGGCTCCAAACTGTTTGTCATTCATGCTAAAAATTAACAGTTAGAATTGTCAAAAAACGTCAGTTTCTACTTTTTTTTGCAATGCGATTGCGTTTAATATGCCTTTAAACGAGAAGGAATAATGTCGTCTCCACTCTTGCTCGAGAACTATACCCAGCCGTCACCGGAAGTGAAGAGGTTGTTATACACTAATTGTTTACACCAGAGCGGATGTATAGGAGACGTCAAGGAGGATTTTATATACAGTCAAGCGCCCCTTGACACTGACTGAATACTGATATAGGATATAGGCTTCGGAATATCTACTCTATAAAGCCGACATCCCGCCAAATTTAACGAGATACTACTGTCTCAACAGAACAGAACGGAACACATATTTATAAGACTCGGGCATACAAGCAGCATGCGGTGTGAATCGAGGCATATATACATGTAATATCACGTAACAACAGTGAAAATACTATTTCGTATTGGAAAAGATTATAGATATAAGCATTCTAAAGTTTTAAGCCACTAAATATCAACGACAGAAGTAAAACGCGATGAAAACCCACATATAATGTACAAGTAGCTGTACTATAATATAATACATGTTTTAGCAGTGTATACCAAACTCAGATACAGAGTCTAGGATGACGACGATGCTTGGTCTGTACAATGTTCCAAATGGCATAAGGCAGGTTTACTCATGGCATAGCTCAAAATATTTTCATCTTAGTAGCAAAGAGTATGGCGCCTGATCAATGTGATCAGATGCGTGGTTACTTGTGTTCCCGGCGTCTGTTCTGACCCAAAACTGTGGCAATGGACATCATTGTTTTTAGCATAAACGCGTTTATTAGGCAACAGTGACGTATTGTCCAAGGTAAACAGCCATAGTAGAAATTATTTGACATGTATCATGACATATAAGTGTTTAACACAGAATGAAAATCAAGCAGATGGCCTTTTGCGTGTTGTTTAACCCGTTCACGTTCAATGACGTAATAAAGCGCTTTAGCAAACAGTTTTGATCCTGATCAGGCGCCGCGTTAACGTCAGTTATACTGTCTTAAATCCAACTTTGAAGCGGTATTGCAGACAATACATGCAATATGGAAGCAGACAGCAATGCGTCGGTGAAGGGGTAGAAATTTGCCCATGAAATGGTTAAGCGACAGCCTGTATTAAAACTGAAAACATGCTATGGCGGAACATGTTGCGGCAAACCGAAAAGGCTGCTTTACCAGCCATCCTTTACACACAATATAAGTACGTGTCATTTGATCGATAATGTAATTAATTAATTATCACACAATGTAAATTCCCCCTTGGGGTTCTTCCCACAACATACATGTATACTTTGCGATTAAAATACCAATAACAGTAGCATAAATTATTGACAATTTATAGATATTTTAAGATGTCGGATTTGAATATTGATACAGTACTGAATCTTATTAAATTAACATTTTTTGCGATTCGCTTGCAATTCGATGGCAATTCGATGGCAATTCGCTTGCGATTCAAAGTACTAACTTTACCTTCGGGTAAGTTTTCTTGAATGTTGTATCTCACAAATGTTTGCACATATGCCTTCGTTAATGTTTTCGATTCCATTTTTGTCACAACCGCTTCGGAAAATTCGCGTTAAAATATTCAAATGAAGGATTTGTTTTTTGAAGCGCGCGATTCGATGGCAATTCGATGGCAATTCGCTTGCGATTATCAATTTAATTTAATAAGGTTCAGTACTGTATACTGGCCAGTTAAGTTCGTTTTGATATACAGTGTTCCCTCCCTACAACGGTATTCCAACAATGACCCCCTCCCTACAACTACGTTTGCCGTTTTCCCCAACCAACGCATTTCATTTAAAATTATCGTCTGCTGTTTTTCTCAGTCACATATTGGACAATTGAACAGAAAAATATATAATGACGAGTGACAAACAGTTTGAATCTAGATCAGACGCCGCTTTACGCGACGTCTGATCTGGATTCAGACTGTTTGCAAATGTAAGCTACTTTCCCTCCATATAACTACCCCCTCCAAACAACACACACTCTCTTTGTATCCCATTGGGTATCGTTTTAGAGAGGGAGCTCTGTACCTTCTTATTCACCTGAAACTTTTAATGGACAATTCCAATTTCAAGATAAGTCTAGTCCATTTTTGACTATTTAGGGTTGATTTTCACAATATGTTTCAAAGTGACAAACAGTGTAGACCTTTCTCAGAGGGCTCCTTAAGGATCTCTCTGATTAGGGTCTACACTGTTTGCATAACAAGTGTAATCCTCACTGTTTGTAAATGTCGAATATACTCGTCGCTAGGGTTGAATGTGTCAATAATTAAAACTGGTAGGAGGGATAGACACATACTCGGAAGGCTTGAACGATATTGTGGCTTTTTAAAAACATTTTTGTAAAAGGATACAGTATCGTTTAAACATACAAAACACGGACGCTGATACCCGATCACGCCTTTCAAAACGCCCTCCGAGACGGAAGGGCAGATTTTTTTCAGACGTTTTAACCCCTTCACTGCCTTACATGTACCTCGAGTACAGTAGTTATTTGCAAACAGTTTGGACCCTGATCAGATGCCGCGTAACGCGGCGTCTGGTCAGGATCCAAACTGTTTGACACTCGTTTCAATATTTCTTAAGTCAGAATACCTAAAAAAAATCTTTTAGTAATAGAAGCAGACGACAATCCTTTAAAGTTGATGACGTCATGGCAGTGAAGGGGTTAACAGCCTTGCTGCAGTCTCAAACAGCCACATGACGGAACAATCCTGCAATTGTATGTCTTGCATTGACACAGGAAGTTGAACAGGAGAAGCAGTCCCAGGATAATCCTTTCAACAACAAACAGTGTTCCCTCTCTACAACAACACCCAATGGGAGACAAATAGTGTGTGTGTTGTTCGGAGGGAGTTGTTATATGGAGGGAACTTGGCTTACATATGCAAACAGCTTATTATGCATAATTATAATTGTTTTACTTGTATATTTAGACCATCGCGGCAGTTTCTTTGAATTTTCAAAACATTCAGATTCTTTTCTGATTTTGCATCTTGCTAGTATATACCCTGTTATGCATAAATATGAAATAAATATAGGGGGTCCCCGAACTTGATCTTTTCTTAATAGCTTGTTTTTGGGTATACCCTTATTTATCCTGAGACACTTGCTTTTTATCATAAAGTATCAGAAAAACCCTCTTCAGCTTTGTAATTTACCTAAAATCTTGGGTTACTGGTATTCATGTGTTTTCATAAAATAGAAAAAAGGAGCAAGTATACAAACACATGGAAACAACATATTATTCGTCAATAAAGAGAACACATCAAATAGTTAATTTTCAAAGTTTTTTCTCCTACAGTTCTTACATTAAGATTTTTACAATATTTTCACACATATTGATGAAGCATTAATTTACTGAAATCACTAATTAAAATTATAGGTACCCGAACTATTTTTTCGGACAAATACAAAAGTTTGCATAAAGAGTAACGCATGCATGTGAGTCCAATTACATATAGGGCTATCTACATATGATATGATAACCACTTTTAAATGCTAGAATGTGTCCAAATCAATATTGTTCAATTGTCAACAATATATCACTATCGAAGCATTATTAGTATATGTCACTAATCGTGGTCGCCAAATGCTGGTATGGCCGCACAAGTTAGCTTATCGAGGTAGAAAAAATACAAATTTCAAATATAAATTATATAATAGAGAATTGGTCGAAGGGAGACAACTCATCAAATATTTTGCATGAGTTGTCTCCCTTTGACCGTAAACAATTGAAACTGGCGCGATTGTCCTTAACTAATTAAATGCTCAATTATTCTTAAAGCTGATTGTCCAAAAATGGATGGTTATTCTATAGGCTCTTTATACTAAGTTTGTACATGTATGCGGGTCATTGATTATTTTCAGGAGCTGCATTAATCCTGCAAGCGGTCCCAAGCAAGTCAGAACATTCGTTAGTCGAACTTCCGGACAAGTAGCTTTGCCCGTCGACTTACAACTGTCGTGGTATTGAATATTTTTCTCAGATCTGAACAGTCAATTGCTTGCGAACGATCTCAGACTCAACTCAAACGTTTTATAAACCTGAACCTAAATTGAACTATTCAAACATTAGTGAGTTGTTACAGTGGAGAATATGTTATTCTTTCCCAATAAACGCGTTTACGCTAAAACTATTATTTACAATACAAACAGTTTGGAGCCAGATCAGACGCCGGGTAACCCGGCGTCTGATCATGCTCCAAACTGTTTGCCACCAAGATAAACATGAATTATCAGAATTGTCTAAAAGTTGTTCTTTTCTACGTTTTAGTGTTTTGCGTTTGCGTACGTTTGCGTTTAAACGGGAAAGAATAACAGATTCTCCACTGTATGACGTCACGAATGACGTCAGAATAACAGATTCTCCACTGTAACATTTTCATTCGGCCACATTGTATGCCGTTTACAGCAAGTGTCTTCTGAACGGGAAAATAACGTTTTCTCCACCCCATATATAGTATTCATACAGTAGAAACACGATTATTCGAACACGCGTTAATTCGAACATACTCATATTTCAAAGTTAATATGTGACTATGCCACGTTTTCCCTTTGAAGTACGGGTATGTTAAGCGATATCAACTTATCGAAATTCAACTTATGAAATACTAGTAATATCGATTTAAGCTAATTCGCAGTACATGTACAGTGGAGAATCTGTTATTCTTTCCCGTTTAAACGCAAACGTACGCAAACGTACGCAAACGCAAAGCGCTAAAACGTAGAAAAGTACAATTTTTGGACAATTCTGATAATTCATGTTTATCTTGGTGGCAAACAGTTTGGAGCCTGATCAGACGCCGGGTTACCCGGCGTCTGATCTGGCTCCAAACTGTTTGTATTGTAAATAATAGTTTTAGCGTAAACGCGTTTATTGGGAAAGAATAACAGATTCTCCAATGTAATGAATTTTGACTGCAAATCCAACACAACTTTATACATTACCCGCAAAAGGTCTGTATACATGTATATCAAATGGAATGTAGCCTGCAATAGTGTTTATGATTTCATAAGATTTATTGGTAGATAACGTCAATTCATATACCGGAAATACGGTTAAAAAGTCATTTTGTCATCCGTTAGAATTAATACGTTTTTTCCTTGTACAGTGCTCCCTCTCTACAACATCGCTCAATGGGAGACAAATAATTGCTGTTGTTTGGAGGGAGTTGTTATAGGGAGCGAAAATTAATAGCCTTGGAATAAATTTTCAAACAGCTTGAACCGAGATTAGATGCTGTGTAACACGGCGTCTGATCTTGATTCAAACTGTTTGTCACTCGTTATTTATATTCATTCTGTCAAAACATCCACTTTTATGTAACTTTGAGAAACACAACAGACAATCATTTTTAGCAGACGCTATTGTAGCAGTGAAAGTGTTAGTCATATTTGTTATGTTTTGGGAACAGCAGAGAGTGTTGTTGTAAGGAGGGAGTTTTTGTTAGGACGGTCGTTGTAGGTAGGGAGCATTGTCCTGCGTATTGCACAAACGTCAGAAGTGTTGATAATACAGTATTCCTTCCTTACAACGGCCCTCCCATCAACGACTCCCTCCTTTCAACAACAACTGTCGCAGTTCCCTAAATAGGACCATAATGCCAAACCTATTCACGGCTGTATTGTCATATGCTTAACATTGTCGTCTGCTGTTCAAAGTTGCATAATGGACATTTAGACAGACAAAAACTTAATGACGAGTGACAAACAGCTTGAATCCATACCAGAGGCCATGTTTCGCGGCGTCTGATCTGGATTCAAGCTGTTTGAAAATGTAAACAAATGTCCCTCCCTAAAACAACTCTCTCCGAACAACATACACAATCGGTGTCTCCCATTGGGTATCGTTGAAGAGAGGGAGAGCTGTATCTTGATATTGAAGCCGTTAGAAGTAATTAACTGAATGGTGAACTCTATCAAATATGTGGGAGTCAATGTTATTGCGTAAATCTAATCATAAAGTAAAAAGACGTTTTTTTCCCAAATAAACGGGGTTATGCTAAAAAGATTGCGTCAATTATAGCGTAAACACTTTTATTGAGAAAGAATAATGTATTCTACACTATAGGCCTCTGGTCCAGAGCAGCATCTGCACATAGCTTTCAGCAATTAATGTTTCTAAAATATTTACCCATTTGTGTCCAGTGGATTATTCCATGCTTATATATTGGATTAATCCATTTTTTTATTAAAGGGAAGCCTGGTTAGAAAATTTCTTTTCTTTTTGTTTTGTATTGATATTCCTATCAGCAAACAGTGTAGACTCTGATAAGACGCCGCATAATGCGGCGTCTGATCAGAGTCTACACTGTTTGCCTATGTCCCATATATTGCATCGTGGGCACAAATGGGTTAATATTTAGTTACGAACTACATGTATATTGTTTATGTATTATGATGAATAAATAATTTTTCTGCACATTTGAATCAACCTAGAGTGATGGGTCCAAGTAGATATATAATTGTCTAGCAGCGTAGAACCAGGGAGGTGGGCTACTACTGGAAACCCTTGGTCTGTGTCTGCATTGTGTGCAAAACAATTCTTAAATAGATTTGTAACAAATATCCAGTTGGCAGAGGTTTATGCTGCCTGGTGCATGTCTGATGTTTTCTCGCTTTATTATGTTCGATAGATTTATTTAAAAGTCGGATCAAAAGCTCGTGTAGCTTATGTTGTTTACGTAATATGTCTTGCCGGCTCAAATTAAAATTGTCTGACCTTGTACATGTACTACATGTATGAACTACAGTCTTTGCATTTTGTCTTATTTCTTTAGGTAGTTCGGCATCTCATCTAAATAAAAATTTTAAAAGAAGTTATTACAAATTTACCCCAAGGGTTCCGAATGGTAATCTCATTATTGAGCACGTAGAAGAAACTTCACATATTTACAATATGTCTTGAAAGCATTTAGGCCCCTGGGGTTCGTTTATATCTACTATCTTAAGGCCACTGACGATATAGACTTTTTCCGTACTTGATTTTCCTACAACTTTTACATAAAGAAAAGGTTGATAAGCTTCAGTGTCTTCCCCGATAGCTCATTTTGTAGAGTGATTGACTAGCAATCCAAATACTAGGTTCGATTCTTATTCAATCCAAATAATTTTTTAAGTGTAATATCCGATTTTATAAACTTGTCAGTCTATAACGCAGTGATCAAGGGACATATTATGTTTAGTCTTCGTTGGTTAGAATTAGTGATGCTATATACGGTCCAAATATATATATATATATCTCCAATTACAAGTACGTTTTGGTTTAATGACTTACATGTACAAGTCATTAACATCGGTATGTAAGTTTAAGATTTGATCGAACTATAAAGCCTCACATTGAAGCTTATCAATACGTCAACATTTTCAAGATCGATTTTGCCCATTATAATGTTTAAACAATATCATTAACCGTTAATGCAAGTCTATAGATTACTAATAATGCAATCTAATGAGAGGATTTCAGTACATGTAGGAAGATTCTTACTGTATCTCAACTTCAAATTACCCACATTCATAATAAGAAAATATGTTATTGAAACAAATCCTGACTGTAATATTTTCTATTTTTTCTGATCAACTATTTCCCCAATCATATCTTTGAATAAAATGAAGAAAATATACATTATTTTGTAATTCAACTTTCCATGAAATGTTAACATTTTGCAAAATTTACACAGTTGATAACATCTTTCTGAACACCTTTATTCAAAATGTTTCTTGCTTTTCTTGTAATGAATGCTGTGAACTTCGTATTGCGCGAGATTTGTAGTCATTAGCTTTATTTATGTTTGTGAAAAATAAAATCATAAAAAGTCCAGGTTTTTGTTAAAAAAGGAGATATTGAAGACAAACCAAACCATAAATTCTGCCTATATTGGCACACATTGTTTCTTAGGCTATTGTTATTTTTCTAGAAAAGTTTTATTACACCTTTCTTGAAAACTAAGCTCACCCGCGAGCTACATTTAAGACATTTTAAGGCATTAAAATATTCAACCCTAGCGAGGAGAAAAATAAAGTATTGTCCTTTGCAAACAGTGAATACCATGAACAGAAGGTCGTTGTCGTTGTAGGGAGGGAATGGTTGTTCAAAGGTCCGTTGCAGAGAGGGAGCACTGTATAGTAATACATTGAATAAATTTATTTGAAAATTATAATGATCTATTAAAGGTTTCAGGGGTGAATGATGGTAAAAGCCTTATAGGATTCTACGAGGTAAGGTATTAGATACAGATAAAGATACAGAATATTTCACCTGCCACATATACAGTGAAGAGAAAACGTTATTCTTTCCCGTTTAAACGCAAACGCAAACCGCTAAAATGAACAAATTATCATTTTTTGACATTTCTGATTTTTTGTTTTAATCTGAGTGGCAAACAGTTTTGAGCCGGCGTCTGATCGGGCTCCAAATTGTTTGCAATAAGAATAATAGTTTAAGCGTTAACGCGTTTATTGGTAAGAATAAAGTTTTCTCCACTGTAACTTCGACTTAATTAGAAATGGCAAACCGTTTGGCTATAGGTCAGTTGCTTTTATTGAATTTATCCAGTCTTTTTATTACATACGTTTTTCCAGTGATTTAATCATACCCTAAACAAGCAACTGTTATAAACCACGAAGCAGTTATTGTGTGGTTGTAACAGAGTAGTATAATAAAAACAGTGGAAAAGACGTTATCAATTCTAGTTCAAACGCAAACGAAACGCAACCGCATTGCAACTAAATGTTGAAAATGACAATTTTTTGACAATTCTGACTAGACAAAGGGATACCCGGTGTCATATAGTGGATTAACCCCCCATTGTAGATTAACACCGGGGTTAGATTTCAGCCATTGTAATTTAACCCCCCCCCCCCATATTGTAGATTACACCCCCGCATATGAAACGTAAAATTTTGAGTTACAATGTTAACAACAGTTGCAACATGATCGTGTACACATGTATTTTCATTTCTGATAGTTGGATTTAAAAAAATATTTGACAAAAAAATTTCATGGGGGGGGATAATCTACAATAGGGGGGTTAAACTACAATGGGTGACATCTTACCCCGGAGTTAATCCACTATATTGTAGATTAACCCCGGTGTTAATCCACTATATTGTAGATTAACCCCGGGGTTAAATTACAATGGAGTCAAAATACCATAGGACACCGGCATCGACTATGGCTCCAAATTATATGTAAAAACAAAATTTAGTGTAAAACGCGTATGTTGGGAATAATAACATCTCCCCGACTGTAATGTTAGAGTGGTGTTTATTTAGTGAAAACGTTATTCTTTCCCAATAAACGCGTTTACGCTTAATCTATTCACACCATTGCAAACAGTTTGGAGCCAGATCAGACGCCGGGAAACCCGGCGTCTGATCTGGCTCCAATCTGTGTGCCGCTCAGATTATAATGAATAGTTGATTAAAAATGGTTGTTTTCTACATTTAATTGCATTGCGTTTGTGTTTCGTTTGCGTTTAAACGGGAACGAATAGCGTCATCTCTACTATATAACATACAGTGGAGAATCTGTTATTCTTTCCCGTTTAAACGCAAACGTACGCAAACGCAAAGCACTAAAACCTAGAAAAGAACAACTTTTGGACAAATCTGATAATTATTGTTTATCTTGGTGGCAAACAGTTTGGAGCCTGATCAGACGCCGGGTTACCCGGCGTCTGATCTGGCTCCAAACTGTTTGTATTGTAAATAATAGTTTGAGCGTAAACGCGTTTATTGGGAAAGAATAACAGATTCTCCACTGTACGATGTCTATGAAACAGGTCCCTAATGGACTATATTCTAAAGTACACACTTTATCAAATGTTTCAATTCTATTATCTCAAATAGATATCGAGAAATACAATATTCCCATTCTGTCAAATAATAATTAAGTTACGTATGAAATAATTGAATTAGTTTAAAGTTACTTTAAAACGAACATTTCTTGAAATTGAATACGAAAAGAATGTCAGTATCTGCCATTGAATATCGCGTCTAGTGATTTCAATTCTGTTTATGGAAATAATTCACTTTTAAATACACTCAGACGGAAAGCAAGTACAGTACTCCCTCTCTACAACGACATCCCATGGGAGACAAAAAATATGTGCATTGTTCGGAGGGAGTCGGTATAGGGAGGGAAATAAGCTAACATTGCAAACAGCTTGATTACAGATCAGACGCCGCGTTACGCGTCGTCTGATCTGAAGTTAAGCTGTTTGTCACTCGTCATTAAGTTTTTTTTCTGTCAAATTGTCTGTTGTTTAACTTTAACCCTTTCCCCCATAGAAGCGCCTTTTAGCGAATATGATTATTTCCTCCTCTAAAGAAAATAATTCCAATTTAATCAAGCATGAATATAAATTATAGGGAATAATTTCTATATTCTTGCACATGATAGCTTAAAGCAGGCTGAAAGTAAAGCAGAATGCGCCTTAAGGCGCATTCTGCTTTACTTTCAACCTGTTTTAAGAAGTCACATATCTTCATCACTAGAAGTAGACTATCAGGTAAAGGGTTAATAGAAACAGCAGACGACGAATTTTAGCAGACGATAGTGCAGCAGTAAAGCGTTAGTTATATAATTGTCTTGTTTAGGGAACTGCTGCAAGAGTCGTTGTAAAGAGTGATTCGTTGTTGGGAGGGTCGTTGATGGGAGGGAGCTCAGTATTCTAATTCGGTTTCAGCCAGTATCTACTAGACACAGTTTATGCTTTATTCTAACACGACATGTGTTTATGTTACTATTAAAATAGAGGAAGCTCATCATAATGTATTTTAGACGTTCCACATCATTGGTATTCTAATTTCCTTTCCTTCCCGGGTCAGAGTATCATGCATGAATGGCAAGACTTTACTAAATACATGTTCAGTAAATTGGGAGAAGGTCCAATGATAACTGTAAGAGTGAACAAGAAATATATTTGAAAAGATATTCCGTCGCAGGTTGAAAACAGACACGTCTGCGACGGGCAAACGAGCGGACAAAACGTGTGTCAGACTGACTGACTGACGGACATGACGATTGCTGTATGGCACCAACCTCAAAGTATGTGGACCTAATAAAAGGGTAGACTATATTTTAGCCTTGCAAACAGTTTGGATCTAGAACAAGGTCCAGTGTTATAAAGCTTTTGAGATGAGTCTGATTTCAATCTCGCGCATTTGATTGGTCAGATTTGAGCCTAGGCTCGATTCTGACCAATTAAAGGCTTCTAGGAGAAATATTTTAAGCTTGGCGTCTGACCAATGTCTGGTTGGTTTGTCATTATGCAAAATATTATTTAAATCAACCCTGTATCAAAAATAGACTAGACCTTATGTCGTTTGTTAATACCTGGGTAAAAATAGAATAAAAGTTCTGTTCTGTTCAATTAATTGGAGATACAAGTTGTCCGTTAAAGGTTTCAGGAGTGAAATTGTTTTAAACCTTTCATGATAATATTATGTGGGAGATTGTTACAGTGGATAATCTGTTATTCTTTCCCATTTAAACGCAAACGTACGCAAACGCAAAACACTAAAACGTAGAAAAGTACAACTTTTTGACAATTCTGATAATTCATCTTTATCTTGGTGGCAAACAGTTTGGAGCCTGATCAGACACCGGGTTACCCGGCGTCTGATCTGGCTCCAAACTGTTTGCACGGCAAATAATAGTTTTAGCGTAAACGCGTTTATTGGGAAAGAATAACACATTCCCCACTGTATGTGGGGGAATGTTACTAATTTACCGCTTTATTGTCGTCTGATTCATTATTGCTGTCTGCAGAACACGTTTCATCGCTAATGTTATATTACTCAATAAACATCGATAAGAGTGTCGAACAGCTTGGGTCCTGATCAGATGCCGCGTTACGCGGCGTCTGAGCAGGACCCAAACTGTTGCAAACGTGCCATATGGTGTCATTGAGAGTGAACTTGTGTTTAACTGGATCAGGCAGCTGATATGGTCATAGACTGTGTGTAGTCTTGGTTGCAATAATCGTACGCGTTTATTCTTGCGTGGACAGAACTTCATTAACTTGAAATCATTGTCCGCGATTCTATGTCAAATTCAGTATTGTGAAGCTTTCGCTGATCAAATAAAATACACTTATCAACTTCTTGCAAACCAGAATTTGGCCGCCTATTATGATACACTGTTTAATTCAAATGCGTTTTACAGAAACACGTTTTACAGACATTGGACCCGTCTTACGAAACATCGTACGACAAATATTGTCGTAAGTCAGCTTCTAAATTTCTCACTTATTATCTATTTCTCCATCTAATTCTGTTTTGTGACATCTCTTTGGAACCATCTTGAAAAGCCAGGATAAGAAGGAGAAATCAGAAATTATATGTATTATAAGGTTTTGACTTACGATCTTTGTTTCGTACGACGTTTCGCAAGACGGGTCCCAGTAGCTGATCTCATTTATATTATAGGTCCGATTTTGGTTTTTTTGCACGTAAGGGTGTATCAATGTCATGAATATAAGAAATTTTAAAAGTATATGAAAACACTTTATGATGGTTTTGTATTAAAGAGCTATTTAAGATGAATGAAAAATAGAAAAAGTGTACATTTGGTGAACAACAGTTGGCTCAATGGTTATGTAAAATTTACCCCACCCACTTTCTCTTATTTTGTCCTTTTCAAACAGCCTGCTTCAATAAAATCCATTTTAAATGATTTGATTTGATTTGTTTTGATTTTACGTCGCTTTCAACAGTATTTCAGTCATATCGCGAAGTCCAGCTAATAACAGGTGGAGGACACCCCAGAAGTCTTTTATGCACTGTTTCAGGCACAAATCGGCAACTGGGTAGAACCACCGACCTTCGCAAGCCAACTGGAAGGCTTCCCCACATGAAAAATCACAGCGGTGAGGAGCTTAGTGATGTAAGTCACAGTGACTATACCACTAGGCCACGGAGGCCCCCCCATTTTAAATGAAAACAAATATGATAATTTGGTTTTGTGTTATTTATTTTCTATCTATGGAAGTATTTCTTTATACAAAAACTAATTTAAGAAAAAACAGGCACCAAATGGGAAATTTATAAAGCTCTAAAAGTCATCGATAATTTGTAAATTATGTACGGGGAGATAACTCTTTTTACTTTAATAACTCAAAATTTTCAACACTGACCTTTCAATTTATTTTCATATTTTGAACTGCCTTAGCATTGGCTTTCATTTGGTACAATATAAGAAAAAGTTTAATACTAGAACTATTTCATTTTCAAACTTTTTTACTTTTTTTTCATAAAATAAAATATCTAATAAAATCATGCCCTATAAAAAGCATATTTTTGATATTCGAGGATCCATATTGTTCAAACCTAGTGCCTGCTTTGTCTAAATTTGGTTTCTATATGTGAAAATACCACAATAGACATGAAATGAATAATGAAAACCCAAATTACCATGTTTGTTTTGTTTTGAAATAGATTTTACTGAAGCTTGTACTCTGAATGGGTAAAATTTGAGAGAAAAAGTCAAAATTTGACATATCTTTTTCAAATCGCTGTAGCTCAAAAAAAAGGACACCACCATATATATTTTTTTCCATTTTTTCATTCATCATAAATAGCTCTTCCAAAAAACAATGATAGAAAAAAAGTTTGCTACTTTGAAAAAATATCGCTTATAGGTTGTGTATTTTTTTTTAAAAAAAGAATAACGTCTACCTAAACTTATAACATGTTTATCATGTATAACGTATTTCCTAAGACAACATAACCCTTTCACTCTCAATGACGTCATAAAGCGTATTTGCAAACATAACGCGGCGACTGATCAGGATGAAAACTGTTTGCCACTTGTTTTGAAATAACGTCAGCTATAGTGCCTTAAAAGCTTTGAAACGGTATTGTAGACACTAATATTGGGGCAGACGACAATACGGCGGGGTAGGGGTTAAAAGATAAAAACCTCACGATATATTTGATCATGAAGGGGTTAAATCAGCATAGAATACGACGCAATTCTACTTACTCAAAGATAACGTACATATCAGACTTAAGACGCATTCTCACACCCTATAGCTGTCATAATATCGATGTATTAATTAAGAGAAGGTGAGAGCGAGTAACACACATCAGATCATGTCAATCTTATTCCCCGATGGTAAAATGATTCCGTCAATATTCGTGTACAAACAGGAAGTAGTATCGACATACAAAGATTGCTGGATATTAATGCATTCAAACAACAAAAACTCGCTTGCTTAACCCATTTGTTCCAAGTGGATTAGTCCATGCTTATACATATGTATATTGGATTAGTCAATTTTTTTATCTAAGGGCAGCCTGGTCTAAATGTTCATTTTGTTTTATATTGAAATTCCTATCAGCAAACAGTGTAGAATCTGATCAGACGCCGCATAATGCGGCGTCTGATCAGAGTCTACACCGTTTGCCTATGATCCATATGGGATCGTGGGCACAAATGGGTTAAGTCACACTTGCAGAGGTGAAGACGTTATTCTTTCCCTTTTAGACGCGTACGTAACGCAAACCTATTTCACTAAATTGTAGAAACAGGAGACCCGTATTACGAAACGTCGTACGTCAACAACAGTCGTAAGTCAATACTTTAAGATTCATATAATTTCTAATTTCTCCATCTATTCCCGTCTTGTGACATCTATTTGGAATGTCTTTTCAAGACGATTCCAAAGAGGTGCCACATAACAGGATTAGTTAGAGAAAGAGATAATATTTGAGCATTGTAGATTCTGACTTACGACATTATTTGTCGTACGTTATTTCATAAGACCGTCAAGGACACGAGAACTGCAAACAGTGCATAAAACGTCATTCAGGGGTTATAACTTATCGAAAACTTGACCAATTTAGATGACATGCAAACTCTATATGTTTTTTATCAAAACTTATCATATAAAAATATTCAGCTCAATATGTAAAGCATAGAGTAAAGCAAATGTGGACAACGTTGTAGATCCAATATCTTAGATAAATAGAAACATAACTCATAGAAAACTTAATGAACTTTGACGACACAAAAATTTCATATGCCATTCATCAACAACATAATATACAAAATGTCAGCTCAATATGTGAACGCATACGGGGAAAAACGATGTTCTTTTTCAAGATTTTAAGTTAAAAAGGTGCATAACTCCTGCATGGCAACTTGACAAATCTGGCGATATACAGATTATTAAGACATCATAATTTAAAAAAAGATTCAGCTCGATATGTAAAAGCATTTGTGAAAAAGTGCGGAAAACGATGACTTCCAAATATTTTAAGTGAAAAATAGGTATAACTCATTGCAAACTTGCTGAATTTAGACGACACGCAAACAACGTGTCGTTTATCAACATTATTAGTTATACAGTTTCCTCACAGGGTGCATGAGGATTTCTTCCCGGCTGAGGAAAATCATTGTTGCTCGAGCCGTTAGGCAAGGGTTACATGATTTTACCAGCCGGGAAGAAATCCTCATGTACATGTACCCTGTGAAGAAATGTGATGATATAAATAAATATCATTTGACACGCATGAACTTGTATTTGTGTATTATAAATGTATATGGTCGTATATCCAAGATGCCTGGTCGGTGCAAGTAAATATATCACTGTCAATGGGGTCACGCACCACCATTCAAATTGATGTCGAACTGTCAATTTGACGGGGTCGTGCGTGTTCCGACAATTAAGCAGGTTATTATAAATACTGAAGAAAAATTGAGATCAAGGAGGATGGGGAGGCCAGTAGACTAGAGAACCAGACCAGGCAGGCTCGGTACGCATTGTGGCGTGATGCCATGTATTAAAGTATCTAACTTTAATATGTACTTATATATAACTTATATGTACAGTCGGCTGAGCGGTCATTCGGACTGAAAGTAGACTTTAACTTGGTATATTACTTTATATTAACTTCAAGTACTGGAGTTGAGTTGTCACTAGTAGGCCATATCACAACACATACGAATTTGGTGCCGTGACCAGGATTATACGATCACAAGGCCAGAGGAAAACGTGAGTACTGTTGAAACTCTTTGTGTTTAGAAATGACAGATCAGAATATTTCAAAATTGTTGCAAAATGTTTAAGTCTTCAAATGCTTGCAGTATTACAGAGAGCATATTAGTTTTCACGGGAATGTAAAAATTGTTAAAAGGCTAGTTTAGCAAATTGAAAGTATGGCACTGTTTTGGAATAAATTGGAAACAGCTCAAATTAAGAGATTTTCAAACAAAAGAAATTATTAGCGATTATGCGAATCGACATACTGAAGTAAAAAAAAGTCATGTAACTATACTGAATATTAGTTAAAATTTGTGGAAACAATAGGAAGTTCTCGGTGGTATAGCAAATATTTCAAGACAGAAAGTATCTTTATTAATAATGAGAGTAATTACTAGGAATAGGTTGTATTATTATTGATCTGTTTGGAATGCACAAAGTGGGTTTACACAGTCCTCGAGATGGTGGCCAGCAACATGGCATGTTTGAATAAGACATTCAAAGGCTGATTATCCTTGACACCACATGGAAAATGGAAGGAATTTAGCGGAGAAATAATCTCTCTGGCTATGGTACTCATTGTAATTGAGTTGGGGACGAACTGTGAGATTCATTAGAGTGCAACCAGTGATGTATTAATATGTACACAGGTGTGTATATACCGGAGACTAAGTAAATGTCTGACAATATGCAATCAACGCAAAGGAGTGGACAACTCTATCAGACCCGTCTTACGGAGACTACCGGCTGGTTCAACTGTACTTTTGGAACTTGGAGAAAACTTTCGGAACAAGATATCAGATTTCCGACTGGACTTAAACTTAACTATGGATATTAGCAGACATTCAGCGGACGATACCTACAACTGGACTTAAACTTAACTATGGATATTAGCAGACATTCAGCGGACGATACCTACACCTGGACCTAAGTTATCTAGTGACTTTAACAGTGAATTACAAATATTAAAGATTAACAGTTTTGGAATGGATAGGGAGGGGTAAAATAGCATTTGGTAAATAGTATTTGTTGTATTTGGTAAATTTGGTAAATAGTAATTGTTGTATTTTGCCGTAGTTGTAGTTTATAGTAATTTTTTTTGTATGGTAAAATAGTTAGGAATTTTTCTATATTGCCGTACCAGGCTGTTATAATATAATAAATTTCGATTATTATATTGTGAGGAGGGAAGGTGTGATGATATAAATAAATATCATTTGACACGCATGAACTTGTATTTGTGTATTATAAATGTATATGGTCGTATGTCCAAGATGCCTGGTCGGTGCAAGTAAATATATCACTGTCAATGGGGCCACGCACCACCATTCAAATTGATGTCGAACTGTCAATTTGACGGGGTCGTGCGTGTTCCGACAATTAAGCAGGTTATTATAAATACTGAAGAAAAATTGAGATCAAGGAGGATGGGGAGGCCAGTAGACTAGAGAACCAGACCAGGCAGGCTCGGTACGCATTGTGGCGTGATGCCATGTATTAAAGTATCTAACTTCAAGTACTGGAGTTGAGTTGTCACTAGTAGGCCATATCACAACAGAAACTGTATAACGAATTTATTATACTACAAAGTTTTCATTGTTCAAATTAAATATTTCGGAATGTGCCGTGCACAGCGCTCAAAATAAACAGTAACAAAATCGCGCCAAAACATATGACGTTGAGAGTAAGTGACGTCATATGATTATGACGTTGTTATTCAAAAGAGAAATAGGCAAACTCGTATATAGACGGTTGAATCAAACTTTTCAAGAAAAAAATGTGACTGTTGAAAGATCCCATCCCGATTAGTTCTAATCCGAAATTGACTTAAAGACTGAAGAGCCTGTCAGCCAATGAAACAGCTGCATTTCTATGTAATCTGTCAGCTCACAGGGTACTTCGGGTCAGAAGAAAGAAATTAATGTACTTTGCAGTATAATTAAACATCATATACAACATTTCAGCTCAATATGTGAAAGCATGTGGGGATAAGAAGATGTTTGTCTGAGATTTTAAGTTTAAAAGGAACATATAACTCAGGGTTAACTTGACAAATGACGAAACGCAAACTTGATCAGCAAATCATTCAGACACGATGATATACAAATTGTCATCTTAATATGTAAAAGCATGCGCAAAAATGTGCGAAAAAGGCGACTTTCTAATAATTATCGTAAGTTAAAGAGGGACATGAAAACCCGACAAAAACTTGAAAAATTCAGTATAAGAGTCAAACAGTTTGGATCCAGATCAGACACCACATATCAAGATTCCTGGTCTGGATCAAGCTGTATCAAGTGAACAGTGGAGACGACTATATATGAGCTTACGCTAAAACTATTATTTCGGTTACAAGCATTTTGGCATGATCAACATCAGACATTTGGTAACGCGGTGTGTGATCAGAATCCATGCTGCTTGCTATTCAGGTGTAAATGAACATTCAGAATATTCAACAAGTTGCCATTTTCTACATTTAATTGCACTGTAATTGTGATTTATACGCGTTTAACTCTTTCACTGCCAACGTCGCCAAAAGGCGACTTTGCAAACATATTGGTTTCTAATCAGACACCGCGTCACGCGGCGTCTGATCAGGATCCAAACTGTTTTACGCTCGTGTAGACATTTCTTCATTCAAAACAGCCATAAAACTGACTTTTAAAATATTGAAGACGACACTACAAATGCAGGCGATATTTTGGTTGTTAGAGGGTTAAAGCAGACGAAATAATTTGTCATCGAAAAAGTTAAAAGACTAACGTCTTCTCAGCTGTTCTATTAATGGTTCCTAGCGTGATAATGGTTAATGGACTTTTATGCCTTCCATCACACAATGTCAAACACAATTTCGTTATGTGCTGGGAATGTCCCCGTGTAGAATGCTACACATGAGGGGAATGTGATGTGGCACACGGGGGTATGTGTTGGGAATGTTGTCTGAAACAAACAAACAGCACAGAAGACATTATTCTTGCCCGTTTTTAAAAACGCATACGAAACGTAAACGCATTGCCATAACTTGTAAAACGAGTTTATTCAGAGAGACAACAAAGCTCGTATTCGGCAAATTTAGAAACATCAAAAGCTGATTCGGAGTTCGTGGTCAAAGGTCAATTGTACCGTCCATATACACATTATGCAAACCAAATATAAAAGTAATACCGCAAGGGACATAGGATTCATAAGTAATTTCTGAGCATGGGCTCTAAGTTGAACGTTAAGGTCACTGTGGTCACATATTTTGCATGAAAGGAAAGGTCTTTTCCATATACATATGAATACCCAGTATGACATGAATATCTCAATAGACATAGCCTATGAGGCATAGGCATTTTGAGAAACCTAAACGCAGAATTCGAAATCCAAACTTCAAGGTCAATGTCACTGGAGTAAAAATATGTGTGTGTATGGTAAGGTATTGGCCATATACACAGGCATACAGTGGAGAATCTGTTATTCTTTCCCGTTTAAACGAAAACGTACGCAAACGCAAAGCGCTAAAACGTAGAAAAGAACAACTTTTAGACAATTCTGATAATTCATGTTTATCTTGGTGGCAAACAGTTTGGAGCCTGATCAGACGCCGGGTTACCCGGCGTCTGATCTGGCTCCAAACTGTTTGTATTGTAAATAATAGTTTTAGCGTAAACGCGTTTATTGGGAAAGAATAACAGATTCTCCACTGTATCATATATGAAAGCAATATCTCAAGGGACATAGGAGTTATTTTCGGAACCTAAACGCATATTTCGAAACCTAAACACGGACCCTTAGTTCAAAGCCAAGAGACTTAAAATGTGTTTATGTATGAAAAAGTATTGTCGATATACACATCCCTGCCAACTATTAAAGGAATATCTCAACGAACATTATAGAAGTTAGACATATTTTTCAAATCTTAACACAGATTTCGAAACCTAAACACGGGCCCCAAGTTCAAGGTTAATGTCACTGGGGTAAAACTGTTTATGTGCATGGAAATGTGTTGTCCATATGCACACATGCCCAGTATAAAAGGAATACCTCCTAGAAGTAATAGGTATTTTGAAAAACATAAATGCAGATTTCGAAACCTAAACATGGATTTAACTTTAAGGTTAAGGTCACATGGGTAAACTATATTTGTGCATGTAAAGGTCTTGTCCATATACATACGCATACCAGATATGAAAACAACATTTCAAGGGAGCTAGGAGTTAAAAGCATTTTCGAAACCTAAACGCATATTTCGAACCCTAACAGGGCCTATACTTTCAAGGTCAAGAGGCTAAAAATGTGTGTATGCATGAATATGTATTGTCGATATACACATCCATGCTAACTATGAAAGGAATATCTCAATGAACATTTTACAAGTTGTAGGTATTTTTCTAAACCTAAACACAGCTAAAATGACGTTATTGACAAGTTTGAATGGTTAATTTAATCTGAATGACAAACAGTTTAGATCCTGATCAGAGGACGGGTAACCCGGCGTCTGATGAGGCTTCATACTGTTTGCATGGCAAATAACAGATTAAGTGTAAACGTCTTTATTGGCACTGTGTGTTTGCCTACGTACAAACCTGTGTCATGATGAGTAGGGTTGGCATTTCAAAACATATAATTGCCATAATAAGCTTTGAACTCTTCTGAGAATTGTGTGCGTATATCATTTTATAATATAGTTTTATGTGGGAAAGTAAACAGAAGTCGTTTTATATTTTAGAACATACAAGCAAATTTGAGCGGGACTGTATCTGACATGGCTCTATTTGTCGTCCAGGTTCTAAAACGGAAATATTTTCAAGAATCGTTGTTATATCATAACATTAAATGTTTAGCTTGCTTTTAGTTTTGTTTCAACTGGACAGAAACAATGTCATCTCAACTGAATTCCACAAATATGATGATTCAGTGGTAAGACGATATTCTTTTTTTTCTAATACAGCGCTCCCTCTCTACAACGACGCCAATGTGAGATATTGTGTGCGTTGTTCGGAGGGAGTCGTTTTAGGTAAGGAAATTGAAACAGCTTAAATCCAGACCAGACGCCGCGTAACGCGGCGTCAAATATGAATTCAAGCTGTTTGTCACTCGTCATTAATCTTTTTTCCTGTCAAAATGTCATTTATGTCACTTTAAGAAAAACAGAAGATTTTTAGCAGACGAAATTGCAGTCGTGAATAGGTTTGACATAATTGTCCTGTTTGTAAGGAGGGAATCGTTGTTGGGAGGGCCGTTGTAGAGAGGGAGCGCTGTAAATACATTAACGCTAAATCTAATATTTCACTTGCAAACAGTTTAGAGTTTGGAATCCCGGCGTCTGATCAGGCTCCAAATTGTTAGCCACTCAGATTTAAATATATACCGGTAGTAAGACATGGAAATTTCAAAATTATTTCAATGCATTTGGATTGGGTTTAATCGAGAAGGAATAATGTCTTCTCCACTGTATCAGTTACAATGAAAACTGAGATTAAAATGCCGCAAAATTCAGCATCTGTGTAGTGTTAATGTTTCGAGGTCATTTGCATAAAAACTACACTGTGTTTATGACGTTGATTTGTTTTATTTAACCCTCATCCGAACCTTGCAACAACTTCCATTTCGAGACTTTTGGGGTCCATTGGTCCCCATTGTGCATTTTTGTTATTTTTCTAAGTCAAGGTAGGCATTTGTGACATAACTGATGCCGCATTATCAATTGATGTGTTTATGCTATATGGTAATGATAAAACCGAAACGTTGCTCTCACTGTTACAATGGCAACCAGTGACCAAAGTAACACAAGAAACTAAGTTTTTTGCTGTAAAAACGAATTTTATCTAATAACTTGTGTGGAAAATGTACAGATGGGGAAATGTTGACATATATATGACTAGATATACCTTTTGTTACATAAATGGTGTATCTTTTACTTAACTATGTGAATATTTAGAAGAAAATGACAAAAATATGGTTGGGTCCAGTGGACTCCAAATAATATTTGTGCATATTAACATGGGTTCCTATACAACTTTCAACCACGACTGGTTTATAAATCTTATTAGTGGAACATATATAACCAAACCAGCTTCCAAGCTGATCAATATCGTCAATTTGTTAAGCTTTGTTTCTGCTTCCAATTATTGCATGGCAATAGTTGTCCAAATTATTTGACCTGTCACCGTGCATGTCTTAGCTCCGTGTAGGATACACGACGCTGACACTGAGACAGTGGTATGTTAAATTTATGTGATAAAAGTAAGTATGGTAAACAAATGTAATGACAGTAACACATACATAACTTCAAATGGTAAAGATATAAGAGTTTTGAATATCAATTACTTGACACCATGATTTGAGTACTACTCATAACTATGTCTGCTTCACATCATCACATATCTGATGAGCTGCATGCTAGTGTCCTTGACGCAGTTACACGTATAACCACGGTCCGTTTGGGTCACTTGTCTATACATGTACCAGATTTTTGTATCACTTTAATGAACTATGATTTGAAGTTTCCTGCGAGCATCATCTATTACATTAATTGTGATTCATGAATTAAATTACAAGAAACTGTATTAAACATTCGGTAAAGCCACTGCTGAACAAGCGTTTGCCATACATCCTAATTGGAGCATGTTTGTCTGATGTATGTATTTCTTCAATTGTAGCTATATAGTTGAATCTGATATACTGAAAAATGGCAATGAAGCATTGAAATAGACGCCTTGAATACCCACCGACCAGACCTCGTTGGCCAACGTTCAATAGGGTCAAGGACAAAGGTCAATGTCTCCAATCTTGGCCCATGACTGCTATGGAAACTTCCAGATAGGACCAGAACCAAAAATAATACAGTACACTTATTTGAATCTTGAAATCATTTGCATAATTTGAGGTCAGATAGAATTGTATTTGTTCCATAAGTGTGAATCCCTTAGACTCGCGGTTTGCGCTCCGGGGTTATAATGTCCAAGGGAAATAACTCAATCACGAGATCATGAAATATGTATTTATATGTGCAATTGAGGAACAGTATTATCGGGGTTATCTAGTATTCAATAAATGCCATTATTGTAGTTGTAAACAACAAGGAACGGTTTTAAAATAGCCTGAAATACATTTCACTTACCTTTAGAATGCTGGGGTCCAGCTGGACCCTAGGCGTGTTTTGAAAATAAAATCTAGGCGAATTGACCTATTTAGAACGTTTGTCACTAAAAGTATCTAAAAACAGTCATACGACGTAGTAACAATGTCTAAAATCGTCATTAGACTGAATATTTTTTTCTAGCAAAAATAAACTCGTTGGGATCCAATGGACCCCAAAGGTCCGGATGAGGGTTTACAGTGGAGAATCTGTTATTATTTCCCGTTTAAACGCAAAAGTACGCAACGCAAAGCAATAAAACGTAGAAAAGAACAAATTTTAGACAATTCTGATATGTCATGTTTATCTTGGTGGCAAACAGTTTGGAGCCTGATCAGACGCCGGGTTACCCGGCGTCTGATCTCGCTCCAAACTGTTTGTATTGTAAATAATAGTTTTAGCGTAAACGCGTTTATTGGGAAAGAATAACAGATTCTCCACTGTACCTTTCACTCCGAAACCTATTTATTGTATGAAGACAACTAACCGCTAAAAGCAGGTTTAAAGCAAAGCAGAAAGTGTCTTTATTTTTAAATGCAATCGATAATTCAAAATCATGAATTCCTAGCGAATAAAACGTTATTCTTTCCCAATAAACGTAACCCGGCGTTTGGTCAGGCTCCACTTTGTTTGCCACTCGGATTAAACTGAACATTCAGACTTGTCGTAAAGGTCTCATTTTCTACATTTTATTGCAATGTATTAGCGTTTCGTTCGCGTTTAAACTTCAGAAAAATACGTATTCTTCACTTTTCTTCTCTTAGAATAGGAATACATGTAATCAATATCGTAAAAGGCTTATTTATGAAGCATAATTAGTTAAACTGAACACAAAGGTATTGCAACGAAAAATAAATTATGGCAAGTTTTCAAATCTGTTACAGACTGCACTACCGTTTAGATTTAGCACGATAAACCCCACTTAATCCTTTCCTTCTTGAAACTTCAAATTTAGTCTAGATTGTCTTTATTATGTACGTTTTTTGTCAGTGTATGGCAATAAAGACAACAGTCCAGAAACTGATCCAGGGGCTTCCTGAGGAGCCTTATGATATTGACAGTAAAATTTTGCGTGTATACGAAAAGTGTAGTATTTACAAGTACAGTGTTCAATCCCTACAACGGTCCTCCTAACTACGATTTCCTCCTTATAACGACTATTGCCGCTGTTCAAAAACCAATATAATTATATCCAACCTTTTCACGGCTACAATATAGTCTACTTAAAAATGTCGTCTGCTTTTTTCTCAAATGCGGCGTCTGATCTGGATTCAAGCTGTTTTAAATTGTAAGCGTATTTCCCTCCCTACAACGACTCTCTCCTAACAGCGCATATATCTGTTGTCTCCCATTTGGTGTCGTTGTAGGGAGGGAGCGCTGTATACTGTTTTGCGCAACTAGGGTACATAGGGTAAAATAATCTGAGTTGCTTTTCTTTATTATTATTATTTTTGTATAATTATCTCAGAAGTTCTTTTGATTGAAAATAAAAACAAGTGTTGCAATTATAATCAGTCTAGATCCAGATGAGATGCAAACTAACTATGTATCTGAAAGTGTCAAAATGTTTGGATCCGGATCAGACAGGTCTACATTTTAAGTCTGAAATAGAACTTTAAAAACCTGTCATTTTATACATTTAAGTGCACTATGTTTGCGTTTTGCTTGCGTTTGAACGGAAAATGTAACGTTTTCGTCACTATAACTGCAGGATATATCTTGATAGAAAGCATTAATAAACTCATTTATGTTTTATGATCGAATGATTACACAGTCATAAATAATTTAGTAAAAAGGTTACTGAACTCTCCTCTATGACAGAACGAATATTGTCATATTCAGAGAGATTTTTATTACAGTGGAGAATCTGTTATTCTTTCCCGTTTAAACGCAAACGTACTCAAACGCAAAACACTAAAACGTAGAAAAGTACAATTTTTTGACAATTCTGATAATTCATCTTTATCTTGGTGGCAAACAGTTGGAACCTGATCAGACGCCGGGTTACCCGGCGTCTGATCTGACTCCAAACTGTTTGTACTGCAAATAATAGTTTTAGCGTAAACGCGTTTATTGGGAAAGAATAACAGATTCTCCACTGTAGTTAATTGACAATGGAGGCGTAAAGGCCTTTTATTCTCAGAGAGTTCAGAGTCCCTGATTAAATGATTCACAATAAGAAATTTTATAAAGTTCACCAATACAAGTACAGTCGGGCCAATAGACACGTTTTCGCTTAATCTATTATTTCCATTACAAACAATTGGGAGCAAGATCTGACACAAGCTCCGAACCATTTGCAATTTAGTTGAAAATGAACATCCGAAAGTGTCAAAATGTTGTAATTTTCTATATTTTCATACACTGTGTTTGCTGTTAGTTTGTCTTTTAAGGGGACAGAATAACCTCTTCTCCTCTGTATGTGCTTTGCTAGGTTTCACAATCAGAAGTTATACAGCTGCATGCATTGATCCTTGACCTTATTCGTAAATACAGTGGATAATCTGTTATTCTTTCCCGTTTAAACGAAACGAAACGCAAACGCAAAGCAATAAAACGTAGAAAAGTGCAACTTTTGGACAATTCTGATAATTCATGTTTATCTTGGTGGCAAACAGTTTGGAGCCTGATCAGACGCCGGGTTACCCGGCGTCTGATCTGGCTCAAAACTGTTTACAATAGAAAAACTAGTTTTAGCGTAAACGCGTTTATTTGGAAAGAATAACAGTTTCTCCACTGTATCATCCGTAAACTTATTTATGCTTTAACCCTTTCATTACCATGATGTCATCCTCTTTAAATAAATCTAGCCTGGTTTAATTTATCAAAATAACAGTTTAGATCTTTTGACGTATAAAATAAAACATGAGTATCAAACATTTAAATCCTGATCAGACGCAGCTTTACACGGCGTCTGATCAAGGTCCAAACTATTTGCAAATAACCACTTTACTCGGGGCAAGGCAGTGATGGGGTTAATGTAATTTGTTTCTATCCTCTCCTATTACATTTATACGCACACAATATAGTCTTAATTTAGACTTGTTTACATTTTTACATAGATGACATTGATCGTCTAATCTAGCTCCAAACTGTTTACAACGGAGATATCAGTTCAATTGCAAACCGCATGTTTTGGGACAGAGTAACGTAATCTCCAATATACAACCTTGGATCAAGAAACTCAGATTGAATATAAACTATCACTAACTAGAAATATTTTATTTTGAATAAGAAGTATTTTAAAGAGGCTCGCGACCGGGTTTAGCATTAAAAATAGTAATTTGTAAATATATGTCAAATGCTTATATAAATGGGTAAGATTTAGTTTAGGATAATAAATTCTGTTAAAAAATGCATTTCAAAAAAAAAAAAAAAGAAGAAGCTCTGGAGGGATTCGAACCCATGACCCTCCATGCGGAGACAAACATGAAAAATGAGGAAACGCCTTTACTACCTCGGCTACCAACGCTCTCTCTATATATGGTAGCGAATTAACGTACTTCACTGGTAGCGATCGATAATACTTTAGTCGGCTCGGGTTTATGTCTGAGCCCGTGTAGAGAAGCAACAACAACAACTATACCGTCAGCTGACGCTATAGAAAAACGATGGAAAATATCTAATAAACTAAGATTCGGTGACGATCCTTGAGAATTTCTTTGGACTGATAATATTTTTTTTATGTCAGAAGCCAAATAATGCCACAAATTTGCTTTTATTTGAGTATTTTATTTTATTTTGACAAGTACACCATCCGGTTGCGAGTCCCTTTAAGGACGATCACGTCAGTTTCTTTTTTAACGGTCAAAGGGATGACACTCATGCAAACATTTAGCTTTAGTTGTCTCCCTTTGACCAATACTGTATGATATAGTTAATATTTGAAAAAAATTATTTGTTCTATCTCAATAAGCTAAATTATGCGGTCATACCTGCAAATGGTGATTACGATTAGTGATATATACTAATAATGCTTGAATATTGATATATTGTTGACTGTTGAACAGTATGTATTTGGACACATTCTAGCATTTATCCTTTGTAGATATCCCTATATTTCATTTGATTGGCATGTGTTGCTCTCTATATGCAGACATTGGTATTTCTTTTTACAAATAAATGGATCCGGGTACCTATAATGTCTATGCGTGATTTCAGTAAATCAATGCTTCATCAATATTTCTGTAAACTATTGTCAAAGACTGAATGTTTGAACTGTACAGTGGTGAAAACGTTATTCTTTCCCGTTTAAACACAAACGTACGCAAACGCAAAACACTAAAACGCAGAAAAGTACAACTTTTTGACAATTCTGATAATTCATCTTTATCTTGGTGGCAAACAGTTTGGAGCCTGATCAGACGCCGGATAACCCGGCGTCTGATCTGGCTCCAAACTGTTGTTTGTATTGTAAATACTAGTTTTAGCGTAAACGCGTTTATTGGGAAAGAATAACAGATTCTCCACTGTAGGAGAAACAAGTTTTAAAAATAACTTTTTGATGTGTTCCCTTTTTTGACGGATAGTGTGCTGTTTTCATGTTGTTTTTGGGCTACTTGCTCCTATTTTTTCTTTTTTTATGAAAACATTATGTTTAACCCAACAAATTAGGTAAATTACGAAGCAGAAAAAGTTATTCTGAGATATTATGATCAAAATAATGTGTCTCCTGATAATTAGGGGTATACCCAAAAACAAGCTATTCAGAAAAGATCCAGTACGGGTACCCATTATCTTTATTCATATTTCTGCATAACAGGGAATGTACTAGCAACATGCTGAATTTTGAAATAATCTGAATATTTATAAAAAATTATTTTAAAGAAACTGCAACGATAGTCTTTAAAACAAATTACATTTTGTCAGATCATAAAGCGCATCACATTTGAATTAAATTTATTTTACAACAATTTGTATCGTCGGCTCTGTCCGAAATAGTCAATAACTTCTCTTGGCACTGCGTTTATGACAATTAATTTCGTGATGAATTTTGTAAATTATGATTGAGCGCGCAAAACCAAAAAATAAATCATTTCATAACACGAAGAGATACAAACTAATCAGAAAATAGAGTGGCTAGATAACTTACATTCAGTTCATTCGGTACCCAAACTAAAACGTACCAAAACGCACCCACATCTTGCTCATTTCGTATGGTAAAACTGTACCCTTGGTCAAAACGTACGCAAACCATCATGGTTACCACAAATAAAAAAGACAACATACAGAATACACTATAATATACAAAGTCATAAATGAACATAAGAGACTATGTCCGGTGAAATAATCATTCACTATCCTTTGAACTAATACTCGTTTATAAATACATCTATAAAGATACTAACCACATATATTGTATAATGCATGGTAGCTTAAATATATATTACTCCCATTAATGTAGGCACTTATAGCATTTTCACAAAGTTCTATGGTTGCTTTATATTTGCAGTAACAACCACATCAATCCTTTACAGACAAAAGGACTAAACAAGTCAACTTAAGATTAAGTATAACCCATCATTTATTATCTCAAATCAGATTTGAGATAAACTGATTTATGGAAGTTGTATAATAACACATGTTTAAATTATAAATACATTGAAAGTTTCTGTGTCAGAATGAGACAATCGTGTATTAAGCAGCCATTTGAGAGAAAAACAACATCTGCAGTCCTTAGCAAAGGTGGTTGTTGATGTTGTTCAATAAAACATGAATTTCTAGGATATGAAATGTGTTATCCTCTATACAGTGGAGAATCTGTTATTCTTTCCCAATAAACGCGTTTACGCTAAAACTATTATTTGCCGTGCAAACACTTTGGAGCCAGATCAGACGCCGGGCAACCCGGCGTCTGATCAGGCTCCAAACTGTTTGCCACCAAGATAAACAAGAATTATCAGAATTGTCCAAAAGTTTTACTTTTCTACGCTTTAGTGCTTTGCGTTTGCGTACGTTTGCGTTTAAACGGGAAAAAATAACAGATTCTCCACTGTACCACGCGTCAAGGCACGTCTTCCTTATCTCAATGGTCAATTAAATACGTCTAGCTGGCAACGACATTATTCTACTGCTTGCATACATTCTGCTAAGTGCAAAACTGAAAACGACTTACGCCAATCACTCAAGTAAAGTAAACTTTATCTAGATTCTTACAGTGGAGAAATTATTTTTCCCGTTTAAACGCAAACCAAATGCAAACACATTGCAATACAAACACAAAAGATGTCACCTTCTTGACACTTCTGACTTTCTATTAACAGTTATGTGCCTGGTCAGACGCCGGGTTACCCAGCCTCTGATCTGGCTCCAAACTGTTTGCAATCATAATATTAGCTTCGGCGTTAACGTATTGATTTGGAAAATATACACTATATGTATTTCAATCTGAGTGGCAAGCAGTTCGCAGTCTTATCCGGCGTCAGATCGTGAAATTGTTGAAATGGAAAACATTTAAGGCCAAACTCGTTTGCATTTCGTCTGCGTTTAAACGGGGAAAACCCGTCTTCTCCACTGTATTAAGTCACTTATGACGTCACTGTATGTGGTTAGAAATCGTCTGCAATAACTGTGGCGACACGGTGAATAAGACGGTTTATTTTTCAACTAAACTCAGGTTCAAATAGATAGTTTGAATTGCCGAACAGTTGTCATTTCTACACTATATTGCTACACGTTTGCGTTTTGTTTGCGTTTAAACTGGGGTGAATAAGGTCTTCCCCACTGTACAGTGGAGAAACTGTTATTCTTTCCCAATAAACGCGTTTACGCTAAAACTATTATTTACAATACAAACAGTTTGGAGCCAGATCAGACGCCGGGTAACCCGGCGTCTGATCAGGCTCCAAACTGTTTGTCACCAAGATAAACATGAATTATTAGAATTGTCCAAAAGTTGTTCTTTTCTACGTTTTAGCGCTTTGCGTTTGCGTACGTTTGCGTTTAAACGGGAAAGAATAACACATTCTCCACTGTAATCATCTAAACAACGTTGAGTAATGTCAAAACATTTTAGCTGATCTCTCTACAGTGCTCGCTCCCTACAACAACATCAAATTGGAGACGAAGATTGTATGATATTTGTTATAGAGAGGACATGGTTTACATTTGCACGCAGTATGAGTCCAGACCAGACGCCGCGTCACGCGGCGTCTGGTCTCAATTCAAATTGTTTGTCACTCATCTGTTTGTATATTATGTCAAAATGTGCAATATGTAACTTTGAGGCAATTTTAGCAGACATTATTGAAGCAGTGAAAGCGTAAGACATAATTGTCTTGTTTAGGGAACCACTGCAAGCATAGTTGTAGGGAGGGAATGGTTCTTCGGAGGGCTGTTGTTGGGAGGGGCACTGTACGTGGTTTTACAGTCGAGAAAACGTTATTCTTTCCCAATAAACGTGTTTACGATAAAATTATTATGTCCTTCGCAAACAGTTTGGAGCCAGACCAGACGCCGGGTAACCCGGCGTCTGATCAGGCTCCATACTGTTTACAACTCAGATTAAGATAAAGTGTTAGAAATTTCTAAAAAACTGACATTTTCTACATTTTAGTTATGTGCATTTGCGTTTCGTTTGCGTTTAAACGGTAAAGAATAATGTATTCTCCACTGTACATGGTTTTAGATGTCCCCGAAAGTAACTTAGGAATCAATAAATATCTGTGTACAAAGTTTTCCAGCATGTCGTGGCCGTGGGGAATGCTGTCATTTTATGCGCCTATTAAATGTCTTGTTAATGTTGTTAGAACAGTGTCGTTAATAACGCTTCGTATCGGAATCAAATAACAAGTCGTGTCTCTGTAACAAATAGAATTAACCCTGGTGATGCTAAATTTTCAAAAGGAGTCATCTATTATCTGAACAAGAGTAGTGAGAGAGACAACAAAGTTCGCCTGCGAAACGTTTTGAAGATTAACCCTTTCTTCCCATAGAAGCGCCTTTAAGCGAATATAATTTATTACTCCGCTGAAGAATATAGTTCCAATTTTATCAGTCACGAATATATGTTATAGGGGATTTTTTCTATATTCTAGCACATGATAGCTTAAAAGCAGACTGGAAGTAAAGCAGAATGCGCCTTAAGGCGCATTCTGCTTTACTTTCAGCCTGCTTTAAGCAGCCACGTGTCAACAAAACTAGAAACAGGCTATGGGGAAAGGTACGATTCGTAAAATCGCTCTTGAAAAATGGAAATTTGGAAATCTTAGGATGTTTATGTCAACTTATGGCAGCCCTGTGTTGTTTGGAAGTAGCACTGTACATGGTTTTAGATGTCCCTGAAAGTAACCTAGGAATCAATAGATATCTGTGTACAAAGTTTTCCAGCATGTCGTGGCCGTGGGGAATGCTGTCATTTTATGCGCCTATTAAATGTCTTGTTAATGTTGTTAGAACAGTGTCGTTAATAACGCTTCGTATCGGAATCAAATAACAAGTCGTGTCTCTGTAACAAATAGAATTAACCCTGGTGATGCTAAATTTTCAAAAGGAGTCATCTATTATCTGAACAAGAGTAGTGAGAGAGACAACAAAGTTCGCCTGCGAAACGTTTTGAAGATTAACCCTTTCCCCTTTAGAAGCGCCTTTAAGCGAATATAATTTATTACTCCGCTGAAGAATATAGTTCCAATTTTATCAGTCATGAATATATGTTATAGGGGATTTTTTCTATATTCTAGCACATGATAGCTTAAAAGCAGACTGGAAGTAAAGCAGAATGCGCCTTAAGGCGCATTCTGCTTTACTTTCAGCCTGCTTTAAGCAGCCACGTGTCAACAAAACTAGAAACGGGCTATGGGGAAAGGTACGATTCGTAAAATCGCTCTTGAAAAATGGAAATTTGGAAATCTTAGGATGTTTATGTCAACTTATGGCAGCCCTGTGTTGTTGGGAAGTAGCACTGTACATGGTTTTAGATGTCCCTGAAAGTAACCTAGGAATCAATAGATATCTGTGTACAAAGTTTTCCAGCATGTCGTGGCCGTGGGGAATGCTGTCATTTTATGCGCCTATTAAATGTCTTGTTAATGTTGTTAGAACAGTGTCGTTAATAACGCTTCGTATCGGAATCAAATAACAAGTCGTGTCTCTGTTACAAATAGTATTAACCCTGGTGATGCTAAAATTTCAAAAGGAGTCATCTATTATCTGAACAAGAGTAGTGAGAGAGACAACAAAGTTCGCCTGCGAAACATTTTGAAGATTAACCCTTTCCCCCGATTGAAGCGCCTTTTAGCGAATATAATTTATTACTTCGCCGAAGAAAATAGTTCCAATTTTATCAGTCATGAATATATATTATATTATAGGGGATATTTTCTATATTGTAGCACATGATAGCTTAAAGCAGGCTAAAAGTATTTAGCAGAATGCGCCTTAAGGCGAATTCTGCTTTACTTTCAACCTGCTTTAGGAAGTCACCTATCTTCAAAACTAGAAAGAGGTAAAGGGTTAAAACAGAATCTTAGAACAAGGTCACAGTGGCCAACTCTTTGTATGCATGGAAAGGTCTCGTACACATACACATGCATATCAGATATAAAAGCAATATCTCAAGGGACATAGGAGTTATACGCATGTTTCGAAACCTAAACGCCGACTTGTTAACCTAAACGCTGGCCCTAAGATCAAGATCAAGGTCACTGGGTAAAATATACACATGCATACCATACATTAAAATCATATCTCAAGGGATATAGACGTTATAGTGTGCATTTTTTTTTAATTGTTTACGCAATTCACGACGAAGCCGACGACAACAACAACTACGTCGGGTTCGTAACAAACACTTGTCTTGTACTTTGTACTTTGTACAGGCGAGCTAAAAATGATACAGTGAAGATGTCAATCTTTACCAATAAACGCGCCTCTATTGCAAACAGTTAACCCATTTATGCCCAGTGGATTCTTCCATGTTTATATATTGGATTAGTCCATTTTTTTATCAAAGGAATACCTGGTCAAAATTTTCATTTTCATTTTGTCTTATATTGAAATTCCTATCAGCAAACAGTGTAGACTCTGATTAGAGTCTACACTGTTTGCCTATGTGCCATATATGGGATCGTGGGCACAAATGGGTTAAGAGAAGAATAAGACGCCGAGTAACCCGGCTTTTATATGTTTGCCCCTTATATTTAATTAAATCGTTACAAACGTTTTAAAATATGTCATTTTCTACATTTTATTACATTGCGTTTCCTTTGCGTGTTAACGGGAAAGAGTAACATACTTTACACCGCGGAATTTTCACATGACACTCGAGGGGTTAGTCCACAAAGTATATAAAAGTACGACAAACAGAATGAATCTGATTTGATGGCTCCTTCATGAGTGTTCAAATCTGGGTATACAATACATGTATGTGCAAAAGATGTGTATATTCAGTTTCAACTATTGAACATTCATGTACATTTGTGTATTTAGTAAAGTAATCCCTCCCTACAACAACACCCAATTGGAGACAAACAAGAATTATCAGAATTGTCCAAAAGTTTTACTTTTCTACGCTTTAGTGCTTTGCGTTTGCGTACGTTTGCGTTTAAACGGGAAAAAATAACAGATTCTCCACTGTACCACGCGTCAAGGCACGTCTTCCTTATCTCAATGGTCAATTAAATACGTCTAGCTGGCAACGACATTATTCTACTGCTTGCATACATTCTGCTAAGTGCAAAACTGAAAACGACTTACGCCAATCACTCAAGTAAAGTAAACTTTATCTAGATTCTTACAGTGGAGAAATTATTTTTCCCGTTTAAACGCAAACCAAATGCAAACACATTGCAATACAAACACAAAAGATGTCACCTTCTTGACACTTCTGACTTTCTATTAACAGTTATGTGCCTGGTCAGACGCCGGGTTACCCAGCCTCTGATCTGGCTCCAAACTGTTTGCAATCATAATATTAGCTTCGGCGTTAACGTATTGATTTGGAAAATATACACTATATGTATTTCAATCTGAGTGGCAAGCAGTTCGCAGTCTTATCCGGCGTCAGATCGTGAAATTGTTGAAATGGAAAACATTTAAGGCCAAACTCGTTTGCATTTCGTCTGCGTTTAAACGGGGAAAACCCGTCTTCTCCACTGTATTAAGTCACTTATGACGTCACTGTATGTGGTTAGAAATCGTCTGCAATAACTGTGGCGACACGGTGAATAAGACGGTTTATTTTTCAACTAAACTCAGGTTCAAATAGATAGTTTGAATTGCCGAACAGTTGTCATTTCTACACTATATTGCTACACGTTTGCGTTTTGTTTGCGTTTAAACTGGGGTGAATAAGGTCTTCCCCACTGTACAGTGGAGAAACTGTTATTCTTTCCCAATAAACGCGTTTACGCTAAAACTATTATTTACAATACAAACAGTTTGGAGCCAGATCAGACGCCGGGTAACCCGGCGTCTGATCAGGCTCCAAACTGTTTGTCACCAAGATAAACATGAATTATTAGAATTGTCCAAAAGTTGTTCTTTTCTACGTTTTAGCGCTTTGCGTTTGCGTACGTTTGCGTTTAAACGGGAAAGAATAACACATTCTCCACTGTAATCATCTAAACAACGTTGAGTAATGTCAAAACATTTTAGCTGATCTCTCTACAGTGCTCGCTCCCTACAACAACATCAAATTGGAGACGAAGATTGTATGATATTTGTTATAGAGAGGACATGGTTTACATTTGCACGCAGTATGAGTCCAGACCAGACGCCGCGTCACGCGGCGTCTGGTCTCAATTCAAATTGTTTGTCACTCATCTGTTTGTATATTATGTCAAAATGTGCAATATGTAACTTTGAGGCAATTTTAGCAGACATTATTGAAGCAGTGAAAGCGTAAGACATAATTGTCTTGTTTAGGGAACCACTGCAAGCATAGTTGTAGGGAGGGAATGGTTCTTCGGAGGGCTGTTGTTGGGAGGGGCACTGTACGTGGTTTTACAGTCGAGAAAACGTTATTCTTTCCCAATAAACGTGTTTACGATAAAATTATTATGTCCTTCGCAAACAGTTTGGAGCCAGACCAGACGCCGGGTAACCCGGCGTCTGATCAGGCTCCATACTGTTTACAACTCAGATTAAGATAAAGTGTTAGAAATTTCTAAAAAACTGACATTTTCTACATTTTAGTTATGTGCATTTGCGTTTCGTTTGCGTTTAAACGGTAAAGAATAATGTATTCTCCACTGTACATGGTTTTAGATGTCCCCGAAAGTAACTTAGGAATCAATAAATATCTGTGTACAAAGTTTTCCAGCATGTCGTGGCCGTGGGGAATGCTGTCATTTTATGCGCCTATTAAATGTCTTGTTAATGTTGTTAGAACAGTGTCGTTAATAACGCTTCGTATCGGAATCAAATAACAAGTCGTGTCTCTGTAACAAATAGAATTAACCCTGGTGATGCTAAATTTTCAAAAGGAGTCATCTATTATCTGAACAAGAGTAGTGAGAGAGACAACAAAGTTCGCCTGCGAAACGTTTTGAAGATTAACCCTTTCTTCCCATAGAAGCGCCTTTAAGCGAATATAATTTATTACTCCGCTGAAGAATATAGTTCCAATTTTATCAGTCACGAATATATGTTATAGGGGATTTTTTCTATATTCTAGCACATGATAGCTTAAAAGCAGACTGGAAGTAAAGCAGAATGCGCCTTAAGGCGCATTCTGCTTTACTTTCAGCCTGCTTTAAGCAGCCACGTGTCAACAAAACTAGAAACAGGCTATGGGGAAAGGTACGATTCGTAAAATCGCTCTTGAAAAATGGAAATTTGGAAATCTTAGGATGTTTATGTCAACTTATGGCAGCCCTGTGTTGTTTGGAAGTAGCACTGTACATGGTTTTAGATGTCCCTGAAAGTAACCTAGGAATCAATAGATATCTGTGTACAAAGTTTTCCAGCATGTCGTGGCCGTGGGGAATGCTGTCATTTTATGCGCCTATTAAATGTCTTGTTAATGTTGTTAGAACAGTGTCGTTAATAACGCTTCGTATCGGAATCAAATAACAAGTCGTGTCTCTGTAACAAATAGAATTAACCCTGGTGATGCTAAATTTTCAAAAGGAGTCATCTATTATCTGAACAAGAGTAGTGAGAGAGACAACAAAGTTCGCCTGCGAAACGTTTTGAAGATTAACCCTTTCCCCTTTAGAAGCGCCTTTAAGCGAATATAATTTATTACTCCGCTGAAGAATATAGTTCCAATTTTATCAGTCATGAATATATGTTATAGGGGATTTTTTCTATATTCTAGCACATGATAGCTTAAAAGCAGACTGGAAGTAAAGCAGAATGCGCCTTAAGGCGCATTCTGCTTTACTTTCAGCCTGCTTTAAGCAGCCACGTGTCAACAAAACTAGAAACGGGCTATGGGGAAAGGTACGATTCGTAAAATCGCTCTTGAAAAATGGAAATTTGGAAATCTTAGGATGTTTATGTCAACTTATGGCAGCCCTGTGTTGTTGGGAAGTAGCACTGTACATGGTTTTAGATGTCCCTGAAAGTAACCTAGGAATCAATAGATATCTGTGTACAAAGTTTTCCAGCATGTCGTGGCCGTGGGGAATGCTGTCATTTTATGCGCCTATTAAATGTCTTGTTAATGTTGTTAGAACAGTGTCGTTAATAACGCTTCGTATCGGAATCAAATAACAAGTCGTGTCTCTGTTACAAATAGTATTAACCCTGGTGATGCTAAAATTTCAAAAGGAGTCATCTATTATCTGAACAAGAGTAGTGAGAGAGACAACAAAGTTCGCCTGCGAAACATTTTGAAGATTAACCCTTTCCCCCGATTGAAGCGCCTTTTAGCGAATATAATTTATTACTTCGCCGAAGAAAATAGTTCCAATTTTATCAGTCATGAATATATATTATATTATAGGGGATATTTTCTATATTGTAGCACATGATAGCTTAAAGCAGGCTAAAAGTATTTAGCAGAATGCGCCTTAAGGCGAATTCTGCTTTACTTTCAACCTGCTTTAGGAAGTCACCTATCTTCAAAACTAGAAAGAGGTAAAGGGTTAAAACAGAATCTTAGAACAAGGTCACAGTGGCCAACTCTTTGTATGCATGGAAAGGTCTCGTACACATACACATGCATATCAGATATAAAAGCAATATCTCAAGGGACATAGGAGTTATACGCATGTTTCGAAACCTAAACGCCGACTTGTTAACCTAAACGCTGGCCCTAAGATCAAGATCAAGGTCACTGGGTAAAATATACACATGCATACCATACATTAAAATCATATCTCAAGGGATATAGACGTTATAGTGTGCATTTTTTTTTAATTGTTTACGCAATTCACGACGAAGCCGACGACAACAACAACTACGTCGGGTTCGTAACAAACACTTGTCTTGTACTTTGTACTTTGTACAGGCGAGCTAAAAATGATACAGTGAAGATGTCAATCTTTACCAATAAACGCGCCTCTATTGCAAACAGTTAACCCATTTATGCCCAGTGGATTCTTCCATGTTTATATATTGGATTAGTCCATTTTTTTATCAAAGGAATACCTGGTCAAAATTTTCATTTTCATTTTGTCTTATATTGAAATTCCTATCAGCAAACAGTGTAGACTCTGATTAGAGTCTACACTGTTTGCCTATGTGCCATATATGGGATCGTGGGCACAAATGGGTTAAGAGAAGAATAAGACGCCGAGTAACCCGGCTTTTATATGTTTGCCCCTTATATTTAATTAAATCGTTACAAACGTTTTAAAATATGTCATTTTCTACATTTTATTACATTGCGTTTCCTTTGCGTGTTAACGGGAAAGAGTAACATACTTTACACCGCGGAATTTTCACATGACACTCGAGGGGTTAGTCCACAAAGTATATAAAAGTACGACAAACAGAATGAATCTGATTTGATGGCTCCTTCATGAGTGTTCAAATCTGGGTATACAATACATGTATGTGCAAAAGATGTGTATATTCAGTTTCAACTATTGAACATTCATGTACATTTGTGTATTTAGTAAAGTAATCCCTCCCTACAACAACACCCAATTGGAGACAAATATTGTGTGTGTTGTTCGGAGAGAGTTGTTATAGGGAGGGCAATTGTCTTACATTTAAAAACAGCTTGGATCAACGCGGCGTCTGGTCTGGATTCAAGCTGTTTGTCACTCATCATTGTACATGTATGTTGTTTTCTGCAAAAAATGTCCAATTTGTGACTTTGAGGATAACAGCAGTCCACATTTTTAAGCAGACGATATTGCAGCCGTGAAAAGGTTGGAAATAATCGTCTGGTTTGTGGAACAGCGGCAAACATTGTTGTCAGGAGGGAATCTTTGTTCTGAGGGTCGTTGTAGGGAGGGAGCACTGTATCTTAACTCTTTCCTCCCTGAAACTTTAAATGGAAAATTCCAGTTTCCATTTTAGTCTAGTCCATTTCTGACTTTTAAGGGTTGTTTTTGTCAATGTTTGGCATTGTGACAAACAGTGAAGAACCTAATCAGAGGGCTCCTTTCGGAGCCCTCTGATCAGGGTCTTCACTGTTTGCATAGGACAAGTGTACTATTCACATGTACACTGTTTGAAAAGCACGCCTATATGCGGGACTAGGGTTCAAAGAGTTAAAAGAAGCACATTGTGCTTAAATGGATGCATATATCCCCACTGAACTCGTTTTTACTCGAAGACAGAAGACATTATTTCGATCGCAAATACTTTGAGCTCTAAACTGGATGGCAATCATATTAAAAATCATTACCCTGTATTAATAATTCAAGCATTCCGTTCCCGTAGGGAGTTCATTTATTTTACACGGCCTATTCACTCTACATCTGACCTGGCGTCATTGACCTCAAATAACCCATTCACAGTCTTGTCCCAAGCACAGTAGTTATTTGCAAACAGTTTGAATCCTAATCAGATGCTGCGTAACACTCATTTCAATATTTCTTCAGTCCAAATAGCAAAAATTAAAATTTAAGAAATAAAAGCAGACGGCAATTGTTTAAAATTGATGACGTCGCGGCAGTGAAGGGGTTAAAGACATTTTCTGACGTCATGGCAGTGAATGAGGATAAGGTAAAAGGGTTGTCCTGAGCATATTTCCTATACATAATCAGCTGACTCGTTTTAAACTGAGTGGCAAATAGTTTGGAGCCTGATCAGACGCCGGGTTACCCGGTGTCTGATCTGGCTCTAAACTGTTTGCACTGGAAATAATAGTTTTGGCGTAAACGCGTTTATTGGGAAAGACTAACGTTTTCTCCACTGTATTACATGTACTAAGGTGAGTATAACGAATTGTAATTAACTTGCATATATTTCTTTTGCTATCTAGAAATTCAAAACCAAATAAATGTTTGATACCATTCAATAACATGTTGATACAAATAGTCTCGTCATATTCAAGCTTTGCTTACGTTCTAATACTTTATTGACATTGTTGGTAATGAATTACCATGAGCTAATGTTCAGTAATAACATATATTTATCAAATTATTATAGATCGCCTTCATACGTTAATGATCTGTTCTTTATTGAACCAATCAGTGTTGACAGTACACATATTTACCACAGGAATGACAAATCACGTCATCTTTCTCTTTCTTTAAAACTTTACAGTAAACAATTGTTATTCTTTCCGAATAAACGCATTTACCCATAACTATTGTTTCGATTGCAAACAGTTTGGAGCCAGATCAGACCGGCTCCAAACTGGTTGCCATTCAAATTAAAACGAACGTTCAAAATATTCAAAAGGTTGTTATTTTCTACATTTTAATTACAATGATTTTGCGTTTCCTCTACTGTAAGAAGCCAAGTGCGGAACCACGGTAACCCGGCGTCTGATAAGGCTCCACTGTTTGTCACTCAGTTTAAACAAGCTTAATTATTAAGTTGTCATGTTCTACATTTTTATTTCAATGTTTGTAAGTATCATTTGCGTTTAAACGCGTACGAATACCGTCTTCTCCACTGTAAAGCATAATGCGCATTCAGGCGCACTCTGCTTTACTACCAGTCTTCTTAAAGCTACCATCTGCTAGGATATAGGAAATATTGATTACGGTACATACTCATGGCTGTACATGTATGAACTGGAACACTTTTCTTCAGCGGGGGAATAAAATAAATGCGCTAAAAGGCACTTATATTGGAGCAAGGGTAAAGTGATTTATCTCTTTCGTTACGACTTTAAGAACGCAAGTGTGGAACCACGGAACTACGGTAATGGGGACGATCAATGGAGTAAACTGTCTGGAGTATTAACAGTTGCCAGTAACATATACAGTGAAACCCCTCTTAACCGGGCATGTGTGGGGACAACATAAGTTTCCGGTTTAGAGGGGTTTCCGGTTATAGGGGTTTTAACCTATAGCTTGTTTCTAGTACGGAAGATAGTGGATCACTTAAAGCAGGTTGACAGTAAAGCAGAATGCGCCTTAAGGCTCATTCTGCTTTACTTTCACCCTGCTTTAAGCTATCATCTGCTAGAATATAGAAAATATTTATGATTATACATATTCATAAAGGTATTTCTTCAGTCTTCCTCATAGGCGTAAAATAATTATGGTACAATGGATTAAAATAAAGAAGGGTTGGAAACGTGACCAACGTTTTTGTCCGGTTTAGAGAGAATCGTTTGTACTGTACTTATGACCACTGAGGTCACAGAAGAATTATCTGAGACAAGAGATAAACCATTAGCCTACTTAGCGCGACATTGCTATTCGTTTCAATTAGTCTGGACACAGATCAGTTATGGATTAGCTCGGTGCCTAATAGGAATCCAAATTGTTGACACTTATTTGAGGTTTTTCCTTATTTATGATTGTCATGTATAAATCTTAAAAGTGCAATTTGAACATCAATTCTATGCAAGTTGTGAGTTAGGTTACATTGTGACACGTATAAATGTGTTTCCAAGAAACAAATATTGTTAGGCTAATGGCTGAACTGGGAAATCTAAGTATATACTGCACAACTGTCTCTAACTACCACTAATCGGAATGCTAATTGATTGTATACACTACAGTTGACAGCTTAAAACAAGGTGGCAGTAAAACAGAAAGCTCCTTTAAGAGCTATCTGTTTTAAGATTACCTTGCTTTAAGCAGCCACATGTCGGAATTACCGAACAATGGACGCCGTCGTAATAGATAGGTTTTACTGTATATACAACTAGGTGGTGGTGAACTTGGGGCACTTGGCTCTTATAAACGTGAATATAACTAAGTACATTTCAGGATTCATAGCGAATTCTTGCCCTAGCGGTAACACATTTGACTAGTAATACAATGGTCGCTAGTTCGAGTCCCTTGTCCTTGTTGCAACAAATACATAATACAAGAGTTTAGAAAACGAATTCTCATTTATGGTGTCGGCCTGGTCAGGAATCACTTCCGGGTCGTTGTGGTTACAGGGTAGTACCTTGAAAAATACAATTTCAAAGATTTGCAATGTTTAGTTTTGCCTGTGGGTGAGTTTGAATGGTTTTCTTGATGAAAAGTGGTTACATGTATTTGTGGTCATTTGCACCAAAATAGCATTGTTTTAGGGATCTCATTTCAGGTCTTTTTTTCCAGGCGAATGCATATGAAAACACAGTATATGGGATGAAAGTGAAAGTTGTTTAACTTTATTTTGACAGTGACCATAGGAAAATATTGATGGCAAAAATATAATTGCCAATGTTATGGGTTTACTGGCCTCAATCAACAGGGAAATGTATATAGAATAAAAGGGTATGACTTTTATTACCTAGATCCTGTTTTGGAGGGGGCTGTTGCCTCTGAAAGTTAGGTATTTTGCTATAGATTATATAGGGAGAAATTAGAACAGGTCGACACCTTATCGGTGCTATACACCGGACATGTAAAATAAAGTGGTTTCTCCAGCAGTGAGATTCAATCTGTACGTACATATGCATTTGCTCTTCCCTGAAAAGCTAAAATTACTAACGTCTGCTTGTAGCGTCTCAATGATTATAGGTCACTCACTTTCTCAGTACAGTGGAGAAAACGTTATTTTTTGAAAGATAAACACGTTTTTGCTAAATCTTTTATTTCCATTGCAAATATGATTAGGTAATTAAGAAGGTTGTTAGATATTCAATTAACCAGGGGAATGGTCAGATCTAATGTTGTTGAAATCGGTGGTCAAATGCCAGTTACGCAGTTGACAATTAAATGTCACATGTCATCATTTAGCTGGTTTCTTAAGTAAAAGAATAAAATCAACAGTTTAAGAAATCCTAATTCTAGTTGGTCTTATTTAAAGACTAATAACCGAACGATGACGACATATAAACAGAAGTTTTTATCATCACTCAAGCCTTTTTTTGTATGTCGTGGTTGACATAAACATTATCATGTATGTCGAAGTGTTTTTCATCATGAACCATTTTGAGCAACCTCACGTGGAAATATGGTCCGATGTATAGACACTAAAGTGACGTCATTTGACCTGTGAACCTAACCGCAGACACCCCATTCTTAGTTTTCATTGGCTCGGCCTTAAATACGCATGCGCCTCCGCACTTTTGCCTGACTAAAGGTTCGACCTATAGTTTCACATGATTTCGCTCTTTCTTAATTCCTAATAATTTACTTATATATCGTTAAAATGTCTCGCGAGTTTATTTCCAAGGTAACGCCTGGTCTAACTCGACGAAATGGTTTGTTCATCATTGTTTTATTTTGTGTGTTTTTTTTTATAATAACATGGTATTAATAAAGAGCGTCAGATAATAAATTATACTTAGGAAATATAGATAGATAGCAATAGCAAAATATTGCTACATGCATATACATGTAGCAATAGCAAAAGCGCATTCGAACGCACAACTTATATATTATTTACCTAAAGTGGAGAATCTGTTATTCTTTCCCGTTTAAACGCAAACGTACGCAAACGCAAAACACTAAAACGTAGAAAAGAACAACTTTTGGACAATTCTGATAAGCCTTGTTTATCTTGGTGGCAAACAGTTTGGAGCCTGATCAGACGCCGGGTTACCCGGCGTCTGATCTGGCTCCAAACTGTTTGCACTGCAAATAATAGTTTTAGCATAAACGCGTTTATTGGGAAAGAATAACAGATTCTCCACTGTACGTTATAATGCAATGTGTTTGCATTCCGTGCGAGCTTTTAAAAACGAGACAAAATAATGTCTCCTCTACTTTAAGTATACAATGCCATTCTTGAATGAAATTATAATAAACTGTATCCCAAATATATTAAATCATCCATACAATACAAATACATGGATAATGAAAGCTTGTTTCTCAAAAACGATGCCCATATATATTTCGTACATGTAAGAGTAATGTTGATGTTTATATATCAAACCAAAGTAACAGTCAAGCTTATTCGAACCGGGCTCTATTCTATGCGTGTGTGTGGGGGGGGGGGGGGGGGGGGGCGGTTATACAAATGTTGGGCCTTATTCACAAGAAAATATAATAAAGTGCTCAAACATAGCAATTATATTTATGCAAACAAATATCAATGTTGCAATACTATCTTAATAATTCACACAACTTTATTTTTCGAATTATCATATTTAATTGGTTATAGTTTAGTGGTTCATGTATGAATCGTTTTATATTCAAATTATACGATGCATTACTTTATCTGTATTATCTAATGGATCACTAATTGGCTGGCTTCTGAAATTTCATCTGGAAACTACTATCATCTGACTTTAATGCAATATATCTTTATCATTATCATGTTATGCACAACTTGGTTAACACGTGCAACAAAGGTTGTGTCAGATAGAATAGTGAAGAAACAAGGTGTTTTAAAATGTCGCAAAACTGTTGATTTTTCTTCGTTTAAAACAACTAAAAATGATTTCGAAATGATGCATGGATAACACTTTCTAGGACGACGATCATTTAGTATCTTAAGTGCTTATGGAATCCGACAGATGTTTAACGAGACAACTAAATCCAGTAAAAACTCTCATTTACTGAAAAGGGCTAATCGGTTCCATAAAAGAGGGATGACACCTTAAAGGAAGGTTAACGTAAAACAGAAAGCTCCTAAAGGAGCTTTCTGTTTTACGTTTGCGTTGCTTAAAGCGGCCATCTGCTTTCAACAGCAGATAATTACAACAATTTAGGGGTTGTAATAGAAAGGTTTTTCTGTAAGTAATTTTGCAGTCACTCCATCACGGTTTAAGTATCATATCATGCAAAATGTGATTGTTTAAATTATATGGTACTAGAAAATATTAATTTCTTTCATGTGTAATTATATTGAATCAAGCTTCCGAGATAAACTGGAAACGATAAATCTTCAATGTGATTGTGTGTGTTTAAAGTGTAATTTCTTGTACATTTACAGCAGAGAAGACCTTATTCTTTCCCGTTTAATCGCAAACAAAACGCAAACGCATTGCAATAAAATGTGGGAAAATGACAAGTTCGTGACAATTTTGAATATGTTAAATTGAATCAGAATGGCATACCGTTTGGAGCGTGATCAGTCGACGGGTTAACTTGGGTTTAATCCGGCTCCAAACTGTTTGCTTTGGATATACAGCGCTCCCTCTCTACAACGACATCAAACTGGATACACAAATTGTGTGTGTTTTCGGAGGGAGTCGTTATAGGGAGATGAATTTGCAAACAGCTTAAATCCAGATCAGACGCTGCCTAACGCGGCGACTGATCTGGATTCAAGCTGTTTGCTACTCGTTATTAACGGGTTTTTTTCTGTCACATTGTCCATAATGATACTTTCAGAAAACAGCAGACGACAATTTAAAGAAGACGATATTGCAGTCATAAATAGGTTGAACAAAATTTTCCTGTTTAGGGAACAGCGACAAGGGTCGGTGTAAGGAGGGAGTCGTTGTTGGTAAGGCCGTTGTAGGGAGGGAGCACTGTCATAGCTTTAACGTTAACACGTTTATTCGGATATTGTTTTGAACACTTTATAACTAAGCCCATTGTTGTGAGAAATAAAAAGTAATAGTTGTAAAAAAAAAATTGTTGTTCCTAACCTTATGCCTGCCGATCGCGTAATGCGTTACTTTATCGGGATCCAAACTGTTTAGTACTTATTTCAAGGATTATTCAATCAAAAGATGAACATATCTTAATTTGATAAAAGTTGCAGGAGACACTTTCAAAGAAGATACAATGACGACGGTAGAAGGGTTAAACTCTGAATTTACAACTGGAACCAGGCTTCTATCTAAAAATAAAGTTGTACAGCGTTCCTTCTCTATACAACGACACCCAATGGGAGACAAAACAATGTGTTCGTTGTTCGAAGGGAGTGGCTGAAGGGTGGGAAATTGGCTTACATTTTGATCACTCGTAATTAAGCTTTTTCATTATGTAACTTTTAGAATAACAGCAGACGACAAATTTTAAGCAGACAATATTGCAGCGTTAGACATATATGTCCTGTTTAGGGAATGGTAACTAGAGTCGTTGTAAGGAGGAACCCGTTGTTGGGAGGGTCGTTGTAGAGAGGGAACACTGTACAATTGTTACACATTCTGTGAATATGCGTATTGAGTGAGTGAGCTGAGTTTTACGGCTCTGCAATAATACTGATTAGGTCATAAAAAGGCCAAGTGCATTATAGTGTCACCGCTTTTGAAAGGACCAGCCAGTTTTGGCTTATGAGACACCTATTCTTTTTGAGCGAACAGTATCTCCCGAATCCCTTATCTTAACAAAACGTGTACACTTGAATAATTACACGTATTATATGAACCTGTTAGTCATTTTGCAGTATATAACCGAAATATTTTAGAAAAGACGTAACTGGTTAATCACACTGGTAAGACGTAACGTCGCCGGCTGCTGTTTTACGTACCGGCTGCTGCGTATACATTTAGGAGCTCGGTGCATTTTTCACTCTGCAGCCTGAACGTTGTATCGGGTTCAGGATCGATGAACGTTGTATTTGAAATATAACCTGTAAAGTTTTTTATATTCATTAAAGGAGACATTTTTATGTTAATTTATCAATACGGCCCATCAGGGAGTGTTTTGGGTTGGATAACATTGCAGAATGTCTTACATACTAGCTTTACGAAGCATTTTCGGAGATCTTCATACATAAATGTTCAAGAAATCCGGTATATGTCGCAACTTTATCGGGTTAAACGTCTTAATTAAGCGAGTATCCAACGAGAACACAACGCCGGAGTATGCACATATAACCGGGATATTCCGTGCAACTATTCCTTTTTTGATATTTTAAAGAAAGACTCTCGAAAACAAAATTTTCTTGTCCTTACCTTGTTGATTACTAAGGGCGCAGCCATTTTTGTTCCACAGCTTTAGCGTTGCTTTAACAGCAGTCGGTACGTAGAACAGCAGCCGGCGACGTTACGTCTTACATGTACCAGTGTGTTAATGTATATGTCAAATTTAAGCTTCCGGGGGTAATTGCATTAGACGTTATATTTGGAGTATGAATAAAGTGGAGAAAATAAGTAGAGCAAACGTTATTTATAAGAGAAAGAAGAATTTCGCCACTGTATATAGGGTTCATAAAATTTCAAGGTTAACTTTGAAATGGTGCAGTGGAGAAAACGTTAATCTTTCCCGTTTAAACGCAAACGAAACGCAAACGCATCTCAATCAAATGTAGAAAAAGACAACTTTTCGACAATTCTGACTATTAATGTAATTCTGAGGTTCAAACAGTTTGGAGCCTTATCAGGCGCCGGGTTACCCGGCGTCTGATCTGGCTCCAAAGTTTTTGCAATTGAAATAATAGTTTTAGCGTAAACGCGTTACATTGTAATTGGGACAGAATAACGTTTTCTCCACTGAAACCGTAGGAAACAGTGTAATTACGTATCGCCTAATGAAGCGGACTCATTTCAGAAGCAATCAATTTATGTGAGTTATAAGTAAGGTACGTTGTTTTTAATATCCTGTATACCACAGCTTGAGTTGCTAGACTTCCACGATCAGCTAACGCATTTTCATTACGAGTTCACATGCTGAATTATCGTTTCGTTCGTTCATGCCGTCTGCGACACATCTAGAAATCAGTTTTAGACAACATTAACCAATTTGCGCCCAGTGGAGTCTTCCATGTTTATATATTGAATGAGCCCAGTTTTTGGCCTAGGGCCCGTTAGGGCCCGTAAGGCCGTAGTCGGTATACCAACTTCGTCCTTCACGTAGCCGTCACGGCACACAACATTTATGCTGCTAAAACCCAAAAATAGTTTTTTCAGAAAAAGCTTGTGGCTTTCTTTTTACCTTATTCATTGAAACGCTACACAATATTATGAGAAAATGGCATCAGGCTGTGGATTTAAAAGGATAAATCAAGCTGACTCCGTTTTTAAACAGCAGATTGAGGGCTCCCTCGGGGTGAACAAAAACTTTACATCAAAAACACCAAAATACCTTCTTTTTGGGGAAAGATTGTGGCCGTGTTTTTGCACTATTCGTTAAAAGCCTTAACAACCATGTGTAATCGACGTTTTTTGTGAATAAAACGATAATGGTTGTTTATATATATGCATTAATCAAGCTTGTGGCGTTTTCGTCTTGAGAGTAAGGGCTATTAAAATAAGAAGGAATCCTATTGCCAATCGCCCATTTACTGCCTACCAGCGTTTAAACATAGTCCAGGTAGAACCGACAGCGGAGTGATTCCACGTAAAATAATCCCGAATGTTAAGTAGCCAATCAGAATGAAGATAGCTTCTTCCTTTAAGCAAGTCGATGTAAACACACTCCAGAGACCATGTCGATATCTAACATAAATCATTGCACTATGCATCCATGTAATTGCGAATAGCCCGTATGTATAATGGGGACTAGTAGTGAATTATCTACGCCTGATTCTACCGCTGGCAGCACCGTGGCACATTCTTTTGTTTATTACCTGTCAGGGCTGCCATTTCTCCGGATTTTTGCTAAATCTCCGGATTTTTCCCCAGTTCATGGTAGCTTTAACCAGACTGAAAGTAAAGCAGAATGCGCCATAAGGCGCCTTCTGCTTTACTTATAGCCTGCTTTAAGTAGTCGCATGTCAACAAAACAAGAAAATGGCCATGGGGTAAAGGTACGATTCGTTAAACCGCAATTGAAAGATGCAAATTTAGAAATCTTAGGATTTTTCATGTCAACTTATGGAGGCCCTGACCTGTTGATGCGCTGTGTAACCGAACACAAAATATATTAAATATCAACACAATCTACGAATCTACACCGATACATCAGGGATAATAAATAGACTATTTATTATCCCTGGATACATGTAACTGACAGAATCGAAACGAATTTCGGTTCTTTAACTAATTCCGAGTTAAAAATCGAATTCAGGTAAAGAAATGCCAGACTTTAACAAGTTTAAGAAGGAAAAGCGAGCTTTTCAAAAGGTATGTGTACAAACCGTAGCGTGTTTAGATCGAAAATGAAAGTAGAAATACGACCCGGTGTTTACTGCAGGATAGTGTGAAGCCATTAGCGAAATGATTGAAAGAAGTTGTAAACTTTCTTTGGTTGTACTGGAATCATTAGATAACTCAATTAAACGCGTTATAAATACATATATTTCACTCTGTATAGTGGTGGGCGGTGCTTTTGTTTTGGATCTGTGGTTTTTGGCGTCGCGGAGATGTAGAGACCCAAGTGTTTCATTGAGATCTTTATTATTATAATAAATTCGTCCCGGATAGCGAACCCGTTGTAATGAAGTTTATTATCATATATTTTCAGACTTTTTACCTGACGAGAAGAACAAAGTTGAGAACTTTCGGCCAACCTGGTGCTATGGAGCCTGACTTAATACAACGAGTCTGCGAGAACCAGACATATACTTCGAGCTAAAGTTTGACGGAGTGAATCTGGACGAGGCCCTGAAAAGAAGCCATCAACATAGCTACATGGAGTTCTGACATAATCATTATTTTGATGTACAGTAGAACCTCTGAAAACCAAACAATAAGTGTTAAAAATACATATACATGTATATTTGTAACAGATGGTGGCTTAATGAGTTTAGGTAGTGTTGCACAAAGCCTTTATAGCATTCTGCATTCTTATAATGCTGCATTAGTGTTCAGTTTTAAGAGGTTTCAGAGTTTACTGAACATCATTTGATTTATTCATTGGATTTAATCAGCAAAAAGCAGAAGTGTAAATTGATATATAAGTATTTATTGTAATTTTCTAGGAACAAACATCATTTATGTAACAGAAGACAAAGATTGAAACAAGCACAACTTAACACCCACCGCGTTGTTTTGTGAAACAATTGTCACTGTCATTGAAACATATTGGGTCCAAATGAGACAATACGTATACTCAGTGTCTTATTTGGATCCAAACTGTTTGCCTATATAGCATGAATAACTCATTTTTTACTGCCACAAGTGATGTGCATTACAAAGGGTAGACCTTTCCAAGTACATGTAATATACTGTAAAGAACTTTTCCATCACATGAGCTTAGATCCAGATCATACAGTTTCTATTTAATTGATCTTAGATCTACATTCGATTCATTATGGCTTTAACCCATTACTCCATCAATACACCTTTTTACGCCTTTAATTAATTCATCCACTGAAGAAAATACTTTCAATTTATACTGTCTCAAATAAAAATCATAGGAAATATTTTCTATATTCTAGCAGATAATAGCTTAAAGCAGGCTGAAAGTAAAGCAAAATTCCCCTTAAGATGCATTCTCCTTTACTTTCATCCTGCTTTAAGCGGTCTTATATCTTCAAAACTAGAAACAGGATAAGGAGTAATGGGTTGATTAACCCATGTGTGCGCATATCGCCCGACATTGTTGTCTTATCAACTTTCTTTTATACAGGTTGCAGCTAAATGCACCTCAAACGTAATTAAAACAAGCTTTATACAAGACAGGAACTCAGTTCTGCACTTTGAGCTGCATTGAGCTACAACCTGTCTTCAGAGGATTTCAATCAATGGTCCCTCAAAATACAGCTACATATTCGAAATGAACATTTATCTTTCATTACAAAGGGAGCACTTAAGTGCACACATCAACTTTACCCAGAAACATTTACCTCTTGTGACAAGACCCTACTGGGGGTATGAATCACCATTTGTGATAGGTCTAGTTCTCTTTAAAAAAAATCACTAGTTTGTGAACGAGTTTTAAATACTTTATACTGTATGCAAATTAACTTTTTAATACTTTGTATTATTTTTGTTAAGTAAATATATTGATATAATGTTCTGTCTTTCTCTTTGAAATTTCCCTCCTAGAACTATTACCAATATGGTTCTTCATCAACACTCTTACAGAGTAAACCCTCTCTATTGCAACCACTAAAGTGTGTTAATTATTTTGCGTTTAAGGCATGTGACAGATTAAAGCAAGATAAAAGAAAAAGAGCAAGCTCATTAAAGAGATGTGTTTGATTTTCAACTTGCTGTTGTTTGACACCCCTCTTTCATACAATCAATTAGCCTTCTTTTTGGTGGTCATAAAAGGGAGGTTATTTCTTAAATCTAAATACAATGATTATGTAGATAAACTCTTTACTCCATATATACTTATTTTCATGCAATCAATTTATTCCTCCAAGGAAGAAAATAGTTCCAATTTATAAAGTCATGGATAGGTATCATAAAAAATGTTCTCTATATTCTCACAGATAATAGCCTTAAACAGGCTAAAATAAAGCATTTTGCTTTACCTTCAATTTGCTTTAAGTTATCACCTGACTTCAAACCTTGAAACAGGCTATATAGTATAGGGCTAAAAGTATACAGAACAACAACAACAAAACCAGAAAACTATTTGCAAATAATGAAGATCCAGAGTTATGAGCTGTTTGGTGTTCTAGCTTATTATGTAACTCTAAAAGAGATTGCCAAATTTTCATTGGTTGTAATATGTTATTGAATAATTCTGCTTTACTGTCAGTCTGCTTTAAGCAACAGTTTGTCTTCAATACTGCACACAACTATGCATTAAATGGTTAGACATGTCGTATTTTGAAATGATACGAGATCTGAAATTAAACAACATAAAGCAATCAAATATTCATGTCGGATGCTTGTTTTGTTTCTGTGCTATTCAATTGGTGATTGAAAATCTTTATCTCTTTCATCTTTCACCACTTCTGTTGCCATTTGTACATCTCCGGCAGGCTGGTCTCTAGCCCATGTTTGCACATTTCATCATATATTTTCTTTCGTTCATGCCTTGGCTATAGGTGTGAGCCTCCTCAGTGCTGGTGCTCATCCTGGAATTAAAACACAGGACTAATATTAGTAACAACCCAAACTCGACATGCTTAAAAATTACCATTTCAAAACAAATGCAATACAATATAGATCTAATCTATTGCACAGGGCATGTAAAAATAAGCTCATATTTGAAGTACAGTAACACAAAACACGTTCAATTGTTTTACATATGCAATTTTACACGCAGAGTCGATAAAATATTTATAAAAATGATTAGTATTTAACCAAACACCACACAACGAGTGTTGTCATGTCATGTTACCCCTGCCATATGTGTATACTATCGACGTCTCCTTAAGTACTTTCGCCACTACACATGGAAAGATGCTCATTCGATACACGTGCGTTTCACACCCTTACAACAACTACAAGTAATGCATTATATCAATGCTAACAAAAAATAACCAAATTTCGTTTCCTGAACTGAATCCGGAGTTGTGAAAATGCCTCTACAGTCTTCATACGACGGATAATTTCGAAAGCGTCCATATTGTCTTTATTTCGTCCAGCCTTCAGATGGCTAATAGATATACAAACCATTTTTCTGATCAGGGTCACTTTGAAAGTCGTCCCGGCACCTCTCTATCGGCATCCGGGTACTGAGAACAACTGTATGGCACAATATTGTGATTTTCTTAGTAGAAATTGATTTAAAAAAGTTTTGTTTCTATATCATCACTACAATTTCTTAAGTTCATTAATCATGCCAGTCCCTAGGCCTTTAGCGCTTTCAGCGCTTTGATTATCTTAGGGATGCCTTGTCAAAATTTTCATTTCCGTTTTGCTTAATATTGAAATTCTTTTCAGCGAACAGTACATACACATTACCAGTTGACAGTGCGATACAGAGTGATGTATTTAGCTCGAGACGTTTTTGGCGGAAATAGCCGATCTGACGAGCGCCTTGGCACGAGTCTCATCGGTTGTTTCCGCCAAAAACGTCGAGAGCTAAATGCAACACTCTGTTGCGCACTGCCAACTGGTAATGTGTTTAAATATGCCTTGAATACAAACCAGAAACAACTAAATAGTTGTTTAAATCATTTTACTTCCAAAATTTATTAGTTATTTGAAGCAGAACGAGAAGTTTTGTATGCCACAAAGAATAACGCGGCACTCGTACATGAATGTAAATGACGTCACGTTGAATCGAAAGCGAGGTCAGAGTAAAATACATCTTTAGTGGCTGATACAAAGTGGCTGATACAGACTCTTGTATTTTACTGTGCAGATACACGCGGAAACGCTCGATATCATTCGAAGGCATATAATAAAGACTCTGATCAGACGTCGCAGTATGCGGCTTCTGATCAGAGTCTACACCCTGTAAATCCTATATATGGGATTGTGGGCACAAATGGGTTAATCCTTTCACCGCCGGAGTCGCCTAAAGTCGAATTTGCAAACAGTTTTGATCCTGATCAGACGCCGCGTTACGCGGCGTCTGATCAGGATCAAAACTGTTTGACACTCGTTTCGATATTTATTATGTCATACTCTCTTAAATCTAACTTTGAAATGATATTTCAGGCAACAAAATTGAAGCAGACGACACAATTACGGTGTAAGGGTAAAAACCTCAAAAATAATTTGGCGCTGAAAGGGTTAAAGTAAATATACCGTACTATGAGAGATACTGATCTATTACATGTATGATGCAGCTCGAGGTCTGATTGTGGTGTCAAGGACAATGACGTTCGAAACTAGAAATGATACGAAATACGATTCAAATCAACACAAATGCCCTTTATTTCCCTTATATCCTTATTTCCCATCTTAATGATAATCATGCCATGCAAACATTCATTCAGCAACGAACAATTCTTGAATTATCATTATACAGTGGAGAAAACGTTATTCATTCCCGTTTAAACGCAAACGAAATGCAAACGCACATCACTAAAATGTAGAACATGTCACTTTTTAGAAATGTCTAACACTTTATTTTAATCTGAGTTTTAAACAGTTTTGAGCCTGATAGGACGCCGGGTTACCCGGCGTCTGATCTGGCTCGAAACTGTTTATATTGGGAATAATAGTTTTAGCGTAAGCGCGTTTATTGGGAAAGAATAACGTTTTCTCCACTGTAGGTAATTGTAACACTTAACACAGCATACAGAAAATGTATTGTGTCACGCTAAATTTAAATAGACAATTCTTCCTTTACGTGTTGACTAGACGTAAATAACAGTTTCTGTTACAGGTATACATTTCGATTTAGATTTATGGCACATCAACATAACCTACTTAAAATGTAGACACAACATACCTATAACATTGATCTTGTTAAGCATTACAGCTCTCTCTCTACATAGGCCCTCCCAACAACGATTCCCTCCTTACAACGACCATTGTCGCTAGTTCCCAAACAAGACAAATTATTTCTAATCATTTCACAGCTGCAGTAACGTCTGCTTAAAATTGTAGTCTGCTGTTTTTCTAAACGTTACATAATCATCATGTCACAGTGTGTAGGTTTATCATCACTTGTACGGCCTTGCTGTACAAGCGCGCTTTTATGGCGACGTGGTAGAGTGCATGACTGCGAACCTGGCGACCCGGGTTCAAACCCGGGTCGGATCGAGTGTTTCTTTATAAGAACACCCGGCTACATTTGGCGCCCAACGTAAATAACCCTTCGGGTAGTTTAAATGAAATATAAGTAAACAAAAATTCCATGATTATCTTTGTGGATCTACTTTCACTGTTGTGACCGATAATAATCCTCTCACTTATGTACTAACCACAGCCAAGCTGGATGCTACAGGTCATCGCTGGGTGGCAGCATTGTCAAATTACAACTTCAGTTTGTCTTACAGGGCTGGTAAACTAAATACAGATGCAGATGTTTTGTCACGTCGTCCTATTGTTCCAGAAACTGTTGAGGCCATTTGTCAGGCTGTTTCAGCAGATCTATCTCTTGCTGACAGTGTTGCAACTGGTAATCTTCTTCCTGTGGCCAGGGAAGAATGTGATCAATTGCCCAATCTTGGTCTTGATTGGTCTGTCGTTTAATCTAGGGATCCAGTGTTGTCAAGAGTTTTGGATCTTCTGCGTCGTGGTTTTCACCCCAGAGGGAGAAGGCTCCAGTAGGAATCTCAATGTGTTAGGAAATATCTTAGACAATGGGATCATTTTTCATTGAGAGATGACGTTTTGTACAGAACCACGGTGCAGAATGGGCACAAATTGGAGCAGCTTGTTGTTCCTGTTGCATTCCAGAACCTGGCTTTGAAAGGCATACATGATGATGTGGGTCATCCTGGTAAGGAGAAGTCCAATTGGTTAGCCCGTCAGAGATTTTATTGGCCTGGTCTAGAGCAAGACGTAAACAGTAGAGTTCAGCACTGTGCTAGGTGTTTAAGGCGTAAGTCGGTAAATAGCTTATGTCGGTAAATAGCTTTTAGCTAATGTTATATATGTTGTGAAAACACCCGACTATAAATAAAGTTTCTTGTATCTTGTATCTTGTATCTAAGTCTCCTATTCAGTTGGCGGAAATGGTTCCTATTGCGACGACTAGACCCATGGAACTTGTTTGCATGGATTTTCTCTCTCTAGAAATGTCCAAGGGGGGATTCGAACATATCCTTGTTATAACGGACCATTTTACCAGGTATGCGCAAGCAATACCCTGCAGAAACTAAACTGCACAAACCACTGCCAAAGCCTTGTATGAGCATTTCATCAAGTTTGACTCCTTCCCAGAGCGTCTGCACAGTGATCAAGGCCGAAACTTTGAAAGCAAAGTTATTAAGGAGCTCTGCAAGATAGCTGGAACCATGAAGAGTCGGACCACGCCGTACCACCCCATGGGTAATGGCTCTTGTGAAAGGTTCAACCAGACTCTCCTTAAGATGCTCGGCACATTGAACACTGAACAAAAGGCTGATTGGAAGTCTTATGTAGGACCATTGGTACAAGCTTACAATGCCACTAGAAGCGAGGCAACAGGTTTCTCTCCCCACTACTTAATGTTTGGTTGGCACCCCAAAATAGCCATTGACATTCTTTTTGGCACTGGATCGAAAGAAGGTGATCTGGACAGGCAATCGTATGCCAGTAAACTGCGCCAACGTCTACAGTTTGCCTACCAAAAAGCAGCAGAAGAAGCCAGTAAGATTGCAGCCCAGAGTAAGCGGCTCTGTGACCGCAGGGTCTCTGCCTCCAAGCTTGAAGTAGGTGACCGAGTCCTTGTTAGACTTGTAGGACATCAGGGTAAACATAAACTCGCAGACAAGTGGGAACAGGACGTCTACAAAATTCTCGTCATTCCTGATCCAACCCTGCCAGTCTATGATGTTCAGAGGGAAAGTGGTCAAGGTCCTCACCGAAGGCCACATAGAAATATGTTACTTCTATTTAATACCCTGCCATCTGTAGACACCTTGGCTGAGTTGAGAAAATCTAGCAGAGTTCTTTCCAGAAAGGTTCCAACACGTAAGGTGAAACCTGTGTCAGAGTCTGATTCCTCGTCTGACGAGTCTTCTTCCAGCACCGGGTCAACAACCTCAGTTCCGAGGTATGTAATACCGCAGAGAAGGTCTACTCGTCAGAAGGTACAGACTTGTATCCCAGTAACCCCAGCCGTTAGTGAGTTTTCCATAGCGGAAAGTACTTTTCCCTATGCTCAGGGGGTCTCTCAGGTTTACTCTCCTCTGGTGAATGGCCCTACATCAGAGGCATATCAGCCTCAGCCTCCGATTACTCCTCTGCAGATGTCTCAGCCTACGATTACTCCTCCGCAGACTCTGTTTACACCTTCTCCACAGGTCTCTAGGCGTCCTGTCAGGTCAACACGTCCACCTGACAGGTATGGTGAATGGGTTTCGCCAATCCTACAGCATAGTTTCCCATATTTTGTTTAGGATTGATATAAGTGTCCATATTTCGGATATCATTCAGATATACAGCCCAGTTGTGTGTTTCTTACTTTCAAAGTGAGTGTATTTTTATGTATAGTCTGTGTTTAACCCAAACATTAAACACTGTTTACCTAAAAAGGTAGCTTTCAACAATGTACTTAACAGAAACTGATATCTAATGATATCGGTGGATATCAAAATATATATAGTAGAGACGTATGTTATAGAGAGACATTAAGCATTGAAATGCATATTATGTATCAGTAATGATAGAAACCCTAGTGCATGTATTGCAAGTATACTTGGAGCATTGTATTCTCATAGATAATGTTTGTGGTTTGATAAGTAGAAGTAAACAATTAATTAACATGTATTTCACTTAAATCAGTCCGGTTCATAATTCATTCAGTTAAACAGATGTTTTAGTATGTTTGGTCGTTATCATGAAGTGGTTGTTTACAGCATAACTCATACATTATTTCATTCTTCATATCTGATGTACTTGGTGGCAACTGCAAGCTTATTTTATAGTTTAAATTGACAACTATGTTATTGTCACGGTTGATTTGACTTTCACTTACTGGAAAAGCCAGGAGTCTTTTATTCCAAGAGGGGGAGTATGTCAGCCAGGTCATTTATGTTTATGTTTATGCTTGCCACAACTGACCTTTTGTCGTCATCAGTTCATTTACATATCCATCCATCCATAAATAACAACTACGTTCATCCTTCCCATTGGTTGTGTGAGAGTCGTAAAACCAGTTCTAAATGAGTGAAAGCACCTGTTTGTTACTAAAAATAGCCCTGTCCCGCACGGCTCTAAATCTTTAACATTCACCGCCACTCGTGCACTAGACGTCGATCGATGTAGATCGATCGACTATAAGTTGTCTTACTTTATTACTACAAACATTTGGAGTAGTTATCACCATTGCCTGGTAAGATTTATATTTAGCAATTGAATGTTTTACGAACTATATATATCTATTTAATGCTTACGGAAACTTGTCTTTGTACGCGTCAAATTTATACTTTATTGCAACAACTGTAATTGTATGTTAAGATTTGGTTTTAACCTTTTCAGGCTGTCTTCTTTGTATATGTCTGCACTACAAATAAATGAACCGGCACTGTGGACTGAATTAGTTTTCCGTTTCCCCAACCCTGGTTAACAATCATTTTGACAAAAAAGCTTAATTACGAGTGACAAACAGCTTGAATCCAGATTAGACGCCGCGTTACGCGGCGTCTGATCTGGATTCAATCTGTTTGCAAATGTAAACCAATTTTCCTCCCTATAACGACTCCCTCCGAACAACGTACACAATGTTTGTCTCCCATTGGGTGTCGTTGTAGAGAGAGAGCTCTGTATAACAGTTCAGGTCTAACCGTCGTCAATAGAGAGACCGTGGCAGACGGGTTTAGGTAGAGACGTTTTTGTACAGTGGAGAAAACATTATTCTTCCCCGTTTAAACGCAAACGAAACGCAAACGCAAAGCACTTTAACGTAGAAAAGGAAAAATGATGGTCAATTCTGATAATTTATGTTTATCTTGACGGCAAACAGTTTGGAGCCTGATCAGACGCCGGGTAACCCGGCGTATGATCTGGCTCCAATCTGTTTGCATAGGTAATATAAGTTTTAGCGTTAACGCGTTTATTAGGAAAGAATAACGTTTTCTTCATTCTATTAAAGATCCCGAGTTAAAATGTCACTGACAATCATTTTTTTGTAAACTAATATAAACCCACTCCAATAGATAAAAAGAAACCCCAATAAAATCATGACAACACAACAACATTCATTTCAATAAAAACATCATTTTCAACAAAAGCTTACAAAAAGGTGTTTGCCTACAGTGAGATTCGAACCAAAAGACCCAAGCATATTCAATAGTCTGTGTCATTATTGTGGCTGATAACGCATTAACAATACCTGCATGGATTGGTTTAAATACTTAAAATGTGTTATTGTACCTACAGTGGAGAAAACGTTATTCTTTCCCGTTTAAACGCATACGTACGCAACCGCAAAACACTAAAACGCAGAAAAGTGCAACCTTTTGACTATTCTGATAATTCATATTTATCTTGGTGGCAAACAGTTTGGAGCCTGATCAGACGCCGGGTTACACGGCGTCTGATCTGGCTCCAAACTGTTTGTACTACAAATAATAGTTTTAGCGTAAACGCGTTTATTGGGAAAGTATAACGCTTTCTCCACTGTACATCTGTAGTGTTTTTAAACACAGAAAAAAATAGGTGGTGCCATAAGATCTAAATGTACCTGTAGGAAAGGTTTAAGACAGTTTCTAAATACAGAAATCAATATAATAAATAAATAAACAAAAGGAAGGCAAATCCAAAATAGTTAAATAAACTTTAATAATATGATTTGAACTTTACTCGCAACTTACGATATTAAGTAAGCGTGCTTCAAACCTTTTCTGTGACCCTAAAACTAATTAGTATAGTAGTAATTGTAATGTCTAGTAATAATCATACTCCGTTATATATTATTATTGCACTTAGTTTATCATTATCTACCGTTTTCCTATCGTTATATATTCTGTTTTTATGTTCCCATCTGCAACATAAGTCAAATTGAAATATATGCATTTAAAATTGAAGCAGTTGAAAGGCGAGTGTCCAACATTGAAGATCAAGATCAGATGCCGTAAGATATGGCGTCTGACCTGGGTCCAAACTGTTTTCAATTACTATTGAAGTCCCGATGACAGCTATGCGTTCAGTAAAGAAATCGATGTCCGTCGATGGCCATCGATTGCGAGTTGGCTACCGGTCTGACATATAGAGGAGAAAACGTAATTATTTCGTTCAAACGCAAACGCATTGCAATGAAATATAGAAAATGACAACCATTAGACAATTCTGACTTCCAGTTTTAATCTGAGTGGCAAACAGTTTGGAGCCTGATCAGACGCCAGGTTTCCCGGCGTCTGATCTGACTTAAAGCTTTTTGCTATGAAAATAATAGTTTAAGCGTAACCGGGGTTATTTGGAAAGAAAATGTTTTCTCTAATGTACTCTGCACGCTGCACACGGGGCACAAACTGCTAAAATAAACAACAAAGTTAACAATGGAAATTGAACGCGCTACTGGCAAAGAGCTAAACCAGCATCACAATTCGACACACATGGATCACTCAATATTCTCTACTTCAAATTAGCTTTGATAAAGTGATATATCACATCAGAAGCCTGTTAGTGAATATGCTTCAAACAATGTTAATGGATTTTGAAATCAAAACATATCTAGCAACAGTTGGGGTCTATGGCTAACATGTCATGGATTAATCCGAATCGTGTAAACCCTTTATCTCAATACCTGGTTCTACTTTTGAGGACGTGACCACTAAAAGCAGGTTAAAATTAATACAGAATTCGCCGTAAGGCGCATTCTGTTTTACTTTCAGCCTGTTTTAAGCTACCATATGTTAGGATATAGAAAACATTTCTTTTGGTACATGTGCATATTAAATATATTGAAACTATTTTCTTCGGTGTAGGAATAAATTAAATGCGTTAAAACGCTTTTCTAAGATAGAACAGGTTAACCCTTTACCCCATAGCCTTTTCCAGTTTTGAAAATAGGTGACTACTTAAAGCAGGTTGAAAGTAAAGCAGAATGCGCCATATGGCGCATTCTGCTTTACTTTCAGCCTGCGTTAAGCTATTACCTGCTAGAATTAGGAAATTATTAAATATGACACATATTCATTATGGTTTATATTGGAACTATTTTCTTCAGCGGATGAATAAAATGCAAGTGCTAAAAGTCGCTTCTATAAGGGAAAGGGTTAAGTGCAGCTTAGCGATCTATGGTACATACAGTTTGACTTTAGAGTCATCACCGGATTAATTTGCGTCTGATCAGCACCCAAACATTTGGCAATCGTAATGGGTCTTTGTTCATCTGTAAATTGGCATCAAAACGAATTTAGAGCTAGTGTGCTAGTAACAACTGTTGCAGGTCGGATGATAATGGTGAAAGTAATAAAACAGTTGGAAATTTATCATTGACAATATTAACTATACAGGTACATGTATATCATAGATGTAAGATTTATACGTGGTTATCAAAACAATGATTGCCTGAGCAATAAATGATACATGTATTATCAATAAGGTTTGACCTGTCGGTTCATGCATATTCCGTCTTTTTCCGTAAGCTATTCGTTAGCTTCCGAAAACAACTACAGTGTATTGAGAATAGACAATTCAACGGTGACTCGAACTGCAATTGTGTTATCGGTTATAGATAAATACAGTCGGTGATGACTCAGTGGTAAGGTCGCCGCGCTACCAAGGTAAGGGTATTGGGTTCGATCCCCGGTAATGTTTTGTATTATTTATTGAATATGTACATGTATTTTTTATTTTTTTTTAAATGCGGATAGACGTATGCAAACCATGACATTCATGCAATTGCATGTACATGTATATGAAATAGAGTACAGTGCTACTTGCCTAGGAAAAACTTGGCTAGAAAACTGGTCCAAAGAACACCACGTTATGCAAAACACTCTCAGAAAGCACTATGCGTTACTTTTGTATTTCGTCAAGCATCAAAAGGCATCAGGCAGCAGGCCGTTTTTTCCTAAAAAATGCTGACTGATTTATTTTAGTATCGTTTAAGGCATACTTTACTGTTTAATGAAAGCACTTGCCTATATAAAGCGCTCAATATTCTATACATACACATGTATATAGTCGGAAGAAATCACCTTTGCAATGACATCTAAGAAAGGTAAAGCTCTACGGTCACAACAGAAAATACTTGTCGCTGACGTATCTCAGCTTTTTGAGAAGGAAAAATGCAAAGAATCATTAATTCAGGAAACCGCAGAAGCTACAGGTTACAGCAGCAGAACTGTTTTGAGAGTCAGGAAGGAGTTGAGGGAGACCGGGACACTGACGTCACCGAAACGCCCGAAAACGAGAGGACAGTATAAACCAATCGATGGGTTTGATGAAAATGTTATAAGGAACAAGTTTCACGAACTATATATGCACCGCCGCCAGCTACCCACATTGAAGAATCTTTATGTTCTTCTTAAGGAAGATATAAACTATCCTGGAAGCATATGGCTTTTACAGCAAACCTTGAAGCAACTTGGATTCACATGGAGAAGGACAGGGGACAATAGGAAAGTCCTTATGGAAACACCACATGTTGTTACCCAGCGCATAGCATACTACGGAAGAAAAAGAGACTTGGAAGAAAGAGGGTTTACGCTAGTGTACGTTGATGAAACGTGGGTGGATACTAGCTATACAGCTAAAAGATGCTGGTAAAGCAACACCTTTTTTGGAGCTAAGCCACCGATATATCGCGGCCAAAGACTTATAGTGGTAAATGCTGGCTCAAACAAAGGGTTTGTGGATGGAACGCAACTCGTCTATAAAGCATCATCTTCTACAGGTGACTACCATAGAGAGATGAATGGGCAGAATTTTACCAAATGAGTCCAGGAAAAACTCATCCCAAACCTACAAACGCCATCTGCTATCGTTATGGATAACGCAAGTTATCACTCGATGCAGTCCGACAAGTTCCCAACCACCAGCTCAAAGAAAGCAGACATACAGGTAAATGTATTTGCATGAATGCATGCATAAGCTACATTCATACAGTAACACAACACCTTGACTTACTTTTTCAGTGTTATTTTGCGTATACTGGTTAATGATTTTGGTTTTCTTCTGTTTCAAGGAATGGCTACGGAAGCATTCGATCAACTTCAATCAGACGACGCGTAACCTGATCAGGATCCAAACTGTTTGACACTGTTACATGTATCGATATTTCTTAAGCCAAACAACCTTATATCTAAATTTGAAATGTTCTTGCTGACAAAAATACTGAAGCAGACTACAATAAAGCGCCGAAGGGGTAACATTCTCCCGAATAATTTGGCGCCAAAAGATTAAAGATATTTGTTAAAGCTTTGTATGCATTCAATGTAAGAATTCTACTGTTACAGTGGAGAATCTGTTATTCTTTCCCGTTTAAACGCAAACGTACGCAAACGCAAAGCACTAAAACGTAGAAAAGTACAACTTTTGGACAATTCTGATACTTCATGTTTATCTTGGTGGCAAACAGTTTGGAGCCTGATCAGACGCCGGGTTACCCGGCGTCTGATCTGGCTCCAAACTGTTTGCACTGCAAATAATAGTTTTAGCGTAAACGCGTTTATTGGGAAAGAATAACGTTTTCTCCACTGTATCGTTTTTGGTCTCTTGCTAATATGACGATGACACAACCAAAGCAAGATAAATGCATAACATGTTATTCTTTCTCGTTTAAACGCAAACGGAACGCAAACGCAAATCACTAAAATGTAAAAAAAAAATACAATTTTTTGTCAATTCTGACTATTCATTTAAATCTGAGCGGCACACAGTTAGGGGCATGATCAGGCGCCTGGTTACCCGGCGTATGACCTGGCTCTAAGCTGTTTGCAAGGGAAATGACAGTTTTAGCGTTAACATGTTCATTGGGAAATAATAATGTCTTATCCACTGTAACAATAATGTCACCTTTCACTACAATGGAGAAAACGTTATTCTTTTCAAATAATCTATTTTTTTCTAATAAACACGTTTTACGCTTAATATATTATTTCCATTGCAAAAATTTTAAGACCAGATCAGACACAGGATAAGACTCCAAACTGTTTGCCATTTAGATTCAAATTAACATTCATTATTGTGAAAAAGTAAGAGTTAGATTCATTACAATTTGTTTGCACTTCGTTTGCGCTTTAACGGGAAAGCATTGTCGGAACACATTTGACTCACGAGGTGTGACCGATGTGCCCGTAAACAATCATATTTGTGACAAATTGGAAATGAGACAAATGTGTTCGACATACAAAAGAAAGGACACTCGAAGCGCATTTGTCGCACATTCTGTCATAAATTCTAGCCGAATATTTAGTAGACCTGAAACAGCCAGACAGCATCGGTGATGCAGAAACAGGCAATGATCTTAGAGAGAAACACCGGCTCAAAGAAAACAAGAAAATGGCACAAAGACCAATTGAGACCGAAACGGATGACGTGCATAAAGAAATGTTAAATGGGTGAAAACTGTCATGGAAAAACGAACTTCGATGCATAAAAATACACTATGATTTCTACGATTACCGTTACACATACAAATACAAATTGTTAAATATTGATTAAGTGATCCCTCATTACATGTGGAATATTTGTTTGAGAAAGGACACATGGGCGTTTAAGGCTATTGTTAAAGGATAATGAACATCCAGCGAGCACAAATTGCTGAAGGTGAGCTTTTGTGATATCCACTCTGTACGTCGGCTGCCGTCCGTCCTTCCGTCCGTCTGTTCTTCAACAATTGTAAACAATTTCTCAGGGTAACCAAACTTCATCAGAAGCATCAGTAGAGTAGGGAATGACAATTTGTTAAAAGAAAATGGATGAGATAATTTGTCTGGTTTGCTATGGCAACCGTGCACGGTATCGAGAAAATTCGTCCTCTCCGAAATTACTGGACCAATTCCAATTTGGTTTTGAACGAAATGCTGTTTTAATCAATAAACTTTAAAGTTGTTCAAAGATTTTTGATCCGTCAAAAAACATGGCCGCCAGAGGGCGTGGATATTTTCCGTGTTAGGTAATTAATGAATTACAAGTTTAGAACCTTCTAGAAGTTGTATGTTTTGTGGTTTCTTTATGCAATTTGGTCAGTATTATATCTTTGATAACATTTGTCATACATATTTGTCATAATATTATATACATGAATATAGGTTATGTAGGCCAGTATTGCAGAATAAGCTTTTGGCCACTCCATGGGCCATATTTTGAGACCAATCTTCTTGAAACTTACTTAGAATGATCACCAACACAAAGAGCTAGGAAATGTATGAATATTGGTAACATAAGATTCAAAGATAGGATGGTAAACCTTTCTCAGAATGACCACGTTGGGGCAATCTAGGCATTGAAATAATATTGATTACATGGAGTAAAAGAGTGGGTCAGTAGCAGGTCATATTGTACATGTAGGAACAACTTTAGAGTTTTCAAAGGTCCGCACTTTCTGCCTTAAATTCATGAGCTTTCATTTCTCTGGTGAGCGGATCAGGGACTCATGACCCTTGTGTTTGTACTTTGTGTTGATGTTGTCAGTGAAAATTAAGTTAAATGTACCCAGATTTTGCTATATTAAATGTACCAGATATTCATGCTTTCATATTTCTCAAGAAGATAACATAACATTCTGACTGCTTTGTCTATCCTTCTCTCCGTCCGTTTGCCACAACATGACCCCACATATTCAGGAACGCAACTCATGAACTCAATAACGAAGGTGTGTTTGAGTATAATAACGACAAGGGTCATTTTTCAAAATGTGTTAACTGGGAAATATCGCACTTTGTATAATAGTTTTTGCATGTATATTTAGAAACAGTTTTACAATGTAGTTTGTATTCATACACAACGCATAGTGCTTATACCTATTTGGACCCTAAAACTTTTGCTTTCATTTTTGTATCAAACCCAAATCTTTACCAAATTTAATCAACCGAAACATTGCTAAGTATTGTTTAAAAGCCCCAAAAGTAATTTACGGAATTCATTAAAATAAAGGTAATAAGTATGCCCGTCCGTATACCACATGGCTACCAGTTATAATTGTTGTGTGTTTTCTGTATATATGAATAGCGTTTGTACTTCACTTCCGGTCAGTCAGAAACGTCAAAATCTCCCTGTCTATGCATTACTGAAAGAACATCCCTGTTCTGCATATCACAAATTTTATTAAAAGCATAACAAACTCATTAATAACATTTTACATGACGGCGGTTTGCGATTCTAATATATCGGAGAAAAATGTGACAAATGTGCTCGTTTTAATAAATATTGACGTGAGACAAATATTTTTTTGTTTTGTTTTTATCGGAGCACATTTGTCACAAAAACGTGTTTTTTCGGTAAGACATTTGTGGTCCTATTTGTCTCTCATCTTTCTTACGTAAGACAAGTGTATTCCGAGACAAATGTGCCCCTACAAAGCAAAACAAAACAAACATCAACCAATGTCATATCGAAAACTACAGAACCGGTAGGTTTAAGGAAATTATTTCGTCTTTGAACAGGCTTACAGTGGAGAAGACGTTATTCTTTCCCAATAAACGTGTTTACTCTAAAACGAGTATTTCCATTGTAAACAGTTTAGGGCCAGGTCATTTCGAAAATTACAGATTCGGTAGGTTTAAGGAAAATATTTCGTCTTTGGACAGGCTTACAGTGGAGAAGACGTTATTCTTTCTCTTAAACGTGTTTACTCTAAAACGAGTATTTCCATTGTAAACAGTTTAGGGCCAGATCAGACACTGGGTTACCCGGCGCCTGATCTGGCTCCAAACTGTTTGCCACTCATATTGAAATAAATAGCCAGAACTCTCACAAATTGACCTTTTTCTACATTTTATTACAATTCGTTTGCGTTTCGTTTGTATTTAAACGGGAAATAATAACGTCCACTGTATATCTATGGCCAGTCAAGGATATCACTCTGTTCTTAGAAGAAGCAATTTCCTCGATACTCAGGTTACTGTGAGATAAGGAATATTGTCTTGCGTTAGCGTGGGCAGGGGACCTAATAATGACATTAACTCTCATTATGCCCCTGCATTGAGTTTTACTATGACATTTACGCATTCTTAATTTTGTAACACAGTACTTGTATTCAGATTTCGTTAGGTGACATCAAAAAGCGTCCATAAATTTTGATTTTTAACAGAAAGCTGAGTTATTTGATGTCTGGTCTGTAATGCAAACTGCATTTAATTCACGTCAAGATGTGCACATAGCAGTCAAAGACCTGACCATTAGGAGTAGTTAATGGTCTATGACACGTATACCATTACATAGCCACGGAAACTAGTCATCTCCTAAGATAATAGAGCGCGCATCGATTAAGTATTTAACGGAAGCGGCATTACGTTGTCATATAAGTAAACAGAGCTCCAGATAAGAGGGAGTAAACTGAACAAATCAAAGATTTTCTCTCTTATTTTAGCACCAATACTATAATGCTACTTCTCATGTCTCGAAGAGACGATTCTGATAAGTAGTGTTACTATATGGGTTACTGTACTGTATGCAGTTATGATTTTCTGTAGTTCTTATACAGGGGATGCCAAAAGCTTTTTTAAACTCTTTCCCATTAAACACGTTTACGTTTAAACTATTATTTCCAGTGCAAACAGTTTGGAGCTTGGCGTCTAATCTGGCTCCAAACTGCTTGCCGCTCAGCTTACGAGGGGTGTTCTGAAAGAAGAGCTGGTATTTTGAATATTTGCAGTAAACTAGTGACCTTTTTTCCAACCCTTTCCCCAATAGAAGCACTTTTAAGTGCATTTCATATATTTCTTCACTGACGAAAATAGTTCAAATGTATCCAATCATGAATATTTACCAAAATAAATAATTTGTATATCCTACCAGTTGGTAGCCTAAGGCAGGCTGATAGTAACGGAGAATGTGCATTAAGGCGCATTCTGCTTTACGTTCAACCGGTATTAAAATTTAGTGGTAACCTGTCTTCAAAACTAGAAATATGCTGTGAGGTGAATGGTAAATTGAACAATAGTCCGATAATGTTACAAAGATGAATACAGATGGAATAGTGTACAGTGTTCCCTCTCTACAACGGCCCTCCAAAGAACGTCTCCCTCTTTATAACGACCCTTGCTACAGTTCCTAAAACAAGACATTTATATATAATGCCATTACTGCTGCGATGTCGTCTGCTTAAAACTATCGTCTTCCCTTTTTTCTCAAAGTCACATATAAGGGGACATTTTGATAGAAGAAATACAATAAAGAGTGACAAATAGCTTGAATCCAGATCAGACGCCGCGTTACGCGGCGTCTGATCTGGATTCAAGCCGTTTGCAAATGTAAGCAAAGTCTTAATTTTCACTCTCTATAACGACTCCCTCCGAACAACGTACCGTACACAATCTGTGTCTTCCATTGGGTGTCGTTGTAGAGAGGGAGTACTGTTTCCGCAATTTCGCGATCAATATATTTCAGATCGAAAATAAGAACAAAATGCACCGAAACTTCAGGAATGTAATTTCAATTTTAAGTCAATTCCATTTCAGGGACATACTTATATTGTACAAAGACGGCTTTTTAATTTCAAAAACATAATAGCTTTTACAGCCCATTTTTTTAGAGGTAAAGCGTTTCAGTTTTTAAATGCAGCGCCTCCTTCCTACAACGGCCCAGAAAAACTTAAAGACGAGTGACAAACAGCTTGATTCAACTGTAAACCAGTTTCCCTCTCTATGATGAGTCCCTCCGAACAACGCACATACACTTTGTCTCCAAATGGGTGTCGTTTTAGAGCGGGAGTGCTGTACTACCTTATCTGGAGCCAAGCGTAAATTTCATAATATTATGTAACGACCATTCTAAGAATGGATTGTGATCGGCGTCTCATTTAATAAAGCGGCCTCAATAAAGCGGCCATACTTAATATAATTGTCAATATATCTACATTAAAGTATTAACAATATAATATTTTGCCCTCATTTGCATACTCATATTGATCAGTATTATGTCTTATTTTGCTTCGGACATCATTGACAATATAATTGTCAATATCATGTAATATACATTGTAAATAGCAAGCATGAAATATCGATAAGTACAATCAATACAATCGATGAGGCATACACACACATATCATTTTTATAGACAGAGCGTCAATAAATAGTTGAACTCTCCGATGTTCATCCAGGGCTGCCATAAGTTGACATGAAAAATCCTAAGATTTTCAAGTGCGATTTTACGAATCGTACCTTTACCCCATAGCCTTTACGTTCAGTCTGCTTTAAGCTATGATGTACTAGAAAAAAAATCCGAATATTTAGGAAAAATCCGGAAAAATAGCAGCCCTGTTCATCAATACATTGCTCAGATCTTCAATGCCGCTATTCCACGACCAATAAGATCGTAAATATCAATTACAGTGGATAATCTGTTATTCTTTCCCGTTTAAACGCAAACGTACGCAAACGCAAAGCGCTAAACGTAGAAAAGAACAACTTTTGGACAATTCTGATAATTCTTGTTTATCTTGGTGGTAAACAGTTTGGAGCCTGATCAGACGCCGGATCTGGCTCCAAACTGTTTGCACTGCAAATAATAGTTTGAGCGTAAACGCGTTTATTGGGAAATAATAACACATTCTCCACTGTATTGACAAATATATTGACAATTACGATTGATAATATTATATTGAGCGGGGTGGGCCGCTTATAACTATTATTCCTATTGCAAACAGCTTGGAGCCAGATTAGACGCCGGGTTAACCGGCGTCAGATCAGGCTTCAAACTGTTTGCCACTTAGATTAACCAGAATTGTCAAACGTTTGATTGAGATGCATTGCGTTTTATTTGTATCTAACTGGGAAAGAATAACGTCCTCTCCACCGTATACTATAAACGAAAATGATTCAAACAATTTCCGTTATTTATGGGAATAAAGGTCTGTTGCAGCTTAAACCAAGATGATTATTAGAAACTGAAATTGCCTAAGACAGCTTTGTTTCAACCTTTGACTTAATGACGCCTACAACAAAGCCATCATTACTCTTTTAATTCACCAGCATGATGTCAAATTTGAAACGTCTGTATCTTCATCTCAAAACAATTTTGATAAGCATTGGTTATTGAAAACTAAGCCTATGTTATTGAGAGTTAACAGGTTTCTTATTTAAGCTAAAGTGATTGAATAGAAAAATGTTACTGGGTGTTTGATAACATTAAGTTCACTGAAATTGAATTCAAATATCTTTGACAATACATTGTTCCCTCTCCACAACTATCAATAGGAGACAGATATTGTGTGATGTTCGGATGGAGTTGTTATAGGGAGGGAAAATTAAGACTTAGCATTTGCAAATAGCTTGAATCCAGATCAGACGCCGCGTAACGCGGCGTCTGATCTGAAATCAAGCTTTTTCTCCCTCGTCATTAAATGTTTCTGTCAATATTTCTACACATTATGTAACTTTGAGAAATACAGCAGACCATAGCTTTAAGCGGACGAGAGACAAACGTTGTTGTAAAGAGGGAATCGTTGTTGGGGAGAGGCCGTCGTACGGAGGGAGCACTGTATTACTTAAGTCAACGTACGAGAATAGGCTCAGCGGTGTAAATAAGTATATGTTTCTTATAAATAATAGCACTTATTACATATTAGGAACGGTTAAACTAGTATTTCCTACAGCCCTAGTAAATTACATGTAGATGCTTTAAGAGCTGTCTCATATAACCGGGTTTTCAATTTACATGTGGTACAAACATTACAAATGTGACGATATAGTTTATGACATTTTAAGCATTAAATTAGTGATTGTTGTTTTTTTAGATTACCGGTTTATACATTATTTTATGACTTCTTTAATACCAAGCTGATGAGCATATCTACTGCACTATTGGTGGTTATTACAGTGGAGAATCTGTTATTCTTTCCCGTTTAAACGCAAACGTACGCAAACGCAAAGCAATAAAACGTAGAAAAGAACAACTTTTAGACAATTCTGATAATTCATGTTTATCTTGGTGGCAAACATTTTGGAGCCTGATCAGACGCCGGATTACCCGGCGTCTGATCTGGTCCCAAACTGTTTGTATTGTAAATAATAGTTTTAGCGTAAACGCGTTTATTGGGAAAGAATAACAGATTCTCCACTGTAATCGACAAGTGTGTTTAATGGCCTGTATAAGAATGTCAAGCAAGATATATGGGAAACCGGCTATACCTAAACTGATAAACCCATTCGGCGCCGAAGTCGCATAAAGTTGACTTTGCAAACAGATAAGACCCTTATCAGATCTGATCCGGATCCAAACTGTTTCACACTCGTATCGATATTAATTTTCTTAAGTCATACTACATAGAATTTTACTTTGAAACGATCTAAAGCATCTTACTTTGACACTAGTATCACAACTTTTTTTTAAGTAAAAACCCGTAAATTCTAGAAATTAATTAATAACCAGTCAGGTGTTGTGTTGGTTTAGGTCGCACTTTGTGGATAGTGATTCTATATTTGTTTATCCTGCTTATTATGATATTCTATATCAGTTATTAGTTCTAACGAAGGCGTGCTGACGATAACATCGTCCTTATTTGTTTGTTGGTTTCATAGGGTCAAATTAAGGACAATAGCCATAAGATACCTCAATCAATGTGCATATATGCGTGCCTTTGAAGTAATGAGACACGTTATGATTAAACTGACCCTCAGCATTTGTCATTGAAAACGTTCGAAGATTATTCTGAGTCATCGATACAGTCGAACTTCGATATCTCGAACTTGCTTAACTCGAACTATCGGATAAGTCGACACATGAACTGCATAATTTCAAGCTTGGTTCAGTCAAACCTACCCATATTTCAAAGTTAAAACGTGGCTTAGCCACGTTTTAACTTTGAAATACGGCTAGGTTCGACTTAACCGAGTTCGAGATATCGAAGTTCGACTGTATTTTAGCTTTAATTTAGTCCAAACAGTGTATTTTATTGACTCCCCCTTGTTCGTATGTATAATTATATCGTAGATAATTATATATTTACGGATTACTTTTAAGCAACAACAAAAAGAAAGCGATACTGTTTGCTGATATGATTTTCAATACAAAACAAAACGAAAATGAAAATTCAGACCAGGCATCCCTTAGATAGACTTCTCAAATATATAAGCATGGACTAATCCACTAGGCTCAAATGAGTAATAGGTTATAGGTCTTGATATAAGATATACTAAAAGGCAAGATGACCGTCTGCCGCTTTCCATACCATTAACTCTTTCACCGCCAAATTATTTTTGAGTTTTTTACCCCTACACCGTAATTGTGTCGTCTGCTTCAATATTATTGTCTGCAATATCATTTCAAAGTTAGAATTAAGAGAGTATGGCATAAGAAATATCGAAACGGGTGTAAAACAGTTTTGATCCTGATCAGACGCCGCGTAACGCGGCGTCTGATCAGGATCAAAACTGTTTGAAAATTCGACTTTAGGCGATTCTGGCGGTGAAAGGGTTAAAAAAAGACAAAGGAGCGCGTTTAGTTCTCTTGGGAATTGTAAGATTCTAGTGGCACATATAGATGTCCACATAAAAATAAATTATACTAGTAATCTTCCACGAAAACCTAATTTAGTGCGATGTCCTGTTATGTATTTCTTTGATACATGAAGGACAAATATACCAAAGATAAAGCCTGTATAGGAAAATGACAAAAGTGGTTGATATTCCCTTGGGAGTATGGTGACATTGCTATCATTACGATACATCTGTTATATGGTGTTATATTCGGTGGACAAGAGTTGGGATATTAAGCTACTCAGTTATAATCTGTCCATCTTTATTGATGTTGTTTTCTTTTTACGACAGAAACAGCTAAGCCAGGAAAACATTAAATATTACTAGGCTAGCTTTCAATGAAACCTATGAATTTTAAAATACTCGAATACAGTTATACAAAATGTGCATGTCGTTTGCCACGCGAACATTTATTGGCTGCATGGCTTTTTTTCCAGTGGTCGTAAAGCTGGTACAGTTAAATAGACGTTATTCATAAATGACGTCATATACATGTAGTGGAAAATATTTTATTCTTTCCAGTTTAAATCCAAACGAAAACGCTAACGCAGTGCACTAAATGAATAAAATGACAACCTTTGAAATTTCCGTTTAAATCTGAGTGGCAAAGAACTGTAAGCTTGATCAGACGCCGGTTTACACTAACCATTAAGGAGAATCGTTTTTCCCATTACATACTTTGAAAGTTAGTTACGAAAGCCGTAGAACTCAACGTGTACCAACAACGTCAGAATCATAGGCAAAGTTAGGGTATTAGGATAATCATGAACTCATAAGTGACCTGCGAATGACGACTATGATGTTCAACAAAAGTGTGGGCAAATCAGATGACATTAAATACAAATGAGACGTGTCAAGATAAACAAAACTGCCTTAATTGCATTGTAACCATTGTAGATTAAGGCCAGTCGCTGCGTCAAAGACGCGGCGGCTGGTCTTGATCTACACTGGTTGACACCACCGTGCATCTATAGCATTTTATGTAGCTGTATTATATACAGTACAGTGGAGAATCTGTTATTCTTTCCCGTTTAAACGCAAACGTACGCAAACGCAAAACACTAAAAGGCAGAAAAGTACAATTTTTTGACAATTCTGATACTTCATGTTTATCTTGGTGGCAAACAGTTTGGAGCCTGATCAGACGCCGGGTTAACCGGCGTCTGATCTGGCTCCAAACTGTTTTTACTGCAAATAATAGTTTTAGCGTAAACGCGTTTATTGGGAAAGAATAACGTTTTATCCACTGTATTTGGCAGTGTAGACCCAACTCAGATACATAGCCTAGGACAACCACGGTTCTTGGTCGGTACAATGGTGCAATGCAATAAGGCAGGTTTGGTCATGCCACGGCTCATTTGTTTATTACTATACAGTGGATATAACGTTATTCTTTCCCGTTTTAACGCAAACGAAATGAAACGAAACGAAAGTGCAATGCGCACTAAAATGCAGAAAATCGCAATTTTTTGACAACTCTGAATGCTGATTTTAACTTTGACGGCAAACAGTTTGGAACCTGGTCGACGCCGGGTTAGCCGGCGTCTGATCTGGCTCCAAACTGTTTTGCATTGGAAATAATAGATTAAGCGTAAACGCGTTTTTTTGGAAAGAATAACGTTTTCTCCACTGTAATTTGCCTCGGCGTCAAATGAGTAAACTATTCTATGTTTCGCGGCTCAACTTCTAATCGATCGTAGTGTGCAAAGATAGCCGAAAAAACTTGTTATCAACTCACCATACCACAAAACATCATTCAATGTCGATGTTTTCAACTGTCCCAAATGGAAATGGAAATGCAATGCCAATACTACAATTATATTGTATTACTGCAATTGCAATCGCCGTTAATTGAAACCCAGCATTATCTCAAAATAATGATACGTTCCCTCGGTGAAATGGTGCTAGTGTTGACAACAGGTTAAAATCTAATGGGTATTAGAAACAAACCTGCAGTGAGTTCAGATGACACTGTTAGCAGTTTGTGCCCCGTGTGCAGAGTGCAGAGTACAGTAGAGAAAACGTTTTCTTTCCATATAACCGCGTTTACGCTAAAACTATTATTTCAGTTGAAAACAGTTTGGAGCCAAATCTGACGCCGGGTAATCCGGAGTCTGATCAGGCTCCGAACTGTTTGCCACTCAGATTTAAACTAGTTGTCAAAATTGTCAAAATGTTGTCAATTTCTATATTTCATTACATGCGTTTGCGTAGCCAAATTGCAAATGATGGCCAACGACGGCCAACGATTTCGTTACTAAACTCATGGCTGCGCAACTCTCTCAGACTCACGGCCTACAGTGGAGAATCTGTAATTCTTTCCCGTTTAAACGAAACGAAACGCAAACGCAAAACACTAAAATGTAGACAAGTACATTTTTTGATAATTCTGATAACTATTTTCGATCTTGGTGACAAACAGTTTGGAGCCTGATCAGACGCCGGGTTACCCGGCGTCTGATCTGGCTCCAAACTGTTTGCAATGGAAATAATAGATTTACAGTACTGAACCTTATTAAATTAAAACATTTTGCGATTCGCTTGCAATTCGATGGCAATTCGCTTGCAATTCGATGGCAATTCGCTTGTGAATATTTTTCAAGGCAATCAACGCGTTAAGTTTGCCTGAATTGTGTATCTCAACAATATTTGCAAATATGCCTGCGTTAATGTTTTTCGATTCAATTTTGGTCACAACCGCTTTGGAAATATCGCGTGAAACGACTAAAGCACACGGTTTGCTTTTTGAAGCGCCCGATTCGATGGCCATTCGAAGGCAATTCGATGGAAATTCGCTTGCGATTATCAATTTAATTTAATAAGGTTCAGTACTGTAGCGTAAACGCGTTATTGGAAAGAATAACGTTTTCTCCACTGTACCACATCCATGTTAGCGATAGGGCTGATAATGTGTCGGACATTGGGTAAAGTGCTCCCTCTCTACAACGACATCCAATCGGAGACAACGATTGCGTAAGTTGTTTTTAGGGAGTTGTTATAGGGAGGGAAATTGGCTTACATTTGCAAATAGCTTGAATATTGCGTCTGATCTGGATTCAAGTTGTTTGTCACTCATCATTGTTTGTTCTGTCAAAATACCAATTATATAAGAAAACAGTAGTCAACAGTTTTAAGCAGACTATATTGCAGCAGTAAAAGCGTTAGACATAATTGCATTTGGAACAATGGAAAGCGGTGTTGTAAGGAGGGTGTTGTTGTTTTGAGGGCAGTTGTAGTGAGGGAGCACTGTATATTTAGACACTTCTACAGTCTAACTATGCAATGAGTTTTGTAGTCAAATTGTTGAGTGTTTATATTGGTTGTGAAGTTACATGTAGGCAACGTTCTGCAAGGTTAGTTACCCGATGGTAACTGCCAGTGTATACTTCTTGCTTATAACACGATACAATATATACATATTACCAGTTAGCGATGCGATACGGGGCGATGTTTTCAGCTTGAAGCGTTCTCTGATCAGTTGTTTCCGAAAATAACGTCGAGAGCTACAGTCATAGGACATAATTATTCGCCACCCTACGAATTTTTGGCATTTTTTCCACACATTTTTTACATTACTGGTGATGCCACACAATTGTCGAACAAAATATTACACAACAGTGTAAGGCAGTTTAAACGTTAGGGTGTTGATTTTTCAAATGTAGATCTATTCTCTGCTGTTCGGACAAGTACATCTGTTGCTAGGCAACTTTAGAATATAAATGAAAAAAGTCGACTCGTTCCTCTAAACTGGTTGCCATGGTAACAAATGGGACAAATAACTAGAACTGAAGAACGTTTTTATTTAAAAACATATTCTCCCGCACAATAGTGCGCTTTCAAAAGGAAACTAATGAAAGTTAAAGAAATTGTTAATGTTCAAGTTTACTAACATGCGATAAACGCTAAAATTAACATGGGAGTCTATGGGAAATCAAGTTTACTGATCAAATTTTAGAACTGTGTGGCTGACCATGAAGTTACAGAGCTTTAGAATGACAATTTCTTATTTTACTATAAGTCGACTATGTAAGGTGTTCGTTAATCCGGTGTAGTTTTACATAATTGTTACCATGGCAACCATATAATGTGAACATGGTTCAAATTTTGCACGTACATTCTAAAATTACCTAGCAACAAGAACCAAAGAACCACATGTTTAATTAGAGACTAGAAAACATTAAACGGCTCTTTGCTCAAACTCTTAAAACCAAACATAAGTACAATACATGTTGTTTAGAGATTTAATTCTAATAAACAGTTGAGAAATACTGATAAAAATAACCAACTTTTTCGCAGGGTGGCGAATAATTATGTCCACTGACTGTAAATACAACACCCTGTATCGCACCGACAACTGCCGATGTGTTATCATATGCCCTCAATATACACCAACAACAACGGAATAGTTGTTTAAATTATGTTATATACTTAAACATTTAATATTTGAAGCAGAAGAAGAATTATCTAATGCCACAAAGAATAATGCGGAACTTGTACATGAACGAGGATTCTATCATGATGTTACGCTTAATCGATCACGACGTCGGAGTAAAATACAAACAGTAAAGTGGTACAATGTACGGTCATGCAGTTGTACGACTAAATATTTACATTCGCTTCGCATTGTCCTTATATAACACTATTCTAAAAACTGAGTTGCATATTTCAATGAATGTTCGCTTAAAATCCAGTTCTAACCAGCTGGTTTAGGGGCGGAGCTATACTGATCACTTTCAAATCGATACAGAGAAGTCCGTATGGTAGGCGCGGTTAACGCGGAGTAATCAAATATGGCGTGTGAGTAAATCGGTTTTAAAAAACGCGAACTAAATGTAAGATGCTTATAATACAAGTATTTCGTAAATTCGTGTGCTTCTAAATGTCTCAAAAGGGGTTTTAAACATAACGAGAAAGTTTACCGGTTAAAAGTCTAAATTTATCCAGTAATTATAATATGTGATTGGGACTATTTTCAGTCCATATATAGAGATCGTTACTACGTTAGCAACAGCATAGCAACGGGCAAAGTGTCTATTAGAACGGTTATATACATTTCTGGTTCATTTCTCAGCTCCCAATGGAATATAAATATAAGAAATAAATTGCGTACTTCCGGCATTCATGAGCTGATGGCACTTCCATGCATTCATGAGCTGATGGCACTTCCATGCTGTTACTAGCAAAGTTAAGCGAGAAGCCCTTCGGGCTTCACGCACTTTGCTAGTAACAGCATGGAAGTGCCATCAGCTCATGAATGCCGGAAGTACGCAATTCATTTCTTAATTGGTTGTCTGTTCCTTACATCAATCGCACATCTTATATATTTCATTAAAAACAATTCCCTATGAAGCGTACACAAACGGATAATCGCGACATTCTGAACAATAAAGCATGTCCGAGACTATGTAAAATCTTCACGTAATTAAATGAATATATGGATTGCGCCCTGAGGGGCGCAGGCCAATAAGATGCAATATTTACATGTATGGCAGTTCGAATCCCGGGAAGATACCAAGTAAGACAAGACCTGTTCACCATTTATACGACTGGAGACAAACGTTTAAGGCTTCGAAGTATGATAATGACAGAGGTGTTTGCTTTCAACAAATAGTTTGTCTCTTATTTCTTCAGCAGTTCAATTTAGTTTCAGTTGAAACATATTTTGTTCCCAAATGTACATACATTTCGTCAGCATTGTTATGTTGTAGTCAAAATCCCAAGGGTCCAAGGTTATAAAGCTGTTGATTGGTCCGATATCGTTCTCAAGCATTTGAATGGTCAGATTTAAGCTTTGCTCAAATATGACCATTCAAATGTTTGAGATCAATCTCAGACTCAACTCAAAAGCTTTATAAACTTAGATCCGGGTTTCGGTAAATGTCTGTTATAGTTAACTCATAACCGCGCTCGGTGGATCTAAGTTAAACGCGTGTAAAACTTGGCCTTACGTTATGTTGTTGCATTAATTGAGTGAATGTCTATGGTCGGATTTTGAGCCGTGAGCTCTGACATTTAGGACAAGTCTACCTGTTCAGGTAAAACGCGTCACAAACCATGCATTTGTTTAGGAGTTACCTACCTGTCATGGTAAACTAAGGATAACTCGTCATTGTTTCTTTCTGTCAAAATGTCCCAAATGAAACTTCGAGAAAAACAGCAGACGGCAATTTTAAGCAGCCGATATTGCAGCTGTGAAAGTACATGTATTAGATAAACATGAATGTCTTGTTTTGGGAACTATCGATAGTCTATCGTCTTAGCGTTTTCAACTACATGTATTGATAACTATCGTCATAGCGATTGTGGTCGCAATAGTTAGTCCTAGTAAATTGGTGAGATAAAGGAAACAAACTATAGTTCTTTTAAGCAATTGATTTCCAACTGAACGACACGTCGACTATGTATAACTATTAACTATTTCGCTGCAAACTACACCGTGAAGTTTTTACCACATCACTGTTTTATTGTCGTCCGCTTCACTTTTGTTGTTTGCAAGATCGTTTCAAAGTACGATGTACTTTAGTATGACTTAAAACATAGAGTCACGAGTGTGAAACAGTTTGGATCCTGATCAGACGCCGCGTTACGCGGCGTCTGATCTGGATCTTAATTGTTTTAAATCGCGCTTTTTGGCCCTTCTAGCCAGTTTATTACGTTAACAGCTTGAGCAATTCAATTTATAGACCATCGAGCCAGTTTCATCGAATTTTCAAAACAATCAGATTTGTTTTAAATATTGCATGTTGCTAGTATATACCCTGTTATGCAAACATATAAAATAAAAATAGGGGGTCCCCGAGCTGGAATTTTTCTTAGTTAATTTTTGGGTATAACCCCTAATTATCAAGAGACACGTGCTTTTGATATTAAAATCTCAGAATAACCCTATTCAGCTTTGCAATTTACCTAATTTGTTGGGTTATACATATTGTTTCATAAAATACAAAAATAGGAGCAAGTAGCACCAACAAACATATAAAACAACACATTATCCGTCAAAAAGGGAACAAATAAAATAGTTATTTTTCAAAGTTGTTTCTTTTACTGTTCTTAGTTCTTACATCTAGATTTTGATAATAATTTCCACAAATGTTGCTGAAGCATTCATTCACTGAAATCACACATAGAAAATATAGGTACCGGACTTAGTTTTTCTAAAATATTTAAATGTCTGCATAGAGAGTAACACAAATAAATCCAATTACATAGGGCTATATACAAATGTTATATGATAACCACTTTAAAATGTTTAAATGGATCACAAGTCATACAGTTCAATCGTCAGCGATATATCACTATTCCAATCGAGGTCGCCAAATGCAGCTATGATCGCATAATTTAGCTTATTGAGATAGAAAAAATAAAAATACGCATATAAACATTAATCATGCAGTAATGGTCTAAGGGAGACAACTTATGGAATTATTTTGTATAAGTAGTCTCCCTTTGACCATTGAACCGTAAACTAGAGCGATGGTCCTTATGTTGGTTTTAATGATTTAATCAGAAGACTATTTTTAAAAAATGTCAGGGCAACTCTAGAATATTTACTTAGCAGCCTTACTAGTGTATAGGGCACAACGGATGTATAATATATTTGACCTTGAGCAATGTTTATACATGTAAAGAAGTTAACCCTTCCACTTTCAATGAGATCATTAAGCATATTTGCAAACAGTTTTGATCCAGCTCAGAGGTCGCGTTACGCCATTGTTTGCCACTTGTTTTGCAATAACGTCAGGTATACAGTGGATAATCTGTTATTCTTTCCCAATTAACGCGTTTACGCTAAAACTATACTTTACAATACAAACAGTTTGGAGCCAGATCAGACGCCGGGTAACCCGGCGTCTGATCAGGCTCCAAACTGTTTGCCACCAAGATAAACATGAATTATCAGAATTGTCTAAAAGTTGTTCCTTTCTACGTTTTATTGCTTTGCGTTTGCGTACGTTTGCGTTAAAACGGGAAAGAATAACAGATTCTCCACTGTACTGCCTTAATGTGGTTCGATGGTCTGCCTACATCCCTGTCAAACCTCATTGAAATCTTGATTAAATTGAAATATACCATATGGAGTGTAAAAAATTGTTTAAATAAAAACAAATAGAACAATGTTTTTTTACAGGACCTTGTTTGGAGAAAAGTTCATTTTTTTAATAAACAGGAATACTTTTTTATAGCATCAGCTTTACATGTAGCAGATACTATTTTGTTGATGACATGGTTTAAATATGCGGTGCGTTTATCGCGGTGAATGGGTTAACGTTCATTCTATTTGATGTTGCTACTCGGTGAAAATACTAAGATGTATTAAATGCGTTCTCGTGAGTTTATGCAACGATGTATGTAAACGACCTACATGTAATACACCTGTAGGGAAATGTGATTTTTCAGATATAACACAATTCATTAACCCATTTGTGCCCAGTGGATTCTTCCATGTTTATATATTGGATTAGTCCATTTTTTATCAAAAGGATGCCTGGTCAAAATTTTCAAACAGAATTTCAATATAAAACAAAATGAAAATAAATTTTTTGACCAGGCATCCCTTTGATAAAAAATGAACTAATCCAATATATACTTGCATTGTAGTTGAAATTCCTATCTGCAAACAGTGTAGACTTTGTTCAGACGCCGCATAATGCGGCGTCTGATTAGAGTCTACACTGTTTGCCTATGTCCCATATATAGGATCGTGGGCACAAATGGGTTAATAAACAGCCTGTTAGAATGACATGCGACCAGACTTTACACTTGCAATATATAACGTTTGTTTGAGAACCTAATTTTATAAACAGAGCTCATATTGGTACTGTACAATATAATTTACTTGTGTTCCCCTGATTAGTGATGACACAATATAAGTTACACAGTTTTCAGGTCACCTAATATGGAATATACACTGTCAGTAAATTCCATATGGGACGAGAGTGTAGCTCGAGTCCCATATGGAATTTACTGGCAGTGTATATTCCATATTAGGTCACCTGAACACTGTGTAACGTTTTAATCCTACCGACTACCTTTTATTCTTGACGAAATAGATTAAAGGCGGTCACTGTCATAATATAAACATGTATATGAAAACATGACGTCATCAATCATTATCTAAACATTAGTGCGTAACGTCATGTTCACCGCAAAATACTGTATACATCTTAATCAGCAACCGTCTAATGACTTGCTTATTGTATACAGTGGAGAAAATGTTATTCTTTCCCGTATAAACGCAATCGAAACGCAAACACATCGTAATAAAATGCACAAAATAACAACTTTTTGACAACTCTGACTATTCATTTTTATACAAGTGGCAAACAGTTTGGAACCTGATCAGACGCCGGGTCACCCGGTGTCTGACCTGGCTCCAAACTGTTTGCAATGGAAATATTAGTTTTAGTGTAAACGCGTTTATTGGGAAAGAATAACGTTTTTCTCCACTGTACCTAGTTCAAACTCAACGAATTTGTAAATTGTTTGACTGTTTACATAAGCGCGACCGTTATAGAAACCAAATGACGTCATCTTCATCGTTGTCAGACCAGACAAAACGACTCGTAGGTTTTTATTTCTTGTAATAGTTGTGCAATGGAGAAAACATCCTTCTTTCTCATTAAACGCGTTTTACGCTTAATTTATTGTTTCAATCGCGAACAGCTTAAAGCCGTATCAGACGCCGGGTAACCCGTTCAGAATAAATAGTCAGATTTTTCAAAAATATGTTATTTTATAACTTTTATTGCATTGTGTTTGCGTTCCGTTTGTGCTTAAACGGAAAGGAATAACGTCTTTTCAACTGTTACTTGCAATACGTTATTGTAAGCCGAATGTCGTTTTATACAGTGGATAATCTGTTATTCTTTCCCGTTTAAACGAAACGAAACGCAAACGCAAAACACTAAAACGTAGGAAAGTGCAACTTTTGGACAATTCTGATAATTCATGTTTATCGTGGTGGCAAACAGTTTGAAGCCTAATCAGACGCCGGGTTACCCGGCGTCTGATCTGGCTCCAAACTGTTTGTATTGTATATAATAGTTTTAGCGTAAACGCGTTTATTGGGAAAGAATAACAGATTCTCCACTGTATGTATGCATTACTTCACGAATGACAGTACGGAATATAGACAAATGTTTACGAGATAACTAGAGACATATTTTGTCTATAAGTTCTATTTTGGTATCCACTTAATATTATGCAATTGCAGTCTTTTAATCATTTTACTTTCTGCACGCGAACTTGTGATAACTACGTCAAAGAGTATACATCCTAAAGAGACTCTGAGTAACATGATGTCTCATCTTGATCTAAACTGTTTGACACTCGCATTTTATGTTGTGAAAGAACGACAGAATAATGCAGAAATACAGACAATATATTAAATACTACAGTGGAGAAAACGTTATTCTTTACAATAAACGCGTTTACGCTAAAACTATTATTTGCAGTACAAACAGTTTTGAGCTAGATCAGACGCCGGGTAACCCGGCCTCTGATCAGGCTCCAAACAGTTTGCCACCAAGATAAAGATGAATAATCAGAATTGTCAAAAAGTTGTACTTTTCTGCGTTTTAGTTTTTTGCGTTTGCGTACGTTTGCGTTTAAACGGGAAAGAATAACGTTTTCTCCACTGTAAATATTGATAGAGTGCAATGAAATCTCTCCACTCAATTACATAAATAGTTTTGTGTTGAAAGTAGGCGGCTGCTTAAAGCAAAATGAAAGTAAAGCATGAACTTTCTGTTTTATTACATTTACCTTGTTTTAAGCTGCCCTCTGTCTTTGCTATAGTTTTATTTAATGACTTTTATTTTTGCAATGTCTTCTCATTTTAAACACTGTTCTTTCTGTTATGATAATCAATGTTGGAAAGATATTCCATGTCACATGCCCGGATTGGACCTTTACCTACCTTGATAAACTTGTAAACTTTAATACCTGTATACAGTGGAGAATACGTTATTGTTTCCCGTTTAAACGCAAACGAAACGCAAACGCATTGCACTAAAACGTAGAAAATTACAATTTATTGATATTCCTTACGATTTATTTTGATCTGAGTGGAAAACAGTTTGGAGCCTGATCAGACGCCGGGTTACCCGGCGACTGATCTGGCTCCAAACTGTTTGCAACGGAAATAATAGTTTTAACGTAAACGCGTTTATTGGGAAAGAATAACGTTTTCTCCACTGTATGTATGTTTTTATTTACAAAAAAGTGGTCGTAATAGAGAATATTTTCAGTATACAACTTAATATTGGAGAATTCGTGCAACAGCTCTTTGGTAAACAAATATTATATAAAATGATATTCTTTCTCGCCTACGGCATGCGATAACTTACTTGAGTACTTGTAGATAACAATAAATTATCTGTTTCAATTTGCATTTTGTCAGTTTATTTACCAATGTCAGATTGTCTATGTTTTTAAGTAAAATATAGCTCCAAACAAATAGAACTACAATATGTTAAATAACTTTAAAAGTGCAAACAAAGTAAATTATGGAAGCTGTTTTTCCCAATCAAAATGACACGCAAACACAACACCATTTAATGTAGCATACAATGTACAGTGTATATCAGTTTCGTCATTAACAATTTTAGCACAAGATCATACGCGAAGTTGCTGGGGATATGATTAGCCTCAATTCTGTTTTAAAATGGACTGTATTATTTATCACAAACGCAGTTGAAACAAGAAATATCTTTAAAAAAAGATATTCAGCGGAATGGGTGGTGGAATTCATGCTGTAGATGGGTGTGCAAAATTGTATGAAATTGGGGTTTTTCAAAGAATTGTAATATCTTGGATTGAAAAGCAAAAAATACACATTCAAGGATAACTATAGCTCTGACTAAAAAACTATAAATGTACAGAAATGCAAAACAATAATTTAACCCATATCCTAGCTACTGGTAGGAGATCCTCAGATTAAACTACTGTTCTATATATCAAACTTCATTCATGGGGAGTTTCTTGACACAAACTATAACTAAATAAACTGTGCATGCCCTTACAGAACAACAGTTCTATAACACCTCACTCTTGTAAATAAATGATGAAACAACACAATTGTGTTTAACTCACTTGAGGCCATTTATTATATTGCTATCAATGTATGGTAAATTTGAACAAATAGTTAACAATTAAAATAAATTGGTAGTAAACCATTATTTAACAAAACACCTAGCTGTCACTGTCTATCTATAAATAGACATCTGCTATCATATCTTAAAAAAGAAGCATGATGTCATCAGCTCAGTATTACACACTGCCATTTTACACTCACATCAGCCAGGCTACAGTTACAGGGCTCCAGATAAGAGGGGAGTAAACAGAACACATTTAACATTTTCTCACTCAATTCAGCACCAAACCCTATGGTGTTACCACTCATTTTTATCATCTCGAAGAGACAATTCAAATGAGTAGGACACCATAGGGTTTAATGCACAAATAAAGTTTTTAAGTTTGAAATAATTCTCTTATCTGGAGCCCTGGCTACTATCCAATCAGACAATTCAGTTTCAACAGGTGCTCTTAATTCTAAATTTCTGATCAAATATGATTAGTTGAAATGTTTGTCTAAATAAAATTGTAGGTCCAAATAGATAATAGTCAGCTCGGCTGAAAAAATCCTTATACAAACGATTTGAATCCAGCTGAGATTAATTAAATGAATGGAGAGTTCATTTAAGAAATTAATTGATTTTTTTCGGCGTTCGAAATGAACGACTGAAAATTATCGGCAAATACCGCCCTCTCGAGTAATGGTGTTTATACGAAATTAACAGCATTTTTGTCATTGAATAGGGCGAATGTAAATACATTGTATTACGTTGTTAATGCTTATGGTACAAACATTTTGCAAATTCTGAAAATTAATAGCATGATTTTTTTATAATATTTGGATGATGTTTAAGGACATTTTGGGAATTGTAGACCAACGCACCGTAACCCTGTTTTCTGATTAACATTCGCGTGGTACATGGTAAAAGTAAAATAAATGAGTCATGCCATGGTAAAACCTTGCATTGCACACATGAGCTTGTCTTCATCTACACTGTTTACATGTAACACCCACATGCATCTAGAGTATTTTATGTAGCTGTAATATATACAGTGGAGAATGTGTTATTCTTTCCCAATACACGCGTTTAAGCTAAAACTATTATTTCTATTGCAAATAGTTTGTAGCCAGATCAGACGCCGGGTAACCCGGCGTCTGATCAGGCTCCAAACTGTTTGCCACCAAGATAAACATGAAATATCAGAATTGTCCAAAAGTTGTGATTTTCTACGTTTTAGTGCTTTGCGTTTGCGTACGTTTGCGTTTAAACGGGAAAGAATAACAGATTCTCCATTGTACGATTTTTGGAAGTGTATACCAAAACCAGATACAGAGCCTGAGATGACAACGGTGCTTGGTCTGCACAATGTTGTAAAGTAATATTACTGGTAGTTTCATGGCATGGCTTAATTCTTTGCTAAAAATGCTTGATTTCAAGCCTGGTTGAACCCCTAAAATAAACTTGTCAAGGTATAAAACGAATAATTATTATATTCAATTATACTTGTACCATACTGTCCAACCTAAACTGCAACTAGCTTGCATGTAACATATTCCCATCTCGTAGAACATAATTTGTTGGATTCAGAGGTTTTTGTCAAGAAAATAACAAAGTCCTTAATTATAGCAAAACATCAAACACCGACAATAATGGATATTAACCATATGTTTTATGAGATAAAACTAGACATATTCCGTAATGTTTCTATTTTGGTTTTATTTGATATTATGTAATTGTAATTGTATAGTAGTAAATCCTGTTTTACATTCTATTATTTGTGGAACGGAACTTTAATGGGTACAGTGGAGAATCTGTTATTCTTTCCCGTTTAAACGCAAACGTACGCAAACGCAAAACACTAAAACGTAGAAAAGAACAACTTTTGGACAATTCTGATAATTCTTGTTTATCTTGGTGGCAAACTGTTTGGAGCCTGATCAGACGCCGGGTTACCCGGCGTCTGATCTGGCTCCAAACTGTTTGCATTGCAAATAATAGTTTGAGCGTAAACGCGTTTATTGGGAAAGAATAACACATTCTCCACTGTACAGTGGAGAATGTGTTATTCTTTCCCAATAAATGCGTTAACGCCAAAACCCTTATTTCAATTGCAAACAGTTTGGAGCCAGATCAAACGCCGGAAAACCCGGCGTCTGATCAGGCTCCAAACTGTTTGCAATTCAGATGAAAATGGTATTGCAATGCGTTTGCTTTTTGTTTGCGTTTAAACTGAATAGATTAACGTCTTCCTCACTATAACTGAAATAATTTTTTGTTAATTTTTTAATGCGCAATTCCACTTCCAGTTTCCAATTAAGTCTAGTCCAGTTATGACTAATTGGAGATGCTCTCTGCAATAAGTTCCAAAATATTTGCATACGCCCCATTCATTTTCATTGAAAAATTGACGTTGAATTCGTATAGACGCAATTTCTCGAGAGGACAGGACTTGTGCAAACATGTATATTTCGAAGAGGAGGCGGGACTTATGGATCTGCTCTCCGCGAATCATTGTGTTTCGTTGCTTCAGTAATGCGGTTATGGCTGTTTCTTTTAGGGTACACATTGTTCATGTTAACAAACTCTAATATGGATTACACATACATGCATACTAATAAAATGTTCATTTAATATTAGAAATTACAGCAAATACAATGTAAATATAAGAAAAGAACTGATTCTTTCGGCGTTTAAGCGAAAAACCGACAGATAATGATCGGCAAACGCCGAAAAGATTTAGTGAAACTCATGGTTAGAGGGCTCCATTAGGAACCCTCTGATTTGAATTTGCAGCTTTTACATGAGACAAAGATAGTTTTATCAAGTTCACTGTTTGTAAAAGACGAGTATACAGGTCACTATGCCCTTCTCAAATTTAGTCCTCCACTGAAGAAAATAGTTCCAGTTTATACAATCAGGGATATTTACCATAAGAAATATGTTCTATGTTCTAGCAGATTGTAGCTTCAGGCACATTCTGCTTTACTTTCAACCTGCTTTAAGCGGGCACCTATCTTCCATACTAGAAACATGCGATGGGGTAATGGGTTAATATTCCAGTATAATGTGTCCTAGAATCCTCCAAATGCTAAGCTTAAAACTAGTATAAAAGAGTTATATTTCTAACAATAGTTACATATAGATAATTTAGACTGAAGATAAAACCAGGTTACTCGAGGACCATACAGTTTGGATCCTGGTCAAACGTAGAATTACTAGTACTTGGTATTTACGTTGGATTTAAACAGAATACAAAAACAGTGGAGAATGTGTTATTCTTAACCCAATAAACGCGTTTACGCTAAAACTATTTTTTGCAGTGCAAACAGTTTGGAGCCAGATCAGACGCCGGGTAACCCGGCGTCTGATCAGGCTCCAAACTGTTTGCCACCAAGATAAACAAGAATTATCAGATTTGTCCAAAAGTTGTTCTTTTCTACGTTTTAGTGCTTTGCGTTTGCGAACGTTTGCGTTTAAACGGGAAAGAATAACGTTTTCTCCACTGTAGCATATGTACCGACTTTAGCGTTAAAAGAATTCATTCCCTCAAAACTCTAAAATGCTTTGTAATTTTGCATATTTGACCTTTACTGTCATCTTGTTGTATAAGTCTAGTATCTCAAACTATTGCCAAAATAGAAGATACATGTAACACTGAGTTGACCTTAAAAGTATTAATATTAAGTAGTTTAGTATTGCATACTTTTCGGACGAATATTTGATCCTGTAAACTTTGACATGTGCAAATGTCAAAGTAATCGAGTTAAATGGTATTTCAAGGGGAATAAATAAGAACAAAGTTCTTGCATAATTATGTGTAGAAAAAGATATCGAAAGTTGTTTGGTTTATCGAAAGATATTAATTTTAAATTATTAATTACAGTCTGCAGAAGGATAATGTCGATAAACACTATTTGCAGGAAACAGGCAGACGATTGCTTCATAATCTAGGTTTAAATGAAATAGTCATAATGTTCTCAATTCGGATACGCTTCGAAACAGCAAAACAAAAGTACAGAGGAAAAGACGCTATTATTACCCAATTTAACGATAAAACTATTATTTCTATTGTAAAGAGTTTGGACAAAAATCAGACACCGAGTAACCTGGCGGCCGATCAGACTCCAAACTCTTTGCCATTTAGATAAGAACAAATACTGAGACATTTCAAAAATATTTAATTTTCTACATTTAATTTCATTGTGTTTGCGTACCGTCTGCGTTTAAACGGGTGAGAATTAAGTCTAGTCTATTGTTTAAGTCAATTCAGCAGGGCTGCCATTTCTCCGGATTTTTCCTAAATCATCGGATTTTTCCCCAGTACATGGTACATGTAGCTTAAAGCAGGCTGAAAGTAAAGCAGAATGCGCCCTAAGGCGCATTCTGCTTTACTTACAGCCTACTTTAAGTAGTCGCATGTCAACAAAACAAGAAAAAGGCTATGGGGTAAAGGTACGATTCGTAAAATCGCACTTGAAAAATGCAAGTTTGGAAATCTTAGGATTGTTTCATGTCAACTTATGGCAGCCCTGATTCAGAAGAAACAGAAACTGAACATGCGGTAGTTTACCCTTACAAAAATATTACAATAAAGATACAGAAACCCCACCATATAACCAATAAGATTACAGTATTACAGTGCTCCCTCCCTACAACGATTTCTCCCAACAACGACTCCCTCCTAACAACGACACTTGCCGCTGTTCCCTAATAAGCAGGAAAATTATGTCCAAACTATTCACGACTGCATTGTCGTCTGCTTACATAGTAAAGTTGTCGTCTGCTGTTTTTTTCAAGGTTACATACTGGACAAATTTACAGACAAGATGCAATGATGAGTATCCAACAGCTTTAATCCTAATCGGACGCCGTGTTACGCGCCGCCTGATCTGGATTCAAGCTGTTTGCTAATGTCCCTCCCTATAACGACTCTCTCCAAACAACGCACACATTTTTTGTCTCCCGTTGGGTGTCGTTGGAAAGAGGGAGCGCTGTAATTGTTTGTGTTTAAGACATATGACTTTATAAAGAAGGTGAAAGTGAAACTTTTACAGAAACCTTCTTTTTAGTTATCGTTATAGAGGAGTTTCATATGTTATAAGCATTAATGTATCATTTTCTCTAATAACGAGATGACATTTAGCTTGTTCGTGTTTTGCAATGGAGAAAACGTTATTATTTCCCGATAAAGGTGTTTACGCTCAAATTATTATTTCCATTGCAAACAGCTTGGAGCCAGATCAGGCGCCGGGTAACCCGGCGACTGATCAGGGCTCCACACTGATTGCCACTCAGATTATGTTAAGTCGTAAGGAATGTGAAAAATGTTGTCATTTTGTACGTTTTAGTGCACTGCGTTTGTGTTTCGTTTGCGTTTAAACGGGAAAGAATAACATTTTCTACACTGTATCCATGATATGTATGAAGTACGTGTCTGTTTTCTATCAATCAAATGAAATGCATTCTAAGCTTCAGCAACACAGTGATCCCTCTCCACAATGACACTCCAAACGACGATTCCCTCCTTACAACAACGGTTTTCCGATGTTCCAAAAACAAGACAATTATGCTCAACATTTACACAGCTGCAATATCATCTGCTTAGAATTGTCGTCTGCTGTTTTCCTTACATAATTGTCATATAATGGACATTTTGACAGAAGAACATAATCACGAGTGGCAAACGGCATGACTCCAGATCAGACGCCGCGTTACGCGGCATCTGATCTGGATTCAAGCTGTTTGCAAATTTAAGCAAATTTCCCTCCCTATTACAACTCCCTCCGAACAACGCACACACCCATTGTTTCCAATTAGGCGTTGTTGTAGGGTGGGAGCATTGTATTTACGAACATGAACCGCACAGTTTTATTGTCTGGCCATGACCATGTTGATCTGTCATCTCAAATTCGACGTTTTATTAATATCTTCACTAAAAGGGTGTAGAAAATTGCACGTTACCCCGGAGAAGACGCTATCTTTTCCCATTTAAATGCAAACAAAACGCAATCGAAATGTAATAAAATGGGGGAAATGACACTTTTGTGACCAATCTGACTGTTAACTCTAAATGACAACAGTTTGGAGCTTGATCAGACGCCGGGTTACACTGACATTACCTCTTTCTCTGCCATTGCGCCAAAAGGGCGACTTTGCAAACAGTTTATATCCTGATTAGACGTCGCGTTACACGGCATCTAATCATGTTCCAAACTGTTTGACACTCGTTTTGACTTTACTTTAAGTCAAAACAGCCCTAAAGCTGAGTTTAAACAAGAAATATCTTTAAAAAAAAATTTGGCGGAATGAGTGGTTGAACTAAGGCTATATAGATGGGTGTGCAAAATTGAATTAAATTGAGGTTTTCAAAGAATTGTAATATCTTGGATTGAAAAGCAAAAAATACAAGTATTCAATTGAAACAGTAACTGTTATTTAAAATACAAAACTATCATGTACAGAAATGCAAAACAAAACAATAATTTAACTCATATCCTAGCTACTGGTAGGAGATCCTCACATTAATCTATTGTTCCATTCATAGAGTTTCTTGAAACAAACTATAGCATACACAAATGTACAGATACAACAATCTACTGTACTTCACTCTTGTAAATAATGATGAAACAACACAATTGTGTTTAACTCACTTGAGGCTATTCATATATAAAATATTGCTTTTAATGTATGGCAAATGTGTACAAATAGTTAACAATTAAAACAAATTGGTTGTAAACAATTACGAAACACCTAGCTTCCTATGTATATCTATAAATAGATTTCAGATCATATCTTAAAATAGAAGCATAATTTACTTCTGTGGCCTAATTCATTAGCCCAGTGTAGTAAACAGCCAGCCTGTATCTCTAAATTTTACACCCACAGTCCACATCATGTAAAACTGTAATGGGACATAAACCAGCCTACAGGGCTCCAGATAAGAGTGATTAAACTAAACAAATCACATTTTTTCACCTCTTTTAGCACCAAACCCTAAGGTATTACCACTCATTTTGATTGTCTCGAAGAGACAATTCATATGTATAGTGACACCACAGGGTTTAATGCACAAATAAAGATTTTAAGTTTTGAAACAATTCCCTTATCTGGAGCCCTGGCTACTATCCAATCAGACTATTCAGTTTCAACAGGTGCTCTTAATTCTAAATGTCTGATCAAATATTATTGGTTGAAATGTGTGGCCAAATATAAAGTGTGTTTAAATAGAAAACAGTCAGCTCCGCCGAAAAAATATTGCAGACGATATGTTGGCGGTTAGATTGTTACATGCAGACGATAAAACCTGATAGTGAAAGAGTTAAATTACGTTTTGCGTACACAAGTTTATTTAGAAAGGATAACATTTTCGCCACTGTCTCCGATGTTGAGCTTTCTCTACAGTCTGTAGACTCTGCACACTTTCAATGCCATAAAGCCTTGGTTACAGTGGATAATCTGTTATTCTTTCCCAACAAACGCGTTTACGCTAAAACTATTACTTGCAGTGCAAACAGTTTGGAACCAGATCAGACGCCGGGTAACCCGGCGTCTGATCAGGCTCCAAACTGTTTGCCACCAAGATAAACAAGAATTATCAGAATTGTCTAAAAGTTGTCCTTTTCTACGTTTGCGTACGTTTGCGTTTAAACGTGAAAGAATAACAGATTATCTACTGTACAAGTAGCCGCACTACTGTTGGAAGCGTGCGCCGTGTGTGTCTGTGTGTCGCAACCAATGTCTCAGAAATAGCAGGATGCATACACCAACCCTTACCCTGGTCTTTTGTTTTGAAATGTTCAATTGATGCATAGAACTTAGAGGAATATTTAGATTTAATATCGTTATTAAAAGAAGGTCAAGGAAGTTTTTCTTCCAATTGTTCAAGTCAGTAGACCGTCCGTAAGTACATGTAGGTACAGTTGAGAATACGCATCAATAGAAAACGTAGAATTGACAATATGTTGACAAATGAGAATAATCATTTTTATCTGAATGACATATAGTTTAGAGACTGGTCATACGCGTCTCGGCGTCTGATCTGACTCCAAACAATTTGCAATGGAAACAATAGTTTAAGCGTTTAAGTAGGTACAGTTGAGAATACGCATCAATAGAAAACGTAGAATTGACAATATGTTGACAAATGAGAATAATCATTTTTATCTGAATTACAAACAGTTTAGAGACTGATCGGACGCGTATCGGCATCTGATCTGGCGCCAAGCTATTTGCAATGGAAACAATAGTTTAGCGTAAACGCGTATATTTGGCAAGAAAACCTATTCTCAACTGTACGACTGCTGCAGACCATGAACAACAATCTAGTCAAGAAACAAACACCAAAGAACACGCACTTTTAACGTGCAGCAAGGTTAATGTTAGTCGCTAGCAAGTTGTGGAGTATGATCGACGCAGTTGCAAATAAATTGAAATCAGTAAATTTCTTAATTGACCACACAGAACATGTGCTGTATTGATGACTCTGACTTGTCGTGTTGTTTTGATTTTAAAAAAAGGCGTGAACAATAACTACACTAAACCTCGGCCACAACCAGGCGCAGAGGTAGAAAAGGTAACTTAAAGTAATGCTATATACCAAGTATTTTGGTTGCATTGACAATCAGAGTTCGTTCTACATGGTGCTTACAAAGTTCAAGGGAATTGTCCAAGGATTATTCTTACTAAATTTCATCAACTTTCATGATGAGTTTCAGAGAGAGGGTTATTTCAAAAGTAGAACTCGAAATTACCTAACAAGGTACATAACCTAGACTCCTGGTGGCCACCACTTTTGATGGAATGAACTTCTTCACATTTTTAGATCACATTCTGAAACATAAACATATTTCTGTGAAAAAATGAAATCCAATCACTGTTCCAATGTTCAATAAATTCAACAGACATGTTTTGTGTTATACGGATTTATACATTTTGTCAATGACACTTTGTGGAAGATGTACAGTGGAGAATATGTTACTCTTTCCCGTTTAAACGCAAACGTACGCAAACGCAAAGCAATAAAACGTAGAAAAGAACGACTTTTAGACAATTCTGATAATTCATGTTTATCTTCCGGCGTCTGATCTGGCTCCAAACTGTTTGCACTGCAAATAATAGTTTTAGCGTAAACGCGTTTATTGGGAAAGAATAACACATTCTCCACTGTATGTAATACATTCAATACTAACCATAATGCACTGCAATAAGTTTCATCTTTTAAGATCTAATCGGTTTTATTTTTATGTAAATTTATAGTCTTATTAAATGCATTGAAAAGGAAATTGAATACTTAGCTGTTCATTCTATTTCTGTCGGCCAGACGCCAAATTCATTGTGGTAGAAAATTCAGGAAACAGACATTTCCTGTGTGTTTTAAAATTCTTTAAATCATTTCAGCCGAGCGAAACTGTTATTGTCATAAGAAGGCACTCGTATATTCAGCAATTATTTCAAACCCCAAACAAGGCTAAACGCTACTCTTTCAAAATACAGCGTTTGTGTCAGTTCAGGATTTATATGGGTTGTTATAAGAAATGCTGTTTAAATATTTGTCTTATTTAGCTACGTATGACAATTTCAATTTCTGCTATACAATGTTCCCTCTCTACAGTGGAGAATCTATTATTCTTTCCCGTTTAAACGCAAACGTACGCAAACGCAAAACACTAAAACGTAGAAAAGAACAACTTTTGGACAATTCTGATAATTCTTGTTTATCTTGGTGGCAAACAGTTTGGAGCCTGATCAGACGCCGGGTTACCCGGCGTCTGATCTGGCTCCAAACTGTTTGCACTGCAAATAATAGTTTTAGCGTAAACGCGTTTATTGGGAAAGAATAACACATTCTCCACTGTACAACAATACCCATTGTGAGACGAATGATACACATGTACAGAGAGAGTTGTTATAGGGAGGGAAAATGATTACATTAAGAGTTATAAACATGAATTGGCTTACGTTTGCGGCGTCTGATCAGGGTTCAAACTGTTTGTCACTCGATTATGTTTCTTTCGGCAACATATAGAATACGAAACTTTGAAAAAAAATGACAAACTACATTTTTTTACCCGACGATATTGCAACAGTGAAAGCGTCAAACATAATAGTCATGTTTGGGGAACAGCGGCAAGCACTGTTGTAAGGAGGGAATCGTTCTTCGGAGGACCATTGTAGGAAGAGAGCACTACAGTTTAACCAGACTAAGTGTAGTGTACCGACTTTTTTATAACCCCCATTATGTAAATCCAGTACATATATATGCGTTTTGAGTGTTTGTAGATTGTATGTTTTATAATTTGATTAGAGTTGGACACTTAAAATCTGGTGAAATTAAGCTGCGTTGGCATATTTATTTGCAAATTATTTTCAGAGCTCCAGATAAGGTGAGTATTTCAAAACATAAAATATCATGGTACTACATTAAACCCATGATGTCTTCAAGACGATTCTAATGAGTAGTCACACACTAGGATTTGGTGCTTAAACGACTAAGAATCTATTGAATTTCTTCGGTTTACTCCTTCTTATCTGGTGCCCTGATTTTTAAACTTTTTCACAAGCGCGTTAGGAAAACGTACCCCGAGCGTTCTTCAAGATAAAAGAAAACAACTGTTTTCAAATACTACCTTAGTCGCCTATTGTGTTGAAGCGTTAATGGTGAACTATACAATTGTCTGGAATAAATAAAGTCGATGCCTTTTTACACAACATTAATTGTTAATATCACCCTATCAAAGAACACGAGCATTTGTTGTTTCGATATTGCATTATGCTCGGTTTTAACCTGTTTTAGTTTTTACATATGATAACAATTATTTAACATTTCAATGCCTTACCCGAGTACAATGTTTATAAGCAAACAGTTTGGATCCTGATCAGACGCCGCATAATGCGGCGTCTGATCAGAATCTAAACTGTTTGTCACTGTTTGTCACTCAATCTTATATTTCTTAGGTCAATATATCTCAAATTTAAATTTTGAAAAATAAAAGCAGACGTGATTTTAAAAGCTCATGGCAGTGAAGGGGTTAAGGACTAATTGTCTCTTGGTAGTGTTACCAAACACCTAATTCCAAGAAGGCCTCTCTGTTGTAAGTATTAGTCTAACGAATAACCATTATAACATAATCTAACTATTAAGTATTTCACCCCTGAAACTTTTAATGAACCCTTTCATTTACCATTAAATCTAGTACATTAACTATTATTAAGGTTTGCTTTCTGAAATATATTGTAAAATGACAAACAGTGCCATCCATGATAAGCTGAATCCTATATAATTTACATATATCTAAGAACAATTGTACTCTTCAATGGTACCCTGTTTGTAAATGACGAGTATACTCGTCCCTTGGGTTTGAACGTGTAAATGGATAGCGACACGTACACAATTATATCCCTACAGAAAACAGTCATTTTCCTAGATAATGGAAAGTATTTAAAGGAAGCGACATAATGGAATGGCTTGTGTTAAAACCAATAATAGCAAGTGTCACATGGGGGATCTTAGTTCACTTAGAAGCCAACATTTCGCTTTAATCTGCAGATCTTATTTTAAGCTGTTACAGTGGAGAAAACGTTATTCTTTCCCAATAAACGCTTTTACGCTAAAACTATTATTTATATTGCAAACAGTTTGGAGCCAGATCAGACGCCGGGTAACCCGGCGTCTGATCAGGCTCTAAACTGTTTGCCACCAAGATAAACATGACTTATCAGAATTGTTCAAAATTTGTACTTTTCTACGTTTTAGTGTTTTGCGTTTGCGTACGTTTGCGTTTAAACGGGAAAGAATAACGTTTTCTCCACTGTATCTAAAGATCTCTTGCGTCTCATAAATGGGGGTCCTTATAAAGTGCCTACGAAGAGTACACTTGACATGTACATGTACAATAGAGAAAACGTTATTCTTTCCCGTTTAACCTTTTCATTCTCAATGACGCCATAAAGCACATTTGAAAACAGTTTTGGCCCGTAACGCGGCGTCTGATCAGGATCAAAACTATTTGCCACTTGTTTTTAAATTACGTCAGTTATACTGCCTTAAATTTAACGTTGGAACGATCTGGCAGGCAACAATATTGAAGCAGACGACAATATGGCTGTGGTAGTAGTTTATTTCTTCCTCCATACATGGAGATCTATAACATATATACAGGTAACAATGAGAGAAATTTAAACATATACATGTATGTGATAAAACCTTTGCTATTCAAGCAGTATTATTTGAATCAATATTCAAATTAGATGTGCATATAATGGTATTTCTTTACAATTAATGCAGCTACACAGTAACAGTTCAGCTCTGTTCTGACATAGACCTTGATATTCAAATAGTATCACTGCCTGTAATATTAGCACATTTACAACGTAGATATACAATGGGGAAGACGCCATTCAGTCCCGTTTTAACGAAAACGAAGCATAAACGCATGAGCCTACAATCTAGAAAATTAACACTTTAATAATCCCGAATATTCATTTTACATGAGCGTCAACCAGTTGAAAGTCTGATTAGAAACCGGGTTACCAGGCGTCTGAGCAGGCTACAAACTTTTGCAATTAAAATTTAACGTTCAAGCGCTTATTGGAAAGAATACCGTCTTCTCCAATGTATGACTATACAAATAATACACTATATATATCACCACTGATCATATCAATTGATAACTGCGTTCATCTATAATCTATTCTTATACTGCATGCATTTATAAATACCAGATTTATAACGTGCGCATCATTAGCAAAATAACAGACGCCCGTGTATACCCTCCTTCAAAGCGAGCGAAGGGGAAGTAATACGGGTATCCATGATTCACAACAACAACCACAAAGCATACATTCATCTATGACAGAGCTTCAGACAAAGGGAGTTAACAAAAGTTTGCGAACATGTACTTGGATGTCTGTAGCTAACCCAATGGGGTGACGACCTATCAGAACCTTCACAAAAAAAAATAATTCTAATGAGCCGTCACGGCATAAGAACGTTAGTACTTTATGATATTCACCTTTATCTGTAGATCTGCTATAAGGAATGAAACAATATGCACCCATGTATACTCTCCAGCGAAACGAAAATGGAAATGTAATACAGGTACGCCTGAAAGATTTAAGGATATGGTACTAAGTCATTCAAAAACTGTATTTAACAGCTTTGATCCAGACCAAGCGCCACAATGTTAACTTGTCCCCTATAACTCTAAACGCCTTTAAGCGCAGTTAAATTTATTCGTACACTGTAGAAAATAGTTCCAATTTATATACAGCCATAAACACATACCAACAGAAAATGTTTCTATAACCTAGCAGATAATAGCTTAAAGCAGACTGAGAGTAAAGCAGAGTGCGCTTTAATGGGCATTCTGTTTGACCCCAATCGCTTTAAGCGCTACCCTGTCTTTAAATCTAGACCTAGGCCATTGGATAAAGGGTTAAGATAATAGCTTAACCGTTGGAACGCCGAGCTACTCGGATCTGTGTCTTACAGCGACATAACAAACGAGACACTGTTATTTTGTGCTACAATAAGTACAGTAATACCTCATAAAGCCGGAAGTTGACATACGACGCTTGAGTACGTTAAGAATAATTATTATGAAAAGGTCAAAACTTGACAGAACGCAAATGCAGACGCGCTCCGACTCGCACAGGCTTTTGAAACAAGACCATGGCTCAATTTCCAGCTTAATGAGAATAACTGAAATACTAACATGCTGGCGTTCAATCACGGAGCATACACTTAAGGATTGCCTGCAATCCATAACAGTTACTGTACTTTCCGTTATAAAGTATCATGACTACTGTTTTCAGAATATAGGCACATTGCTCACGGGCAGAGAAGCGCATCAAATAGGTAAACTCTTTTACACCCTTAAACCCAATCACAGCGTTCCACAGCGCTTGCACCGTACTAAAATTCTTCTCACAGAAGCACAGTAGATGCACTATGATATTAGTGCACAAGCGGTTGCATTTCCTGCATGTCCATAATTGCTGACCAGATATAAATAAGGCTATTCCAGATACTACCTGCCTACATATGTTAATTGTATATGGTGAGTCCCTAGCCAGTTCCCATATACCTGAAATGCCTTTGTCTTTTACTATTTCACAGTTAGCCAGGCTACCCAGTGGCTGAAGCAATTCCCATACTGTCCGCGCTTTCCACGGACGTTCTACATGGTTGTAAATAGTCTGTTTCCATGAGTATTTAGATGGAAATTGTCCGTGCTCTATATATTGCTCTAACACTTGTTCAATATTATATGTACGTAATAAACGGTAAATGTCTGGTATGAAACCGCGCGACTGTCTGTCCAGGTTAATATAGCGGATGAGACGCTCTATAAACACTCTCTTTGATAGATAGGTGCATGGTAAGCGGCATAACTGTCCAAAGAAAAGCAGTTTTCTCTTGTCAATCATTACTTCTATCGGTGGCACGTCCAACATAACAAGAGCGAGGTTGGTGTGGCAAAATTTACTGAGGCCTTGCATGTTCTTTATACACACACGATGGGCCCTTTCAAGGAGAAGAATGTCGCTTTTCGCATACGAGTCCCAAGTTTCACAGCCGAATAACGCTTTCGGCAAGACTGCACTGAGGTAAATAGTCTTAAGAAGTGTTGGTGTCAACGTCTTAGAATTAAGTCCGTTATGTAATATATTTAAGTACGTTCCGCGCAACTTCACACTAGCATCATATATCAGAGCGCTACAGGAAAGAGATTTATCACAATTAATACCCAAGTGTACATAAGAGTCTGTTTCTCTGACAATTTCGTTTCCCAGTCTGTATGTACGCTTTGGCGGATTAGAGACATCGTTGAATACCATAACAGCACATTTATTTGCATTATAGAAGTACCGCCATTTGCATGAATATTGCCAACATATATCTAACATCCTGTCGATGCCTTGTTTCGAGAAGGACAGCAGTGTCATGTCGTCTGCTACAGTTGGAGACGACATCTTCATGCCATAGACGCATAGCCCCAGTTCGCTGGCTTCGAGCTCCTTAATAAGTCCATCAATAAATACAAGGTACATGGCCGGCGAGCTCTTTCCTCCTTGCTTCGTACCTTGACGGGATAAAAAACTCACGATAAATTTGATCATAAAAGGGTTAAAGCAAGCACCATAATGGAATAATAACAAGCGTCACAAAGGGATCTAAGTTCGCTAAGGAGCTAAACATTTCGCTTTAATCCTGTGGTGTCACTACTCATTAGAATCGTCTCTTCGAGACGATTCTAATGAGTGGTAACACCATAGGATTTGTTGGTAAAATGATTGAGAAAGTGCTGGATTAGTTCAATTTACCCCCCCTCTTATCTGGAGCCCTGCACTAGCGTGCAACGAGTTAACTGTCTGAGTTCAGGAGTCTTAAATGGGTTACCGGTACAGTGGAGAATCTGTTATTCTGTCCCGTTTAAACGCAAACGTACGCAAACGCAAAGCAATAAAACGTAGAAAAGAACAACTTTTAGACAATTCTGATAATTCATGTTTATCTTGGTTGCAAACAGTTTGGAGCCTGATCAGACGCCGGGTTACCCGGCGTCTGATCTGGCTCCAAACTGTTTGCACTGCAAATAATAGTTTTAGCGTAAACGCGTTTATTGGGAAAGAATAACACATTCTCCACTGTATATACAAGATTTTGGGGGAGAAAGAAAGTTTAGTGAAACAAAAACAGAGCTATCAAATGGCTGTTCAGGAAAAAATCTTCTAAGCTGTTACAATGGTGCAGATGTTATTCTTTCCCGGCGTCTGGTCAGGCTAAAAACTGTTTGCCCATCAGATTAAAATGTACAGTGGATAATCTGTTATTCTTTCCCGTTTAATTGCAAACGTACGCAAACGCAAAACACTAAAACGTAGAAAAGAACAACTTTTAGACAATTCTGATAATTCATGTTTATCTTGGTGGCAAACAGTTTGGAGCCTGATCAGACGCCGGGTTACCCGGCGTCTGATCTGGCTCCAAACTGTTTGTATTGTAAATAATAGTTTTAGCGTAAACGCGTTTATTGGGAAAGAATAACAGTTTCTCCACTGTATACTCTGGACATTTTCTACATTTGCGTTTAAACGGAAAGAATAATTACGTCTTTTCCACTGTATCTCATGAGCTATTGCGTCGCATACGCGCGGTCCTAACAAAGTGGCTACAGTGAAGAACATGTAATTCTTTCCCGTTTGACCCTTTCATTATCAAATTAATAATACATTTATATAATTACATGATAGCGCTTTTGAACGCACAACTCCTGTGTGAAAAGAGCGCTATATAAATCGGGTATAATAATAATAATAATAATAATAATAATCTCATCTCATCATTGCTCATCATTATATCGGCGTTATATGAGCTTTCAGTGCCGTAAAACCCAACACATTCATTCATCAATTTTGTCATGTCTTGCGTCGTTTTGCTTTTAATCTAATTTCGATACAGTAGTATTTACACACTCAACCCTAGAGACGAGTATACTCGTCATTTACAAACAGTTCACCTGTGAGGATTACACTTGTCCCATGCAAACATTGAAGACTATGATCAAGGAACCCTCTGATCAGGGTCTACACTGTTTGTCATTTTGAAAAATAAAATGTTAAAATTAACCATAAATAGTCAAAATTGGACTAGACTGATTTTGAAAATGGAATTATCCATTAAATGTTTCAGAGGTGAATGAGTTTAAACCAGTTACAGTACTGAATCTTATTAAATTAACAATTTTTGCGATTCGCTTGCAATTCGATGGCAATTCGATGGCGATTCGCTTGCGATTTCAAAATACTAATTTACCCTCGGATAAGTTTTCTTGAGTGGTGTATCTCACAAACGTTCGCAAATATGCCTTCGTTAAATTTTTCGATTCCATTGTTGTCACAACCGCTTCTGAAAATTCGCGTTAAAGTATTCAAACGTAGGATTTGTTTTTTGAAGCGCCCGATTCGATGGCAATTCGATGGCAATTCGCTTGCGATTATCAATTTAATTTAATAAGGTTCAGTACTGTACTATGACAGTGAAAGGGTTTAACATATTCCAAACCCTGAGTCAACATGTACATGTACAGTGGAGAAAACGTTATTCTTTCCCATTTAAACGCAAAGGTACGCAAACGCAAAATACTAAAACGCAGAAAAGTACAACTTTTTGACAATTCTGATAATTCATGTTTATCTCGGTGGCAAACAGTTTGGAGCCTGATCAGACGCCGGGTTACCGGCGTCTGATCTGGCTCCAAACTGTTTGTACTGCAAATAATAGTTTTAGCGTTAACGCGTTTATTGGGAAAAATAACGTTTTCTCCACTGTAACAAGAGGAACCAATCACATATTGGTGGACTCTTTACATTGTTAACCTTACTGCAGTTGCTCTTGCCAAAACAATCTGAGTGATTGATTGAGTGAGTGAGTGAGTGAATAAGAGAGTGAGATAGTTAGATTTATCAAACCACATAAAGCCGCTAACAAACTGGATCCTGGTAGGATGCCGATTTATTAAGGGTCTGTTTAGGGTCCAATAATTTTGATGACGTTCCTGTAGTTAAAATGTGTTTATCTAAAATTAGAGAAATAAATGTTGACGTCTAACTTGAAAGCAGACTATACTCAAGTATGGAATTGGTTAAATGAATGACACATCAAAGTCCGTTTTAATCCAAGTTCATTATAGATATTTCTATTGGTATGCCAACAAGAAAGATAACTTAAAAGATAAACCTATTTATGCGAGGACATTTCTGACAGGTCCGACTGATTTCATTCCGCTATCTGAAGACGCGCTGCAGTCCAGAAGACGTTGTTATTTCCCGTTAAACCTTTTCATGATCAATTTATCGTGAGTTTTTAACCCCTTCACCGCTATATTGTCGTCTGCTTCAATAGTGTCGTCTGCAATATCGTATCAAACTTAATTGTAAGGCAGTGTGATAGAAGACATTTCAAAACGAGTGTCAAACAGTTTGGATCCTAATCAGACGCCGCGTGACGCGGCGTCTGATCAGTATCCAAACTGTTTACAAACGCGGTATTTTGCACCATTGAGAGTGAAAGGTTTAAACGTGTACAAAACGCAAACGCGATGCACGAAAAGGAGACAAACAACCACCTATTGAAATTTCTCACGAACTATATTATTTTTGGCAAACAGTTTGGAGCCTGGTCAGACGCCGGATTACCCGGCGTCTGATCTGGATTCAAACTGTTTGCAATGGAAATAATAGTATTAGCGTAAACGCGTATTTTTCGACAGCATTCGACATTCTTACAAAGAGAAATATCCCACTGGTAACACCGGATGTGTTCGGCCTATTTCCGCTCTATTCCTTGACCATAATTAAGGATCTGTCAGCCGGTAAAATGGTAATTGGCGTCTTTAAGCCTTTAGATAAGTACGCATTTAGATGGCCAAATAGAAGATTTTCTGCCATCTTTCTGTACATGTAGTAAATATGTCACTTGTATATGGCTAAGACGGAACAAGTTCATCCTACTTAAACAGAGAGTGAATTGTAGTCTTAGAACCTAAGAAAAACATCGTTTTTCATATATAACTCTTTCCTCCCTGAAACTTTCAATGGACAATTCCAGTTTCCAATTTAGTCTAGTCCATTTCTGACTTTTAAGGGTTGTTTTTGTCAATGTTTGACATTATGACAATCAGTGAAGACCCTGATCAGAGGGCTCCTTTCGGAGCCCTCTGATCTGGGTCTTCACTGTTTGCACAGGACAATTGTACTATTCACATGTACACTGTTTGAAAAGGACGCCTATATGCGTGACTAGGGTTCAAAGGGTTAAGCTTTACACGGGTCAATAATATCGACGTATCGCATACGCCGAAGTCACGATAGTCGACTATCGATTACAAAATCAAACTTCTTGAGCTACTATCGATAGCAAAACAACGTTTACAAGTAACTCTCTCCGCAAGTTCTACCTCAAGTTTGAGATAGAGTGTTTGATTTTGTCCCCAATATATGTTAAAGTGTCTCTCATTAGGTTGTTTTCAATATTGAAGACTGATGGCTGCTAATGCGAATTAAACGACAGAAAATGATCGGCTAGAGCGATTAATGGTTTCGCCGGTCATTTTCTGTCGATTACTTCGCTTAAACGCTGTACAAATTCAGATCATTTCTTATATTTACATTATATTTAGTGTAATTTCTAATATTAAATCAACATTTTATTAATATTCATGTACGTATGGTTAATCCATACTAGATACTGTTAACACAAATAATGTGTACCTTGACAGGAACAGCCATAAGTGCATTACTCAGGCAACAAAATGATTTACTAAGAGCAGATCCATACGCCCGCCTCCTCTATACTGTTTTGCAAACACTAGAAAGTCGTGGTTTGAGAAAAGAGATTATTCTTTAAATAATTGCAGTGAATTGTTGACCTCTTTTAACCTTCCACCCCACCCAGCCGCAATAAAAGCACCTTGAAGAACATTTCATATAAACCTGCACTGAAGAAAATCGTTCTAATATACATCTATACAGTCATGAACAATACCCAAATAAATACTAGCTATATCCTACCAGATGGTAGCCTAAAGCAGGCTGACAGTAACGGAGAATGTGCCTAAAGGCGCATTCTGTTTTACGTTCAACCTGTATTAAATTTTAGTGGTAATATGTCTTCAAAACTAGAAATATGCAATGAGGTTAATGGTAAATCGAACAATATTCTGATAATGTAAAGATGAATACAGATGGAATAGTGTACAGTGCCCCCTCTCTACAACGGCCATCCTCAAAACGACTCGCTCTTTACAACGATCCTTGCTACAGTTCCTTAAACAAGACACTTATAGCTAATACTTTTACTGCTGCAACGTCATCTGCTTAAAATTATCGTCTGCCTTTTAATTTCAAAGTCACATATAAGTGGACATTTTGATAGAAGAAATACAATAAAGAGTGACAAATAGCTTGAATCCAGATCAGACGCCGCGATACGCGACGTCTGATCTGGATTCAAGCTGTTTGCAAATGTAAGCCAATTCTTAATTTTCCCTCTCTATAACGGCTCCTTCCGAACAACGTGCACAATCTGTGTCTCCCATTGGGTGTCGTTGTAGAGTCAGGGAGTAGTGTATCTGCTATTTCGCAATCAATTCCAGATCGTAAATAAGAACAAAATTGCACCGAAACTTCAGGAATGTAATTTCAATTTTAAGTCAATTCCGTTTCTGAGACATAATTATAATGTACAAAGACGGCCTTTTAATTTCAAAAACATAATAGTTTTTACAACCCGTTCCCGTATAACATTTATCTAGTACTTTATATAGGTGATTGGTTGAAGCAGACTGAAACTAAATAAGAAAGTTCCTTCAGGGGCGTTCTGCTTTCCTCTCAGCCTGTTTTAAACATCCACATGAATACAGTGGAGAAAACGTTATTCTTTCCCGTTTAAACGCAAACGTACGCAAACGCAATACACTAAAACGTAGAAAAGTACAACTTTTTGACAATTCTGATAATTCATCTTTATCTTGGTGGCAAACAGTTTGGAGCCTGATCAGACGCCGGGTTACCCGGCCACTGATCTGGCTCCAAACTGTTTGTATTGTAAATAATAGTTTTAGCGTAAACGCGGGAATTGGGAAAGAATAACGTTTTCTCCACTGTACAATTATAATTTTCTGTAGTTCTTTAACAGGGAATGCCATAAGCTTGAAAAGGTATATCTGTGATACAGTGGAAAAGAAATTATAATTATTCTTTCCCACTAAACACGTTTACGTTTAAACTATTATTTCCAGTGCAAACAGTTTGGAGCCTGGCGTCTAATCTGGCTCCAAACTATTTGCCGCTCAGCTTAAAATTAATAGTCAGCATAGAATCGAGAAACAAGTGGTAATTATCTTCATTTTATTGTTTTGCGTTTGCGTTTCGTTTGCCTTTAAACGGGAAATAATAACGTCTTCTCTATTGTACATAAATAAATGTGTTACAAGGCGTTTCTATAGGATAAAATTCTAAACTATCAATTCTGTCGTCTTACTACAATGAGTTGTAACTGCGATCATAGAGCTGTTTCATTTATCAATCAATGTATAATAGCAAGTGTTTCAACAACGGACTCCTTTAACTCTACTAGTTTACTCTTTTCCCAATAGAAGCGCCTTTTAACGCTTTAAATTTATTCTTCCTCTGACAAAGAAAGTTTCTATTTATACAGTAATATACATGTACCAAAATATATATTCTACATCATTTTAGAATTTCAGAATAATTGTATTTTTTCAGTATAAGATAGAAATTTAATCCATTGAGTGAACATCAGACGTTATATTTTAAACGAAATTGTTCAACAATTTTGAAAGCGAAAGTACATGATTTACCCCTTGTTGAGCCCCAATTTTACATCGAACACATTAACGAAACAGTTTCCCGTACGATGACGTCACTTATTTATTGATTTATCCGAATTACGTCGTTGCTCCCGATTTTGGATTCGTGTTCTTCCGTTGAGTGGTTCGCGACAAATCGGACTGCCGGAATTTAACGATAAGACTCGATTGAAATCGATTTTTGGGGAAACGGCGATTGGAGATAATCCACTGCAGTGGATTACCAAGTGAAATTCCATTGCTTTTTTCCGGTAATCCACCGAAAAGCATAAATAAATCTAATTCTAATGTAAATTATAAATACGAGGTTCAATCAGTTTGTACTACACCCATAGATGGCGTCTGATCTGGATCCCAACTGTTTCGAAATTGTAGAAAAAAGATTGCGACTAACGGACAAATGCTTATATGTACATGTAACATGGTTAATGCTAAGGTTATTGGCTTTAAAGATTAATTATGTATAGGCAAGTGACACGTCGTCTAGAAATGGACCAAATGTTCGAGTCAACACTCAAAAATAACATTTCATGTTAGAGAGTTTTGAGCTTAGTTAAACTGACAGATGTCGCATTAGATTGTTTTATAGGTCCAATGTACAGTTTAGGAGACACGTTTGTTTCCCAATAAATTATGTGTACATGAATGTGCGTTTACGCTAAAACCAGTTTAGAGCAGATCAGATGCCGGGTACCCGTCATCTGATCATGCTCTGAAATATTTGCCACCTAGATTAACATGAATGGTCCGAATTGTCGACAACTTATGCATTACGTATGTGTGTTTACAAGGGAATGAATAAGTTTACCTTCTTTGTGCAATCCTTGGTATTGATAATCATATCTTGGGCTTTTTCATGTGTATGACATGCTTGTCATTGATTGCATTACATGGAGACGACTCCTGCAACAATATACTGCACAATGACAAACAATGGTGCTGCTGCATGGGCCTTCTGATCAGGATCTACACTGTTTGCATACAACAGGTGTACATGTATGCGTTACAGTGGAGAAAGCGTTATTCTTTCCCAATAAACGCGTTTACGCTAAAACTATTATTCCCATTGTAAACAGTTTGGAGCCAGATAAGACGCCGGGTAACCCGGCGTCTGATCAGGCTCCAAACTGTTTACAACTCAGATTAAAATAAAGTGTTAGAAATTTCTAAAAACTGACATTTTCTACATTTTAGTGATGTGCGTTTGCGTTTCGTTTGCGTTTAAACGGGAAAGAATAACATTTTCTCCACTGTACGTGTGCACTGTTATTATATGGACAACTTTGCCCCTCTCTCTGGCTGAATGTGTTACAATGAAGAATACGCTTTTCTTTCCAAATATTATACGCGTTTATGCTAAAATCTTTAGTTCCACTACACACAGTTTGGAGCTAGATCAGACGCCGAGTAACCCGGTGTCTGATCAGGTTCAAAACTGTTATGCCACTCCGATTAGAAAAGATACAGTGGAGAATGTGTTATTCTTTCCCAATAAACGCGTTTACGCTAAAACTATTACATGTATTTACAATACAAACAGTTTGGAGCCAGATCAGACGCCGGGTAATTCGGCGTCTGATCAGGCTCCAAACTGTTTGCCACCAAGATAAACATGAAATATCAGAATTGTCTAAAAGTTGTTCTTTTCTACGTTTTATTGCTTTCCGTTTGCTTACGTTTGCGTTTAAACGGGAAAGAATAACAGATTATCCACTGTAGTTAGAAATGTAAAAAATGTCATTTTCTACACTATAGTGCAATTGTTTTCGTTTCGTTCGCGTTTAAACGGGAAAGAATAACGTCTTCTCCACTGTAATAACGTGTATACATACGCTTGATTGGTGTTAATTATGTTAACTCAATATTACCATAGCCTGTTTCTAGTTTTGAAGACATGATACCACTTAAAGCAGCTTGAAAGTCTTTAAGGCGCTTTAAGGCCCATTCGGATTTACTTCAGTCTCCTTTAACGTACCAACTACTAGACCATAGAAAATATTTATTATGATACATATTGATGGCTGTATGAATTGGAACATTTTTCTTCAGAGGATGAATAAACTAACGGCTTAAAAAAGGCATATTTATAGGGCAATGCGCTCAGAATTGAGACGGCGTAGTACATGCAGCATGTCTAGGACAGATGTATCTGTTGAGTGTTTCGAGAGTTCCTGTGTTCCGGAGTTCGGCTTGCAAATTCTACACTGTACATTTAATTATTCAATAAAATGCCGACAAATATATGAGCAGACATTATTATTACAGGATAAGGTATTAGTGATGTTATAAGGTTTCCTTTTACTGTGAAAGGATTCAGGATGGGGATTAAACATTTTCAAGAAAGAAGCAATACAAATATTTAAGTTCATATCTTTCCGTTGTCTTCTATGACATTCAAGTCTGGATACAGTTGAGAATCTGTTATTCTTTCCCAATAAACGCGTTTACGCTAAAACTATTATTTACAATACAAACAGTTTGGAGCCAGATCAGACGCCAGGTAACCCGGCGTCTGATCAGGCTCCAAACTATTTGCCACCAAGATAAACATGAATTATCAGAATTGTCTAAAAGTTGTTCTTTTCTACGCTTTAGAGTTTTGCGTTTGCGTACGTTTGCGTTTAAACGGGAAAGAATAACAGATTCTCCACTGTATATGTGAAACAATGAAGAAGACGTTATTTTCCCCCGTTTAAAAGCAAACGAGACACCAAGATATTGCAATAGGAAGTAGTGAAGGACAAATGTTTCACAATTTCGAATGTTTATTTTAATCTGAATGGCAAACAGTTTGGATCCTAGTCAGACCGTTGTAGACAGAGAACACTGTATATGCTAAGCTAGGGTTTGTTGTGATAAAAAAACTAGACATTGTAACACATGCTTTGGAACCGATGTATTTTTTCGGTTGCTCGAGATATCCTGTTGTCCGGAAGTTTGTTTGCAGATTTCACATTGTACAGTGGAGAAACTGTTATTCTTTCCCAATAAACGCGTTTACGCTAAAACTATTATTTCCATTGCAAACAGTTTAGAGCCAGATCAGACGCCGGGTAACCCGGCGTCTGATCAGGCTCTAAACTGATTGCCACCAAAATAAACATGAATTATCAGAATTGTTCAAAAGTTGTACTTTTCTACGTTTTAGTGTATTGCGTTTGGGTACGTTTGCGTTTAAACGGGAAAGAATAACAGATTCTCCACTGTATATTTAATTATTCAATAAAACACAAACAAGCGATAGGAGCAGACAGTATTATTGCTGGATAAGGTATTAGTGATTGTATACGGTTTCCTTTTACTGTGAGATGTTTTACGATGGGAATTAAACAGTTTCTAAAAAGAAGCAAAACAAATATTTCAGTTCATTTCTTTCAGTTGTCTACTTTGAAATTCACAACATTTTGACAATTTCGGATGTTTATTTTTATCTGATTGGCAAACATTTTGAGCGTCTAATCTGTCTCCATAATGTTTGCAAAAACAATAATAAATTTTGCGAAACACTTATTCATGTATATTATGATTGACGAATTAAAACACTAGCAAATACAACCAACTTATACAAAGAATTTTCCGATTATTTCAATGTTACATTTGGATCAAGACTGTTGCGACCTGAAGAGAAGTGTTAAATTAGAGAATCCCCCTACCTAAGCGTATTTCAGTGTTTAAAGAATGTGCCTGCCTAAATCCGGGTTAAAGTGACGCAGATGTTTCGGTCATAATTTCATCTAATAGATAATGCATTGGACGAGTTAAGTATAACACAGTTGACGTATCTGACGTTATGCTAGTCATTTTGAAATTATCCCTAAATAGCCAACAACTGACTTGACGGATTTTGAATTTGGTATTGTCAATTCTAAGTTTTAGGAGTCCAATAGTACGATGGAGAAGACGTTATTCTTTCCCAATTAACGCGTTTACGCTAATACTTTTATTTCTAGTGCAAACAGCTTAGGGCTAGATCAGGTGCCGTGTCACCCAGCGTCTGATAATACTCCAAACTGTTTACAGTGGAGAATCTGTTATTCTTTCCCAATAAACGCGTTTACGCTAAAACTATTATGTACAGTACAAACCCGGCGTCTGATCAGGCTCCAAACTGTTTGCCACCAAGATAAACATGAATTATCAGAATTGTCTAAAAGTTGTTCTTTTCTACGTTTTATTGCTTTGCGTTTGCGTACGTTTGCGTTTAAACGGGAAAGAATAACAGATTCTCCACTGTATCACTCAGACAAAACTAAATGGTCATGATGGCCAATAATTTGTCGTTTCACGCTATATTGCAATGCGTTTGCGTTTCGTTCGCATTAAAAAGGGACAGAATAACGTTTTCACCACTGTATATTGTTCCTCATGCAATTCTCAATTAATCCCAATGGAATGCAATATTTGCTATTACCCTTAAATTCCGTGTTGATTAAATTGCTAGGATATATCCACACAGGAACCAGATTGACTAGTAATGTCTCCAATGTTTTACATATTTGTGAACCAACCATTGTTATGTTTCAGTAGGAAAGAATTCTGACCTCAAAGGGTTTCAGTGGAGAAAACGTTATTGTTCCCGGTTTAAACGCAAACGAAACGAAAACGGATCGCAATAAAATGTAGAAAATGACAAATTTTCCACAGTTCTGACTAATAATTTTAGTTCGAGTGGCAAACAGTTTGGAGCCTGATCAGACGCCGGTTAATGGGCAAAAGTTAACGTGTTCTAAATTGCACAAGGGTATGGAATTGAATCGATATGTCCATGATTTCAACACTTATCGTTAGATTTTTACCTCTTCACCACCATATTGTCGTTTGCTTCAATATTGTTTTCTACAATATCATTTCAGTTAGATTTAAGGCAGTATAACTGGCGTTATTTCAAAACAAGTAACAATCAGTTTTGATCCTGATCAGAAGACGCGTTACGCGGCGTCTAATCAGGATCAAAACTGATTGAAAATGCGCTTCATGGTGGCATTGAGAGTGAAAGGTTTGTTCCGTCCTATGATACAGTGGAGAATCTGTTATTCTTTCCCAATAAACGCGTTTAGGCTAAAACTATTATTTAAAATACAAACAGTTTGGAGCCAGATCAGACGCCGGGTAACCCGGCGGCTGATCAGACTCCAAACTGTTTGCCCCCAAGATAAACATGACATATCAGAATTGTCCAAAAATTGTTCTTTTCTATGTTTTAGCGCTTTGCGTTTGCGTACGTTTGCGTTTAAACGGGAAAGAATAACAGATTCTCCACTGAAACACTAGTACAGTAGAAACTACTTTATATTTTCCCGTTTAAACGCAAACGCATGTCAACAACATATAGAAAGTGACAACATTGTAACAATCTTAAACACTCATTGGCGAACAGTTTGGAGCCTATGTAGGAGTCCTCTGATCTTAGTCTACAATGGTTTCTTATTTAAACCATTTTTATTAAACTACCCTTGATACAAAGTAGACTGGTTCATATTTTTTGGTAAATGGAAGAACCCAAAAGGAATTTTAATAGCCCACACGACCTACTAAGTATTGAAAGAGTTAAACTACAGTCGAACTTCGATATCTCGAACTCGGTTTAATCGAACATACCCGTATTTCAAAGTTAAAACGTGGCTAAGCCACGTTTTAACTTTAAAATATGGGTATATTCGACTTAACTGAGCATGAAATAATGTAATTTATGTGTCGAACTATCGGATAGTTTGAGTTAAGCGAGTTCGAGATATCGAAGTTCTACTGTATACAAAGGAAAGTGTATGACGGTGATGTAAAACAGATGACAGTTTTTGGCCGACGATGTTAATTCAGCATTCATTGAGTAGAAAAACTACCCTTGCTTGTTTTCGTGTAGGCCTGTAGACGGTCCACTGGGTAATTATCTAAAGCGGTGTTTGAGACTATTACAGACTCGTTGTCTGATATAACTATAAATCATTTACGTAATGCAAATGTCACGACAGGCTCTCCCGAACTCTATCACAAGGCTGTGGTAAACTATTCGGGAGGTGCTGGTAATATATTTGAACCTAGGTACAATGGAAAAGACGTTATTCTGATGTCATAAGTGACGTCATGTATTTGAGAAGACGTTATTCTTTCGGCTTTAAACGCAAACGCAAACGCATCGCAATAAAATATAGAGAATGGCATCTTTTGAAAAAAATTAATGGTCATTTGAATCTGAATGGCAAATAGTTTGAAGCACTCAGATGCCGTGTTGTTTTAAATTGAATTAACAGTTTTAGTGTAAACGCGTTTATTGGAATGAACGTTTCCTTCACTGTACGCGCTCAATTTAGTCATTACAGTATGAAAACAGAGAAAGTTTTGCTACTGAACTATTGAAAATTATTAGCATAATTGCCAAAACATTCTTGTTCGTATTGTTCATATCCCAACTGAACAGAATCTTAAAATTCTGCCGAAGTTTAACGTCAGGAACTTGATTTTCATTTCAGTGTTCATCCATGTACATGTAGTAACTATTCAGTTTTTTTGACAAAAATGTTTTTGTTTTTTCTTCGAATACACCATTTGGTTTTCAGCGGTTTAAAAAGATAAACACTAGACTTGTCAACTATATAACGGTAAAATCGTTTGATCCATCACTTTCAACATACTAGACAAACAACTCCAAAGGGAAATTAGTTGTTTCAAATTGTATCAAACCAGGTCTTGCATAATGTTTGATTTCCTCAGGGTTGACATGTTGCACAAATACAGTGGAGAAAACGTTATTCTTTACCAATAAACGCGTTTACGCTAAAACTATTATTTGCAGTGCAAACAGTTTGGAGCCAGATCAGACGCCGGGTAACCCGGCGTTTGATCAGGCTCCAAACTGTTTTCCACCAAGATAAACATGAATTATCAGAATTGTCCAAAAGTTGTACTTTTCTACGTTTTAGTGTTTAGCGTTTGCGTACGTTTGCGTTTAAACGGGAAAGAAAAACAGATTCTCTACTGTACACCTTTAATATACTGTGTTCGAAGGTTTCTGTACATTTTTGCTAACAATAAAGTTCCAGATGAGACGCCAATTTACCCGGCATCTCATCAAGCTTTAAACCGTATGTCGCTCTTTTGAAATTGTCTAAACGAAGTAAAATCTAAAGCTGCTCAGGTTATAACTGTTGCAGAAATAATATCCTTTGCGTGCTAAAGGGCTTCTCATATATTTCTTGTACAGCGGAATAGATGTTATTCTTGTACTATAAAAGCATTTACGCTAAGTTGATTATTTCCATTGTTAACAGTTTGGAGCCAGAATGGACGCCGGGTAACCCGGTGTCTGATCAGGTTCCAAACGGGTTGCCTCTCAGATTAAAATAGATAGTTAGAAATTTAAAAGCAATATGTGATTTTCTACATTTTAAGTAATTTCGATTGCGTTTCTTTTTGCGTTAACGGGAAAGTAGAACGACTTCTACCCTGTAAACGATTTCATATCTATAGCTGGTATGTCACGATTAGACCAGATTAGATGTTCCTTGTGGAGACATATAATACACGCATGCGCAATTTGCCCGACCAGTATCGATGGAAACCGTTTACTAGAGTTAGCGATTACAGTCAGAACAACGTTATTATTACACATTTAAGTTGATTTATGATTTTATGTGTTTGTAAATATTCTGAACCATGAGGGCACAAACAATAATCTACATATCAATACTGTATCAACGCTTTTATGACCAATTTCAATATATTGGCATGCCTGTACATGCAAAGAGCAAGGGTCAACAATTGTCCTGCATGCCATTTATACTAGGTAAGTTTTGGATAGTGATTTAGTCATTTCTAATTCACTTTACCTATCTTAGCAAGTTACCAAAAGGTCACGTTCTTAGGATAAATGTACTGAGTCTACTGACTATAGTAAAACCTCTATGATATACGTCTACTATCAATAAAACATGTAAGATAATGTATTAGGCCAATGTCAAATTTGGAGTAGTATATCTCGCAGTGCGGTTGATGATCACGTTCATTTGTTTACATAAGTGGTGTTGTAAAAAAGACATAACACACGGAAAAGATGTTATCAAATCCAAAACTTACAGCAGAGATAAATTACAAATGATTAATCTACCTTCTAACATAGAATAAAGCAACGGAGCATGAAACCAGACAAAACATAGGGACAGTGACAGCCTAATACACTGGTCGGATTGTCCGTATAGTACCTTGGCCATGTACGTCGTTACGTCTGCCACAGTTACTACGTCCGTCTACGTCTTTTGTTTGTCTACGATTCTACGTCTTTTATGTTTGTTCATGATGTTACGGCCATATGGAACCAATAAATTTGTACAGTGGAGAATCTGTTATTCTTTCCCGTTTAAACGCAAACGTACGCAAACGCAAAGCGCTAAAACGTAGAAAAGAACAACTTTTGGACAATTCTGATAGTTCATGTTTATCTTGGTGGCAAACAGTTTGGAGCCTGAGCAGATGCCGGGTTACCCGGCGTCTGATCTGGCTCCAAACTGTTTGCACTACGAATAATAGTTTTCGCGTAAACGCGATTATTGGGAAAGAATAACACATTCTCCACTGTAGCTAAGTCATTATACTCTCTGAGAATACTTGGATATATAAATACATCCATGCTGAAAAAGCTGTCTGAGTTTCTTGTCGGTGAAAAATAATCCTTTGTTTTCTGAGTAATTCTATGCTATCTTGCTTTAACCTGTGTGGTGTGTCGTATTCGTGTGTGGAAAGTTTAAAAGCGTTTGTTTGTTCTGCATGATGATATATTACTGAGTGAAAAGTTTAAAGCGATCGCCTGTGCTACGTGTAATTTTCCTATGTGGAGAAACTTTAAAGGCATTTGCCTGTGTAGCCTGCTATATTCCTGTGTGGAATTATTGACTAAGTAAGATGTGCAAGAGTATTTCAGATTGATTGAAAGATATTAATGTCTGTACCAAACCTTTTGTTAGAAGTACTAATTGTCCAGAGCCGTTTCTATGAGACGTGTCTACTGAATAGTCATTCCGTGGAGTTTTATTCAGACATGAACGAGAATGTTGAAAAACTTAAATTTTGCTCTGTTTTATTTAGAGTCATGGCCTAGCGCTTAAAAAGCGGTTTGGTTGAGTCTGAGTACGTTCTCAAGCATTTGATTGGTCAGATTTGAGCCTTGGTTCAAATATGACCAATCAAATGCTTGAGAATGATTTAAGACTCACCTCAAACACTTTATAAGCATGGACCCTGACTTACATGTTTTGGAGATGTTATGTAGTTTAATGTTGTAATAAACTGTTATGTTATCATTGATTAATTTATTTTTGGGTTTTTACCCCTCAACCGCCATACTGTCTACTGTTTTAATAGTGCTGTCTAGTCTGCAATTTAGACTTCAAAGTTAGATTTAAGGCAGTATAACTGACTTGGTTTCAAAGCAAGTGGCAATCAGTTTTGAACCTGATAAAAACTGATTGCAAATGCGTTTTATGACGTCATTGAGAGAGGGAAGGGCTAAACGCGTACGAAACGCAAATACATTGCACAACAATATAGATAATGTCATTCTTTGAAATGTCTCACGAACCATTTTAATTTGAGTGGCGACCAGTTTGGAGCCTATCAAACTGGTTCAATTTGTTTTGCAATAGATAAGGTTAACGCGTTTATTGGGGAAAAAACAATGTTTTCTCCACTGTAAGCAACAATGTATCATGAACAGAAGTTGTGTTCAATGCAAATGGGGTAGACCCTGGTCCTTAAGGAGCCCTCTAGGGTAGGGTCTGCTCTGTTTTTTATATTGTTACATTTTTGTAAAGTCAATCCTATACAGTCACAAATGAACTAGACGTATTTGGAAATTTGAATTTCCACAAAATATTTTAAGGGTTGAGTTAATAATGTGTGATAATGCTTTCAAACACTCATTTTCATTGTTTGATTTCCCCAGGGTCAATTTAATACCACATCCGTACAATTTAATGAATTGCAAATGAAGTAGATTGTAATATAAGTGCTTTGCTCATTATCCGATTTGTCAATCCAATGTATTGTATTATTGTTTCTGTGCATTACCGTATAATTGAAATGACGGAATCGTTGAAATCTCTTAACGATATAAAACATATACTAATTTTCGACAGAATGATCGCCGTGTGAGTCATACATCGCTCTTTACCAATTAATCGTTGTTTTGAGAAAATCGACTTTTAAGTATTTGACCAACTGAGCAGCATGCTTTATATGGATTTTGACAACCCTATGTATGTACATGTATCTATAAATTGACATAGATCATTGTAAGACTCAACGGAACGTTAACCCTTCACCCGTTAGAAGCGTATTTTAGCGCATTTAATTTATTCCTCCACTGAACAAAATAGCTCCCATTTTTACAGTCTATATACTATGCAGATAGTAGCTTAAAACAGGCTGAAAGTAAAGCAGCATTCGCCTTGATGCGCATTCAGCTTTCCTTTCAACCTGCTTTAAGTGGTCAACTTTTTTCACTACAGTAGAGAATCTGTTATTCTTTCCCAATAAACGCGTTTACGCTAAAACTATTATTTACAATACAAACAGTTTGGAGCCAGATAAGACGCCGGGTAACCCGGCGTCTGATCAGGCTCCAAAATGTTTGCCACCAAGATAAACAAGAATTATCAGAATTGTCCAAAAGTTGTTCTTTTCTACGTTTTAGTGTTTTGCGCTTGCGTACGTTTGCGTTTAAACGGGAAAGAATAACAGATTCTCCACTGTATCAGAAACTGGAGAACATTTATTTTGGCGTTAAAGACATTACTTGACATAGCTTTGGTGTCTACACCTAGTTGGTTAAATCTTGTGCCCATGCTCAGATCGGTGGTTTTATCTGTGCAAAGAATCATTGATCAGTGAAGCGTCTCATGTTAGGCCCGTGCACCATTAGTTTGATAGGTTGGTTAGGAAAACCCATTCAAAACCATTGATAGTGAGTATATCAGGTCCTCTATAGAAAACTTGAGATTGCTGACATCGGCTGTGCACACTTTTTCTCATTCTTTACATTTACTTTTACGCATAATGAGAACAATTGGGGGATCGATGAATGGACTTTAATAATGTCTTTAACTTCAAGTTGAAAACCCGAATAAACACCAGTTGATAGCCTTTAAAATTAGTTTTCCAGTGATATATAGCACTCAATTGTTTACAAAATGGACAAAGAAAATCGTAAAACTAACACGACGAGATGCCATTTGTAAATAAACAAAAACTTTTGACTGTAACACAAAACGTTCACTGTGTTGCCCAAACTTAGAAAACTCCATGCGCACGGTCTGTGCAAAAAACGTTACTTTTTTGTATGACAATATCTGTGCCTCTTAACATCTTACGATACAGTGTAGCAGACGTGTTTCTTTCCCAATAAAAGCGTTTAAGCTGATACAGTACTGAACCTTATTAAATTAAATTGATAATCGCAAGCGAATTGCCATCGAATCGCGCGCTTCAAAAAACAAATTCTACGTTTCAATATTTTTACGTGAATTTTCCGAAGCGTTTGTGACAACAATGGAATCGAAATAAATAACGAAGGCATATTTGCGAACATTTGTGAGATACACCATTCAAGAAAACTTACCCGAGGGTAAAGTTAGTACAAATGTACTTTGAATCGCAAGTGAATTGCCATCGAATTGCAACCTAATTCCATTGCAAGCAGTTTGAAATTGTATCAGACGCCGGGTAACCCGACGTCTAAATCAGGCTACACTGTTTGCCACTCCTTTTAATAGGATAAGTCAGGGTTGTAAAAATGTGGTAATTTTCTACATAAAAGTGTATTGCGTTTGCGTTTCGTTTGCATTCAACCCTTTCACTCTCAATGACGTCATAAAGCGCTTTTGCAAACAGTTTTTGTCCTGATCAGACGTCGCGTAACGCGTCCGATCAGGATTAAAACTGTTGGCCACTTGTTTCGAAATTACGTCAGTTGCACTGACTTAAATTGAAACGATATTGCAGACAACAATATTGAAGCAGGCGACAATATGGCGGTAAAGGCTTAAAAACCTCGTGATTAATTTGACCGTGAAAGGGTTTAACGTGAAAGTATAAAGTGGAGAATCTGTTATTCTTTCCCGTTGAAACGCAAACGCAAAGCAAACGCAAAGCAATAAAACGTAGAAAAGAACAACTTTTAGACAAATCTGATAATTCATGTTTATCTTGGTGGCAAACAGTTTGGAGCCTGATTAGACGCCGGGTTACCCGGCGTCTGATCTGGCTCCAAACTGTTTGTATTGTAAATAATAGTTTTAGCGTAAACGCGTTTATTGGGAAAGAAAAACAGATTATCCACTGTAACGTCTTGTCCACTGTACACTAGCGTCTGTTCTGTTTCAAACAGTTTACAAATGCGAGTAAAGCTGCGCTTAGCTCAAACTTAATTAAATTCCGTTGCATGGCAATTTTGTTCTGATTACAGATAAGATTTAAACAAGGCGTAAAATTTCATCGACGAACACAATCCTATTACGTACGCTTATACAGCGCTCCCTCTCTACAACAACACCCACTGGGAGACAACAATGTGTGCATTGTTCGGATAGAGTCGTTATAGGGAGGGAAATTTGCTTACATTTGCAAACAGCTTGAATCCAGATCAGACGAAGCGTAAAACGCGGCGTCTGATCTTGATACAAGCTGTTTGTCACTCGTCATTCAGTAGTATTCTGTCTAAATGTCCAATATATAACTTAAATACAAATGTAACAGCAGACGACAGTTTTAAGCAGACGATATTGCAGCAGTAAAAGTGTTAAACATAATTGTCACTTTAGGAACCTGCGGTAGGGGTCGTTGTAAGGAGGGGTTCGTTGTCGGGAGGGTCGTTGCAGGGAGGGAACACTGTAGTGCATACCGTCTGTTGTGCTATTGCAATAGAAAGGTTTAATTGAAACTCACCGGAACACGAGTTTCAACGAATGATACCTGTACACATGTTCTTCAGTTGCAATGCATTGAAGACTGTATATATACTTAAATCAAATACGCATCATTATATACTATATATTCGCATCATTATATACTATATATCAGTTGTTATTGTTGATTGAACTCCGCCATGGCCGGTCCCAAGCCCGGATGAGAAAGGAGGAGGGTTGTGCGTGAGGCCAGCACCCTCACCACTTAAAAGATCCACCCGCTACAGAAACCGAAACCACAAGAAATACAGAGGATTTACGGGTCCGATGGAGAACTGTGGTGACGGCCCTATGTCCCGCCAGGGATGAAGAGGACTAAGTAAGTAAGTATTGTTGAATGAAAAGACAAGTTGACAAAAATCCTTTTGTTTTTAATATTAAAAGTTTGAGAACAATACGAGTCGTGCAATGAGGATACCTGACTTATTGTGATTCAAACATAGTAGATCTAGGCCAGCCGCCGCGCCAAACACACGGCGACTGGTCTTGATCAACGCTGTCTGACACACACAGTCATCTAAAACATTTTATGTAGCTGATATATAATCATATGGTATTTGTCAGTGTAGACCAAACTCAGATTCAGAGCCTGGGATGACAGCGGTGCATGGTCTGTACAATGTTGCAATGCAATACCGCTTATTTTGTCATGGCATTCCTCATATAAAATACAATTTTAAGGGTAAATTAATGTTTCATATTGTGTAGTTACACTGAGTAGATGGCCTCAAAAAGTTTGCAGTGTACAGTCGAGAAGATGTTATAAACTCCCATTTGAACGCAACAGAATCGCAAACACAATGTACTAAACTGGATAAAATGACGTCTTTTGATAATTGTATCAATTTAGTTTTTACATCAGTTGGTTACCGACTTCTGATCTTGGCTTCAAACTGTTTGCAATGGAAATAACAGGTTTAGCATAAACAACATTTATTGGGAAATAATAACGTCTTCACCATTGAATACACACTGTTATTAGAATACCCGCTAATTTTGTGATGGAATGGGGACTTCAATACTGTTACACTGTCGTATTTTTGTCGTCTGCAATGTATGTCAACATCAAAGTTTTAACGTTTCCCTGACTGGATATTGGTTATATGCTCAAACAACTTGTATCCTGCTCAGATACCACGTTAGCGGTGTCCGGGGCACGTTTTACTAAAAAACTTGCGCAAACATTTTGCGTAAGTCAAAATCGTTTAACTCTTAATTTTCGATCATAAACGTTTGCAAACAGCAAATAGCCAGATCAGAGGACGCGCTAAAAGCGCGTCCTCTGATCTAACTATTTGTTGTTTGTAGCAAGTGATAAAAAAAAAATATATTGAAATTTAAAAGTTTGACTTACGTAAAACGGGTCCCTGGTCTTGATTAAACAAGTGTGTATATCCATGGGTTGATATATTGGTGCTAAAAGTTAATGTATATGAAAATAACTATAATACAGTTTTTATTTATTGTCTATGTATAAAAACAAAAAGACACAAACAAATAAGAACAGAGAGAACCGAAATTGTGTTTGTAATGAGAACATAATAAAAGTATAAGAAGAAGATATATCAGTGACCTTTTAAGAATTAGACCAAGGTTGTACAGTGGAGAATACGTTATTCTTTCCCGTTTAAACGCAAACGTACGCAAACGCAAAGCAATAATACGTAGAAAAGAACAACTTTTAGACAATTCTGATAATTCATGTGTATCTTGGTGGCAAACAGTTTGGAGCCTGATCAGACGCCGGGTTACCCGGCGTCTGATCTGGCTCCAAACTGTTTGTATTGTAAATAATAGTTTTAGCGTAAACGCGTTTATTGGGAAAGAATAACACATTCTCAACTGTACATGTACAAACTCTGTAAACTATTACAATCTTAAAGACTATGACGTACTTATTAAAATTGGTTGCTATATCACATTAGCAATGGAAATAAAAAAATATATATTTACTCATGTTTACATATAAGCACATACTTTCACATACATGTGTATAATAATTATGTTGTAGATTTTGACTGTACTATATATTTATAATCATGTAAACATGATACACATATCGTTTGAGTCCAAATGTTTTGATCAATGGTGACTGGACAGGAATCATTCCAAGTAACCAATGGCGACTCTTTTATTGAACAACTGCGAACCAAATATTGTGTTTAAAACATCAATTGTTAAAGCTTCACACCAGTTCCTGTTTTTCTCCATTTCCTCAGACCCATTACACGTCTTCTAATTAAAGTTCAGACAAATAAATTTTAATTTTTCATTTAAAGATCATTCTTTTCGCAACAGAATTTTCCGTCTCGTTGATATTTGTACAAATGTTAAACGCGCATCAGTGTCTGAATTAATCTATATTTTATTCGGTAGTTATAAAACATTATAAAAGTTAGATATGCTTGCAGGAACTCCTGTCAACGTAGGTTTATAAAATAAATGAAGACAACACCAGCAATCAAATGGTGTTTTATGACTCTCTCAACGTTTCCACGCTACCGATTTTAACTCCTTCACTGCCATGACGTCATCAAAAATTATACAGTTGATGTCTGCTTTCATTTTCAAAAGTTACATTTTAATTTTTTTTTATTTAAGAATTAAGACGCGGCGCCTGATTAGGCTTCAAACTGTTTGCAAATACAGTGGAGAAAAACGTTATCAATTCCCAATAAACTCGTTTACGTAAAATCTATTATTTCCGCTGCAAACAATTTAAGTCAGATCAGACACCGGGTAACCAGGCATCAACTTCAAATTCCAATTCAAATTCGTTAGTTCACTCAGTACATGTTTTAACATCTGATCACGCTCCAAACTGTTGGCCTTTCAGATTGAAAAGAACATTCAAAATGTTTTAAAGAGTTGTTCTTTTATACTTTTATGGCAATGCGATTGCGTTTCCTTTGCGTTTAAACGGAAAGAGTAAAGTCGCCTCCAGTGTTACAGTGGAGAATCTGTTATTCTTTCCCGTTTAAACGCAAACGTACGCAAACGCAAAGCACTAAACGTAGAAAAGAACAACTTTTGGAAAATTCTGATATGTCATGTTTATCTTGGTGGCAAACAGTTTGGAGCCTAATCAGACGCCGGGTTACCCGGTGTCTGATCTGGCTCCAAACTGTTTGCACTGCAAATAATAGTTTTAGCGTAAACGCGTTTATTAGGAAAGAATAACACATTCTCCACTGTAGTACTCGGGGTAAGGCATTGAAGGGTTAAATAGTTTTCTTTTATGTAGATAAGTCAAATAAAGCTCTTGGCGCCTGGTCGAAATCCAAACAGTTTGCTAATTCCACATTGGTAAGAAATGACAGTGAACGGTTAAAATGAAAGGTACAATATCTTTGTTCCTCGTTCGATAAATTTGGTAAATGAGGACATATTTTCTTGACATATACGAATGACAACAGTGTCCCTCGGGGGTTATGTCTATCCATTTAGATTGAATACAAAAAACATACATCTTTGAACATAACCTATATGTCAACTTCTACAAATGTATTTTTATTGAGTGTTTAATGAAAACTTCTGTTTTACAGACCGTACAAAGAAATAATCTTACTACCAGTAGATAACGAAACATTCCTAAAACAAAAGGGGGAACACCCTGTGTAACTGCTGCAATTGTCAACAACTTTGAAGAAATGGCTTTGGTCACACAGTAATTTGACAAAAAGATATATACTAAATGGCTAACTATGTAGATCATGATCAGAGTGCTCTTAAGTCTTGACTGTAAAATCATTCTTAATCGCTATGACAACGAAAGGGTTAAGGAGAAATTGAATTAAATCCGCATTACACTGTTCTCATGTAGTCATGCAGACGGTCCTTTGGGTTATTATATAAATCGGTATTTGAGACTAGTGCAGACTCGTTGTCTAGAATCACTTCATATCATTCAAGTGAGGTACATTGTACATGTTACGACTAGCTCTCCAGAACTCCATAACAATGCTATTTACGGTGTTTATAAAATTTCTATTTTGAATTATTAGATATCATTTGTAAAGCAAAATATCAAAGTAAATAATTTCAACATGCAAATATTTACCAGAAATTTTAATACATTGATTTTCATCTTAACACACCGGCGGAGGTGACCCAGTGGTAATATACTCGATTATGCTGAAGGGGCCGTGAGTTAAATCTCACGCTGGACCAAGTTCTTCGAATGAGACTTTATAAAAATCCGAGGTAAGGTAAATCAGTGCTTAACACTCGGCATCTGACAAAAATCTGTCGAAAATAAAAGTAAGGTATCGCGCCCAGCATTTCCGTATCTGCTCTCCTCTCTCTGAATACCAATTAGCTAAAAGATGGCAGAAACGGACGTTAACAATGGCGTCTTAAAACGCGTTTGCAAACAAGTTGGGTCCTGATCAAACGCCGGGTGAGTCTGAGATCGTACTCAAAAAATGTTTATAAGCACGAACCCAGGGCTCAAACAATTTAACACTCTCATTGATATTTATTAAGTCGTTAAACCCAACTTTGAAACGTGTCTTTCACGGCAGACGACAATAAAGCGGTGAAGGGGTAAAACTCTTCCGAAAAAATTGACCATGAACGGGTTAACAAACAAACCGAAATATAAACCTTTCTTCTACATGTAAACACATCTACTGATTATAGTGCTGACTGTTTTGTCAACTACTGACATTAACCATTAGCCTGCCACTCACAACTATAGCTCCATATGCAAACAGCTTGGATCCGGATGAGACGCCGAGTAACTCGGCGTCTCATCCGGATCCAAGCTGTTTGACACTCGGACAACATTTTCAGCAATTTTGAGCAACTTTGAAGCAATTTGAAACTTGAAGCAGACGAGAAATATAGCAGACGACAATTTATTTGGCGGGCTAAGGGTTAAGTCGTCAATAGCTTATTCGAAGATGTCGACTGTAGTGACTGAAACAATCAGCATTAATATTAGTAAATGATATATTTAGAAATACGTTTAGCAATACCGGTACACATGGATATACATGTACAGTGTAGAAGACGTTATTCTTTTCCCAATAAACGTGTTTATGTTAAAACATTTATTCCCACTGCAAACAGTTTGATTAAAACTGTGACAATAACTTTGTGACAAACGTTAATGCCAATGCCGGGATGAAACTGAACTACATGTACACAATCTTGTCTGGTAATAAACATTTGGTCGGCCGTATATCATTTATTTAAAAACAATCTACAAACAGTAACACCCCACGTTGTACGAATTATTTCAAATCAAAACAGTATGGAGCCAGATCAGACGCCGAGTAACCTGGCGTATGATCAGACTCCAAACTGTTTGCAATACAGGATAAAATAAATAGTCAAAATGGTCAGTAATTAATCATTTTCATGTTTTATTGCAATGTTTTTGTTTTTCGTTTTCGTTTAAACGGGAAATAATAACGTTTTCTCAAGTCCATGTCATCACTAATGACGTCAGAGTAACGTTTACTCCACTGTTCTCCTAAAATGTCCGGGTAACAAGACAAACAAAGAAGCAAAACCAAAAGGTATTGACTCAAAAACAGCAGGGCTTAAGGTTTCAATAAGTGAAGCAAGTTCAAAATGGACAAAAAAGCACTTGCTCTTCAAGAAAAGAACTCGAAAATCTGAGGTCTGTTTCATCTGTCGTCATTTTCAACCATGACAACAACACAACTAATGTTGATAACATCACGATAAATTGCGTACAAACAAATAAAACTATGTGTACACGAAGAAAAAATATCACATGAGCGTTGAAACAGAGCCGGTTCATTACGTTCTGAAGAGTATTTTACTTATACGAAACTACCGGTTCCAGTATATCTACATTTGTCTTGCAATTATTTTCGGCATATAATAAACGCTACAGACAATTGTATCCAGCTCCGGACGTTATTGGCGAAAACAGTCGATCGTCAGATCGGCTGTTTCCGCCAGGAACGTCTCGAGCTGATTACACCACCCTGAATCACACCGCCAACTGATATTGTGTAAGTTTCCCGTGCTCATCATTCCAGTTAAAGACAGTACTTAACCAATCGTTGGTGTAACACCTAGTCCGAAAAATGTTAAGATTAGTCATGGATTGCAAGCTTTTACTGTACAAATGTCTAGGCAAAGAATCAGTCAGGCGTTTCATTTGAGGTCCGTATCTTATATTTGATAGTTTGGTTATCAAAACCCGTTACAAAACTCTTAAGCGTGAGTATGTCAGGACCTCTATAGAGAACTTGGGGATGGCTGAGCCATTTTTGCATAATATTCGCATGCTTTACAGTTACTTTCACGCACATTGAGGACAAGGACAATTGGGTAAGGCATTGATAGAACGGGGATAATGTCTTTAAGTATCACTAAATGTGTAACTTCTCCAGTTGTCTTGCTGAAGCTAGTAAATAGTTTGCTGTTTAACTCTTTCCTCCCTGAAACTTTAAATGGACAATTCCAGTTTCCATTTAAGCCTAGTCCTTTTCTGACTTTTAAGGGTTGTTTTTGTCAATGTTTGGCATTATGACAAACAGTGAATACCCTGATCAGAGGGCTCCTAGGAGCCCTCTGATCTGGGTCTTCACTGTTTGCATAGGACAAGTGTACTATTCAAATGTACACTGTTTGCAAAGGACGCCAATATGCGGGACTAGGGCTCAAAGGGTTAAACGTTTTAATTGCAAAATGTGTCGTTAGATATTTATCCCTTCACCAGCATATTGACGTCTGCCTAATTATTATTGACTACACTGCGGTTTCAAAGTTAGATTTCATGCAATTTGGCTGAAGACATTCGAAACAAGTGTTAAATAGTTTGGATCCTGATGAGACGCCGCGTTATGCGGCGTCTCATCAGGATCCAAACTGTTTCCAAACTGTTTGCAAACGCACATTTGGCGTCATTGACAGTGAAGGGGCTAATAAATGCCCTTTTGCACATGTGAGATCTTTCCATTACATAACAGCTAAGCGCGCTGGCAGTTACATGTTTTCAAACTTTTTGTTTTGTTTTGTTTCGGAAATTTATTTCCTGCGTATCCACCTGGGAGTCCTATGCCGTCAAGTATATTGCTTTAAGAAGCATCCCATTTAGCTGATAATGAGTTTGTGTCGCCACTGTGTTATTTCTATTGCCGTTGTTTAGAGCAACTATTTACTTAAACTCTTCCATTGCAGATGGCAAAATCACACGTGATAGGAAACATATCGATATCACAGGCGGTAGAACGCTGCAACTGATCGGGATCCATAATGACCATAATACATCTATTCCACGGAGCAGCGATTCAACGGCGCTCATTGAGATCATTGTGATTCTCTGAAAAAAAATCAAATCGCCGTAGAAGCGTCAACATGTGCTCCAATTTGAAATTTGTGCGGTTCTAGTACGCTTATAGTACGCTTCGATAACGATCTCGCCGCGCGGGTCACGTTCCTACCACGCTGTTATTGTGCTTGTACGACACTTGATGTTTCTCCAAGACGTTTATTCTATGCTTCCACCACGATACGGGATTTTGGGCTACGTTTAGCCTACGCTTACTACGCTGCTGCTGCGACCTTACGATGACCTATGCACAGGAGCTGCACTTCTGTTGCGCATGTTGAACGTTTTTAAATAAAATCGGCGGATTTAGGATAAATCCGGAGAAATGGCAGCCCTGGTAACGCGTTTACTGCGAAAGAATAACGCCTTCTCAACTGTACAAGATACTGTGTTATTGTTTGTAGTTTTTATTGTGGAATAGATGGTATTATAACATGATAAAGCCGACCAAATGCTTCTAAACAGACAATTTTGAAAGAGAAATATTGTGTAGTTGTGTGCCATTCCGGCCTTGACATTTATTCAATAGAAACGATTTTATTGCAGTAATTGTACGTAATTCTATTCAAATAAACGCATTTTAGCTAAAACCATAATTTCAATTGGAAACAGTTTGTGGCCAGAAAAGACGCCGGGTAACCCGGCGTCTGATCAGGCTCCAAACAGTTAACCACACATATTAAACAAAAAAATAGAGAATTTATTTTCATTGAGTTGTCTTATTCTACGTTTAATTGTACTGCGTTTGAAATTCGTTTGCGTTTTAACGGGAAAGAACGTCCTCTTCACTGTATCTTCACAACAAACACACTCATACAGTCGAGAAGACGTCATTCTGTCCTGTTTAACCCTTTTCCCCATAGAAGCGACTGTTAGCGTATTTAATTTATTCCTCCGCTGAAGAAAATAGTTCCAATTTATACCCTCATGAACAATTACCATTACAAATATTGTATCTTGCCTAGCAGATTTTAGCTTAAAACAGGCTGAAAGTAAAGCAGAATGTGCCTTAAGGCACATTCTGCTTTACTTTCAACCTGTTTTAAGTGGTCATCTGTCTTTCAAAACTACAAACAGACTATGAGGTGAAGGGTTCAATGCAAACCAAACACAAACGCATTGCAATAAAATCGACCACTATTTGACATGTCTCAGTTTTGAGCCTGATCAGACGCCGGGTTACGCTTTAGCTATTATTTACATTGCAAACATACGCAACTTCATCTGTTTCTTGCTTGATATTCCGGTTTTACAATTCTAGTGATTAAGAGCCTGATCAGAGTCCGGGTTCGCTGTTTGCAATAGAAATAACAAATTTAGTGAAAACTTGTTTATTTGGAAAAAATAACGTTTTCTGCACTACGAGCTCTTATATTTAACCAGCACATTCTTATGCTAAAATCTGAATTGATCTCAAATGCACAGTGTTCCAGAAATTCGGGGAAAGTTTATCTGTTCGCTTCATAGCAAACTCATATGCAAGACAATATTGACAACAAAAGGTTTTTTAAATTGTTGTTGATTTCCTTGTAACCTTTGTGTCACTTTTACAGTGGTGAAAACGTTATTCTTTCCCAATGAACGCGTTTACGCTAAAATAATATTTTCATAGCAAACAAATTGGAACAAGATCAGACACCGGTAACCCGGCGTTTGATCAGGCTCTAAACTGTTTGCCACTCTGATGTAAAAAATAAAAATTACAAATGTTAAAAAATGGTAATTTATTACGTTTTAGCGATTTGCGTTTGCGTTTAGTTTACGTTTAAACGGGAAAAAATAACGTTTTCCCCACTGTAGCAAGTGATGGACCGACAGGGGCAGAATGTTCAGGAACGATCGATGATTTAATACATGCAAGACAACCCTATCAGTACAGCCAACCGTACATTAAGTGTCCACTCAGTAAGATCGTCAGTTAATTGTTGAAGAAGGTTGGCCTATTAATGCAGGACAAAGGTAATGCAGAAAGTTCCTTTAGGATTTTTCTGCATAACCTTTGTCCTGCATTAGGCTAACAGCAGCCCTAAACGTTAAATACTTTAATGTTTTAGCGGTTGTGCAATATTGGTTTTATTGTATATATAGGTTTTATTGAACATTTATGGCCCCGACTGTCCAAATATGTCTGGGGAAAATTGTAATAAACTTTTTGCTAGACCTACTTGATTTATTGGTTTGAAACAAGAAACCGTCTGGGTAAGTGAACACGTTTTATATATTTATAAGGTCTTCAAAGTGTCGACGGGTTAGCTTTCATTGACATAAAAGAACTAAAGAATTTTGAAAGCATGTTATAAAAGATATATTGTTTTCTTTCCAGCATGTTTGCCCAATAAGTTTGGTCCGGGGCCAGATCAGATTCAAAGATTCTGATTCCGATCAGGTTTTGAATGGTTTGACTTATATATTAAAAAACCTTTGTCAACACGTTTAAAAACAACTGCATATTTCAAATGCAATTCGTGTTTGGTCGGTTTCGTTTAATTGAACAGATTTTTTTTTTACCTTTGTACCACCAGAGTTACGAGAATTCGGCTGGAAAAGTACAAATCACCTTTACGGACAATGCCATATTGCAGTGGAGAAAACGTTATTCTTCCCCGTTTCAACGCAAACGAAACGCAAAAGCATTGCATTAAAGTGGATACAATGACATCCTTTTTACAATTTTGAGGACTCATTTTTAAACCTAGTGGCAAACAGTTTGGAGCCTGATCAGACGCCGGGTTACCCCGCGTCTGATCTGGCTTCACACTTTTTGCAATGGAAATAATAGATTTAGCGTAAAAGCGTTTATTGGGAAAGAATAACGTTTTCTCCACTGTAGTCCACATTAGTTTCAGCGAAAAGATTCAAGTGAGTGAACCTTTATGACCCTTACTGTCCACAGTGTCTGCGAATGTTGTTATAAAACTCCAAGCCAGACCTACATGATTTATTTGTCGGAAACAAGATAATGTCTGGCTTCATGTAAAAGGAAACATTTTATATAGTTATAAAAGCAAAATGCGATTCTTGTTAAATTCGAATAAATGATTTATTTTCTGCGATGCAAGATTTTAGTTCAGATTAACCAATAGTAAAATATCCCATTCCTTCAAAGTATCCCATTTTAAGGTGCATTTGCGGAAAAAGACAGCATTGTAGAACAATGTTCTTATATGTCACAGACTTCCAGATAACAGGGAGTAAACTGAACAAACCCAAAATTGTCTCACTCATTTCAGAACCAACTCCAATGGTGTTACTTTTAATTCTCACGATTTTATTGATGCCAAAGATTTTAAATCAGAAATAAAAAAATTAGTTACGCTTTTTATCTGGAGCTCTGATACATATAAGAATACGCTATAAGTTCGAAAATATGACATTTGTACTAATTCTATAACGTACATTTGCAAACAGTTATTTAAAACAACAAAGAAAACATGTCAAGTACAGTAGAGAAAACGTTATTCTTTCCAAATAAACGTGTTTACGTAAAACAGTTATTTCCATTGCAAACAGTATGGATCCAGATCAGACGCTGGGTAATCTGGCGTCTGATCAGGCTTTAAACTGTTGCCACTCAGATTAAAACAAGTAATCAGAAATGTCAAGAAATGGTATTTTTACACATTTTAGCGGATTGCGTTTAAAGGGAAAGAATAACGTTTTCTTTAATGTAACATGTATCGCTATGATCCAGTCACTCCAGTGGTTAACGTTTAAGACGGAAACATAAGGTCAGAGGTTCGAATCCCGTTTAATGCAAAACCTATTATGTTCGTTTAAGTCTCTATTTATACAAAGCTTTAAAACAACCCGTTCGGAAAATTGGAACCTTGTGAGAGTCCAGAACATGTCAAAATTAAAAAAGGACATTTTTCAACAGCATAATTATGCACTCAAGCGCTAAAATAAAGCTTTAAAAACCGTCTAAAACGTTCGACCAAAACGCTAACGCTCACAACAACACTCACACTCACGCACACGCACTTATAGACCTTCACTATATCACACCGTCCAATCGATTATGGTTACCGCATCGATACAGTTGTGGTTACCTCTCGCAGCGAGAGTCGATTTACACCAACAAGTTCGGCAAACGTTGCTTTTTACGGCTGCATACAAAGAAGTGCCGATCTTGTTAAAGAAGGAGTGTTTTGGAGCAAACTATAAACTCACCTTTTTAATCGACTCTCGCTGCGAGAGGTAACCACAACTTTATCGATGCGGTAACCATAACTGATTGGACGGTGTGTATGCTCTTGCAATATTTTAATACAGTGGAAGTCGGTGCGACGGCATGCGCTTTGTCACACTTATATTCATTCCAATGTGGTCACTACATAGCAACGCAAATAATATCCAAAAATGTTCCCATACACGACTTCATATATCTTGTTTTCTTACTCTTTAAATTTTTCTAACTAAATATAAACCTGATATCGTGATAAGTTTGTACCATTTTGAGTTGGCAATGCGATATTTCTCGCTTTGACAGACGGACGCAGTGTAAATTGTTTACTTTTGGTTTCAAATATTTATTTTTTATCATAAAACTACTATGTTTACCATAGACACCGTATATGGTAAGCATGGAAATAACATAAAATTTAAAAGAGAATTGTCTAGCTCTTGGTAAAAATTCGAACTTATATATGTATGTGTCGATAAGACGGAAATAATCCGTTATTCCTGTCCTTATGAAAGAGGAATAAATTGGCCGAATCTGAAACAAAATAATAGCAGTTGTCTTTCGTGTCTTGCGACCATGGCCGACTGAAATGTTGCAAGCGAATCTGTAAGTGCCACGCCGATTGTATAGCATAAGCGCTTCTGTTCTACGAACAGGCGAGCTAACAATTGATTAACTTATATCGGACAAACTTCACTGAAACGCATAAAGATAATACTTGAACTGGACTGAACTCAACCAATCTCTCTACGACTGTCGTTAGACTAAGTAAAATGACCGGAACTACGTTATTTTCGCTTAATGCCATATTGTTGGTGTCGATGAAGCTGGCAATGATAAAACTGTCTCGGAGGCCATTAAGTGTTAAAGACTGCCCAGACAAAACCATTATAAAGTTGTCAACCGAAGTACAGTACAGTGTAACCTGTTTAATCGGATGTCTCTCAAAACTGAACACACGGTTTTCGAACCCAAACATACAAGGTGATTGTTCAACAACAATTTTAAGTAATACAGTTTCTATCCAGGGTACGTGAGGATTTCTTTCCGACTCAGGAAATTCATGCTGTCCTAGCCATCAGACTAGGGTTACATGATATTAGCAGCCGGGAATAAATCCTCGCGTACCCTAGAGAGAGACCGTTTATCAAATTTATTATCCTGTAAAGTTTTCACTGTTAACTAACGAACTTTCCAACCATTTCGGAATTTGTCGTGTACAGCGCCCAGTAAGCAATGACAAAATCGTGTCAAAACAGATCACGTTGTCAGTAAATGACGCCATACTTCTGACGATTGTTACATGTATTTAAAAGAAAAAAGCAAGGTCATAGACATTGGCGTCAAACTTTTCGTAGAGAAAAAAACGACAGATGTTCGAAAAAACCCGATTGGTTCTTAGCCGATATTGACTTATTAACGAAGGTTACTTGATTGGAGGAGCACAATCATGTCCGGCAGTCGGCCATCTTTCTATCTGCAACACAATGCTGTGGGACCTGCGAGTAACGAACAGTCTGTATTGTACAGTGGAGAAAACGTTATTGTTTCCCGCTTAAACGCAAACGAAACGCAAATGCAATGCACTAAAATGTACAAAATAATCTCTCTGACTTTTATTTTTATACAAGTGGCAACTAGTTTGGAGCCTGATCAGACGCCGGGTTACCCGGCGTCTGATCTGGCTCCAAACTGTTTGCAATTGAAATAATAGTTTGAGCGTAAACGCGTTTATTGGGAAAGAATAACGTTTTCTCCACTGTATGTACCCTGTCACAATACATATCAACGAACAGGGTACATGGGTTCATTTCTTTTTCTACGGCTTGCTATCCAACCGGAGGTGAGGAATTTACTTTGCAGTATAATAATAACATTGTTACGCCCAGTGTATTATTCCATGCTTATTTATTGGATTAGTCATTTTTATCTAGGGGTGTGCTTGTTTTAAATTAAGTTGTGTTGAACTTCCCATAAGATAACAGTGTAGACTTTGACCAGACGCCGCATCATGCGGCGCCTGATCAGAGTCTACATTGTTTGCCTTTGTCAAATTACAGAGATCATGTGCACAACGTGGTTAACTCGTGTATATGTCTGGTTATTGCAATTATAGTGGAGAATCTGTTATTCTTTCCCGATAAACGCGTTTACGCTAAAACTGTTTTTTTTCTTTTACAAACAGTTTGGAGCCATATCAGACGCCGGGTAACCCGGCGTTTGATCAGGCTCCAAACTGTTTGCCACCAAGATAAGCAAGAATTATCAGAATTGTCAAAAAGTTGTTCTTTTCTACGTTTAAGTGTTTTGCGTTTGCGTACATTTGCGTTTAAACGGGAAAGAATAACGTTGTCTCCACTGTATGTCTGGTTATTGCAATTAACTATCCATGTTTGTTTGATGGAAGATGTGATTAAAAATATACAATGGTGGTATATAGTGCAATGTTTGTCCATACGGCCTACTAATTCATTTAAAATAGCAAATAGTGCAGACCCTGGTTAGACGCCCATGTTTGCTTTAGTAGACGCTTGGATTAAAACGGTTACAAAAGATATTATAGAGCTCATAGAACTAGCAATAACAAGATACAAAATATCAGTAAATATTTACAGTCGCCCCATTCAAATCCATTGAAAAAAATACGTTTAATTTGTGTAAATGCTTTTTCTCGAGAGGGACGGACGTGTTGACTTGTTTGTACTGCGCAGAGAAGGCGGTGCTAATAAATCTGGTATCCGCGAATAGTTTGTTGCGTTGCTTCAGTAACGCCATTATGGCTATTACTTTCAGGGTACACATTATTATCAACCTCAAATGTGGATTAAACATACATGCCTACTAAAAGGTTGTTCATTTAATATTAGAAATTACACCAAATATAATGACAATTTAAGAAATGAACCGAATTTTGTCGGCGTTTTATCAAAATATACGACAGAAAATTATCTGCAAATTTACCATGGAATTTGCCGATCATTTTATGTCGTTTATTTCGCTTAAATGCCGGAAAATATCAGTTCACTTCTTGAATATTTGACTGTTTCGTCCGACCGACTATAGATATGTAGATACAGTAGAAAATATGTTATTCGTTAACGCAAATGAAACGCAAACGCAAAGCGAGTAGATCTACAATGTAGCAAAACAATATTGTTTTGAAATGTCTTACCGATTTATCTAAATCTGATAGGCAAACAGTTTGGGGCCTGACCAGACGCCAGGTTACCTGGCGTCTGGTCATTCTCCAATCTGTTTGCAGTAGACATAATTTAAGGCATTGGTTCAAAGGCGGTTATTTGGAATACATAACGTCTTCTCTTCTACTCTACTCCAGACTGTAGATAACATCGTGATTTTATGAGCTTTGGAACGAATACTTTTATAGCTGACAATTACCATGAGCTCGTCCCTCGAAGACAACGCTTGTTTATATATTTAGATTGCTCTAGGATGTCATAGAATATCTCTGCAATTATAAACCTGTCAACATTGTCTAAAACAAACTGACCTAGACAGCATTGCCAATATGGTAAAAGCCTAGGCTGAAGTTCATCATTAAATTAGTATGCTTGAGATTTTAAGTATCTTCACTTTTTATTTTTGGCAACAGGTACATTTTTGTACTCTCTTTTGAAACCAACTAGCGGAGGCTCTGTGGTATAGTTATCGGACAGCTTTCACCAATTTTAATCATTCCATTGATCTTTTAAACATTTGACCCATTTTAAAGTTGATTTTACAAACTATTGATATTTATTTATGCTTTTCGGTGGATTACAACGATATAGCAGTGGATGATCACTTGGTAATCCACTGCAGTGGATTATCACCAATCGCTTTTATTATGAATTTTCCCCGTAGGGCTCCCCAAGAATCGTAGTCAATCGTGTCTTATCGTTAAATTCCGGCAGTCCGATTTGTCGCGAACTACTCACCGGAAGAGCACGAATCCAAACTCGGGAGCAACGAAGTCATTCGGATGACGTCAAATCAACAAATAAGTGACGTCATTATACCGCCAACTGTCACGCACATGTGTTCGACATAAAACGTGGGGCTCAACACGGGATAAATAATGTACGTTCGCTTTCAATTTTTAAACAATTTCGTTTAAAAAGTGGCTTAAAAGCATAAATAAATAGAATAACTGTGTTTTTTCAGTGTAAGATCGAATTTAATCCATTTCGTGAACATCAGACTGTTATATTTTCACGAGTGGCGATAAAACGTCTGATGTTCACTCAATGGATTAAATTTCGATCTTACACTGAAAAAAACAGTTATCCTCTATATATATATTAAATATTGGTTATTACATCTAAAGAATTTCCCTTGTTCGGAATTTGTTTCAATGTAAATCCATAAGGTATAATGTTTATTTTAGATCTAAATATAGTTATTTGTCTTTTATCGCTTTGTAGGTACATTTATGTAATTTCATGTGAACCGCTTTTGAACGCACAACCCCTGTGTGAAAAGAGCGCTATATAAATCTGGTATAATAATAATATCCCTACGTGTACCAGAATTGGGCTAGATGACGCCAATAACGGTAGACAGGCACGTTTTCAAGATCAGTGTCAGTCTGTCAGACATCTTATCAAAAACTGTAAAGATTCAGTAAGATATATTGTCACCATATATGCAATATTCACGTATATGAGCGATAATGTGGTGAACTGCTAAATTTCAATACTGCTCAAGCACATGCTTATCTGACCTCTTAATAAATTTCTAATTATAAAAAGATTAGACTGACAGCATACGGTCGGAAAAGAAACAATTAATTTTTCGGTTGGTTGCTATTACATCATTGGATAGCTACAGAAAGACAGTATATCGGGTTACATGTTGTGACTATTTTGCTTGAACTTGCAGTCTGCTGCCTTATATTACAAGCTAAATGAAACAATAAAAAGCAAACACAATCAATTATGAACCAATATAGGTTCTGGTTGACACCAGAACAAATGCTACATGTAGGAGCTACAGATCTGGATACCCTCCCACTACATGATTATTAACTCATTGTGTAAACACATTGTTTCATCTTATCTAAGAACTTCCAATGTTCATTAAGGCTCTGGTTGACTTATCTATAGCTGTAGCGGATTTTCGGTAGAGCATGTAATTTGTTACTAGATTATGATTCTAAGGGGTCAGGTTTGTGACAGATGGTGACAACAGTGATATCTTTTAGTTACTTATATATCGGAGCCTCTTGGGCTCCGATATATCAGTAACTAAACGATATCCCTTACAAGTTTTAAACGGTGCTTTCTACAGTAATTTTGTCCATCAACATTTGTTTATGAATAGATAAGCTTCTATGTATCTTTATTGAATAACTGTTGAATAGAGGCTTAAATGTATATACATGTAACATACAGTAAAACCTCTCTATTACGACCACTAAAAAAGTCTAGTTGATAGTATAAAATACAGGTTACAGCTTAAAGCAATGTGACAGTAAAACAGAAAGCTCCTACAGGAGATTTCTGTTTAACTGTCACTTTGCTTTAAGCAGTCACCTGTCGTAAAAACAAACTTAATAACACAACTACATGTATGTTTTGTAATAGAGAGGTTTTGTGTATAAATGAGCTAGTAGCGGACTGGGGAAAGAGTCAAACACGGCGTCTGTTCAAGATCCAAACTGTTTGACACTTACAGTGGAGAATCTGTTATTCTTTCCCAATAAACGCGTTTACGCTAAAACTATTATTTACAATACAAACAGTTTGGAGCCAGATCAGACGCCGGGTAACCCGGCGTCTGATCAGGCTGCAAACTGTTTGGCACCAAGATAAAAAGTTGTACTTTTCTGCGTTTTAGTGTTTTGCGTTTGCGTACGTTTGCGTTTAAACGGGAAAGAACAACAGATTCTCCACTGTATATCGACATTTCTTCAGTCAAAATAGCCCTAAAGCTGACTTTAAAAATATTGCAGACAACACTACCAATGCAGGCGATTTGTTTGGCGGTAAATGGTTAAAGCAGACGATAGAACTTGACAGGGAAAGAATTAATATTTCTAGAAACTACTTGTCATTTTCTAGATTTTGTCGTTTTTTAGATTCTATTTCATTTCTTTCAAACGTGAAAGAATAACGTCTTCTCTACTGAAAATATTTGCATTGTTATCAGTACAGCGGAGAAAACGTTATTCCGTCCCGTTTAAACGCAATCGAAACGCAAAGACAAAACGCTAAAATGTAGGAAATTACCGTTTTTGACATTTCTAATTATTTGTTTTAAATCAGAGTGACAAACAGTTTGGAGCTTGATAAGACGACGGGTTACCCGGCGCCTGCTCTGGCTCCAAACTGTTTGCAAGAGAAATAATAGTTTAATCGTAAACGCGTGTATTGGGAATTCATAACGATTTCTCCACTATACCAGACAGTATTTCCCTCCCGATTCGGCTCATTTCATTACACCAACAAGTTGTCAATTTTAAAACAATTAGCCGGTGTTTTTACTAAAAAGCATTGCCTTGGGATTATTGATCGCCAAGTGGGCTTCAATTAACCTCTTCAATGACCTGACGTCATCAATTTTAGACCATTATCGTCCGCTTTTATTTCTCAAAATAACAGTTTAGAGTCATTGACTTGAGAAATATTGAAACGAGTGTCAAATAGTTTGGATCCTGATTAGACGCCGCGTTACGCAGCGTCTGATCAGGGTCCAAACGCTTTGCAAATAACAGCTGTACTCGAGGTAAGGTAGTAAAGGGTATCATGTCTGTCTTTCATCTTTATTTCCCCTCTGAAATTCGGAACCTTTACGAAGAAATCTGTAAAAACCTGCACTCGGGTCGGGTCGAGGTTACAATTTGACGCGAAGTATTAGCTCTTAACAATTTAAAATGCCAATTTAAAAAACAAAGATTGCTCTGTAGGGGAAACCTCAAAGCTTTTATTCCCGATGTCTTAATAAAAAATAAATGCCTTGACAGCTTTATCCCGAGTACAATGATTATTTGAAAAAAGTTTGGATTCTGATCAGAATCCAAACTGTTTGCCCCTCATTTCAATATTTTAAAGTCAAAATATCTTAATTTCAAAATTGAGAAATAAAAGCAGACGACAATTGTTTAAAGCAGATGACACTATGGCGGGTGAAGGGGTTCATAATAATTTGAACTGCTGTTTTATAACAGTCTCTATCTGGCAGGGCAGACAGACATTAAAAAACATAACAACGGGACATTTATTGCAAAAGTTTTATGCTTCAGGGGATACTTTTTGTTTTACGGCAGACAGCATTCCTTTGGGTTTCGTAAAAACATTCTCCAAAATTTTAATTACAAACGTTTAAGGACTTCTTTTTAAGCGGAGAATAAACAGCGAAGAAGACGTTATTCTTTCCAGTTTAAACGAAATACACACTGAATGCAATATCATGTCGGAAATGCAAACTTATGGAATTTTTTAATCGTTTATTTTAATCTTAGTGGCAAACATTTTGAAGAATGATTAGACGACGGGTCACCCGGCGTCTGATCTGGCTCCAAACTGCTTGGAAATGAAAATAATAGTTTTACCGTATACATGTATGTCTTTGTTGGGAAAGAATAACGTCTTCTACACTGTATCTGCCTACAGTGGAGAATCTGTTATTCTTTCCCAATAAACGCGTTTACGCTAAAATTATTATTTACAATACAAACAGTTTGGAGCCAGATCAGACGCCGGGTAACCCGGCGTCTGATCAGGCTCCAAACTGTTTGCCACCAAGATAAACATGAATTATCAGAATTGTCTTTTGTTGTTTTTTTCTACGTTTTATTGCTTTGCGTTTGCGTACGTTTGCGTTTAAACGGGAAAGAATAACAGATTCTCCACTTGTAACATTAGTTCTTTTTATAAATCTATAAATTTATTTACAATTGTTACAATATTAAGTTCTAAACAACATACAATAGCAAACAATGGACAATACCTTATCGGAAACTAGAATTGTTTATTTGAAGTTTGGGGGATAAATGAGGTACATTTCTGGCGGAATTGAGGTTAGTCTTACTAAACGTAGTACATGTACGAGAAATATTGTCGTAAGTCAAATTCTAAAATGCTCAACTATATTTTATTTCTCCATCTTTTCCTGTGTTGTGACATCTCTTTGTAATCGCCTTTTCAAAACGATTCCAAAGAGATGTCACAAAAACAGGATTTGATGGAGTAAAAATCAACGACCATTTGTGTCGTACTACGATTCGTAAGACGGGTCCCTGGTTGTGATTACAACTCACGGCGTGATTCCTGCTTTTCCGACTGATGATTGAAATTTACAGAAATGGAAACGTTACGTAATCAATCTTTAAGCGGAAATGTCTTGAAATTAGTTCAGATCAATGTTTTCTGTGACACTAAAATCGTGGGAACCAATCCAGTTGTTAAGTGAAGTTAATGACTATAGCATGCTCGTTACCATCATGGTGATTTGGCATTTAGTAATTCCAATGGGAGTTCTTGTTAATTATTTATTACATGTATATAGTACTAATTGCCTGTAAGAATAATGTACAAGTAGATCTATCTATCTATCTTTGAATACTGCTGAAGTCCCCTTTCGGGTAGTATTAGCAGACCCATTAGTTTAATCCATTACCCAATATAATACGCCTTTTTACACCTATAATTTATTCCTCCACTGAGGAAAATATTTCCATTGTCTACACCTATGAAAATGCACCATATGACAAATTTACTAGTATATACCCCCAACAGATGTTAGCTTAGAGCAGGCTGAAAATAGAACAGAATGCAAATTCTGCTTTACTTTTAACCTGCTTTAAGTCATCGGCTGTCTTCAAAACTAGAAACAGGCTATGGGGTAATGGGTTAAATCTGGGACATGGTTGCTTTCTTATTACCCGGCGTCTGATCTGGATCAATATTGCTTGCAGTGGACATAATAGTAGATACAGTGGAGAAGACGTTATTCTGTTCCGCTTAAACGCCAACGAAATGCAAATGCAAAGCACTTAAATGTAGAAAATCACCTTTTTTCAAATCTGACTATTTAGATTAATTGGAGCGGCAAACAATTTGGAGCCAGATCAGACGACGGGTTACCCGGCGTCTGATCTGGCTCCAAACAGTTTGCAATGGAAATAATAGTTTTAGCGTAAACGCATTTATTGAGAAAGAATAACGTCTTCACCACTTTACATGTAGCATAAACGAGTTTATTGGAACAGGATAACGTTTTCCCAACTGTGCAAGTTCTGCCGACTTATTTCATTTGGTAGACCGGCGTTTGGAGTTTGATCAGACGCCGGATTACCTCAGACACCGGGGTACACGGCATAACAGTTTGACCATAACTGTATGCAATGACATAAGATTAATAACACGAGAAATGATATCGTCTTCCCCGCTGTAGTATAACAGTTACAATAAGGGGAATAAATGTGACACTGTGCTGTTTGCTTTAAAACAACAGTAGTCTATCTTCAACCCAGAGCGAACGAAACCAATGTCATTGCTTATAAATCGTTTGAGTTGAGTTTGAGATCGTTGTCAAGCATTTGCAATCAAAAGTTTGAAAATATATCAGACTTGTTACAAACGCTTTAGATAAAGCATAAGCCAATTACAATTACTATAGGGGAATTGCATTTGCGGTGATACACGGTTTGTCTATTTCATTAAGATAAAACTGAACGCATTTGAAATAGCTTAAACTGAAAATAAAAGTGTTTTGAGAGTTATGTTTATTTGAATCTGATGGCCAAACAACAGTTTGAAGCCTAATAAGACACCAAGGTCCATGCTCTTAAATCATTTTCCAGCATTTGATTGGTCATATTTGAGCCTAGGCTCAAATCTGACCAATCAAATGCTTGAGAACGAATTCAGACTCAATTAAAACGCTTTATAAGCGCTGGGCCGAGTCTCTTTATGTCTGATATGGCTCCAAACCGTTTTCAAAGCGACATTATTTGCAATAACATATTTTTGAACTACACTTTCTTAAATATATAGTTTGTATAACTGTGGTGAACAGGTTAAACCATTTAAAGTATACGGGTAGCTGGCATACATATGTATGTACCGCTATATACGGATAGCAAGAACATGAAAACGAATGAAATATGACAAAATTAGATAAGCAGGATGAACATGAAATTGTGTGTTCATAGAAAAAAATGGTCACATATGATATGAATACACATAGGACAATGTGTACTATGAACCACATATCGATTATGTAACAGGAAATGACAGTACACCAAAAGTTACAAATAAACATGATACATAATATACATGTACAGAACCTTATTCTTTCCCATTAAACGAGTTTACGCTAATATTTTTATTTCCGTTGCAAACAGTTTGGTGCAAGACCAGAGACTCCAAAATGTTTGTCATGCAGATTAAAATGAGCATTCGACATTGTTAAAATGTGTCACTTTGTACATTCTATTGCAATGCATTTGCGTTGCGTTTGCATTTAACCTGGAAAGTAAAACGTCTTCTCCACTACATGACGTCACTAATGACGTCAGAATTGTATCAGAGAGTATAACACGTCAGAGCCCAAAACCAGGTTCCATACTTATAAAGCGTTTGAGTTGAGTCTGAAATCGTTCTCAAGCATTTGATTGGTCAGATTTGTGCCTAGGCTCAAATCTGACCAACCTCTTGCTTGACAATGCACTCAGACTCAACTTTAACGCTTTATAAGCGCTGGAAAAGGTGAACATTTCAAATGCTTATAATGTTAATTCGTGATTCAAACCCTATGTTGTGACTGCTCGTTAGAATCGTCTCTTTGAGGCGCTTCAAATGAGTAGTCACGCCTTATGGTTTTCTTTTGAAACATTAAGGAAAAAATGCTGGAAAATATCCGTTTACTCGTTCTTATCTGGAGCTCTGACACATGCATGTATTATCAATCTCTAATGAATGTATATTAAAATATACCCGATTTAACGAAATATCGGATATTACGATACAAAATGTATTACTAATCTCTAATGAATATATAATAAAATAGACCTGATTTAACGAAATATCGGGTATAACAATACAAAATATATTATTCATCTCTAATGAATGTATAGTAAAATAGACCTGATTTAACGAAAGTTGGATATAATAAAAGACATTATACGGTTCAAAGGAGTTCGTTACAAGTGAGCTTTATTGTGCATTTGTCCAAATGTATGCCGTCTAGGAGTCACCATATATCAGTAACAGAGGGACCACAATATCTCATAATCCAGTCAGTTTGAAGATATAAAAATAGAGAATTCAATAAGAGTATATACATAGTACGCTTTTCTATTCATCAAGAATATACTTGAACGATCCAAATAGTGTAGTCTCAGAACAGAGGGCTCCTGTGGGAACCTTCTAATCTGCACTGTACGTCATTGCCCGATGCATTATAAGAAAATACCCTGAATACAAACAGTATCAAATATATTATATATGTGAGTGAAAGGAATTTGTTTCATGAAAAATCGTTGACGGAAAAACTAATCAGTATTAACACCTTTATTGTTATTATTAATGTAGACAAATTGAGACCATATAAGTATGTTATGGAACATAGACACTTCGTTATGGAACATAGAATTTGCATTTGGACATTTTACATGAAGAACTGAAGCAAGACACATGTCATTTTATGTGAAATACATTATAAACGCTTTTTATTGCATTGTATAGCTAACATTTGTGAGAAACAATCATCAGTCTGTTTCATTTTTTAATTGAAAATGGCCCTTTCCAATGCATAGAGGCAACATTGCTTGAGACAGTGAGCGCGAGAGACGAACAATAGAAAGTACCTCAGAAAAGAAAGAAATATTAAGACAGGAACTTATGTGCCAACTAGAGAGTTTAAGGGGAAAAGAGAGAAAGGCGCCGAATTACTTTCGCAAACACTACAAGAGAAAAAGGAAAGTTTGTTGGCTGCTACCGAGCAGGCAAAAAACACAACTTACACTGACAATAGTCAGATTACCAAGTATTGACAATGTGTCTCTGAGAGTCAATTCCCATTTTGTAAAATAAAGAATATGAGAAAAGGGCATTGTAAAACACTTAGAAAAGCTGAGAGAAATTGGCTGAAGATAATGTGAAGAATTGGTCAAAGAGAGAAATACTCTTCAGAAGGGAATTCAGAGTTGGCGAAAAGTGGCTCCCTAAAATAGCATCTAACAGCCAAGGCCATGCCGCGCCTTATTTATCGATGGCTGTGAAGTTGATGCCAAACCGTGAAGTTGATGTCAAACCATATGTGAAACAGTTTGGATCCAGATCAGTCGCCGTGTTACTTGGTGGCTGATCTGGGTCAAGACAATCTGGTTTGCAAATACCCGTCAAGTCCAGACGTTCGCCTTGCTTTAAGCAGTCATCTGCTTTAAATACAGTGGAAAATCTGTTATTCTTTCCCAATAAACGCGTTTACGCTAAAACTATTATTTGCAGTGCAAACAGTTTGGAGCCAGATCAGACGCCGGGTAACCCGGCGTCTGATCAGGCTCCAAACTGTTTGCCACCAAGATAAGCAAGAATTATCAGAATTGTCCAAAAGTTGTTCTTTTCTACGTTTTAGCGCTTTGCGTTTGCGTACGTTTGCGTTTAAAACGGGAAAGAATAACAGATTCTCCACTGTACCTGGTAATAAACACAATTTAGTGATCGTAATGAGAGGTTTCACTATAGCTAACCAAATTGCACTAAAAATAACATAATAAAGACGTGTGTGTCGTATGCTAGATTTTATTATCTCCTTAACATTTACAAATGATAATGAATGATATGTTGATCCTCGTCCTTAAGGTAGACTAAGATCTTCTCCATTGGCTTTATCTGTGTCTTCTTTGTACTTGGTACATGTATTCTGATGTCCTGCGCGTTATCAACGTCGTCGCTGTACAATTATACTAGGTACTCTGGGGTCCGTCTCCGTAATCTGGTACTTTGTACTTGACTTTAATATGTTTCTGTAAATAACACGATGCATATTTTAGCTTCGTACAAAACTAGGGGGTTTTTTTCAGAAATTTTATTAACCATTTTGCCGACAACAAAAAAAACATTTGGCTTTGTAAATAGTTTGGACAAAAACAGACGCTTGTAGCAACCTTAGATGTGATAAAAACAAGAATTGTAATAATTATTACAAAACCTGTTGATATTACATCTAAGGTTGACACAGTCGACAGGAAATGCAATAAAAATAAAAAAATATTTGAAAAGTCGGTTAGATGAAGATCACGTGTATATGGCGACACGCTACAACTCTATAATTCACAAAAAACATCGAACATTTGATTAACATTATTCAAATATCGACCACGAGCGATTTATTACAATACCGGTGCTGTCTTAGTTATAACAAACCCTGATGAAATTTCAATTTCAGGTGGCATAGTCAACAGGAAGTGTTATAAAATTTAGAGTGATTTTGACAAAGTAATTGGATCAAGATCAAATTTGTCTGTACACGAGCTTCAACGCTGTTATTAACTTTGGATATTAAAAGTATAACCCCTCCTTGTTTTTTTAAGCTTTGTACAAAATAGTTTTTACCACATACTTGAGTAATCTGAAGCAATGTAAGACGTTTTGCGTTAATAACAGAGTTGCAGCTTGTGTTAAGACAAGTCTGATATTGATCCAAAATTACTCTAAATTTTATAACATTTCCTGTTCACTATGCGACATGAAATTGAAATTTTGATTTGTTATAATAAAGACAACAAATATTGTAATAAATCGCTCTTGGTCGATATTTAAATAGATATTAAATCTAATGTAAATCAAATGTTCGATGTTTTTTAGTGAATTATAGCATTGCAATAAAACGTATAACATATTAAGTGTTCGACAATTTTGAATACGCTCGTATTCATGTTAATCTGAGTGGCAAACGGTTCGGAAACTGATTAGACAACGGTTATATCTGCGTCTAATCAGGCTCAAAACTGATTTCAATGGAAATAAATGTTTTCGCGTAAACGCGTTTGTTGGAAAAGAATAACATCTTCTCCACTATATACAGTGGAGAATCTGTTATTCTTTCCCAATAAACGCGTTTACGCTAAAACTATTATTTACAATACAAACAGTTTGGAGCCAGATCAGACGCCGGGTAACCCGGCGTCTGATCAGGCTCCAAACTGTTTGCCACCAAGATAAACATGAATTATCAGAATTGTCCAGAAGTTGTTCTTTTCTACGTTTTATTGCTTTGCGTTTGCGTACGTTTGCGTTTAAACGGGAAAGAATAACAGATTCTCCACTGTACATGGTAGCGGACGTGGTAAAACTTTCAGAGGAAAGTCCTTGATGTTACCATGTTTCTACAGCTTTTCATCGTCTATTTACCCTATCGCGCGGATGAATACAGCACAAGGTAAACACTCCTATTTTAGTAACAAAGAGTATCTGGTACATCAGAAAAGCGAACAATGCATAGAAAATAATACATACTGGAAAATCTGGATCTTCCTAGGGACATTCCGCCGATTCCACCGAATCCTCCCATTCCACCCATTCTTTTCCTTCTCATAATGGGGCGTGGTCTAAAGGATGCTCCTCCGAAACGTCCACCTAAATGACGAAGAGCACAACATTAGATATCTTTTATTTTCGCCTAGGTACAGTGGAGAAAACGTTTTCCCACTAAACGCGTTTACGCTAAATCTATTATTTCCCTTGGAAACAGTTTAAAGCCAGATCAGACGCCGGTTTACCCGGCGTCTGATCTTGCTCCAATCTGTTTGCCATTAAGATACAAAATTAACATCCGTAAGTGTGTGCGAGCTGTCATTCTGCGTTTGCGTTCCGTTTACGTTCAAATGGGAATGAATAGCATCATTGTACGCCTTTTAACTCATTCATTGAGATCAATGACGTCATAAAGCGCATTTACAAAACGGTTAGATACTGATCAGACGCCGTATAACGCGGCGTTTGATCAGGGTCGAAATTGTTGCCACTTGTTTTGAAAAAAGTCAGTTATATTGCCTTATAAATATCTAACATTTAACGATATTGCAGCCAATAATAATGAAGCAGACGACAATATGGCGTCGAAGGGGTAAAAACCTCTTCAAACTTTATCATGAAAGGAGTTATTTCACAACACTTTAAACAGTCATAAAATCGGCAAAATATTAAAGACGTCTCTAGATGACCTTTCGATCATAACACTTTGCCAGACAATTTCCTTTCAAAAATCATGGATGTTATGGACATGTCGCTAGCAAAGAACCGTTGAAGCCTCTCGTGTGAGACTCTACCTTTATATTTGATAGTTTGGTTAGAAACAACCATTGAAAATCACTAGAGCATGAGTATAATCTGGACTCCACCAGGTAAACTGAGATTGTGCTGCACATGTTTTGACAGTTATATGGGGTGGTGGTCCTTCAATGGACTGAGAAATGGTCTTTAAGTACTTTTTTTCATATATATCCTAGTAGATGATAACTTTAAACAGGCTGAAAGTAAAGCAGACTGTGCCTTGAGGAGTCAAAATATATTTACAGACACAGTGGGGATGATGTTATTCTTTCCCAATTAAGGCGTTTACGCTTATACTATTATTTCTATTGCAAACAATTAGGGAGCAGTACAGATTTCGGGAACTCGGCGTCTGATCAGACTACAAGCTGTTTGGCACTCAGAATAGTAAGAAATGTCAAAATATTATCATTTTCATCGTTTTATTGCGCATGCGTTTGCGTTTAACCCTTTCATGATCAAATGTACAGTGGAGAATCTGTTATTCTTTCCCAATAAACGCGTTTACGCTAAAACTATTATTTACAATACAAACAGTTTGGAGCCAGATCAGACGCCGGGTAACCCGGCGTCTGATCAGGCTCCAAACTGTTTGCCACCAAGATAAACATGAATTATCAGAACTGTCCAAAAGTTGCACTTTTCTACGTTTTAGTGTTTTGCGTTTGCGTTTCGTTTCGTTTAAACGGGAAAGAATAACGTATTCTCCACTGTAACTGATGTAATTTCAAAACAGTGGCAAGCAGTTTCGATTGGGATCAAACTGTTTGCAAATGCGCTTTATGACGTTATTAGAGTGAAAGGGTTAAAACGGGAAATAATGCCACATTGTCCTCTGTATCAGATAGAGTATATACAGTGGAGAATATGTTATTCTTTCCCGTTTAAACGCAAACGTACGCAAACGCAAAGCAATAAAACGTAGAAAAGAACAACTTTTAGACAATTCTAATAATTCTTGTTTATCTTGGTGGCAAACAGTTTGGAGCCTGTTCAGACGCCGGGTTACCCGGCGTCTGATCTGGCTCCAGACTGTTTGTATTGTAAATAATAGTTTTAGCGTAAACGCGTTTATTGGGAAAGAATAACAGATTCTCCACTGTATAATACACGTACAGTAGAACCTCTCTATTACGACCACTAAATTGTGTTGATTATTAGGCATTTATGACAGGTATCGGCTTAAATCAAGGTGCTTTCTGTTTTACTGTCACCTTGTTTTAAGCTGTCACCTGTCTTTTGTACAATCAATTGGCCTTCTTTTTAGTGGTCGTGATAGAGAGGTTTTACTGTACTTGTATTTAAATGTCAAGCTGAGTTATCGTCTGTTTCACTTACATCGTCTGCGAAGAAATGTCAAAATCAATGTACAGTGGAGAATCTGTTATTCTTTCCCAATAAACGCGTTTACGCTAAAACTATTATTTACAATACAAACAGTTTGGAGCCAGATCAGACGCCGGGTAACCCGGCGTCTGATCAGGCTCCAAACTGTTTGTCACTCAGATAAAAAATGAATTGTACAAAATATCTAAAAATTGACATTTTCTACGTGTTAGTGTTTTGCGTTTGCGTACGTTTGCGTTTAAACGGGAAAGAATAACAGATTCTCCACTGTACATCGCCTGCGAAGAAATGTCAAAATCAATGTTCCTGCTTTTTAGGAACATGAACAATGATTTTGACTTTTCTTCGCAGACGATGTAGATAAAGCAGACGATAAAACAGTAAAATGTTGAATATAAGTGGCAAACAGTTTGATCCAGATGAGACACTGCCCTTTGTGACATCTGGTCTGGATAAAAAGAGTTTGCAATTGTCAGCAAAGTGGCGTTTAGCATGCTATGAGTATTAAAATGCAAAATACTTACCACGCCCTCCGAATCCTCCAATACCACCTCCAATTGAACCACCAAATTTACCGCCAAATCCCCCAGATGCTCCTCCAAATCCACCGCCGATACCACCGCCCATTCCTCCGATACCTCCACCAATACTTCCTCCGTATTTACCACCAAATCCCCCGCCGATACCACCGCCGATACCGCCTCCGATACCGCCTCCGATACCACTGCCTATTCCTCCGATACCTCCACCAATACTTCCTCCGTATTTACCACCAAATCCCCCGCCGATACCACCTCCGATACCGCCTCCGATACCACCGCCAATACCGCCTCCGATACCTCCACCAATACCACTGCCCAATCCGCCGTATTTACCGCCAAAGCCTCCGCCAATGCCACCGCCGATTCCACCTCCGATACTGCTTCCGATACCTCCACCGATACCACCTCCGATACCGCTTCCGATACCTCCACTGATACCACTGCCTATTCCGCCGTATTTACCGCCATATCCTCCACCAATACCACCTCCAATACCTCCACCGATACCACCACCGATGCTACCGCCACTCCTACTTCCGTATTTACCTCCAAATTCCCCGCCTATACCGCCTCCAATACTACCGCCAATACCACCGCCGATACCACTACCGATACCACCGCCAATTCCGCCGATACCTCCTCCTATACTTCCACCATATTTGCCACCAAGTCCGCCGCCAATTCCTCCTCCAATACCGCCTCCAATACCACCACCAATACCACCGCCGATACCACCACCGATACCACCGCCTATTCCACCGATACCTCCCCCAATACTTCCGCCATATTTGCCACCAAGTCCGCCGCTAATTCCTCCTCCAATACCACCGCCGATACCACCACCGATACCACCGCCTATTCCACCGATACCTCCCCCAATACTTCCGCCATATTTGCCACCAAGTCCGCCGCTAATTCCTCCTCCAATACCGCCTCCAATACCACCACCAATACCACCGCCGATACCTCCACCGATACCTCCACCGATACTTCCTCCATATTTACGACCAAATCCGCCGCCAATACCACCTCCAATACCACCGCCGATACCACCGCCGATACTTCCGCCGATACTTCCGCCGATACCACCACCAATTCCACCGATGCCTCCACCGATACCTCCACCGTGTTTGCCGCCGAATCTCCCGGCACCTCCACCTATTCCCCCAAATCCTCCTGCACCACCAAGTCCCCCACCGATTCCACCATAGCTCTTATGTGACATGCCCATTCCGCCAACTTGTCCAGGGCCAGCTATTCCACCGCCGACAAAGCCTCCACCAGCGCCTACATGAAGTAAAAGTATGTATCAGTTACAATACAGTAAAACCTCTCTTATACGACCACTTAATAATGTCTAGTATGAGGGTTTTAAGACTGGTGGTTGCTTAAAGCAAGATGTAAGTAAAACAGAACGCTCCTTTATGAGCTTTCTGCTTTACGTACATGATGATTTAAGCTGTCACTTGTCTTTAATACATGTACCATTAAGAAGTCTCTACTTTATTTGATCTAATAGAGAAGTTTTACTTTATAGAACGTTCGCAAAATTTCGTGCTTCCCTGGGTCGAACATATCCGTATTTCAAAGTTAAAATTTGGCTAAGGATTTGTAAACAGTACCATTTCAGGGGATTTGAAAGCATTAAGTTTAGTTTTTATATTTCCCATTACAGACAGTTTGGAGTCAAAACGTTGCCAGTTTCTACGTTTAAGTGCATCGCGTTTCGTTCGGGTTTAAACGGAGAAGAATAACGTCTTCTCCATTGTAAACATGTTTGCATTTAATAATTTCATGGTGTGCTTTTCTTTATTTTTCGAAAGGCTGCTTTAAAATAAATAACAAATGATTAAAATGAAAAGACGCAAATAAGATGTTGAAATTAAATTTGTCACATTATTTTGAGACAACTCTCGTACGTGCAAAAATGAGAAATAAATATATCTTCTACACAAATTGTTTTCAATAATGACGCTAACCTCCATTTCCCAAGAAGAGTCCATCATCATTAAAACCATTATCTGAGAAGTGGTGACCTGTGTCCGCCCGTCCTCCTGTTAAAATAAAAACAAGAATTTAGCGAAAATATTTATATAGTGCTCCCTCCCTACAACAGCCTCCCGTACAACGATAAAGAGTTTGAGTTGAGTCTGAGGTCGTTCTCAAGCATTTGATTGGTGAGATTTAAGCTTTTGCTACAGTGGAGAATACGTTATTCTTTCCCGTTTAAACGGAAACGGAACGCAAACGCAAAACACTAAAATGTAGAAAAGGTCAACTTTTTGACAATTCTGACTTTTAATTTTATATCAGTGGCAAACAGTTTGGAGCCTGATCAGACGCCGGGTTACCTGGCGTCTAACCAGGCTCCAAATTGTTTGCAGTGGAAATAATAGATTTAGCGTAAACGCGTTTATTGGGAAAGAATAACGTTTTCTCCACTGTATCAAACACGTTTGACACTCGTACCTTGAAATTTCTTTAATTAAAAAAATATATAATATATAAATCTACATCTTAATTGAAACGTTTTGCAAGCGACAATGTTAAAGCAAAAGATAATACTATAAATCTGGATTCAAGCTGTTTTCCACTTGACATTATATATGTCCAATATGTGACTTTGAGATAAATCAGCACGCAAGTTTGAAGCGACGAGCGTTAGACATAATTGTCTTGTTTAGGGAAATGCGGCATGGGTCGTTGTAATCAGGGAGTCATTGTTGGAAGGGCCGTTGTAGAGAGGGAGCCCTGTACCAATTAAGGAATGTGACATACATTGTACAACACAATCGACAGTACTCGGAGATACAGTGGAGAAAACGTTATTCTTTCCCGTTTAAACGCAAACGAAACGCAAACGCACATCACTAAAATGTAGAAAATAACAACCTTTTGACAATTCTGTCTATAAATATTAAGCTGAGTGGCAAACAGTTTGGAGCCTGATCAGACGCCGGGTTACCCGGCGTCTGATCTGGCTCCAAACTGTTTGTACTGGAAATTATAGTTTAAGCGTAAACGCGTTTATTGGGAAAGAATAACATTTTCTCCACTGTAACGTTGTTCTTGTCCAATTTACGCGATCACGCTAAAACAATTATTGCCACTGTAAACAGTTGTGAGACAGATCAGACATCGGGTAATCGGGCGTCTGATCAGGCTCAAAACTGTTATCCACATTTTTAGCCTTCAAATGAGCATTCAGAATTGTCAAAAACATTGTCATTTTCTACATTTCTTTGCGATGCGTTTGCGTTTTGTTTGCATTTCGAAGGGAATGAATGGTGTTTTTCACTATTATGGACGATGATAAGTAATACATGTACATGTAAAAAGATGTACCAATTAGCGAATGTGACGTAATAGGCAAGCGGCAATAATATGTTACCAAGCAAATGCCCTGCAGCAATAAAGACACTTTCTTTAAAATTTGTTTTTGGTCGCACTGTTGTCTGCTTTGAAACTGCCATCTTTTTGTCATTTGTCATTTTCATAGTTAAGCATTTTTATCTTTGAACATTAAAATAGAGTGGAGCTATATCAGATGCCGCGTAACGCCGGAAATACAAGAGCGGTCGCGATCGGCAGGCAAAAATGGTGAGAACGTCAACCATTGTATCATGACATGCACATACAGTGGAGAAAACGTTATCCTTTCCCAATAAACGCGTTTACGCTAAAACTATTATTTGCAGTACAAACAGTTTGGAGCCAGATCAGACGCCGGCTCTAAACTGTTTGCCACCAAGATAAAGATGAATTATCAGAATTGTCTAAAAGTTGTACTTTTCTGCGTTTTAGTGTTTTGCGTTTGCGTACGTTTGCGTTTAAACGGGAAAGAATAACGTTTTCTCCACTGTATCATTACATGCACATAACGTTTGTACACTGTGTAACAAAACAATAACCAATCTCCAAACACTCAGGGACAGTAAACACGGTGATTGGTGTTATACTGTATGCTTATATCTACTTAACCTATTTGTGCATATCGTCCCATAAAAGGGCAACGGGAAACAGTGTAGACTCTGATGAGATGCCGCATAATGCGGCGTCTGATCAGAGTCTACACTGTTTGCTGCTTGAATTTCAAAATAATACAAACAGGAAAATGAAAAATTAGAACAGGTATCCCTTATATCAGAATTCATTATTCAAATATATGAGCATGGGCGAATCCACTGTGCGAAAATGGGTTAATAAACACTAGACTTAACCACATTTATGCGGTAATTGGTCAAATGGTTTGAAATGTACATGCAATGAACAAGCATTTTTTACGGATGTGTATTCGTTGATTTGTTTTAATTGCACAAAGGCTTTTTGGTGGAAAGATTTATCCCTTGTTATTGTAGAAAGTTCCGAAACATACCTTGAAAACAAACTCCGATCGTTAGTGCTAGTAAAAGAAACATTTTCGAGGGACGTCGATCTGCAAAATGACAAAGAGAGATGAGGTTAATATATAAAATACGAATTTTGGATAATACAATGGAGAAGACGTTATATGTAGTCTTCCCCAAATGAAAAGGATTACGCTATTTTAAAACAATGATGGTAATTGCTTTTTGCTTACAATTTGGAGCCAGATCAGACGCCGGGTAACCCGGTGGCTGATCTGGCGCCCAACTCATTGCCACTCATATTAAAATAGTTAAAAAGATTCTAAATTTTGCAATTTTACGAAACATAAAACACGAAAACTCAGAAAAGACCATTTCTTGAAAATGCTGACAATTATCTTATTTTTGAGTGGCAAACTATTTGCAATAGACATAAGGGTTTTCAACGCGCTTAATAGGAAATAATAACGTTTTCTCAATTGTACAAAGTTTTTGACATTTTCTTCGAATATTTCTTATTGCCAAGAGCATCTCAAATATAATTTTGACAATTAAAATCAGGCGAGAATTTTAAAGCATGTCCTGGTAGTGAAATGCATAGGTACAGTTTAGAAGAGGTAACATTTTTGCCAATGAATGCGTTTAAACTAAAGGTGGTATGCCCGTTGCAAACAGTATGGAACCAGATCACACACCGGGTAACCCGGTGTCTGATCAGGTTCAAAACTGTTTGTTATTCTGATTAAAATGGATAGTTAGAAATTGCAATGGATTAAACAGGAAAATCTAACGTTTCTGCGATTTTACAAAAAAAAGAGTCTTACCTGTTTACTGGGTTGGTAGAATCCTTCCTGACTGGCGTTAAAGCTGGCGAAAGTGAACGAGTTTTAACCTCTTATATAGCCACTGATCTCTAATGACTATTTCGTAAAATCTTGTTAACATGACAACTAAATAAGTAATTCTAGTAATATGTCTCTCATTGGGTTTTATTACGGTATTACACATCTTCACTTAATGCAGTTAAATGCAAAGTCCCCGTATTGTCCGACTTTGCGGCGCGAATTCGCGCAACTGTCATGTAATGTCCATGTTTTAGCCTTGTTCTTAGCGCACCTGTAAAACGCTAATTATAGCTAATGATCCGGGTATGGACCAGGGGTGACAATATTACGACATGCATGACAGACAAGCGATAATTGAAGTGTAACAAGGACATGAGCGGATCAAGCGTTTCAATTCATGGGAACGTACGATACATGTACAACCACACACGGTATACTAGTAATTTAATGTACGATCTCGCATATTTGATTTGTAGTGCAATTTGTATATTATAATGATGAATATGCCCGTTTTTATTGTAAATAATGTGGATATTCTTATATTACCTAGAATGTGTTCATTTTGACAATTACTATGATAGTCTTTTATAATTCATAACTGAATGACATGGAACATTCACTTGTGTATATAAATAATATGTTATTGTATGTATGTTGTATCCATGATGAGACTTGAATAAATATTATATATGTACGATCAGGATTCAAACTGCTTTAAACCTTTCCCCATAAAAACGCTTTTAGGGCATTAAATATTTACTGCAAAATATTTATACAGTCATAATTATGTGCCGTATGAAATAGTTTCTATATCCTAGCAGATGGTAGCTTAAAGCAGGCCGAAAGAAAAGTTGAATGCGCCTAAAGGCACATTCTACTTTTCGTTCAACCTACTTTAAGTGATCACCTATCTTCAAAATTAGAAACATGTCTATATGAGGTAGAGGGTTAAACTAGCTTATTACTTTGTTTTAAACTTTCGCCATTTTCCTGCTTAATACGATGCAGCGGACATTATCGTTGTGCACAAAGATATTCGTCAATGGAATTTTCGTCCATTTTTCGCTTAGAAGCGAAATACAAACGCATTCCAGTAAAATGTAGAAAACGACAATATTTTTAAATATCTGAGTATCTATTTTAATCTGAGTGGCAAACAGTTAAGAGAACGATGAGACGCTGGGTCTAATCTGATTTCAATCTGTTTGCAATGGAAATACATGTAACCGGCGGTAGTGGCCCAATGGTTAACACCTTGGACTACGGTACCAGGGGTCGTGAGTTCGATCCCCCGCCGGACCAGCGGTCTGACTAGGGGATTTTTCTGAATGTTCTTGAGCAAGGCATGTACCGCGAATTTCTCCTCTCCACCCAGGGGTTAAAATGGGTACCTGTGAAGGGTCTGAGTCGGTACTGCGGCTGCATTTGACTGCGCCATATGTTAGCAGTGCTCATAGGCAAGATGGCTCGATGATCAGGGGAGTATATGTACAGTCGACTGAGCGTTCATTCGGACTGAAAGTAGACTTTAACTTGGTATTTTTTTTTTATGTAATAGTTTAAGCGTTAACTTTATTGAGAAAGGATAACAACCCCTCCACTGTATCTAAAATAATAGTTTTCTTATTATTTCGACACGGTTAACTGTTTTCAAATAGGTTGGTTTCAGATCAAACCCCTCAGATCAGGTTACAAACTGTTTGACACTCAATTGCTTAACCCATTACACCATATAGAAACGTATTTCAACGGCTTTAATTTATCCCTGCACTAAAGAAAATAGATCCAAAACATATAGTCATGAATATGCATCATAAGAAATATATTCTGTATCCTAACAGATTGCGACTTAAAGCAGACTGAAAGTAAAGCCGAATGTGCCTTAACCCTTTATCTGATTGAAGCACCTTTTAGCGCATTTAATTTAATCATCCGCTAAAGAAAATAGTTCAAATTTATACAATAAAGAACATGTACAATAATAAATATTACCTATTTACTAGCAGATAGTAGCTTAAAGCAGATTGAAAGTAAAGCAGAATGCGCCTTAAGGCACATTTTTCTTAACTTTCAACCTGCTTTAAGGGGTCACGTGTCTTCAAATCTAGATATAGGTTATTGGGTAAAGGGTTAAGGCGCATTCTGCTTTACTTTCAAACTACTTAAAGCGGACACTTTTGAAACAATTTCTTCGGGGAGGAATAAATTAAATACACCAAAAGGCGCTTATGTGGGGGAAAGTGGTTAAACTTACTACTGCTGACGAGATATTAAATCCTGAATTTAACATTTAAGCTGATTAATATTGTGACGCAGACGAATTGTTACGAACTTGAACGAACAGATCCGGGCGTGTCTGGAAATATAATTTGTCATCGCTTCCGGTCAAACGGATACATACAGGATACAGTGGCCAAATGTTATTACAATTTAATTTGTTGCTTAACCCTTTCAACGCCAGAGTCGCTTAAAGTCGAATTTGCAAACAGTTTTGATTCTGATCAGACGCCGCGTTACGCGGCGTCTGATCAGGATCAAAACTGTTTGACACTCGTTTCTATATTTCTTAAGTCATACTCTCTGAAATCTAACTTTGAAATGATATTGCAGACAACAATATTGAAGCAGACGGCACAATAACGATGTAGGGATAAAAACAAACTCAAAAATAGCTTAAAAGGGTTAACGTGGCTTTGGATCAAGATCCAAACTGTTTGACACTCAGTAGGATTGAGATCGTGCGGATGTTAAAGCCGAACTAGAATTGTCGCCTTCTATAAAAGGCCTACATGTAGTCCATGTCTGACTATACAGGGTTGGGTTGGTGTATATAGATCTGAGTCTACACTGTTTGCATAGGACAAATGTATGCATCAAATGAACGTGGTTGTAAAGGACGCATATACTTGTCTCTAGGGCTCAATGAGTCGATTAGGGATTTTATGAAATCATTTTCAACTAACAATGTGCATGTACATACATGCATAGAGAGGTTTTGATTTCAATTAACTTGGTTTCTGATCGTGATCCAACTGTTCTGCCTATACAAGACGAACCACATTAATTTGGCGCAATAAATACAGAAATACCTCTCTGTTACAACCACTGAAAAAGAGGGCTAATTAATGTTAGGAGAGAAATGTGACAGCTATCAGTAAGGTGAAAGTAAAACAGAAAGCTCCTAAAGGAGCTTTCTGTTTTACTTTCACCTTGCTGTAAGCAGAAACATGTCTCAAACACCTAATAATATACACAATTTAGCACTCATAATAGAGGGTTTTACTAAATTTACAAAACTTTTGGAATATGCTGGTCCATACACAAAAGAAAACAGATACGAACTATTTATATTGGGTTTTTTATTTTAATTTTTTTTCTTCCATTTTCAAAAACAATCCAACAACAAGGTCAATTCTTACACACATGAAAACATTTTAAATAAATACAGATTATAATTATGTACCAGTGGGCAGCGTAAGTCTAAGAATACAAGATCTACACCTATAATTTCATATTTAATCTAGATATTTAAACTGGTGAAGACGTCATTCTTTTCTCAATATGGCGTTTACGCTAAATTTGATAATTTCCATTGCAAACTGTTTGGAGTCGGATCAAACGCCGGGTAACCCGGCGTCTGATCAGGCTCCAAACTATTTGATTTTCGGATATAATAAACCTTTAGAATTGTCAAAATATTTTCATTGACCTGTCAGTAATGAATAGCACAGAGGTCAAGGGATAAGTTATTTTTAGTCTTCGCCAGTTACATGTACATTGGAGAAGGCGTTAGTCTTTCTCAATAAACACGTTCACCCTTTCAACCCTAAATATATCTTGCGGGTATTTGTTATCATTTTGGACTCTTCTAGTACAGGCAATTTGAACCAGTCTACTGTTGTGTTTTTGATATGTCAACAAAAACCATTGAAAATAACAAACAGTGCCGACACTGATCAGAGGACTCCTATAGGAGCCCTCTGATCAGGGTGTACACTGTTTACATAATTATGTAATCAGTACTCTCTACAGAGGGATGTACAGTGGAGAATCTGTTATTCTTTCCCGTTTAAACGCAAACGTACGCAAACGCAAAGCGCTAAAACGTAGAAAAGAACAACCTTTAGACAATTCTGATATTTCATGTTTATCTTGGTGGCAAACAGTTTGGAGCCTGATCAGACACCGGGTTACCCGGCGTCTGATCTGGCTCCAAACTGTTTGCACTGCAAATAATAGTTTTAACGTAAACGCGTTTATTGGGAAAGAATAACACATTCTCCACTGTAGGGTTGAAAGGGTTAAACACGTAGATGGTAAAACAATTATGTCCATTGCAAGGAGGTTATCCGGCGTCTTACCAGGCTCCGAACTGTAGCAATTGAAATAACCAGTTTAGCTCATATGCATTTAAAGGGAATGGATAACGTGTTCCATACTGTTAAACATCTTCGTTAATTATAAGTAATGAGTCAAACGGTGTAATCATGTAATGGTGGTTATTTAGTGATCACTTGTTGGTTTAGAAATACATCGAAAATTAGTATTATAAGTAACATAAAAGCATGTATTAAGCAATCGTTTGTATATCGCTCAATGGAGCATGTAAATAACACAAAAGGTCCATATACATGTATGTTGGTACTTATTATATGTGTCACTTATAATATATTGTAGTCTACTTCAAATATTTTACGGAAAAAGGGAACTTTTGTACATTGAGAACAGTGCAAACAATGCATTGAAATCATCATCATTTGATATTGACCAAAAGCTGTTTTCAATGGGGCCTTATCTATGCCTACTAATCGTTAGGCTAATATGCAACTGGTTCACTCTCATGGTGTAAGAACCCGGTGAGTGAAACATGCGCTCACAGTGGAGAATGTGTTATTCTTTCCCAATAAACGCGTTTACGCTAAAACTATTATTTACAGTGCAAACAGTTTGGAGCCAGATCAGACGCCGGGTAACCCGGCGTCTGATCAGGCTCCAAACTGTTTGCCACCAAGATAAACATGGATTATCAGAATTGTACAAAAGTTGTACTTTTCTACATTTTAGTGCTTTGCGTTTGCGTACGTTTGCGTTTAAACGGGAAAGAATAACAGATTTTCCACTGTAACTCCTTCAATGGATGATTCTGTTGAACGTACTGGATGAGTTCATCAATAACAGGGGGGTGTTTAAGTGGTATACATGTAAATGAAACATCTAAGAACGACTGTTCTAATGTTCTTGATATGTGCTCATAAATATTATCATGATTATAATGTAACAAGGAACAGTGTGTTGTGATATTCTTCACCAAATAAACACAAAACGTAAACATACTTTTTCTGAAGATATTAATACACTCGAGCCTTGATAATTCAAACTAGTTTAAGTCAAACATACCCTTATTTCAAAGTCAAAACGTTTTAACTTTGAAATACCGATATGTTCGACTTAAGGTATTGAAATTCAACTTATGAAATACCGGTAAATTTCACCAAAGCGAGATCGATGTATTAAATTGCAACTGATGAATTAAGGGTAAATTCGTCTTAAGCGAGATCGATGTATCGAGATTCGACTATATTATAACTACTTAGTACATGTATCATAGAAAACAATACAGATTCTAATGTGAGATCTCCTTTGATCTGAACTGTCACAGTGGAGAAAACGTTATTCTTTCCCAATAAACGCGTTTACGCTTAAACTATTATTTACATTGCAAACAGTTTGGAGCCAGATCAGACGCCGGGTAACCCGGCGTCTGATCAGGCTCCAAACTGTTTGCCACCGAGATAAAACATAATTATCAGAATTGTCAAAAAAATGTACTTGCGTTTCGTTTAAATTGGAAAGAATAACAGATTCTCCACTGTACTAAAGGTGCTTTAGGTATCAATCGATTGTTCAGTGGAAAAGACGTTATTCTTTTCCATTTAAACGGAACGATTTTTAAAAGCGCAATGAGACAAATTACAGGTTCATGTAAATAATGATTATTTACTAATATTTAAGTAGCAAACAGTTTGGCGATTGTTCTGATGCAATGTAACTCGGCGTCTCATCAAGTTGTAAACAGTTTGCAGTAGTCACACTCGTTTAAAACACTTTCGTTTGTTGGGAAAGAATAGCATCGTCTCCCACGGTAAATGGACAGCTTAATATTTGATGACTGTTATTTCCGCGGTTTTATTTTCCATCAGAGTGCTCCCGCGGATTTGTTTTTCACTTCGAATCTGAAACGACCTGAAATAATAGAAAACATACTTGTACAAATATATATAATAGCAATTCAAAAGTATCGATTATTTTGTTATCAATTACATTTAATAATTGTGTTAACAGATAATCATTTTTTAGAAATGATATACATTATTTAGGTGGGTACATGTATTCTTGTAATTGTCGAAAAAATGCTTTTACTTTAATTATCGTAATGGCTTTATTTACTGTATCATATTAACCAAATATATGAATATTAAACGGACTTCTGATACTTTTCTTACCTTTCTCAATACGGTTCCCATTATGGAACCAGCTAACAGATGTATCTTCAGCTTTAGGAACCTCCACACATAGATACAACTCGTCATCAGCTACAACCCACTGGGTCAAAGGCCGGGCTACAAACTTTGGACGTTTGAGAAAGTCATACTCTTTCATATCCCCACAAACAGAACTAGCACCAATACCGGCGCCCTGTACGCTTGACGCTGAACTCCCATAGGCACTGTCCTGGAGCGCGCTTTCTGAATCATGGGCATCACTGCCCGTAGGTTTACCAGCATTGATAAAGGCGTCTTCAGGATCACCGGCACCTGTCCCGCTCTTCTTCGCTGGTTTGGCTTCCTGACCGTCACGTCCTGAAATCAACAACTTACAGTGGAGTTCCCGTTTAACCCTTTCATGATCAAATTTATCGTGAAGTTGATACCCCTTCGCCGCCATATTGTCGTCTGCTTCAATATTGTCTGCGATATCGTTTCAAACTTCGATTTAAGGCAGTATAACTGACGTTATTTCAAAACAAGTGGCCAAGAATTTTTATTCGTATCAAACTGTTTGCAAATGCGCTTTATAAATGACGTCAGGGCTGCCAAAAGTTGACATGAAAAATCCTAAGATTTCCAAATTTGCATTTTTCAAGTGCGATTATACGAATCGTGCCTTTACCCCATATCCGTTTTCTTGTTGTGTTGACTACGACTACTTAAAGCAGGCTGTAAGTAAAGCAGAATGCGCCTTAGGGCGCATTCTGATTTACTTTCAGCCTGCTTTAAGCTACCATGTACTGAGAAAAATCCGGAGATTTAGGAAAAATCCGGAGAAATGGCAGCCCTGTGACGTCACTGAGAGTGAAAGGGTTAAACGCAATGGAAACGCAACAGCAATGCAATGCAATGTTGAAATTAACTACCTTTTGAAAATCATAACTATTTATTTTTAGCTGAGTGACAAAAAGATGGGAGTCTGATCTGGCTCCAAACCGTTTGCATTGAATTAACAATTTTAGCATAAACACGCTTATTGGGAAAGAATACCGTCTTCTCCTCTGTAAATGAAATTCTGAAGTCAAACAAAGATATTCGATTTCTAAATATATCAAGTTAAAGTACAAGAACATTCTGCTTTACTTTCAACCTGCTTGAAGCATATGTAGTCAGATGTTTTCAAAACAAGGTACATGGTTTGGATCAAATAGTTAAAGGACAATTATAACAATAAATGACACAATAAAGGTGCCGTATACTAACCAAGAACTTGTAACGACGAACATGACTCCACCTTGCCCTGTTCATTCTCGGCAACACATATGTACAGTCCAGCATCTTCCGCGGTTACCTCCTTAATGGTGAGAGACGCCTCGCCGTCATTGGAACTAATGGTGATGCGATCGGCAGAGGCAAGGGCTTTGGAATCCTTTTGCCTGGGATAGAAATGCGTTATAGATAACAATGAACAATGATAAGAATATGACACAAATGTATAATGATTAAATCTCCCATAACATTTTTGAAAAAAAGGCTTAACCCTCTGGTCACTAATAACGATCATAGGCGTCCTTTACTGCACGTATGTCCAGTTTTCTCAAGTGCGTTTGTGCTAAAACAAACATGTCCCTTGCAATCAGTTTGGAGTCAGATCATACACCGGGTGACCCGGTGAATAATCAAATTTTAAACATTCTGCCACATGGATTCTAATAAATATTCCAATTAAAAAAAAAACTATACACTATATTGTGTTTGCGTTTCGTTTCGTTTACCATGAAAATAATGCTTCATCTTCATTGTATCTATAGTGGAGAAAACGCTATTCTCTCCCGTTCAAACGCAAACGAAACACAAACGCACATCACCAAAGTGTAGAAAATGTCAGTTTTTAGAAATTTCTAACACTTTATTTTAATCTGAGTTGTTAACAGTTTGGAGCCTGATCAGACGCCGGGTTATACTGTTTACAATGAGAATAATGGTTTTAGCGTAAACGCGTTTGGAAGTAATAACGTTTCCTCCATTGTATATAGACCGGTTATTACTTTCCCTCAAACTACCAACAAGCATTAAAATCATATTTTAAGAGGTCATTTGGACTCACAGTGCGGACTCTGGTCATAGCCATGTACCAAGTTTCAAGCGCGGTTGGTGATCTTTATCTACATTTTTGTACATTCAGGAGACAGACAGAAAGCTGTTTAATGTCATGTAAATTTAAATGGTGTTCCGTTGGCTATGCACTTGAATACGACATCTTCCACCAAGGAAAGTTAAACCTCGCCTTTTAAAATACGGTTATATGGATACGTTACAGGGCGAATGTTAACAGTACCATGTAAATGTAAGTGGTGTTCCGTTGGCTATGCATTTGCATACGACATATTCTCAAAGGAAAATTAAACCTCATCTTTTTACATACAGTTATACAATGTATAAAGACGTTACAGGGCGAATGTTAACTTTACCATGTAAATATAAGTGGTGTTCCGTTGGCTATTCACTTGAATACAGCATCTTCTCACAGGAAAATTAAACCTCACCTTTTTACATACAGTTATATAAAGACATTACCATGTAAATGTAAGCGGCGTTCCGTTGGCTATACATTTGAATACAGCATATTCTCACAGGACAGTTAAACTTCACATTTTTACATACGGTTATATAAAGACATTACCATGTAAATGTAAGCGGCGTCCCGTTGGCTATACATTTGAACACCACATCTTCTCCCAGGATAGAGGTGACGCTGTGTAGAGGTTCTTTAAACGTCGGTCTCTCCACGTGGTCTCCCAAAACCACACACTCCTCTGTAATAACAGAAAACGAAAACTATTAAATGGAGAAAACGTTATAGTTTTCAAATAAACGCGTTATTTGCTATTTCGAATATCGTACCGGTATATGAAATAGTTCGGGTATTATTTGGACCAAAACTGACTCTGGTATCAGTCAATATTCGTGGTCAACAAAGGACTAAGTGTAACCCTTTAATTGCTATGACGTCATCAATTTTAAATAAATGTCTGATTTTGTTGCTCAAATTTAAATTTTAGGCAATTTGAGTTAAGAAATATCGAAATGAGTGTCAATCATTTTGGATCTTGATCAGACGCCGCGTTACGCGGTGTCTGATCAGGGTCCAAAATGTTTGCAAATAGCTACCGTACTCGGGGTAAGGCAGTGAATGTGTTAAAGCCAATGATTTGTTTCTTACCCTGTACTGTGACGTGTGCACATGTAGACACCATACCACACTCGTTGATAGCCACACACTTGTAACAGTCTGAATCAGACACGTGCACACTCGCTATCACTAGAGCATGGGCACCCTCCTTCGTGTTCTAAATAACATTCAACAACATCGATCATGAGGAAAAGCATGCCAATATATTTGTAGTATATTTTGTGACGTTATATACTTTGAAAATAAAAGAGTTCTTTCTTCCCGTTTGATTTAGTTTCCAATATAGTTTGGAAGGATTTCCATGGCTAACACTCTAGACATAGATAGGAAGTCGCTTTAATCTGTTTTGACATTAAGATAAATCGTCAGCACTCAAAATGGTTAGTTTCCTTCTACACCTGTATGCATCGATAATGCGTTTTGTTCGAATTAACCTTTTTATCGTAATATGCAACAGGCTCCGAGGTTATAAAGCGTTTTAGTTGAGTCTGCTTGTGTTCCCAAGCATTTGATTGGTCAGATTTGAGCAAAGGCTCAAATCTGACCTATCAAATGCTTGGGAACGAGTTTAGACTCATTTGAAAAGCTTTATAACCTTGGACCCGTAATCGACTTTGCAAAATGTTTTGGTTCAGATTAGGAAGAAATATTGATACGAAACAGTTTGGTAACTTTTCTACAAATTATGCTTCCTTTTTGTTTGTTAAAGGAGAAGAAGAACGTCTAAAACAAAAGTAAGACCCCAGTTCTTTCTCAAAGGAAAAATGAATAACAACAAATACGAATGACATTTGTGTAGAAAACATTGTACATGACTGCCAAATTGGTACAGTGGGGAAGACGTTATTCTTTCCCAATAGATGCATTTACGCTAAAAATATATTTTCCACTGCAAACAGTTGGGTCAGTTTGGGTAACCCGGCGTCTGATTAGGCTCCATAAATGTTGTAACTTATATTAAAATAAATCATGAAAAATGTCAAAATATATTTTTATACATTTTGCATAGCGTTTCGTTTGTGTTTAAAAGGGAAGATATAGCGTTTTTTACACTGTATAATATCATATTATATCACTATTGTGACACATAGTATATACGTACATGTAATGCTCATTAAAGTCGCAGCGGTGTAACCCTTTACTGCCATAACATCATCAGCTTTTAAAAAACTGCTGTCTGCTTTTATTTCTCTAATTAATATTTAGGTATTTGAAATATACAATTAGGTACCAAACAGTTTATGCGGCGTCTGACCAAGATCCAGCTGTCTGCAAATAACCATTTTTGTGGTATAAAAACATATTTAAGGACTATATGGGATTGGTCATGAGTCGATACTGGAGAACAGCTGATCTCAACCGACTTTAGAATTGAAATGTTTTTAAGCGAGCCTCGGCGAGCTAACTACTGTTTCTATTCTAGACGAGGTTGAGATCAGCTTGTAAAATATCGACGAGTGACATATTCTTTTTCTCACATAACCAACGAGATTTAGCTATGTTCTTTCAAAGCAATATACCTGTTTCGGAAACCAGGTGACGTAATTACGCCTGTATAAATAGTGACGTTAGAGTGACGTCGTCGACAAATTGATCGCTATTGAAAACAGGGGTTGTTATGTGAGAAATCCTTTCCCATGTACCAGCATACCTCAAATGTGAATCGCTCCACGTTGGGCTTGATTTCTTGGTCGTTCTTGAACCACTGTACATTGGGCATTGGAAAACCATTGGTGACAACCTCAAGTTTTAACTTTGATCCAACGGATGCATTTGTATCTTCCAGTTTAACTTTGAACTCTGGCAATGACTTCGCATCAGACTCACCGACTTCAAGTTTTGCATCTTCTGTTTCATCAGTACCTTAAGCCGAATAAATATATAGACGATCGTATCTGAGTGCTCATTATTTATTATTTCGAATTAACGAGTCGACTAAACTAACATGACACGAGCATTGACGAGCATCATCTTAATTTTAGCAAACGAGTTAATTAAACATGATAAGTAATGAGCACGAATATAATATTCTATTTATCACATGACAATTGCAAACACATGCAGCGCTTGTGATCGAACATGTTAGACCGGAACCCAAAAACGATATTTCACGTTAGGGAGAATGGACGAGTATCTCTCCATTCCTGAAAAATAATGGAGACGAGGCCCCGAAGGGGCCGAGTCTGCATTATTTTTCAGGAATGGAGAGATACGAGTTTATTCTACCACTTAAAATACACCTAACATGAATTTAGTATTGTTAAATAACAAATGTATTCCCACTTGTACCCTCAGCTAAATATTGTGTAATTGCACTGTTAGTGATACTCATGTTGATGAGCATGCTTTTTTCAAGAAATTCTAGCAATTAGAAATAACTCTCCATTCCTTAAAGAATGTCGTGTACAATGACTGTGTACAGTGTTTTAACTGGTCATTTTGTGTAAAATCACCGTAGACAATGGCTGACCAGAACCTCTCTGGCTATTCTCAATCTGTGTTAATATGACACCAGGAAAATATTTGAAAACGTTGGATTTATTTCATTATCTGGATTTTCTTTCTTTCGAATGGGACTTATACTTGTGTATGAGTGTATATTTAGCAGCTTTTGAAAATATCTTCTAAGTAACATTAGTCAAACATCTTAGATCCGGATCCGTCGTCGACTTAGCCGGCATCTGGTCTGGATCTAAGGCGTCTGCTCATGTTATTATGGTCACAATTGTAAGTACGGGTTACAACCCATACCAGACACCATTTGAGCAATTTATACAGTAAACCCATTCTATCACGAAACAAAAGGCTAATTGATAGTATGAAAGCCAGGTGGGGCTTAAAGAAAGATGAAAGTAAAACAGAAAGCTTCAAACGGTGCTTCCTATTTTACATCAACCTTACTTTAAGCAGCCACCTGCCTTAAACACAAAAAAATAAAATAACCTAGTTTAGTGGTCGTAATAGAGAGGTTTAATTGTATATCAAAGCCAGTAGTGTCTGCTAAAGTTATCGTCTGCTTCACTTTGAAAGCTAACCAATATCAGTTACACGTATACTTGAGGATATAGATCTTTTAATCAAGTGTAAACCAGTACGGACCCACATGAGACATCGACGTATTTGGTGCCAGGGCTGGATCCAAGCTGTTTGCAAATTTATTATAATCTGATGTTAAATGGATTGGATTCTGTTAAGACGCCGAAGTTGTTGGCCTTTTATTACATTCCAAGCTTTTTGTAAGGGTATTCGCTTGAAGTGTCTAGTCGTTTGCAGCTTGCTGAAGGCGAATAAAGTACAAGTGACAGGTAAAGGAAGATGTAGGTAAAACAGAAAGCTTCAAAATGAATGTTCTGTGTTACTTTCACTTTCCTTGAATGGATCTAGTCACCGGTCTTAGAAAACCAAATAGTAAACAAAGAATTAGTTGTAGTACATGTAATAGGGAGGTTTTTACTGTATGCACAGTCAAACCTGTCTTCAGCTACCACTAAAAATCGACATATATGTATTTGTAGTTTTCATTGCAGGTTGCGGCTTAATGCAGGACAAAAGTAATACAGAATGTTCATACAGGAGCCTTCTGTTTTATTTCTGTCATGCGTTTAGCGGCAATCTCTCTTAAAAGATCACCCGGCATCTTCGGTCAGTGGTCGATTTTAACAGGGGAGAATACGTTATTCTTTCCCGTTTAAACGCACACCAATCGCAAACGAATTGCAGTAAAAAAGATAAAATTACAACTTTTTGACAATTCTGAGTATCCGTTTTAATCTGAGTGGCAAACAGTTTGGAGCCTGATCAGACGCCGGGTTCAGACGCCGTGTTACCCGGCGTCTGATTTGGCTCCAAACTAATTGCAATGGAAATACTAGTTTTAACGTAAACGCGTTTATGGGGAAAGAATAACGCATTCTCCACTGTATTCAGGAATGGATCGTTCGGAACAATAAGTCTCCATTACTTTTTCCAACACAAATGTGTAACTATTACACACTTGTGTAGGGAAAAGTAATGGAGACCTATTGTTCCGAACGCTCCATTCCTGAAAAATAATGGAGCGTTTTTGAATGGGATAATAGCACAGGTGTATTTTAATAGTGGAGTACGATATTTATATAATGCCTTTTTGCAACTCCCAGACGGAAAGTTCGCGACAATGTCAATTCTTCTGTTACGACCACTCTCAAAAAGAATAGTTAAAGCAATGTAAAACAGAAAGGAGGGAATCCTTGTTCTGAGGACAGTTGTAGGGAGTGAGCACTGTTATTACTTTTGCAAACACCAAAACAAGCCTTCTTTTGGATGGTTGGTTTAACGTCTCTTTACAGAATAGCTATTAACCAATTTCCCAATAAATTCGCATTTGTACTCCTTTAGTTTACTCCTCCACTCAAGAAATAGTTCGACGTAATACATCCATGAATATGTACAATTAGAAATGTTTGCTATGTGCTGTCATATTACTGTCTTTGAATTAACTTTAAATGTTTGAATTACTACCTTTAAACTTCACTTCAGTCGTAGTACTGGCATGTCCTCCGCTTTCGGAATAAGCTACGCACGTGTATTTTCCTGTCTCTTTCGCCGTCAGCTTCTTAATGATGAGTACGGCGTTTCTGACTTCCATGTCAAGCGATATACTAACGCCCTCGGAATTCTGGTCAATAACCTTGCCGTCCTTAAACCTACAGAGGGACAACTAGACTAGAGTTTGGGCACTGAACACTGAACAACTAATATGTATCGAACTTATCCGGAGTTCCGTTTTATTTTTAAATAAGAGTTAGGTCAGTTAATGACAACAAAACTTGGTCACACTTTTAAAACTCGCGACGCAAAGCGGTTCCATACTAAACTGACACCAATGTTTTGTTTTATACATCCATATAACAATATTTTATATTTTGGTTATTAATCTTATATAAATCCAAAGAATTTGCTAATTTTATTCATAATATACCTTGCAATAACATTTTGTACACAGAAAATTGTCAAAGAAAAATAGAAAACGAGAAATGAAGTCAATCCCTCCTATGACGTTTGGTATTGTGGGCATTACTACATGTACATCACCACCGCCATCAATTTCAAACCGACATGACGTCAATTTTCGTTGGTGAGGTGTGGTGAAATTATCCAATGATTTCGCCCGATTACCGTGTTAAAAACAACTAAAGATTCCTTTATTTGGTGTTTCAAGGATAAATGTGTGGATTACGCTGTCCAGCTATTGTTTAATGATGTTGTAATTTTATACGGATACAAAAATAAGTGTGTAAACAGCATTTAGAAAAATGCTTGGCATTGAATAAATCCTGAGAATTATGATACATCTGTCATTTGCTATATTTCATTCAATTAAATGTGTTGTGTTTGCGTTTAGTGTCGTTACACGTGAACATCAACGCATTTTCTTAACTCATTATCCCCTGAAACTTCCCATGTATGAATCCAGTTTACAACAAAGGCTGTTCCATTTTAGACTATTTAGGGTTGATTGTTACAATATATTACAAAATGACAAACAGTGAAGTCTCTGATTAGAGGGCTCCTACAGGAGCCTTCTAACTAGAGACTTCATTGTTTTCATTGGACAAATGTACCCTCCGCAGGTACACTTTTGTTAAAGGGCGCATATTTGCGTCGCTAGGGCTAAACGAGTTAAGTATTCACTCACCATGCAACTCTTGGAAGGGGGTTTCCCTGCAGTTTACACGTCAAGGCCACATTTTCTGCATTTTCAGGAGGTGTTAACTTATCTGGTAAACCTTCAGGAAAGCTGGGAGATTCTTCCGCTTCGACTACCTCTACTTCTATCACAAACAGAGAAATAGTCAAGGTCAGAACACTTTAAAATTAATTAGATTTCATAGAAAGTATAAATACGTTTTCGTGCTTAATTGAACTGGCCGAAACAAATGACCAAACCAAATAATTACAAACTCTAGAAATCATGGTTAATGGTACAATTTGAACTCACGTTACAAATGAAACATATAAACATCTTTACTGTTTAAAAGGGCATTTACTAGATCAAATATTTACCAATGAAATGTCGCTTAATATAGTTTTGTCTATATCTATGATATAAACAGTTATGGAATTCGGCGAAGAACATAGTGCAGTTGTAATCAAATAGCTGTTTTTATTTCATGTTTAAACTCTTATCCTAACCTTCTACTTCGAAATTGTCGTCTGCAAAAATATTCAATTCAGATAAATATATTTTAATATGTATTTAGGCTTTGCCTATGGACGGAAAAAAGCAAAATTATACTAATGAAAACGGAATAGTTCTATCACCAGTGTGTATCAGTTCGTTGTGTATTCCAGATCACACTCGAGGCTACGCCTCTCGTGACTGAGATCTGGATTACACAACCGACTCGAACTTTTATTTTATACCTAAATTGTTTGGGACAAGATATATATGTTGTTAAACCAAATAATCAAATAGATCTATAAGCACCCGTATATACAATGTTAAAAGAAACGTAAAGACGAGTGTCGAACAGTTAAGATCAAGGGGTCCGTCTTACGAAACGTCGTACGACAAATATCGTCGTAAGTCAGATTCTAAAATACTGAATTATTATTTATTTCTCAATCTAATAATTTGTTGTGACACTTCTTTGGAATCGTCTTGAATAGAAAATTACTTTTAATTTTAAAGTTTTTACTTACGATCGGTTTTGTCGTACGACGTTTCGTAAGACGGGCCCCGGACTGTTTATAAATACTAGTAGAGTCACTATCGGCAGGATAAATGTTAACTTCAAAACGCGTTCTCCTCTGTAATTCCAATAAATATTTGACAAGGAAATCATTTCAGCTTACCTTTAGATGACTCTCTTATTTATAACAACACATCAAAATGCTACAATATTAAACGTGATTTCAACTTTACAACACTGTCACTGTTAAGAGTATGCTAAAGTGTACGAGTAGCGTCCAAGGTGATAAAGCGTTTGAGCTGAGTCTGAGTGTGTTCTCAAGCATTTGATTGGTCAGATTTGAGCCCAGGCTCAAATCTGACCAATCAAATGTTTGAGAACGACGTTAGACTCAACTGAAAAGCTTTATTACCTTGGACCATATTCCGATATTAGGTGTGCTGATATGTTAGGTGCTCTTAGTTTTGCACAACATCGACTCTCGTATTAAGTGAGCTATATGTATTTTTATTTAAACAATATGCATATATAACAGTGTAGAGAATACGTTATTCTTTCCTGTTGAAAACAAACGAAATACAAACACATTGCTGTAAATCGTAAACATTACAGATCTTTTAAAAATTTGACGATACATTTAAATCTGAGATGCAAACAGTATCGAGCCTTGTCAGACGCCCGGATACCCGGCGTCTTACTAGGCTCGGATATGTTTGCAAAGGCCAACATCGGTTGTGCATAAACGCGTTTATAGCGAAAGAATGACGTTTTCTCTGCTGTGCAATAAACACGAGCAAATAGAATTAAAAGGACAGATACTTTACCATCTCCATATTTGATGTCTTACCAAAATGCATTTATGCATATAACAAAGATATACTAGTTTATGACTTCGAATGATATATTAAGATATATACAAAACAATATGCAAAAGTTAATTTCATATTATCTAATATCTTCCGTCACAAATTTGTAGTGTTTGAGTCATGTGATTGATTAAAGTAGTCTGAATATAAAACCCCGTAAAAGACTAAATGCTTTACTTTAAACCGCCGTTAGGGTACAGGATGACAAGCACCAACGCTTAAGCAAGATAGTGAAGAAGTAAGAAACGATATTTCCGTGATAATGGTCTAAATGTGTACATTCATAAAATACATTTTTTATTATAAAATGGTTAAACTACAAGCAATACTTCAACTAAACTTTATCAAGAGTATTCGTATGAAATGAAAAGTTTGAAGTTAGTTATCTACGTATGCTTTATATCCTAAGTAAATACACTTTTTACTACTTAACTTATTTCTCATTAATGTTATCTAAATCAAATAAACTTATTATAATAAACAAAGATGTACATATTTTAAAATTGCTTAAGTACTACTACTAATAATATTATAGTTTAACATGGGTCAAACTGAAACCAGCAAAAGGAAAATGGAAATAGCTATAGGACAGTGCTGAGGAAGTTCTAGGAGTAATCGTGGCTGATGCAAAAGCAATATGGGTTTACGAATGTACACGCACTGGAATGATCTACAACATTTTACTGAGGAAAGAAATTAACCTATACAACCCTGAAACGTACTGCAAGTGTAGTAAACATGTTATTATTCAAATATGTTTAACAAAATATTGCAAAATGACAATCAAAGCAGATCCTGATCAGAAAGCTTCAAAAACCCTCTGAGCTGGGTATGCAATATTTATACAGACGTACTAACTCGCGCTAGTTCGAACATACCAATAGTTTTAAAGATAAAAGGTGGCTTAGCCACGTTTAAACTTTGAAATACGGGTATGCTCGAATTTAGCGAGATCGCGTTTTCAAAATTTAACTTATGAAATATTGGTAAGTTGGAATTAAGCAAGTTCGAAGTATCGAGTTTCGACTGTATTTACAAGTGTACTGTTTGTAAACTAAAGGGTAAGCTTACGTGTCGCTGAGGATCAGTTGGGTAACTAGGTCAAGTCGGGGTAATATTCTGAAAATTCTAAAGTGTAGATATTTGGGAGGAAACGGACTTACTACAAACAAACACTGTTTCTATATACAAGCATGAATTCTTCTTTGTAACTGCAAGAATTTCATCGGGAATATACATTTAAATATAGGGTCCGCTTCAAAACCATGTCTGAGTAAAGAGAACACAATTAAATCGAAGAATACTTTTAATTAAAAAAAATACTATTTTAGTGTTAAATGCATGTAATTTGATTATTCAGTATGGAAGGAAAACAGAATATTCTGTAGAATCGTTATGTTTTACTTTCACCCTGCTGAAACTTCAAACTCTGTTTTACAATATTTAAAAGCCTTCCTCCAGGTGGTTACTAAAGTGAGACTGTGTTGTTGCTTTAAGGCAATACTGGATGTAAAAATGTTGATGAAACGGACCGTACTACTAAATCTATGTTATGCGACTATTCAGTAAAAGTTACATGCGGTTAGGCCAATATTTTACACTAAGCGCTTTCATTTAGGTTATCTTATTCGAAATTTGAAAAACAAACCATATTAGGACGGTGTAAGGATAAATGGAAAAGAAGGATGCAGAAATCACCTTTAGCGGATTTCCGCATTCCCTCCGTTCTACATTAAGCATTTGATTTGCATGTATCTATATTGAATGGTCGACATAACACAGGGTTAAATGTATATATATTTACAATAACATCATATAACAGCAAACCAGTTGGAGACATACTCGGGCTGCAATGTACCTTTCGATATAAACGCCGTCCAATCAAATTCAGTATTACCTGTGATGATATGATGGTTAATACGTCAGTATGATGATGTCACAAAATGAAGTGAAATATGTAAAGCAACTTAGGCAAGTTTAAATAACTGTAATGATAGGGTAAGATCTACCTACATATTGTTTTAGATCAAGTTGATTTGGATCATTATCCCAATTATACTTGTTTATCGCGAAAGTATATGAATACAATTTGGTTGCACTATTTAAGATTCATCGCGTTTTGACCTCTCGTTATTTGAATCAAAATCCTGTATCAGATCGCAACATCATCTAGGTTATTATATCCGTTATTGAAAATTTCAACTCATCACAGCATCAAACGAATTAAAACCGATACTGTATAGAGTATTGATTGCATATTGATTTCACCGAAATATACAACGTGTTTATCTGGGACTTATCAACTTTGTTCAATAAATTGTACGCAACGTGGGTAAAGTGATATTAACAAAGCCCGTAGAGGTAAAATTGTGATAATGTACCAAATCAAATTGAAAATAGTTAACATGTAGTGAAATAAGTAGTATTATTTAAATCGTCATTCTTGTGACTTTCACACTCATATCAAAAGAACTATGCTAACACAAAAAGACACGATAAATGTAATGACACAGAATAGTTATTGTTTTAATATAGAGGCCGTGATTGTCTTTCTTTTCTGCCAAACACGTTTTAATTCAGTGAAGTAATGCATTACGTGTCCACCTTACAGTTTATTAAGCCAGACAACTCTGCAAATATGTCATGAATTCTAGAACATGCCATACGCCAATATGGCGTCTGGTCAGATTCAAAACAAAACTGTTCGAAATTAAGATTAAAATTATTCCTCAACATTTGTTAAAACAGCAATCACTTTCTACAACTGTATGTATTGCCATTAGTGTATTTTGATACGGAAAGAAAAACAATTACGCTACTGTATACGTCTGAGATAGTTCTCAAGCAGCATGTGATTGGTCTAACGTGAGCATTTTGCTCATATCTGCCCAATCAAATATTTGAGAACGATCTCAGACTCAACTCAAACACTTTATGACCTTGAGCCTAGGGTAAGTTAGCATAAGATCATCATCAAATTGAATTTCAACATTCTTTGTTATTGAACTGTCATATCGTTTTAGATGAAAATTTACAGTTTACATGTATTAAATCAACAATTTGAGAAAGAAGAAATAGAAAGAATGATACTTTAATGACTAAATACGCTTGTTATGGATATTTGAATATCTAAAGCTATATATTTAAAATTTACATTTATCGTGCCTGCAGTATTACGTTAGCTCGCTCTGAAAGAAAAGAAATATAGTTAAATCCGTATGATTTAATTCGCTTTAATACACACAAAACATAAATTGAGCCGATACGAGACTAAGTGAAATTGCAAAATATCAGACTCATAACCGTAGACGTGTTACCAATAGGTGTTCATATCAGTGTCTGAATTGGTTATAAAGTAGAAAGCCAATTTCTTGCCAAAAATAACACACGTCGCATTTTAAGCAAGAGCTCGATTTCGGTCTGATATGGTTTGCAATATCTAATAGGTTCTCGTGCAATGGCTAAATTATTAAGAAATGAAAATCAATAAAACTAATTAATATCGAAATGTCCGAAATAACATGTTCTTAGTTAGTTATTTTGTCAATATTTGTTATATTATATTTTAAAATGTTAATTCAAAACGTGAAAATACATAATAATATAAGTAATTAATAAAATATGATTACGATCAGATATCAAGTTTTAATCAATAATCTAATATGTTAATACTATAAGACTGTTCACTTCAATCAGAACTGCAAATAGATATGACTTATTAATAAATTATTATCGGAATTAGAGTGTATGCCTTGTTCATAGAAACATTTGAAAAGTGGCAGTTTTAATAGCACATGATTACAAGGATTAGATGTTGCGTTTTACGGGAGCGATGTTTCATCCAGGGGCTAATTGGAAATAGCCTGATAACAGAATCAGTTCAAGGCATACATATGATGGACCAGTATTCTATAAGTGTACAGTACAACCTCTGAAACCCGATCTCCCTAACACCGTAATTACTTCAGGGCTCCAGATTAGAGTGAGTAAACTGAAGAAATCCAACAGCTTTTCACACATTTCAGCACCGCAGCTTATGTTGATATTAATCAATAGAAACGTCTCGAAAAGACCATCCTAAAGATTAGAAAATCACAATATCGTAAATGCATAAAATCAAGATTTATTTTTCTTAAATTCTCTCCTTATCTGGAGTCCTGTTTCTGTTGAAAATATGCTCACCAAATATTTGATAATGAAGTGTACATCGCACAGTTAGCTGCTTAATACAAGACAACAGTTGCCTTGCATTAGCAACGGCCTTTCTTAACCCTTTACCCCATATTCTAGTATTCTTAACAGGTGACCACGTAAAGAGGGTTGACAGTAAAGCAGAATGCACCTTCAGACTCATTCTGCTTTACCTTCAGCCTGCTTTAAGATACAGTCTACTAGGATAAAGAAAATATTTCGCATGGTACATATTTATGAATTAATATACTATAATGAAACTATTTTCTTCAGTGAAAGATTATATCAAAGGTGTGAAAATGCATATGTATGGGGTACTGGGTTAAGCATATGTGCAATGGGTGACTGATAAACTTCCTAATCCGGAATTCTCTCCAACCGAATATTTAGCTTTATCCGGACGGGTTCGGTTGTCAGAGGTTTCTTGTACAAGATCTAGTTTCAGACCAAATCTGAAGCTTATTGTGGAAGGAATACGTACACAGGTGACAGCTAGGCATAATATCGGCATAGTTGAAAAGATGTGTCTCTTCCGACTGCAACGCCACCTGGCGGTCAGACCTGGTATAACAAAAATTAACTGTTAACCCCTTCACTGCCGTGACGTCACCAATTTTAAACAATTGTCGTCTGCTTTTTATTTTTCAAAGTTAATTTTTAGGTATTTTGACTTAAGAAATATTGAAATGAGTGTCAAACAGTTTGGATTCTGATCAGAAGCCGCGTTACGCGGCGTCTGATCAGAATCCAAACTATTTGTAAATAACTATTGTGCTCGGGGTAAGGCAGTGGAGGGGTTAAGATTTACTTAAAAAAACAGACGTTGCTGTTTTGTCACTAAAATATGTATGACAAGAAAGCAGTTTTATATTGATAGAGTAATGATGATAAAATATTATTTCCCATTTAAACTATTAACATGCTCATATGAAGAGCTTTGTTAAAGCAGGCGAACGCAACTTCTATTAGGTGGTACAGTGGCGAATACGTTATAAACGCTTTTGCGATAAAACTGTCATGTCCAAGGCAAACAGTCTGGAGCAAGATCAGAGGCCGGTTAACCCGATATCTTATCAGCTTCCACACTGTTTGCTACTAAGATCTAAATAAATAATTGCCATTTTCTCCTTTATATTGCAATGTGTTTGCGTTTCGTATGCATTTAAACAGAACACGATAACGTCTTCTCCTATGAACTTGAACACTTTCTGTCGTACGAAGTTTCGTAAAACGGAAACTATTTGGCACCCATCGATGACATATGTCCAAAGGATAACCCAGCACTAAGAACTGCAGATAACCCAACACTAAGAACTGTTGTTATGTTAAATATCTTACAACACATGTATTGTTAGGACGCTTCATACCTTTTCGAAACATCTAAGGCTGATTCTTCTGGCATTTTCAAAGTTCTTGGCTCTACAACTGGGAGGTCCATTTCCACGTTACATGATGACACCACTTCCCCTCGTTCGTTCTTCATTTTGACGGTGTATTTGCCAGCGTCAATAATAAGACCTTCAGCAATCTCCAGGCCAAACCAGTCTCCAAGATTTAGGAAATTATATCGAGGACCTTCAACCAGGCGTTTGTCGTCCTTGAACCACATTACTATTAACGAATGGTATGATAAATAGTAGGACCTCTCTATTACGACCACTAAGTTGTGTCAAATATCAGTCGTTTAAGACAGGTGACTGCTTAAAGCAATGTGAAAGTGAAACAGAAAGCTCCTACAGGAGCTTTCTGTTTCACTTTCACGTTGCTTTAAGCTGTCAACTGTCCTTCATACAGACAATTAGCCTTCATTTTAGTGGCCGTAATAGAGAGGTTCCACGGTAATAACTAATAGTATGGTATGAAACCAATAATGAAAAGTATGGAACTATAAAATATAACAATATGTGTGATATAATAACTAAAACATGTAAAGTGTGATAGTGTGCCAAGTTAAAAGAATTATTCAAAGTATGCTGAAAGGCATCAGGAAATAATACAGTGAAACCCCTCTAAACCGAACATGTGTGGGGACAGCATAAATTTCCTGTTTAGAGGGGTTTACAATTCAGATGGGTTTTAAACCATTACCCCATAGATTTTTTTCTAGTATGGACGATAGCTGTCAACTAAAAGCAGGTTGAAAGGCACATTTTGCTTTACTTTCTACTTGCTTTAAGCTATCATAATACTATTTGTGATGATACATATCCATGAAATGTATTTTATTCAGAAGAAGGGTTGGAATCGGGACCAACGTTTTTTCCGGTTTAGAGAGAGAATTTCGGTATTTAGAGGTTTCCGTTTGGAGGGGTTCCACAGTAAATTGGTGTCTCCAAAACTGAATTCTATACAGAAAGATGTTCATAGTGAATTTGAGATTGCATTCAATCATTGACATGTCAAGTTTTGAAAATCACTTATATTGCTTCCTCTGATGTATTCACTGTTTTCAAAAGCCACAATTCCTACTTTCTTTCGGCACAGCTATGTGATCAAAGTAGTAAGGTGTTTTGGTAATGATGCATTTGACAGAGTATGTTTAATGCACAGTTGAACATCAATATGTTGCAGTAACTCACCACGTATTAACCAGCATTGCTGAAGTAACTAACTACAAGTTTACCAGCATTTGTTGTAGTTACTTACCATCAATTTACCAGCATTTGATGAAGTAACTTACCACGAATTTACCAGCATTTACTGAAGTAACTTGTTACAAATCTACCGGCATTTCTACACGTGGGTTAAAGTAACTGGTGCTCAGACATAACTGTAATTTTTTATGTGCCTGAACCATATTATAACATTGATCTACGGTTAAACTCGATTTAGTGATAACGATATTAGATTCAGTCATTGTGGTTTTACTGTACATGTACATGTACAGTGGAGAAAACGTTATTCTTTCCCGTTTAAACGCAAACGTACGCAAACGCAAAACACTAAAACGTAGAAAAGTACAACTTTTGAACAATTCTGATAATTCATGTTTATCTTGGTGGCAAACAGTTTGGAGCCTGATCAGACGCCGGGTTACCCGGCGTCTGATCTGGCTCCAAACTGTTTGTAAAAGAAAAAATAGTTTTAGCGTAAACGCGTTTATCGGGAAAGAATAACAGATTCTCTACTGTATGACGTCACCAATGACGTCAGAATAACAGATTCTCCACTGTATGTGAAGCATACCTTTGGGCTTTGGAATGGCATTACAGCAGCACTCCAACATAAACCGTCCTCTGTCCTTAAGCATTCTTCTTGCTGGTAGTGCATGGCCTAGGATAGGCTTTATCGTGAATTCTTCTTGTTGGGTTTTTGGAATATAATCTATTTTGAGCTTGTCTGGTCCATTTGTGAGGGCATTCTGTGGCATGTCATATGCGCCTGCAGTCTTCACCTCAGCTCCACCCAAATGACGAGCCTTCCAAGCTTCCGCCTCGAACTTATCTATAATACAGTGGAGAAAACGTTATTCTTTCCCTATAAGCACATTTACTTTGAAACTATTATTTCTATTGCAAATAGTCTGGAGCTAGATCAGACGCCGGGTAACCCGGCGTCTGATCAAGCTCCAAACTGTCTGATCAAGCTCCAAACTGTTTGCCACTCATATCAAATTATATAGTCAGAACAGTGAAAAAGTCCGAATGTTTAACATTTTGTTGCAATGCGTTTACGTTTAAAGGTGAAAGAATAACGTCTTCTCCACGGTATATGATACATGTATGCATGTTACTCAATTGTCATGCTGTATCGCAATGGATAACACATTTCTTTTATAAATATTCATATCGATGATTTATAGGGATTTCTCAGTTATCGTCACAGTTGATATCATCACTACATGTAGTGATGATATCACTTTTTGTGACGTTACGTCATAATTAGTTTAGTGACGTCGCGGTAATCAAGTGTGTGTGTTTTTTCTGTAAAAACGTCATTAAAATATATCTAATAAATAGAATAATCAATTCCTTTGAATAGATATAAAAAAAATTATATCATTCGAATGGGTTGTTTATCTTGTTAAAAAACTCGTCATGCGGACTCGTTTTTAACCAGATAACAACCCATTCTCGTGATATATTTTTCATATCAATCCAAAGAAATTGATTATCCTTTATATTATAGATGACTTGTCAATTTATATTACAAGCGATGAGCAATTTATTACTTTTTGTTATTTGTGATTTGTTATCACGGTGAAGAACTTTTGTCATCTGTTGTTAAAAGTCGAAATAAAATTAAAGTTTTTCCATATCCTGATATCTAACTTCTTGAGACGTGCATTACAAGCTGACTTTCTTCGTACCTCTTACGCTTATACGGACCATGCTCTTTGCCCTTCCGGCCATGTTGTGAGCCTCGCATGTGTATAGGCCTATGTCCCTGACGATGGAGTGTTCGATCACCAGTTGGGCTACACCATTGGGCATCATCTGCGTCGTGATCCTGTCATTGTCGTGGATCTCAAGACTGTCTTTGTACCTTCAAAATAAATATTGTATCATATTAATACAGCTCATAATTATATGGCGTGACAACCGTTGAAATATTCAACATCACTTCTTTTCGTTTGATCAACAATATTTATTCATTAATTTGTTTTGGTCGATGTTAAGACAACGCTTTTCGTTCTATTTTTATAGAAATACTTAATTTTTTATTTGGTTGTTGCAAACAATAAAATTTTCATTTCATATTATAAAAATTACTTATTAAAGAATAATGTAGCGTCAAGTCAGAATCCATACTGTTATCAAATGTAAACATTTCTGGACTTGGCATTGAAATGGTAAATCCTTCACTCCAAATCCTGTTTCTAGTATTGAAGACGAATGACAACTTAAAGCATATTGAAAGTAAAGCAGAATGCACCTTTATTCTCTCCTGGCTTTACTTTCAGCCTGCTCTAAGCTTCCATCTGCTAGGATATAAAAATATTTATTTTGGTTTATGTTAATGACTGTATAGATAGGAACTATTTTTCTCAGTGGCGGAATAATTAAAATGCGTTAAAACGCGGTTCTATAGGTGAAAGGGTTAATGAGAAAAACGTATTCCGGTCTATTCCCAACAGCATGTATACCATTTGAAGCCAGGGGCTGGGAAGCCTTTCACAGTTACACGGAATCTGATAAGCTCTCCTTGATTCACAGTCAGTCTCTTCATCGGCTTTACAAAGAAAGGTTTTGTTGGAACTTCATTCGTCATCTCGAGAGTAGCTAAATGGAAAACAACGTTTCTATAGAACATTGTAAACACACGAGTACTAAACTTATTACCCTGATGCCTGTTTCTAATTTTGAAGACAAATGATCACTTAAAGAAGGTTGAAAGTGAAGCAGAATGCGCCTTTAGGCTTAGTGTAGCAGTGGAGAAAACGTTATTCTTTCCCTATAAACGCGTTTACGCTAAAACTATTATTTCCATTGCAAACAGTTTGCCACATGATAAACATGAATTATCAGAATTGTTCAAAAGTTGTACTTTTCTACGTTATAGTGTATTGCGCTTGCGTACGTTTGCGTTTAACCCTTTACCTGATAGCATTGTTTCTAGTATTGAAGATATGTGACTACTTAAAGCAGGTTGAAAGTAAAGCAGAATGTGCCTTAAGGCACATTCTGCTTTACTTTCAGCCTGCTTTAAGCTAAAATCTGCTAGGCTATATAAAATATTTGTAATAGTAATTGTTCATGAGGGTATAAACGGGAACTATTTTCTTCAGCGGAGGAATAAATTAGATACGCTAAAAGTCGCTTCTATGGGGGAAAGGGTTAAACGGGAAAGAATAACGTTTTCTCCACTGTAGGCTGCAAGTAAAGCAGCATGCGCATTGAAGCGCGTTCTGCTTCACTTTCAATTTGCTTTAAAGATACCATTTGATAGACTAAATAAAATGTTTCTTCTGGTACATGTTTCTGTTTGTATGAATCGGAACTATTTTCTTCAGTTGAATGATATTAAATGATGCAAAATATCAACTTTTTGGAAGGCTTAACATTGTTCACTTTTTTAAGACAATATCCTTTGTGTTATGTCCGATAACAACATGTTTGAGTAGTTCGTAGTTAACTTCAAAATAGTATAACAACCATACGGTATAATACTGTAACTAGAAGGGGATATATTAAAATTTGCGGCCTTTGCGCAATGTATCATTTTTCACAAAAATGACATACAATATAAACATGCATTCAATGTTTGAACGTATTAAAATTGTTACTTTTGTCTATGTGTTTTTACATGTACCCCCTGAAAGCAGTCATTTCTCTGAATATTATAAATATAAAAGGAGATTCATCAAAAATGGTAGCATTGGTTAAACTGTTTTGGGGCAGAACATGATACGTGTATTTAATAGGAAGTGTTTAGTTGCAATATGCTCGTTGCAATTCGGACCACTCGTCCTTTAACAAATATGTAGCCATAAAAGCACCCGTCCTATTACAAAAATGCAGACACAAGAGCCGTCTGATCAGGGTCTACCTTTTTTGTCATTTAACAATTATCATACAGCAAACCAAAAATCGTAAATAGCCAAATTTGAATGAGACTTAATTTGATACTGGCATGGTCCATTTAAAGTTCAGGATTGAATTAGTTAACCCTTTACTCCATTGTTTTAAAAACAGTTGATCACTTAAAGCAGGTTGGAAGTAAAGCAGAATGTGCCTTAAGACGCTTGTTGCTTTACTTTCAATCTACTTTAAGCTACCATCTGCTGGAATATAGAAACTATTTCTTATGATATACATATCCATGACTGTATAAAGTGGAACTACTTTATTCGGCGGATTAAAAGCGTAAAATGCCTATTAATGGGGTAATGTATACATACGTTCTACTTGCAGGTAACACGAGGTGTAGATCTTGCCCTGGGTGTTCCTCACTTCACACATGTAGTTTCCTGTGTCTGTCGTAGCCGTGCACGGAATCTCTAAACTTAAGATCCCCCGGTGGTTCTGCGTAAAGGAAAGAATGTTTGAACGCATACGTTGTCAACATTACGGTGGAGAAGTGCATTATTCTTTCTCCGTTTGAACCAAACTAAACGCAAAGCCAAAAGATGTAAAAATGAAAATTACATGATTTTCTTAAACTTCTAGTGATTTCTTTCCTTATGAGTGACAAACAGTTTGGTCCCTGGTCAGACGCCGGATTACTGCGTAAATCTATTACACCTAGGAGAAGAACCAAATAATGTTTGCTTTCGTTCTCATCCTGATGTAAAATCTTGAATTGTTTATAGGAGTTGTACATATTATGAAATAGTATATGTTTAAACTAAATATGACATTATATCTTAATGTAGCGATGCCAACCAGACCTGAGAATCAACAACGCAATCAGTCTTAAGAGGAAAATCGAGAAAATCATTTACATAGTAGCAGCAGTAAGGAGCAACTTCAAATATTAAAAAATTGACTATTTGCACGCTTGTGACGAACAAAATTACAAACAGGTTAGTTCAAGATGAAATGTCGCATAAGGATCCAATCTGCTTGACAACCTGGCCATATTTTGGAAAGAACTACTATTTTGAAAGCAGTAAAAACATTATTCCAATTGCAGGCGCCATGTAACGCGTCGTCTATTCAGGGTCCAAAATATTTGAACCCTGATTTAAATTCAACTTTTTACAAGAAGTGGTCATTTTCTACAAGTTATTTAATTTTATTTGCGTTTCGTTTAAACGGCAAAGAATAATGTCAACACCGTTGTGTTATCTAATTTCAGTGTTTTTGTCTGCTCATGTTTTCTAAAACGAGCTTTAATGAAGGGTACCCCACCCCAGTGACTACCTATTTCTGGATCCGCGCATCACAGGTATACTGTAGTGAAAATATGTTAAACATCATCCATATGAATCGAAATGCGGATCACTGCTTAGTTGTTTTCCCTGACTTTTGCAGTAATATGCGCCGTGCACTAATACTTAATAATCTCGTACAAGTCGTGAGAAAAATCATTTAGAGCAAACATACAAACTATTCAAGTGATACAATTGGGAGGAGACACTATTCCTTTCTAGTAATTATGTTTTCTCATAAACTAGTTTTGAATGTAACCGCGGCATCTGGACAGGTTCTGAGGTTTTTGCCACACTGATTTATATATTAAAAACCCGGTATCGCAAATATAGTCAGCACCTTTACACTTTGATTGCTGTTTGTTTAGTATTTGTAATAGTGCACATGTAAGTAGACCAGATGTGTACAGGTTGGCTACTGATGTTAGATTAGGTGTGTACTGTGTAGATAAGTGTAACTGGCTACAGTCATTCCAATTCCAACAGTCAACATGTAAAGACGCGGACGGATATATGCAGATATAGATAAATGTATACTGTATTTGTTTCCTTTGCCCCGTTCCTGTACGTTAAGGTTATATTTTTATACGCGTGGCTTTTTTATTGTATTTCAGTGAGTAACAGCTGTGGATAATTTGTTCAGTTTTAGTCCCTTAAGGACCATCGCTCTAGTTTAGGGTTCAATGGTCAAAGGGAGACTACTTATGCAAAATAATTCCATAAGTTGTCTCCCTTTGACCATTACTCCATGATTAATGTTTATATGCGTATTTTTAATTTTTTCCATCTCAATTAGCTAAATTATGCGATCAAAGATGCATTTGGCGACCTCGATTAGAATAGTGATTTATCGTTGACGGTTGAACTGTACGAACTTAGATCTATTAAACATTTTAAAGTGGTTATCATTTAACATTTGTAATTGGATTTATATGTGTTACTCTCTATGCAGACATTTAAATACCTATATTTTCTATGTATGGTTTAAGTGAATGAAAGCTTCAGCAACATTTGTGAAAAATAATATCTAATTCTGAATGTACGAACAGTAAAAGAATAAACGCTGGGAGGGGTCATGAACACTCGGACAGACGCTGAGAGGGATCAGGAACGCTCGGAAGGATGCTGGGAGGGCTCAGAAACACTCGAAAAGACGTTGGGAGGGCTTTGGAGGCCTCGGAGAGACGATGGGAGGGAGCAATACCACTCGGGGAGACACTGGGAGGGCCAAGGAACACACGGAAGGTAGTTGGGAGGGGTGCAGTACAGTCGGAAAGACACTGGGAGGGATCAGGAACGCTCGGATAGACGCTGGGAGGGCTCAGAAACACTCAGACAAGACGTTGGAAGGGCTTTGGAGCCCTCCGAGAGACACTGGGAGGGAGCCATACCTCTCGGAAAGACACTGGGAGGGCCCAGGGACGCTCGGAAGGACACTGGGAAGGCTCAGAAACCCTCGGAAAAGACGTTGGGAGGGCTTTGGAGGCCTCGGAGAGACAATAGGAGGGAGCAATACCTCTCGGAAAGACACTGGGAGGGCCCAAGAACGCTCGGAAGGACGCTGGGAGGGGTCATGAACACTCGGAAAAGACTTTGGACTTTGGAGCCCTCGGAGAGACAATGGGAGGGAGCAATACCACTCGGGGAGACACTGGGAGAGCCAAGGAACACTCGGAAGGTCGTTGGGAGGGGTGCAGTACACTCAGAAAGACACTGGGAGGGCTCAGAAACACTCGGAAAAGACGCTGGAAGGGCTTTGGAGCCCTCGGAGAGACAATGGGAGGGAGCCATACCTCTCGAAAAGACACTGGGAGGGCCCAGGAACGCTCGGCAGGACGCTGGGAGTGCTCAGAAACACTCGGAAAAGACGTTGGAATGGCTTTGGAGCCCTCGGAGATACCATGGGAGGGAGCCATACCTCTCGAAAAGACACTTGGAGGGCCCAGGAACGCTTGGAGGGCTCAGAAACACTCGGAAAAGACGTTGGGAGGGCTTTGGAGCCCTCGGACAGACAATGGGAGGGAGTCATACCTCGTAGAAAGACACTGGGAGGGACCAAGAACACTCGAAAGGACGCTGGGATGGGTGCAGTACACTCAGAAATACACTGTGAGGGATCAGGAACGCTCGGAAGGACGCTGGGAGGGCTCAGAAACACTCGGAAAAGACGTAGGGATGGCTTTGGAGCCGTCGGAGAGACAATGCGAGGGAGCCATACCTCTCGGAAAGACACTGGGAGGGCCCATGAGCACTCGGACAGACGCTGAGAGGGATCAGGAACGCTCGGAAGGATGCTGGGAGGGCTCAGAAACACCCGAAAAGACGTTGGGAGGGCTTTGGAGGCATCGGAGAGACACTGGGAGGGCCAAGGAACACTCGGAAAGTCGTTGGGAGGGAAGCAGTGCACTCGGAAAGACACTGGGAGGGATCGTGAACGCTCGGACAGACGCTGTGAGGGATCACGAACACTCGAAAAGACGTTAGGAGAGACAATGGGAGGGAGCCATACCTCTCGGAAAGACACTGGGAGGGACAAGGAACACTCGAAAGGACGATGGGAGGGGTGCAGTACACATGGTTTTTGCTTGATTGTCCTGCATGCCGGGTACCGGGTTTGAATCTCACCAGAGCGCAATTTTTTTTTTATTGAAATGCATGTTTTTAAACAGAATGTCTTATCCTAAACTAATTCTTACCCATTTATATAAGCATTTGACATACATTATATTTACAAATTACTATTTTAATGCTAAATCTGGTTGCGAGCCTCTTTAAACATAAAGCCATTTATTTAGAAAGAATAACTTGGTTTTTATGTACAGTGCTCCCTCTCTACAACGACACCCAATGGGAGACAACCCTTGAGTGCGTTGTTCGGAGGGAGTCGTTATAGGGAGGAAAATTAGTAAACATTTGCAAACAGCTTGGATCCAGATCAGACTCCGCGTAACGCGGCGTCTGATCTGGATTCAAGATGTTTGTCACTCATCATTAAGCTTTTTCTTTCAAAATTATCATTATGTAACTATTACTCGAGACCAGTTAGTACTTGGATGGGTGCCCTCCTAAGAATAACGAGTGCCGTAGAAGTTTTCCTATATTTCTGTCTTTTTTAATTGTTTTTAGATTGGACATTTTCCAGTTTAACACATTCAACCCTAGCGACGAGTTAACTCGTCATTTAAAACAGTGTAGTGTACACGTTTCAAATGTAAACGGTGCACATGGCTTGATAACGGAAAATGACGAGTGAACACGTCATCAGGGATCAATTGGTCAAACAACCATACCATATCATTGACGTTTATATAGTTTGGATCCATATGAGACGCCAAGTTACTGACTACGGAAACCAGTCAGCAACCATCGCCCGGCTTAGTACAATTGTAATATTCTCAGGTATCCGGTTTGTAAATGACGAGTATTCTCGTCTCTAGGGTTGAATGTGTTTAAACTGCAAAAAAAATCAACAACAAAAAACAGACAAATAGGAAAAAGCCTGAGGCGCCCGGTATAACCAAGCGGTCACCCATCCAAGTACTGACCGGGCTCCACGTTGCTTAACTTCCGTGATCGGACGAGAACCGTAGTGTTTAACATGATATGACAGTAGACAATGTTGGTCAATTCTAAAGTGTTTTTTTTTAACGTGAATCTGTTTGTGAAGCATACCGCGTAGATAACCTGCAACTTACTCGTTGGTTTGGATTCAAATCAGTTTCGTATAAACACGAATTATTAACGTTATTATACAATTGGTACTTTCGATATTTCGAAAATAATGTTCCAGTTTAAAAGCATTGTACTTGGTATAAACGAATAGTAAACCATGTACTATTTCAACCAATCAGCTTTCTCCATTGCCATAGTTCGTTTGTCTTACTGTATTCTATGTCGAATATGTTCCATGTTATATATTGGTACACGAGTGTGTGTGGGTGTGTGTGTGTGTGTGTGTTTGTTGTGGTATGACTGTGTGTGGGTGTTCTGCTTGAGAGGTGGGTGTATTGTTTGTGTTACGTTTCCTGCTTGAGTCTTTCGTATTTATAATATGGTGGTAGAATCTGGAGGAACGTTTAAGAAAATCATCAGCTATGAGATACTGCCTTAGAACACTTTTAGATACTACTTTATATTTTTGTAAGTCGTAATGACGCCGGAGAACTATGATATGCCAGACCTTTCAGAATAGACTTTTTTCCAGTTGCACCAAAGTATACAAAGACATAGACGTTTTTCATGTGTGATCATACTACATGTAATGTAAAATTATATAAGTTGTTAGACTGTTTGTGTGGCTGTAATAATTTATCATTACCTGTGAGGTTGAACTTTATCCATGTGTGGCGATATTACTTTTAAGTTACCTGCTAGTTGAACCTAATGTATATTAGGCTATATTCATTCAGGTAGCATGGTGTGGTTGAAAATGTATGTGTTTTATCTAAGGTAACCTGTGTGGTTCGACCTTTCACCTGTGTATTCATGTAAAGTGACATGTGTTGTTTATGTTAATTTTTACAATATGTGTGATTGAATTGTTGCTATAAAGTGTACATGTTTAAAGACTGTATCTTAGTATTGAGTGTAGTATTGCTGGTTAGTTTTGTTTTTGCTGTTGCTTTTAGACAATGTTTATTATACTAATGAGTAACAGAATTCATAGTCTCGATTTTATTTACTTTTAAAAAGAGTCCCGGTATTATGGTTTCCTTATCTTAACATGTAAGGAAATAATGGCACCTGGTATAGAATATGTTCACTTCTTTGAATTGGATTTTGTTTCGATTGAAGCTGTGAAGAATAACAATTTCACCATTGGTTTGCATTACTTGAGTAAGTATGCGTTGTGCAGTAAATGCCAGTTGTTAGCCAAAGTTTTGTCAACGTTATTGTACGAGTGTATCTTATCTACACCTGATCAAGGTACACTTATCAATGTCCCGCATACAAGTGACATACAAAAAACTAAACTGATTCCATTCTGTATTAGTAATATGCGGTATGTGTAATTGTACTAGAGCAAACATTGGTTGTATACTGCAGATACTCGTACTATGCTGAAAACACCTGTTGCTTTTACTATAATATATAGCTTCCACCAAATGACTTACTTTAATCGTATGTACTTATATGTGTAGAGTAAGGCAAATACAGTGGAGAAACTGTTTTTCTTTCCCAATAAACGCGTTTTTTACTAAATCTAATATTTCAAATGCAAACATTTTGGAGAAAGATCAGACACCGGGTTACCTGGTTACTGATCTGGCTCCTCACTGTTTACCACTCAGATTTGAATAAACCGTGAGAAATGTCATAAAGTTATAAATTTTATACATGTAAGTGCATTTCGTTTGCGTTTCAATTGCGTTTAAAGGAATATAATAACGTATTCTCCACCGTAACATCAGCGTTTCAATACCTTTAAGAAATATTTCCTTCCTTCAAAGATTTCTTTATTGTTTTTGTACCACCTAATTTTGAATGGTGGTATGCCTCTAACTAAACACGCCATGGCAGCGAATGTTCCCTCTACAGCACACTTGCTCTTCAGATGCTCTGCGAAACCAAAAGTCTGGTCTTCATCAATCTTCCACTTCAACAGAAACTTGCTGATGGTGTCCGAGTCGTGGAAGCGTACAAGCGTGTCCGCCTCGTTCCGGCTGGAATCTGACGCACGACGTGCCTTGATTTTATCAACAAGGTTGTATTCATGTGACTTCGAATACGAAAATAACTCCAGTGCTTTATTTTCTGTAATAGATTAAGAACGGGAAATTTATTAAAGGCAAATATTGAAATAATAGATGTGGTTTGTCAAAATGTATGTCGCGTAGGCCACGTCCCTCACCGCCAACTCCACCCACAGTAGATAAGCGTGAGGTGATGCTAAGAAAGAAATATTCTATTCATCCCCTCTGCCACACAACGACAACTGCTACCCTAATCCCTCTGAAACATCACATTGTATCCTCGACCAATATATTTTGATGTGTAAGATGTCATTAATAAGGTACATGTGTTCTCGCTAAAATGGCTGAAGTGTTCTAGACACATTCTTTGACGTCTCAAAAAGACGTATTTTCAATCTCGATTTTCCACAATAAGACGAAAAACTAGTCAAATCTCAACGATCCGCATTAATGTTACACTTTGGGACACCGGAAGACAGTCTGTATTGTAAAAAGCCCAATAACGATTTGGTACGGTAAGTTACTACCGACAACATATCATAGAAGTTCACACAACCAAGTCAAATTGAACATAGCACTTATATTCTTTGAACCATCCCGTTGTTAATTTTGTTAACAAACATAAACCACCTTCAATATTACAAACGCCCAATTTTCTAATGTTGATGGACTTGTGGCCCAACTCATTTACCTATATTCATACTTTGTGGTGTTACACGTTTTGTAAATATGTGCAACTGTATTACATGTATATGAGTAATAACATATGTTTAAACTAAACCAAGTCTGATTTATTATATAGGATCTCTAACTGGGGCACAATGTCTGACATCCATCAATAAAGATGAAGTTGATATTGGAGTATGCCAAACATCTAAGAATAGTTCCATCCTGCATTGTATGTCTTTAGTTCAAATATTTTCTCCAACGAGTATACTACAACTACATTTGTGCTTGCCTTTAACATAAAGCTTGGCGTCACATGATGCCCACCCTGCTAGGTTGCTGATTTTGCATTTGTAAATCGCTGCATCCCCGGTCTTCGCGCGCTTGATCTTCAGTGTCTGGTACCCATCTCTTTCAAATATTTTGTACTGGTCCATTCCTGGTCGTCCTTCTTCTATCGGTATTTCGTTACGAAACCTATTGGAAATAGAGATATCTTTGAGAGAGAAATCGACAAGGATATATTAACCTATTTATGCCTGGATATTGCAATGAACCTGTATACTGGCTGCAAGATTTCGTAGTAGATATACAAGGTTGATCTAAAGACACTGCAGTGTTTGTCCATACTGTAATGTATTTCATATGATATACAGCAAAACCTCGCTATTACGACCACTAAAACGAAGGCTAATTGATTGTATAATAGAGAGTTGACAGCTTAAAGCAATGTGACAGTGAAACAGAAAGCTCCCTCAGGAGCTTTCTGTTTCACTGTCACCTTGCTTTAAGCGGTCACCTACCGTAAACACTCTAATAATTAACATAATGTAGTGGTCGTAATAGAGAGGTTTTGCTGTAGCAAATAAAGTAAACCCTGACGCGGCGTCTGATCAGGATCGACACTGTTTGCAAATGTCCACTTTAGTAGACACTAGGCTTAAGTGGGTTAAGATTCACAAAGACAGGTGACTGCTAATCTCTAACTTTTAAATACTCACACTACATGTACATTTTAAGAATATATAATATACCGCAAAAGGATCAGAAGTGCAACTATTGGAAGAACTATTTTCTGTAGTAGGCGTAATATGCGTACCCATGGAGTCGGGACTTGCAAATGGTGTACGCTGTAGCCGACTTTGCGCTAAAACCGAGAACTTTGTCACCATATATGCAATAGTCATAGTGAGCGATAATGTGGTGACCGGCTGAATGTATATACTGCTCAAGCACATGCTTATCTAACCTCTTTATAAATTTCTAATTATAAAAAGATTAGACCGACAGCATACGGTAAGAAAAGGACCAATACGTGTCTCGGTTGGCTGCTATTACATCATTGGATAGCTACAGAAAGGCAGTATATCAGGTTACATGTTGTGAATATTTTGTTTAAACTTCCAGTCTGCTACCTTATATTACAAGCTAAAAGAAACAATTAAAAGCAAATACAATCAATTATGAACTAATCTATGTTCTGGTTGACACCAGATCAAATGCTACATGTAGGAGCTATAGATATGGAATTCTGGATACACCCTCTCCCCCACACTACAGGATTATTAACTCATTGTGTAAACATATTGTTTCATCTTATCTAAGAACTGACAATGCTCGTTAAGGCTCTGGTTGACTTATCTATAGTCGAAGCGGATTTTCACCAGAGTATGTAATTTGTTTATAGATTATAATCTTAAGGGGTCAGATGGTGACAGATGGTGACAACATGCATATCGCTTAGTTACTTATCGGAGCCTCTGAGGCTCCGATAAGTAACTGAACGATATACCTTACTTATAACCATGTGTTTTATATCACACAACGAATGGTATAATTAGGGGTGATTAAAACTGTTCCTTATAGCCAAGGATTACTTATAATCGAAATCCTTGTAACAGATATTTACTGCAATAGTTTAAGATAGAAATAATGACATCTCGAATGCACCACTTACCATTTGACATCGGGGAGTGGTTTGCCAGTTACAGTACATTTGAACACAGCATTGTCTTCCTCATCCACCAGTACGTTGTCAAACTTCTCTTTAAATTTGGGCGGTATGGCATCTTCCACGTGTTTCTTATCTGTTTAGAAACAAACAACAATTACATGTAGTACAATGGCTAACTAAAGTATGTATCGTGCGTTTTCGTGGAGACGATGTTATACAGCGCTCCCTCTCTACAACGGCCCTCCCAACAACGATTCCCTCCTTACAACGACTTTTGACGCTGTTCCCGAAACTGGACAATTATGTCTAACGCTTTTATTGCTGCAATATCGTCTGCTTAAAATTGTCGTCTGCTGTTTTTCTAAAAGTTACATATTTGACCATTTCAGAGTAAAACACTTAATTACGAGTGACAAACAGCTTGAATCCAGATCAGACGCCGCGTTACGCGGCGTCTGATCTGGATTCAAGCTGTTTGCAAATGTAAGCCAAATTCCCTCCCTGTAACGACTCCCTCCGAACAACGAACATATTTTGTGTCTCCCATTGGGTGTCGTTGTAGAGAGGGAACGCTGTACTTTCTCCCGTTTTAACAAAACTAAATGAAGTGCAATAAACTGTAAGAAATGGCATGACATGTTTTGATAACTAAGCTTTTCATCGTTACTTTTAGTGGAGACGGTCTTATACATGTACTTTCCTCATGTTAACAAAATTAAGAACAGTGTAATAAACTGTAAGAAATGACATGAAATGTGTTAATAACTACATGTAAGCTTTTCGTCGTTAGTTTTAGTGGAGACGGTGTTATACTTTCCCCTATTTGACACAAATACGTGCAGTTCAATAAAATGTAAGAAATGTATTGGAATGTATATTGAAAACTAAGGTGTGCATCGTTCGTGTTAGTTTGGACGGTGTTATACCTTCCCAATTTTAACAAAACTAAGTGTAGTGCAATAAACAGTAACAACAATGGCATGAAATGTATTGAAAATGATAACAATTTGTTTTTATCTGAGTGTCAAACAATACTTAAGAGAATAAGGCACCAAAGTGTTTGCACTCAGATAAAAAAAACTGTTTATATAACGTGTAACTACAGTAAATTTATAATGTTAAAATACAGGACCCGTTTCACAAAAACTTCGTACGCCAAAAACGATCGAAAGTCTATACTTTAAAATACATTCGCATGTAATTTCTTATTTCTCCATCTAATCCTGTATTGTAACATCATTTTGGAGTCGTCTTTTTAAGACGATTCCAAAGAGATGTCACAAGACAGGATAATATGGAGAAATAAATAATAATTGATAATTTTATAATCTGACTTACGAAAATATTTGTCGTACGACGTTTTAAGTTCTCTACTGTATTTGTATATCAGAATATTATCAACAAACGGTATATATAAGCGTGCAGACAGTGGTTTATAAATGTCTATCTGCATTTTACTCATCATCAGCAGGAATGCACATCGACAAGCATGCTTGCTTTATATTGTTTGTATACAGTAGAACTTCTATACGTATTTCGACCGAATAACTGAATGCTACTTGGTTGTATAAAAGACATATTTCAGCTTAAAGCAAGGTGACAATAAAACAGAAAGTTCCTAAAGAAGCTTTCTGTTTTATTTTCACTTTGCTTCAATCAGTCACCTATCGAAAACACCTAATAATTAACACAATTTAGTGACGTAGGAGAAAGGGTTTTACTGTATATCATGAGTATAGGGTAAGAAACCATCTGCTAGGTAAACGCACAATGCACTGGTTGAAGGGGTGCCAAGTTTCCTACAAATCTGCATGACGCAGACAAAAATACTCGCAGCAGAAGGGTTAACCAACTGTCTCACATTTTCTTTGCAATAAGAAAGATGAATCATTGAACATTCTTGACACACATATAACACCCTCCAGAGAAGCACCTTTAAATCCGTTCCCCATTGAAGAGCCTTTTAGCGCATTTAATTTATTCCCTGACTGAATAAAATAGTTTCAATTAATACAGTCATGAACAAGTACCATAAGGAATATTTTCTATATCCCAGCAAATGGTAACTTAAAGCAGACTATGAGGGAGCTGGCAATCAATGACAATAGCAATCCCAAATGAGTACAATAATTATGATATGTTTGCATCCTGTGTTATTTAAAAGCATAATACTGATATCAAGATATAACAAAGGTAGAACGCCCTCACATATATTTTCTGATTAACTTTCACCCAACTGTAAGGAGCCAACTGTTAGCTGAGTGGTTTTTCTCTTACACAGTGTTCCCTCCCTACAACAAGGATTGTCGCTGTTCCTCCAAACAAGACAATTACATTCAAACGGCTGCAATATTATCTCTAAAATTGTTGTCTGCTATTTTGCTCAAGGTCATAATGGACATTTAAACAGAAAAACGAATAATGACTAGTGACAAACAGCTGTTAAACGCCGAGTTTAAACTGTTTGCCTCAGTTATCAAAATATAGCATGTAGCTTGCAGAAAAGTTAATAGCTAAACTGTACTGTACGTTGAATGTCTGCCCGATATGTATATAACCCCGTCTATTGCGACCACTTAATTGCAAGGTATTCTATGCAAGAGGCTGCTTAAAGCAAGGTGAACGTAAACAGGAAGTTCTTTTAGGAGTTTTCTGTTTTACTTTCACATTGCTTTAAGCTGGCATTCATTAATCAATGAGTCTTCTTTTAGTGATCGCGATAATTCAAGACTGCACAGAGGAGAAGACGTTATTCTTTCCAGTATCATCGCAAACAAAACGCAAATGTAGTGCACTAAAATGTAGAAAATTATTTTTGAATGTCTATCTATCTCTTTTTATAGTTGCAAACCGGTTGGGGTTACCCGGCCTCTGATCTGGATCCAAAATTGTTTGCACTGGAATTTAGTTTCAGCATAAACGCGTTTATTTGTAAAGAATACAAAGTATGTGTTCTCCACCTACTCGGCGTCTCACCTGGGTCATTATTGTTAACCAAATGTATCATGATATACCACATACAGTGGAGAATCTGTTATTCTTTCCCGTTTAAACGCAAACGTACGCAAACGCAAAGCAATAAAACGTAGAAAAAAACAACTTTTAGACAATTCTGATAATTCATGTTTATCTTGGTGGCAAACAGTTTGGAGCCTGATCAGACGCCGGGTTACCCGGCGTCTGATCTGGCTCCAAACTGTTTGTATTGTAAATAATAGTTTTAGCGTAAACGCGTTTATTGGGAAAGAATAACAGATTCTCCACTGTAGAAAGGTTAATTTCTGGGTTGTATTGTACTTTTGGTACCTACCCGGGATGACTATAACTATACCATGCTGTGCTTGCCGTTGATTTAGTCTTGGCAAGGTTTACCGTTTAGTATTATCAGATAGCAACAAATTGTTTCTTGTTTTATGTGTCCATTACTTTCTTAACCCCGCCATTACTACATCTCGGATACATTTGCGTTTGCAAACGCTTTGGATCCAGATCTAATCCCGTGTAACTCAGGGACTAATTTGGATCCAATCTGTATGATATTTATTGAGTTAAAATTGAATTGAGAGATGTTGAATAACAGCAGACAACAATCTTTGAGCAGACTATATACATTGTAGAAGACGTTATTATTTCCAAAAAAACGCGTTTACGCTAAATTTATTTGATCCATTGCAAACATTTTGAAGTCAGATCAGACGCCGCGTAACCCGGTCTCTGACCAGGCTTAACAACTGTTTGCCACTCGAATTAACATGAACGTTCTGAATTGTCCAAAAAATGTCATTTTATACTTTTGATTGTTATCCGTTTGCGTTTCGTTTGCGTTTAAAGGGAAAGAATAACGTCTTCTCCACTGTTATAATAGTAAATGGGATTAATGTTTATACCATCTGCTTCTTCGTGCTATATGGGAACCACTAAAGTATAACATATTTCGTCGCTCGGCTGGGTTTTTAACCCTTTCACTGCCATGGCGTCATCTACTTTAAACAATTGTCGTCTGCTTTTATTTCTCAAATTTAGAGTTCTGGTATATTAATTGAAGTAATACTGTTATGAGTGTCTAACAATTTGGATTCCGATCAGACGCCGCATAACACGGCGTCTGGTCAGAATCCAAACTGTTGACAATGAGCATTTTAAAGCAGTGATTGGGTAAATATAAACAGTTTCTCCCAGACATTAATCAGCATATATCATCGGTACACTTTTGTCAAGGAATGTTTATTTTTTGGCAAATAGAGAACCGATGTTTTTTTATTTACAAGGAGAATATGCCTAGGTATATAAGGGTGTCTGTGTGTACATTTTTGGGTTTCTTTTCAAGTAAATATCATGGCAACATGTCTCTCAGAAGTCTAAAGAAACTGGTCATTTATGAAATAAATGAAGATTTGATAATTCAGTAAATGACGGATTAATCCTTATCATTCTTAGCGTAACTTGATAAATATATGCACACACTGTAGACCTATTTTAGACCCCTGTCATATTTACTGATACTTGTAAATAGTGTATTGCAATCAAACGGACATAAAGATTAAACCATTTCCTCCATAGCCTGTTTTAATTTTAACGATAGGTGACCGCTTAAAGCAAGTTTAACGTAAAGCAGAATGCGCCTTACTTTCAGCCTGTTTTAAGATACAATCTGCTGGGATAAAGAAAATATTTCTTGTAATTTATATGCATGACTGTATAAATTGGAACTATTTTCTTTAGTGGAGCAATACATTCAAATGCTTTAAAAATGCGAATCTATGGGGTAATAGGTTAAATTGGCAAAATGAGTTGCACCCGACCGCTGGGAACCAAAGGGGAGGAATATTTCTCTCAAATCTTTATGTCTTGGGGACGATTCTAATTAGCAGTTACACCATATGGTTTTGTACAGACATAAAGGAGGAGATGTTGGAAAACTTGAGTCTACACCGTCTCTTCTGTAACCCGGATGTGGATCATTTTGAAGGATAATCTCACACAAAGAATTCCTTCACGTGCAAATATGTTGGTTTCAGACAAGCATGTGCAAAGCATGCTAGCAGATAAAAAGAATTCCAGAGTTTCCTCGACGCTAATCATAAACCTATTTGAAGCTGCAGCGTGTCTGATTTCAAACTAAACATACCCGAAATATGGTTATTGGTTTAATAATTGCTATAACACTCGGCGTAAACCTAAGATAGCAACTGTCAAGTAATTGCTTTTGACAGGTTTTTAACTAAAGGTATTTACTTGTAGATTTTACACTTTCACCGACAAATTCTATAATCGGTTTAAACTTTATAAACCTTCACATAAGTATCAGTTTTGATCCTGGTCAGACGCCAAGTTACTCAGCGTCTGGTCTGGACTAAAACTTCAAATGCCAATCATATAATTATCACAATGACAAAAATAAGTCGATTTTCCCTTTCTCGGTCTCGTTTACCTTCATTCGTTTCTTCTGTCAAAAGCTGAATCTCATGATTCCTACCTCGCTATTAAATATGGACATTTCAACGTTTTGACTTTAAAATACGGATATGTTCGACTTAAGCGAGTTCGAGGTGTCGTTGTTTGACTGTACAGTAGAACCTCTTTATTACGACCACTAAGTTGTGTCAAATAGTAATCGTTTAAGACAGGTTCTGTTTCACTTTCACATTGCTTTAAGCTGTCACATGTCCTTTATACGGACTGTTTGCCTTCAATTTAGTGATCGTAATAGAGGGGTTCTACTGTACGTATCTTACCGAGAACTTTGACTGAGAAGTCCGCCCCTGACGTGCCATATTGATTAGTGACCTCACATCTCCACTGACCACTGTCCTTGTTATTGGCGTTTGGTGCGTGGATACTGTGAACACACGTGTCCGTTTCCGAGTCTGTCGCTGGCGCCATGCTCTGTCCTATAGGGTATACACTGACAAGAGCTGAAAAAGAAATAAACAAAGAGTTTTTGACTTTATAGCATCTGGCATACCTTCTATACCGAAGGTAGAAAATTAATCGTTTGTGTATATACAAAACAATCGTATAATGAATTGTACACTGGAGACGTTATTATTTCCCGTTTAAACGCAAACAAAACGCAGACATGGGGCACTTAAATGCAGAAAAATACAACTTTTTTGACAATTCTGAGTATTTATTTTAGTCTGACTAGTAAAAGGTTTCGAGCATGGTCGGACGCCGGGTTATCCGGCTTCTGATCTGGCTCCAAACTGTGTGCAATGGAAGTAAATAGTTTTAACGTAAACGTGTTTATTGGAAAAGAATAATGTCTTCTCCGTGTAGCTCGATGTACTCAAAAAATATAGAGCATCAAACTATACTATGTGAAGAACGTTAATCGTTTGTGTATTAACGAAACAAAACGTAAACGTGATACATGTACTGTACTATATTAACAATTGGGGGAACTCTGTCTTAATAAATAGGTTACACACTGACAAGAGCTGAATTTGTGCAACGGCTAGAGAGCATAGAGCATGATTTCTATTCTGTGGGTAAAACGTTAATTGTTTTTGTATATGTATCACCCAAACGAAACAAAGGGTGAACGCAATGTTGTCAGATGTAGAACAGGGTGTTCATCTTTTAAAATATTGTCGTTTTGTGCAAAATTCCATCTGAGTGTCAAGCAGTTTGGAAACTGATCCTGAAGACGCCAGATCATCAAATTGTTTGCAGTTGATTTCAAATTTTAGTGCAATGGAGATCATTGTTTTAGCGCAAAATACATATAGATTGGGAAAAGACAGAGAAAATGTGCGACGCTTTTTAAATAACAAGGGTTATTTAAACTTTATCTGATCTTTAATGTGTCTTTGCAAAGCCACTCTAGCTGAAGAGATGTCAATATGTCTGTGAACAATTCTTTGTAAGATTCCGAATATCACCGCATTTGATTTGTATCCAAATTGTTTCAAGCATAGAGAAGATGTGCAGGATAAGTCCCATGCTTTCTTACCACTAGTATTCTGTTGTCAACATTTTCCTGCTACAGAGCCAAGAACCAAATTATCGGACTCTGTAATCCTTGCAAGAAAAGGACAGGTCTGTATGAATACAACCTTAAGCCATTACCCAATAGCTTGTTTCTAGTATTGAAGATAGTTGACCACTTAAAGCAGGTTGAAAGTAAAGCAGGATGCGCCTTAGGGTGCATTCTGCCTTACTTTCAGCCTGCTTTAAGCTATCATCAGACAGCAAGTATTTCTAATGATACATGTTCCAAACTCTAAAAAGCGGAACCATTTTGTACAACAAAGGTAAATTAAAAGCATAAAAATGCGTAATTATGGGGTAATGGGTCAAAACGGTAGGATAAATTAAGCGGTTATCTTGTGCTATATCAATGCATCTTCGTCTGCAGAATTTCTAAAAATAGACCTGCTATTATCTCTTAAAAATAGCAGGGTGCCAAATATGTTTATGTAAGTGAGTGATCAGATATGACAGACACTTACCAGCATGTGGTTACAGTGGAGAAAACGTTATTCTTTCCCAATAAACGCGATTACGATAACATTAGTATTTCCTTTGCAAACAGTTTGGAGCCAGATCAGACGCCGGGTAACCCGGCGTCTGATCAGGCTCCAAACTGTTTACAACTCAGATTAAAATAAAGTGTTAAAAATTTCTAAAAACTGACATTTTCTACATTTTAGTGATGTGCGTTTCGTTTGCATTTAAACGGGAAAGAATAACGTTTTCTCCACTGTATGTCTTGAGTGCATTGTCTGATTGTATCTGACACTGGCAACAAGGTGGTGCAGCAAAAAACAGAACGGTGAAGATCTCTCAATTGAACGACACTTATCGCAATGCAATAAAACGACATTTTATTGCATTTTTGTTCATCTATTTTGAATCTAAGTGTCATCCAGATCAAACGCCGAGTTACTCTGTGTCTGACCAGGCTCGCTTTTAACAAAATCATCAACATATTCAAGACAACGTACAGCAAACAGTGTAGACCAAATTCAGATTGTTCAATTAACCCTTTCACATTCATTGACGTCATATTTAGCGCATTTGTCGAAACGCGGCGTCTGATCAGGAACAAAACTGTTTGAAAACTTGTTTTGAAATTACGTCAGTTATATTGCCTTAATCTAACTTTGAAACTATATTGCAAACAATAATATATAAGCAGACGACAACATGGCGATGAATGGGTAAAAGATATCACGATAAATTTGACCATGAAAGGGATAAGAGCTCTCTGGTGGTCCTACACTGTTACTTGTAACCTTTGTCCCATTTAAGATATTCTAATTGTAAATAGGTTAGTGTAGCCAAATAACTAGATGTGACAGGTGACTAATTAACAGGTTGTTGTACTGCATCAGCTTGGGTCGTGTAATAATTGAGTAAGACGTTAGCAAGGGTGAATGCATGAAAACACACAGGCAATAAGCACCAGTATCGTCAATTGATTATTGTTTGCAACAGTGCTCCAGATAACGCCAGAATTTCAAATACAGTGGAGAAAATGTTACTCTTATCCGTTTAAACGCATACTGAAAGCAAATACATATTAATACAATATAGTAAAAGACAACTTGTTGACGATTCTGACTCTCTATTTTAATCTGAGTAGCAAATAGTTTGAAGCCTGAGCATAAATTACGCGGCGTCTAATATGGCTCCAAACTGTCTGTTATGGAAATAAAAACTGAAGCGTAAACGCTTTTATTGGGAAGAATAATGTATTTCCCACTGTTGGAGCTCTCTGATATGGGCTTACACCGTTAAACTTTGTCCCGTTTAAAAATATTATTATTGTAAATAGGTTTGGTTAGTGTAGCCAAATAACATGAGGTGCCATGTGACTATTCCGATTGAATTCTGTAATGATTAAGTGTGACGCTAGCAAGAGTGAATGCAAGAAAACTACACAGACAATATCAACTTGGGTCCCTTTTTCAAAACCCTCGTACGACAAATGTTGTCGTAAGTCAGATTACAAAAGTCGATTGCTAGAAAAGACGATTCCAAAGAGATGTCACAAGACAGGATTAGATAGAGAAATAAGAAATCAGATGTATCTTAAAGGTTTTGACTTACAGCCGTTTTTGCCGTACTAAGTTTTATGAAACGGGACCCAGTATCGTCGAATGATTATTTTCTCCAACACTGCTCCAGATAATTTGAGAATTTCAAATACTAACACCCTGGTGTCTCCGCTGGTAGTACGTTGCTCAGTATTGGGGTTTTAAAATAGTTCAGAACCATATTTGGAGTCGGCAAGTTTGCCTTTTGTCACCAACTCTTGTACATATCTTCTTGAAACGAATCGTGTCTCAGGCTTTGAACGAACTTGAGGGAACAGGCAGCGCATTGGTGGACTGGCAGGGACACAGTGACAGAGTACAATGCCTCAACCAAGCATCCACTAATTACGAGATGGAAATAAGTGCTCTGGTGATCAAACTCACTATAGACAGCAGAGAAGATATTGGAGATGACATAGAGACAAATAAAACACAAGCTAGAAGCGGTAATAGCCTTCAAGTACCTAGGAGCTATCGAAACAAATAACGGTTCTTTTTCTGGGGCCCGTCTTACGAAACGTGTACGACAAAAAAGTAAGTCAAAACTTTAAAATACACATAATTTCTCATTTTTCCATCTAATCCTGTCTTGTGATATCTTTTAGAATCTTCTTTTTCAAGACGATTCAAGACGATGATGTCACAAGACATTTACAAAATAGAGATTAGACCAAATCCGGTTTTTCGACTCTTTACAGTATTGTTCAATGTTTAAAGAAACATTGTTCTCATCGAATTTTTGCTGGTTATATCTCCACACTCATACCTCTCTTATTCAGTTTGAACCATCATCCGTGTTCTCAAGAAATTTGATTAAGATTAGGTGTGGACTTGGTAGATTAGTTAACTGACTATAGTCATTCACTGTAAGTTCCCCTTGCCACGTTCCTGAAGTTCAAAGTTGTGTTTTATACGTGCGGAGTTTTAAACATACATGTATGTTGTATTTTAGTAAATAAAAACTGTAGATAGTTAGTCCCGCTTATAGTAATTTTAGGTGGCTACCATGGTGGGTCAAGTCAGCCTTATTTAATCTGGGAGAGTCTTTGAGAATGTAAAAAAAAAAAAAGAAGACTTTTTCCAGTTGTATCAAAACATACAAATATATAGACATTTTGCCTGTGTTGTTATATTTGAAACTGCTGTGTTGTTTGGTTGAACGTAATGCCTGTGTGGTTATATTCATTAAAAGTGACCTATGTGGTCGATATTTACGCCTGTGTGGCTATATTTATTTAAAGCATTATGTTTGGTTAGAGTTGTTTTGCCTGTGTGGCTATATTCATTTAAAGTGACCTATATGTCGTTCTTATTAACTGTACAACCTTAGTATAATATTTAAGGGAGATTGTGGAGACTGTCATCATGTCCGCAAAGATGCTCCTACGACAAGCCAGGATACTCGTTATTTACAAATAGTGTATTCTCTCTGCTTGGTGTATGCACTGTCATTTCGCAATAATTGTAAAATAAAAACCTATATACTAGTAGTTAACATTGGATAATTCTTTATAAGAAACAAGAGTTGTGCATTTGATTGTTCAGTCAGGGATGAATGAAATTCTTCGAAAATGCTCAAGGGTGGGTCTTGTACAACACCAGGTCCCAGTGTTATAAAGTTATTGGGTTGAAACTGAGATCGTTCTCAAGCATGTGATTTGTCGTATTTGAGCTTTTGCTCAAAATGACCAATGAAATGTTCGATAACTATCTCATACTCGACTCAAAATCTTTGTAACATTTGGACGAAAAGGAAGAATGGATTTGGTGGTAAAAATATCGTTTTACTTTCGTATGTCCGTATGTGATACCTGCTCCATGTTTTGAAAATATCAACAGTAGTTACATGATGTACATTGTGTATGGTAAGAGTTCAGAAGTTCAGACTTTAGTATTGGCTTGTCAAAACTTGCTTATCATTTATATCGTGTGTTATCTTACATGCCCGAAAAAACATACATGTATACCGAGCTGTCCAAGAAAAACCTATGTACAGCAGCGAAAACGTTAATGACAGGCTATTTACATTTCTGACTACTAGTATTTATTTTAATCTGAGTGGCAAACAGTTTTGGAGCCTGGTCAAACGGCGGGTTATCCGAAGTCTGGTCTGGCTCAAAACTGTTTGCAGTGGAAATAAAATATTTAACATTAAACGTGTTTATAGGGAAAGAATACCGTCTTCTCCACTGTACGAGTAATGGACACATCAGACCAGCCTAATCAACACAACAGTAACATCCCTCGATCACGACATCTCCAATGAAGATATTTAAGTTTTTTAAGCAAGCGGTGCTTAAAACAGGATAGAAGTAAAGCAGAAAGCTCCTACATGAGCTTTCTGCTTTACTTCCATCCTGCTTTCAGTTGTCCTCAGTTTTGAAAACAATCATCGCTTTTTGGTTTGAGTGGTCGTTACTGTGTTTCTTTAACGAGCAAGTCGAGACTGGTGTATACGGGTAACTATTGATGGCTCCATGCCATACACCCACAATCTCAATAGGACTCACAGGTAATATACATATGTAGGAGTCTGTATAGCAAGCTCAATCAGATACAGTTGCGGATCTAAGGGGTGTGTCTGCATTGCTGCAGTCCATCTAGCTAACATTATATAATTTAAAATGCGAATGCAGATTTCCACAAAAGTGGACTGCGCTGATATCCATTGTTCACTGCTCGTTGCTTCCTAATACTTGCTTACTAAAATTAAACTTTCAACGAAGAATCCTACAGAACTATGTTTGCAATTGGTTTGTTTGTTTACGTCCGTTTCTGCTACAGTGGAGAATCTGTTATTCTTTCCCGTTTAAACGCAAACGTACGCAAACGCAAAGCACTAAAACGTAGAAAAGAACAACTTTTGGACAATTCTGATATTTCATGTTTATCTTGGTGGCAAACAGTTTGGAGCCTGATCAGACGCCGGGTTACCCGGCGTCTGATCTGGCTCCAAACTGTTTGCACTGTAAATAATAGTTTTAGCGTAAACGCGTTTATTGGGAAAGAATAACAGATTCTCCACTATGGGCTATTTGCACATCCAAGAGAGAGGGGAGTGGATGCAATGTCCTACCCACATTATCGACAGAGTACGTTCTCTGGTTCTTTCGGATGCCCAGTGTATAGCGCTAATACATTGGATCTCTGTTTATATATTATCATCCGGAGGACTGCAAACAGAATTAATGGGAAGATGAATGACGACACTCACAACAGTGATGCATGAGCTTTAACACATTACATGTAAATAATGCTTTTAACGCCTTTGATTTATTCCACGCCTAAAGAAAATAGATCCACTTATACAGTCATGAGTTTGTACCATACATAAAACAAAGTTTCTATATCCTAGAAAATGGCTGAAAAATGTAGAATTCAGGCGCATTCTACTTTATTTTAACCTGCCTTAAGTGGTCAGTTGTCACCCAATCTAGAATCAAACAGCCTGATTGTGGGTTAAACAGATTAAATGATTGAGCAGTGTCTGCATTGCTGTCGTTCTGCATTGAAATGTCACACTCTAAAACGTATGCAAGTTGAACTTCCTTTGAACAGCTTAACTCTTTCCTCCCTGAAACTTTCAATGGACAATTCCAGTTTCCATTTTAGTCAAGTCCATTTCTGACTTTAAAGGGTTGTTTTTGTCAACGTTTGGCATTATGACAAACAGTGAAGACCCTGGTCACATGTATACTGTTTGAAAAGGACGCCTATATGCGGGGCTACGGTTCAAAGGGTTAAATGGCTTAAACCCTTTTTAATCCAGAAGTCTGTTCTAACCACAGGTACTTGACACATACTTTATTATCTATTAACCCCCCCCCCCCCTTTTTTAAAAAAAAAAAAAAAAATTTTTTTTTTTTTTTATTATACTTCTATTATAGATACAAGGTAAACAGCGCAATTCGACACCTAGTCTTTACTATCCACTTTTACTGATGCTAAAATAGACTCGATCGCCGATATTCTCTTGTGGTATCCTCGGGAAAGGATTAATTTATCAATATCTACTTTTTATTTCATCAAATTCCGTCAAATAACGCCACAGTACGTGAATTATAACGAAAATAAGCATAAAAAAGTTTTCTGTCGTTCTCTTGGTACAGAATTTATTGCCCAAAATAAGGGGTAATCTAGTCGGTTTGCACATTTAACGGCCTTTACCGTTTGCCCTAGATTGCCAGCCAATGAAAGGGCTCCATTTCAGCGAGAAATGAAAAAATATATCCCATATTCGTTCAATTTTGTACTTGGGTATGGCAGAGAAATAAACAAGTCATGAACCGGTCAAGGACACCGCGTGCTAAGGAGGAGCATAGCGCATCATTACGTCATACAACAACCGCTCAGCTGCAAATTACAGTATAACCTATGTACTGCGGCCTTTCAATGAAGAGGCCCGAATAAATCAAATATTTCTGTAGACAGGAGACTATAGTTAGTGCATAATGAAATTAATATGAAACGCATTAATCCTGTCCTGCATTAACCTATTGAACCCTAGGTGACGAGTACACTCGTCATTTATATACCCGTTACACTTGTCCACAGCAAACATTGTAGAACCACATCGTAGATCTCCTATTACAAAAATGGCCTAGACTCGAATTGTTCATTGTATAAGTTTTGTTTGCTTTTATTTTGCCACCATACATGATGAAAATGTGAGAACGAAATAAACAAGACAACATACAGACACATATGCACAACAAAAACAAGATTATAACTAAACATATGTACGAATGCATGGGTATTGTCTTCTTTTGTGTAATCGTTTTACAAATATTTGACTGTAAAACGTCTCGAAAGAAATGTGTTTATTTACAATATTGAACTAAAATACGGTAAGGTTGCTTTTTATCAATGCATTAATACAGAGGCTCCTATAAGCGTTTAATTCTTGCGTTAAACAGCCACCTGTCTTCAACCCCTTCGGTGCCATGGGCATATTTGTCATTAATTGTATAATGCACTAAACAACACAGTCCAGATGAATGTCATTTAAAAACCAAGAATGCTCTTGACTTAGGATGTTTTAACCCTATAAACTGTGGAGTTTATTTCTAATCTGACTTTAAAACAATTATTGCTTGGCTCCATTAGTGGGTCTTGGTTGATCAGGTGCTGCTTAATGCTTGGTATTTTTAGCAAATCAATTGATCAAGCATTTTCATGTCACACCAGTCCACAGCAGCTCGTTCACGCCAGTTTACAACACTTTACTGTCGGAACACAAATAAAAATCGTCCTCAATTTAATCTATTTTTAAATTCCATTTGGGTGACTCGCTAGCTCATGCTTGATTTTGTTTCTAAATGGAAATGCCTACAGTGAGCCCTACACGCGTACAGGGTTCCCGGTCGTTTTTCTAGTTTTTCGTGTGACGTCATGTGTAAAAGTGAACTCGCCGGCTTCCGAAAATACAAAGCACCGCCCTCCGAAATAAAGCCCTTTCATTGGGTGACAAACTAGGTCGAGTGGTAATTTGGGTTGAGCGATAACTTAGTTTAGGTAAAGTAGGTTGAACGGTAACTGCCATACACTAGCCTACGTGCCATATTTGAGGCAAACGGTAAATCAGTTATAGTTCATTTGTTTGAAAATTATACAACATAACCTGTTCGCTCCCTACGGTCGCTCCAGGTTATATTGCATAATTTTCAAAAAATGAACTATAACTAATACTTACGGCTGGAACTTTCACCTAATTTCATTAGAGCAAACGCGTTTGTGTCGGAACATGACCCTCTTCACTATCAGCTATATGAAATATACATGTAATTTGGCATGAAATTGACAAGTGAAAGACTCATTTCATTGTGAATGCCATTTTGAATACCGGAATGAATTGAATGAACGGAGCGATCTCATTGGTCAAAATTAAACAGGTAAAGTTTCTTTTAATTTTGCATTCTATGTAAATTATATAAAACTGATAATATTTCATTTAAAGATGATTTATAATATTTGGTGAAAGTTCCAGTGGCATAGGCCGTTTATTGTGGACAAATAACAGATCACCCCTACATGTACATTCGTTGCTATGTACAATTCTGTACCAAGAGAACGACAGAAAACTTTTTTATGCTTATTTTCGTTATAATTCACGTACTGTGGCGTTATTTGACGGAATTTGATGAAATAAAAAGTAGATATTGATAAATTAATCCTTTCCCGAGGATACCACAAGAGAATATCGGCGATCGAGTCTATTTTAGCATCAGTAAAAGTGGATAGTAAAGACTAGGTGTCGAATTGCGCTGTTTACCTTGTATCTATAATAGAAGTATAGTAAAAAAAAAAAAAAAAATTTTTTTTTTAAAGGTGGGGGGGGGGTGTTAATAGATAATAAAGTATGTGTCAAGTACCTGTGGTTCTAACCGAACATTTTGCTCGAATCTTAAAAGTTCGATTTAAAGAGCTTTGACTGTATTGTTGGAAAAATGTTTGAGCTAAAGATTAATTATCATTCCGTAAAGAACATAATTTTCCCATCAACAAACGAAAGACCATGCGAGATTGATATACTGTAGGCAGGCAGTGTAGACGCAAAACAGATACATGTAGTCCCTGGAGGAGCTATATGATCAAATTCGGCGCCTTTTGTTTTCATAATTAACCATTTCCCCCTTTGAATTGTTGAAGCGCATTTTACCACATTTAATTTATTCCTCTACTGAAGAAACTCATTCCAATTTATAATGTTCTTCTTAAACTTAAATGGACAGGATTTTACAATCTATTGAAAAGAAACAAACTGTGCAGAATGAGTCCTCTGCTCTAGTTATACAGTGGAGAATACGTTATTCTTTCCCGTTTAAACGAAACGAAACGCAAACGCAAAACACTAAAAAGTAGAAAAGTGCAACTTTTGGACAATTTTGATAATTCATGTTTATCTTGGTGGCAAACAGTTTGGAGCCTGATCAGACGCCGGGTAACTGTTTGCAAGAGAAATAATAGTTTTAGCGTAAACGTGTTTATTGGGAAAGCATAACGTTTTCTCCACTGTACATTGCCGTATCACACATAGGACACATGTACTCTTCAGAGATACATGTACACTGTTTGAAAGGGGCAACTTCGTCGAAAGGACTCAATGAGTTCAGAATAGCTCTTGTTTCGAATGTGTCAGTTAATACATTAATTGAAATACAATTGAATGAAGAAAATTATAAGATCTTCGAAAGATGACAAAACATAAAGCGGGGAACAATTTGGACTCTGATCACACGTCTGTTTGGTTTGATTTTTAACGCCGGTTTCTGTCATATATGGGCTAATTGGATGAGCCAGAGAGAGGAGAGCGGATACAGAAAACCCGGGCGCATTTTGAGACATTCAATTTATTTCTCCACCACAGACTATAGGTATGGTTATCCTAATGCACAATGTGAACAGACATACGTACATGTAAAACTTCTTCAACGAATCTGACAATCTTTAATCTCGGTTTCAAACAGTAAGGTAACAGTAGTGGATATGTTATTCTTTCCCTTTCTAAACGAAAACGAAACGCAAACGCTTTGCAATAAAATGTCGAATATGGCAACTCTTCGACAATTTTGACTGTTCATGTTTATCTGAGTGGCAAACAGTTTGGAGCCTGATCAGAAGCCGGGTTACCCGGCGTCTGATCTGGTTCAAAACTGTTTGCATTGGAAATAATAGTTTTAGCGTAGACGCGGTTATTTGGAATGAATAAAATCTTCTCTACTGTGATAAAACTACCATTTCAACATTTTCTCCTACACGTCTCCTCCACACGTTGTGGTGTGGTCACTCATCAGAATTGGCCCTTTGACGATCTTAATGAAATGTCACAATACACGTGTTCGTAAATTTATACATAACGGAGATAATGTTTGAAAATACTCATATTATCTGGAGTATGTTGAAAAAAATAGTTTTAGAATAAATAAAATAAAGTTCCGTTTTGTTAAAACAGCATTTAAAATTAATTATTTTTACCAATAAGGTAGACCAAACATATCAGATATCACCAGGGACCCGTTTCATAAAAATTCGTACGACAAATATTGTCGTAAGTCAGATTATAAAAGTATGAATTTGTTTTCATTTATCTATCTAATCCTGTCTTGTGACATCTCCTTGGAATCGTCTTGAATAGACGATTCCAAAGAGATGTCACAAGACAGGATTAGATAGAGAAATCAGAAATTAAATGTAGTTTAAGGTTTTGACTCAATACCGTTTTAGTCGTACGAAGTTTTATGAAAGAGCCCCTGATCGCACTGGCTTTGACCACTGGTGTTTTCTTTCATAACAAATATAAAACATTGACGGTAAGAGATGATGATATTCTTTCAAATAATAAAGTCTTCTCCACAGTACATGATCGCTCGATCCACCGAGCTTAATAAACCTAATGAGAGACAAAGGTTGTATACGTTGTTCAGAGGGAGTCGTTACAGGGGGGGATTGGCTTACATCTGCAAACAGCCTGAATCCAGATCTGGATTCAAGCTGTTTGTCACCCGTCATTATATATAGTCCATCAAGATGTAATTTTGAGAAAAACAGCAGACGACAATTTGAAGCAGGCGATATTGCAGCAGTAAAAGTGTTAAAGATTTTGTCTCGTTTAGGGAACAGCCGTAAGGTTCGTTGTAAGGAGGGAGTAGTTGTTGGAAGGGCCGTTGTAGGGAGGGAACACTTTATTATCTGTTACCAGCAGCCCTGAGCATGTAAAATACTGGCAGGCATGATATTAACAAGACTACAAAACTTATTGCATTGTATCAATACATGTACTGCAACCAGTGGTAAAACAATTATTTCTCGTTTAAACTAATAGAAATAAAAACGCATTGCAATCAAATATAGAATACAAAGTACTAACAATTCCTTGAAAATCCGAACGAATTATATCTCATATCTGCTACAAACAGTTACCCGGCGTCTGATCAGTCTCCAAACGGTTTGCAATTGAAATGAAAGTGTTAGCATAAACGCGTGGATTGGTAAATAATAACGTCTTCTCCACTGTAGCTATCGGCTCGATTCCAGATGTTCGTTGTTGCGATGGAAGCCAGATAAGAAACAATAGGTGGTTATTACATGTATAAATGATTCCTACCTTGTGCGCAATAAATCGTAAATTGACATACATTTGCCAGAGCAGGGGAGAATATGTTTTTCTCTCCTGTTTAAACGCAAACGAAACGCAAACGCATTGCAAAAAACGTAGAAAATTACAACTTTTTGACAATTTTGAATGTTCATTTTAATCTAAATGGCAAACAGTTTGGGGCCTGATCAGACGCCGGATAACCCGGCGTCTGATCTGGCTCCAAACTGTTTGCAAGGGAAATAATAGATTTAGAGTAAACGCGTTTATTGCGAAATACGGTATCAACCTCTTCTCGGCCGTACAGTCATGCCTAAAGTGAACGGACTGGTGGCAAAGCAGAGGTTTCTGAATTTAGGATGTTGCCTAAGGCATAACAATAGTTATTTAGAAACTCCAAACGGGAGCTTTCTGCATAACTTTTGGTTTGTATTAGGGTATTTCAATTGTGTTGAAGACTGTTTTTTCATTTTCATTTGATTTTGTGGGGTTTACTGTATTAATTAAGATCCTGGCGAGATGTTAATAGATCTCTGCCATATGCTTCAGATTCAGTACAGAAAACTCCTTCTATATAGAAGAATAATGAAGATATGAAGATGCCAAAGAAAATAGGCTGCTTAAAGTAACACTAAACTAAAGCATCAAAGTAGCCTGGATGGAATTTACCTTTATCTTTCTTAAAGCAACCATCTGCTTTAAAAAGCATGTACAAGAACGTCCGTATGGGGTCAGTTTACAAAACAAACTGTGACAATTCGAACACCTCTGTCATTTGCTTCTTCTTTATTGTCTTTCTCTTTTTATAATTAATTGGCTATTTAGTTTCACTTTTCTGGCGAGACATGAACGTTTGCTACAACATTTTCAAGGCGAATTAGCGCAAGTAGCGCGTCATTCTCATGTTAATAAAATGTAAGTTTTACTACACTTTAAGTAACAATAATAGTATGCATATTTTCACCAAAAAATGTCGTTTTCCAGACATGATACGGGGACTATGCACTGTGGTTCACGTGGCTTGATGTTTATATCATATGTTTTGTCGCTGATGTTGCTTTGAGAAAAACGGCAGACGAAAATTTCAAAATACGATATTGCAGCGGTGAAAGGATAATTGTTTTGTTTGGGAAACAGCGGAAGCGTTCTTGTAAGGAGGGAACTATTGTTCAGAGGGCCGTTGTAGGGAGGGAACCCTCTACTAAAAATAAGCTATGGGTGAATGGGCCTTATATTTACAGCGTTCTCTCTCTACAACGGCCCTCCGCACAACGGCTCCCTCCTTACAACGACGCTCACCGATGCTCCCCAAACAAGACCATTTTGTCCAACCTTTTCACTGCTGCAATATCTTCTGCTTAACATTGTCGTCTGCTCTTTTGCTAAAAGTTACATATTTGACCATTTCAGAGTAAAACCCTTAATAACGAATGACAAACAGCTTGACTCCAGATCAGACGCCGCGTTACGCGGCGTCTGATCTGGAGTCAAGCTGTTTGCAAATGTAATCCAATTTCCTCCCTATAACTACTCCCTCCGAACAACGCACACATTTTTGTCTCCCATTAGATGTCGTTGTAGAGAGGGAACACTGTAATAACAGTCTAGTAAAGAATCTTAAATTGCGAAGAATGTGGTAGCCATTGAGTCATATTAACAGGCCAAAGAAAAAAACATCGTGTCAAAGGATATTCTTTCCCGCCAAACACATCTGTAATTCAAAATTTGACACACATCGCATGCAGTTTTGAGTCATATCAGACGATAAGTAACTCCGAGTATGGCCAAATTCCTATCTGTTTGCCTCTCGGAGTGATTGTTTCAAAGGCTGTCATTTTCTACAATATGTTGCATTACGTTTTGTATTTGAACGGGTACAGTGGATAAAACGTTATTCTTTCTCAATAAATGCGTTTTACGCTACATCTACATTGCAAACAGTTTAGAGTCAGATCAGACTCCGGGTAACTCGGCGTCTGATCAGGCTTCAAACTGTTTGCCATTCAGATTGAAATGAACATTTAGAATTATTGTCAAACAGTTGTCATTATCTACATACTATGGCGATGCGTTTGCGTTCCGTTTTTTGCGTTTAAACTGGAAGGAATAACGTCTTTTCCACTGTAAATCTGTGCCACAGAAATTGTATGGAACTGTTTTAACGGTAAAGTGTCCCTAGTATTATTAATAATGTGATAAATACACTAATCGCCCGATAATTAACACACACTCATGTAATATAACAATTATAACATACCTTGTTAAAAAGATGTTATAATTCCATTAAAAATCCACTTGACACGCGGGCTCTTAAACTAAAGCACCGTCAGTAACCTTCACATACCAAAGTCAGTACATCCATGTTGGAAGAAAGGGTGTTCCATAAGGTTCGAGTTAACTAGGTGTAACTAGGTGTAAGCTTGTTCCCTCCCCAGGTATAACACGTGTGTACCTCTGTCGGAATAACAACAGATCGAATAGTTCCTACCTTCACTGTCATACCCCGAGTAAAAGGGTTATTTACAAACAGTTCGGATCCTGATCAGACGCCGCGTAACGCGGCGTCTGATCAGGATCCAAACTGTTTGAAACTCATTTCAATAGTTTCTTAACTCAAACTACGTAAATTTAAATTTAAGAAATAAAAGTAGACAAGAATTGTTTAAAATTGATGATATCATGGCAGTGAAAGGTCTTACTTAGAGTGATGATATTAAAAGGTTTAAAAATGGATAGCGGGAACCGTTGCAGCGAAATATTCTTTCCAACGATGTTCTTAAACTCTGCGAACTATCATACAGTAACCCTTGTTAATACGATAATTCGAACTCGTTTGTGTTTGAAGTGCTTAAGACATGTGGTTGCGTAAAGCAGGTTGAAAGTAAAGCAGAAAGCTCCTTTACGAGCTTTCTGTTTTACTTTCATCCTGCTTTAAGCTCTCATTTGTATTTAATACAACCGATAAGTTTATACCAGTGCTGTGGTAAAAGTAGGGTTTTACTGTTTTGAGCACAAAAACACATCATGCCTACTTACCTGTGGGGCTACCTGCTTTACACTAATTGCATTCGGCAATCGGGGGAGAAAGAAGGATGGGTGATTCAATCCACGCAGCGTGCGAGATTGTTTACACTGTCTATACATGTTACATATATATAGTCTGCTACTTATTCTTAAATAACCAATTTTCATGAAGTTATGCATTTGCTACCAAACAGACAACGATAATATTTTATTGTTTAAATACATGTATTCGTTTTCCAAATGTAATTGAAATATTATATGTGTAGGGTTCCATGTTAAAAGCATATAGGCTATGTGTGGAGCAAAAAGTCTCAGAATAGCTATGTCTTTGTAATTAATGAATGTGCACGTGTTATTACATGTAACGTTTATGAGCGCTTCTTAGAGGTGTATAGGATACGGTGGAGAAGACGTTATTTGTTTCCCGTTTAAACGAAACCTAACTCAAACACAATGAACTATAGGGCCTACATGTATTTAAAATGAATAAACTGATGATGACAAGATTTTAAAGAGACTCGCAACCAGATTTAGCATTAAAAATAGTAATTTGTAAATATGTGACAAACGCTTATATAAACGGGTAAGAAAAAGTTTAGGATAAGAAATTCTGTTTAAAAAGTGCATTTCAATCAAACAAATTGAGCTCTGGTGGGAATCGAACTCGGGACCCGGCATGGGCGGACATAAGGCAAAATGAGGACACCCCTTGACCCACTGGGCCACGGAACTATTAATATATATGGGATCGATTTAACGTATTTCAGTATTTGGCGATGGAGAGTACATACATCTACATAATTCGGCTCGGGTTTATGTCTGAGCCCGTGGTAAATTTCTATAGCGACTTTCGACGCTATAGATAAAACAATTGAAAATATCTAAAAAACTAAGATTTGAAGACTTTTCTAGAGGGTGTTTTTTGACTGGTCATATTTTTCCAATGCCAGATGCACGATAATGGTACCCTTTTGGTTATATTTGAGTATTTTCTTTTATTTTTGCAAATGCACCATCTGGTGGCGAGTCGCTTTAAAAGCGATAACTATTTATTTTAATCTAAAAGACAAACGGTTTGGACCCTGATTAGACGCCGATATATAAAACATTTATAAAAATCCACCAGTCTAAATGAGTAAACTCTGTTATGCGACAAAACTATCAGAGCTCACGATATTCTATCAGTATCTAGTATTCATTTTACAACATATGTCTAAAATATCAGGCATTTTAGAAAATGCATAATATCAGAAAATCCCTGTAACATATACATGCACAGAGGAGAACCTGTTATTCTTTCCCGTTTAAACGCAAACGTAAGCAAACGCAAAACACTAAAACGTAGAAAAGAACAACTTTTGGACAATTCTGATAAATCTTGTTTATCTTGGTGGCAAACAGTTTGGAGCCTGATCAGACGCCGGGTTACCCGGCGTCTGATCTAGCTCCAAACTGTTTGCACTGCAAATAATAGTTTTAGCGTAAACGCGTTTATTGGGAAAGAATAACACATTCTCCACTGTACAAGTTATTCTCGGCTTCGAAAAATGCGTTTGTGCTAAAACACCCATGCCCACTGCAAACAGTTTGAAGCAGCCAGTGCTGCCATTTCTCCGGATTTTTTCAGGAATCTTTGGGTTTTTCTTTATTTCTCCGGACCTACGGATTTTTTTTACGAAATCTGCGAATTTCTGCTCCTACTTTTAAAGTTTGGAATTGTATGGGATTTTTACTTAAGAAACATTGATATGGACAAACATTTAGATCCAGATTAGACGCCACGTTACGCGGCATCTGATTTGGATCCAAACTGTTTGTATAATTATTTTAGTGTTACAGTGGAGAATCTGTTATTCTTTCCCGTTTAAACGCAAACGTACGCAAACGCAAAGCAATAAAACGTAGAAAAGAACAACTTTTAGACAATTCTGATAATTCATGTTTATCTTGGTGGCAAACAGTTTGGAGCCTGATCAGACGCCGGGTTACCCGGCGTCTGATCTGGCTCCAAACTGTTTGTTTTGTAAATAATAGTTTTAGCTTAAACGCGTTTATTGGGAAAGAATAACAGATTCTTCACTGTACAGGGCTTGGCAGTAAAAGGGTTAAAGGAACTATTCTTAAAATCGTGCTTGAAAATTTGGATATCTTAGGATTTGTTAAGAGCAACTTATGGTATCCCTATTGAAGCCAAATCAGTTCAAACTGCTTGACACTCTGATTTTACTTTTATAACAATAGTCAGTCTGTTCAAAACCATGTCGTTTTATATATTTTACTGCATTGCGTAAGTATTTCGTTTCGATTAAATGGAAAATGATACCCCCCCCCCCCACCCCCACCCCACCCCTCCGCACCTACCTTTGTGAAGATGAATTAACTGACAAAGATCTATATACAATTTGTATCAAATGTTTTCTCCGAATAGCTTAGTTTCTGAACGCAGTGCAAACAGATTCTTGTTATAATTAATGAAAATGATGGAACACAAAAACGATAAAATTCCCAGCATTTGCGCAAACGACAGGTTTTAATAATTTCTTCAAGTTATGTTAGTGCCGTCTGGAAAATGTATCGTCTGCAACAATTCTAAGATTATGATTTATCGATCTGCATTTTCTTTCAGAAAACATCATCGGAATGTCAAAATAGTTGTTTGATCCGAGTAAGATATCGAGTCACTCGACGTCTCATCTACAGATATCGAAACTGTTTTCAGCAGTTTTCTGTGATCGGAAATTGACACATAGTGTGAAACAGTTTGAACCTTTTCCTGCCGATTGCGACTTTGACTTTTGACACCCTATTTGGTAGGGTTTGCGTTCACGTGGCTTTGATATAGTATTAAAGAATGTATTCTCTTGTATATGTAATTGTACATACTGAGAAAATGAAGAATAAAACTTGGAAACTTGGAAAACTTGGTAAATACCTGTATGCTTTCTTCTTCCATGTAACCTCGATACTTCTTGATATGACAAATCAATATACAAATTGAAAGAGTGAATTCGAGGCAGCATAGACTACGATCAGAGGCCGAGTTACCTAGGGTCTGATCACGATCTAAACTGTCATGCGATATGTATGACTATAATTTTTATATGGAACGAATTTTGGTCAACATCTGTTTATTCATAAGAAATACTTTTTATTTAGGCTCGATTATAAATTACGAAATTTCAAACGAATTTGCGTATTCCCAACTTATGACCTCCCTATCGATATGTATGTTTTCTATTTGTATAAATGTTAATGCTGTCAACGGTAATGGACCTTATACAGATATATATTTCAATAAAGTTTCAAAGGTTTCAAAGTTTCAAAGACTGTTTTTTCTTGCTTGTTTGTGGGTTGGTTTTTTGCGTTTTCTTTTTTAAGGGGTATATTTTTGCGATACACGATGTCTGATCTGTATCCAAACAGTTTTATACTCGATTTCACTCAATTTGGAAATGCATAAATCTGAATTTGATTGCAGGTGATACAAATGATGTCAAAGCCGACGATATTTCAGCGGATTATAGGGTTAACACAATAATGGTACAGTAGGGAAGACGTTATTATTTCCCAAGAAACGCGTTTACGCTACAGTGGAGAATCTGTTATTCTTTCCCAATAAACGCGTTTACGCTAAAACTATTATTTGCAGTGCAAACAGTTTGGAGCCAGATCAGACGCCGGGTAACCCGGCGTCTGATCAGGCTCCAAACTGTTTACCACCAAGATAAACATGACATATCAGAATTGTCCAAAAGTTGCACTTTTCTACGTTTTAGTGCTTTGCGTTTGCGTACGTTTGCGCTTAAACGGGAAAGAATAACAGATTCTCCACTGTAAATCTATTACTTCCATTGCAAACAGTTTGGAGTCAGATCAGACTCCAAACTGTTTGCAACTCAGCTTAAAATACATATAGAGTCTAGTCAGATTTGTCAAAATACGTTTTATTATAATGCGTTTGCGTTTAGTTCGCGTTTAAAAGGGAAGGAATAACATCCATCTCTACTGTAACATACAGTGGAGAAAACGTTATTCTTTCTCGTTTAAACGCAAACGAAACGCAAACGCATTGCAATAAAACGCAGAAAAAGACAACTTTTCGCAAATTCCGACTATTCATATTAATCTGAATGGCAAACAGTTTGGAGCCTGATCAGACGCCGGGTTACCCGGCGTCTGGTCTGGCTCAAAACTGTTTGCAACGGAAATAATAGTTATAGCGTAAACGCGTTTATTGGGAAAGAAAACGCTTTCTCCACTGTAATAAGTGTAACTTATGTTCGATACACAGCCGGGATCCAACTGTTCAATTTTATAACATTGGCAGCCCTCTGTCCAAGTCAATATGTTGCTTTATCGCCTGATAAGCCAGAAAAAGACTAATTATAGCACAATCATATATACCGGGATACATTCCAGGTGTACTGATGTCTCCCCTAATTATTGCCTACACTCATATGCTTCCCATTAGCTTTTCTTGTACAGGTGCAGATCTGAAGGAGGTGCGTAGACTGGGTGCTAGACTGGGACGGAAAGGGAAATAAATCATTGGTATTATGCTACTCGTAATAACAGTGGAGAATCGATATTCTTTCCCGTTTAAATCAAACGCAACGCAAACGCATTGCAATAATATATAGAAAATGATTTTTTTTAATTTTAATGTTCGTTTTAAAGTGAATGGTAAACGGTTTTGAGCCTGATCAGACGCCGGGTTACACGGCGTCTGATCTGGCTCCAAACTGTTTGTTATAGAAATAATAGATTTAGCGTAAACCGATCTAGTTTATTAGGAACATGAGTATAACATTTTCTCCACATAATGAGTAGGTATTGACTAAGCACCTGATCAAGCTCCAAACTGTTTGCCACTCAAATAAAATAATTCGTCAGAAGTTTCATTAACCTGTCATACGAGAGTATTCTCCATTTTATTGAATTGTGTTTGCGTTTTCGTTTTAAAACGGGAAAGAATAACGTCCTTACCACTGTACCATAATTATGTTGCTTAATCGTTTAGGTAATTGTTACACTCAATAACCTATAGCAACCCTCCGAGATGGGGTTACGCCAGTATAAATCGATCGTCAATATTTTGCAATATCGATCGCCCTACTCTTGTACATTAGAAGATCTAGTCCGCACCTGTAAAACACATTTAACTCGTTGAGCCCTAGTGACGCATATATGCGTCCTTTACCAAATGTGTACCTGTGAAGAGTACACTTGACATATGCAAACAATGAAGTTCCTGATCAGAGGGCTCCTGCAGGAGCCCTCTGATCAGTGACTTCACTGTTTGTCATTGTGCAATATATTACAAAAAACAACCCTAAATAGTCTTTTAAAAATGGACCAGCCTTTATTGCAAACTTGAATTGTCCATCGGAAAGTTTCAGTGGATTTTGAGTTAACTAAGTTGACAAGAATCGAAAAAACTCTCTCTATATAGCGACCACTATCTAGATCTAAATGCGGTTTAGTTATTTGATGTGGAAACCAGGTCGGTGGCTGCTTAAGCATAACAAAAAGTAAAGCGAAAAACTTTAATAGGCCTAAAGGAGTTTTAATGCTTTACAATTGTCTTGTTTTCAGATGTCACCTGTCTTTATTTAGTGGAGAAGACGATATTCTTCAGAATAAACGCGTCTACGCTAAGAGTATTCATCATTTCCATTGCAAACAGATTGAAGCGTAACCCGGTGTCTGATCAGGATCAAAACTGTAGCTGTTTGCCATTCAGATTTAAATAAACATTAAACAATGTCAAACACTTGTCATTTTCTACATTTTATTTCAATGCATTTGCGTTTAAATAGAAATGAGTAATGTATTCTCCAATCTCCACCGTGTATTACATGTCTACTCAAAATAACGCCTGCTTCCATTTTTCAAATTCAAATTTTAGTCAACAAACACCAAGCATGTATTTTAATTAACGTAGTAACTCTTTCGCTGCCAAGTTTTAACCCTCTTGCCGCCAAATTATCGTCTGCATTGGAAGTGTCGTCTGCAATATTTTAAAAGTAGGGGAGACTGGGGCTAGTTGTTACATTTTTTACATTTTGTGTATTTTTCCAGCCATTTTAACAAATATAGAAAATCAGTGGTGCAATTCTGAGAGTATTACATGCGCTTTATTTAAACAAGGGTTAGTTTAGGACACAGAACTAAAGGTAACGAATATATCAACAGAGTTAAATAGGCTTTATAGTGTATCAACTAACCCCATGCTCGGGGCTAGTTGGTACATAGCATGGGGCTACTTGATACACGTCACTAGATTACGTCATTTACGTCTGAATTGCAATTCTGGCACACATAAATACACCATTCACTTAATTTTGAAATATTTGCAGATTCGACATGGGGCCTATTCACTGCAATCAACATATTTAATCCGTTTCTCACAGGGCTTCGAGTAAGAGTATGTGTTCAATGCTGACTAGGCAATACCGATCGTCGACATCAGAGGGTTCTACACGTGACGTTTTGCCTTCTTTTAAAGTTTTTATGCGCTTAAAGTTTCTTCTTCTTATTGTTGTTTAATGTTTGCTTGTACTTCCTTTCATTCTACAGCTGTTCTTATTCAATTGCTTCTTTCTCCAGTGTGTCTGTCAGTATTGCCCACTTTGGCTTCTTGCGAATTTTTTAGTTCATTTTTCTAAGTTGTGTTTTTGCAAAGGTCTCAAAAGATCTTGACAATCACTTGTTAGATATTTTGACTCAAGAAAATGCGGAAGTGATACCACCTATTAGAAAAGGTTATATGACATATTCAAACTGGTGATATCACCTACTGGTTTTCTTAAGTGATATCACTTATTTGAATTAGTGATATCACTTATTCTAATAGGTTATGTCGCCTTTTTACGTTCTGAAAAAAGTGATATCACCTGTACTGAATGGGTGATATCACCTAATGAACAAATAATATAATCTACATGTATTTGAATAGGCTTGTGATATCACCAAGGTGCCGTTTTAGTTTTTATTCCCCTTTTGTGATATCGATAATTTGAATAGGTTATCTCACTTATTCGAATACTAGTATGTGATATAAGTTAAGAGTTTTCTTGAGTGGTTTCACCTTTTCGTATAAGTAATATCACCTATTGTGATAAGTGATATTGATCAACTATTGGATTACGTGATATTATCTATTCGAATTAGTGATAGCACCTATTCGAGTTGATAGTAAATTCATTTATTTAATTAGGTGATATCACCTACATGTATTTGAATACGTGATATCGCCCATTAACTTTCTGATATAGTGATACGATCTGTTCGAATGAGTGATATCACCTTTTAAATGAGTAATGGTAGGCTTATATAACTAGGTGATATTACAAAGTGTAAATAAAAGTAAAACGATATCCCAATGGCATATAGATCTATCCCAGACAGATTTACTTCAAAACCTTTAATATTGTTTGATAGTAAGGTTGCTTTCGGTCGGCCCTATGTTTACCTTACAACTGACGGGATGTCATAGCCAACCTTAATGCTCTCATAACCACTTTCCTTAACATTATGGACTTAATGTCAAAGGGTCCATGCTTACAGGTATGGCAAGGGAACGAATGCTTTTACCCCTCCAATGACCGTTGTTGCTGCTAACATAATTGTACCGTGATCTGGTTATATATCAACTGATATACCTGCTGGTTTTCTTTTTATACATATGGGCCATCCTAAAACAAAAATACCCAAAATGCATCCTATTTTCAACCTCACTCTTTTTAATTAAAGTATTGTGCATCTCTAGATCTGCCTAGAAAGGTTAGAATTTAATTAATTTTGACATATAATGATGTTATGGTTTGACGGGGCTAGTTGATACACTGTATCAACTAGCCCCAGTCCATGTGTATCAATTAGCCCCATGCCACCTTTCTATAAAAGTGGACTCGTCTTTGTTATCTCGATGAAGACAGTTCCAAATTACGCTCATGCCATCGCTACTTACACGTCATATTTTAAATTGAACCTTACACATAACGTAAATTCACATAGGTAAACGCTTAGTTACAGATTACACAAAATACACCAAATTTACTTACGTTGATATAAATCGTACAGATGGACTTAACAAAAGCAGTTATCGTCATAGAGCGTTGGCGTTCACAGCAAAATCATCGCAATCATTTACTGTTTAAAATATTTAAGCGACAAGACGTCAATTGTGACGTCACTCATTAGTATGTATGTTGTACCATCTAGCCCCGTGTATCAACTAGCCCCAGTCTCCCCTAAACTTAATTAGAGCTGTTTTGACTGAGCAAATGTCGATGCGAGTGTCAAACAGTTTGGGTCCTTATTAGACGCCGCATAACTTGGCGTCTGATCAGGATCCAAACTGTTTGCAAAATCGCCTGTGTGCGCTGTTGGCCAAATTAGGATATGCCTATAAGCTTTGCTGCCAGACCCAAGCAGTCATCTGTCTCTATTTTGCTATATAAGAACGGGCTAAAACAAGATTAATTAAATAAATTCTAACCAAAAAATCTAGATCTAAAATAGAGGTATGCCTATTTGAAAAATTAATATGGTCATTGTCCAGGAATGCCATTTTCCCGGATTTTTTCGAAAGTTTCGGACTTTATCTAGCAGATGGTAGCTTAAAGCAGGCTGAGAGTAAAGCAGAATGCGCCATTAGGCGCATTCTGCTTTACTTTTATCCTGCTTTAAGTAATTGCGCTTGAAAAAAGAACAAATTAAGGGAAATCTTAGGATTTTTCATTTTCAAATTATGGCAGCCCTGATTGTCGTGTTACTTAAACTTTTATTTAACCCAATATCCTATAATAAGCCTTTTTACGCATTTAATTTATTCCTCTACTAAAGAAAATAGTTCCATTTTATAAATACTGTCAAATATATAATGTAGCATTAAGAAAGGTTTCCTGACAGATGCATGGTAGCTTAAAGTAAGCTGAAAGTATAAAGCAGAATGCGCCGGAATCAGGCTATGTAACTTCAATGATAATACTCCACAAGAGGGGTGAGGGCGTGATTGTACAATAAGTCACGTGGTCGCGTGTGGAGAGGTGATTAATATTTTTAACAAAATAATTGTTGCAAGTTATTATGTCTATTTCTACATTTTATCGTAGTATATAGCACGTTTGTTTTATTTTCGTTATTAAATGTTTTGTTTTTTTGACCGAAACGTAGCGATTGCTTATTTTTATTCTTAGAGTTATTTCCCTTGAGTTCTTTTACAGACGTCGCTGCAAATCAAAATAATCTCTGACGTCAGGCAATGGCAGTCGCCATTGATCAAGCAACGTAGGGTCTACCCCACTTCGAAAAACTGGAATAAATGAACTTTTCTCCATAAACCATTAAAACTACTGCGACATATTGAAAGTGAAGTATTCATTTTAGTACACAATGACTATATTACCGAAGAAAAAGGTAGCCAAAGACAAAAATGAGACGGAAAGTAGCGATCACACGATAGCCCATCACAGTCATTCTCGTCACCACCAACACCAAACTCCTGCAGAAACACGACACGAAAAGGCTGCACGAGCCAGAAATTCGCCCACCCGCTGGGTCTCAACCGCTAAAAGAGAAGAAATCCACAATGCCCATGACCCGGGTGGTTCGTATGACCAACTGGAGAGTACATCCGGCCACAACAAGAGACGACACCGATCCTCGCCTCACAGAAATCACGTAAGGAAGCATAGAGGAGCCCATTCTGCGACCACTTCATCGCATTCACCTCAACAAAGCTCGTCGTTTGAAGAAGAAACTGAGGGACACAACAGTGGTGACGAACATGTGCCACCACCACACCCAGAAAATATTGATGAGGTATATAAAGTTGAAGCAATTTTTTGAAGCAAACGACAGGGCTCAGATAAGAGGGGAGTAAACTGAACATATCCCTCATACCAACACCAAACTCTATGATGGTACTACAGCAGGCGCGTCGCGGGGTCTTGAACATTGGGGCGGCGGACATTTTGTGTACGCACTAATACTAGGGGGGTCCGGGGGCATGCTATTTCTAGATGGTCTCTGCTGCATTCTGAGGGTGTTTCTAGCATTCCAAACAGGTATACGGCGAACATAATTCTATGTAAAAAATGACTCCAAATGACCCCAAATTATTACTATAAGATAACATTTTTTAGGCAGGTTGTCTTCCAGTATTGGGCCTAATTTATGACGACAGGATCGAGTGGGAACATACAATAATTTAGGAACCAGGGGTCCGTCTTACGAAACGCCGTCGACAAAAATGGCCGTACGTCAGAACGTTACCTGATTTCTCCATCTAATCATGTATTGTGGCATTTCTTTGGAATCGTTTTTCTTTTCAAGACGATACCAAAGAGATGCACAAGACATGTTTAGACGGAGAAATAAAAAATACAACAAAAAATGTAGATCTAATTGAGAGTTTTTTGGGTAGTTTTGCCATAAACTGCAAAGTGACAATCAGTGCAGACCCTGTGCAGAGGACTCCTGTAAGCCTCCCTGATCTGGGTGTACATTGTCTGCTACAGCTTAAGTGACAAACAGTGCCGACAACAACATCTCTGTTCATAAATTAAGCATACAATCGTATTGTGAATCTTTCACATTAATAATCTGGTTTTTCTTCTTTAATCTTCAAATTAAGTGAAGAGAGGCAGGCAGACAAATGGGCGTTTCGGAAACTTAAACTCGTGAGGTTGGTTAGCTACAGACATATTGAAGACACTCAAAAGAGTGAACGAAACATTATTTCTCACGTTTTTCTTCATTTTTCTCGAGTAATAACAATTTTCACAGTTTTTAGTCTCATTAAAATATCACACAAACAGTTTAAGATCTAGCCGCTTTAATCGTTACCAATCAATTAAAACCGCCTGTAACCAATCAATTATAGCAAGCACTGACCACCCGTCTTCATGAGCCACGCAGCTATAGGGGATTAACAGTTTATTGCCAATTAAAGATAACGATGCTATCGGCGATCGCACCTAACGTTTTGCAATACACGTGTCATAAAGTGGTTACGTAACCGCTGAATCTGGCCTTCACTGTGCCACTTTAACAGAAATATTTTGGTTTTGACCAAAATCGCCGTTGCTTGCGGAATTATTGGGGCGGCGGTCGCCGCCCCTGCCGCCCCAGGAGCGGCGCCTCTGTACAGTACCCATTAGAATGGTTTGGAAGAGACGGTTCTGATGAAATAATGCAGCCATGTAACCGGGTATTGTTATAAAGAAACATACCCGCTCTGACCCGGAATCAAACACTTGTTGCCAGGTTCTCAGTCATGCACCCTACCATGTCACCATAAAAACTTGCTTGTACAGCAAGGCAGTCCAAGTGATGATAAACCTAATTTCTAAACTAAGGACTAGTGTTAGAACTAGGACCACATAGTGATACAGTCACAGAAACCGCATTGGGCACCAAATGTAACCGGGTGTTCTGATAAAGAAACGCACCCGGGATTGAACCATTGTACCCAGATTGGCATTCATGCATCCTTCCATGTCGCCATCATCATCATGAATACAGCACTCCTTCACCAACATTGAAGTTTATGTGCAGGCAATCTGGCTACAATGGTTCGATCCAGGGTGGGAGCAGGTACTTTTCTTTATCAGAACACCTGGTTACATTTGGTGCCATAAAAGTATGCTTGTACAGGCTACAGCAAGGCAGTACAAGTGATGATAAACCTATACACTGAAACAGAAAATCATAAAGATTTAAGTTTTTGAAATATTCGGGCTCTAAACTTATCCTATTCTCCATCCTTTTTCATTGTTTAAGAGAGATTGAAGTCAGTGGTTGCATAAACATGCTTGCTGCGATAATCATAATGTATCTCTTACTATAGACCAAAGTGTATTGGATGGCAGTCAATTATCAATACAGTTACGATATGAATTATGATCGTAAATAAAAACATGCTGAAAGTAAAGTATGGTGCTCCTTCACTTTCAGCGTGCTTTAAGTGCTCAGCAATCTGTTAGGGTACAGGACAGTTACAATAAACACTTTATCAGGAATGCGGGTCAATATGACACACTTCCAAATTGGCAAAACGGCCTAATGTAGTAATATGGTATAAATCGATATTATATCTAAGTTATACATATAATGATATATGATTATGAGTGTTGACTTGGGCAAGTTGGGGGAACCAATGAATTTAACTTAATTTGGCTTTGATTTTCTATTCCAGCTTGAGAAATGGTTTGAGAAAACTCTAAAAGATGAAAAAGGCTATGTGATTAAGAAAATGGGAGAAGATGGAGCGTGTTTATTTAGAGCAGTTGGTAAGCGTGTTTGGGTGAACTATAGAATGTAGTAAATCCCCGCTATAATTGTGACTACACAACAGACATCATATTTTACATAGATTCATAACCTGATTAGTTAGGTTACTAAGGCAAATCAGGGTTTTTCTTCAACCAATTGGGAATGACTCAGTCTCTGGTACTGAGCCAATTGGGAAAATTTTGCTTCACTTTTAGTCAAATTGGGAAAAATTAGCGTCGTTTCTATTCAAATTGGGAATTTCGCAATTTAAACTGAATTTGACTACTAGCAATAAATTGTCCCAATATACCGTCTGTAAGGATGTGGGTCTTCAGCTGGTATAAGCAGGATTTGTTTAAAGATACTTAAAACAAACTCTACTTGATCAAAACTCTCCAAATTGGGAATTTTATTACCACAGATTGGGAAATAAGGTCAGTTTTGGTAATTGGGAATGCCTCCGTTTATAGGTACCAGTTATATAAGGAGGAAAAACACTGCAAATTATCTTATTTAACCTGTTAAACCCACTACCCCATAAATACACTTTTTTTAGCTCACCTGAGCCAAAGGCTCAAGGTGAGCTATTGGGATGGCCCTGTGTCCGTCGTCGTGCGTATGTGCGTCGTCGTTAGTGTTGTATAATCAGTCCGAAAACCATAATCGATTATAAACGATTATTGGTAACCATAATCGTTTTAACATAAACTATTATATATGTACTCTGAAAAGCTGAATATATGTGATACTCATGTTTGCATTTGTATGTTATATATCTACAAAATTTTGCAAACAATGCACCCATATGAAGCAAAATAAAAATCAAAGCAGCAATTTGATGAAACAGTTAAATTAATGTCCTATTTTTATTTGCAAATTAATTGAGCTTGCTTTGTACTAATTGTATACCACTTCTTTTACTACCTGTAATTACTATTGCTGCGGCAGTTCATCTGGGTAAAAATTGTTTGAATAATCTCTTGGTTGGGAATCAACTGTTTCATTTATATATTTGGTGCAAGTAAGTAAAACAATTTCAGATTAACATTACAGTCAAAGCTTACTTAACCATACTTTGAGGATACATACATGTATAGTGAACACATGAAAGGCAGATTATTGTTCAATGTGGGTTGGAAGTAATGCAGAACACTCCCATAGAAGCGTTCTGCATTACTTCCAACCTGCATTAAGCTACAACCTGTCTTTTATATGCACTATGCTTCTTCATAACTTTATCATAAATAATCGAACATAATCGATTACGGCAAATTATGATCGATTATGTTCGATTATGGTCATTTTCGATCGATGATCGATTATAATCGATCATCGCTACAACACTAGTCGTCGTTAACAATTGCTTCAAATGACATCTCCTCCTATACCACTTGACAGAACTTTACAGAAATGTTCCTTGGGTCAAGCTCTTTCAAATTTGTTCAAAGAATGAAAAACAATGCAGAACTCTGGTTGCCATGGCAACCAAAGTGAAAAAATAAGGAAATCTTAAAAAATCTTCTTGTCAAAAACTGCAAGGGCTAGAGCTTAGATATTTGGCACATAGCATCATCTACAGGTCCTTTATCAAGTTTGTTCAAATTATGCCCCTGGGGTCAAAATTGGCCCCGCCTTGGGGGTCATAGTTTTACATAGAGTTATATAGTGAAATTTTCAAACGTCTTCTTCTCTGAAACTAATATGGTCAGAGCTTTGATATTTGGCATGGTGACACTTCCAGATGTCCTATATCAAAATTGTTCAAATGGTTCCGGTGGATTGCATAACTAGGTCACAGGAGCTAAAAATAGATTTTTTTCAATGAAAACTTAAAAAATCTTCTTGTCTAAAACTACAAAGACCAGAGCTTAGATATTTGTCACATAGCATCGCCTTTAGGTCCTCTATCAAGTTTCTTCAAATTATGCCCCTGGGGTCAAAATTGTCCCCGCCCCGGGGGTCATAGTTTTACATAGAGTTATATAGTGAAAATTTCAAACGTCTTCTTCTCTGAAACTAATATGGCCAGAGCTTTGATATTTGGCATGGTGACACTTCCAGATGTCCTATATCAAAATTGTTCAAATGGTTCCGGTGGATTGCATAACTAGGTCACAGGAGCTAAAAATAGATTTTTTTCAATGAAAAACTTAAAAAATCTTCTTGACTGAAACTACAAAGGCCAGAGCTTAGATATTTGGCACATAGAATCGCCTTTAGGTCCTCTATCAAGTTTGTTCAAATTATGCCCCTGGGGTCAAAATTGTCCCCGCCCCAGGGGTCACAGTTTAACATAGAGTTCAGTTATATAGTGAACTTTTCAAACGTCTTCTTCTCTGAAACTAATATGGCCAGAGCTTGGATATTTGGCATGGTGACACTTCTAGATGTCCTATATCAAAATTGTTCAAATGGTTCCGGTCGATTGCATAACTAGGTCACAGGAGCTAAAAATAGAATTTTTTTAATGAAAACTTAAAAAATCTTCTTGTCTGAAACAACAAAGGCCAGAGCTTAGATATTTGGCACAAGGCATCACCTACAGGTCCTCTATCAAGTTTGTTCAAATTATGCCCCTGGGGTCAAAATTGTCCCCGCCCCGTGAGGTCACAGTTTAACATAGAGTATATAGAGTGAACTTTTCAAACGTCTTCTTCTCTGACACTAATATGGCCAGAGCTTTTATATTCGGTATGGTGACACTTTTAAATATAATTTACATATTTTGTTCAAATTGTTCCGGTCTGTTGCATATCTAGTTCAGTCCTGGACATAAATCATTATCTCAATTTTTTCAGCTATTCTCAGGTGAGCGAAATATGCCCCATGGGGCTCTTATTTACAATCCTTAACACCATTAATTTATTCCTCCACTGAAAAGTGTTCTGTAGTAGCAGATCAGGGTCCACTTTACTATTTCAAGGAAACTATATTCCTTATGAAGATAAGCAATATTCCATGAATACCTACATTATTTCAAATGGGGCCTGCATTGGATCAGAAGCCATACTGTTTGTGAATCTGAATCAATAAAAAATAGAAAATTAACTACAATGCCAGGAGTCGTGAGTTTGATTCCCACCAGACCGAGTCCTTTGGATGAGACTTAATTAAACCGAGGTCTGATGTATCAGTGCTTTACTGGGAAGTTAACAAAAAAATTCAATTAGGAACATTAAAGTTAAATCTTGAATGAAATTTTGGTTTGTATACTAACATGATACTGAACCAGGGCTGCCATTTCTCCGGATTTTTCCGAAATAATGGGATTTTTATCCTAGTAGATGGTAGCTTAAAGCAGACTGAAAGTAAAGCAGAATGCGCCTTAAGGCGCATTCTGCTTTACTTTCAACCTGCTTTAAGTAACCGCTCTTGAAAAATAGAAGCTTTACAAATCTTAAGATTGTTCATGATCAAATTATAGAAGCCCTGCTGAACATCATCTTATTATTTCAGCTGATCAAGTGTTTGGAGACCAAGAAATGCACAGCACAGTTAGGAAGCAGTGTATAGAATATTTGGTAAGAATTTGCTATTACAGGGCTCCAAGGTTATAATTACAATGTATAAAGCTTTTGAGTTCAGCCTCACTCTGAGATCATTCTCAAGCATTTGATTGGTCAGATTTAAGCTCTTGCTCAGCAAAACGTCTGAGATAATTCCCAAACATTTGATTGATCAGATTTGAGCTTTTGCAAAAGCTCAAATCTGACCAATCAAATGCTTGAGAATGATCTCGGACTCAACTCAAAAGTTTGATAAGTTTTGGTCCAGGGCTCCAGATTAGAGTAAATAAATTAAAGAATGTTTATACTGTTTGCCATTTTATGCAGGAAGTAATAATTTGTGTCGGATAACACTAAAAAAAGGTTTCAGGCCAGAACTACTTTCATTAAAGGGGCATAAAACTAGAACTGAACCAAGTTTTTCAGTTACAATTGAGGTTGAGGATCTGGACAATCGATGAAAATACCCAATCGCTGTCCTTAGAGTACCGATAGTGACCAACATTGGCACAATATCATTTGAGGTCTTCAACCCTATAAGGTTTAGATTTTGAACAGTACTAGGCTTGAAATAGGTACACTATCTTTAATCCTCATTAGGCTTGCGTTAGATAAAATAATCAGGTTCTTTGCATTATTCAAATTTACTATATCATTATTATTTTAACAGGCTAAGAACTCCGACTACTATTCCCACTACGTTACAGAGGACTTCACAACCTATCTGAATCGCAAGAGGATGGACACTTGTCACGGTAACCACTTGGAGATACAAGCTCTATGTGAGATTTACAACCGACCAATAGAGGTGTACCAGTATAGTATAGGTAGGTTCTGTTTTCAGCCATCCATGCTCTAAGGTTATAAAGAGTTTGAGTTGATTCTGAAGTATTTGATTGGTCAGATTTGAGTTTTTGCTCAAATCTAACCAATCAGATGCTTGAGAATGATCTCAGACATCACTTAAACTCTTTAAAACCTTGGGCCCTGTCAACTTGTACACTGCAGACTTTTCAAATAGACACTTTAAAACAAAAATATAGTCAGGCATGTTTTTTGTCTGTTTGTTTGTCTGTCTGTCTGTCCACAACTTTAACCTTGGCCATAACTTCAGAACTGCATATGTTAGAGAATTCATATTTTGTATGTGCACTCCACTCAAGAAGCCCTTGAGCTCAGTACAATTTATCAGAAGACAGTAACATATAAATCTGTACTTGCTTCAGATAGTTTGTAAATAAAAAAGTCACTATCAAATATGTAAAGTACACTTGTTGTTTTAAATGTAGCTGTGTTTCAGTTGGACTTCTTGAAAATGTTATATTGGTTTTTAGTGTGAAATGAAAACTTAACTTCTTGATCTCTTTTAACCCGCTTCCCCATACATACACCTTTTTACGCATCTAATTGATTTCCCTATAGAAGAAAAAAGTTCCAATTTATTAACCCTTTGAACCCTAGTCACGCCTATTGGCGTCAATTGCAAACAGTGTACATGTCAATAGTACACTTGTCCTATGCAAACAGTGAAGACCCAGATCAGAGGGCTCCAAAAGGAGCCCTCTGATTAGGGTCTTCACTGTTTGTCATAATTCCAAAGATTGACAAAAACAACCCTTAAAAGTCAGAAATGGACTAGACTAAAATGGAAACTGGAAGTGTCCATTTAAAGTTTTAGGGAGGAAAGAGTTAAGTCATGATTGTGTTCTATTAGAAAATGTTTCTTTACCCTAGCAGATATTAACTTAAAACAGACTGAAAGTAAAGCAGAATGCACCTTAAGGTGCATTCTGCTTTACCTTAAGTCTGCTTTAAGTAGACAACTATTTTTGAAAACTAAAAACAGGCTATGGGGTAATGGTTAATAATTTATCTTCGCGTACAGTACAAACTAAGCAATAGAATTGTTTCTTTTATTTCAGAGCCAATAAATACATTTCATGGATCGTACAAGACGGACAATGACCCAATCAGAATCAGTTATCACAGAAATGTTCATTACAATGGAGTGGTAGACCCCTACAAGGCCTCTGTTGGACTGGGGCTGGGTTTTCCCCATTCTAGGTTCCAGCCTATGGTAATGATATATAGTGTTCCCTTCGATCATGACATCGGCCCTTCAAGCAATGATACCCTCCTTACAACACTTTCCGCTGTTCCCCCAGTGATAATTTTAGAAATCAGATGAATGAGTCCTCTGGATGCACATTCTGTAAAACAATGAGTCCTTGAGACTAACATTGAGTCCTTGATGTGAAAAATTTACCCAATATCCCACAGGTTATTTCTAGTTTTGAAGACAGGTGACCACTTATAGCAGGTTGAAAGTAAAGCAGAATGTGCCTTAACCCTTTACCTCATAGCTTGTTTCTAGTTTTGAAAAACAGGTAACCACTTAAAGCGGGTTGAAAGTAAAGCAGAATGTGCCTTAAGGCACATTCTGCTTTACTTTCAGCCTGCTTTAAGTTAAAATCTGCTAGGCTATATAAAATATTTATAATGGTTATTGTTCATGAGGGTATAAACTGGAACTATTTTCTTCAGCGGAGGAATATATTAAATACGCTAAAAGTCGCTTCTATGGGGGAAAGGGTTAAGGCACATTCTGCTTTACTTTCAACCTGCTTTAAGCTCTTATCTGCTAGATTATAGAAAGTATTTCTGATGTTACACATAATGTAAGTGGAACTATTCACTTCAAAGGATCCTAAGAATACATTAAAGGCATAACATTGTGTAATATGGAGTAATGGATTAATAAAGGTCAGAAAAGCTATGGGTCCATGGGACTCACAACTTTTCAAATAATGAGTCCCTGGCAAATTTAATGAGTATAGGACTCAGGATGCACAGGTAATATTATCACTGTCCCCCAAACAAGACAATTATGTCTAACCCTTTCACTGCTGCACTAATTATGTTTATCTCAAAGTAATGTATTGGACATTGTTTAAGAAAAAAAACACAATGACGAGTGACAAACAGTTTGAATCTTAATCAGACACGCATTACATAGTGTCTGATCTGGATTCTAGCTGTTTGCAAATGTAAGGTTAGTCATTGCTTTTTGCAATGAAAATAATAGTTTACGTGTAAATGCTGTTATTTGGAATGAAAATGTTTTCTCTACTGTACTCTGCACGCTGTACACGGGGCACAAACTGCGAACCTAAACAGCAAACAGTGGTACCTGAACACTCTACACGCATGATGATTGATCAATGTCTACTCTGTCTACAAAGTCCTATTGTTCACACTATGTTGTGATATTTGTATAATTTTTAAAGAAGAATGTTCACTCTTGTTTCTACTTGTTTATTGCCAGGTTGCAGAAAAGTTTTTAGTTCGAGATGCCACAAGACAGTCAGAGGATTTACATATTGAAAAGGTACCATACTCACTAAAAATAAGCACAGCCAAGTTGCTCTCTACAACTATAAAACTTTTAACCCTTTCCCCAAGAGAAGCGACTTTTAGCGCATTTAATTTATTCCTCTGCTGAAGAAAATAGTTCCAATTTATACAGTCATGAATATAATTCATAAGAATTATTTTCAGTTTCCTTGCAGATTATAGCTTAAAGCAGGCTGAAAGTAAAGTAGAATGTGCCTTAAGGCACATTCTGCTTTACTTTCGACCTGCTGTAAGTTGTCACCTATCTTCTAAACTAGAAATAGGCTAAGGGGTAAAAGGTTAACAGGGCTCCAGATAAGAGGAAGTAAACTGTACAAATCCAATATGAACTCACTATGACATCACCAAATCCTATGATGTAACTACTAATTAGAATCGTCTGAGAGAGAATTTTAATGAGTAGTGACACCTTAGGGTTTGATGCGGACAGAAAGAATTTAGTTTTTGACATAATCTGCTTATCTGAAGCCCTTTTCAGCATCCGGTATACAATTATTGGGATCAAACTAAGCTACAAGGGGTCATATTCACTTAATTTTTTATGCCCCCAAGATTGAATATTGGGGGTATATTGTATTTGGTCTGTATGTGTGTCGGTTTCTAATGTACATTAATCTTGAAGAGATGATTCTAATGAGTCGTGACACCTTAGGGTCATTGTGGAAATAAAGATTTTAGTCTTTTTACTCTTTGAACCCTAGTCACGCATATAAGCGTCCTTTGCAAACAGTGTACCTGTGAAGAGTAACTTGTCCTATGCAAACAGTGTAGACCCTGACCAGAGGGCTCCTGAAGGAGCCCTCTGATCAGGATCTACACTGTTTGTTATTTTGACATATATTGTAAAAATCTATCCTTACAAGTCAAAAATGGACTGGACTAAATTGAAAACTAGAATTGTCCATTTGAGGTTTCAGAGAGGAAAGAGTTAAGCAGCTGTCTGTCAGCAAAAAGTAAGTTTTGCTATGGCTTATTTGTCACCAGAACATGATACTCACCCCTTATGTATGTTAGATATTCACATGTTAGTGTTTTATCTCAGGCTATGTTTGAGGACAAGATTCGGGAGACTGACTGGGAAGTCACCCAGGAGACTATAGAGGAACAGGTGGCCCGGGAATCTTACCTCCAGTGGCTGAGGGACAATGAGAAACGTGTCCGTACCAGTGACCATGTAAGTAATCTCAGGGTATTGGCAAAGTGTGTCATGCGAGAGCATGTTAGTCAGACGTTACTGTATTTCATTCAGGTGTTACTTTATATTGAGTTAAATTTGAATGACTTCCTGATGTTGTAGACTAGAGAAATGCCTTGAAGAAGGGTTTTATGATTGCTATATGCCTGAAATAGGTGATAAACTGTCAATATGCACACTGAATAACGGACCTTCAGTGGAGGACTTAATTGAATTGGCTGAAAGGCACATCTGTCAAGTAATGGGTAAAGAGCTCTTGTTATTTTTCAGTCACAGTCTGCCACTGCTTGTGCTACATGTAGCTCTTCTAGTGAATATGCAACGTTTCTAGAGAACAGTGGATCACCGGAGGCTAGGCATGGCCGATCACCACGCCACAAGTCGGCTACAAATTCTGCACAGAACAGTCCACAGAGAGTTGAGGACCATCTAAAACCTACACATATCATAGATCAAAGTAAGTCAGACTACAGTCGAAGCATGATACTTCGAAATCACTTATGTTGAACTTTCCTGTATTTCAAAGTTAAAATGTGGCTTAGCGGCTTAAGCAAGACTGAGATTTCAATTTAACTTATATACATATATGGGTAAGCTCGACTTAAGCGAGTTCGAAGTATCAAGTTTCGACTAGTTACAACTAGATTGCATAATACCTTACTATACTTATGAAGAGCTCCAGATAAAGGATGTATATATCAAAAACCATAATCTTTATTTCCACATTAAACTAGCAGCCACTTACAGTGGAGAAAACGTTATTCTTTCCCAATAAACGCGTTTACGCTAAAACTATTATTTACAATACAAACAGTTTGGAGCTAGATCAGACGCCGGGTAACCAGGCGTCTGATCAGGCTCCAAACTGTTTGCCACCAAGATAAACATGAATTATCAGAATTGTCTAAAAGTTGTTCTTTTCTACGTTTTAGTGTTTTGCGTTTGCGTACGTTTGCGTTTAAACGGGAAAGAATAACAGATTCTCCACTGTAATTCATTACCCAGTAGATACTCCTTTAGCTTTTAATAGATTCTGATGAGTCCAAACAAGGTCGAAACTAGTCAACAATATATGACATCAACTATTCCAGTCAGGTTTTCACTTGGGAGTATTCTATATTTTTATATCCTTAAATTTATTCATGCACTGAAGAAATACAGTCATGAATATGCCCATTAAGAAATATTTCCCAAATTGGCAATATACTAGCAGATGATAGCTTTAAGCAAGCTGAAAGTAAAGCAGTACTTTACCTTTAGCCTGCTGTCAGCAATTACCTGTCTTTAATACAGAAAACAACCTTAATAAGGGAAGGGATTATTACATGAGAAACTTGAGCCAACCAATCTCAGCAAAAGTTAAAATCTGACTATTCAAATGCTTGAGAAGGATCTCAGACTCAGCTCAAAAGCTTTATAACTTTGAACTCAGTACTAATATAAAATTTTGGTTTCAGATACTTCTCCCAATGCTATGCAAGAAAATCTTCCGACAGAGGCAATGGAAGGGGCCACTGGTGGATATGAGTTTGAAACACATTCTATACTCAACCAGTACCCCGAGTCTATATATGGTAGGACATTTGATTAACCCTTTCCCCCATAGAAGCATCTTTTAACACATTATATTAATTCCTCCACTGAAGAAAATAGTTCAAATTTATACAGATATAAACATGTTCCAGAAGAAACATTTTCTATATCCTAGCAGTGGTAGCTTAAATCAGGTTAAAAGTGACGCAGAATGTGCCTTAACGCACATTCTGCTTTTATTTCAACCTTCTGTAAGTGCTCACCTGTCTTCAAAACTAGAGAAAGGCTAAGGGTTAAGGGTGAACTCTTGCACTGCAAATGGCTACTTCACAGGCGGTTTAGCTCACCAGAATCAAAGGTTCATGGTGAGCTTTTATGATAACAGTGGAGAAGACGTTATTCTTTCCGGTTTAAACACAAACACAAACAAAACACAAACGGATTGCAATAAAATGTTTAAAATGACAAACTCTTGAAATAGTGAATATTGATTTTAAGCTGAATTGCAAACAGTTTGGAGCCTAAACAGACGCTGGGTTTCCTGGCGTCTGATCTGGATCCAAACTCTTTTCACTGGAATAAATAGATTTAGGGTAAACACGTTTATTTGGAAAGAACGTTTTCTCCACTGTACATGTATATTACTATATAGTGAAAACTTGAAATGATCTTCTCTGAAACTACTGGTCTGAGTGGAAAATAATTTCACACAAAATATTCATGAATGACCCTCCACCAAATTTCTGAAAATATATTTCCTAACTTAAAAAATGTCCACCGATGAGTTGGGCTAATTTACCTATGGTGATTTATAGTAAAAACTTCAAAAATCTTCTTGTCTGAAACTACTGGTCCAAATTGAATATAGTTAACACAAATGATCTCTAAAATTAATTGTCCTTACTTAACACATGGCCGCCAATAAGTGGGACAAGTTTATCTATGATAGCTCTAATGAAAACTTATCAAAATCTTCATGTTTTAACTCTTTCCTCCCTGAAACTTTAAATGGACAATTCCAGTTTCGATTTTTGTCTAGTCCATTTCTGGCTTTTAAGAGTTGTTTTTGTCAAATTTGGCAGTACTGACAAACAGTGAAGACCCTGATCAGAGGGCTCCTTTCGGAGCACTCTGATCTGGGTCTTCACTGTTTGCACAGGACAAGTGTATTATTCACATGTACACTGTTTGAAATGACGCCTATATGCGGGACTAGGGTTCAAAGGGTTAAACCACTGGCCATAATTGAAAATTATCTGACGCAAATGATCCATAATTATGTTACCCTCTTCCAGATTTCTAAAAGCAATTTTCATAGCTTAATAACATGGCCGCAAGAGTGTGAGTAAGGTTTTGTGGTGTTATTTGCGTCATTGAAAGCTAAATTCAAATCTTCTTTTTCTGAAACCACTTGGCAAGATACCATTCTTCTTCTTTCAGAAGGTTTCTGAACAAAGAACTCACTATGTACAGTAAAACCTCTCTATATCAACCATTAATAAGAAGGCTAATTGATTGTATAAAAGACAGGTGACTGCTTAAAGCGAGGTGAACTTAACACAGAAAGCTCCTTTCTATTTCTCATTCTCCTTACTTTCAGCAACCACCTTCCATAAATAACTTATATAATTAACATAGCTTAGTGGTCATATTAGGGAGATTTTACTCTGATATTTTACTTATTTCATTTCAGCTGATTTGGCTAATTTTGAAGAGGAGGACATTCTCGCTCAAGTTCTAGCTGAATCCCAGAAGGAATACTTTGACTGTCTTAAGAAACATAATGTGTCAGGAGAGGACCCTTCTAGTAGTACTAACTCTGACAAAGAGAAACCTAGTTAGTACAGCCTTATGTGTAGGCTTGTCAAAATTTTAGTGATATATAAAAACTATGTTGGGAGAAAAAGGACCATAGGATACTGCAAAAGTGTAGACCAAAATCAGTCATATTTTAACCACTTACCCTATAAATATACCTTTTGTTTATTCCTCCACTGAAGAAAAACTTCCACTTTATACAGTAGTGAATATGCACCATAAGAAATATTTTCTATATTCTAGTTGGTAGCTAAAAGCAGGCTGGAATTAAAGCAGAATGTGCCTTATGGCACATTCTGCTTTATTTTCAGCCTGTTTTAAGTGGCTTTTAGTCTTAAAATTAGATACAGGCTATGTGGTAAAAGGATTAAATTGAAGAATCCTTAAAACTAGTAACTCAACAGTTTAGATTCAGATTAGGGGCTACATTAGGGGGTATTTGATCTGGATCCAAAACTGTTGGCATATACCAGTTAGATTGTGATAGGAAGTCAAAGGGTTAAAATATAATATTTGATTGACCCATTATCTATTAAATTCACCTTTTATGGCCTCTTGTTAATTCCTCTACTGAAGAAAATAGTTCCGATTATAATAGTCATACATTAGTACCTAAAGTAGTTAATCTACAGTCTCTTCCTTCCCCCTATAGAAGCACCTTTTAGCGCATTTAATTATTCCTCCACTAAAGAAAAAAATTCCAATTTTTACAGTTTTGTATACTAAGAAATTTATCCATATTCTAGCAGATGGTAGCTTAAAGCAAGTCGAAAGTATTGCAGAATAGCTTTAAGGCATATTCTTCTTTACTTTCAACTTGCTTTGAGTGCTCACCTATCTTCAATACTAGAAACAAGCTATGTAGTAAAGGGTTAATGCTACAGAAAGGTGGCTGCATGATTCAGCCCGAGAGTAAAGCCCAAAGTAGTTGGTCTACTGTCTCTTAAACTAGTGAGATGCATTGGAAATATGACAGCTGATCTAGATCTACTCTGTTTTAGTATCCTAAAGTCCTTTTACTCTTTGGGTGTAATACATGACTTACTTATTCCTAATGATCCAAAATGTAATCAGCCCATTGGAAGCTCTATATACAGTGGAAAATGTGCTATTCTTTCCCAATAAACGCGTTTACGCTAAAACTATTATTTGCCATGCAAACAGTTTGGAGCCAGATCAGACGCCGGGTAACCCGGCGTCTGATCAGGCTCCAAACTGTTTGCCACCAAGATAAATATGAAATATCAGAATTGTCCAAAAGTTGTTCTTTTCTACGTTTTAGCGCTTTGCCTTTGCGTACGTTTGCGTTTAAACGGGAAAGAATAACAGATTCTCCACTGTACACACCAAGAAAAACAGATAGAGGTGAACCTTCATAGCTCAAACTTATTTAAGTGGGGCATGCCTATAGAGATATCTAAAATTGTAAATGTGGCTAAGGTCAATCTTAACTTTAACCCATTACCCCATTGATATGCCTTTTTACGCCTTTAGTTTATTCCTCAACTGAAGAAAATAGTTCTAATTTATGCAGTCATGGACATGTTCCATTAAAATTAGTTTTAATATCCTTGCAGATGGTAGCCTAAAGTAGGCTGAAAGTAAAGCAGAATGCACCTTAAGGTGCATTTCGCTTTACTTTCAACTTGCTTTAAGTGGTCAACAATCATCAACACTAGAAACAGGCTGTAGGGTAAAGGGTTAAAATTTAGGTAAGCTCAACTGGAGTTTGAATTATTGAGATTTCTACTGTACAACTATTTTAATTATGATTGACGTTCAGCCTGTGTTTTGCTTACTATTTATATAACCAGCATACAATGGAGAAAACGTTATTCTTTCCTTTAACCCTTTCCCCAATAGAAGCGCCTTTTAGCGTATTCACTTTATTCCTCCGTTGAAGAAAATAGTTCCAAATTATACCGTAATGAATATGTGTCATATTTATTACTTTCCTTATTCTAGCAGTTAATAGCTTAAAGCAGGCTGAAAGTAAAGCAGAATGCGCCTTAGGGCGCATTCTGCTTTACTTCCAACCTGCTTTAAGAAGTCACATATCTTCAATACTAGAAACAATGCTATCAGGTAAAGGGTTAAACTTGTTTATGCGTAAACTATAATTTCCACTATAATTTCCATTAAAACTATTATTTCCACTGCAAACAGTTCGGAGCAAGATCAGACACCAGATAACCCGGGGTTTGATCAGGCTCCAATCTGTTTGCCACTCGGATTAAAATAGATAGTTAGAAATTACAAAAAGTTGTTATTTTCTACATTTTATTGCAGTGTGCATGTGTCCGTTTACATTTAAATGGGAAAGAATAACATCTTATCCATTGTAGCCCAGCAGCGTAATTTTATACCATGGGGCCATACAGTGCTCCCTCTCTACATCACCTAGTGGGAGACAAAGACTGTGTGTGTTGTATGGAGAGAGTTGTTACAGGGAGGGTAATTGGCATACATTTGCAAACAGCTTTAATTCAGATTAGATGCCGCGTAACGCGGCATCTAATCTGGATTCAAGCTGTTTGTGGCTCATTGTTTTATATTTCTGTCAAAATGTCCAACATGTGACTTCAAGTAAAACCGCAGACAAGGATTTTATCATTTTAAGCAGACCATTCCAGCAGAAAATACCTAAGACAATAATTTCTAGTTTGTCGGATCAGCGACAAGAGTCTTGCACTTACCTTAAATATTGAAAACTTAACCTCAAGAGTTTTGTAATAAAGAGGTTTTACTGAATATGTATTCATTCTAAATGACAATGGGTAGTTTTCTAGATTTGATCATACATGTAACTTGTTCTTGCTGGCATTTGAGATATGTGTATAAATCCATTACCCTATAAATACGCCTTTTTTTGCCTTTAATTAATTCCTCCTGAAAAAATAAGTTCTAGTATATACAGACATAAATATGTATCATAAGAAATATTTTTTATATTCCTGCAGATAGTAGCTCAAAGCAGACTGAAAGTAAAGCAGAATGTGCCTTTAGGCGCATTCTACTTTACTTTCAACCTGCTTCAAGCGGTTGCCTGTCTTCAAAACTAGAAATGGACTATGGGATAATTGGTTAAGTTGTAACCAAAATCAGATATATTTTTCAGAGCACCAGATAAGGGTAGTTTTACAAAACTTAAAATCTTTATTTCTGAATTAAACCCTATGGTGTCACTACTCATTAGAATCGTCTCTTCGAAACGATTCTAATGAGTAGTAACACCATAGGATTTGGTGCTGAAATGTGTGAGAAATTGTTTGATTTGTTGAAATAACTACCTCTTATCTGGAGCCTTGATTTTAAAATGAACATTAACTCTTTACTCCATAGCTTGATCTGGATTCAAGCGGTTTGTCACACGTTATTATGTACAGTGGCGAATCTGTTATTCTTTCCCATTTAAACGAAACGAAACGCTAACGCAAAACACTAAAACGTAGACAAGTACATTTTTGGACAATTCTGATAACTATTTTTTTTATCTTGGTGGCAAACAGTTTGGAGCCTGATCAGACGCCGGGTTACCCGGCGTCTGATCTGGCTCCAAACTGTTTGCAATGACAATAATAGTTTAAGCGTAAACGCGTTTATTGGGAAAGAATAACGTTTTCTCCACTGTACATGTCAAAATGTCCAATATCTTGCTTTGAGAAAAACAGCAAGCAAAAGTTTTAAACAGACGATATTGCAGACATGAAAAGGTTAGCCATAATGGTCTATTAGCAGAGCACCAGATAAGGGTAGTTTTTCAAAAACTAAAATCTTTATTTCTGAATTAAACCCTATGGTGTCACTACTCATTAGAATCGTCTCTTCGAGACGATTCTAATGAGTAGTAACACCATAGGATTTGGTGCTGAATAAGTGAGAAAATGTTGGATTAGTTGAAAAAACTACCTCTTATCTGGAGCCCTGTATTAGGAGGAACAGCGACCAGTGTCATTGTGGGGGAGGGAGCACTGTTTACAAAATGGAATCCCTGGTGTATGTAGCGTATACAGTTTTTTTGTCAAACGTTTTCCATTTAAAACTTATCTTTAAAAAAATCTGGAAATTGGATTTTTTTTTATCTATTTGCAAAACATGCAAATGATAATTAAGTCATATTTTTATTTTTCATCTTCATTTTAAATTTCAATTACTTGAGGTTTACCTTAGTCTTACCTTTTCTTCTTGTCATGGGTAGTTGCCATCTAAATGGGTAGTCATCATCTAAATGGGTAGTAATCTTATTCCACATAACTTTTCTCTGTCCATGTTGCACAGGAATCAAAATCTGGAACTTGTTTCGCATCTTGATTGGGTTCAAAGGAATGAAAGGTGCATATTACTGTGTTGCATAGCTTTGTATTTTGCGAAACACATTATGTGAGTACAGTGGAGAATCTGTTATTCTTTCCCAATAAACGCTAAAACTATTATTTGCAGTGCAAACAGTTTGGAGCCAGATCAGACGCTGGGTAACCCGGCGTCTGATCAGGCTCCAAAGTGTTTGCCACCAAGATAAACAAGAATTATCAGAATTGTCCAAAAGTTGTTCTTTTCTACGTTTTAGTGTTTTGCGTTTGCGTACGTTTGCGTTTAAACGGGAAAGAATAACAGATTCTCCACTGTATGTCTTGTTGACGTGGTGATAATTAAAGTACTGTAATATCCCTTATTTATCATTTCTCGTGTGGACCTATTACAAAGTCAATATCGTTGGCATTGGTAGTTTCGTCTGCATTGTTTCTAAAGTCAGATTTAGGGCTGTTTTGACTGAAGAAATGTAGATAGGACTGTCAAACAGTTAGGATCCTGATCAAAAGCCATGTTAGGTAGCGTCTGATCAGGATCCAAATTGTTTGCATTTAGTCACCTTTTGACGCCTTTTGCAGTAAAAGAGTTGAAGCAGTGAAGACATTTCAACTTCAGGACAGTCATATTTATATTTAACTCATTTCTCCATTAATACACCTCTTTACGCATTTAATTTATTCCTCCACTGAAGACAATAGTTACAATTATTCAGCATCAGGCAGGTGGATTCTGCTTTAGTTTTATCCTACATTATGCTATATCTGATGGGACATAGAAAATATTTCTTATGGTACATGTACATATTCATGACTGTATTTTCTTCAGGTGGAATAAATTAAAGGCAGGAAAAGGTGTATTTATTGGGTAACAGGTTATGGAAAGGGATAAATCAGACCTCCAAATAAGGGGAGTATTTAAAAAACTAAAGTCTTTATTTCTGCATTAAACCCTATGATGTTACTACTCATTAGAATCCTCTCTTCGAGACAATTCTAATGAGTATTAATACTATAGGATTTGGTGCTGATATAAATGAGAAAATGTTGAATCTGTTCCGTTTACCCCCTCTCATCTGGAGCGCTGATAAATGCAGCCATTCATGGCATTAAATCTGCTTCCTGTGAAAACCAATCAGTAGCAAGACTATGTATAAAAGTAAAGAACTTCTGCTTTGATTCCAGTTTCATGGTTTTGTTTAAGATTTGTTTATGTTTGAGTATAACCAATTACCCCATAAATACACCTTTTAACGCCTTTAATTATTCCTTCACTGAAAAAAATAATTCCAATTTATACAGCCATGGATATGTACCATACGAAACATTTTCTACATTCTAACAGATGGTAGCTTAAAGCAGGCACATTCTGCTTTACTTTCAACCTGCTTTACATGGTCACCTATCTAGTTTAAACATATTTTATTTCCACATACATAAGGAAATGGGGTCGGGTCACAAGTTCTCTCAACATTAGATTCGACCCTTCCCCTACAATGTATATAAACAATGGAACAATGGCAACAAAATATGAAACATATTTTAATAAACAAAACAAGAGATGGAGAGAGCATGTGAGAGAGAAAGAGAGAAGAGAGGGAGAGAGAGAGAGCAAGCATAATGTGTGATCTACAACATGATAGAAAGCTATTGAAAATAGCAGCTTATCAACAGTAGCTATCACCTATGTTCAGAACTAGAAACAATCTATGAGGTAGTGGGTTAGACTTGTTTATGTTAGAGTATAAATGTGTTAAGTTTGGTTTATTGCATTCTCTTCTTTGTTTCCAAAACTATGCCAACACCACTTGGCACCTGGCACTGTCCATTAACCCTTTCCCCAATAGAAGCGCCTTTTAGCACAATCAGTTTATTCCTCCGCTGAAGAAAATAGCTCCCATTTATACAGACATGAATATGTATCATTAGGAATATTTTCTTTTTCTAACAGGTGGTAGCTCAAAGCAAGTTAAAAGTAAAACAGAATGCATCTTAAGGCGGATTCAGCTTTACTTTAAACCTGCTTTAAGGGACCACCTGTCCACAAAATAAGGAACAGGATATTGAGTAAAGGGTTAACCCATAATCCCGTAGACTGTTCCTAGTTTTGAATAATGGTGACCACTTAAAATAGGTTTAAAGCAAAGCAGTATTCGCTTCAACTTTCAACCTGCTTTAAGTTACTATCTACTATAATATAGGAACTATTTACTTAGGATACATATTCAGGAATGTGGAAAATGGATCTGTTTTCTTCAATGGAAGAATAAATTAGAGGTGTAAAAAGGTGTACTTATGGGGTAATGGGTTAATTCAAACATTTAACCCTATACCCAATAAACCTGTTTATAACATTAAAGACAGGTGATCACTTACAGCAGGTTGAAAGTAAAGCAGAATGTGCCTTGAGGCACATTCTGCTTTACTTTCAGCCTGCTTTAAACTAACATCTGCTAGGCTATATAAACTTTTTGTTATGGTAATTGTTCATGAGGATATAAACTGGAACTATTTTTGTCAGCGGAGGAATAAATCAAATATGCTAAAAGTCACTTCTATTGGGGAGAGGGTTAAGTGCTGAGTCACCATTGTCTACTGTAAATGTTGCATACTTGTACATTGTACAGTGGAGAAAACGTTATTCTTTCCCAATAAACGCGTTTACGCTAAAACTATTATTTCAATTACAAACAGTTTTGGAGCCAGATCAGACGCCGGGTAACTCCAAACTGTTTGCCACCAAGATAAACAAGAATTATCAGAATTGTCCAAAAGTTGTTCTTTTCTACGTTTTAGTGCTTTGCGTTTGGGTACGTTTGCGTTTAAATGGAAAAGAATAACAGATTCTCCACTGTACAAGACTTATTTCTTTCCCGTTTCAACGCAAACAAAATGCAAAAGCATTGCAATAAAATGGAGAAAACGACACGTTGTCAATTCTGACTTTTTTCTACGTTGCAACAGTTTGGAGCCTGATCAGATACCGCATCGGGTTACCTGGCGTCTGATTTGGCTCCAAACTGTTTGCAATGGAAATACATGTACTACAGTGGAGAATCTGTTATTCTTTCCCGTTTAAACGCAAACGTACGCAAACGCAAAGCACTAAAACGTAGAAAAGAACAACTTTTAGACAATTCTGATAATTCATGTTTATCTTGGTGGCAAACAGTTTGAAGCCTGATCAGACGCCGGGTTACCCGGCGTCTGATCTGGCTCCAAACTGTTTGTATTGTAAATGATAGTTTTAGCGTAAACACGTTTATTGGGAAAGAATAACAGATTCTCCACTGTAGTAACACAATTTTTGGGAAAGAATAACGGTTTCTTCACTGTTGTTGCCAAATTTACAATCCAAGTGACAAAAAGTTTGGATGCTGATTTTGATGCTAAGTTATACAACATCTGATCAGGCCCCAAGTTAAAAAGCATTTGAGATCGTTTTCAGGCATTTGATTGGTCAGATTAATTTTGAGCAAAGAGTTGAGTCTAAGCTCAAATCTGACTAATCAAATATGTGAGAACAATCTCAAGACTCACATATCTAATGCTTTATAACCTTGGACCCAGCATTCAAACGGATTGTAGAGGTCAAGACAAGTCAGTTTGTGCACTAACGGGTGAGCTAAGAACAGTGATCAATGTATTTACAGTAAAACACCTTGGTAACAACTACTACACTGTGTTTATTATTAGATGTTTACGGCAGGTGGTTGCTTAAAGCAATGGGACAGAAAAAAACCTTCTGTTGGAGCTTTCTGTTTTTGCTTTCAACTTTGTCTAACTCTTGCAACATCATGGACCTGTCTAAAGTATACTTGTTAAATTTGCAAACAATGTAGGCCCAGATCAGTGGGCTCCTATAGGAGCTCTCTGACCAGAGTCTACACTGTTTGCTAATTTAGACCAGTATTTATTAATTTACCCAGAATTTAAAATAGACTGGTTCATGTTTAGGTAATTAAAAAGATCTGAAATGGAACATTATAACCCACAAGAGTTACGTAGTGTTGAAATAGTTAAAGCAAGATGAAAGTATAACGGCTCCTTTTGGAGCTTTCTGTTTTTGCTATCACTCTGCTTTAAGCTGTTACCTGTCTTTCATACAATCAATTAGCCTTCTCTTTAGTGAATACCAGTTTCAGTTGTTTTTTTACTGTTTTTAGTTATTTTCTCACACAGGCACATGCCTCAATTTGTTAGATATTGTTAATGTACATTTCTTTCAATTATTAAGAAATAAATTATTTTACACCTTTATTTATGTTCATTTCACTGCTTAAGATGTACTGTATGACAGTCAGAAAACTATATGTATGTGTACTTTCTACTTCTATATCCCTCCTACAGTGGAGAATCTGTTATTCTTTACCGTTTAAACGAAACGAAACGCAAAACACTAAAACGTAGAAAGGTGCAACTTTTGGACAATTCTGATAATTCATGTTTATCTTGGTGGCAAACAGTTTGGAGCCTGATTAGACGCCGGGTTACCAAACTGTTTGCAATAGTTTTAGCGTAAACGCTTTAATTGGGAAAGAATAACAGTTTCTCCACTGTATCTGGAGCCCAGCATGGTTTACATTTAGCAGGCTTAACCCTTTTAACCCATTACTCCATAGATACACATGTAAATGTATTCCACCACTGAAGAAAATAGTTGTAATTTATACAGTCATGAATATGTATCATAAGAAATATGTTCTATAATATTCCAGCAAATGGTAGCTTAAAGCAGGATGAAAGCACATTCTGCTTTACTTTCAACCTGCTTTAGATAAGTAGTCACCTGTCTTCAGAACTAGAATCAGGCTTTTAAGTAATGGGTGGACTCTATGGATGGTGAATGAAATATTTCTGCTCAAATTGTCATCGTCTTTAATTCTGAATTTGATTTTTATGCCCCCTCAGGACCTATAGATGCAGAGAGGTATACTTATAGCGATTGCCCCGTCGTCTGTATCAAGGTTAACTAGATTTTACCGTTTCCTACAGCAATAACACTGCTCACTCAAATACATGGATTCTTATACAGTTGATGCCTGGGACCATTCCCAATCAACCAATATCACTGACCACATTTGACCATAACCGTGATCTATTTTGGACATAGAATATTGTAAATAGGCTATTTCTTGGTTAACTAGATTTACCATTTTGCTCGACATCGCTAGAATGCTTTGATACTTATACAGTTGTTGCCTTTAACCACCACCAATCCACCCATATTACCCCCACCTTAACCTTGACCTAATTTGGACTTGGGATATTTAAAATGGGTTCAATTTTAGTAAACTAGATTTTACCGTTTCGTCTAGCATTAACCCTACATACTACAATGCTTGTATACTTATACAGTCATTGCCTTTGACCATTACCAATTCACTCATACTACCCTATTGAAAATAGGTTACTTCTTAAAGCAGGTTAAAAGTAAAGCAGAATGCGCCTTAAGGTGCATTCTACTTTACTTTCAGCCTGCTTTAAGTAACTATCTACTAGGATAAAGAAAATATTTCTTAAGATATTTATTCAGAAGTATTATAAAGTGGAACTATTTTCTTCAGTGGACGAAAATTTCAGGCATAAAAAGGCGTTTTAATGAAGTAATGGGGTTAACTGGGAATGTTTTCAATTCATGTACGGTGCTATGTGGGAAACATAGATATCTTAAAATGGCTTCTTTCTGACTGTTGACCAATGAGAGCTTAGCACTAGGTGCCCGATCTAGGTAGTCTATTTTAAAATACAGTACTGAACCATATTAAATTAACAATTTTTGCTATTCGCTTGCAATTTGATGGCAATTCGCTTGCGAATATTTTCCAACGTAATCAAGTCATTAAGTTTTCCTTAATTGTGTATCTCACCAATATTCGCAAATATGCCTTCGTTAATGTTTTTTGATTCCATTTTTGTCACAACTGCTCCAGAAAAATCATGTGAAACGACTCAAGCACACGGTTTGCTTTTTGAAGCGCCCGATTCGATTGCAATTCGATGGCAATTCGCTTGAGATTATCAATAAAATTTAATAAGGTTCAGTACTGTACCTATTATGGGAAATGAGAATCCTCTTTACTTTCAAACAATGTAAACTTGTAGACACAGATCTTCCATGAGTTTTCTATGTTGCCTATTCATCTTGCATTAAATGGTTTTGCACACTATTTTAATTTTACATTTAATAAGTAAAATTGCGAGTTTGCTTTGTATACAACATCTTTTTTGTAGAAAATGTATACAGTGCAACATGGAAGACATTATTTTTGTCATGCATAAATACAGTGCTCCCTCTCTACAACAACACCTTATGGAAAACACAGGTTGTGGGTGCTGTTTGGAGGGAATTATTATATGGAGGGAAATTAATGTGACTTGGCATACATTTGCAAACAGATTGAACACAGACCAGACGCCGCGTAACGCGGCGTCTGGTCTGGGTTCAAACTGTTTGTTACTCGACTTTATGTTTCTTCTGTCAAATCGTCTAATACTTAATTTTAGAGAAAAAAAGCAAACAACAATTTGAAGCTGATGGTATTGCAGCAGGGAAAGGAGACATAATTGTCTTGGTAAGGGAACAGAGGAAAATGTTGTAGGGAATCATTGTAGGGAGGGAACACTGTACTTTTCTTTTTCATCTTTAACAAGACTTAACCGTATACTAGTAATAAAGCATACCTTTTGTATATGGACTTGAGAGTGTTTGAATCTGCTTTGATATAACTGACACTGTCATTTATATAATAAAATATTAAAAATGGCCGCTCGACCAGGTGTGCCTTTCATATATATTGTGTATTTTGTTATTAACTCTTCCATACCATTCAAACTACACTGCTTGTGTACTATTCAACCCATTACCCCATAGCCGGTTTCTAAATTTGAAGACAGGTGACCACTTATAGCAGGTTGAACTCTTTCTCTTGACACCTTTACCCCATAGCCTGTTTCAAGTTTTGAAGACAGATGACCACTTAACTCTTTGAACCCTAGTCACACATATATGCGTCATTTGCAAACAGCGTACATGTGAGGAATACACATGTCGTATGCAAACAGTGTAGACCCTGATAAGAGGGCTCCTTAACCCATTAACTCATAAGCGATAAACAATTATCATTGCTTATCTCAATGGAAGCTAGTTGATTAAAGTGCGTCAAAATGAGTTAGTATGAGGCTACTGCGAAATGAGTCAAAATGAGTCAGTATGGCTTAATGGGTTAAGGAGCCCTCTGATCAGGGTCTACACCGTTTGTTATTTTGACATATATTGTGAAAATCAACCATAAAAAGTCAAAAATGGACTAGACTAAATGGAAAACTAGAATTGTCCATTTGAAGTATCAGGGAGGAAAGGGTTAAAGCAGATTGAACTTCCTGACACCTTAACCATTTACTACATAGTCTGTTTCTAATTTTGAAGACAGGTGACCACTTAAAGCAGGTTGATAGTAAAGGAGAATGCGCATTTAGGTGCATTCTGGTTACTTTTAGCTCGCTTTAAGTAAGCATTTGCTGGGATATAGGATTTTTTCTTATGATACATATTTAATACTTAATAATTTCCTGTTTTCTTCAATGGAGGAATATATTAAAAGCGGATAAACGCCACTATACTTGTATTGCAGATGATATAAACAACATAATATTTCCCATAAACATCACCTGCGCACCAAGGGTCCTAGGTTATGAAGCCTTTGAGTTGAGTCTGATATCGTTCTCAAACATTTTATCGTCAGATTTGAGCATAAGCTCAAATCTGACTAATCAAACGTTTGAGAACGATCTCAGACTCAGCTGAAACGCTTTATAACCTAGTTCCTGATGTCTTGAAACATTTTACATCAAGACAGGATACTGAATAACTCAGTTCCAACTGTGATGCCATGCATTAGCTTATTACCGTGCTCCCTCCATACAACATCCTTCCCAACAACGACCCCCTTCCAACAACGCTTGTCCCTGTTTCCAAAGACTATAAATATGTCTAACGTTTTCATATTTACAATGTCGTCTGCTTCAAATTGTCTGCTTTTTCTCAAAGTTGTATATTGGATATTTTGACAAAACCCACAATTGCGAGTCACAAACAATGGCGTCTGATCTGGATTCAAACTGTTTGCAGATGTAAGGCAATGTCCATCCCTATAATAACTCCCTTCGAAGAGCACACATAATCTTTGTCTCCCATATGGTGTTGTTGTAGAGAAGGAGAACTGTACCTGTAAATAGTACATTAATTATATTGTTCTTTCAAGTTTGTAGACTCAAATCAGAGGACTCATTTATTTATACATTTTTGTAAGGGTCTGCCCTGTTTGTCATTTTACAATACATATAATAATATGGCAGTAAACAAGCATAAGTTCAGAAAATGGACTAGACTTAATTTGGAAAGTGAAATTGTCCATTAAAAGTTAAGTGTTGAATAACAAGCAAAATTACTTTTGTGACAAACAATCATTTTTAAATGGTATCAAGTGCGAAGTTTGAAGTTATTGAACGAGATCCGTACAGTTGAGAAGACGTTAGTCTTTCCCGTTTAAATGCAATCAAACGCAATGCACTAAAATGAAGAAAATGGTGTCTTTTGATTATTCTGAAGATTTTGTTTTAATCTGAGTTGCAAACAGTTTGAAGCCTGCTCAGACGCCGGGTAACCCGGCGTCTGATCAGGCTTCAAACAGTTTGCAACGGAAATAATAGCTTTAGTGTAAACGCGTTTATTGGGAAAGAATAACGTCTTCTCCCCTGTATAGCTAGCATGGTATAGAACTAATTTGATTCTTGCTTTGTAAAGGAAAATGATTGTTGAATTTCCATATATGGTAAACCTACGTACATTGAGACCCCTTCCCCCACTACAATTGTTCACAAAATACAGCCGGACATCGATTTCTCAAACCCGCTTACATCGAACATACCTCCTTTTCTAACAATGCTATTTCATCAACTCGATCTTGATACAATCGTACATGTACATGTAGATCTACAAACACACGATTGCATAGTTGAAACGTGGCTAAGCTACGTTTAACTGAAATACGGATATGTTTGGCTGAAACGAACTCGCTATACCGTGACTCTACTGTGCTTGGGTTCTTATATTTCAACTCTCCTTTCAATTCTACGTCTAAATATATGCATTCAATCTTGACACCAATAATTTAAATGCATTTAAACCTTTCCACTGCCTTACCCCGAATACAATATTTATTTGCAACCAGTTTGGATCCTAATCAGACGCCGCGTAACGCGGCGTCTGATTAAGATCCAAAATGTTTGATGCTCATTTTAAATATTTTTTAAGTTAAAATATATAAAATTGAAATTTGAAAAATAAAAGCAGACGACAAATGTTTAAAATTAATGACGTCATGGCCGTGAAGGGTTTAAAGTGTTCTGAATGGTTTTATTATTAGCGAACTCAAATATCTGTTTTCGTGAATAACTCGACACCTATACATCAAAGTCCCTTACAAACGGAACGACTGCTGAACTATTTTATAGGCAATATCTGTCAACTTTGCAAATAGTTTTATCGTTTGCTGTAACCCCTCACCTCCAAAATATCGTATGCATTGATACTATCGTCTGCAATTTTTTTCAAGAGGAATTTATAGCTGTTTTACTGAATAAATATCGATCAGTGTGTCAAAGAGTTTTGATCCTGATCAGACGCCGCGTAATGCGGCGTCTGATCTGGATTCAAAACTCTTTGCAAATATAATCCAATCGGTGTACAGCAATAAAAGAATAAAACAAAGAACGGCAACTCTTATCCGTACAATCATCTGTCTCACAATCTACATTTGCAATTGTTTAATTTTCTTTTTAAAGCGACTCGCAACTAGATGGTGCATTAAAATAGTAATTTGTAAATATGTGTCAAACGCTTATATAAATGGTAAAGAATTAGTTTAGGATAAGAAATTCTGTTTAAAAAAAATGTATTTCAATAAAAAAAAATATTGGTCTCTGGTGGGATTCGAACCCGGGGCCCGGCATTGGCGGACAGAAGGCAAAATAGGGGAAACCGCTTAGACCAATGGACCACGGAACTATTCGTTTATCTCGGATCGATTTAACGTATTTCAATGTGTAGCGATCGAAAGTGCTTACAACTTCGTAATTCGGCTCGTGTTTATGTCTGAGCCCGTGTAGAGAAGCAACAACAACAACTATACCGTCTACTAGTCGGTATAGAAAAACGATGGAAAATATCTAAAAATCTAAGATTCGGTGACGACTCTTGAGACTTTTTTTGGACTGATCATATTTTTTTAATGTCAGAAGCCAAATAATGCCACAAATTTGCTTTTATTTGAGTATTTTATTTTATTTTGACAAGTACACCATCCGGTTGCGAGTCCCTTTAAATTACAAAGTTTATAACTTCATGTAAAGAAATACCGACACGAGTGTCTAACGGTATAGAAACTAGTCTTACCTAACAAATGCAGTTCTAGTTTTAATTATGAACAGTGAAGAAGTTAATATGTCCTAATAAACGCGTTTACGCCAAAAATATTACTTCCATTGCAAGCAGCTTGGAGCCAGATCAGACGCCGAGTAAAATTATTTGCAACACAGATTAAGATAGATACAAAAATGTAATTTTCTACATTTGTTTACAATGCATTTCGTTTGCGCTTAAACGGGAAAGAATAACACGTCAACTTTACGAGTGTCCAACGGTATAGACGCTATATATTGTTCTTCCCTATAACAAATACCTTTATTTTAAGGAATATTTAGATCTGTTTCAAACATTTTTTAGTTAGATCAGGCTTAAAACCATTTGACACATTGATTCAACAGAATCCACTATTTACGTGTGGTTTGTAAGGGAAACACATGACTGCCGACGACATGTTTCACAGAATGATCTCTGCAAAGAGTGTTAACCATTGCATTGCCGTTATGACATTCAGATTTAAATGAAAATTCAAAATTAACAAACCTTTGTCATTTTCAGCATAAATTGCAATTCATTTTCGTTTGCGCTTGAACGGGAACGAATAAAGTCTTCTCCACTGTGGCTCATTTAACTCTAGTGGACTAGATTTCATTGGAAACTGGTATGTCCATTTGAAGTTTCCGTGGGGGTCAGCGAATTAATACAGTAGCCCTGCAATGCTTATTAAAACGTGGTCATATTTATCACAACTTAGATCTATATCAAATCAGCCCGCCACACTGTACATTTACTTTAAACGTTCAATACAGTGGAGACATTTACAGTGGAGAATCTGTTATTCTTTCCCGTTTAAACGCAAACGTACGCAAACGCAAAACATTAAAACGTAGAAAAGAACAACTTTTGGACAATTCTGATATTTCATGTTTATCTTGGTGGCAAACAGTTTGGAGCCTGATCAGACGCCGGGTTACCCGGCGTCTGATCTGGCTCCAAACTGTTTGTATTGTAAATAAAAGTTTTAGTGTAAACGCGTTTATTTGGAAAGAATAACACATTCTCCACTGTAGCTATCATTACCAATTGAATATAAATGCAAAAAATGTACAAAATGACATGTTCTCGATTAAGTAAAATGTTGATTTATTGAAATCTGAGAGGCGGAAATGCTAATAGATTGACCAGACGCCCTGTTACTCGATGTTTAATCATTTTAATAAATCGTAAGCTTTTTTCAATACTCTCTTTTTTTTATACAATTTGATCCATTTCGTTTTATTCGATTGAAAGAACAATGCCCTCCTCACTTTACCACGGCTAAATAAAACTTGTGTCTGTATTTGCATATAGATACTTGCACAATGCATGGCAAATGTGATGTAGAGCTTTGTGCACTAAGCTGTCACCCGTCTTAAGAGACCCCAAGCTTCAATATAGGTAGAGAAGACGTTATACTCTCCAAATAAACGCATACAAATTTATGCTAAAACGCGAACAGTTGGGAGTCCGATTTTAGCTCACTGCGTTCGTACATGTATTTCGTTTGCGTTTAAACGGGAAAGAATAACGCCTTCTCCACTGTAATAATAAACTTAATAAATATTGGTATATTACACCAGCTTAGTCCTTTCAGTGTCTAATTAATCGTGAGATGTTTACCCCTCCACCGCCATATTGTCGTCTGCTTCAATATTATTGTCTCACTCTGCGACGTCGTTTCAAAGTTAGATTAAAGGTAGAGTGACTTAAGAAATCTCTATACGAGTGTCAAACAGTTTGGATCGAGATCAGACGCCGCGTCACGCGGCGTCTGATCTCGATCCAAACTGTTTGAAAAATCGACTTTAGGCGACTGCGGCGGAGAAAGGATTAACGGATATGTCCGAAATATTCCGAGTGTAAATAGACTAACTTAGGTGCCCCTGTCATAAGTCCATGTTTGTTCAATGATAAGTAAAGACTTTCAACCAGGAGAAGTACAGATATAGACTAGTTAAGTTTTTATTAACCCTTTCACTGTCATTGCATGACGTCATCAGCTTTCAACAATATATGTCGTCTGCTTTTATATATCAAATTCTAAATCTTAAGTATTTTGACTAACGAAATATATAATTGAGTGTCAAACAGTTTGGATTCTGGTCAGACGCCGCGTAACGCGGCGTCTGATCAGGATCCAAACTGTTTGCAAATAATCATTGTATTCGGGGTATTGCAAAGAAGGGGTTGGACCTGGCCGAGCGTTGTATACACAAAAATAGCCTATTATATTTCGACATGTAATTATAGTCGTGTTCTTTTTACCACGAAGAAAAGATCTTCTATAGTAACACGCACATGAGCGACCGGTGACAACGATTGACAGGCCGTTAAGTATGGATTTAATAGCAAAATATTACGCTTTATCATTAAAATTACAAAATATGAGATAAGAAAAGATTAACATTAGGCAACAACACTTGTCGCATTAAGTATGCGAGGATAATGTCAAGGATTTAGAATGCTTCACGCGTTTTAAAGTGGACTTTACTAGTGAAACGAAATAACTACAAACAAATAGTAATCGTCTCGCTATTTTGGGTCTTGGGTCACACAAAAAACGCGCATTGTCAGTGATAAAGACAGGTTGCATATTAAAGCAAATTAATAGTAAAGCAGAACTTTCTTAACTCTTTCCTCCCTGAAACTTTAAATGGAAAATTCCAGTTTCCATTTTAGTTTTGTCCATTTCTGACTTTTAAGGGTTGTTTTTGTCAATGTTTGGCATTGTGACAAACAGTGAAGAACCTGATCAGAGGGCTCCTTTCGGAGCCCTCTGATCAGGGTCTTCACTGTTTGCATAGGACAAGTGTACTATTCACATGTACACTGTTTGAAAAGCACGCCTATATGCGGGACTAGGGTTCAAAGAGTTCACGAAGCTATCTGCTTTGCTCTCATCTAGATTTAAGCACCACCTGTTTGGAATACAATCGTTCGTGTAGTAACCGATCACTCGGTAGAATGCACATCATCAATATGTTATACAAGTACATCTAGCTGCTTATGGTAGCATTGAAGTAATGTAAATAGCTCATACATGCATGTATAGGAGTTTTCTGCATTATTTCTATTCTGCGTTTAGCACGCACTGTTTTTAAATGCGTTTACCCACAGCAAGGTTATAGTTTCGAAGACAAGTGACTACTTAAAGCAGGTTGAAAGTAAAGCAGAATGCGCCTTTAAGTGCATTTTGCTTTACATTCATCTTACTTTAAGCTACAATCTAATAGGATTTAGAAGTATCGTTTATGGTGCACATTCACGACAGTATAAAGTGGAATTAATTTCTTCAGTGAAGAAATAAATTAAGGCGTAACATTGCATATATATGGAGTAATGGGTTAATGCGCTATTTACTCTACAAAAACACGTTTATTTTTAGTGATAGTAATAACCGGACGTTATTGTTCATATAGCTCGTGTTTAGTGGGACTTTCTGATGGAACGAACAGTTACAAGACTTACTAATATGACCTACTAACTAGGTTTTAAACAAGGAGAGAAAAACCATTGGCTGTCAAATTGTGTAGAAAACCTGCATTCTAATACAAACATTTTTGATGTGTCGATTGTCGTTACAAACAGTGTATGCGGACATCCCTAGGGGCACTGGTAGATAAAAATCAAGTTTTGGAGTATATAGTGTGTGTTTAACATTAAACTGAGTGAAGTAGGTGTTGGACGTTTAAAGTTCAAGCACAGTTCAAATTCACGGAACATTAAAACAGCAAGTATACTTATCGTCATACGTATCAGTTAGCATAGATCTAAAATGCATTTTGTTTCGAGGAACTCTACGGAGGCTGCCTACCAGGCGCAAGGATACACGCTACGCCATGACCCGATGGTAATGTTTAGACAGCCCCCTACGCATATCCCGCGACCGGCGTCCTACAGTACACCAAACCCTGGTAGACGGGCTACATCACCCGGGAACAATGCTTTTAAACACCACGATGTCGAAGACCATGCAAATGAACTGCTTCTACCCATGACAAAATTAGAAGACATTGATAACAACTGGCTGATTGAAATACCTAAAAAAGACCACGATTGTGAAGAAACTGGTTGTCAGCGAGTCGTACTGAATGTCGCTGGTCAAAAGTATGAAACCCAGATAAAGACACTGAACAGACTACCAAGTACATTGCTTGGGAACAAGGCGAAGAGACAGCGGTATTGGGATCCTCAGAGAAAAGAGTTTTTCTTTGATAGACACCGTCCATCTTTCCACGCTATATTATATTATTATCAAAGTGGAGGGAGAATGAAGCGTCCAGTTGAAGTTCCATTAGATATTTTCATAGAAGAACTGGAGTTCTTTGAGCTCGGAGACACAGTTATCGATGCGCTTAGGACGTATGAAGGCTACCCTAAAGATGACGTTGACAACGATCCGGAGCTGAACCCAGGCTTACAGAAGACCATTTGGACGGCTTTTGAACAACCGGGAACAAGCATACTGTCAACGTGTTTGGCTGTTGCCTCGGTGATATTCATATTGGCATCTATCTGCATCTCGTGTCTTGAAACGTTACCGCAGTTCAAAGATTCGGACTGTATCACAGAGCACATAACTGATGTTAACGGCACCACATTGACCAAGATATACCCTAACTTCACCCACCCATTGTTCGTTATTGAGACTTGTTGCATCGTCTGGTTTGTGTTTGAGCTAGGTATTCGGATCATAACATGTCCGTCGTTTGTGCATTTTATAAAGAAGCTGATGAACTGGATTGATTTTGTCTCAGTTTTGCCATACTTCTTGTTTTTATTTCTATATTTAATAAACAATTCTTGTGATACCAACTCAAAGTTTCTATCTATTTTGCGTATATTAAGGATTGTTAGAATCTTCAAACTTGGCCGTTTCTCCGAGGGGTTGCAAATTCTTGCAAAAACACTTCACACCAGCATGCGTGAACTATCAATGTTTCTGCTCTTCTTAGCTATCGGCGTAATAATGTTTTCCGGTGCTATTTACTACGCGGAGGCACAAAATGACAGCACGTTCTTCAACAGCATACCAGAATCATTTTGGTGGGCAATCATATCCATGACGACGGTCGGTTACGGTGATGTCTATCCAACAGGTTCTCTTGGCAAGGTCATCGGTGGAATGTGTGTATTATCGGGACTACTTGCTATCGCGTTACCTGTTCCGGTTATCGTGACAAACTTTAACAATATCTATAGAAAGACCACTGGCAGGGGAGGTAATCTGTGATGATGTGTATTATCGGGACTACTTGCTATCGTATTACTTGTTCCGGTTATCGTGACAAACTTTAACAATATCTATAGAAAGACCACTGGCAGGGGAGGTAATCTGTGATGAAACTCTAACCACATATCGAGGGCTTGGTGCAAAACTATTGTAAATCCCTCACAATTGTGTGGGAGTTACAATAGTTTTGCACCAAGCCCTCGATGTAATGAATATACAGTAGAGAATATGTTTTTCTTGTCAAATCAACGCGTTTACACTTAAACAATTATTTCAATTGCAAACAGTTTGGAGCCAGATAAGACGCCGGGAAACCCGGCGTCTGATCTGGCTCCAAACTGTTTGCCACTCAAATTAAAAATAAATTTCAACAAGTTGTGGTTTTCTGCAATTAAGTGCATTGCTTTTGCGTTTCGTACGCGTTTAAACGGGAACGAATAACATCTCCACTGTACATGTATCTATAGTGGAGAATCTGTTATTCTTTCCCGTTTAAACGCAAACGTACGCAAACGCAAAGCACTAAAACGTAGAAAAGAACAACTTTTGGACAATTCTGATAATTCTTGTTTATCTTGGTGGCAAACAGTTTGGAGCCTGATCAGACGCCGGGTTACCCGGCGTCTGATCTGGCTCCAAACTGTTTGCACTGCAAATAATAGTTTTAGCGTAAACGCGTTTATTGGGAAAGAATAACAGATTCTCCACTGTAGCTCATTGACCAACGAAAATTCAAATGGACTATTTTAATTTCTCAATGAACATATTGAACCCTCTCTACGAGTATACTTGTCAATGACATGTAAAGAGTACACTTGTCCTATGCAATAAATGTAGACCTAGATCAAAATACACACTGTTTGTAAAAGACCGGTAAATTGGCCACTAGGACGCAAGAAGTATTTCAAAATTACAGTGAAGAATTACTCCCTCCCGTTTAAATGCAAACACATTGCAATAAAATGAGAATGACGTACATGCATATGATAATTATGACGATTAAGTTTTTGTATTGATAGCAAACAGTTTAAAACCCGGCGTCTGATCCAGTTTCAAACTGTTTATAACCGAAATAATAGTTAAAGCGTAAACTCGTTATTCTCCACTCTAGCAGGTCGCTTTCACAAGCAGCTTTACGTGGCTCAAAACTGAAATGAAATTTTGTCAAAGTTAAAACGCTTTAACTCACATATCATTGAAACTTTAAATGGAAAGTTGCAAATAAATATAATGGTGTTTTAACAGTATATTTCAAAATGGCAAACAGTGCAGCTCCTGATCAGAGAGCTACTCAAGGAGTCTCATGATCAGTGTATACACTGTTTGCACAAAACAAAAGTACTTTTTACAGGTACAGTGCTCCCTCCACACAGGGGCCCTGTGAACAATAATTCTCTAGTTACAGTGGAGAATGTGTTATTCTTTCCCAATAAACGCGTTTACGCTTAAACTATTATTTGCAATGCAAACAGTTTGGAGCCAGATCAGACGCCGGGTAACCCGGCGTCTGATCAGGCTCCAAACTGTTTGCCACCAAGATAAACATGAAATATCAGAATTGTCAAAAAGTTGTTCTTTTCTACGTTTTAGTGTTTTGCGTTTGCGTACGTTTGCGTTTAAACGGGAAAGAATAACAGATTCTCCACTGTACAATAATACTTGCTGCTGTTTCCCAAACAAGACAAGTATGCCAAACCTCTTCACGGCTACATTGTCGTCTGCTTAAAATTGCCAATTGCTGTTGTTTCTCAATTGAATGTGAATATGTACAGTGGAGAATCTGTTATTCTTTCCCGTTTAAAAGCAAACGTACGCAAACGCAAAGCGCTAAAACGTAGAAAAGAACAACTTTTGGACAATTCTGATATTTCATGTTTATCTTGGTGGCAAACAGTTTGGAGCCTGATCAGACGCCGGGTTACCCGGCGTCTGATCTGGCTCCAAACTGTTTGTACTGCAAATAATAGTTTTAGCGTAAACGCGTTTATAGGGAAAGAATAACAGATTCTCCACTGTACATATTGGATATTTTGACAAACGAAACATAAACGGCGTCTGATCTGTATTCAAACTGTTTTCAAATGAAAGCCAATCTAATTCCGTCCCTATAACAACTCCCTCCGAACAAAACAAACAATATTTGTCTGCCAATGGGTGTTGTTGTAGGGAGGGAGCACTATATATTAACAAAATACTATAAGATATTCTGGTGCAAAGTTACAAATCGTACAGAATCTGGTCGGTAGCCCTCCGAACTTATTTACACTTTCTGCATAGGACAAGTGTGCTTTTTACATGTACACTGGCGAGTTTGCATTGTCAACCGATGTCCTTATTACCCTATTAACAGCATATACAGTGGAGAATCTGTTATTCTTTCCCAATAAACGCGTTTACGCTAAAACTATTATTTGCAGTACAAACAGTTTGGAGCCAGATCAGACGCCGGGTAACCCGGCGTCTGATCAGGCTCCAAACTGTTTGCCACCAAGATAAACATGAAATATCAGAATTGTCCAAAAGTTGTTCTTTTCTACGTTTTAGCGCTTTGCGTTTGCGTACGTTTGCGTTTAAACGGGAAAGAATAACAGATTCTCCACTGTAAGCCTAATTGACTGCATTGAATACCGGTGACATTTTAAAGCAAGATGAATGTGAACCAGAAAGCTCCTTCTTGAGCTTTCTGGTCTACCTTCATCTTGCTTTCGGAAGTCACATGCCTGAAAAACATGATAATGAACAATATTTAGTGATCGTATTAGAGAGGGTTTACTGTATATATACGACTACACTCGCATTGGCAAGATGTTTGAGTCCATATCCGACACAGAGTAACTAAGCGTTTGATCAGGATTAAAACTTGCCGGGCTGATCAAGGTCTACACTGTTTGCACTATCTCTATATAACCAATGTTTGCTATAAGATTTGTATGTCCTATTTGATGCAATTAAACCATCGTATTATACCAGTATTCTATTTTTATCGTTTTCCTTTGGTGTGGCTTATGCAAAATTACATAGACGTCTCGACATTGTAGTCCGTCTAATTCTGTATATATAGCGGTCCGCCTAAGTCTATATATTTATAGCGGATAATAGAACGTTTATACAATTTAACCTTCAAGTTATAAAGCGACCTTTCAATACAATGCCCATAAAAGGTCTCCTATACAAGTACTTTCTTAAATGCAGGATGACAACAATTCTTTTGTAGGATTTTTCTGTAGTATTGTATCTTGCATCTAGCAGTACATGTAGCATGTTTTTTAATTTCCTATATGTTTCCTCAAAGAAAACTCGCCCATTACCCCCATAAACACGCCTTTTTACGCATTGATTTATTCCTACACTGAAGAAAATAGTTCGCTTTTTTAAAAATCATGAATAAGTATCATACGAAATATTTTTATTCTCTAGAAGATTGTGACTTAAAGCAAGTTGAAAGTAAAGCAGAATGCACCCTAAGGCGCATTCTACCTTACTTTCAGCCTGCTTTAAATAGTCATCTATCTTCAAAGTTAGAAAACTAGTTATGGGGTAATAAGGTATACAAGTTTTATCTGATTCGAAAATTGTTTGTGGATTGAAATTTCAACGACCATTATTATCAGTCTATAAGAAATAAATAAACTTACAAGTACATATTTATTTAGCGTAGAGCTTATTTTTCTTTTGTGTTTGTCTGTTCATTCAATTTTGTTCATTGTATATTTTCTGAAATTTGAAACGAATCCTTACGAACCTGACAGGTCATTTAAATCTGAGGTAAACACAGTGAAACCCCTCCAAACCGGAACCTTTAAATACCGGAATTCTCTCTAAACCGGGCAAAATATTTGGTCCCGTTTCCAACTCTTCTTTATTTTAACCCATTACACCATAAAAACGCCTTTCAACGTCTTTGGTTTATTCATACACAGAATAATATAGTTCCGCTTTTTTCATTCTAGCAGATGCTAGCTTAAAAAAGGTTGGAAGTAAAGTAGAATGCGCATGAAGACGCACTCTGCTTTACTTTCAACCTGCTTTAAGTTGTCAGCTATCTTCCAAACTGGAAACATACTACATGTTTTTTTGCACTGGAAATAATAGTTTTAGCATAAACGCGTTTATTGGGAAATAATAACACATTCCCAACTGTATTCGGACATTGAATTTGGGTATGCAGTGTATACAGTGGAGAATCTGTTATTCTTTCCCAATAAACGCGTTTACGCTAAAACTATTATTTACAATACAAACAGTTTGGAGCCAGATCAGACGCCGGGTAACCCGGCGTCTGATCAGGCTCCAAACTGTTTGCCACCAAGATAAACATGAATTATCAGAATTGTCTAAAGGTTGTTCTTTTCTACGTTTTAGTGCTTTGCGTTTGCGTACGTTTGCGTTTAAACAGGAAAGAATAACAGATTCTCCACTGTATATTATAATTTTCCGGCCAAAGCCGTAAAAACAAAAATAACCACTAGTTATATACAGCAGGTCTATCATACATTAGCAAGTAGGGTCACATGCACACTCATTTGTTCAGTTTGAACCGTGAAATAGAAATAGCCCAAATGACATTTGATTTCATGTGCACGGGAAACCCCTTCATTGTTAGAATGTCGCCAGCTTAATTAAAATGGCGTCTGCTTTTAGTATATCAATTATAAAGTTTAGGCAATTTGACTGAATGAAACGTCGATATGAGTGTCAAACAGTTCGGATGCTGACCAGACGCCGAGTAACTCGGCGTCTGGTCAGGATTCAAGCTATTTAGAAAATATAAGTACACTCGCAGTTAGGTAGTGAAGGAGTTACACATACATGCATTAGTTTCGCTACTTGCAAATCACTAGCTTAAATTATAACCTATTTATGTATAATAATACTCTCTTTAACCATGTCACCGCTAAAAAATGTATTGTCTGTTATTACAGTGGAGAAAACATAATTCTTTCCCCATAACCAGAAATGGGTGTCAAAGCCACCTGATGCTCGCCTGTTTAAAGTTTAAGTCTAAAAAAAACATCTTGTATCGAAAGCAAATCAATTTTCAGTTTAGAAAGATTATTAAATTAATGTTGAGTCTAAATCTAGTTATATTAAACTTTAAAACAACTTGTGTAACATTTAACCTTGTGATTTGTACTCGAAAAACATAAGTCCAAAACATGTCAAATATTGACATAAATTAAAATCATTTTGAAATTCCAACTGCATAACATCAATATTTGACCCCTAATGAACCTCCATACAAACTTTCAGCACCCTTGCACAAGTATTAAACTTTAAAACAACCCGTCCAAAAAACTTTAACCTGGTGATTTGAGGTCGAAAAACCTAAGTCCAAAACATGTTGAAAATTGACATATTTAAAAATAATTTTTAAAATCCAACATCATAACATCACTGTTTAACCCCAAATGAACCTCCATACAAAATTTCATAACCCTAGCACAATTATTAAACTTTAAAACAACCCGTCCAAAAAACTTTAACCTGGTAATTTGTAGTAAAAAAACCTAAGTCCAAAACATGTTAAAAATTGACATAAATTAAAATTATTTTTAAATTCCAACATCATAACATCAATATTTGACCCCTAATGAACCTCCATACAAAATTTCAGCACCCTTGCACAAGTATTAAACTTTAAAACAACCCGTCCAAAAAACTTTAACCTGGTGATTTGTAGTCGAAAAACCTAAGTCCAAAACATGTTGAAAATTGACATATTTTAAAATTATTTTTAAATTCCAACATCATAACATCAATGTATAACCCCACATGAACCTCCATACAAAATTTCATAACCCTAGCACAAGTATTACACTTTAAAACAACCCGTCCAAAAAACTTTAACCTGGTAATTTGTAGTAAAAAAACCTAAGTCCAAAACATGTTGAAAATTGACATAAATTAAAATTATTTTTAAAATCCAACATCATAACATCAATGTATAACCCCACATGAACCTCCATACAAAATTTCATAACCCTAGCACAAGTATTACACTTTAAAACAACCCGTCCAAAAAACTTTAACCTGGTAATTTGTAGTAAAAAAACCTAAGTCCAAAACATGTTGAAAATTGACATAAATTAAAATTATTTTTAAAATCCAACATCATAACATCAATGTTTAACCCCACATGAACCTCCATACAACATTTTATAACCCTAGCACAAATATTAAGCTTTAAAACAACCCGTCCAAAAAACTTTAACCTGACCACGCTCACGCTCACGCCGGGGGTATGACATTAGCTCTGCTGTTCTACGAACAGGCGAGCTAAAAACGCGTTTACGCTAAAACTATTATTCCCATTGTAAACAGTTTGGAGCCAGATCAGACGCCGGGTAATCCGGTGTCTGATCAGGATCCAAACTGTTTACAATTCAGATTAAAATAATGTTTTAGAAATTTCTAAAAACTGGCATTTTCTACATTTTAGTGATGTGCGTTTGTGTTTCGTTTGCGTTTAAACCGGAAAGAATAACGTTTTATCCACGGTTCCAGCTAATACAGTAAAACCCCTCTATTACGACCACTAAAGTGTGGTTATTATTAAGTATTTAAGGCAGGTGGTTGTTGAAAGCAAGGTGAATGTTAAACAGAAATATTCTGTTTTACCTTCACCTTGCTACATGTACAGTGGAGAATCTGTTATTCTTTCCCGTTTAAACGAAACGAAACGCAAACGCAAAACACTAAAACGTAGAAAAGTGCAACTTTTGGACAATTCTGATAATTCATGTTATCTTGGTGGCAAACAGTTTGGAGCCTGATCAGACGCCGGGTTACCCGGCGTCTGATCTGGCTCCAAACTGTTTGCAATAGAAAAAATAGTTTTAGCGTAAACGCGTTTATTGGGAAAGAATAACAGATTCTCCACTGTATAAGGTGTCACTTGTCTTTCACACTACCAATTAGCCTTTCTTATTAGTGGTCGTAATATAGAGGGTCTACTACACATACTATGCATTCAATTTGAATCTCTCAAGTCTGAGAAACTGTTGTCGGTCAAAAAGTGTTCCTCTGCTGAATTTGTGCAATTTATCCAGTCGTCTATACTTATCTACAGTACCAGAATGCGAGAGTCAAATTGTACTGATCCTGATCAAGCTCTACAAATACTGGTACATGATCTGGATTCAAACTGTTCGCAAATGTCGTCGATACAACGTTTTCCGTGCTAAAAGGGGTCAACATTGCTATCTACACTATTGTTTCGATTTACTAGTTATATAGAAAACTCTTTGAAAAAATATCGACATGTGTATCAAAACGTTTAGATACTGATCAATCGCCTAATAACTCGGAATCTGATCTAGATTCAAACAGTGTACTACTATAGGTATGTAGTTTTTCGGTTTAAAGGTCATCGGTTGACAATGCTAACTCTGTTGTCGCCTGTAAGAGTACACTTGTTCTGTACAAACAGTGTTTACCCAGATCAGAGGGCTCCGGCAGGAACCATCTAACCAGGGTCTGCACTGTTTGTCATTTTGCACTGTATTGTTAATTTCTCCCGAAGGACTTCAGTGGTTAAAGGGGAGGAACACAGTTGTACACGATTGGATGAAAATATTGACTTATAGTGGATTTTACTGAACATTGAGGAGCCGGTGTAACGCAGTAGAATGACCCACCCTTGCAAAAGGACCCGGGTCTTTATACTACGTAGAGAAATGACCCCAGACCGTGAGGGGGTCATTCTACTACGAGTCGGTGGGGTCCTTTTTCTACGGTCTGGGGTCATTTTCCTACGTAGTGACATGACCCATGGGTCATTTTAGCAGGGGTGGGTCATATTACTGCGTTACACCTGCACGGATAAGCTTATGATACGTGTATGGATACAGTGGAGAATCTGTTATTCTTTCACAATAAACGCGTTTACGCTAAAACTATTATTTACAGTGCAAACAGTTTGGAGCCAGATCAGACGCCGGGTTACCCGGCGTCTGATCAGGCTCCAAACTGTTTGCCACCAAGATAAACATGAATTATCAGAATTGTCTAAAAGTTGTTCTTTTCTACGTTTTATTGCTTTGCGTTTGCGTACGTTTGCGTTTAAACTGGAAAGAATAACAGATTCTCCACTGTACCTGTTAAAGTATATTAACCTCCTAATCTCAAATGGCAAATACGATATATTCTTTGCAGCCGTGATCGTGTTTAAAAGATCAGCCTTTGACGAAATTTGACTTTTGTCTCGCATTAAGCTTTAATAAAGACTAGTACACCAGTTTACATTGGAGAATACGTTCTCATTTCCCGTTTAAATACAAACAAAGCGCAAATGCATTGCACTAAAATCATGGAGAAGTGATTTCTCCATGCTAAAATATAGAAAATAATAACATTTTTTTCTTATTCCTTACGAAGTATTTTAAGGTGAGTGGCAAAACGTTTGGAACCTGATCAGTTGCCCGGTTATCTGGTTCCAAGCAGTTTGTATGGGTAATAGGGTTTACTAGTATTTTATTAGCATAAACGCGAATTTTGGAAAGAATAACGTCTTTTCCACTGTACGATAACTCGATCACTCACAACCAGATGAAATTTAGTACAGTGTTCCCTCTCTACAACAACACCCAACAGGAGACAAAAAATGTATGTTGTTCGGATGAACTTGTTATAGGGAGGGAAATTGGCTTACAATTGCAGAAAGCTTGAATTCAGACCAGACGCCGCGTAACGCGGCGTTTGATCTGGATTCAAGCTGTTTGTAACTCGTCAATATGTTTTTATTTCTGTCAAAATGTCAATTGTTGTTCAGAGGGCCTTACATTGTAGTAGGGCACTGTAATACCAAAGTGGGGGTCCGTGAAAGAGGACACCGATATAGGACAATAAGTCAGTATGTCAAACTAGTTGAGACATACGGTGGAGAAGACCATTATTCCCCAATAAACAACAATTATTTGAATTGCAAACAGTTTGGAGCCAGATCAGACTCCAAACTTTGCCGCTCAAATAAAAATAACTTTACAATAATAATCTTTAATTGATATACGTTCGCGTTTAATACATGTATCGTTTAAACGGGAATGCAATAGCTTATTCTCCACTGTATTGCTGACATATTGACATTTGGAAACTGAGATACTTTGCTATGGTCAGCAATCTTTACGTCTGCTTCAATATTGTTCTCTGTAATATCGTTTTAAAGTTAGATATAAGACAGTATAACTGACGTTATTTCAAAAACAGTGTCACACAGTTTTGATCCTGATCAGATGCCGCGTCACGCATATAAGCTTGGTAATAGTATTGAAAGAATTTTCCTTGTGCGAAATTTGTTTCCATGTACAGCGTTCCCTCTCTACAACGACATCCAATGGGAGACAAAGATTGTGTTCGTTGTTCGGACGGAGTCGTTATAGAGAGGGAAACATGTTTACATTTGCAAACAGCTTGAATCCAGATCAGACGCCGCGTAACGCGGCGTTTGATCTGGATTCAAGCTGTTTGTCACTCGTCATTACACCTATTTTCTGTCAAAATGTAAATTCTGTAACTTTTAGAAAAAAACGCAGACGACAATTTTAGGCAGACGACATTGAAGTCGTGAATAGGTTGGACATACTCGTTTTGTTTAGGGTCGTTGTAAGGAGGGAGTCGTTGTTGGGAGGGCCGTTGTAGGGAGGGAACACTGTAAATCCATAATGTGTCATGTTTATTGTGAAGGTAGTTATTTGTCTTTTCTCGCTTTGTAGGTACATTTATATAATTTCATGATTGTGAAGCGCTTTTGAACGCACAGCTCCTGTGTGAAAAGAACGCTTAATAAATCTGGTACAATAATAATAAAAATAAAAGAAATAATCAGATACAAACGGGCTTTATGACGTCATTGAGAAAGAAAGGTTAACGAGAGAACTCATCTGACAACGTCAATCTTCAAAGACGCCCTGAACATATAGTGAATAAGACTTTATTCTTTCTCAATAAACTCGTTTACGCAAAACTATTAATTCCATTGCAAACAGTTACCCGGCGTCTGATCAGGCTCCAAACTGTTTGCCACTCATATTAAAGTAAATAGTCATAATTGTCGACAAGTTGTCATTTCTACATTATATCGTTATACGTTTGCGTTTCGTATCCGTTTGAACGGGAACGAATAACGTTTTTCTCCACTGTATATATACAAGACAGTAACATTTACAATGTTACATTACAATAATCAGTACAATAAACGATCAATGCAACACTGTTTCGACTACAATTAATGTAATAGGAATTAAAACAGTGTTGCACCGGTCATCAGAGAATTGGACTGTGACAAACAGTGTAGTACCTGTTCCAAACTATCTAATGAGATAAATAACTACAGCGCTACCTCTCTACAACGACACCCAATGGGAGACACAGATTGTGTGCGTTGTTCGGAGGGAGTCATTATAGGGAGGGAAATTGGATTCAAACTTGTTGTCACTCGTCATTATATTTATTGTACTAAAATGTCCACTTACATTCAACTTAAAGAGAAACAGCAGACGACCATTTTAAGAAGACGATATTACATCAGTAAAAGCGTTAGACATAATTATCCAGTTTAGGGAACTGTGTCAAGGGGCGTTGTAAGGAGGGAGTCGTTAGGAGGGTCGTTGTAGGGATTGCCGCTGTTCCCAAGTGTACCCCTCTACAACACCCATCCGAATAACGACCACCTCTTAACAACGACGCTTGTCGCTGTTCCATAAAAAAGACAATTATATCTAATATTTCATTCGTGCAATACTGTCTGCTTTATTGTCGTTTGCCTTTTTTCTCAAAGTTACGTAGTGGACATTTTGACAGAAAACATAACGACGAGTGACAAACAGTCTGAACAGACAAACAGTCAGACCAGACGCCGCATCAGGCGGCGTCTGATCTGGGTTCAAGCTGTTTGCAAATGTAAGCCAAGTCTTGATTTGCCTCCATATAACAACTTCATCCGAACAACACACACACTCTTTGTCTCATATTGGGTGTTGTTGTCGAGCGGGAGCACTTTACAGTGCCCTCTCCTTACAACGCCCCCCTTGAACAACGATTCCCTCCGCTGTTCCCTAAACAAGACCATTATGTTTAACGCTTTCACTGCTTCAATATTGTTTACTTAAAATTGTCGCCTGCTATGTTTCTAAAATTTATATATTGGATATTTTGACAGACAAAACAACATGATGACGAGTGACAAACAGTTTTAACCCAGATCAAACGCCGCGTTTTCAAATGTACCCTAAGGGTGTTCATTTTCCCTCCCTATAACAACTCCCTCCTAACAACACATACAATATTTGTCACCCATTGAGTGTCGTTGTAGAGAGAGAGTACTCTAGTTTTTTAAGGCGGTCGAGGTTTTGTTAGCATACGTTGGGCTAAGACTATTTTATGATCCGAGGGTCTTAAAACTTTTCATATGATAATAGGATGAGGACAATTGGTACAAGTACAGAAGAGACGTCTTTATTCCTTAATAAACACGTTTACGCTAAATCTAATACTGCCATTGCAAACAGTTTGGAGTATGATCAGACGCCGGGTTACCCGGTGTCTGATCAGATTCCAAACTGTTTGCCACTCAGACAATGATAACTAGTGGGAAATCTCAAAAAGGTTTAATTTTCTATATTTCAATGCATTGCGTAAGCATTGCGTTTGCGTTAAAACGAGAATGTGTAACGTACATTTGTATTATCCACTGTAAACGTGTGAGCTTTCATCAATTTAATATAGAGAGATGAAAATAAACACGAATCGAGCATTTCATATTACAGTGGAGTGGATTCTTTCCTAATAAAGGCGTTAACACTCAAACTATTATTTCCTTTGCAAATATTTCAGAGCAAGATCTGACCACCATTTTCACATTAAAAAACATGTACATGTAGATAGATTTTATTTTTCTACATTTTAGTGCACTTTGTTTGCGTTTAAACTAGAAATAATAACGTAGTCTCCACTGTAATACATATAGTGTCAAGTTTATCACTCAATTTATGTGTATACATAACGGTGCAAGGAGAGAAACACAATAAGCTGTTTTGCTTTCGTTTCAATTCTGAACTTTGTTGTTTGTTTGTAAAATACATGTAAATTATTGAAATATGTTTAAACCAATTGAATAAAGAAACTAATGATTGTTTCTACGTGCATTGTTTTACCCATTACACCACAAATACGCCCTTTTACACCACAGGGACGCGACACGATTGATTTTTAAGGGGAAAAAATGTCAGAATGTATATATACATTCTGACATTTTTTCCCCTCAAAATTCAATCGTGTCGAGTCCCTGTGTTTTACACCTGCTTCTTCTCGGAGCGAGATCAGGCAAGTTTGACGGCTGCTGAATCATATTTACTCCGATTGAATCCCCTATTTACTATTTCGGTGCCAAATTAATTGTGAGGGTTTTACCCCTACACCGCTTTTTTGTCGTCTGCTTCAATATTGTTTTCTGCAAATAGGTTCCAAAGTCGGATTTAAGGTAGTGTGACTTTAGAAATATCGATATGAGTGTCACGTTACGCGGCGTATGATCAGAATCCAAACTGTATTCAAAGTCGAAATTTGGCGCCGTTGGCAGTGAAAGAGTTAAAGAAATTAGCTTCACTATACATTCGTGAATATATCAACCATAATAACTATTTTCTCTACCCTAGCAGACGGTAACTCTTTCATTGTCATTTGCACCGAAATGCAACTACAGTGTTCCCTCAACGACAACGACCCTCCCAACAACGACTCCCTCCTTACAACGACCCTTGCGGCAATTCCTTAAACGGGACAATTATGTGTAACACTTTTACTGATGCAATACCGTCTGCTTAAGATTGTGTCTGTTGTTTTTTCTCAAAGTTACATATAAATGGAGATTTCAATAGAATAAATATAATGACGGATTGAACGGGAACCAGCTAGGACAACATGTAAACATTCCGTTGTCTCAAAAAGAATTTAGTTTTTTCACTGGATTAAAAAGATTTGTGATTTAAATTTTGGATATGAGGATAATGGAACACTGGTAAATACATTTCTATCTACAAACAATTTTGCAATTGCTGCATTTTCGAGAAGTTTGACTATGAAAACTATGTAACCCGCAAACGTATGCATGAACTGGAGATATTATACAGTATAATGAACTAACTATACTAGCTGTACAGTACAGATAGGCTGTTATAACACGCAACTTTCAATAACATACAGTGTATAAAAGCGTGACGCTCGACCGTTTGGAAAGTATACTGTTCAAAAAAGAATGCTCGATACTGAAGACGACATTCAGAAGAAACGCAAACGAAGCGGAAAATCAAGCGTAAGCGATTTAGACTCTAGCAGAGATAGTCCAAATATAAAAAAAGAAAAGAAGAGACAAAAGAAGAAATATAATACGCCACATACAAAGCCTGACAGTATAGAAGAAAACACAGAAGAACGAACCATGGAAAGTATCAACAAAGAGTTAAGAAATATGAATGATAAAATGGCAAATATGCTTACAAAAGACGACCCAAACTTCAAAGCCTTGATCAAAGAAACATTTAAAGAAATGAAAGAAGACTTTCTTAAGTCAATCTCACACAGGATAGATATGTTAGAGCACAAACTTCTTGAGAAGGAACAAGAAAATGATGTGTTGAGAAACACTATAAAGAAATTAGAGAAAAAGGTAGAGCAAGAAGAAAGTAAACATAGACAGATTATGAAAGAAATTGACAAAAACGAGGTTAAAATGCAAGGAAAGTTCAATGAGCAAGAGCAGTACAGCCGACGAAACAATGTCAGGATAACCGGCTTAGAAGAATCTGAAAACGAAAACAGCGATGAATCATCCAGCAAAGTGGTCGAATTTATAAATAGACATATGAAAGACATACGCCTTAAGAAATGCGACATAGATATCGCCCATAGACTCGGCAAAGAACAAGATGGAAAAAGACAGATTATTGTGAGATTTGTATCACGTTCGCTTAAAGAATCCATCATGAGAAATAGAAAGCTGTTGAAAGGAACAGGGATCTATGTCAACGAGGACCTGACGAAGGCGAATCAGCTAGCAGTATCTTGCGTCAAAAAGAAGCTTCCTGACGAAATAGAGAGTGCATGGACACGAGACGGTCGTGTCAAGTATAAGAACAAAGCAGGGAATCTCCATACGTTGAACTTTGACGAGTACCAGGCCTGGTTTGATCTACCTTGGCCTACAAGACGCTAAGATGTGACACCTTACCTTTCATGGACAGTATAGCTATACAGTGTGAATAGATATATACAGTGAAACCTATTTATTACGACCACTTAGTTATTTATACTTATATAGTTCATGTTTAATACAGATGGCCGCTTGAAGAGGGGTTGAAGTAAGACTGAGGGCTCCTTTCGGAGCTTTCTGTCTTTCTTTCGGTCTGCTTTTGAGATGTCATCTGTCTTTCATACAAAAAGTTAACTTTCCTTTTTGTGGTAGTAATAATAGACAAGTTTTACGGCACAAAAACCGGTTTCAGTACATGTCGGTAAATGGACTGTACACATCACATGACACTGGACACAACTGAAAATATCGCACGTGCAAAATGGACGTAAACAAATGACAACTCTTCAATACACCGTGTTTGATCTTTTGAACAATTAATACGAGATTACAGAAACTTGTTCGTGTGGACATTATTTACCTCAACCACATATCGTTTACCTTTGACTTGCTATGTAATAGTTATTTGAAACCTTGTGGTATATCTATACGGATTTGTTATATACATTTAGCTAAGAATCTCCCTGCCGAATTAATATCATATTGGATCCTGAATTTCTCGGCGTCTGACCACTTGAAACGAGTCGAGATTGAAGCAGAATTTGCATCGAGGCGCATTCTGCTTTACTTCCGACGTGCTTTCAAGCAACCACCTGCTTTAACGTTACTATCTGCTAGAATAAAGCAAATACGTCTTATGATGTATATTCATGACTGTACGAATTGGAACTACTTTGTTTAGCCCTTTCATGATCAAATTATTCGGGATTTTACCCCTTCACCGCTTAATTGTCGTCTGCTGCATTATTGTTGTCTGCAAGGCACGTTTCAAAGTAAGATTTCAGGTTGTTTGTCTGAATAAATATCGAATAAAGTGTCAAACAGTTTTTGGCCCTGTTCAGACGCCGAGTTACGCGACGTCAGATCAGGACCAAAACTGTTTGCAAACGCGCTTTAAGGCGTCATCGAGAGTGAAATGTTTGAGGAAGGAAAAATACTAAATGGTTTATAATGAGTATCTATGGAGTAAAGGTTTAAAGAAAAGCACTGGTATGTTGTATAGCAAATGAGCTTCAGATACAGATAAAGCAGAAAGCTCATCTTAGAGCTTTATGTTATATCCTTATCCGACACAGACCTTTTTCAACTAGCTTATGTCAGCCGTTTTTACTTATTTCTTTTATTATAAAGCAGAATACTTTGCAATTTTGGTCAACAGAAGTATTGAGGATCCTTTGCGTTGACGTGTCATAATATTTATATTATATAAATGAGTTATGCATATCTGTGATAGGTTAACCCATGGATCCCTGATGACGAGCAGGGGCGTCAATTGCAAACATTTTAATTCTGATGAGTAGCCTATGCAGACAGTGTAGACCAAGATCAAGGAGCATCTAAACGAGTCCTTTGATCAGGACCTGCAAGGCTTGTAATGTTTAAAGATATGGTTAAACAACCCAAAACGTTAAATACGAACTTAAGTAAATATTCGGATTGTTCACCCGATGATCTACAAATTCAATGAGTTAAGTTGACGCAGAGAGCTCGTCTGCGAGCTGTCTCTGTTAACTGTATTCGGTTTTTGGTCTCAGATATATTGAAGCTTAATCTATAATGAAATAAATACATGTGAATTGAAAAAACTTAACATTGGAACGAGATGCGTATATCATAATTGGTTTTGACCCTTTCACTGCCATTATTACGAAAGGATTAGTCCAGTGTGTCCACTGCCATCGCACACACATTGCTTTCGACTGCTTTTATTTATATTCTTTTTCAAAATTATATGCTTTTATTTCGGCTTAGGACACACTGGTACAAAGGACAAACTGGATGTATCATGGCTAGAGACGCATTGCACATTGACAGTGAAACGGTTGAAACTAACCACATATTAGAGTCTGAAAGCTGTTTGGTGTATTGTCGTCTGCTTGACGCGGAATGCAAATGACGCTGAGCGTTTCTGCTTGGAGCTTTCTCTCCTCTTCTTGCTGTATTGATTCGGCATTGAACAGGAACGAGACTGGGCTTGTGTCAGATTAATTCATTTTGAAACATAATGAGTACTTATTGACGTATTACAGCAAATGAGATGACATCGGTTTTCTACTATAAACTAAAGTGTCGGTTTTGTACTGAGCGAACATAAGACGACAAGCTAAAGGTTTCTTGAGATATGGATGGTCGTTTAATGTGAAATATAGATAATGTAGAGGACTCGCAACAGAGCTCTTTGCGTTACCTATTTCTGGCTTTTAGTATGGATAATACCTGGCGTTATAAGCTTAACATCTTATAAATCATTGCTAGATATAAACCAGCACGAAGAGCTCTTTTATGAGCTTGCACCGTATTTGGTTTCTATGTGTTTTACCTTGAACTGACACAGGCCTAGTCGTATATTGGCTTAGTCTATTATAGTAAATGCCAACTGATATGTCAGAGCAAATGAGTTGTCATCAATAGGAAATATATAATGCTGCTTGAGTTAAGACGCCTGTTCGAATGCGAGATATATAGATAACGCGGAGAGCTCGTTTAGGAGCTCTACGCTTTACCTGAATTCAACGCGGAGCAGAGTTCCAGTGGAGGCTATCTGTGATGTTTCCAGTCGGCCTATGGCGATTATAATTCAACTTCAAATAAACAGGGCTGCCATATGTCCGAAATTTTCCGAAATCTTCGGATTTTCTATCCCAGCAGATGCTATCTTAAATCGGACTGAAAGTAAAGCAGGATGCGCTTTAAGGCGCATCCTGCTTTACTTCAACCTGCTTGAAGTAATAGCGTTTTTTTTCTTTTCTCTGGAAATTTTAGGATCTCTCACGATCAACTTATGGCAGCCCTGTATAACTCTTACACTTAAATGAAAAAATTATGTTCCTATAGATTTTGTTAAACGGAAATTAAACTACTTTCTGTTTTCCTTCTAATTTGGTAGTCAAACTTGTTCTAATGATGATGTATTAATGATGGATGACACTTAAATATGTTGAATGTTAAGAACTTAAGATGAAATAATGAGTTTGACGGTGTTTGCAAGTGCCACTGTTATGAAGTATATGATAATGGAAATGGTCATTCCCTGATACATTGGACCCTAATGACGAGTGTATTCATCATTTGCAACCAGTGTACCCATAAAGAATACCTTTGTCGTATGCATGCAGTATAGACCAAAATCAGATACGCCGTACGACAAAACGATCGTAGGTCGAAACTTTGAAATGCATCTATACAATTCTGATTATCAAGCTGATCCTGTCTCGTGGCATCTCTTTGGAATCGTCTTTTCAAGAGGATACCGGGGAGATGTAGCGGGACAGGATAGGATAGAGAACTATATAAAAATGGAGCATTTCAGAATCCGACTTGCGATAGTTTTTGTCGTGCGAGGTTGCTTGAGATGAGCCCTGATTACTACGACTTGTGTCATAGAAAAACTTGCTAAATTGTCTCAGTATAATATGAGTACTCTGTTTGTTCATTTATCCAAATATTAGGAAGTGTGCATGATCTATTTTAGACATACTTACTGATGTTGTTGTTGTTGTTGATGATGATGCTGATTATTATAAATGTACTTAATGATTGGGGTGATGTTGGTAGGAGATGTCGGTGATAATTATTCTTGTAAATACATGTATGTTGAATGTGGCGACGCCGATGAGAATGGTAAATGAGAACGACAACAGTAATGAAGATGATTGACTATAATGGTGTTAAATATGGCTGACGTCATGTATATTATATGTACCGTATCTGAACCTGAAGTTAGCTATACTGCCTTACTTACTTTACATATGTAACATAAAATATATTTTCATTTTCATCATCAGATCAAGCTTGGTTTATAGACGTCAATCAGAATCATACTGTTGTGTGTTTTGAATACATATGTACATATATTTATAGCCTGTCCAGTATAAAAAGCGTTAAGCATTTCAATCGTTTTAACAGATGTTAGCAAATACGCCAGTAGTGACTAAATTTGACTTTAAAGGCGGTTTTGGACCTATACCAGACACTGCGTTACGCGGACTCTGATACCGATCCAAACGGTATGGCACTCATATCTATTTTTTTTAAAACGCGTGACGTAATAATATGCACTATAACAATATTTATGTTGAAATGGTAAGTGCTGGTATTTTTAACACGGGACAGGTTATTGTTGATATTGTCTACGTAACACTATCTTTTTGATTTTATAACCTAATACAAAAACACAAAAAGCGTCGTTTTGCTGGTTCGTACAGTCTTGTGCTGCGAACTCACTGCTGAAAATAGTAATAACCCAGCGGGCACGCAGCGTTGTTCCAACGTTGATTCAAACATTGCAACGTTGTTTCGGCATTGGTGCAACGCTGTGCGCCCGAAGGAAACAGCTCTGTACTTGGTCTTGCACGGATGCTGTATATGACCCAAGTTTGTGCATACGTGGATTGGTTTGCTTGCCTTTTGGCAATCTCGAAATGTTGTTTTGTGTAATATATATTTTGTTCTTTTCCCATCTCTCCTTCTCCTCTGTCTTAACAGCTTTTGTTCTTTATAACGTCGTTTTGCTATCTTATGTTCTACTGTTAACAGATCTATGTCATCACTTAGATAACACTACATTATTCAAATATGCCAAATAATTTTACAACTTTAAATGTTCGAGGACTTGGTAAAAAAGAAAAACGAACTAAAGTTTTTCCTGGCTAAAACAACAGAATCAAAGTTTTTATTTCTTACAGGAGACACATCTAAAATCTACTCAAAAGGAACTCTGGGAAAAAGAATGGGGACAGTCATGTTATTTTAGCGGTACAAGTTCTAACAGTGAAGGGCTTGCGATTTTAATTAACCCAAATTTACAGAATTATAATATTATAGAATACACAGATATACTACCAGGAAGATTACAAGCAGTTGAAATTATATTAGAAAATGTACCTCTTGTGCTTATAAATATATATGGGCCAAACAATGACAGTACCTTTATTTTCGAAATGTTAAAAACTTTTCTTTTAAAAAATGTTGAAAAATCATTTATAATAGCGGGTGATTTTAACACAATTCTAGATATTAATGCTGATAAAAAAGGAGGTATAAAAAATACTCACCCTAAGATTAGAAAATATTTACTTAATACAATTGAAGAATTCGATCTAGTAGACATATGGCGTATCCATCATGAAGACAAAAAACAGTATACTTGGCATTCAAGTAAAACGCCTCACATATCATCAAGACTGGATTATTTTCTTATTTCAAGCAACCTTTCTAATCGTGCAAACAACAGTTGTATTAAACCGGGTTATCGAAGTGATCATTCTGCCGTACTGCTATCTATGAATTTCAATGTAATAAAAAGAGGACCAGGCGTTTTTAAATTAAATAATAGCTTACTACTTGAGCCAGATTATCAAACCACAATAAGAAATAATATAAAAGAAATTGCAATCTTAAATAAACAGGCCGAACCAAAAACTTTGTGGGAAGTTATAAAAGGATCTATTCGTAATGAAACGATTAAATACGCATCACACAAAAAGAAAGTTGAAAAACAAACTGAAAATAAACTTATTTCAGAAATAGAAGCCATAGAAAATCTTATAGCACACACTCCACTGACAAGCCTAGACGATATTAAACAAGAATTAACTAACAAAAAGACAGAATTAAACAAAATATTAAATAAAAAACTAGATGGAATTATACTTAGGGCGAGAGCAGACTTCATTGAATACAACGAGAAAAACAATAAATACTTTGCGGCCTTAGAAAAAAAGAACGCAGAACGCAAAACTATGTATAAATTAAATGTAAATGATAAAACATTAACAAATCAAACTGAAATTTTAAAAGCTATAAAAACATTCTACAGCAACTTATATCAGCAAAAAGCCTGTAAAGGAACAAAATACAATTTCTTTGATCAAAATATAAAAAAATTAAACGAGACTGAGAAAAATAAATGTGATGGACTATTAACAGAGCATGAATGTGCCGAAGCCTTAAAAGAAATGAAAAACAACAAAAGCCCTGGTTCAGATGGTATAACAACTGAGTTTTACAAGATATTTTGGAATGACATAAAAAAATTCATGATAGATTCTTTAAACAGCTCATATAATAACGGTAGTTTAAGTGAAATTCAATCACAAAGTTTGATTACACTTCTTCCAAAAGGAGATAAAGATGTTACCTTTTTAAAAAATTGGAGACCTATTAGCCTTCTAAACATTGATTATAAAATTGCAACAAAAGCAATCGCAAATAGGATGAAGGCTGTAATTCCATCTATAATAAGCGACGCTCAAACAGGTTTCATGAAAGGTCGATACATTGGCGAAAATGTCCGTATAATAGAAGAAATTTTAGATAATGTCGAATACAATAATACCGAATGTTTGATGTTTTTCTCTGACTTTGAAAAAGCTTTTGATAGTGTAGATCACAAATATTTATTCAATGTTTTAAATCATTTCAACTTTGGAGAATCTCTGATAAAGTGGGTTAATGTTTTCTATTCAAATGCAACAAGCTGTGTTTTAAATAATGGTTTTATGACCGATTTCTTTAATATTGAGCGAGGCGTTAGACAAGGTTGTCCTCTTTCCCCATATCTATTTATTATTTCAATTGAGCTTTTATCGTCTTGTATTTCAAACCACCCAAATATAAAAGGAATTGACATAGATAATATAGAAACCAAGAATACTTTATATGCTGATGACGCAACCTTTATAACAGATGGATCAAAAGAGTCTTTCGAAAATCTTATTGAAGTACTTGATGATTTTGAACAAATATCAGGATTAAAGCTGAACAACTCAAAATGTACTGTACTAAAGGCTGGATCAACAAAAAAGAAAAAAGAAGTATTCCTCGAACATAAACATTTTCAATGGTCATCAGATAAAGCTAGCGCTCTTGGTATCATCTTTACTACTAAAAGAAACCTTACCCTTAAACTTAACTTAGATCCCAAGATAGAAGAATTTAAGACATGTCTGAAGCAATGGCAACACCGGAAACTTACACTTTTAGGCAAAGTAACTGTAATAAAAACTTTTGCTTTACCAAAACTTGTCTACCCATTAACTGTTCTTAAAACTCCCCCGCTACAATTAATACGGCAAATAGATGATACTATGTATGAATTTCTATGGGATAAAAAACCAGCAAAAATAAAAAGAAATGTACTGATACAAAACTACGAAAACGGTGGGATAAAAATGATTGACATTAATAAGTTTATCAATGCTTTGAAGGTCAGTTGGGTTAAACGTATATTCAATTCTAACAATAATAGTACACTTAAAAATATATATGCTGGTAAGCTAGATAAATTTGGTGGGAAAATATTATTTGAATGTAAACTGAAAAAAGGCGACTTAAAGCATTATTTCAAAAATACTGTGTTTTTAAATGATATCCTTAATGCATGGACAGATATATTTTCAAACCAAAATAAAGAAGTCAATGCAAAGTCTATAATTTGGAATAACTCTGTGATAAAAGCCGGAGGCAAACCACTGTTTTATCAAAGCTGGCTTCAAAAAGGTATAAAAAATCTTGAAGATATTTTCGATAAGAGAACAAATTCGTTTTACACTTTCGACTTTATGAAATATCTGTACCATCTACCTGACACTGATTACCTAAAATACCTATCCTTAATCAACAGTATTCCAGTAGATATAAAACAAAGGCTAGCAAATGAAAATGCTGAAATTGCACCATCACCTTGAACGATATCTTAACTTGCCAAAAGCCATCAAAATTTATATATGCATACCAAATTAGTCAAACAATACCTGAAATAAAACAAAAACAAAAATGGGAAGAAAGGCTTGGAAAAAATAATATCGCATGGAACAGAACATATAAATTAGCCATTGATATAACAATAGACAACACACTCAGAAACTTCAATTATAAATATTTGATGAGAATAGTTAAAACAAATAAAGAACTTTTTAAATACAACATAGTAAATTCTACTTTGTGTGATTTCTGTTGCCAAAACACAGAGAACATTTACCATCTTTTCTGGGAATGTAGATACGCACAAGAGATCTGGTCAAACATACTGAATATGTTCAAAGCAAATAATCTATCTATAAATTTAAATTTTGAAACAATTTCATTAGGGCTACCAGAACAAAAAGTATACAAAACACCTGTAAATTATTCCATCTTACTGGCAAAATATTACATTTTTCGATGCAAATGTTTAAAAGAAAGACCAAACTTCAAACTCTTTAAAAAATACATGCAGGACAAAGTTCATACAGAGAGACATATTGCCCAACGAAAAGACAAACTTGCCCTGCATCGTGCAAAATGGGATGGATTTTTTACTGTAGCTTAAAAAACAATAGCTGTTTTCTCACCTCTCCATATATTTTTCTTTCTCTTTTACTGCTTTTCTTTTTTCGTCTTCCTCCTTTTCTTCTCTTTCTTTGTTATCTACTTTTTTTTTCTTCAACTATTCCAAGACTTATGTTATATTGAATAGCACATTTACTTAAGCTTAGATGTTTATGGTCTATTATCTCTCCAGATACGTTTATGTAAGAATACTACACAAAGTATGTGTTTGTGCTGTACGATGCAATATGAGAAATAAAATGATAAAAAAAAGAACTATTTTCTCTACCCTAGCAGACGGTAACTCTTTCATTGTCATTTGCACCGAAATGCAACTACAGTGTTCCCTCAACGACAACGACCCTCCCAACAACGACTCCCTCCTTACAACGACCCTTGCGGCAATTCCTTAAACGGGACAATTATGTGTAACACTTTTACTGATGCAATACCGTCTGCTTAAGATTGTGTCTGTTGTTTTTTCTCAAAGTTACATATAAATGGAGATTTCAATAGAATAAATATAATGACGAGTGGCAAAAAGCTTGAATCCAGATCAGACGCCGCGTTACGCGGTGTCTGATCTGGATTCAAGCTGTTTGCAAATGTAAACCAAGTCCTAATTGTCCCTCTCTATAACGGTTCCCTCCGAACAACGAACATACTTTGTGTCTCCCATTAGGTGTCGTTGTAGAGAGGGAGCGCTGTATTGCAACAGTTTAGATCTATCCTGATCAGACGCCGCGTAACGCGATGTCTGATTAGGATACAATCTGTTTGTAACTCATATCGACATTGCTTCATTCAAAACAGCCCTAAAAACTCACTTAAACATGTTGCAGACGACACTACATGTACAAATGCGGACGAAAATTTGGCAGTAAGAGTGTTAAAGCAGACGATACAATTTGGCAATAACAGAGTTAAAGCAGGGTGAAGGTAAAACAGAATGCCCCTTAAGAGGGTTGTTAGTTAACAGAAGCAATTCAAATAATTAACTGGTCAGAAGTTTATAAAGCGTTTGTGTCGAGCCTGAGATCGTTTTCAAGCGTTTTATCCCGTCCTTACAGCCTCCGGTGTCATAATAAAGGACCTAGGTTGATCTGTTCAGTAGCAAGTTTATCTGTATAGTAGGTGTATGTGTACACCGGAACTATTTTATTTTCATTACTCAAAACAGATAGAGGAGAAGTTAATTTTTAGACGCAAAAACACAATTAATATGTTTGCTAACCATTTAGCATCGACAAAACATTTTTTTTTTTAAAACGAACAAAAAGTTTGGATCCAGTGGGACCGTCAGACCACGGAACCTGATCACGTTTTTTTAAAAAAAATAAATCAAATTGATAGCAACAAACCATTATTCTGAATAAATATTACCTTTGAAAGCCAAAACAATGTTAACAAGCATGTATTCCTTCATTATTTGTATTCTCACAGAGATTTACGCAGTTATAGGCCATTCCACAATCGTTTCCAACTCTGACTCTGCTAAAGCAATACGGTAATGTTACTACTGTAGCAACAAGTTGACAGATACTTTAGGTAGGCTAATAGACAAAGCAGAATGTCAGATTAAGTAGAAAATGTCGACATAAACATTGAACAGAATGCAGAGTTTGAATCTAAGGAGTCAACTCAAAAAAGAAACGGTTCCAAAACAATGAACGACCTTGATTAGCAACGTGAAAACTGGTGACACTTTGCAGTTGATCTTTTTGAAATTTTATCTAAATTTTATTTATATGAGATGATGCGTAAAGTATGGTCCATTTGAGTTCAAATATATAACTTATCAAATTTGAATCGACTCACTTTTCCAGTTCGTTGCCTTTACTTCACTACAAGCGTTTAGTTTCTGCATTTTTCTGGTGGTAGGATTAACTGAGGCGTTCCTCACCGCGGGTTCCCTTGTGATCATTATATGCGGTATGTGAGAATTTTCTATAAAAATATGTAAAACTTGTCAAATATGGAATTAATATAAGTTTGAAATGCTAATATCATTTAGGGACGGGATACATCGAATAATATGTCATTGCATGAGATAGGAGGGGGTTATTCTGTTCATGGAGAAACCATTTATCGCTCGGTAAACCTCGCGATAAAATGATTTTTCCACTTGTAGAATAAGCCCCTCTTATCTGATGTAATGGCATATTATTCTCTATTTATTAGTCAGATTTGAGCACAACCTTTGGCCTGGTGTATGTTAAGGATACATGGCGTGTGTCAATCAAGTTGACTTTACAACTATAGATAAGAAAGAAAAAAGAAATTTCATAAAATTTATTCAACTTTCAAAAGGTAGATTTACAACAATAGACAAAACCTCCAATATTCTGGATAACTATGGAATGTGAAAAGAAAACACCAAATATGCCGGATAAAAACTATATGCAATGTGAAAAATTACCCAATGTTCCGGATACATATGAAATGTGAAAAAAATACCCTATAGTCCGGATACATATGGAATGTGAAAAAATGATGGTCTATTTCAGTTAACTGACTATTAAATGATGAAATGGCGCCGATGTTATAAACGTTCAAATGAACCACATGCTCAACTTAGAATTTTTGTTTTGTTGGTTCATAATACTGCAGTAAACTGTTTATACAGAAAAGAAGACGACATCCTTTCCAAATAAACGCGTTTACGCTTAAACTTTTAATTCTGGTGCAAACATCTTTGAGCCAGATCAGACGCCGGTTTAAGCATTACCGCGATTAATGGGAAGGAATATTGTCTTTTCAACTACATGACGTCACTGATGACGTCTAAATAACGTCTTTTCAACTGTACTCGTCCTTTACAAACAGTGTACAGTGGAGAAAACGTTATTCTTTCCCGTTTAAACGCAAACGAAACGCAACGCGTGGAAGTAAAATGGTGGAAATTGCAACTTTTTTGACATTTCTTAAGATTTATTTTCAGCTGAGTGGCAAACAGTTTGGAGCCTGATCAGACGCCGGGTTACCGGCGTCTGATCTGGCTCCAAACTGTTTGCAAAGGAAATAATAATTTTAGCGTAAAACGCGTTTAATGGGAAAGAATAATGTTTTCTCCACTGTAATTCGGGTCCGTCTAAAGAGCCAAAACCACGTCAAACCCCTTAAAATCTCTCCAAATCACTTAAAAGCACTATAAACTACTTACATGTACAATTACTTAATACCAAATCACATAGCGCTTATAATTGGCAAATTAAGGCTAAACTAATGAATTTTTTTTTCAAATTAGAATTAAATCTACGATGGTTTTAATTTCAAGGGGAAATCTCGTACAAAACTTAATATAGCTATATACATGTAGTAACTACTATACATTGACCCATTACCCAATAGCATATTTTGCTTTTGAAGACATCTATCCACTTAAAGCAGGTTGAAAGTAAAGCATAATGCGCCTAAATGCGCATTCTGCTTTATTTTCAGCCTGCTTGAAGCTACCATCTGCTAGAATATGGAACAGTTGTTTTAAAAGTGGTTTGGAGAGGTTTGAGGAGGTTTGGGGTCTTTACACGGACCGGTATACTTGTGTAGTGTTTATCTGCCCTATGTAACAGTGTAAATCAACATCAGAGTGCTCTTAAAGGAGTCCGCTGATCGTGTTTTACACTGTTAGTCAGTTTTTGATAGTATATTGTTAAAATAATTTAAATGGTCATACATGGACTAGACTTAAATGAATATTGGAGTTGTCAATTAAAATTTTCAGGAGGGAGGGTGAGTAAAGCAGTTTTTCGACCTCAATTCGTCTCTACTGAGTAGTCACATATATCAATGCTGAAAATAAATACAATTTACAGAGGAGAAAAACATTATTCTTTCCCATTTAAACGCAAACGAAACGCAAACGCAAAGCACTAAATTGTAGAAAATAACCACTTTTTGTCAATTCTGACTATTTATTTTAATCTTAGCGGCAAACAGTTCGGAGACTGATCAGACGCCGGGTTACCCGGCGTCTGATCTGACTCCAAACTGTTTGCAAAGGAAATAATAGTTTATTCGTAAACGCGTCTTTTGGGAAGGAATAGCGTCTTCTTTACTGTATACATAGAACTAAAAATACCATGTACATGTATACATAGAAATAAAAAAAGAATTCAGTTTCGTAAAACATCATGTCTATTTACGTTAAAAATGGAATACATTAAAAACACTTGGTTCTAGCTGAACTGATAGTTTGTGCTAGTAATCAAAAGGTTTGAGACAGTAAGGTACATAAATGTAGAATACTTTTAAAAAAATAAGTGAACATAGACAACAAACATATTAAATGTTATCCAATAAACACATATAAAATCGACAAAAACATGTAGCAGGGTTTGCTGGAATGCTGAAATACAGTGGAGAATCTGTTATTCTTTCCCGTTTAAACGCAAACGTACGCAAACGCAAAGCACTAAAACGTAGAAAAGAACAACTTTTAGACAATTCTGATAATTCATGTTTATCTTGATGGCAAACAGTTTGGAGCCAGATCAGACGCCAAGTAACCCGGCGTCTGATCTGGCTCCAAACTGTTTGTATTGTAAATAATAGTTTTAGCGTAAACGCGTTTATTGGGAAAGAATAACAGATTCTCCACTGTATGTATACATGTATCTACATGTATATACAGATACAGATTTGTCCTTTTTAAATACAAAATACAGTATATGTACTTAAAACCTTTCTTTTACAACCACTGAATTGTGTTACTTCGCGGCGTAAGGTGACAATTGAAGAAAAAGCTCCTTCAGGAGCTTTCTGTTTTATTGTCACCTTGCTTAAAGCTGCCACTTGTCTTTTATACATTCAATTAGCCTCTGTTTTAGTGGTAAAAAAAGAAAGTCCAGATTGTAATAGGTAGCTTGATGCTGACCATTGTCTCAACCCTGATGACAATGGAATGACCCACCTGTAAAAGCTTATGTGGAACTATACACTAGGGGCCCGTGTTACTCTACTACTTACGCAAAATTCTTGCGTAAGTCAAAATTTTAAATTTTAATTTGTATTTTTTACTATCACTTGCTACAAACAGCAAATAGCCAGATCAGAGGACGCGCTTTTAGCGCGTCCTCTGATCTGGCTATTTGCCGTTTGCAAACGTCTATGATCGAAAAATAAGAGTTAAATGATTTTGACTTACGCAAAAATTATGCGTAAGTTGTTTAGTAAAACGGGCCCACTTAGCAGCAACAACAACAACAGGTGGTCGTAAAAGAGGTTTTTCTGTTTACAGTGACGAACCAGCTACAGTTTGTTAATCATTATTCTGTCCAATTTAAACAATACTAATCGCAATCACAATGCACCTAAATGTAGAAAATAACAAGGAATGTTGATTTATTTATATCTGGACTAAAAGTAGTTTGGAGTCTGGTCAGTCACCGAATCATTCGACATGTGGAGTCTATCCAGGCTCCAAACTGTTTGCCATTGGAATAGAATGTACATTTATTGGTAAAGAATAACGATTTCCACTCTGTACATCGCTTTTACCCTTTACCTTATAGAAGCGCCTTTTAGCGCATTCCGTTTAAGCCTCCGCGGAAGAAAATAATTCCAATATATACAGTCATTAATATGTACCAGAGGGAATATTTTCTTAATTCTAGAAGGTGGTACCTTAAAGCAGACTGAACGTAAAGCAGGCTGAACGTAAAGCAGAATGCGCCTTAGGGCGCATTCTGCTTTACTTTCAACCTGCTTTCAGTAGTCGCCTATTTTCAAAACTAGAAACAGGTTATGGGGTAAAGGGCTAAAACAGCAACAATTGTGATCATAAGGGGGACAACTCTAACACTCTAATTAAATAGATTCACGTTACAATGAAAAGACACAATTATATTTATAAAAATATCGATTTTCAGAAAATAGACATTTTGACAGAAATCTTAAACAAGTGTGAAACATTTGTGTTCTTATCAGATGACAGTCACTCGGCATCTGATCTAGTTTATACATGTAACTCTGTGTGTGCGTATTCAAAACTGATAGCAAACGACATGAAGTCATTTTATACATGTATCAATCATAACTACAGTAGAATATACGGAATTCTTCCCCAATTAATGCGTTTACGCTAAATGTTTCCAGTGCAAACAGGTTGGAGCCAGATCGGCAGCTGGATAACCCGGCGTTTGATCAGGGTCCAAACTGTATGCTACACAGATTTGAATGAAAAGTCTGACTTGTCATAGAACCGTTATTTTCTGCATTTAATTCCAATACGTGAGCGTTCCGTTTGCGTTTTTAAAAACACGGCAAAGATCAATGATTGCTCCACTGTAACATATGTCATCTCCACTGTAATTTTATCTTCTACATTTTATGCATCAAATAGTATAAAAATACATTTATGTTATATTGAGAATCAACAAATAAATATGTATACGTTATTCAATTGTTTAACATATTATAGAATGACAGTAACTGTCGTTGGTTTTCTTTCCTAATAAACACGTTTTTTCTAAAAACTATGCTTAAACTATGACATCTATTGCAAACAGTATGGAACCAGACAAGAAAGGGAACAACACTGCCTCTGATCAGGCACAAAACTGTTTGCAACTCAAACTTAAATGTATGGTCAATATTTCCAAGACGTTGTCATGTGGTTTATTTTATTTTATTTATTTTTTGAGTTATTGTTTAATTTAAACGAGAAAGAATAACGTCATCTCTACTGTATACAGTGGAGAATCTGTTATTCTTTCCCAATAAACGCGTTTACGCTAAAACGTTTTTTTCCACTGCAAACAGTTTGGAGTCAGATCAGACGCCGGGTAATCCGGCGTCTGATCAGGCTCCAAACTGTTTGCCACCAAGATAAACATGAAATATCAGAATTGTCCAAAAGTTGTTCTTTTCTACGTTTTAGTGCTTTGCGTTTGCGTACGTTTGCGTTTAAACGGGAAAGAATAACAGATTCTCCACTGTAATTTATGGCACCAGAACAGTGTATGCCCAAGTGACAATAATACTATTTGAAGATTGCCTCTTGAGATGGAGGATCCAAACTATTTGCAAAGACGCCTTAACTAATTGAGCCCTAGTGACGAATATATGCGTCATTTACAAAAAGTGTACATGTGAAGAGTACACTTGTCCTATGCAAACAGTGAAGTCCCTGATCAGAGGGCTCCTACAGGAGCCCTCTGATCAGAGACTTCACTGTTTGTAATTTTGCGATATATTACCAAGAACAACCCTAAATAGTCTAAAATGGACCAGCCTTTATTGCAAACTAGAATCGTCCATTTGGAAGTTCCAGGGGATAATGAAAGGGTTAATACAATTTACACCATCCAGTTAGACATCATAACATAGGTTCAGAGACAGAAATGTAATGAGACATGAGTGTCAAGATAAATATGTGATACTAAAGTGTTTCAAACAGTTTCTCCGATGTGTCTCCAAATTCTATGTTGTGACTTAGATTCAAGATTAAAACACTTTAGTAAATAACGTAAACATAGATATGTTTCTTGTTACATGATACAGTAGATTGATAATATACATGGCAATATCATTGACGTATGTCTTAGATATACGAATCTCCCTTTCAAGATGATTCTAATGACAAGTCACATCACAGAACTTGAATAGAAACAACTGAGATAAGTACAGTGGAGAATCTGTTATTCTTTCCCAATAAACGCGTTTACGCTAAAACTATTATTTACAATACAAATAGTTTGGAGCCAGATCAGACGCCGGGTAACCTGGCGTCTGATCAGGCTCCAAACTGTTTGCCACCACGATAAATATGAAATATCAGAATTGTCTAAAAGTTGTTCTTTTCTACGTTTTATTGCTTTGTGTTTGCGTACGTTTGCGTTTAAACGGGAAAGAATAACAGATTCTCCACTGTATATGAATTTAATCATATTATCTAATAATATTGTATATACAATAGAGAAGACGTTATTCTTTACCAATTTACGCGTTTATGCTAAAACTACATGTATTATTTCCATACTCATTGCAAACAGTTTGGAGCAATATCTGACACTGGGTTACCCGGCATCTGACTCGGTTCCAAACTGTTGCAACTCACATTAAACGAATAGTCAGAGTTATGAAAAGGTTATCAGTTTTAACATTTTATCGGAATGCATTTTGCGTTTGGTTTGCGTTTAAACGGGAAATACATGTAATCACATCTTCTCCACTGTATCTTATGTTATATGGAAACAGGATCACTGGGTTTGTCATACATTTCAAACATTTCCTTCTTTACGCCTCTATCAAACCATATGGTGTTAGTACTCATATCAGTAGAATAGAAGTTCCAAAAAGATTCTTATGAGCATTCACATTATAGGGTTTAACCCATTAGATATTCATTTTACGCCTTAATTTATTTCTACAGTGCTCCCTCTCTACAACGGCCCTCCCAACAACGACCCCCTCCTTACAACGACACTTGCAGCAGTTCCCTAAATATGACATTTATGTCTAACGCTTTTACTGCTGCAATGTCGTCTGCTTATAGTTGTCGTCTGCTGTTTTACATAATAGACATTTTGACGGGAAAAACTTAATGAGGGGTGACAAACAGCTTGAATCCAGATCAGACGCCGCTTGACGCGGCGTCTGATCTGGATTCAAGCTGTTTGCAAATGTTTACCAATTTCCCTCCCTATAACGACTCCCTCCGAACAACGCACACCATTTTTGTCTCCCATTGGATGTCGTTGTAGAGAGGGAGCGCTGTATATGGAAAAAATAAATATTATCACCTTATAATGTAATGCATATGTACAGTGGATAAGTCGGGTTTTCCCGTTCCACGTAAACGCATTGCAATACAATTTATGAAATGACAACTTATTAATAATTTCGAATGTTTGTTTTATTCTGAATGGCAAACAGTTTGGAGCCTGATCAGATGCCGGGTTACCATGATCTGGCTCCAAAGTGTTTGCAATGGACAAAATCGTTTGAGCACAAACTCTTTTATTGGGAAAGAATAACGTCTTCCCCACTATTATGTATATTAACAACATGGATGGGTTTGAATAAAACTGTCATTTTAATGACACCATTGTCGTGTTGTTAATTTGTACACAATAAAAGTATGTCTAGCATATAAACCGCTATGTAAACGTGTGATTGGTCAATACTTCAGTATAGTTATAACAATGTATATCTGCCTATTGCTAATTAAAATAGTTGCCATTTTATTGACGTCATGCTCGAGACTTGTTTGGTCCTTATTAGGCTGAGTCTAGCCATGCTACATAATTATAAATGACGTTGGACAATGCTTCGGTATGTCTATCAGCACAATAGATACCATAGTATACCCTCCCTATAACGACCCTCCCAATAACGACTTCCTCTTTACAACAACCCTTGCCTCAGTTCCATAAACAGGACAATTATGTCTAACGCTTTTACTGCTGTAATATTGTCTGTTTAAAGTTGTTGCCTGCAACTTTTCTCAAAGTTTTATATTGGCCATTTTGACAGAAATAAACTCTTAATGGCGAGGGACAAGCAGAATGAATCCCGATGAGACGCCGCGTTACGCGGCGTCTCATCTGGATTCAAGCTGTTTGCAAATTTTTAACAATTTCCCTCCCTTTAATGACTCCCTCCGAACAACACAAACACTCAAACACTCCGTGTCTCCCACTCGGTGTCGTTGTAAAGAGGAAGCGCTGTAGATCTAGTAGTTATTACTCTTTTCATATGACGGTCGCATACTATTAGCTTTATTGTCTCAATCATCCTTGATCTAGCCATACAACATGTCATCTGAATGTCTAATAACAACACTTTGGTTAATCCGAAACACTAAGTATTTGTCCATCTTTATTAAAGTAGCTGTCATTTGATTGAAGTCATCTTCGTGACTTGAATTCCTCTATAATAGCCTGGGTCTTACCTCATAAACGGCCATACATGTATGTATATATGACGCAATGGCCAATAACTTAAATACATCTGTTGACAACATAGCTAGATGTAGCTGGCATTTTATTGAAGACATTGCCTTTGCCTTTCCTTCGAAAATCTGGATCTAGCAAGACAAAATATCAAGTGAACGCCTCCATGGTCAACACATGAGTATATGGGTTATAGCATCTATATATCTTCCCATTCAATTCTAGCGTTCTTTCAAAGACCTATACCTCGAGCTACAGTGGAGAATCTGTTATTCTTTCCCAATAAACGCGTTTACGCTAAAACTATTATTTACAATACAAATAGTTTGGAGCCAGATCAGACGCCGGGTAACCCGGCGTCTGATCAGGCTCCAAACTGTTTGCCACCAAAATAAACAAGAATTATCAGAATTGTCCAAAAGTTGTTCTTTTCTACGTTTTAGTGCTTTGCGTTTGCGTACGTTTGCGTTTAAACGGGAAAGAATAACAGATTCTCCACTGTAACTAACGACGAACCAATCCGTACTTCAATTCAGATCCTGGTTTGACTGGACCAGCAAGGAAATAGGTAAATTCGATTTAATCGAGCTCGTGTCATCCAGGTTCGATGTAGTTTTGTTGACATCATGGTTTTTGTTTATTTAGTTTTTCTATGACAAGCTGGGTCTGTCGGGCCCCCTTTGCATCGCCGCTCCTTTCTTGTGCAAACTTTAGATGCTCCCAGAAAGCCACCGTCTCCGACTCTAGCTCTGTACCCTGGAGGAAAATAGAACTTTTCTGTATAAATAAATTAAATATATATTAACCCATGATACATTTTAAAATCCCGCTATTGCACTTACCACATTCATGCCAAATAAAGTCTTCCTTGATTATATTTCAATTTGGATAAGTCAGTGTTTAATTGAAAGGTGTCTGGTCTGTGTTCATTTCCACTTTATCTATATATAGAAACCATGTTAGCAAACATTACCGGAAACATGCTTGTCGTACCAGTATATACGTTATTATTTCCGACAAATCCGTTTATGCTCAGTGTATTGATGTACATTACAAACAGGTATTATTCTTTTCCCGAAAAATGCGTTTACGCTAAAGCTATTTTATCCAGTATAAACAGTTTGGAGCCGGATCAGACGCCATGTTCCTAACTGTTTGCCACTCGGATTAATATAAATAGTCTCAATTTTCAAAACATTTTTATTTTTTACATTATATTGCAATGTTGTTGCGTCTCTAATGCGTTTAAACGGTAAAGAATAACACCTTCTTCACTGTATACTGCAAATAAGTTTGCCGACTGTACACATCTAACTATGATGAGATAAATCTGAGAGAATTACAGTGGAGAAGACGTTATTCTTTGCCGTTTAAAGCAAACGAAATTCAAAGGCAGGTCATTCAATTGGATAAAATGACAACTTTTTTAAATTTTGACGACTCATTTTAAGCTGAGTGGCAAACAGTTTGGAGCCCTGGCTACCAGGCGTCTGATTTGACTCCAAACTGTTTGCAAAGGAAATAATAGTTTTAGCATAAACGTGCTTATTGGGAAAGAATAGCGTCTTCTCCACTGTTTAGGCCAACTTTTGTTTCACCTCGCAGGGTGCATTTGATTTTAGGAGTGATAGGTATAGTTCTTTGTTTTCCGATACTTTTAACATGGAGAAACACATGGGCGTGCAGCCATGTCCACGTGAAAAATGTATTACAGTGTTCATTCTCTACATCAACACCAGGGTTGCCATTTCTCCGGATTTTTCTTAAATCTCCGGACTTTTTCCAAGTTCATGGTAACTTAAAGCAGGCTGAAAGTAAAGCAGAATGCGCCCTAAGGCGCATTCTGTTTTACTTACAGCCTACTTTAAGTACAGTGGAGAATCTGTTATTCTTTCCCGTTTATGCTTACGCATGCGGAAACGAAACGCAAACGAAACGCAAACGAAACGATAAACGATAAACGCGTTTTGCGTTTATAAGTGAGTTTTGCGTTTACAAACGCGTTTATAAGCGGATTTTTGCGTTTCATTCGGCATACCTTTGTTTTTATCGAGACCGATCAATTATACGAATGAAAAAAAAACCGAAAGGTATTTAAAGAATTACACTGGGTTTATAGTATCTTCTTATGGCTACATGTATGCTTAGATTAAACTGTAAGTGATTGGAGATACATATCCTTTATACACAGTTTGACAGGGTGTATGTATTTCTAATTGGTGATTGCCTGAGGCCTTTCACTGAGATACCTGCTGTGTATAAGTCAGGCTTTACTATCTCCCATATATGGTGATGCTGATGCAATCACCAATAATTGACATTCCGGTCATGCTAAGTAACTCGGCGTTTGATCTGGATCGAATCATTGATGCAGACAAGAAACTGAGTAAAACGGCGTATGATATAGATCCAAGCATTGGTTCAGGTCAAATGATTAGTACATCGGCGTCTGATCTGGCTCAAATCAATGATACTGATTGAAAATCTGCCCTTTTGTAAATTGCATCACTTAAACAGTTAGTCAATATATTAAGATAAATACTGTTCTTCATCTACGCAAAATGCATTTCTTTATTGCGATCTTTGAAAACATTTTCTATGTACATGTAGATGAGACGCCGATAAGTTCGCCATATAATCAAGATCTAAACTGATGTACATTAACGAACGAATAAATATTTTGATAAAATATCAGACAGATTGGATCTCCGTCATAATGCTGAGTGGCTCGGCGTTCCAACGAGATCTTAATTGTTAAATATTTGTTATATTAATTAACTCCGTTTTGATTTTTATGCAAACGGGTTGAATCTGCGCCTGGCTGTTTCAATTTTCAATTACTCTGGAGGAGTTACGGGTAAAATTAGTAAAACGTTAGATCTGCATTACATCAGGATCCAAACTGACAGCTTTGATCAAGTCAAATTAGATCTACTTTATATGATAGTTTTACACTAGCAGTTTGGCTGTAGTTGAGACGTCAAATAGCTCAGTTCTCATTTTTACAGTTTGGATCTAGATGAGATGCCGTTTTGGGACTGTAAAGGTAATTTTACTTTGATTATAAAGTATAATAGTAAAGCTGTTGACACAGGCTCGCAGACTTGATTTGCTACCCCTAATTAGGATTATTCTTACTTTTGATAAGCCGAAGTTTTATTACCCCGTATCCGGTTGATGACGCAACGAGCTGTCACACGAGGAGCAATTATGGAGCCCTTGCTGTCGGATAGATAAGAGATTAGAGTGGTAATGTACTAAGTGATTATTGGTGTGATATGTAAATTACCGATGTATTGTACGCTGAAGAGAAATAAATAAATATAATCTTTATTTACATCTCATTAAAACATGTGATTTAATGATTCTTTTGGATATATTTGACCCGACACGGCCAGGTAGGTGTGTAGATGACATTGTGTTATTTTTTTAAGTATTTCCATTTGTTGTAAGAATGGACCTAACGGGGTCTACACATTTTTTATTCCATTTATAGAATTTAGGACACATTAATGAGTGGATTAACAACATAAATATATGGAACATTCGCGAATTTTAAGGATATATTTATGGAATTTCGCATAAATATGTGTGTGAATAGATATAAGAAAACTTCAAGTGCTCGTGCTTAGTATCAAAAAGTGCATATCCTGATCAGTACGTCTTATAAGCTGCAGATCCATTGGAATGAAACTGCTCATTATTAATCGACTAATGTAGATCCAGACCAGTCTGTGCAACAGACACAATACAGATCAGACTGTGCACAATTTGATCATAGTAGCTCGGCATCTGATCTTGATCCCAATATTAATGCGTAGCAGATGCTCAGTAATTTAACGGTTGATCTGGGTCCAAGCATTTAACAAATATTTCGGTTGGAACAAAAAGCACCACCATATTTTTAAACGAAATACAGATCGTCGAATTTAACGATCTACTGAGATATATCGCTTTACAAAACACAATCCGCACAACTTATAACTAGATATAAGACTTTTTATGGTACAGAATGAGAAAGTACATGTACCATTATTACGTTGTTTAAACATCAAATTTAACCTGCGCAGCGATAAATTCACTATTGACTGATAAGTGCGTTTAAACGCACTTACAAACGCACTTATAAGTCAATAGATAAACGCGTTTAGTAAACGCGTTTTAAACGCGTTTCAAACGCGTTTAAAACGCACTAAGTGGGAAAGAATAACAGTTTCTCCACTGTAGTTGCATGTCAACAAAACAAGAAAAAGGTTATGGGGTAAAGGTACGAATCGTAACATCGCACTTGAAAAATGCAAATTTGGAAATCTTAGGATTTTTCATGTCAACTTATGGCAGCCCTGCAACACCTAATGGGAGACGAAGATTGTGTGCGTTGTTCCGATGGAGTTGTTATAGGGAGGGAAAATTAAAACATGGCATACTTTGCAAACAGCTTGAATCAAGATCAGACACCGCGTTACGCGGCGTCTGATCTGGATTCAAGCTGTTTGTTGCTCGTCATGGTATTCCTTCTGTCAAAATATCCACTTATATATGTAACGTGGAGAAAAACCAACAGACAACAACGGTAAATTCCATTAATAAACTAACGTGCTGCCGCCCCCAGAGTTGAAATGCAAAGGTCCTCATCGAAACTCCGACCTACCAGGTCAATAAAATCGGCATATACAAGTGTATTAAGTATACAGCAAACATATACAGTGACGAAGACGTATTTTTTCCAAACTAAAGGCATAAATACAACATGTATAACAATTGTCTACATGTATACTGCAAATAATTTTTAGCCAGATCAGAAGACGGACTATCCGGCGTCTAATCAGCTTCGGAACTATTTGTCATTCAGGTAAAAATAAATTGTTATTAACTTCAAAATGTTGTTATTTTCTACATTTTATTGTCTTGCGATTGAGTTAAGTATCGTTTAATCGGGAAGGAACAATGTCTTCCCCACTGTATATATAGAATAACCACTGCCTATGTCACCAATCATTGTTAGATAGGAGATGTCCCATGAGAACACCTGACTTATTGCATTACAAGCAGTGTCGATCACGGCCTGCTGCCGCGTCAAAGACGCGGCAACTGGACTTGATATACACTGTATGACATCCACATGCATCTAAAGCATTTTATGCAGCTGTATTATATATGGTATTTGGCAATGTAAGCTAAACTCAGATACAGAGCCTGGAACGACAACGGGGCTTGGTCTGTACAATGCAATAAATAAGGATAGTTCTTATTTCTTTTGTATATTTTGGATCTACATTTAAAGCAGTTTGATGATTTTGTTAAAACAAACATTCCATGTGATAGCCGAACAGTTTTGGTTATTCGCCGCATGACCAAGGTTAAGCGAATAGGGTAACCATTTAAGTCGTCCCTGGAGGTGACTTGGGTAAAGTTTATTATTTTGTTAGTATGATTAAACATGCACCTTCTTAAACAGCGCCACTGCTTCTTTAGCCCTGTTGTTGTTGAGCAGGAAGTCACCGTACTGGGCGTAGTTGTCCCACAGACTGGGGCTCAGATCAACGCTCTTCTTATACAACTTCTCGGCCTCCACCACATCACCTAGCTATACACAGGTAATATCATGCGTAACTAGTTAACTCATTATCCCCTGAAACTTCCAATGGACAATTCCAGTTTACAATAAAGGCTGGTCCGTTTTAGACTATTTAGGGTTGTTGATAATACTATATTGCAAAATGACAAACAGTGAAGTCCCTGATTAGAGGGCTCCTGCAGGAGCCCTCTAATCAGTGACTTCACTGTTTGCATAAGACCAGTGTACTCTTTTACAGGTACACTTTTGGCAAAGGACGCATATATGCATCACTAGGGCTCAATGAGTTAATGTATCACCCATAGCTATACACAAGTTATACAAATGTGTTAATACACCCCTGGATATATACAAGTAATAATATGCATTAATACATCCCCTGGCTATACACCGGTTATACATGTAGTATGCACTGATACATCATCTAGCTATTCACGGTTAATATCATGCGTTGATGCATCATAAAGCTATACATGGGTAATATCATACGTTGATAGTTAAGCAATTTACGAGGGTCATTCAACAAGCACTGTTACTAGGACATTTTATTGTAATGTACAAGAAAAATTATCATATGTGATACATCGTTTAAAAGAGTTTTTTCTTGTGGATACTACTTTGACAGAAACACATACCTTCGTTATTCACAATATACGTCAATGTGGTCAGTCATAGACATTGGCCATATTTGCTACTGCATTTAATCATATTTTCGTATCAAATGGTTAAAAAAGTGCCATACCATTTTTGATACTCGCTTTAGTGTATTGGAATTTCACTGCAATTTAAGCCAACAACACTTAATATTGAATAGTATTAATAATAAGATCGAAATGTGTTTTGACCTACATTTTTTGTTAGACTAAAGAATACATGAAAGGGTACAATAGCTATGGAAATATGATTTTATTTATCAATGAAACTATATATAAAAATATTTTTAAATTGTTTATTGATTATGTCAACTTGTTAAGAATCAGTGATTTTCCAATTTCATATAAATTAGGACATAGTTTTGCAAGAAACGTACATATTTTACATTAAGCTATAATTCAGTTGCTAATCTAATAACTACAAACTTTTTATATATGCATATTTATTTATTTATTTGCTTTGCTTTTACGTGCTTTCAACAGTATTTCAGTCATATCGCGACGTCCAGCTAATTACAGGTGGAGGAAGACCCCAGACGCCCTTTATGCACTGTTTCAGACACAAATCGGCAACTGGGTAGAACCACCGACCTTCCGCAAGCCAGCTGGAAGGCTTCCCCACATGAAAAATCCGAAGGACCCTACTGTGATTCGAACTCACAGCGGTGAGGGGCTTAGTGATGTAAGTCACAGTGACTATACCACTAGGCCACGGAGTATATATGCATATAGTAGCGATACTAAATTTATTACAATGTTTTTAAACTTTTACATAACATTAGACAGTACTAGTATTACGGTTGACACATGAGAGCATAAAACTATATTTTCTTATTCAATGCATCCCGACAGTAATTTCAAATTGTATAAACAAGCATGGTTTCAGTGTTATTTATGTATTTTTATGTTTTACATGTATCAACAAATTCAAATAATTTAAAATAAGAATATTGACTTGCGTGATACATCTTTAAATCCATAAGAACACTTAGGAAAAACTACGTATTATTATCAAATGTATTGCTGCGACAATTTATATTAGTATTATATTCGATTTGTTTTCTAAGAACGCAATTTTGTTTCCATAAGAAAACTTTCCCAGTATATACACTGGGTTGGTATGAAAACAAAATTGCCTTCGTAGAAAACAAATCTAATATAATACCCATATAAACTGTCGTAGCAAAACATTTGATAATAAGACGTAGTTGGTCCCCAGTGGACAAATAAATCTTTTAAATGATGGAAATTATACATTCCAAGAAAATGCCCAAGTAACAATACCTTTCGAATAATCCTCGTATCATATGTTATTAAATCAACTAGCTATACACGGGTAATATCATGCGGTAAGTTGTTTATTTCAGAATGGTAACATGCGTTTCGTTCCAACCAAAAGCAGTTGCACTCTAAGAGAAGGTATCAAATGCAAACAGTTTGGAAACTAGATCAAACGCTGAACAACTCAGAGTATGGTATGTCTATCAACTGTTTGCACTCATATTTAAATAAGTCGTAAATAATTACTGTTTTATTTTATATACAATTATTGATAAATTCTAAATTCTCCTAATCGGGAAGGAATCGCGACTTACGTAGCTGTATTAAGTCAGTACATTAAACCTAGTCATCTTAGAATATTATTTCCCGTTTAAACGCAAACGAAACGCGAATATAATGCTATCAATGAACGCATTCACGGTGGATTTCAATAAATTAGAACATAATGGGCAAACACAAACAAGCCCTTACCTGAGCGTACATCCCCGCTAAATTCAACATGGCTACAACAAAATAGGGGTCAATATCGATGGCACGTGCGGTAAACATACGGGCCTTTTCTTGGTCTCCATACTGTTTATACATCTGTCCAGCTTTCATATTGATTTCACTGTTATCTGCAAGGTAGTTCCAGATAAAGTGAAAGTTATCATTGTGTTGCTGTTGCTTTTTCGAATAAAATTTGTCATGTTGTAAGTTAAGGTGTAATCCTACCGTGGAGGAAATATCAATAGTTCCCATTTAAAGGCAAACGTAACTCATTGTAATAAAACATAGAAAATAATAACCTTTTGAAAATTCTGAAGATTTATTTGTGGCTGTGTGACAGACAGCTTGAAGCAAGTAGCGCGTTCAAGTATAACGGCACGAACGGCCTCAGAGGTAGTTAGCCATCGCCAACAAAGGAAAACAAAATGGCGACCAAATGAATTAAATAAAACCAGCGAACAGTCCCGACTTAATTTCTCATCAATAAACCAACATTTTCCGATACTAAATGTATCAAACAAAGCAGCTTACATCTGAGCAGCTAAATCTTATTTTTATATGCGGTAAAATTGATGCATTTCAGTTGATTAGTACACTCATGCGTGTGTTATTCCGATTCGTACATAAATCGTTCGTACCCTTGAAAAGTTAATAAACATGGGGGCGCAATGAGTTATTATTGAAGCGTATTGATGAACGTTAGATGTCGTACTATATGGGTTGTTTGCATCGGTTAACGTTGCTGTTCGCTGATACGGTACTTGAACGCGCTACTGATCAGACATCGGGTCTGCTCTAGCTTGAAAATGTTTGCAATGGACATAATAGTGTAATTTGCTATGTTTGGTTTGCTATATTCTATGTTACTTTCTATCTTATTTGTATATAATTTAATCCATGTGTTTTTGTATACATGTGTGTATCCTTGTTTTTTATGTATGCATACTCTTCAGCATTGGATGAAATAAAGATATATATACTAACACGATAAAGATACTGTACATTTGTTTTGAGGGACTTTTGTTATACTTATAAGTACAAACAATAAAAACTTGTGGTATCAAAATGTACACAAATGTAGTGGCCAAACTATGGTATATGTTTAAATGTTATTTGACAATTTGTAGATAATAGTTTTGTGTGTGGACGACGATAGTGCGACAAATAAAAGTCGCAGATTTGTGAAGTTTTTATAACTCAATTTATATCTGTGACCCCCGGGGCGGGGCCATTTTTGACCGAAGGGTAAATTTTGAACAATTTTAATAGAAAATAAATACGAAAAAGACTCAAGCAGGAAACGTAACACAAACAATACACCCCCCCTCTCAAGCAGAAGACACACACACATACAGTCATACCATAACACACACACACACGCACGAAATACCATTTCTTCATCCACACACTACATACAGTGGAGAATGTGTTATTATTTCCCAATAAACGCGTTTACGCTTAAACTATTATTTGCAATGCAAACAGTTTGGAGCCAGATCAGACGCCGGGTAACCCGGCGTCTGATCAGGCTCCAAACTGTTTGCCACCAAGATAAACATGAAATATCAGAATTGTCAAAAAGTTGTTCTTTTCTACGTTTTAGTGTTTTGCGTTTGCGTACGTTTGCGTTTAAACGGGAAAAAATAACAGATTCTCCACTGTAGAAAACGCAAGACAAGAATGGAGGAATACATGTCAAATATCAAATCTCGCGAGCTTACGGGTTTGGCACGAGAAGATTGGTCGATAGCCAAACAACAGTTATACAAACCATAACAAAGTCTGCAAGTTTTACTTCCTTACCCTCGTCATTCACACACACACAATTATGATCTGTAAATTATCAAACCACATTTGAACTTACACCATTGTTTAGCCAATACGTTTTTGCGCATTTTGATACTAAATATTTCTATGGTTTTCACTTATAAGTATAATTAAAGTCCCTCAAACCGAATATACAGTTTCTTTATCGTGTTAGTATACAAATAGTGTGTTTTGTGCACTTAAATTACCTGGTATCTTTTGTAGCAATTCCTCAAATATTTCCTTCTTTCTATTGAGGACTTTCCTTCTCTCCTCTTGATTATTCCCCGCTTTCTGTAGATCACCGGACACTTTGTGGTCTGAAGTTGGATATGAAATATATAAAGAGGCTAGATAAGTATATAAATAACCAATACAGTGCTCACTCTCTACAACGACACCCAATGGGAGACAAAAAAATATGTGCGTTGTTCGGAGAGAGTCGTTATACAGAGGGAAATATGTTGTTAACATTTGCAAACAGCTTGAATCCAGATCGGACGCCGCGTAACGCGGCGTCTGATCTGGATTCAAGCTGTTTGTCACTCGCCATTAAGTTTTTTGTCTGTAAAAATGTTCAATAAGTAACTTTGAGAAAAACAGCAGACGACAATTTTAAGCAGACGATAATACAGCAGTAAAAGCGTTAGACGTAATTGTCCTGTTTAGGGAACTGCGACAAGAGTCGTTGTTTGGAGGGCCGTTGTAGAGAGGGAACACTGCATCTAGAAGCTAGAGAAGTGGGTAAACCAACATCTGTTGACTAGAAAAAGAGACTAGACTACTAAAAACAATATCTAGTAGCTAGATAAGTGGTTGAATAAACAATATCTATAGCCTAGAATAGTGGATAAATAAGCAATATTTCGAGGCTAGAAAGGTGAATAAAACAATGATTATGTTAAGGCGAGATAAGTTGATATATATAATGGTAAACAATATGTACAGGCTCAGCATCTATAATATACCTTTTACACAAATCCATTATATACATTTAGAGGCTAGAGAATTAAATAAAAAGAATTTCTAGAGGCAATAGGCGTGGATATGTGAATAATATGTAGAGGCTAACGAATGCCATTTGTGTTAAAAGGTAGGTAGAAGCGCATGTAGCAGGACCAAAGTAGTCTGACCGCAACCTAGTTTTCATACTCAAATATATATCACTGTCTAGGTCGGTTGAAATAACTTGATGTGAATGAAAAGGTGATACAGAGGAAATACATTTTGTCTTTCCTAATAAACGTAGTTGTGAATTGACATTTATTGCCACTGATATAAGTTTGGAGAACGATCATACGTAGAGTTACTCGTCGTCTGATCAGGTTCCAAAACGTTAACCAATAAAACAAACAACAATGTAATAACATTTAAAAACAAATATCAATTAAAAAAATCCAATACATATTGTATTTGCATTTAGTTTAGCTTAAGTGTTTCTCCATTTGTATAGGCGATATAGAAAACCAGTCGAATGTCAATACATACACTCAAGATAGATATACAAGTTACGTCTTTAGTTCTACAGGAAATTGCAGTTTTACTTTTGTTCTGCATTAGACAGTCACCTGTCTTTACATTTTTAGTGAGGCCACTTACCACAAGTTTGACTTAACTTGAGCAATCCTCACGCGAATATTCAAAGGGAACAGTAGCTGAGTTAGTACTTTGCTCGTCAAGAGTATCTTTCTGGTACTCTGATACGAATTAGCAATGGTTTGGGTATTCGGAAGATACTTATTAAGTATATTGACCAATCTAAATACTTAAGTACACATATCATGACAGGCTGTAGAATCCGAGTTACACATACTTGTAGGAATACATGTATTTCGAACAATCTTTTTGTAGAGCCTGGTAGGTATTGTTAAGATTTATACTAATAGCTATATATGTCCATACGGACACGGACGGGTATGCGCCTGGTGCTAAACGGGTGCAGCATAAAATCACCCATACCTTCGTAGAACAAGCTCTCTATCTCAGTTGAAGCTTCCTTCTTTTGTATGCCAATGGCGACTGTATCTCCAAGATTTATCGTTCCATGATAAAATCCCTCTGGCTGAAAATATATATAAAGGCATAAATGAAAATGTCTAAAACTGTCCTAAAGCTGCTGTTTGTTCAAACTGTATGAACATTGGAATAATTTCTATATGTACATGTAGAAGACGTGTTTACGCTAAAACTATTCATTCCATGTCAAACAGTTTGGAGCCAGATGAGACGCCAGGTAACCAGGCGTTTGATCAAACTACTACTAAAATATAAAGTCAGAAATATTAAGAAGGTGCCATTAACTATAGTTTAGTGCGTATATTGTTGTCTCCATTTCTTTTAACCAATAGACTCATCAGTGCCTAAGGCAGTACAGGTTTTGTCATACACAGACCAGTAGTCGTGATTATTTGCACAGTAAATGGATGTCACAGACAGCCTATTATGGGATACTAGAAACGTGACTGTTTCTGTGGGACACAAATTATGTCCTTCTAGCAACATGTACCGAATACGCAAAAAAAACTGACTTAGTTCGATCGGTAGTAATTCTGTAAAAAATGAAGCATGTCAAAAGCCTGAGGACATTTGTGGTATATGTATCAATAGAAACATTTTGTAAAATTATAAGGTGTACACGACTGAGGAATTAAGACGACAAAGTATGTACCGTGGACAAACGAACGTATAAGCGAACAGAAGTAAAACGGCATGCGCCCGACTAATCGTTGCGGGGTCTTCAAAACAAATACATTGTAAATAGTACAGCGTTCCCTCTCTACAACGACACCCAATGGGAGGGAGTCGTTATAGGGAGGGAAATTGGCTAACATTTGCTTCAATTTGCAAACAGCTTGAATCCAGGTCAAACGCCGCGTAACGCGGCGTCTGATCTGGATTCAAGCTGTTTGTCACTCATAATTATATTTATTCTATCCAAATGTCCACTTTTATGTAATTTTAAGAAAAACAGCAGACGACAATTCTAAGCAGACGACATTGCAGCAGTAAAAGCGTTAGACATAACTGTCCTGTTTAGGGAACTGCCGCAAGGGTCGTTGTAAGGAGGGAGTCGTTGTTGGGAGGACCGTTGTAGCGAGGGAGCGCTGTATCAGCAAATACAATTAGTCCCAACAACTGCAACTATCAAAGAAGCCCTTAAATGAATTTTAATTAACAAGCAATTGGTAATCGATAACTAATATTCACTACAATGCCTTTGGACTATTGTTCTTTCAACAAAAAATATTGCAACCTTTTAGCTGGAAGAATCATGTATGGCGTGGAAAGCAGATGGTAGCTTAAAGCAGGATAAATGTAAAACGTGTAGTTCTTTTGAGAAATTTCTGTTTTACACTCATTCTGCTTAAAGCAGGTTTCTGTTTATTTGGTTGTTTAGTTATCCCTAACAACGACACCCATTGCGAGACACAGACTGTATGTGTTGTACGGAGGGAGTCGTTTTAGAGGGAGGGAAATTTAAGGCTTGGTTTACATTTGCAAACAGCTTGAATCCAGATCAGACACCGCGTATCGCGGCGTCTGATCTGGATTCAAGCTGTTTGTCTCTCGTCATTATATTTATCATATCAAAATGTCCACTTATATGTAACTTTGAGAAAAACAGCAGATGATATTTGAAAGCAGACGATATTACAGCAGTGAAAATGGAGGTTCATTGTAGGGAGGGAACACTGTAGTAAATTCGACATTGACTGTTTATGGAAATGTAAAAGAGACTGGCGTTTGATTATGAACGACACTCTGAAGAACATTAAATCCCCGTGTTTTACCAAGTAGAGAATTTCTCCTGGTTCCTGTATACACTCGACTGGTTTATCTGCTTGGCCCAGCTTAGGGTAAACCTGGTGGAACCATTCTGTCTGAGTGAAGCCGGGATACACTCCTATAAAAGATACAAAATACAGAACACCTCTCTATTACCACTAAAAGGAAGGCTAATTGATTGTCTATAAGTCAAGTGACAGCTTAAAGCAAGGTGACATTAAAACAGAAAGCTCCTACAGGAGCTTTCTGTTTTATTATCACCTTGCTTTAAGCAGTCACCTGCTTTAAGCGCCTTATAATTCACACAATGGAGTGATCGTAAAAGAGAGTTTTTACTGTATATGAAACAGTTAACTTGCCGAGGCAACGTAGCGAAAAAAAACAACTATGTATGGCAATGAGAAAACAATTTAATTATGAAGCTAAATCCATAAGTTTAAGCTGCGTTACAACGTAATTCGAAAACCAATACTCGTTTTAAACAAACAGTAAATCGTGGGTAAAACATGACAACCATAGCGCATTTTGAACAATATTTCAGAGAAACAATCGAAATTTAGTTTGGCGTACAGGGGTTCGTTTTAAGTTTTATAACCTCGGGGTCGCTGGTCGTTCTGAAACTTTTATTGGTCAGATTTGATCGAAAGCTCAAACGTGACCAATAAAAAGCTTGCAAACGATCTCAGACGTTCCTCAAACGCTTTATAACCACAGGCATTATCGTACAATCTGGGCCCATGCTTATAAGCGTTTGAGTTGAGTCTAAAATCGTTCTCAAGCATTTGATTGGTCTGATTTGAGCCTAGGCTCAACCCAAACGCTTTATATGCGTTGGGCATGAACTGCATTACCTCCAGGAGGTGTTTTGTCTGTAGGATACAGAAACCATCGTTTCCGACCAAACACTACGCCATTCCAGGCATCAGCATGCTTGTGAAAGCTTACACCTGACCCGGAACACCCAAGGAAGAAAATGGAATCATCAACACCGTCCTGGAAACACAGAAACAGATCTTACAACTTAGGGGCCCGTTTCATAAAACTTCGTACGACAAAGACGGTCGTAAGTCAAAACTTTAAAAAACATTTAATTTCTGATGTCTCTATATAATTGTCCTTTGGCAATTCTTTGGAATCGTCTTTTCAAGACGATTCCAAAGAGATGTCACAAGACAAAATAAGAAATAAATCCTAATTGAGAATTTTATAATCTGGCTTACGACAACATTTGTCGTACGCCGTTTTAGGCAACGGGCCCCAGGGTTCTAGATATAGGAGAGGAGATATTCCTTTTAAAGAATATATAAGTGTTCAAGCATTATATCTATTAATTAACAGATTTACCTCATCATACACCGATAACCTCGGCGGATGACCTGGGCCAGAGATTGTAAAACTTAAAATGAACTCCGTGCTCAAAACTCAACTTCGATTACAGACTCTAAATTTTACAAAATATGCTTTATTTGATATTATTAACCTCATTTGGGATCATTTTTACATTAGATTTATGTATGTGAATACAAGCTGTAAATACAATGCCGAAATGTTATAGGCTGAGAAATTTTCTGAGTTTTGAGTTCATTTTCTGTGTTATAACTTCGGGGATGGCTCTTATGTTAAAAGGCGTTTTGATTTGTTTTTAAAGCAATTGATCAGTCTCTAAATCATCTTAATCAAAACTGGCTATAGATAGTTTGTAATTTGATTTATTCCCATCCCCAACCCTATTAAGGTTGTACGTGCACAAAACAATGCTAGAACAAATCAAAGTAGAGTCTATTATTCTATCTATTTTATTCAATGTAGTTTTGTATTAAGCAACCATTAAATGAAGAAGCGTGGATTCTCTTAAGATATGTGCCTACTTAATGCAGACTAAAATTTTCCTGCGTTAAACAAATTTCCCTCTTTCATAGTATGCAATAATATTCTATGGAGCGGTCGCTTTATACAAGATTGCTGTTTGGTGTAGTTCTTGTTAATCATATACACACCTGTATTATTTCGAGTGCACTTGTTCCAGTCACTCCTTCATGCATCAACTAATTTCTTCTCAATGCTGTTTACAATATTTAAACCTTACTAAACGTATATTTTGCAAACAGTGTATCCCATCTGGTCAGTGCCTGCGCCTTTAACCCTTTACCCCATAGAAGTGACTTTTAGCGTATTTAATTTATTCCTCCGCTGAAGAAAATAGTTCCAGTTTATACCCTTATGAACAATTACCATTACAAATATTTTATATAGCCTAGCAGATGTTAGCTTAAAGCAGGCTGAAAGTAAAGCAGAATGTGCCTTAAGGCACATTCTGCTTTACTTTCAACCTGCTTTAAGTGGTCACCTGTCTTCAAAACTAGAAACAGGCTATAAGGTAAAGGGTTAACTTTTTTTTTTTCTTCTGAAATACATCCGCAACCAAGCCATACAATAAACATAAACTGATCATGTTTTCAATAGTAAAACAGTCCGTAAATAATGTACAGCACAATTGCAGTACAGTGGAGAAAACGTTATTATTTCCCAATAAACACGTTCACGCTAAAACTATTATTTCCATACTCTTTTGCCACTCAGATTAAAACAAATAATCAGAAAAGTCAAAACAATGGTAATTTTGTACATTTTAGCGGTTAGCGTTTGCGTTTAAACGGGAAAAAATAACGTTTCTTCACTGTACAAACATACCTTGATTCTTAAATAGCTTGGAGGACGTACAGTTGATGGGAGATCAGAATCATTGTAGAATTCGCGGTCAAATATATAACTGAAATACAAATGAAAATCTGAACACAGCGCATTGAAACTATGACAACGTTTCCATGGAAATAGATATCTCGCCACGAAATATTTTGGAAACGATTATTAAAGTATTGCAATAAAAATAGCGTAAAGCCGAAACTCTAACATTTGAGCTAAACCTAGAAGTTTGCCGCCGAAAAAAAATAGTTTAGTCTCTGTCGATCTCTCGTCGTTGCGAGTGCATCAATTAGTTTATTTTAAAATGAAACGTTGACGAATGCAGAGCATAATAATATACCAAGTTATAGTCTACTTTCAGTCCGAATGACCGCTCAATCGACTGTACATTTACTCTCCTGGTCATTGAGCCATCCTGCCTACAATATTGAGCACTGCTAATAAATGGCGCAGTCAAATGCAGCCGCAGTACCGACTCAGACCCATCACAGGTACCCATGTTAACCCCTGGGTGGACAGGAGCAATTCGCGGTAAATGTCTTGCTCAAGGACATTCCTGTACATCATCGGGGATTCAGAAAAAGTCCCCTAGTCAGACCACTGGTCCGGCGGGGGTTCGAACTCACGACCCCTGGTGCCGTAATCTAATGGTGTTACCATTGGGCCACTACCGCCGGTAGCATCAGATATGGGGAATATTTCAAAAACTAAAGTCTTTATTTCTGCAGTAACCCTATTGTGTCACTACTCATTAGAATCGTCTCATTGAGACGATTCTTATGAGTAGATACGCTAGGAGTTGGTGCTGAAATGCATAAAAAGTGTTGGATTTGTTCAGTTTACCCCTTCTTATCTGGACCCCTTTGATAATCATTAAGTTTTGAATCTGGTCAGACGTCGAGTTGCACAGAATTTGACTTGGCTCCAAACTGTTTGCAATTGGCATCAGTCATTCGAGTTACAGTGGAGAATCTGTTATTCTTTCCCGTTTAAACGCAAACGTACGCAAACGCAAAGCAATAAAACGTAGAAAAGAACAATTTTTAGACAATTCTGATAATTCATGTTTATCTTGGTGGCAAACAGTTTGGAGCCTGATCAGACGCCGGGTTACCCGGCGTCTGATCTGGCTCCAAACTGTTTGTATTGTAAATAATAGTTTTGGCGTAAACGCGTTTATTGGGAAAGAATAACAGATTCTCCACTGTACTAAGGTTTATACATCTTTTGAATTGAGTCTAAGACCGTTCTCAAGCATTTTATCGGTCTGATTTGAGCTTCCGTCGGCAAAGTAATTATCTGGGTTTAAAATCAAGTGGCATATTTATAGTTAAAAATATTTGGAAATATGGCAAACAGTGATCACAAGTGGCTCTCGGATGAGCACTCTTCAATGAGTGGGAGGGGAGCAACTCTTCCGGTGAAGAGGGCTCAGCCACATGAGAGAGGGCGACGGGGAGAGAGAGAGAAAGATAGATAGATAGACAGAGAGATAGGCACAGAGAGAGAGACATATATACAGAGTCAGAAGAACAGACAAACAGACAGACATACAGAGAGAGAGAGAGAGAGAGACATAGACAGACAAATTGACAGACAGACAGACAGACATAGACATACATACAGAGAGTGGTGTACTTACTACGGTTCGCCAACGGAATCTTGTGACGTCATCAGCTTATCGACGTATTCCGTAAACGATGAGAATGTATAGCCTGACCCGCCCCGCCGGACAATCTCCCGGCCATTCCCGGACAACACGGACCACTCGCCATATTCCCTCTTCAAACTGGCTAGTGTCCACTTATATGGGACTGTCCAGCCGGCTGCACCATTGGGAAATGTCAATATCACAGGTTTCTTAAATCTGTAGAGCTTTTCAAATTCAGAGTTCGAGATTTGGTCGGCTCTCCGTCTTTCTACAGTACAGAGACTAGTGTCGTATTGTGTGTCGGTGAGCTCGTCGGCGACCCGCCAGCCGCCTGTATCAATATAGTCTTTATTTCTATGGTTAATGCGAGATGATTCAGATGTAATATTCAGCAGGGAGTCGAAACCGGATGAAATAACAGATCTAAACTCATACACCGTGGTTGCTATGGCAACGACAATGCAGCTGCATATAATGATTTTCTTTTGACTAGATTGTTTTTGTGACTGGGCTTTCGTGATAGCGCCACGCGCTTTGGATGGGACATCGCCGCTGTTAGATGGTGTGGAGCTGGAGGCTCGTCTCTTTACCATGTTGCTGCAAAAGAAGACAACATTAAGATTAAAAGTCAGTTACATGTAACTCCTCTATTTCACTGGAGGAAACGTCTAAACAAACAGGGTTTCTGTGAAGAGTGCATATGGCCTAAGCAAACATTGTTGACTTCGTTCACATGGATCCTATATGAACCATCTGATATGAGCATATACTGTTCTTGATGTTTGTACTAATTATATTGTTAAAAGGAACATCCCTTAAGAGTCAAACAGTGAACTAGATTTGGTTGGAAACTAGAATCGTCCATTTGAAGTTTCAGAGGTCAAATATACAATGTAGTATAGAATGATAAAGAGTTTGTTCAACTTCATTCTGCAATATCGATATACATGTATTACATTGGCCAAAAACGTTATTCTTTCCCAATATACCCGTTTACACTTAAACTGTTACAGTGGAGAATCTGTTATTCTTTCCCGTTTAAACGCAAACGTACGCAAACGCAAAACACTAAAACGTAGAAAAGTACAACTTTAAGACAATTCTGATAATTCATCTTTATCTTGGTGGCAAACAGTTTGGAGCCTGATCAGACGCCGGGTTACCCGGCGTCTGATCTGGCTCCAAACTGTTTGCAGTGAAAATAATAGTTTTAGCGTAAACGCGTTTATTGGGAAAGAATAACAGATTCTCCACTGTACATGTATGTCCGTTGCAAACAGTTTTGAGCCAAATCAGACGCCGGGTAATCGAACGTCTGACCAGGCTCCATACTGTTTGCCACTCGGCTTTAAAAGTTGTAATTTCTACACTTTGGACTGCGTTTGCGGTTAAACGGCAAAAAATAACGTATTCTCCACTGTATCTCCCAAAGGAGTTATAAGACATCACATTGCTCTTAACAAATTTAAGTTACAGCTGGAAATACCTTATTCTCTATCCAAGAAAGTGCGTAAGTGCTCAGATAATTACACGTATGTCCATTTCAAACAATTGACTTTTTTGATAGAAACGACGCTTTTGTTAAGAACGCTGTTTATGTACCAACGATGATCAAAGCTTATCGCAAGCAGTTTCGAGCCAGAGCATACATGTACACCATATATACAGTAAAACCTCTCTATTACGACCACTAAAACGAAAGGTAATTGGTTGCATAAAAGACAGATGACGGCTTAAATACATCCCTAGATGACCTTTCGGTCATAACGCCTTGCCAGACAATTTCCTTGCAAAAATCATGGATCTTATGGACATGTCGCTAGCAAAGTACCATTGAAGCTTCTCGTGTGAGACTCTACTTTTTTTTTGATAGTTTGGTTAGAAATAACCATTGAAAGTCACTAGAGCATGAGTATAATCTGGACCTCACCAGGTAAACTGAGATTGTGTTGCACATGCTTTGGTATTACATTGATACCTCCAGAACAATGGGGTGGTGGTCCTTCAATGGTCTGAGGAAAATCTTTAAAGCAAAGTGACAGTGAAACAGAAAGCTCCTAAATGAACTTTCTGTTTCACTGTCACCTTGCCTTGAACAGTAACCTGTCTTAAACTGCCAATATTTAACAACATTTAATGGGTCGTAATAGAGAGGTTTTACTGTAAGTCGGCGTCTGACCAGTCTCTAAAATGGTAGGCATTCAGGTTTAAAACAAATATCGTCGAAGATATTTCATTTTTCTTAATCTTTTAATAATTCTCTTTAATTTCGTTCGCGTTTCGTGGCGTTCAACCCTTTACCCCATAGCTTGTTATAACTTTAAAGACAGGTATAGTCAATTAAAGTATGTTGAAGTAACGAAGAATACGCCTTAAGGTACATTCTGCTTTACTTTCAGTCTGCTTTATGCTAACAAATGCCATAAGAAATATTTCAGTTGGTGTATGGTGATGATTGTACAAAGTTTAAATATTTTCTTCAGTAAAGAAATGAATTCAAGGCGAAAAATTCGTTTTTATGGAGTTAAGGGTTATACTTTAAAGAGAAAGTATGACACATGTACCCTACCTTATTTATGTTTAGCCTTAGTCCACAAGACCCTTGGCCATACCATCTTGTTCAAACACTCTCAACTATTCAAACTAATCATTTTCGAACTGTTATTATACGAAACACCGAATGAAAATAAGTTTAAAACCCCTTCGCTGCGTGCGCATGCCTTCATTGACGTTTGCAAACAGTCTGAATCCTGATCAGACGCCGAGTTACTCGGCGTCTGATCAGGATCCAGACTGTTTGACAGTAATAGCGATATGTATTCCTTCAATATGACTAAAATTTAAACTCTGATAAATAGTATAGCTGACGACACATTTTAAGACGAAGATACACCATGACCATAATAATAGTGACCAACCCTTCTGACAACCACGAAAGAAGGTGAAACTGCAAAACAGTTTGAATCCAGATCGGTAACTCGGTGGTTGACCTTGATACATTGTACACATGTTTTATTTCTATAGGGTTTAGATAGCTTCTACTATAACAAAGACACGTGCCATTAGTTTGAAATAGAGAGCAAATGACAGTTTTGAATAGGTAAATAAATGAGTTAGAGAAGGGGTACGTTCGGCCAATTCGACACAATGGTTGTAATTTCCTTAATCGTTTAATCGGGTTGACAAATTGTACAAATTGGGGTCAAATACATATATATATATATATATATAGATACAGTCAATCACGACTTTTAAACGGATGTAAATAAATACAGAAAAATCCTTTTGCGGGCACTTTTGAATCACATTTTTCTGTAAAAATACATTGACCCCTGAAATTTTAAATGAACAATTTCAATTACAATTAAGTCTAGCTCAATTCAAGGTTGTTTTACAGTATCTTGCAAAATGACAAACGACGCAGACGCTGATCTGGGCTCCCATATGATCCACCTGATCTTGGTGCATAGGACAAGAGTACTCTTCACATGCAAGCTGTATATGACACGTGTATAATTATATATACGTACCAGTATAATATGTATGCGTTCGATGGATTAAATATTCGCCAGTTAACCATTTCACTCTCAATGACTCTTTAAAGCACAGGGACGCGACACGATTGATTTTTGAGAGAAAAAAAATGTAAGAATGTATATATACATATGTTTTGAGAAGAAATCAGCTTTGATCGGTGTCAAAAACGTATATCTATGGAACTGTAGGACTGTTATGCTCGATATTACCGCCGAAACAAGCGTACAGTAGTGGTCAATGCTGTGTCGGCCAGGGACGAACACCTGTCCCGTTTTCAAAAAATCGGTGATTTCAGTAAGTAGACGCAGTTACTGTTGAAAAAGTATGCTTATAGTTGGTTTAAAATTATGTTTTTATGGAAGGGTATTATATTAGCTAGTCAGAAATGGAAAAAGGGTGTCGTTATAGGGAGGGACATTAAGAGTTGGCTTGATCAGAATTTAAGCTGATTGTCACTCAGCATTTTATGTATTCTATCAAAATGTCCACTTATATGTTACTTTGAGAAACAACAGCAGATGACAAATTTAAGCAGACACTAGGCGGCTATTGCAGGAGTAACAGCGTTAAACATAATTGACTGATATGTCCTATTTAGGGAATTTTGACAATGTTCGTTGTAAGGAGGTAGTCGATGATGGGAGGACGTTGTAGGGAGGGAACACTGTATCACATTCCCAAAACAATCGCGTTAACAACTATGTCCATTGTTAACAGTACAGTGGAGAATCTGTTATTCTTTCCCGTTTAAACGCAAACGTACGCAAACGCAAAGCAATAAAACGTAGAAAAGAACAACTTTTAGACAATGCTGATAATTCATGTTTATCTTGGTGGCAAACAGTTTTGGAGCCTGATCAGACGCCGGGTTACCCGGCGTCTGATCTGGCTCCAAACTGTTTGCACTGCAAATAATAGTATTAGCGTAAACGCGTTTATTGGGAAAGAATAACGTTTTCTCAACTGTATTTAGGGAATTTTGACAATGTTCTTTGTAAGGAGGTAGTCGATGATAGGAGGGACGTTGTAGGGAGGGGAACACTGTGTCACATTCCCAAAAGAATCGTGTTAACAACTATGTCCATTGTTAACAGTACCTTATCAGACTCAAAACTGTTCGTCACATCTTTTTTTGATAAACGCCAACATTTTCCAGACCCTGTTTTCTTCATTTTATAGCATTGCATTTGCATTTAGATTCGTAAATGGAAACACACGCGGTCTTCTCCATTGTATTCCAAGGTAAAATAGAAGAAGACAATGAGGAAATTATATTACAGTGGAGAAAACGTTATTCTTTCCCGTTTAAACGAAACGAAACGCAAACGCAAAACACTAAAACGTAGAAAAGAACAACTTTTGGACAATTCTGATTATTCATGTTTATCTTGGTGGCAAACAGTTTGGAGCCTGATCAGACGCCGGGTTACCCGGCGTCTGATCTGGTTCCAAACTGTTTGTATTTGAAATAATAGTTTTAGCGTAAACGCGTTTATTGGGAAAGAATAACAGATTCTCCACTGTAAAATAGAAGACGACAATGAGGAAATTGTATTAAGACAACGACACCTAATAGTGGTAAATAATAGATCGATGTCGCGGATAACATGAACGTTAGTCTATTTCGGTTAACTCTTACATTTGTTCCATGCTAGCGGCGGATATATACTACAGTGAGTACCTTTGCAAACAGTTTTGATCCAGATGAGACGCCGCGTATCGCGGCGTCTCATCAGGATCCAAAATGTTTGACCCTCTGACAAGGCTGTTTTGAAAACAAATTTTGAAAATTCTATTTTTAGAACAATAGCAGACGACAATTGTCGCAGACGAAACAAATACCCAGCATGCACAGAGTTTAACAAACCGTCTTGCCAGCGGCGGAAACAGTCATAATACATTTTACTTAACATTCAAACAGAAGAATTGTTAAGCTCAAAATGTCGTATTATGGACTAATCTACATTTTGATTTTCTTCGGGTTTTGTTCGTTGAAGGAGTGGTTTAGAAAGCTAAATTTAATACACGAAAGAGGCGTTATGACAGTATTGATATATACAGTGGAGAATGTGTTATTCTTTCCCAATAAACGCGTTTACGCTAAAACTATTATTTGCAGTGCAAACAGTTTGGAGCCAGATAAGACGTCGGGTAACCCGGCGTCTGATCAGGCTCCAAACTGTTTGCCACCAAGATAAACAAGAATTATTGGAATTGTCCAACATTTGTTTTTTTTTACGTTTTAGTGCTTTGCGTTTGCGTACGTTTGCGTTTAAACGGGAAAGAATAACAGATTATTCACTGTGAATAGAACGTAATTCAGGAAAATAACTGTAGATCTATAACAAACATGGAAGAAACATGGTAGACTTTCTGTTTCGTCTGCTTTACTTTTCTTTTCGTCTCATCTAAACGGCTCCGAAACAGTTGAAAAGACGTTATTCTTTCCAAATAAGCGCGTGTGCGTTTCAACTATTATTTCCATTGCAATTAGTTTGGAGCCAGACCATACGCCGGGTAGCCCGGCGTCTGCTCAGGCTCTAAACTGTGGCAGGACAGATAAATACAATTCTCCAGGGGCCTGTCTTACTAAACGTCGTACGATAAATGTTGTCGTAAGTCAGTTTCTAAAATTGTAAATTATTACTTATTGTCCAATCAAATCCTTTCTTGTCACATCTCTTTGGAATCGTCTTGACAAGACGATTCCAAACAAGACAGGAGTTGATGGAGAAAGCAGAAGTTATGCGTATTTTAATGTTATGACTTACGACCATTTTTATCGTACGACGTTTCGTAAGACAGGCCCCAGAACTTTCATTCGCCTCTCATATTCTACATCTTATTGAATTACGTTAACTCAATCACCCCTGAAACTTTTAATGGATAATTCCAATTTCAAAATAAGTTTTTTGACTATTTAGAGTTGGTATTAACAATTTTTTACAAAATGACAAACATACGAATCCTTAAGGAGCCCTCTGATCAGGGTTTACACTGTTTGCATAGGACAAGTGTTTTTGTCACAGGTACACTGTTTGTAAATGATGAGTATACTCGTCGCTAGGGTTGAATGTGTTAATACTTTTCAATTGCATTTTAACGGGGAAAAATAACGTTTTATCCACTGTAATGTCAGCTCTACTAAATAAAGTGCTCCCTCTCTACAACGACACCCAAGGGTTTTGCACAGATTGTGTGTGGGGTGTGTGTGTGTGTGTATGTGTGTGTGTGTGTGTGTGTGTGTGTGTGTGTGTGTGTGTGTGTGTGTGTGTGTGTGCGTTGGTGACACTATCAAAGCGAGGTACGTCATAGGAGTACACAGCAACGAACCGAGGTACCTCCAACAAGCGAGGTAGTTTTTACTAATACCTCGGTAGGTATACCTCGCATTTAGCATGCTCAGTTCAAGATACAAACGCACACAAAATATCTCGAGTACCTCGGTTTGCTTTTCTACTACCTGTTTGTGTGTCGGTGTGTGTTTGCACACAGTCGATAACGATATTTGTAGGTGGTGTGTGAGTGTACCTCGTTTTGTAGGTGATGTGTGTGTGTGTGTGTGTGTTTTACCTCGGTTTGAAACAGAGTTTTTGCCCATTACCTACCTCGTTTTGTCGGTCTAGTGTTGATCGGTAATTCTTTATAAATTCAATATTTTCTTCACATCAATTGAAACTGTGACTGTCCTGAAAACCTTTTGTCATATTTGCCTTAAGCTTTTTGGCTTATAAAGCGTACACCTCGGTATGAGGGTGTGAAACGTGTACCTCTGTCGGATAGTAAAACCAGTGTGTGTGTGTGTGTGTGTGTGTGTGTGTGTGTGTGTTGTTCGGAGGGAGTCGTTGTTAGGAGGGTAAATAAAGACTTTGCTTACATTTGCAAACAGCTTGAATCCAGATTAGACGCCGCGTAACGCGGCGTCTGATGTAGATTCAAGCTGTTTGTCGCTCGTCCACTGTTTCGAGGCCCGTTGGAAGGAGGGAGCACTGTAGTAAATTCGACATTGACTGTTTATGGAAATGTAAAAGAGACTGGTGTTTGATTATGGACGACCCTCTGAAGAACACTAACCAAGTAGAGAATTTCTCCTGGTTCCTGTATACACTCGACTGGTTTATCTTCTTGGTCCAGCTTAGGGTAAACCTGGTGGAACCATTCGGTTATATTTATTCTATCAAAATGTCCACTTATATATAAATAAGTATGTAAACGACAAATTTAAGCAGACGGTATTGCAGCCATAAAGGGCTGGACATAAATGTATTGTTTTGGGAACAGCGGCAAGTGTCGTTGCAAGGAAGGGTCGTTGTTGGGAGGGTGGGAGGGTCGTTGTAGGGAGGGAGCACTGTATCATCTTGGTTTTATCTAACCGACTGTGATATAATGCCTAAAGTTTTAATTTGAGAGATAAATTCAAGGACAAATTAAGTATTCAAGACGATAGCACAGCTGTTTAAAACCCAACCACTTGTAAACTGACACTTCAATTACAAGAACGCGATTCTTTCCTAACAAATCCATTTAATTGCTAACACGATTATGACCACTACAAAAAGTCTGGATCAAAATTAGATGACCGGTTGGAACCAGATCAGACTCTGAGTAACTCGGCGTCTGACCAGGCTCATTACTGATAGCCATTCCACTTTAATAATTTGTAAAAATTATTACATGTAGTAAGTAAAGTCGACACTTGATACTTCTAACTCGATTAAATCGATTTTAGCGGTATTTCATGTTTAATTTCGAAACATCGATCTCGCTTAATCCAAGCCACGTTTTAACCTTGAACTATGGGTATGTTCGAACTAACGCGAGTTCGAATTATTGAGTTTTGACTGTAATTACTTATCATTTTCTATATTTAGTTGGAATGCATTTACAGTGGCCAAACTGTTATTCTTTCCCAATAAACGCGTTTACGCTAAAACTATTATTTGCAGCGCAAACAGTTTGGAGCCAGATCAGACGCCGGGTAACCCGGCGTCTGATCAGGCTGCAAACTGTTTGTCACCAAGATAAACAAGAATTATCAGAATTGTCCAAAAGTTGTTCTTTTCTACGTTTTAGTGCTTTGCGTTTGCGTTTCGTTGGCGTTTAAACGGGAAAGAATAACAGATTCTCCACTGTAAGTAAACACATTCAAACCTAGCAACGAGTTTAATTGTCATTAACCCTTTCAATGTTAAATCTTTCGCTAGATTTTTACCCCTTCACCGTTTGATTGTCGTCTGCTTCAATTTTTTTGTCTTTAAAATGGTTTCAAAGTTAATTTAAAGGTAATATGACTGAAAAAATTCAATACGAGTGTCAAACAGTTTGGATCCTGATCAGAGGCCGCGATCCAATCTGTTTGCAAATGCGCTTTAAAGCGTCATTGTGAGGGAACGTGTTACAGTGGAGAATCTGTTATTCTTTCCCGTTTAAACGCAAACGTACGCAAACGCATTGCACTAAAACATAGAAAAGGACAACTTTTCGACAATTTTGACTATTCATGTTGATCTGAATGGCAAACAGTTTTGAGCCTGATCAGACGCCGGGTTACCCGGCGTCTGATCTGGCTCCAAACTGTTTGCAATGGAAACAATAGTTTAAGCGTAAACGCGTTTATTGGGAAAGAATAACGTTTTCTCCACTGTAACAAACAGTGTGCGCATGAGAAATACATATATGTCCTAAGTAATAAATGTAGACCCTGATCAGAGTCTAGTCAGTCTACGTTGTTTGTCATTTCACAGTGTATTTTTAAAATGTTCATAAAGAATAAAAATTGACTAAATTAAATTGGAAAGTAGAAATTTCCAATAAAAGTTTCAGGGGTGAATGAGTAAGGTTTCATTTAGATGAAATTTGAACTATATCATGGAGGTACCAGTTTCAGTGCACTTAACGTTCAAACTGATCATGGTGATAACAAATCATAAAAGTCTATGGAACAATTATTCCTACCTTTGTAATCAATTGTCTAGGTTAATTCCCTGTAAAAATATTTCCAAAATATTCTATATTTAGCGCAATCGCCACCGTTTCAATGACGTAGTCATTTTGTGCTGAGAACATTTTGTTGTACCTATTTCAGTGAGGGTTGGTTTTATCGAAGTACAGACTGTATCAAAAGTATTTGATCAATAAAAATGTTGTAAGAATCATTCCTGTAATGTTTCCCACCTATATAAATATTAAAAATTAGGATTTTCTCCCTTTTGAATATATAATTGGTTCCTTGTCTATACTGCCTCTCTCCCATTTGAATAAGAAAAACAACAACAGTACATTTTCAGTCATTCCTTTATGAATTATGTTGGTCTCTGTTCCAATTCAGTTTGGCAAGGAGTGGTCACATAATTTTGACAAGTATACCCTGTATGCTATTTTCGTCATTTTTATTTCTTCAAAAGAGTCGATTAAATAATGTAAATCAAATCACAATATCAAGCCATTCAAAAAATAATTAACCGAAAAACGGTTTCTGTATATAAGGAGAGCATACTTTTGTAAGTGTACTGTACATGAAACAAAATAGACGGGCCCACTTATTTCATGTGATTTGGGTGTAGAAGATAACAAAAAATGCATACCACTACAAAATTATGAAAATCAATTGTAAAAAGTGTTATTTTGGAACATGTGTTTTCGGAGTGAAAACGGACATAAGGAAATTGGTTCAAATTGCTATGCTTTATTTTTTATAGTCAATAAATTATCCGTTTGCATCAAATTTTGGATTTTTTGGGACAAAGATGACAGGAAAAGTTTACTTTGCTGATAGCAAAAAGTGATAACGTAATTGAGCTCTTCAGAAAGAAGATAGAGTTGTCGCAGTTAAGTGCACCGAAATAGGTACCTCACTGAAACAGGTACACTGACGATACATGTATTAACACTGAAATTGAATTGTCGTGTTCGCAACTTAGATCGTCATACATAATTTAACAGCCAGGTTATTACAGCGTTTCCATGGTAACAGGATATTATAATAACGGTTGCTAGGATGCGATGAAGAAGACGTTATTCTATCCCATAAACGTGATTTTGATTAAATCCTTATACATACATATTGTGGTGCCCGCGAGTTGCACATATAATGACCTTACCAATCTCCATTCGCGAGGTTGATTTGGGCATTATATGGCAACAACCATTGTATTTAAACATCAGAAAACGTACACAGGTAATTGTAATTTAGTATCAGCCATGCAGCATAACGCATATCTCCCGTAAATACTTCAATTCGCTACTGTTTTCCAGGCTGACTGGAAGCTGAAGCAACCCGTCAGCCATGTTTTTGCAGTGCATTGTGGGTTGTTTACACAACGTTACTAAGCAGTTTCCTTGTCATTCAAGATGCCAAAAAGAAAGTCTTCATTAAATCATCATTTAATGGTAATTCTACATATTTAATAGGTATTTCATGTTCATATAGCATTTTTAACACATTGGAAGTTTTCAAACTATCAGATTAGGGAAAAACCGTTAGTTTATCGTTTGGTTCGATTTGTTACCAAAAACAGGTAACATGTAACAGTGTTACCTAAAAGAGGTAACAAGTAACACATTTTGTTACCAAAAGCGGTAACAAGTAACTTGTTACCACTTTTGTTACACAAAAAGGGTAACATTCTCATCCTCGAGTATAAAATGGCTCGCTACCAAGAAGCCAAGGGCAGTTAGATTAGAGAAAGCATAGAGGTTAGATCAGGCCAGACGCTACCGGCATAGAACTTTTATCAAAGCCTCATTTAATAACATATGCGTTACGTTGCGGCTGTTTTATAGAAGAGATATAGAAGTAGGTCTACAATAGAAGTCAGAAAACAGAGACTTTGTTGTTGTTTATTCAATAGCCCAGATTTAACAAGCAAACAGTTACAACCTACAACAAATTGGATCCCGATTGATGAATCAGCAAACGAGAAACAATAACAATGACTATGTACAAATCGCAAATAGAGATCTTGATAGATACACAGATACACAACCTCAATTCGTAAATTACGACCAATGTAGAGCAGCAAACACAAGATCTAACAGACCACGGTCATTACATGACCTAGGTGGTTTCAAGATCGCACCATTTAAGGGAGATGGCGATTGGAGAGTCTGGCATGCCAGATTTGAAACTATCGTCAATAGGTTTTGTCTTTCAGAGGGGGAAAAGTTAGACCAGCTTTTACCAAGAATTGACGGCAAAGCCGCCGAATTTGTTTTTACGCAACTACCGCCCGTGGTGTTGAACAACTATGGCGCACTGATCAACGAGCTCAACTCCAGATTTAGAGTGATTGAAACGTCTAGATCCTTTGCGGCCAAATTCAGCAAGCGTAGCCAGAAAATTGGCGAAACGGCCGAGGAATACGCCTCTGAGCTGAAGACCCTGAATGACAAGGCCCATGGATACAGAGACGCCCGGACAAGAAACGAAGATCTAGTTCGCAGATTCCTGGATGGCATAAGAGATGACCACATTCGTTTCCAGGTAGAATACCATAAAGAGCCTGAAACGATAGACGAAGCTGTGTTTCACGTCGTGAACTTGATACAAACTAGAGGCAGGCGTGACTACGACAGGCGGCCATCAGAAAATACAAGACGTCTAGACCAAGAACAGAATGACGGCACGGACCAAAGTCCTGACGAGCAAGGCTATAAAAGTTGCAACAGGGTCCAGCAGCCCGCAAACAATGAGTCACTTACACAGAATACAGCAGATTCAAGTCATATAAACTCAATGCTGGAACAGATAGTTAAACGACTTGACAAAATAGAAAATACAAATAAGACAGCTGGGTATACTCAAGGGAGACAGCAAATAGATAGGAGAGGTAGCAGAGAATGTTTTAATTGCCATCTTGAAGGGCACTTCGCCCGTGACTGTCCAGAGGGACCTACCTATAAGAGAAGAAGGGATGGTGAGAGAAGCATAACAGAAGAAGACAAAAAGTCTTTAAACGGGAAAGGACCCGCTCTTGCGGCCAAAGGGAGGTCCAGCAACTAGATAAGGGAGAGGAAGGCCAAAGTCAAGTCGAAGATGTTCACAATGGTGACGTGGAAAAAGTAAGGGGACGTAAACCCGGCTGTAAACGAACTCTTTGTGATGGAGTTTACATTAAGGGGTCAGTGGAAGGGTTGCCTGTTGTTTTTACGATGGACACAGGTGCCTCAAAAACGGTAATTTCCACAAAGGTATTTGACAAAATTGAGACCAGTAGAAGACCACAATTGGTGAGGTCTGCTTGCTTGAGAGGAGCAGGGGGCATGCCTATTAGAGAAAGGGGAAAAGCAGAGTTCACGCTAAGGTTGGGATCCCTAGAAATCTTCAGAGAGGCTGTGGTAGCTGAGGTTGAAGATGAGGTTTTGCTAGGGTATGATATCTTAGGTGGATCTGAAAAGGAGGCAGCCGACATCCTACTGAGTAAGAATAAGATAGTTTTGGACTCAGTAGAGATACCTTGTTTCCAGATTGGCGAGAAGGGAAAAACCAGAAAGGTTATTGTGGCAGATGATTTTAAGATTCAAGGTCTCACAGAGTCGCTTGTCGACGTATATGTGGAAAGGCAGGAAGAGGACGACGTTGATATTAACACTGATTATATACTGGAGCCAAATGAAAGTTTTAAAGAGAGATACCCCCTTATGATGGCACCATCGTTGGTGAACACAAACAGAGCAACGACTTGCAAAGTGCGGACCTTAAATCCGTATTCCTCAGAAGTCGATTTAAAACAAGATGCAGAAATCGGCTTCGCAGAAAGAATAGAGAGGATAGTTAGTGTAGTAGCAGATACTGAAAGTGATGAAACGAATTTAGACAACATTCGCAGAATCAACATAGGGTCAAACAAAAAAGAGTTTCATGACCACGAGCAAAATAAAGTTGCCGAGCGTCATATCCCGGGCCATTTAAAAGCTTGTTTTGAAAGGTCAGCTAAGGAGAAGACAGAGACGCAACGACAGGCGCTGGCAGGTCTGTTAGTGAAGTACAAAGACACCTTCTACAAAGATGATTGGGATAAAGGTATTTCACATCTAACAGATCATCAAATTAAGACTGGAGATGCAAGTCCGATCAAACAGAGACCAAGAAGAGTACCATTAGCTCAGACAGTGGATGAGATTGAAGACGATCGAGAGGAACTAAACCGTATGGAGAGGACCTTTGGCGGCACCTTGGCCAGAGAAGACGAGGAAAACATCCATCCGAACAAGACAGCCCTAAAGATGTGGACTATAGAATAAATTAAATGAACAATGGACGTTTCTTCCATAGGGGTATTTAAAGTGAAGGACTCTGTGAAACAAAGTTAATGTTTAAGTCAGTGTTAAATATAATTGTAAAATTATTGTTATTGTGACTGATGCAAAAGTTTTGACTCAGGGTATAGTTTTCTGATGTTACATAATGTTCATTGTTAATTGATATATAGTGTTAGGCAGCGGGAGCTTAGCCTATCAAAGAGGGGGGTAATGTGGTGCCCGCGAGTTGCACATATAATGACCTTACCAATCTCCATTCGCGAGGTTGATTTGGGCATTAATGGCAACAACCATTGTATTTAAACATCAGAAAACGTACACAGGTAATTGTAATTTAGTATCAGCCATGCAGCATAACGCATATCTCCCGTACAATTCGCTACTGTTTTCCAGGCTGACTGGAAGCTGAAGCAACCCGTCAGCCATGTTTTTGCAGTGCATTGTGGGTTGTTTACACAACGTTACTAAGCAGTTTCCTTGTCATTCAAGATGCCAAAAAGAAAGTCTTCATTAAATCATCATTTAATGGTAATTCTACATATTTAATAGGTATTTCATGTTCATATAGCATTTTTAACACATTGGAAGTTTTCAAACTATCAGATTAGGGAAAAACCGTTAGTTTATCGTTTGGTTCGATTTGTTACCAAAAACAGGTAACATGTAACAGTGTTACCTAAAAGAGGTAACAAGTTGTTACCTAAAAGAGGTAACAAATTGTTACCTAAAATAGGTAACAAGTAACACATTTTGTTACCAAAAGCGGTAACAAGTAACTTGTTACCACTTTTGTTACACAAAAAGGGTAACATTCTCATCCTCGAGTATAAAATGGCTCGCTACCAAGAAGCCAAGGGCAGTTAGATTAGAGAAAGCATAGAGGTTAGATCAGGCCAGACGCTACCGGCATAGAACTTTTATCAAAGCCTCATTTAATAACATATGCGTTACGTTGCGGCTGTTTTATAGAAGAGATATAGAAGTAGATCTACAATAGAAGTCAGAAAACAGAAACTTTGTTGTTGTTTATTCAATAGCCCATTGTATTGAGATCTATGTGAACTGGTCCGATCTAGATCCAGATTTAACAAGCAAACAGTTACAACCTACAACCACGTACCAGCTGGTACGTAACAATATACGACGTATGTAGCAATGGAGTTCTTATTGGGTTGAGCAATCGCAAACTGACTGGTTGCCAAGAACCTGTCCTTTTCTACATTGTGTTACAAATGTGCACGTGTTAGCTTTTTTAGAGAAGCATAATTATTTGAAGAAATCTGGTTGAGGCTCACCAGTGGATTATTTGTATAAAATTATTTTCAATTTAGGCAAGTAATTTCAAAGAAGAATTTTTTTTCACTACAAGCCATCATAGGTAAAATCACCACCACCCACTGGCGGCCATGCTTTGTGAGCTACGAAAATTAGTTGAAGAAATCTGGCAAAGGGTCACCAATGAATCATTTGTGTAAAATTATTTTCAAATCTGACCAGTAGTTTCAGAGAAGAAGATTCATAAGTTTTCACTATAAGCAATTGTCATAGGGTGATATTAATTATTGCTGGAATTTATTACATTTGATCATTAAATTGGGTGTGTTTGTTGTTATTTCCAATCCCTTTAATTCTCATAAACCCTAGTCCAAATTATTATTTTCTAACTTTAACAGTCAAAGGGAACTAACCACTTTTTGCATGCTACCTTTTTAATCACGTGATATGTAATTCCGGTCACTTCGGTCATTTAAGGACCTTCGCTCTAGTTTAGGGTTCAATGGTCAAAGGGAGAATACTTATGCAAAATAATTCCATAAGTTTTCTCCCTTTGACCATTACTCCATGAGTAATGTTTATACGCGTATTTTTATTTTTTCTATCTCAATAAGCTAAATTATGCGATCATAGCTGCATTTGGCGACCTCGATTAGACGATTGAACTGTATGAATTTTGATCCATTTTAACATTTTAAAGTGGTTATCATATAACATGTGTATATAGCCCTATGTAATTGGATTTATATGTGTTACTCTCTATGCAGACATTTAAGTATTTTAGAAAAACTAATTTCGGTACCTATATTTTCTATGTGTGATTTCAGTGAATGAATGCTTCAGCAACATATGTGGAAAATATGATCAAAATCTGAATGTAAGAATAGTAAAAGAAAAAACTTTGAAAAATAACTATTTTATTTGTTCCCTTTTTTGACGGATAATGTGCTTTTTTATGTTTTTTGGTGCTACTTGCTCCTATTTTTTCTATTACATGTAAATGAAAATATATGTATAACCCAGCAAATTAGGTAAATTACAAAGCTGAATAGGGTTATTCTGAGATTTTATGATCAAAAGCACGTGTCTCTTGATAATTAGGGGTATACCATAAAAAAAGCTAATAAGAAAAATTCTAATTCGGGTACCCCCTATTTTTATTTTATATTTTTGCATAACAGGGTATATAATAGCAACATGCAAAATTTAAAAAAATATCTGAATGGTTTGAAAATTCGATGAAACTGGCGTGATGGTCTTTAAATTATTGAGAACAGCCATCTTTATTTTGAGCATAATAAATATTATATATTTATATCTGGATATTATTCCAATAGCCAGGTAACCATTTTCATAATTTATTAACTTGAATAATTAGGTTTATATTATTAGTATCGTTATAAGTTTTGATTATGTACAGGTTCAACTTATATGCTAAGCAGAAGTTGTTTACCCATTTGTATGTACATGTTTGTTTACATAATCAGATGTCAATTTGTAATGTTTATGCTTTATACTTATTATTGTTTTTAATTCTTTTGTAGATTTATTTCAATCTCTTTGAACACCAGTCAACTGACAATAAACTATAAACGTTTCGGGAGTGTTGATACTTCTTCAAAACCAATTTCACCCAACCGTGGGCTGAGGCCCGGGTCGGGGTCACCCTGAGAACCCATAAGAACCCAAAAGATCTACGAAACAATCATAGGTAAACTTTCCTCACCGACTGGCGGCCATGTTTTTAAGCTAGGAAAATTATTTTGAGAAATCTTGTAGAGGGGCACAAAGGGATAATTTGTGTGAAATTCCTTTCAAATCTGACCAGGGTAATCAGATGAGAAGATTTTTAAAGTATTTACTATACAGTAATATAAGGTAAACTTGCCCCACCCACTGGCGGCCATGTTTTTAAGGATAACATAATTATTTCAAGAAATCTGATAGAGAGTCACCCATGGATCACTTGTGTGTGAAATTCCTCTCATAATCTGACCAGTGTAATCAGACGAGAAGAATTTTAAAGTATTTACTATACAGAAATATAAGGAAAATTTGCCTAACCCACTGGCGCCATGCTTTTTAAGGATAACATAATTATTTCTATAAGTTTGGTAGAGAGTCACCCATGGATCACTTGTGTGAAATAATTTTCAAATCTGACAATTGATGTCTGACAAGAAGAGTTTTGAAGTTATCATTATATAGCCGTTTCAGGAAAATCTGCCCCATCCACTGGCGACCATGTTTTTGAAGCTAGGAAAATTATTTTAAGAAATCTTATAGAGGGTCATGCATGGAACATTTCGATAACATTATTTATAATGCAGACCAGAAAAATTCGACAAGAAGATTTTTAAAGTTTTTTCAATTGGTTGCCATGGCAACCACACTTTCAATTCGATTACCTAATTTGAAGAAATCTGAGATAGAACCGTACAAGAAACAAAACTGAGTGGTTTCCAAGAAGAAGATTTTTAAAGAAAATGTTTGACGACGGACAGACGGACGACGACGGACACATGGCGATCACAATAGCTCACCTTGGCACTTGTGACTTCGTGCCAGGTGAGCTAAAACAGCGTTTATTGTCCGTAATATGTTGATCGTGAAGTCGCGATCAGCAGGCAAAGGGTTTTGCAAACATTCACTAAAATTAATAGATCGCTTAAATTAAGACAATGGCTGCTTTACTTAGGACATAAGTAAAGCAGAAAGAAAACTAAGATCTACATGCACTTTTGTTCTTTCCTTTCTTTTAATCTTCATCGCGTGCACAATCCTTTTGAAATGGTAACTAAAACAAATTCAACTGCATCTGAAAGTTGGTTTTAAAGATTAAACATCGCATTCATTTGTGAATTAAATCAGTATTTTTCAGATGAATTTAAAAAAAAAAAGTGTCAATGTAAGGCTAGTTGTGGACATTTTACTGTGCAACAGGCCTAGCTTTTCGAAATATATATAGCTGTTATACTGCAAAATAGCAATTTAAACAGAATTCAATATTCTTTTCCTTATCGTTAAACAGTCAATATTGCGTGGTTTTTAACCGGAAACAACCTCGACCGTTATCAGGGGAGTTCACTCTAGAGGAAAATTGGGACAACTCTGTAATGCGGTAGCCCCCCCCCCCCCCCATTCTAAAATTTGTAAAGATAATAGCACACGCCCTTAACCAATACTGTCGTTTTCCAGACATAATACGTGCATTATAGGTTTAAAGAAGCCATTTGCTTCGTTGCTCTTGATTGATGGGGTAACGTGATCGCCATTTTGGGGGCTGTCTTTTGTACGTTTATTATGTTTATTTTATATCTAATTGTAGTTATTTGTCTTTTCCTGGCGGCCTGCATTTGGGCGCTCTACTATTGTTTCTGTCGGTCGACAATCAGAAGCCGGTTGCTTCATTGCTGATTGATGGGAGTAATGTGATCGCCATTTTGGGGGCTGTCTTTTATATGTTTATTCATGTTTATTTTAGATCATATTGTAGTTATTTTGTCTTTTCTTGTTTGTAGGTACATTTGTGCAACTTCATGTGAAGCGCTTTTGAACGCACTACCCCTGTGTGGAAAGAGCGCTATATAAATCTGGTATAATAATAATAATAAATAATTATGCAAATGTAGTTCACGTGGCTTAACCAATTTGTGCCCACGATCCCATAAATGGGACATAGGCAAACAGTGTAGACTCTGATCAGACGCCGCATTATGCGGCGTCTGATCAGAGTCTACACTGTTTGCTGATATGAATTTCAATATAAAACAAAATGAAAATGAAAATTTGGACCAGGCATCTCTTTGATAAAAAATTGACTAATCCAATATACAAAACATGGACGAATCCACAGGGCGTAAATGGGTTAATGTTTATAGCACGTGTAATGTCACTGATGTTGTTTGCCAATGGCAGGACGTATGCATATTATTTGAAATAAAACTAAAACTAGTTTCGTTTAAACGGAAAAAAACTAGTCGAGGTCTGAACATGCAAAAACCTGTTTTGATGGAGATAACTAATCGAGTACAAACTGATGGACAAATTGATTCTTATATGGCCACATCATCATTTTTAATAAACGAGTTGACTAAAACAATATGACGCGAGCCTTTGCGAGCGTTATACTTATTTAGGTCAACGAGTTTATTTCATATGATAAATAATGAGCTGGAATCTTAGATTCTATTTATCGCATAAACAAGTTAAACTCTATTAAGTGAACTGAGTCCGTAGTTTGTTGTACATGTATCTCCGCCATAATGTATTTTCTGCCAAACGTTGATTTTTAATAGTAACGTCATTTTGGCACCCTCTGTCATGCAGCGCTTTTGGACGAATAGGTAGGGCCGTGGCCCAAATATTGATATTTCACTATCATTTATTGAATGGTTTTATAACACTGTCAGAGGGGGCTTTATGTGATAAACGTTGAACAAGGGTTGTTTAAGGTCTGAGAAAAGACAAGAGGGCCATGGTCCACAAGTCGCTCACCTGAGAACATAGTACCTAAGCTACATGTAACTGGGCAAGACAATATTGTGATATATAGCTATAAAAAGAGTTTTAAAGGTTTTCCAATATAAGTCTATATAAAACGGATAAGTCCCTGGGCGGGACCAATTTTGACCCGGGGTCATAATTTGAACAATCTTGGTAGAGGACCATAAGGAAAAGCTACAGGTCAAATATAAATGATCTTGGCCATACAGTTTCAGAGAAAAAGATTTTTAAAGGTTTTCCTATGAAAAACTAATTAGCCAGAGGGCGGGGCTAATTTTGGCCAGGGGTCATTATTTGAACAATCTTGGTAGAGGACAAAAAGGCAAAGCTATGTGACAAATATTAAAGATCTGGGCCTTACAGTTTCAGAGAAGAAGATTTTTAAAGGTTTTCCTTTATAAGTCTATGTAAAACTGATAAGCCCCGGGGCGGGGCCAATTTTGACCCGGGGTCATAATTTGAACAATCTTGGTAGAGGACTATAAGGCAAAGCTACATTTCAAATATAAATGATCTGGGCCTTACAGTTTCAGAGAAGAAGATTTTCAAAGGTTTTCCTATGAAAAACTGATAAGCCCAAGGGCGGGGCCATTTTTAGCCCAGAGGTCATAATTTGAACAATCTTGGTAGAGGACTATAAGGCAAAGCTATATGTCAAATATTAAAGATCTTGGCCTTACAGTTTCAGAGGAGAAGATTTTTAAACATTTTCCTATATAAGTCTGTGTCAAACTGATAAGCCCCGGGGCGGGGCCAATTTTGACCCTTGGGTCATAATTTGAACAATCTAGATAGAGGACCATAAGGCAAAGATACATGTCAAATATTAATGATTTAGGCCATACAGTTTCAAAGAAGAAGATTTTCAAAGGTTTTCCTAAGAAAAGCTGATAAGCCCCAGGATTGGGCCATTTTTAGCCCCAGGGTCAAATTTGAACAATCTTGGTAGAAAATCATTAGGTTATGATACATACCAAATATCAGATGTCTGGGCCTTTTGGTTTCTAAGAAGAAGACTTTCTAATGCATTAAAAGTTGTCTATACGCGTCATGTTAGATACTCTGGTCCCAAAGCAAGGGGAATAACTCTAGCCAAAAAAATTGAACACTATTTGCGTAACAGGTACTTTCAAACAGTTTGAGTGGAGTTCTAAACTTTTGATGTCGCCCGTAGATTACAAAATTGAATTTAAAAAAAAGTTAATTTTTTGTACCTTCTTGAAATGTCCGGAAGCCGAACTCTAGATACGAGGGAGAAGACACGATTCTAATGAGTAGTGACACCATAGGGCTTAATTCAGAAATAAAGATTTTAGTTTTTGAAAACACTCCTCTTTTCTGACAGGGAGGACATTTTTCTTCGTCGAAAACTGACCCCTTGGACACAGATCGGGGGGGTCACTTTTCGTCATTACCCTGAATAAATTCTAAACCAGACTCCAATTATATTAACCCCTTCACTTCCTTTCCCCGAGTGCAGCGGACCGAGTGGTTACAGGGGAGAATACATTGCAATAAAATAGTGAAAAGGACAACTTTTTGCCAATTTGACTAGTCATGTTAATCTGGACGGCAAACAGTTTAAAGCCTAAAACTATTATTTCCATTGCAAACAGGTTGGAGCCAGAACAGACGCCGGGTAACCCGGCGTCTGATCAGGCTCCAACTTGTTTGCTACTCAGATTAAAACTATGGTTTAAATTTGTAAAAGTAAATTTCCGCAGTTTAGTGCATTGCGTTTGCGTTTAAACGGGAAAGAAAACTCTATTATCTACTGTACATGCATTACGCAAATAAAAACAGCTATCATCGATTACAGTACTCACCCCTTTTAAAAGTTCAGAATGTTCCAATCACAAATTAACTCAGCAAGGTCAGAAGAAAACACTAATAAAGACGTTCAAATCAAGACGTATTGACCGTCATTGACACAGGTGCATCATTGTTTAATGCAGAATGCCTCTAAAGGAGCTTTCAACATTATCCCGTCATGATCCAACTTAAAAAAGTAGTCATGTATCTTTAAATGTCGCCATTTGTTTTTAGTTAATTGCACGCCTAATTGTACAGTACTCCCTCCCCAGTACGACTCTCCCAACAACCATTCCATCCTTACATGTACAGTGGAGAATCTGTTATTCTTTCCCTTTAAACGCAAACGTACGCAAACGCAAAGCACTAAAACGTAGAAAAGAACAACTTTAAGACAATTCTGATAATTCTTGTTTATCTTGGTGGTAAACAGTTTGGAGCCTGATCAGACGCCGGGTTACCCGGCGTCTGATCTGGCTCCAAACTGTTTGTATTGTAAAAAATAGTTTTAGCGTAAACGCGTTTATTGGGAAAGAATAACGTTTTCTCCACTGTAACATTGTCTGCTGTGTTTACGTATTGGACATTTTGAAAAGAAAAATAAAGATGAGTGACACAGCTTGAATCAAAATCAAGACGTTACGCGGCGTCTGATCTTAGTTCAAGCTGTTTTCAAATGTAAGGCAATTTTCCTCCCTATAACAACTCCTTCCGAACAACACACACAATCTTAGTCTCCCATTGGGTATTGTTGTAGCGAGGGAACACTGTTACGATATTTGGCAGTTTATTTTACAGCATTTATTATACATTTTTAAAGGGTATCTTGCAGGGTACAAAGTTCGTTGCTGTCAAAAGGACTGACGTGATAAGCCTTCACTAAATGAATTGAAATGACACAAGCTTGGTAGATCTCCGCCGTAAATTGAGGACAGGCATTGACAGACACGATCAACTGATCGATCGATCGATCGACAGAAAGTGAGACAAACAGAGAGCGAGAGGGGACAGAGACAGACAGACAGACAGACAGAGAGAGAGAGAGAGAGAGACAAACAGATACAGAAACAGAGATACAGAGGCAGACAGACATACAGACGAACACACAAACATTTTATACACAGAGGGAAAGAGAGAGAGATGCAGACATATACACATTGAGAAGGTTAGAGAGAGAGAGAGAGAGAGCATTTCTTTTCAAATTGCAAATTGATAGATATGGCATAAAATTCCAATACGTTGCAATGCAAATTTAGACTATTTTCCTTATCAGTCAGCGATACATATGCATGTACAACTTTTACCTCAATCACTGGCAAGTGCCAATTCAAAGACATTTTTAAAATAATTGGATCAAGATCAAACAATTTGAGAGTCCTACCAATACCTCTTCAATCAAAATGCTAGAAGGTCTGAATTTAAATAAAAAACATAGACGAAATATGCCAAGCAACCGACAATGTGCTTGCATTCTTTTTATGGCCCCTCTATAAATTTAATCCTATAAAGCCGTTGATAAGAAAGCAAACATAGGGACAGGGGAGGGCACATACAGTGGAGAAATCGTTATTCTTTCCCAATAAACGCGTTTACGTTAAAACTAGTATTTCTATTGCAAACAGTTTGAAGCCAGATCAGACGCCGGGTAACCCGGCGTCTGATCAGGCTCCAAACTGTTTGCCACCAAGATAAACATGAATTATCAGAACTGTCCAAAAGTTGCACTTGTCTACGTTTTAGTGTTTTGCGTTTGCGTTTCGTTTCGTTTAAACGGGAAATAATAACGTATTCTCCACTGTATACTGAATTGGTTTACATACATACAGTTGTACAGTGGAGAAGACCTTATTCTTTCCCGTTCAAACGCAAACAAAACGCAAACGCATTGCAATATAATGGAGAATATATATAGATGTTGTCCGTTTTTGGTTATTGACGGAAGCAATATGTTCCGAAAATGAAAATGGTGCACAATAGTGACAAATGGTGCACACGGGTTGGGTCTAGATGAAACGCCGTGGAACTCGGTGCCTCATATGAGGACAAAAACTAAATTTTAGTAAACCCTTTCCTCCATAGTCTATTTTTAGTTTTGAATATAGGTGACCACTTAAGGTGGTTCGCGGGTCAGCTTATTCTGTGTCAGAATTCTTTGAAACCTTGATTAAATTGAAATATACCACATGGAGAGTGAGAAATCGTTAAAATAAAAAAAAGTTACAGTGCCGTTTTTTTCTGACAGGACCTTTTGTCGAAAAAAGCTCCTTTTTTGATAAACAGGAATATTTTCTTTATAAAATGATATAACTCAATAATTTCTGTACATTCAAGTAAACTGTACATAGACTATAAGATATTGGGCAAACAAAAGTATTTTATGACATATTTGTTGGAAATATCAATATTTAAAAAAAGTCAAATTCTGAAAATCTCAAATTACAAAAAATCTAGCTGTTTAACGTACACTTATTTTACTCTTATTAGATAGATATAACTTAATTCTACTAGTCACAAAAATTTAATGAAAATCTACAGTGGAATTTACATTTAATACATGATTTCCTGAAATTCTGACAAAATGTAAACACAAAACGAGTAACCTCCCTTGAGTTCAACTTTAAAATGCCGTCAGCTCTAAATAATACCATAAGTCAAACCTGTAATAAGGGACCATTGAAATCGGTAGCCTGTAGATCTTTAAAGGCAAGTGACTGCTTAATGCATAACAAAAGTAATACATAAAAGCTCCTTTAGAATCTATCTTTTAGCATTATTTTTGTCCTGTGTTAAGCTGCCATCTGTCATATAGGCTATAAATACTCACAAATTTAGCTGTCACTTGACTATACTTGCCTCTGATATTATTCATTATTACTTGACTAAACATAGCCTGTCCTTTGATCACTGCGTTATTAAATGACTAGTCACTAAAATCAGACAATTTGTTAAAAAAAGTTTTGAACCGAGTGGGAATCGAACATAGAATCTTTGGATTGCAAGTATATCACCGTATCCACTGCGCTAACAGAGCAGACACTGAGTAAGATCAAACTTTTCTTTATCTAAATTTTCTACTATAAGCACGTGCCGCAAAGATCAGGTGAAAGTCATCAGCATTTCCGGAACTCGAGATGCGGGCCGCCCGCTGTCGAACCACCTTAAAGCGGGTTGAAAGAAAAGCAGAATGCACCTTGGGTGCATTCTGCTATACTGTCTGCCTGCTTTAAGCTATTATCTGCTAGGATTTAGAAACTATTTCTTATAAAACTTGTTCATGAGTGTGTACAATACATAACCAAACAACACGGAGGGTATTGTTTTAAACATTCGTTTTACGACTTGTGAACTGCTCTCCGGCTCTACACTGAAACAAACAAACAAATTCTACCAAACAACACGGAGAGTATTGTTTTAAACATTCGTTTTACGACTTGTGAACTGCTCTCCGGCTCTACACTGAAACAAACAAACAAATTCAACCAAACAACACGGAGAGTATTGTTTTAAACATTCGTTTTACGACTTGTGAACTACTCTCCGGCTCTACACTGAAACAAACAAACAAATTCAACCAAACAACATGGAGAGTATTGTTTTAAACATTCGTTTTACGACTTGTGAACTACTCTCCGGCTCTACACTGAAACAAACAAACAAACAAACAAACAAATTCAACCAAACAACACGGAGAGTATTGTTTTAAACATTCGTTTTACGACTTGTGAACTACTCTCCGGCTCTACACTGAAACAAACAAACAAACAAACAAAACACCACTCTGTTTTTAATCATGCCATTGATCTTTTAATTATTTGACTCATTTTAAAAATGATCTTACAAACTTACTATAACAATTTTATAATCTTGGTAATAATATTGGAAGAAATTCCATGTTTCCATGCATCTCAATATTGTATCATTTTTATTGTGAATGTAGTTATTTGTCTTTCTCGCTTTGTAGGTACATTTATATAATTTCATGTGAAGCGCTTTTGAACGCACAACTCCTGTGTGAAAAGAGCGCTATATAAATCGGGTATAATAATAATAATAATAATAATAATAATAATAATAAATTGGAACTATTTTCATCAATGGAGGAATGTGCTAAAAGGCGCTTCTATGGGGGAAAGGGTTAAAACATAAACAAGTCTACTTGGATTTCTGGGTAGTTTAAAAACCTGTTCTAAACTAGCAAACACAGTAGAGTAGACCCAGATCAGAGGGCTCCTAAAGGAACCGTTTGATCTGGGTCTACACTGTTTGCAAATGTAGTATCCATGGTGTTGAAAGAGTTTAAAATAAGGCAAGTAAATATTTTACGAGAATACTCGTAGACATCACAGTTTCATGCAGGGCTCCAGATAAGAGGGAGTAAACTGAACATATTCAAATTTTCTCACTTATTTCAGCACCAAATCTTATGGTTTTATCAATGAGTAGTGACACCTTAGGGTTTTATGCAGAAATAAAGATTTTAAATTTTGAAATACTCCCCTTATCTTGAACCTTGACTGTATATAGACATTGAATGCCTAATTTGATCATTGTTAACTCTATGACACCTGGCAAGCTAGTACTCCCTTTCCCATATAGGAGCGACGTTTAGCGCATTCATTTTATTCATCCGCCAAAGAAAATAGTTCCATTTTATACTGTCATGGATATGTACTATAAGAAATATTTTCTATCTACTAGCAGATATTAACGTAAAGCAGGCTGAAAGTAAAGCAGAATGTGCCATAGGGCACATTCTGCTTTACTTTCAGCCTGCTTTAATAGGTCACATATCTTAAATACTAGAAACAGGCTATTGGTTAAAGGGTTATGAGTAATTCCAGTTTCACGTTGGGTCCAGATTTTGACTAAAACAGTGTTTTTACCATGCATATACTGCAAACTGCATGATAGAAGGTGCAGACCATCAGAAAGCATGTAAGAACCCTCTGATCAGATTAAACATTGCATGCGTATGACAAGTACACTTTTCACAGGTACACTGTTATTAAAGGGCGAATACAGTGGTCCCTCCACACAACGGCCCTCTGATCAACGATTCCCTCATTACAACAATTCTTGCAACTGTTCTCAAAATAAGACAATAATGTCTAACGCTTCAATGTAGCAATACCGTCTGCTTAAATCGTCGTCTGCAGCTTTTTCTCAAAGTTACATATTAGATATTTTGACAAAATTCATAATGATGAGTGACAAACAGCTTGAATCCAGATCAGACGCCGCGTTACGCGGCGTCTGATTTGGATCCAAACTGTTTGCAAATTTAAGCCGATTTCCCTCTATATAACAACTCCCTCCGAACAACACGCATACAATCTTTGTCTCACATTAAGTATTGTTATAGAGAGGCAACACTGTTCTCGTGGCAATGGTTCAAAAGTAGCTACGTAGATCAACGCCGTGCACGTGCAGAATAATGAATAATATATGTACTTACTATGAACATATTCTATCTTCCGGTCGCATGCTCGAGCCTTCTAAAGAGTCGCCAGCAGACCGCCGGCGGGGCCGGTGTAGAAGTCGTAGTACCATTATATTCCGTGCACACAGAATTGCTCACTGCATTTTTCAAACACACTGTTTTTATATGTCCACTTTATTCAACACATATTGTACTGGTTTACTTCCCATTTGTCCCGCTCATGCCGCAATTGCCGAAACACTTATATAACCTGTTATTATAGTGGGGAATCTGTTATTATTTTCCATTTAAACGCAAACGTACGCAAACGCAAAGCACTAAAACGTAGAAAAGAACAACTTTTGGACCATTCTGATAAATCTTGTTTATCTTGGTGGCAAACAGTTTGGAGCCTGATCAGACGCCGGGTTACCCGGCGTCTGATCTGGCTCCAAACTGTTTGTATTGTAAATAATAGTTTTAGCGTAAACGCGTTTATTAGGAAAGAATAACAGATTATCCACTGTATAACCTGTTAATATAGTGGAGAAGACGTTATTCCTTCCCGTTTTAACGAAAAAGTAAAAGACTAAAATTTAGAACATTACCACTTTTTGCCAATTCTCGCTATTTATTTTAATCTGAGCGGCAAATAGTTTGGAGCCTGATCAGACGCCGGGTTACCCGGCGTCTGATCTGGCTTCAAACTGTTTGCAATGAAAATACATGTACATGTAATAGTTTTAGCGTAAACGCGTTTATTGGGAAAGAATAATTTTTTCTCAACTATATGTCACTTTAATCACCACATATTGTACTAATATGTTTACTTCCCGTTCGTCCCACTTATAATATAGGCATGCACCGCCGAAACACTTATCATCTGTTTCGTACATGTTCTGTAATCTAAGCTATTTTTAAAGCGCTAGCAAAGATATTCCTTCCCGTTTCAACGGAACTACGCGTAAACTGAATGAAATAGTTATCATGGCGTATCATTAGATTATTTTCATCCTGTTTGTTTAATTAAAATATCAGTTTGTAGCCTGCGTCTGATCTGAATTCAAACTGTTTGCACAGGAAAACACCTCTTTTTGTTCACCATTGTTTAATGGAAGAGAATAAGAATAGGGTTAACCACTATACGCTTATAATAACGATGGAAGAGACCTTTTCGCCCCCCCCCCCCCCCCCCCCCAACACACACACCAAAAAATACCAAAACAATAACAACAAACACACTCACAAAACACACACAAAAGAAACCAAAACTATGCGTTCGTGAAAGGACAATTTTTTTTATTGAGACAGTGGATATGACATTATATTTTACCGTTTAAACGCAAACGAAACGCAAACTCATTGCACATTTAAAATGGAGAAAATGACAACTTGTTGACAAGTACAAATGTATGACTAATCTTTTTAAATTGAGTGGCAAACAGATTGGAGCCAGATCAGACACCGGGATACAGTGGTAAATACGCTATTCTTACCCACTTAATGCGTTTCTTACGCATTTATTATCCGTTTCGTTAAACGCATTTCCTAGCCGTTTCTTTACGCGTTTAAAAGAGCCCGGATGCCGGTCTTATACCGTTACCTTATTATTTCATGAAAAAATCAGACAACAACTAACTAAGCATATGATCCGGAGCAATGCTTGGATCCCGATCAGATGTCAAATTACTTAGTGTCTGCTTTGCATTAATGTTTGGATCCAGATCAGATGCTGAGTTACTATGATTATGAACATGCGGAATTCCAAATAGCACGTGTGACATGCTGTAAATTATCACAGGGCAGGCCGCTATGAGTGATGCGTAACAAACCGGATATGGGGTAATAAAACTGCGGCTTATCAACGTAAGTATCCTAATTGGGGTTGATTGAAATATAAAACAAATAAACCAAACCATATCTGCGAGTATGTGTCAGTTATTATACTGTCTCATCAAAGTAAAAGATATCTGTATAGTTCGAATACGGATGAGACTCCCGTAACTCGGCATTTCATCTAGAACCAAACTGTAAAAATGAAATCAAAACCGTATGCTTCATTCTTGGCTGTAAAACATAAGAACCGAACTACTCGGCGTCCCATCTACATCCAAATCGCTAGTGTTAAACTATTATGAAAAGTAATTGGGTTTATTCAAAGTTGTCAGTTGCTATGCCGATCTATACAGCTAGGCGTCTGATCTGGATTCAAACCGTTTGCAAAGAAATCAACGTGGAAGGAATTATTCTAATAAATATCAAACAGAAAGAATCTGGTTCAGACGCCGAGTCACTCAGCATTATGATCGAGATTAAAACTGTCTGAATTTATATAATTTCTCGAATAACTCCAATCATCGATACGATCCGAAATCTCCGCGTGAAACGGAAAACTGACCCACCAATCGCAGCATCTGTTATAATTTATTAACGCGTTTAAACGGGGTAAAATCGTTAGGCGTTAACCGTTCACTATGCGTTTCTTACGCATAGATAAACGCGTAAATGGGTAGGAATAGCGTATTTACCACTGTACACGGCGTCTGATCTGACTCCAAGCTGATTGCAATGAAAACAAGAGCCTTATACGGCCCTAAATCGCTCATCTTGAACCGTTGATGTAAATATAAGATATCTTGGAAAGCTGAGAAATTATGACAATATTAATGTGCCAATTGCTGAGTACATGTAGTTGATGCTGTGTGCCAAATATCTAATAAGCCCAGGATACTGGTGTATGACTAGAAGATTTTTAAGGTTGCATTACAAAATCTATTTTTGGCTCTTGTGACCCAGATATGCAACGGCTCTAAACTACTTGAACATTATTGGTTAAGTACCTCTCGAAGTTTTCCCATGCCAAGTATCAAAACTCTGGCCATATCAGTTTCAGAGAATAAGATGTTTGAAGTTTCACTATAATATAACTTCAGTGGAGAATACGTTATTCTTTCCCGTTTAAACGAAACGAAACGCAAACGCAAAACACTAAAACGTAGAAAAGTGCAACTTTTGGAAAGTTTTGATAATTCGTGTTTATCTTGGTGGCAAACAGTTTGGAGCCTGATCAGACGCCGGGTCACCCGGTGTCTGATCTGGCTCCAAACTGTTTGCAATAGAAATACTAGTTTTAGCGTAAAAGCGTTAATTGGGAAAAAATAACGTTTTCTCCACTGTATATGTAAATTTGTGACCGCGGGGCGGGTCATTGTTCACCCCAGGGACATTATTTGAACAATGTTGAGAGAGGACGTGTACGTAGTTGATGCTTTGTGTCACATATCTTAGCCCAGAGAACTGTGGTTTCAGACAAGAAGACTTTTGAAGTTTTAATTGAAAAAAAATATTTTTAGCTTCTGTGACATAGATATGCAACGGACCGGCATCATTTTCTACATTTAATTGCTATGCGTTTGCGTATTCGTTTGCGTTTAAACGGGAACGAATACCGTCTTCTCCACTGTATATGTAACTTAACAAGTAGTGTTTATGTAATGAGGAGGTTATTTCCGAAGAATCCCAATAACCAGTTTTAAACACAATAGACTAGACACGATAGTGAAATATTGAAAACATTATTTTCCCTGTGTGTCGGTATGATATAACGCTGTGAATCATTTTCCCGCCAAATACACTTGGGACAACGTTATTTTCCCGTTAAATCCAGTAACCCAATTATGCCTGAATATCACAATGAACCTTCCCTGTATACTTTCTGGAAGCTTACATTGTAGATATACAAATGTGATCTGAAGACAATGCACAGTGTTTGCAAAAACAGAACTATTTCATATGAAATAGCAAACAGTGCGGGTCCTGATCAGACACCGCGTTACGCGATGTCCCATCGTAGTCTGCACTGTTTACCAATGTCCTCTTTAGTAGATAATTTGCTTAAGAGGAAGTAAACTGAACGAAACCAACATTTTCTCAACCATTCAGCACCAATTCCTATCATGTAACTACTCGTTAGAATCGTTTCAAAGAGACGATTGTAATGAATAGTGACACCATAGGGTTTAATGCTGAAAAAAGATTTTAGTTTTTGAAATATTCCCCTAATCTTGAGCCCTGTATACTTTATGGCCGATTTTAACAACATAAAGTGTTGCAAAATGACAAACAGTGCAGACCCCTGATCAGAGGGTCTATTTAGGGACTCTGATCAGAGTTTACACTATTTGTGTAGGCTACACTATTTGTGTTAGACATGTGTACTTTTCACAATTACACTGTTTGTAAAGGTGTAAATGTAGAGTATAGTCGTCGCCAGGATTAAGTGGCCTATTTCAGAATGGAGTTACGTTATTCTTTCCCAAATAAACGCCTTTTTGCTAACACAAATATATCCATTGCAAACAGCTTGGAACCTGGTCAGACACCGAGAAGGCTACACGCTGTTTGCCCCTTAGATTTTAATATACATGTGTATTTAAAGTTTTCATGAACTTGTAATTTTCAACATTTCATTGAATTCCGTTTGTGGTTTGTTTCGTTTAAATGTGTCATTAACTCTTTCAATGTCTTACCGCGAGTACAATGATTATTTGCAAACAGTTGCCATGGGACCCTGTAACGCGGTGTCTGATCGGGAATCCAAACTCAATTCATTATTTATTAGACGATAATTGTTTAAAATTGATGACGTCATGAAAGTGGAAGCGTTAAATTTCCCACCGTATCTATTGATTTATGGTCGCTAATTTGCATTGACGGTTCACTTTGTATCATATACAATGGAATGAAAACACCGTGCCGCCGATATGGACTACAACATTGCAATTAGGCAGTGTCACAGTCATGTTACATGTATCGATTATCGTACTAAACTATCGTCTGCTTCGAAACATCGTATGCAGTTTTATTTTATCAATACAGTCGACTCTCCACAGCTCAGCATTGTTTAACGCATTACTCTATAGATATGATAGTTGATACCCGTATAAGTGGTTTTTTACGCGAGACGCAAATTTAGCGATTCAACCCTAAATGAATTTTTAGCGTATTAATTTTTCGCGCAAACGTTTATTGAAAATCTATTTTTCGCGGTTATGATATTTAAGCATATTTTATTTTACCGTTTGGGTTTTATCTTGTCAATAAATCCGCATACGTAAGTGGCGCATTCAAAACTAAGGGAAGTAACTATTTAAACATTCACGGTGACGGATATCTATCTTCCCTTCATAAAGTGCCGGTATATGGCGCACTTGTTTACAATATGATCGGATGCAATTTCCGTCTTCCCTCCGTAATGAACTGAAGCGGCAGAAAGTCACCACTGGGTACAAATGAGACGCCGGGTAAATCAATGTCTCTCAAGTATCCAAAACTTTTCACACACGATTTACCTGTATATACGTGTTGACAATGGAGAACGTTGCCTTTTAATTGCAAGCAGACGAGGTGTCATTTACGAGAGAATTACAGGTCAAACTGTAAAAGCGATTAACCCTTTGTCTACCTATCACAACTTGATTGGCATTGGCAAACAGTTTGAGTAAAGATAAGACACCGAACAACACAACAAATCTGGATCCAAATTGTTTGACATCCGTCTTTAGATCTCTTTCATAAAAAGGCATTAAATTGAACGTGGGTATAGGCCTGGTCCGGATTAAGAACACAGGAACGAAGAAATTGTGTTTTTGGTTGTTGTTTTTACGACAAACTGCCTCGAGCGGACTTTGCTGCAGAAAATGAAATAGGCCTAGAGAAAGGTAGGAATATTTGGCGGATTAGATTTACGCGAGTTTGATGCACACGCGAAAATAGCGAAAATTTCCTTCTCGCGAAAAAAACCACTTATACGGTATGTTGTTTTTAAGTTGCTTGCTTATAGTCTCTTATGACTCTAATCAGAGTGGTAGTGTTCAAAGTGAATAGGGATGGGATGGGATGGGATGGGATTGGGATGGGACGGGACGGGACGGGACGGGACGGGATGGATGGATGGATTGATATATAAATAAATAAATAAATAAAATAATAAATCAATCAATCAATCAATCAATAAATCATTAAATATAGATACGCATTTTTACACATTTATATTATTCCTCAATTGAAAGAAATATTTTCAACATTCATCTAAAGTAATAAATACAGGCGACAGCTTAGAGAAAGATTCGTCTGACTTGAAGTAGCCACCTGCCAAAAGCAGTTGGCTGTGTCCTTTTTGCACATGTGCAAAGGTGGTTAGATTAAAAAACCGCAAACGAAATACAATGAAATCACATTTAAAACGATCATTTTCCATTATCACAATGACAGTTTTGTTTTAAAATCACAGTATCAAAAAGCGTTCGAGGCTCCTAAGACGTCAAGTAACCCGGCATCAGGTCTAGTATCAAATGGACTGTCATTAATATCAGTTGAGTACATGCACATACGCTTTAGTTTGGAAAGACAGACCACTACTTATGTACAGGTAAAACTATAGCCTACGTTAAATACATTCAACCCCAGCGACGAGCATACTCGTTATTAACAAAAAATGCACGTGTAAAGAATACATTAGACCTATGCAAACAGTGTAGACCCTGTAGGAGCCCTCTGATTAGGGCAAACAGTGTAGGAGCCCTATGATTAGGGTCTGCACTGTTTTTCAATTTGAAATATATTGTTGTAATTGTTTCTTATAGTATATGATCTGTTTGTGTGTATTGCATAATATGTTATACATGTTGTTATATCATGATACTCATATATACATGTAGTATATGAACTGTTTGTGTATATTGCATAATATGTTATACATGTTGTTATATCATGATACTCATATATACATGTAGTATATGAACTGTTTGTATGTATTGCATAATATGTTATACATGTTGTTATATCATGATACTCATATATACATGTAGTATATGATCTGTTTGTGTATATTGCATAATATGTTATACATGTTGTTATATCATGATACTCATATATACATGTAGTATATGAACTGTTTGTGTATATTGCATAATATGTTATACATGTTGTTATATTATGATACTCATATGTATTTATTCATTTTACATGTAACGCCCATACCCTTCTGTGTATTTGTAAATGGCCAAAGGCATTAATTTGCTGACTTGCCAATAAACTGAACTGAACTGTTAAAGTCAAGCCTTATAAATAGTGACATATGGACTAAACTACATTGAAAATTTGCATTGTTTATTAAAAGTTTCAGGAATGCATGAGTTACAGTTTATCCCTAAGAATAGTGATCCCCACTAGATGAGGCAGGTATCAGATTGCACTCTCATGTAAATCTAGCAAGAATAAAGTCCGGCTTTTAAAGTTAGTTTTAAATGCAAATACAGTTTCTATAGAAGTTAGTAACAAACAATAAATTAACCCTTTACAAACATTTGAGATGTCTTATCAAGTAAACGGCCATAAACAAACATAGTAAATACAGTCGAAACTCGATACTTCGAACTCGCGTTAGTTCGAACATACCCATATTTCAAAGTTAAAACGTGGCTTAGCCACGTTTTAACTATGAAATAAGGGTATGTTCGATTTAAGCGATATCGACTTATCGAACTTCAACTTAGGATACATATACTGGTGCGATCGATTTAAGCGAGTTCGAAGTATCGAGTTTCGACTGTATAGTTGAGGCCAAGGGCGATAAAGTCCTTACATTTATTTAACCCATTACTCTATAAGAACATCCTTTCACGCCTCTATTAACTTATTTCCACCATTGAAGAAAAAATCCATTTTATACAGTCATAAATAAGTATCATAAGAAATATATTCTATAACCTAGCAGATTGTACATATTGCTTAAATCAGGTTGAAAGTGAAACAGAATGCGACTAAAGGCGCATTCGGCTTACTTTTGTCCTGCCTTAAGTGGTCCCATGTCCCGAAAACTAGAAACAGGACATATGATAATGGGTTCAGGGGTCGTCCCTTACAGTGGAGAAAACGTTATTCTTTCCCGATAAACGCGTTATTCTAAAACTATTGTTTCCTTTTCAAACAGTTTGGAGCCAGATCAGACGCCGGGTAACCCGGCGTCTGATCAGGCCCCAAACTGTTTGCCACCAAGATAAACATGAATTATCAGAATTGTCCAAAAGTTGCACTTTTCTACGTTTTAGTGTTTTGCGTTTGCGTTTCGTTTCGTTTAAAGGGGAAAGAATAACAGATTCTCCACTGTAACATCAAGAAGTAATCAAAACAGTAGTTTACGCCATTTTCGATCTGTCCTTTATATATTGATTTCATGTTACTACAGTGGAGAATCTGTTATTCTTTCCCAATAAACGCGTTTACGCTAAAACTATAATTTACAATACAAACAGTTTGGAGCCAGATCAGACACCGGGTAACCCGGCGTCTGATCAGGCTCCAAACTGTTTGCCACCAAGATAAACATGAATTATCAGAATTGTCTAAAACTTTTTTTTTCTACGTTTTATTGCTTTGCGTTTGCGTACGTTTGCGTTTAAACGGGAAAGAATAACAGATTCTCCACTGTATAATCTGTTCATTAATGTCGTTTCTGTTTTAACTTTCTTCTTGCCTGTACTAATTACCGAAATTTCGATCTTTCTTAGCAATATACATGTAAAACTATAGAGGAAAAAAAAAAGTTATTGTTTAAGGAATAAATATGTTTTTGCCGTTAACAGAAGTATAATCCCTTTCGCTTTGCTTGGGGTTAATTTCGTAAACGCACAGTGGTTTACACGAACCCTTTCACTCTCAATGATGCATAAAGGCGTGTTTGCAAACAGTTTTGATCCTGATCAGACGCCGCGTAACGCGATAACGCGTTGATATATTTTAAGTCATGCGACATTGAATCTTACTTGAAACGATCTTGCAAACAACAAAATTGAAGCAGACGACAATGAAACGGTGACGGGGTAAAAAACCTCGCGACAAAGTTAGCAGTAAAAGGGTTAAATAGTTTCAATAGTAATCAATACCCATGGCATAAAAAAGAGAGAGTAAACTGAACAATTCAACATTTACTCCTTCGTTTCAGCACCAAATCCAATGGTGTAACTGTACATTAGAACCATTTCCAAAATACGCTTCTAATGAGTAGCCATGCGATATGGTTTAATGCAGCCATAAGGGTTATGTTTTTGAGAATACTCCCGAGTTCCCTTATCTTGGGCCGTGAATAACCCTCTCGTACACGGACTACATGCTTCTATATCTGAACATGTAGATGTCTTCAGAAAAGGGACGTTTCTCAAAAAATAAAATCTTTAATTCTGCATTAAGCTTTATGGTGTCACTACTCATTAGAATCGTCTCTTCGAGACGATTCTAATGAGTACTGACACCATAGGATTTGGTGGGAAAATGTTGATTTGTTCAGTTGACTCCCCTCTTATCTGGAGCTCTGCATGTCCTTACATGAAGAACATATAGCATCTCAAACTAGCACAGCGGTATGCATTCATAGACAACACATGTATATTGTATCCAGGCAGTAATGGGAATATTGTTTTCCCGACGAAATCCGACTCCATATGACGCGATGAAAACACTAATCCCAAACTCCCATTCCGTGTTCACTCATATGCCGCTTGCTAACTGTTTTATTTTGTCTGCAGTTTCTACCACAACTATGAAATGATCGTAATCCAATTTATCCGACAGTCGAAATCGGGAGAATTTAACGCAAGCAACTGGTTAATTGACAATGAAAAACTACAGTGCTCTCTCCTTACAACGGCCATCCGAAATACGACACCCTCCTTACAACAATGCTTTCCACTGTTCACAATAAGAATATCATTATTTTTAACGCTTTCACTGTTGTAAAATCGTCTGCTACATATTGTCGTCTGCTGTTTTCTTCTCAAAGTCAACATAATTGAAATTTTGACAGAAAAATAGATCAGACGCCGCGTTACGTGGCGTCTGATCTTGATTCCAGCTGTTTGTAAATGTAAACCGATTTCCCTCCAGATTATAAGTCCCTCCAAATAACACACACAATCTTTGTCTCCCATTTTGGTGTCGTTGTAGAGAGGGAGCACTGTATATACATTGATGACGTTAAAGAAGTGTCTAATCTTCGAGCAAAGATTAAAGTAAAGCATAAAGCTCCCTTAGGGAGCTTTCTGCTTTACTTCAATCTTGCTTGAAGTTTATGCATGTCTTTAAAACCGATGCCAAATCTTAGTTTGCGTGTTCCTAACACACGATATAATGTATATATTACATTAACAACTACAACATGTTCCTGTTTAGTCTGCGATATACAAGTCGACATCCACATTATCCACGGATATAATTACAACAGGGAGCACAAAGTACATGTCACACTGCACATTGAATGACAGACCCTAATCACCAGCCAACTGAGCCTGAGCGCTTGTCGCAGAATTTTCCAATATAATTTTCACACAGTAGTCAAGCATTCACATTACCTCAATTTACTTTCCATGGGAAATACTTTTTTCTGCTTGGCTGAAAATAGCAATTGTCATTAACTTGTTTTGCCGTGGGTCTTGCACACGGATATCAAGATCGCATCTATACTGTGGGGGATACATTAATTCACAATAAACGCGTTTGTGTATGTGAACAAAAATGAACGTATGCATGCCCATTGCAAACAGTTTGGAGTTTGGTCGGCGTCTGACTCGGTTCCAAACTTTTCGCCTTACTAATTTTTATTACATGTAACCATCAAATAGTTAAAGAGCCTGGCATTTCTACCTTTCTTTCATTGCGTTTGCGTGCAGCTTCCGCGTTTTATCTGTTACTTATCCTTGGCTAGGAAGAAAATGTGCATCAACTCAGTGCTATGTACAGTGAAGAAGACGTTATTCTGACGTCATTCGTGACGTCATACAGTTGAGAAGACGTTATTATGTCGTCATTCCTGACGTCATACAGTGGAGAATACGTTATTTTTTCCGTTAAAACGCATAAAAATGACATTTTTTGTCAATTATGACTATTTATTTTTTTAAGAGTGGCAATCGGTCTAGAGCCTGATCAGACTCCGGGTATCCCGGTTTTGTAATAAATAGTTGCACCATAGGATTTAGTACTGAATCAAGTGAGAAAATGTTGGATTTGTTCAGTCTAGTCCCCCTTATCTGGAGCCCTGATACTAGTACAAATATGATCTGAAGACACTTTGTATATCTAGTACAGCATGTGTCTATATAGCAGAACATTTAATTTTAAATACCAAACAGTGCAGATCATGACGAGACGCCGCGTAACGCGGCGTCTCATTAAGGTCTACGCTTTTAGCTTATTAATGTCTGTGTTTGTGAATGATATGCATTTATGAGTCCAAAAGGTTAAATGGTTTAAGGCAATATAACGACATTAACTATATACGAGACGTACCTTCATAAAAGAAATTGGTTAATGTATCACTTCCGGGTTTGCATGCATGCACTGTCTACTTAAATTAATAACGAACTTAACTCAACGCAAACGATGTGCAACAAAATGTACAAAACAACAGGGTCTTTTGAAATAAAAATTGTTGAATTAATTTTTTTTTTTTAAAAATCCCTGCCTTGAACATCGTTACTGTGCCCTGTCGATACAGTGGAGGAAACGTAATTCTTTCCCAATAAACGCGTTTACGCTAAAACTATTATTCCCATTGTAAACAGTTTGGAGCCAGATCAGACGCCGGGTAACCCGGCGTCTGATCAGGCTCCAAACTGTTTACAATTCAGATTAAAATAAAGTGTTAGAAATTTCTAAAAACTGACATTTCTACATCTTAGTGATTTGCGTTTGCGTTTCGTTTCGTTTAAACGGGAAAGAATAACGTTTTCTCCACTGTATATCCGTAGTGAACTGTGAACTGATAACGAACCCTGGAAACAGCACACTCAAAGGGCTTATGGGTGTTTAGTATATCCTAAACAAACAAGGCTTCAGATTCTAGATTTCTTAAACATTTTTTTTACTTAAGGTTGAGGATCTCCTTATGAGGCCAGGCCAGTGTTGGTCAATATCGGTACTCTTCGGAGATCGATCGGCCATTCTCGAAACGGATCGTCAATAAGTAACTAAAACTTTATTTAATGCTATTGTATTCACATACACTCATATATTTACCAATTTAAGCAACTATTGGATGAATATTTCTCAGTTTTAGGTCAACAGAGACCCAATTTGGCTATTGGGGGAGGTATATTTTCTGCATAAAATCTAAGGGGGTAGGATTAGAAATTTGACCATATTTCATAAATGAACAACGCGACACCTAGGTTTCTTTACACCATTTGATAAGAAATACTTTAACCTAGATGCCTAGAAAGTTTAAAGAATTTTCATTGGATTTTTTTTACATAATTTAAAAAGTTTATTTCACACTTGCTTGTGATGAGTGAATGCTAGAAACTTAAAAAGTGTACTAGAAATATGTTTTTGTGTAGTAATATAAGTGCATTTGTCCCTTATGACGTTTTCTGCTCTGACAATGAGCAAATGCGGCAAACGTCACACTTTTCAAAGCCAGCTAGAGCTGAAAAAAGCATTGCAACCCCCAATTTTTATTTTAGCAATTTGCTTATATATACCTTAATTCAACTTGTAGAACTTTTCATGAGATTCTGTTGAATTTTTCAAATACGCAAGTATCCCTTTAAGCGTAAACGCGTTTATTGGGAAAGAATAACAGATTCTCCACTGTATCTAATTTTCTAAAGGAACATTCTGTACTACTTTTATTCTGCATCAAGCAGTAACTTTGGAATTTCCCATGCTGCTTCACTGTAAAACCGAATGACTTTAGATGTTTAACTCATTGTGCCTTAGTGACGCATACATATGCGTCCTTTATCAAATGTGTACCTGTGACGAGTACACTTGTCTGATGCAAACAATGAAGTCCCTGATTAGAGGGCTCTTTCAGGAGCCCTCTAATCAGGGACTTCACTGTTTGTGAATTTGCAATATATTATTAAAAAAAACAACCCTAAATAGTCTAAAATGGATCAGCCTTTGTTGTAAACTGGAATTGTCCATTGAAAGTTTCAGGGGATAATGAGTAAAACGAAACGAAACGCAATCGTAATGCAACAAAACGTAGAAATAATCAGATTCTTAAAAAATCTGACAATTAAGTTTTCATCGAGTGGGAAAAAGCTCAGACTCTGATCACTGAGCTGAAACTAGGTTACCCAGCGTTTGATTATGCTCCAAAATGTTTGCACTGGAAATAATGGGTTCAGCTCAAACGCGTTTATTGGGATTGGGTCTTCTCCACTGTTATCCATTCCCAAACAACGCGTTTAACCCTTTGAACCCTAGTCCCGCATATTGGCGTCCTTTTCAAACAGTGTACATGTGAGAAGTACACTTGTCCTGTGGAAACAGTGAAGACCCAGATCAGAGGGCTCCGAAAGTAGCCCTCTGATCAGGGTCTTCACTGTTTGTCAAAATGCCAATTATTGACCAAAAAAACCCTTAAAAGTCAGAAATGGGCTAGACTAAAATGGAAACTGGAATTGTCCCTTTAAGGTTTCAGGGAGGAAAGAGTTACGCTAAAACTATTATTTGTATAGTGCAAACAATTTGGAGCCAGATCAGACGCCGAGTAATCCGGATTCTGAGGAGACTTTAAATTGTTCGCCACTCAGATGAAAATAGATTGTCGGAATGTTCAGAAACCAGTCATTTTCTCAATTAAACTGCTGTACGTTGCGTTTACGTTTCGTTTGCGTTTAAACGGGAATGAAAAAACCCATTCTCCATTGTACCAGTACATTCTAAATTGCTTTTATGCCTCCTAGCAGAGATATCACAAATGACGCAATCTACGTGTAGGTAAATGCTTTATCAAAAGCAAACACTTGTAAAGCCTGGCCGTTTGATAAATATTTTGATTAAGTTGTATAACGCTAATAGTCACGTTCAACACTTATTCAAATACCTGGTTTCCGAGATTCAAAACAGCAGGATTAGTCTTTGCAATGAAGAAAACGTTTTCTTTCGATAAAAACACGTGTTTAATGCTAAATCTTGTAATATCCATTGAACAAAGTTTGGAGCCACTCACAGTTTTCCGAAGCCTGTCGTTTTCTCCATTTAATTGTTTTGCGTTTGCGTTTGTTTGGGTTTGTTTGCGTTTAAACGGAAAAGAATAACGTCTTCTCCACTGTTTAAGTTTAAGGTCTATCAAAAACAAATACTTGTAAAGTCTATAGCCGTTTGATAAATATTTTCATCATGTTGTGTAACACTAACAGTCACGTTCTGGACTTGTTCAAATATCTGATTTCCGAGATAAAAAAACAAAAAAAAACGGGCTTGGTCTATGCCATCACGATGTCCGATTAAAACTTTATAAACATACGACATTTTAACTTCCTACAAGTATGCGGGAAACTAGCGTACATGTACATGTACAGTGGAGAATCTGTTATTCTTTCCCAATAAACGCGTTTACGCTAAAACTATTATTTACAATACAAACAGTTTGGAGCCAGATCAGACGCCGGGTAACCCGGCGTCTGATCAGGCTCCAAACTGTTTGCCACCAAGATAAACATGAATTATCAGAATTGTCTAAAGGTTGTTCTTTTCTACGTTTTATTGCTTTGCGTTTGCGTACGTTTGCGTTTAAACGGGAAAGAATAACAGATTCTCCACTGTATATACATACATGTACAGTGTATTCTTCGAAAACCATACTTTTATATTTACATTCGCCCCATTCGTTCCCATTGAAAAAAAATGACGTTTAATTCGTAAAGACGCAATTTGTCGAGAGGGCGGGACTTGTGGATATATTTCGCAAAGGAGGCGGGGCTTATTGGTCTGATCTCCGCGTATCATTTTGTTGCGTTGCTTCAGAAATGCCGTTATGGCTGTTACTTTCAGGGTACACATTATTCGTGTTAACAACCTCTAATATGGATTAAACATACATGTATACTAAAACAATGTTCATTCAATATTAGAAATTACAGCAAATATAATGTAAATATAAGAAATTAACTGATTTTTTCGGCGTTTAAGCGAAATAAACGACAGCAAATGATCGGCAAATCCCATGAATCGTGCTTAAGGTGGATCGACAGCGGGCGGCCCGCATCTCGAGTTCCGGAAATGCTGATGACTTTCACATGATCTTTCTCGGTGCGTGCTTAGTAGAAAATTTACATACAGAAACGTTAAATAAGATTCAGTGTCTTCTTTGTTAGCGCAGTTGGTAGAGTGATTGACTAGCAACCCAAATGTTCTAGGTTCGAGTCCCATTCGATTCAAAACTTTTTTTTAATAAAATGTCCGATTTTATTGACTAGTCAGTCCACAACGCAGTAGTCAAAGGACATGCTATGTTCAGTCAAATGTAATAATGAATAATATCAGATGCAAGTATAGTCGAGTGACAACTAATCAGTGTGAGGATTCATAGCCTGTATGACAGATGACAGCTTAACACATGACAAAAGTAATGAAAAAATAGATCCTAAAGGAGCTTTTATGCATTACTTTTGTCATGCATTAAGCAGTCACCTGTCATTAAAGATCTACAGGCTACCGTGTTCAGTGGTCCATTATTACAGGTTTGACTTATGATATTATTTAGACCGCGGCTGACGTCATTTTAAAGTTCAACTCAAGGGAGGTATCTCGGTTTGTGTTAACATTTTGTCAGAATTTATGGAAATCATGTATAAAATGTAAAGTCTACTGTAGATTTTCATTAGATTTTTGTGACTAGTAGAATTAAGTAATATCTATCTAATAAGTCTAACATTAGTGTGTGTTACATGTAAACAGGTAGATTTTTTTTGTTATTTGAAATTTAGTGACTTTTTCAGAATTTGACTTTTTTTTAACATTGATATTTCCACAAAATATTTAATGAAATATTTTTGTTTGCACAATATCTTATACATGTAGTCTCTGTACAGTTTACTTGAATGTATAGAAACTATTGAGTTATATTATTTTAGAAAGAAAATATTCCTGTTTATTAAAAATGGAACTTTTCTCGACAAAAGGCCATGTCATAAAAAAACGGTGCTTTTATTTTTTTATTTCAACGATTTTTAACTCTCCATAACTTTTTTGGTATATTTCAATTTATTCAAGGTTTCAATGAAGTCTGACAGGGAATAAGCTTACCCGCGAACCACCTTAAACGCCGAAAAATTCATTTCATTTCTCAACTAAACCGGAAGTCTCTAATACCCGGACATATTTCTCGGTTCCAAACTCATTCTCTACATGCTTGTTAATCCTCATTTCTCAACTAAACCGGAAGTCTCTGATTCCCGGACATATTTGTCGGTTCCTAACGCATACTCTACATGCTTGGCAATACTCATTTCTCAACTAAACCGGAAATCTCTAATACCCGGACATATGTCTCGGTTCCTAACTAATACTCTACATGCTTGTCAATACTCATTTCTCAACTAAACCGGAAATCTCTAATACCCGGACATATATCTCGGTTCCTAACTCATACTCTACATGCTTGTCAATCCTCATTTCTCAACTAAACCGGAAATCTCTAATACCCGGACATATTTCTCGGTTCCTAACTCATACTCTACATGCTTGTCAATACTCATTTCTCAACTAAACCGGAAGTTTCTAATACCCGGAAGTATTTCTCGGTTCCTACATGTGTATAACTCATACTCTACATGCTTGTCAAATCCTTCAACGAAGACGAATACAGTGCTTATCAGACAGATGACTGCCTAATGCAGGACAAGTGTACTTCAAAAGCTCCTAAAGGAGCTATTTGTATTAGTTTGAATTATTATTATCCTGCATTAAGCGACATCCTATATTAAACGACTGACAATTGAAAATGTTTTAATTGACTGTAAAACTTCTCTAACCAAGTCATTGCCTTACCCGGAGTACAACTGTGTATCCGACAGTTGACGGGAATAGCCGATTGCTCTCCGTAGATTACCGGTATTGCAAAACATAAAGTAGGGTTTAGACCAGATTTTGGATTGATACAATTATTGTACCTCTTCCAATTGGATACTGAGTACAGTGAAAAATAAGTTATTCGTTTCCGTTTACACACTAACGAAACGCAAACGCATTGCAATAAAATGCAGAAAATGACAATATAATGGCAATTTTGATGATGTCAAGTGAACATATTAGATATTTGCTAAACACCAGCAAACTGATAGATTAACTACTTCCCTCCTACCTTCAGGTTTGACAATTATCGGTGTATTTTAATTGTCTGCGTAAACATACGTAATCTACAAATTTAGAAATATGAAGTCGCAGGCAAATCCAGGTTTATTAATAAAGATACAGACAGACAAAAATACAAATGGAGAGAAAACACAAAAGGTAACCCTAAAAGCACTACTGCTTTTGCTTTGAATATACAAAGCCTGATCCATTTTGTATACGTACTCATGAATACGGTCAGTTAGTCTTTCCCATTTACATGTACAGTGTGCCTCTCTACAACGCCCTCCCAAGAACGGTTCCCTCCTCAAAATGACGATTGCCGCTGCTCCCAAAGCTATATAACTACGTCAAACCTTTTCACCGCTGCAATATAGTCTATTTAAAACTGCCGTCTGATGTTTTTCTCAAATTTACATATTAGCCATTTTGACAGAAAAACATAAGGACGAGTGGCAAATAGCTTGAATCAAGATCAGACGCTGCGTTTGCAAATGTTAGCCGATTTCCCTCCCTACAACTACTCCCTCCGAACAACGCACATATTTTGTGTCTCCCATTGGGTGTCGTTGTAGAGAGGGAACGATGTGCTGTCAAAATGCAAGTAAATGTCAAACAAAGCAGAAAACAACACTCCAGTAGATACAACGTTCATTTACTCGCTAGACAAGCATTTGGAACCTGTCGCTCGTCTTACAAAACGTAGTACGACAAAAACGGTCGTAAGTCAAAACTTTTCAAGACGATTCACAAGTGAAGGCACAATATACATGTAGGATTAGAAGGAGAAACTAATAATAATTAAGAATCTGACTTTCGAACATAATTTTGTCGTACGACGTTTCGCAAGACGGGTCCCTGATAGACGCCGATTTACCGAGCGTCGTTTACATGTAACTGCCTCGCGATAAATATCAGTTTTGTAGCACAAAGGTCTTTGTTAGGGACGAATGTTGTTAAATATCCTGGTAGTAACCCTTTCAGATCAAGGTTATCGTGAGTTTTTACCCATTCACCGCCATATCGTCTGCTTCAATATTGTTGTATGCAATATCGTTTCAAAGTTCGATTTAAGAGCAATATGACTGACGAAATTTCGAAACGAGTGTCAAACAGTTTGGGTCCTGATCAGACACCGCGTTACGCGGTATCTGATCAGGATCCAAACTGTTCCCAAACGGGCTTTATGGCGTCATTGAGAGTGAAAGGGTTAAAGCCAGTTCAGAAGTGGTTTTGCTACGAAGGGGAGTACGATCATCGTCCTCGCATCTAAAGTTTTTAAACGCTTTCTGATATAATAAAACGACGACCACTGATCACTATCTTAACCCATTCACTCTCAATGAGTTATGACGCCATAAAGCGCATTTGCAAACAGTTTTGATCCTGATCAGACGCCGCATAATGCGGCGTCTTGTCAGGATCAAAACTGTTTGGAACTTGTTTTTGATATTACGTCAGATATACTGCTTTTAATCTAAGTTTGAAACGATATTGCAGGCAACACTATTGACTCAGACGACAACTTACAGTGGAGAATCTGTTATTCTTTCCCGTTTAAACGCAAACGTACGCAAACGTAAAGCACTAAAACGTAGAAAAGAACAACTTTTGGACAATTCTGATAATTCTTGTTTATCTTGGTGGCAAACAGTTTGGAGCCTGATCAGACGCCGGGTTACCCGGCGTCTGATCTGGCTCCAAACTGTTTGCACTGCAAATAATAGTTTTAGCGTAAACGCGTTTATTGGGAAAGAATAACAGATTCTCCACTGTATGGTTGTGAAGGGGTAAAAACTTCACGATAAATTTGACCATGAAAGGGTTACATTGTAAGAGATGTGTTCCTGCTAAAGTAAGAATGAAAAATAAGTACACAGTCCAATTAGCCCTATGTTGGCAGAATCGGATGTAAATTTAAACACATATTCATTACACCTTACCAACGATCTTGAACCGTACAATGAAATCTTGAATATATCTAGTATGGTAAGTCAGAAAACAGTGTTCACTCCCCACAACGGCCCTCTGGACAACGATTCCCCCCTTACAACAACACTGGTCGATGTTTCAAAACCCGGCCATTATGTTTAACCTTTTCAATGCAATAACGCCTGGTTAAAATGGTCGTCTGCTTTTTTTCTCAGTCACATAAATCTACTGGACAGTCTGACAGAACAAAAAAAATAATGGCGAGTGACAAACAGCTTACGCGGCGCCTGATCTGGATTCTGGCCATTATGGGAAAATTGTAATCATTAATGTCTGATTGTGGAAAATATTTCGCCAAAATCTCAATTATTTGGGAGCAATTTTGGTTGGACTTTACTTATTTAGGTTAAATGATCAGAAAAAAACGTGTTAGCTAGTTTTTCCACCATTTGCTTTATTATTCGTAATTATTTTTACTATCATTGATGCGAGTTTGACTTATCAGAACTTGTATCAATATTTTTTTTAAAGATTACGAATCGGGATTCTTTTTGCAAGAATTGGGAATTATTGTTTACATTTTCTCATTGGGAAAGGGTCCGTTTACACCGAATCAGTGGAGGCACTAGAAAAGGCCTGGACACAACATTTGTCTTCCATCATGTGTTGTTGTAGAGAGGGAGCACTGAAATAGTGTATATTATTTTGAGTTGTAATTTGGGGTTTGTCAGTAGATCTACAGACATCAGTGGTATTTTACCTGTGTATCCCGAGTTCTATAGGCCTACTCATTAAATTTGCCAGGGACTCATTATTTAAAAAGTTGCGAGTCCCATGAACCCATAGCTTTTCTGGCCTTAACTGCTACTCGTAGGCAAATAGTAGCTTAAAGCAGGTCGAAAGTTTTGCAGAATGTGCCTTTCTGCTTTACTTTCAATCTGCTTTAAGTGGTCATCTTGTCTCAAAACTAGATATAAGTTATGGCATAATGGGTTAAATTTTCACCTCAAGGACTCAATGTTAGTCTCAAGGACTCATTGTTTTAAAGAATGTGCATCCCAAGGACTCATTCATCTGATTGCTAAAATTATCACTGCAGACATAACCTATCGATACATGTAGAGCTATTACCCAATTTACCTTCAGCATGCTATTGAATTGCCGTCTGCAATAAATTTTGTCGTCTGCAACGGTTCTCGGTTAATTCATCAGAATTTTCTTTCTAAAAGTTCCATCCGAGAGTCAAACAACATCGATGCATATGATATACCGAGTTACTCGGCGTTGTATAAGATCTGTATTAAAATGTATAGATACCTGCACCTACAGGATGCATAAAGTAATTTGTTAATCGTCTAGATCTACTATTTTACTTACCGTTTCAGATGAAACCGAATTCAGCTAGTTATCCCATAGGTTTAATTTATATCCTAATTTCCATTTTTATCCACATGCCAGAGAATTGTTTACAAAGTAGATCTAGATCTAGACATTTATGGCAGACCCTACTTTTAAGCTTGAGAGGGTTTATTTTATCAGGTTAACACACACACTAGTTACTCAGTTTAGTCATTTCTTTTATCACTAGATCAGTCATTGATACCGTGAATCTATAAGTTGGATCTAAATCCATATTTGGCTGATATTAACACAATTATTAACTCGATTTCATACACACCGCTATTTACAATGTTATTGATAAATGGATGATAACCATATAAGGGAAATAACTGTGCAGGTTTTATTTTGACTTTATTTGACTTCTATATCTTGACTTCAATTAAATAAACCCATTTGATTTATCTCCCTTCTGTCATTGTGTGGATGGAGAAGTAGGCCTAGTGGTGAAAATATTTTAACCCATTTGTGCCCACGATCCCATATATGGGGCATAGGCAAACAGTGTAGACTCTGATCAGAGTCGACACTGTTTGCTGATAGGAATTTCAATATAAATGAAAATGAAAATTTTGACCAGACATACCTTTGATAAAAAACTAATCTAAGACTAATCTAATATAAAACATGTACGAATCCACTGGGCGCAAATGGGTTAATATTCAGAATTTTCCGTTTAAACGCAAACGAAACGCATTAAAACGTAGAAAATCACAACTGTTTGACAATTCGGAATGTTCAATTTAATCTAATTGACAATTGAAATAATATAGATAGTCTAGTTTAGCTTAATATTTTACTAACGCGTTTATTGGGAAAGAAAACCATATTCTCCACTGTAAGTACATGTAGATGTTCAATAATGAACGATTAACCCTTATCCTGAGGTGATATCGTCTGCTTCAAATTGTCGTCTGCAAAGTTTGTAAAATTTAGATTTATACATTTTTTAAGTACAGAATGTTAAACATTTTTTATCAATATCAGACGTTACGCGGCGTCTGATCTGGATCAAAACTGTTTGCAAAAATCAATAAAGTTGCGATCAACAGACAAAGGGTTGAAATGTAAGAACAGTGGGAAATACATAATTCCCGTTGAAACGAAGCAAGACAATGACAGTGTCTTGAAAATAAATGGAGCATGTTCTAGTCCTTATATACAAGGGAGAAAACGTTATTCTTTCCCGTTTAAACGCAAACGCAACGCAAACGCAATGCACTAAAATGTAGAAAATGGCATATTTTTTCACAACTCTGAATGCTGATTTTAATCTTGACGGCAAACAGTTTGGAGCCTGATCAGGTTACCCGGCGTCTGATCTGGCTCCAAACTGTTTGCATTGGAAATAATATATTTAGCGTAAACGCGTTTATTGGGAAAGAATAACGTTTTCTCCACTGTAACATACATGTAACAGTGTTGACATTTCAGCGCTTACAGTGGTTCAGACGTCATTCTTTCTAAACAAACGCGTTTATGCTAAAATATTATGTCCATTGCGAACTGTTTGGAGCCAGATCAAATGCCGGGTAACATGGAGTGTGATCAGGCTACATACTGGTTGCAATGGAAAAACATGTACATGTAATAGTTTTGGCACAAAAGCATTAAAATTGTTGGTACATGTAGCGCGCTTATACTTCCGAGTGAAGAAATAGTGAAAAGTGTCCCATTTCTATACAATTTTATAATAGTGAGCTGGCAGTTTAAGTGTACATTGGAGAAGACGTTAATCTTTAATGATCCTTTCATGATCAAATTTATCGTGAGATTGTTACCCCTTCACCGCCATATTGCCGTCTGCTTCAATATTGTAGTCTGCAATATCGTTTCAAAGTTAACTTTAAGGCAGTATGACTGATGAAATTTCAAAACGAGTGTCAAACAGTTTCTGATCCAAACTGTTTGCAAAAACGCATTTTGGAATCATTAAGAGTCAAAGAGTTAACACAATACAATATAAGAAAATGTATAAAATAAGCTCAAAATAAAAGCAACAAAAACAATACATTTTTATATCCTGATTGACAAACAATTTGGAGCCTGATCAGACGCCGAGTAACCAAAATGTTTGCAATAAGTAACAATAGTTTCAGCATAAACGCGTTTTTTGGAAGAGAATAATATCTTCTCAACTGTATAAATATTATCCTTATGCAGGATATATAATACCGCAATTAGTTCCGTCAGGCGAAATTTAGAACAAAAGTAATTACATACAGTGGAGAAAACGCTATTCTTTCCCGTTTAAACGCAAACGAAACGCAAACGCATTGCACTAAAATGGAGAAAATGACAACATTTTGACCATTCTAACTATTCAATTTAATCTGAGTGGCAAACAGTTTGGAGCCTGCTCAGACGCCGGGTTACCCGGCGTCTGATCTGGCTCCAAACTGTTTGCATTGGAAATAATACGCGTTTACTGGGAAAGAATAACGCATTCTCCATTGTATTTGATTAAAGTACAACCTACACATTTCGAACCCATCCTCAGCTCATGTGTCATTGTCAAATTAAAGCGTGCTTCAAATTAACGACTGCATCTTCTGTCAAATATACATGTAGATACATGCCTTTTGTATATAGTCAAAGAAATTTTGACTCGAGGTTCGTACAGTCCAGATCCGAATCAGACGAGCATTTACTCGACGTCTGGGGCCCGTTTCATAAAACCTCTTACGACAAGGTGTCGTAGATCTAAGTCAAAACGTTAAAATACATTTAATCTCTGATTTCTCTATCTAATCCTGTCTTGTGACATCTCTTTGGAATCGTCTTTTCAAGACGATTCCAAAGAGATGTCACAAGACAGGATTAGACGGAGAAATAAATAATAATTGAGAGAGTTATAATCTGACATACGACAACATTTGTCTTACGAAGTTTTATGAAACGGGCCCCAGATCCGAATCAGACGATTAATTTCTCGGCGTCTGATCGTTATCGTACTTGTTCTTGCAAACACCAGTTAAGTCGTGATTTTCGAAGAGTTAAACTGTAAAAAACATCGATTATAAAAGTTTTTTTTATACAGGTGACAGCTAAAAGCAGAACATACATGTACACTTGACATACTTGTTTACGCCATTGTATGAACATTTTGTGTTATATGTGTGTAGGGGGGTGGGGCAGCTCTAACATTGTAAGAACTTGTGGCCCGACCCCTTTTCCTTGTGAATGGAAATGAAATATGTTTAAACTAAAAGCAGAAGAACTTGTTGCAAAGCAGGAAATTCTTACAATATAAGTTTCCCAGCATCTTGCTTTGAATAACATATGAGCCGTGCCATGACATACCAGTCATATTGCATTACATGTACAGTGGAGAATCTGTTATTCTTTCCCGTTTAAACGCAAACGTACGCAAACGCAAAACACTAAAACGTAGAAAAGAACAACTTTTGGACAATTCTGATAATTCTTGTTTATCTTGGTGGCAAACTGTTTGGAGCCTGATCAGACGCCGGGTTACCCGGCGTCTGATCTGGCTCCAAACTGTTTGCATTGCAAATAATAGTTTGAGCGTAAACGCGTTTATTGGGAAAGAATAACACATTCTCCACTGTACAACGTTGTACAGACCAAGCACAGTTGTAATCACAGGAGGCTCTGTATCCTAATTTGGTCCACACTGCCAAATACGGAATATACAGGGGAGAAAACGTTATTCTTTCCCAATAAACGCGTTTACGCTTAAACTATTATTCCCATTGTAAACAGTTTAGAGCCAGATCAGACGTCGGGTTACCCGGCGTCTGATCAGGCTCCAAACTGTTTACAACTTATATTAAAATAAAGTGTTAGAAATTTCTAAAAATTCACATTTTCTACATTTCAGTGATGTGCGTTTGCGTTACGTTTGCGTTTAAACGGGAAAGAATAACATTTTCTCCACTGTAATGTAGCTACATAAAATGCTATAGATGCATGTGGGTGTCAAGCAGTGTAGTGGATGTGGGTGTCAAACTTTGTAAAACAAGACCAGGCGCTGCGTCTTGGACCTACACTTTCTGTAATGCAATAAGTCAGGCTCATGCCACAGTTGTAGCAACCTTAGATGTAATATAAACAGGAATTGTAATAATTATTACAAAACCTGTTATTATCATATCTAAGGTTGACATAGTCAACAGGAAATGTAATCAAATTAAAAGTGTTATAAATTATTGCCAAATGGGTTGGATCAATATCACGTATATATGGGTACACCCTACAACTCTATATATTTCACTACAAACATCAAAAAGTTGATTTACATGATTCAAGTGTTGACCAGAAGCGGTTTATTACAAGTCCTGTTAGGTCTATTTATTACATTTCCTGTGGACTACACTCAACAAAATTACTAACTTGTCACTATAATTTTTCTAATAATTCTCGAAATTCAACACATATCACGTTGAGGATTCACATATGATTCACTGGCCATGCAGAAATTGTTGAAATCAATGTTCTGGTGCCCGAGAAACTTAAAACTTCGCAGAATTTGCACGCATGCATATTATGTATTATTTGCACGTGCATTAAAGGTACGGTGCCAAACACGTGTTCTTTTCATACAACTGAAGTCTGTAGTTATATGCTGGACAAATAACACATAACACTGCCAGGATGACATTACACGAGCGTGCTGTTGCCGTCGGAATAGTGTCCCGGAAGCTGGGACGTATTTGAGAGAGGTAAACATTTCATTACAATATTTCATAAAAGACACCAATTATCCAATAACTAGATACAGTGGAGAATCTGTTATTCTGACGTCATTGGTGACGTCATACAGTGGAGAATCTGTTATTCTTTCCCGTTTAAACGCAAACGTACGCAAATGCAAAGCAATAAAACGTAGAAAAGAACAGCTTTTGGACAATTCTGATAATTCATGTTTATCTTGGTGGCAAACAGTTTGGAGTCTGATCAGACGCCGGGTTACCCGGCGTCTGATCTGGCTCCAAACTGTTTGCACTGCAAATAATAGTTTTAGCGTAAACGCGTTTATTGGGAAAGAATAACAGATTCTCCACTGTAGTGCAGGACAATGTTCCATGCCATTTTGCAAAGGGAACACTGAAACTATTCCGAGCAAGTAACATTGGCTTGATTACAATTCCGTCGAAGTGCTCAGATATAGACGCGACAGAAAATGTGTGGGCCTTACTGAAACGCAGGGTACGTACACTACCCCAACAACATAACTTCCGCGAATTAGAGCGTGACGTCATTCAGGAGTGGAACAACATACTACAGCGTTACCTGCAGAGATATGTTGCTTCAATATTACAACATTGTCGTGTTATTATTATGTTGTTAGGGAACATAAAGTCATAAACGCTACTAGCATATATGTATCACGGATTGCAGAAAATGTTTGTATGTGGGTTTTTTTTAATTTTCGAAAATGTTCACAAGTTTTATCAAAAACTGATACTTACTGCTCGTAGTATCGTGAAATCTACATGCAGTTATTGAACATATACCAATGAAATACAATTGAAATCAGGAAAGAGATTACTTGTTGCTGAAAAATCCCGACTGACGTAGGTGACCAATTAGACATTTTGTTGAGTATATGTCATCTGAAATAGAAATGCAAACACGATTTGTAATGTACTAACTATATATTGTAATTCCTGTTTTTGTTCAATGCCTGCTGACGGTATTAACAGGAATTGTAATAATAACAGTCTTTGAAATATAAATTTCAACTATATTATAAATGATATGTAATTGAAAATTATGTACCGGATTGACACAGGTTTGACCGAGAAAACCTGTACAAAACTACAACAATTTGAGAACTTAAGTCGTGCCTCTGGTACTGCTTAATGCCGGAAATAAGAATTGCAGAAGCCTCGCATTAGACCATTCTGTACAATACTTGCCCACTTCAAGCTGGCGTTATTCATAAATAGTTCAGATATAACGTAGTTTCAGTGGTTGCATAAATTTCTTACAGGTTTGACTGTTAAAAAGGCTTGCTTGACGAGAAATGATTAAGACGCTTTTGTCCGTGGTACTGTGGCGTTGTCTGACAACAAACGCTACAATCTTTTCACAGACAGTGAAATACCAGGACTTCCATTTCTCCGGATTTTTCCTAAATCTTCGGATTTTGTTTCTAGTACATGGTAGCTTAAAGCAGGCTGAAAGTAAAACAGAATGCGCCTTAGGGCGCATTCTGCTTTACTTCCAGCCTTTCTTTAAGCAGCCACGTGTCAACAAAACTAGAAACAGACGATGGTGTAAAGGTACGATTAGTAAAATCGCACTTGAAAAATGCAAATTTTGAAATCTTAGGATTTTTCATGTCAACTAATACATGTAGTACAGTGGAGAATCTGTTATTCTTTCCCGTTTAAACTCAAACGTACGCAAAGCGCTAAAACGTAGAAAAGAACAATTTTTGGACAATTCTGATATGTCATGTTTATCTTGGTGGCAAACAGTTTGGAGTCTGATCCGACGCCGGGTTACCCGGCGTCTGATCTGGCTCCAAACTGTTTGTATTGTAAATAATAGTTTTAGCGTAAACGCGTTTATTGGGAAAGAATAACAGATTCTCCACTGTAGCCCTGAAATACATATTCTGAGAGAGAAGTGAAGTTCTATTAGGCCCAATAAAAACAAACCATCAATTGCGTATATGTGTGTGTCGATCAGTATTAGAGCGGTTGCATCTAGAGATATGAGCGCTTGAAACATCGAAGAGAGACAACTCCTACATGTATATCTAATATGATCAGGTCAAGACAGAGACTTCATATCAACATTATTGCAAACAGATCAGATCTAGAACCAGATCCGCCGTACCATATGCCCCAGACACACGCGGAAACGCTCGATATAATACGAAGGCATATAATAAAGGTAAATATCTACCAACAGCTTAAATAATTTACGATCAGAGTGAGAGGTGAAATTTTATTTACTTCTGATTTGATTCGGCTGCTAAGCAACTTATGACATATTTCCAGAGTGGGAACTTATCTATAGCCACTGTAACCGGGCTTCGGGTCTGGCTCCAAATTGTTTGTCGTATATTGGGGAAAATAACGTCTTCTCCACTGTATTTATGTGCGATTGAGATTTTCCTCTGTAGAAGCTGTAACAAACATCCCAATCGATATAAGTGGAGATGTTGGTTATTTTCCGTTAGCTTCGTGTGGTTTTAAACAAAAATTAAGAGGGATGGCTTTGGCTGTAAAACGAGTTATAGCAGGTCAAAATCCTGTTCACATGCACCTATATGGTGGAAATACTCTGCTAAGTTATAAGGTTGTACATGTAGCTTGAAAACTGTAAGAGGACATAGCCGGACAAGATGTATTGATACCTGACTCTCTATTGTGGCTGACTTACCGGCTGCTCATGCAATATATGGATGTGACACTGTTCTAAGCTTTCACGGAATAGGCAAGGGCAAAGTACTTAAAGTCCTAAACTCCAAGGAACATTCCCTGAAATCACTAGGAGATGATACAGCTGACAAAAAAGATGTTAAAAAGGAATCATCAGAGTTCGTCGCATCGTGCTTTGGTGTTGAGAATGCAACGACAATGTCAAATGCCAGACTTAGAGCTTGGTCCAAAACGGCCGGAAAAACAGCTGTGTTAGAACCGATTCTTGATACAGTGGAGAATCTGTTATTCTTTCCCGTTTAAACGCAAACGTACGCAAACGCATAGCGCTAAAACGTAGACAAGAACAACTTTTGGACAATTCTGATATTTCATGTTTATCTTGGTGGCAAACAGTTTGGAGCCTGATCAGACGCCGGGTTACCCGGCGTCTGATCTGGCTCCAAACTGTTTGCACTGCAAATAATAGTTTTAGCGTAAACGCGTTTATTGGGAAAGAATAACAGATTCTCCACTGTACACTTCCCCCAACCTTTCGTGACAATGTCAAACGAGCACACTTTCAAGCATGCGTAAGGAAGCATGCTTTTGGTCCGGACCCTACAGCAATGGAATCCATTGACTTTGGCTGGTTCAAAGATTAATACCAAAATGACTTTTGCCAGTTCTACTTCCCTATGAAGTTCAGTATGCACCACAGGATGTACTGAAAATGATTAAGTGCTCATGTGACAGTCAGGCACCTTGACCCGGTATGCGATGTCATTGCAATAGTTATCGCTTTCCTTGCACTGTATCCTGTGCATGCCGTGGAGAAAGTATTTGTTGTAATGAACAAACAAAGTAATTGTAGAATCAGAGCTATGAATGATGAGTATAGACATTGTTGGAAGTAGTGAATCAACCTTTGACTTCTTCTATAATCTCTCATATTATGTTTGTCTACATGTTTCAATGATTCTGGAAGTGTGGTTGTAGCATGATATTAAGATATATTTAAACATTTCAATTAGAAAGGTACTTATAGTATTGTGAAATAAGAAACATTTCTATAGTTATGTTGCTGTTGTAATTGAAAAGCGTTGATGCAAATGGCCTCATCATTTTAAATCATTAAAATGCTGATTAAACTGGTGCAGCTTGTTTAAGGTAATTACCGCAAAAATATATCCACCATCGTGTGTCATCGGAAACTTTCGATATTTTCCGGAATAACAATTGGTTGTCATCAACCAAGCGTTTTTCAGAAAAATATCAAACGGTTCTGATGCCTAGTAATGAATCGATGAAAATAAATACTGTATGGCAAATTCTACTCATATTTAGACACTTAACAGTATTTGAACCGGGTGGATGATAAGATATGTTGATTAGAGTTTATCGATTCTGGCGGTCATTATGGTCACCATCTTGGATCCTGAGAGCTGCAAAGAGTGTAAGTCTTGCATTGATACAATTATAGATACCCATAGAGAACATAATTGGATGGTCAAGCACAGTGGTGGGGCTGTAGCTTGGTAATCGGATGGATGATAAACTATATTAGTTGCAGTTTAACAATTCTTGCCGCCATCTTGGCGGCCATCTTGGATCATGAGAGTTGTCAAAGGATACCAGTCTTGCATCACAACACATGTTGAATTCCAAAGAGGACAATGCTCGTTGTCCAAGGACAGTGTCCGGGTATACGCCTGGTAATCAAATAACTAGTGGTTGGATCACCCGGTTTTTAGTCAAAATGGCCGCCATTTTGACTAAAGTTTTAAATCTAGCCGAGAATAACCTTATCAAAGTAATATATAAGAGCCAATAAATATTTAAATACACGTATCAGTCATTTTGGGGCTTTTAGAGCAATGTTTTACCGTGTATATGATGGGTTAATAAGAGTTTATCAATTCTGGCGGCCATCTTGGCGGCCATCTTGGCGGCCATCTTGGATTCTGAGAGTTGCCCAATGGTGACAGATGATCATCAATCGGTTTCATAGGCTACAAGGTCTCAGCTATTCATAAGTGCAAAAACATTTACTATGCAACTCAAGGCAAGGTTCCCTCTGGGTTTGCCCGGACTATAAGACCGTGCAGACTCTACACCAAAAACAGCATATACGTCAGAATTTTAAACGCTCTTTATAACACTGTAGAAACTCGATACTACGAACTCGGGTTAGTTCGAACATACCCATATTACAAAGTTGAATCGTGGCTAAATACGGGTATTTTCGACTTAAGCGAGATCGATGTATCGAGGTACGACTGTAGTGTTTTATGTTTATTGTATGATTGTCTACTTTTATGATATATACAGTGGTGAATCTGTTATTCTTTCCCGTTTAAACGCAAACGTACGCAAACGCATAGCGTTAAAACGTAGAAAAGAACAACTTTTGGACAATTCTGATATTTCATGTTTATCTTGGTGGCAAACAGTTTGGAGCCTGATCAGACGCCGGGTTACCCGGCGTCTGATCTGGCTCCAAACTGTTTGCACTGCAAATAATAGTTTTAGCGTAAACGCGTTTATTGGGAAAGAATAACAGATTATCCACTGTATATATTTCTCATACTGTTCACATAATCTAACAAGCCAATGGTATTTATTTCACTTTGCGGCATTAACATTGTTTAGTATCTGCTTAATAGTGCCGTATGATTCTTTAGAAGAATGGATGCAGACGCAATGCTGGATACTATATCGCCCATGTCAGTTTGTAAGACAGTACTAGATCTAGCCTCCATTTTTTACCAGTTTCTTTTCAATATAAGCTATTTTGCTTGAGCTATGTTTTCTAAAAACAACATGTGTATTTGATTCGTGCCCCGCAGCTTTATGTTTTCTGTGTTTTTACATCATTTTTAACTTTATTTCAGGTAAATTACCTTCAGTTTGTAAAACTGTATACAAGGAACACTGAACATTGGAATAGAGAGAACAAAAAACATCAATGTTAAAATCTAAGATTTTTTCACACATAGATAAAGAGGATGAAACTTATTCGACTGTGCTAGCATTGTGTGTCATTTTAAGATGGTAAAACTCATTTTTAATTCTATCATTCCATAGAAACTTGTTATTGATCTTAATTATATCAATAAACTAATTACCATAACTTAAGTAGTATAATCTTTAACATTTATATCTAAAGATACATTGAACAGTGGAACATTTCGAAATATTTCATTCTCTTCATTTCGCAATACTTGTAAACAATATATGTTTAGCTCAGAAATAAATTCACCAATCTCGATATAATATTTAAATATTCCGACATCGAACAATAACAAGAGCTGTCGGAGAACAGCAAAGCTCGCCTAGTACAAACCTTTTTAAATAGGTATATATCAATAAAATGTGTATCAGTACATTAATATTAAAGCCACAAGGAACCTCCATTTCAAATACTAGTATCAGCTTCCTAATGCAAATATACAGTCCACAACAGGTCAAATTATGACTAAAATTCAAATTTTGTTTTCAATTTGAACTACGCAACACCAATGCTCAATCCACAGGGAACTTCCATTTAAAAATATCAGCTTCCTAATGCAATTATCAGTGCATTTCAACATTTACCCCAAACTTTAACCATGAGAAATCAGCCGAAAAACCGAATTCCACCTCAGGTGTAATTTGACTAAACTTCAAAATTATTTTCAATTTAAACTACACAACATCAATGTTCAACCGACAGGGATCCTCAATTCCAAATAACTGCTTCCTAATGCAAACATTTCATGTTGTATAAGTGCATTTCAACACTTACCCCAAAACTTTAACATGGAACATCTGCCGAAAAACCCGAAGTCCAAAATAGATAAAATTTTGACTAAATTTCAACTTTTATTTTCAGTTTGAACTACACAGCACCAATTTTCAACCCTCAGGACACCTCCATTCCAAATATCTGCTTCCTAACGCAAATATTTCATGTAGTATTAGTACATTTCAACACTAAACCTAAAACTTTAACCATGAGAAATCAGCCGAAAAACCTACGTCCAAAACAGCTGAAATTTTGACAAAATTAAAACTTTAAATTTCAACGTTTACTACACAACACCAATGTTCAACCGTCAGGACACCTACATTCCAAATAACTGCTGCCTAATGAAAATAGTTCATGTAGTTTAAGTACAATTTAACACTTACCCCAAAACTTTAACCATGAAAGACCAACGCCGACGCCGGGGTGATTCCATAAGCCCCCCCCCCCCCCCCCCCCCCCCCCCCCCCCCCCCCCCGCGTATAGGCGAGCTAAAAGGTTTGCTATTGGAAAACTACTTTAAATACTTCAATCGGGATGCAACTATTTGGAGCCGACTGAAAACCATTCCATCCTTAACCCCTTCACTGCCGTCAGATTCAGTCGAAAACCCTAAGTCCAAAACAGGTGAAATTTCAACTTTTAATTTAATTTAAATTGTGATCACAATGGAAATAAGGGAAAATACATTTTCCCTTTATTGTGCAATCCTTTGTTTTGGTGAGCATATCATGTGCATTTAGATGTGTATGCATTATTTGTTATAGATTGTATTACTAACTGTTTGTAATGAAATAATAGTTTTACATGTAGCGTAATCGCGTTAATGGGAAAGAAAATATCGTTTTCACCACTGTAATAGTAATAATCCCGGTAATGAACAGCTTTTTGTAAAACGTTGTAATTTAACCCTTTACCCCATAGCCTGTTTCTAGTTTTGAAGACAGGTGCCCACTTAAAGCAGTATGAAAGTAAAGCAGAATGTGCCTTAAGGCACATTCTGCTTTACTTTCAGCCTGCTTTAAGCTAAAATTTGCTAGGCTTTATGAAATATTTTGTAATGGTAATTGTTCATGAGGGTATAAACTTACAACTGGAACTCTTTTCTTCAGCGGAGGAATAAATCAAATACGCTAAAAGTCGCTTCTATGGGGGAAAGGGTTAAGACTTATGTCGTTGAATGTTTGTGGAATTATATTAAAACTTAATTGCCAAGAATTGATATCTTATACTAGCATATCAAACTTGTAAGTGTACATACAGTGGAGAATCTGTTATTCTTTCCCGTAAAAACGCAAACGAAACGCAAACGCAAAACACTAAAATTTAGAAAAGGACAACCTTTTGACAATAATGACTTTTCATTTTTATCTGAGTGACAATCTGTTTGTAGCCTGATCAGTCGCCGGGTTATCCGGCGTCTGATCTGGCTCCAAACTGTTTGCAGTTGAATTAATAGTTTTAGCGTAAACGCGTTTATTGGGAAAGAATAACACATTCTCCACTGTACCATTCACAAATTTAATGCCATCATGCCTGCAGTTTACGGCCCTCCGCGACATTGCGAAGAAAAAGAAGTTTTATATACAGCCCTTCCTCTCTACATGTACAACGACATCCCATGGGAGACACAATGTACAGAGGTTTGTTCGGAGGATGTCGTTATAGGGAGGAATATTTGCTTACATTTGCAAACAGCTTGAATCTAGATCAGTCGCCGCTTAACGCGGCGTCTGATCTAGATTCCAGCTGTTTGTCACTCGTCATTATGTGTTTCCTGTGAAAATATACAATGTGTGACTTTTGGAGAAAAAAACCAGCAGACGACAGTTTTAAGCAGTCGATATTGCAGAATTAAAAGTTTTGACATATAATTGCCCTGTGAAGGGTAACGCGGCAAGGGTCGTTGTAAGGAAGCTCGTTGTTCGGGGGCCGTTATAGAGAGGGAACACTGTAATAGGCTTACTAAGAGATTATTTACTGAAGAAATGGATCAGGTATAATATATATTATACGTGTCCCGAGATTTGACCTTCTCATGGTCAGTGCTATTTTATGTACAGATAATGGTATATCCCCTTGTTGTATGTAAAAAACATGGGTAAATAAAAGATATGTTCTGTTCTGTTCAGTAGGAAAAAATGACGAACTAAAGCTCAGGTAGGATTGTCCAACTTGAACAAGTAAAATTTAGCACCTAGTCTCCACATCGCTACAAGTAACAGGGCTGCCATTTCTCCGGATTTTTCCTCAATCTCCGGATTTTTTCCCAGTACATAGTAGCTTAAAGCAGGCTGAACGTAAAGCAGAATGCGCCCTAAGGCGCATTCTGCTTTACTTACAGCCTGCTTTAAGTAGTCGCATGTCAACAAAACAAGAAAAAGGCTAATGGGTAAAGGTACGATTCGTTAAATCGCACTTGAAAAATGCAAGTTTTGAAATCTTAGGATTTTTCATGTCAACTTATGACAGCCCTGAAGTAACGATGGTACATTTTTACTATTTCGAAAGATATATACAACTGTCAGATCAACATATACTATATATATCTTAACCCCATTCACTGCTTTACCCCGAGCACAACAGTTTTTTGCAAACAGTTTGGATCCTAAAAAAGACGCCGCGTTATGCGGCGTCTGATCAGGATCCAAACTGTTTGACACTCATTTCATTAAATTTTTTTCAGTCAAAACAGCAAAATTTAAAATTTAAGAAATAAAACCAGACGACAAATGTTTAAAATTGATGACGTTTGATTGATTGGTTGATTTTATTTTGGCAATAGTGGCATAACATGGCAATACAAATGCATACACATGTAGGAGTCAGATCAGACGCCAGGTAACCCGAAACCTGATCAGACTCCAAACTGCTTGCCCATCAGGTTACATTTAAAAGGTCAGAACAACCAACAACTTATCATTTTCTACGTTTTAATGCAATGCGTTTGCGTTTCGTCTTTATGTTGCAAACTATATAGGCGTTTCCAAATAGCCGCTAGGGACTGTCTCCGCCGTCCAATGAAGCACGTATTCGAGTATAACTACATCTGCTTTACTTTCAATCTCCTTAAATCAACTACCGGTACAGTGGAGAAACTGTTATTCTTTTCCGTTTAAATGCAACGAAACGCAAACGCATTGAAACAAAATGTAGAAAATGACAACGTGTTGACAATTCTGACCATTTATTTTAATCTGAGTGGCAAACAGTTTGGAACCTTATCAGACGCCGGGTTACCCGGCGTCTGATCTGGCTCCAAACTGTTTGCACTGCAAATAATAGTTTTAGCGTAAACGCGTTTATTGGGAAAGAATAACAGATTATCCACTGTATTCGGGTATTACTACATCTGCTTTACTTTGTATTGCCTTTAATCAAAGTCAGGTACACGTATCTGTTCGGTATAGAACTTATTTATTGTGCATGTTCACGATTATGTTACTGTAAAATCCGGAATATAGGCGTATACGCTTATTTTGTAAATTAGTGACGCCTCTATGTCGCTTATTTTAGCGTATGCGCTTGTAAAGAAGGACAGACAGCGCTTACTTTCGAAGTCAAAATAAACTTGATATACATATATTAAATTCGGAAATGCGCATTTATGGAGTACTGAGTACTGGGTTAATGAACAACAGCATTTCGTCGCCCATACTTTCAATTTGAACTCGCACTTATACGAGTGTTAAATGTTCCTTCCAGAGTTGTTTCGGATACTAGATCGAAATCGTTCAAAGACACGGTCACCTCGCCGATGATTTTTGGCGTCTTCAAAACCCTCTCTTTTGTCATGACCTTGATCCTTAAACACATCTGATGCATCTCATACAGGGAGATGCCGTGAAAGTACACAAGAAAGTCAATTGTAGGGTTTGGGGAAGCTTTGACATGCTTCGAAACTTGCCTCTGCAGCTTTCCTGGCATTAGACATACTTCCGTGTATGCGTTCATTTCTGTATCTGACTTCTCACCTTTGAATATGTTTGATGCGTTGAGTACGGTGACTTTGAGGCGCTCTGTCACTATCAGGTACTGGAATTTGAATCGGACACTGCCTTCATCTAACCCTTTTGATCCTGTTATCTCCCCAAGAGAATCTGTGCTTTCATATCGAACACTCGGAGAAGGAGGTACAATGGACACCGGGTAATGCTGTAGAGACAAAGGATCGATCTTGTTCAGCACGTGTCTCGCAGATTCACAAAACGTGCGAGACTTTCTCTTTGGTAGAACGGGACTCACATCTATATTCGTTAATTCTGACCATAAGTTTGCAGTACGTGGGTCGTACTCGGTCCTGGTGTCTGAGGAGGCTAATGCGCTCGGTGGCATACTTATAGTATCGCTACTGTCACTTTGGCTACCGTCCATCTGACTTTGATTTCTTGCTCTTAGGAAATCATCGTCAGAATCGAGCCAACTGTTGGAGAGGCCGTGCTGAAAAACGTACGGAATCCGCGAACGTCGGATCATGGAATCACTGGACGCTGCAAGACGTGACAGAAAGGAATCGCTAGATCCATTGAACACATTGTTCGCTCTTATCAACCCCTTCTCTCGAGTAACTGGAGAGCCCTTGCAACTCGACGGTCCGCTGTCCGTTCCATATTTCAATACACTACCAAAACCGTTCAAAAATGGTTTATATGGCTGCATTACAAGTATTTCACTGTTATATATCAAACTAGAATAACGTTATGCTGTTCTTTCAACTACTGCTAACAAAGTCTCTCGGCGCACGCTCCCGAAATACTGTTTCTATGGCGATACATTAGCCTTATATACATTAACGCTTTACTCCAAAGATACACATATTTTACGCATTTATTTTGTTCCTCAACTGAATAAAAGAGTTCAATATTTTACAGCCACGAATATGTATCATAAGAAATAGTTTCTACATTCTAGAAGATGGAAACTTAAAGCAGGCTGAAAGTAAAGTAGAATGCGCCTTAAGCAAATGCACAAGGCATTCCGAGCTACCGGTACATTGTATTAATTTCACAACAGACCACAAAATGACAGAAGAAAGGTTTGAATATTCAGCGTCATGCATAGAAACGCCGTTTTTTATTCATCCAGGTATTTAAAACCCTTTTCCTTCCGAAATATTTAATCTCTTTTAAAATTGTGGCATGCAAACATATGTACAATTCAGATGTTTGCATCCTTTTATAAAAGAAACTTAAAGACGAGTGTAAAACAGTTTGGGTCAAGACCAGACGCCGCGTCACGCTGCGTCTGATCTGAATCCTAACTGTTTTGAAAATACCAGCCAGGTCGCAACCAGCAGGATAAGGGTTAAGATCTAAATGTGTTAAACACGCTAATAAGTCCTCATACAGAGCTCCAGAAAGGGCTTGGCTTTCAACAACATGTACTAACTTTATATCTTAAATAAGCCCGATGCTGTGACTAGAGGCAGTGAAAAGCGTTTTTTAGGAGCCAGACTGTGTTAAAAACATGTACCAATGAAGTAGGGTTTTGTAGTAAAAGACTTTATTAGATACAAAACAACAAGAGCTGTATAGTTCCCTAAATCGCTCACCTGGAACCGTTATTATAAATGTTACATATCTTCGAAACTATGACAATAAGTATGACTGTGTCAATTGCTTAGTAGACGATGCTGTGTGCCAAACATCTAAGCCCAGGGTACTGTGGTGTATAGCTCCTGTGACCTACATGATTATGAAGCTGTATGAATACATTGTACATTTGAACAATATTGGTAAAGTAACTCTAGAAGTTTCACAATGCCAAGTATCAAAGCTCTGGTAATTTTAGATTCTGCGAAGAAGATCTTTGAAGTTTCACTATAATTATAACTCTATGTAAATTTGTGACCCCCCCCCCCCCGGGGCGGGGTTATATTTGACCCCAGGGGCATCATTTGAACAATCTTGATAGAGGATCTGTAGATGATATTTTCTGCCAAACATCTAAGCTCAGGGTACTGTGGTTCGAGACAAGAAGATTGTTAAGTTTTAATTGAAGAAAATATATTCTAAATCCCTTGACCTTGATATGCAACAGACCAAAATCATTTTAACAATATTGGTAAAGTACCACTAGAAGTTGCATCATGCCATGTATAAGTTCTGGCCAAGTTAGTTTCAGAGAAGAAGATGATTGAAGATTTCACTCAATATCTCTATGTTAATTTGTGACCTCGGGGCGCAGTCATTTTTTACCCAAAGGACAAAATTTGAACAATCTTGATAGCGGACATGTACCTGTATGTAGATGATGCTTTGTGCAAAATATCTAAGTTCAGGGAACTGTGGTTCCAGACAAGATTTTTTTAAAGTTTTTATTGAAAAAGTCTATATTTAGCTCCTGTGACCTAGATATGCAACGGATGGGAACAATTTGAACCATATTGGTAAAGTACCACTAGAAGTGTGACCATCCAAAACATCAAAGCTCTGGCTGTATCAGTTTCAAAGAAGAAGATATTTGAAGATTTCACAAATTTGTTATCCCCGGGGCGGAGCCATTTTTGACCCCAGGGACATAATTTGATCAATCTTGATAGACGGTCTGTCAATATCTTAGCTCAGGTTACTGTGCTTTCAGACAAAAAGATGTTTTAAGTTTTTATTGAAAAATCTTTTTTTTAGCTCATGTGACCTAGATATGCAACGGACCGGAACTATTTGAAAAACTATTTAAGAGGACCATATAAAGACCATCCCTGCCAAGTTTGGTTAAAATCCACTCAGTAGTTAAGGAGGAGATGTCGTTTAAAGAAATTGTTGACGACGATGACGGACACAGGACACAGGACTACATGTGTTAAAAAAGCTCACCATGACACTTTGTGCCAGATGAGGTAAAACCACACAAAATAAGGATGTAAAAAGTGTTACAAAGCAATATTATCTTAAAATTTAATTACCATAAAAAATCAAATTACTTATTTATTTTTTTTATATTGAATTAAGATTTATGACAAAACAATACATGACAAGAGACGCTATTCTCAACTCTTTCATTGCAAACGGCGCCAAAAGACGACTTTACAAACAGCTAGAATCCTGACCAGACGCCTCGTGACGCGGCGTCTAATCAGATTACAAACTATTTGTCAATCATATCGAAAGTTCTACTATCAAAACAGCCCTGAAGCTGACTTTAATGATATTGAAGACAACACTACCGAAAGCAGACGATATTTTGGCGGTAAGATGGTTAAAGCAGACGATAAAACTTGGCAGAGAAATAGAGTCTGATCGGGCTCAAAACTGTTTGCCACTAAAATTAAAACTGGTAGTCGGAATTGTCAAAATGTTGTCATTGTCTTTATTTCATTGCAATGCGTTTGCGTTTGAACGAAATAAGTACGTTTTCTCCACTGTATTTCAGACCGGTAGCCAACTCGCAATCGATGGCCATCGACGGCCATCGATTACCTTACTGAACTCATCAATGGTCAAACGCCGGGATATTGTACATCTGATCAGGTTCCAAACTGTTTGCCGTTATGCTAATCCTATCAGTTTAATACATGTAGTTATAATACAGTGGAGAATCTGTTATTCTTTCCCAATTAACGCGTTTACGCTAAAACTATTATTTACAATACAAACAGTTTGGAGCCAGATCAGACGCCGGGTAACCCGGCGTCTGATCAGGCATCAAACTGTTTGCCACCAAGATAAACATGAATTATCAGAATTGTCAAAAAGTTGTTCTTTTCTACGTTTTAGTGTTTTGCGTTTGCGTACGTTTGCGTTTAAACGGGAAAGAATAACAGATTCTCCACTGTAATACATTATCAAAAGATATGCATGTCATACAGTGAATATTTGTTTGGTTGGCAACTTGACCTTTGATCGAAAGATAAAGGGAAGAAACTTGGTCCGTCATAGGTATGCAATCCTCTTATGGTGACCTCCCCTTATACAAATATACGACCATGTTCAGTGGTTAGGGGATCCCATAGTTTTTTCATCCATTGCTAAAAAGTCGTCAAACTTGATTAAGGACCATCACGCCACTTTTGGGGGTTAATGGTCAATAGGAGACGACTCATGCAAATTATTTGCATAATTTATCTCCCTTTGACCATTACTCCATGATTAATGCTTATATGCGTACATTGTATCTTTTATTTTTTTCTATCTCAATAAGCTAAATTATGCGATCATACCTGCCTTTGGCGACCACGATTAGAATAGTGATATATCGTTGACGATTGAACTGTATGGATCTGGATCTATTTAAACGTTTAAAAGTGATTATCATAGAGCATTTGTATATAGCCATAATGTAATTGGATTCATATGTGTTACTCTCTATGCAGACATTTAATTTTTTTGGAAAAACTAAGTCCGGTACCTCTATTTTTATGTGTGATTTCAGTGAATGAATGCTTAAGCAATATTTGTGGAAAAAGATTATAAAAATCGGAATGTAAGAACAGTAGAAGAAAACACTTTAAAAAATAACAATTTTATTTGTTCCCTTTTGACGGATAATGTGCTGTTTTCATGTTTTTTGGTGCTACTTGCTCCTATTTTTTCCATTTTATGAAAAAATATGTATAACCAACAAATTAAGTAAATAACAAAACTGAAAAGGATTATTCTAAGATTTTATTATCAAAAAGTCTATTAAGAAAAAATCCAGTTCGGGTGTCCCTTATTTTTTTTTCATATTTTTGCATAACAGGGCATATACTAGAAACATGCAAAATTGTAAGAAATATCTGAATGTTATGAAAATTCGAAGAAACCGGCGCGATGGTCTTTAATAAAAAGCAACAGAAAAAACCAAAAACGTTATTACACTTATTGTAAATGCATCTCGTTTGTGGTTTAACGGAAACTAATTTTGTCACTTTACCATAGAATGTATACACATTACCAGTTTGTGGTGCGACCCAGGGCGATGTATTGAGCTCTATACGTACTACAGTGGAGAAAACGTTATTCTTTCCTGTTTAAACGCAAACGAAACGCAAACGCACAACACTAAATGTAGAAAATGTCAGTTTTTAGAAATTTCTAACACTTTATTTTAATCTGAGTTGTAAACAGTTTGGATCCTGATCAGACGCCGGGTAACCCGGCGTCTGATCTGGCTCCAAACTGTTTACAATGGGAATACTTGTTTTAGCGTTAACGCGTTTATTGGGAAAAAATAACGTTTTCTCCACTGTATTTATAAGCGTTTATTTTCGCCTAGTACGTCGGTAGCTGAATACTTTGCAATGTGACGCACCGGCAGCTGATGCTGCATTAAATGACTTCAATACAAATCACAAACAACTATAAAAATGATTTCAATCGTTTTATATCCAGAGGAGTTTTACATTCTCAGCAGAACAAAGATCTCTTTAATGTCACATACAAAATGTATTACTGAACTTGTATACGCGTAGGCAAACGTGTACATTAGTACTTAGTCCCGTTGCGCTTATCGAAAACGATGCCGGTGTAACGTAGTAGAATGACCCACCCTTGCAAAAAGACCCGGGTCTTTAAATAACGTAGGGAAATGACCCCACACCGCGAGGGGGCCATTCTACTACAACTGTATGGGGTCCTTTTTCTGCGGTCTGGAGTCACTTTTCTATGTAGTAAACTGGTCTACGTACAAATGTAGTGACATGACCCATGGGTCATTCTACATCGTTACACCGGATTCAAAACAAACAGTTGAATACGGCGAGCTGAATATGTAGAATCTTGCATTCCATCCAAAAGGTACATTGTACACGAAAACAAAATCGATATCACGGGAAAGCATATAAAATAAAGTTTACGATACTTAACCCTTTACCCGCCGGTAGACACTTTATTGTAATTGTACAGTGGAGAATCTGTTATTCTTTCCCGTTTAAACGCAAACGTACGCAAACGAAAAGAACTAAAACGTAGAAAAGTACAACTTTTGGACAATTCTGATATTTCATGTTTATCTTGGTGGCAAACAGTTTGGAGCCTGATCAGACGCCGGATTACCCGGCGTCTGATCTGGCTCCAAACTGTTTGTACTGCAAATAATAGTTTTAGCGTAAAAGGGTTTATTGGGAAAGAATAACACATTATCCACTGTACATGTTTGCAAAGAGGTTGGATTCAGATTAGAAATAGCGTAGCACGGCGTCTAATCTTGATCCAAACTGTTTGTCACTTGTCTTTTCGTGTCCACAATTAAAACTAGAGTCGTACTTCGATATCTCGAAGTCGGTCATGTCGAACTTTGAAACACGGGTATGTTCTACTTAACCGAGCATGAAGTAATGTAATTTATGTATAGACATATCGGGTAGTTCGAGGAAAGCGAGTTCGAGATATCGAAGTCCGACTGTATACACATAAGTCTTAATGCACAAACAATGCTCAGGACAATGGTTTCGCGACAGAATAGTGGTTAATTTTGTTACAGTTGAGAAAAAAATATTCTTTCCCAATAAACGCGTTTGCCTGAAACTATCATTTTCAGTGCAAACAGATTGGAGCAAGATCAGACGCCGGGTAACCCGGCGTCTGATCAGGCATCAAAGTGTTTGCAACTAATATTAAAACACAAAGCAACAATTGCCATTGTCATTTTCTACATTTTGCTTGTCAGTTGTGTGCGTTTCGTATGCTTTAAAGCAGGAAAGAATAACACAAGTCATATACAGTAGAAAAACGTTATGTGTATTATCTAACGTTTAAACGCTAACGAAACGCGAACGCAGTGCACAAAGTACAAAAGTTAAACCTTTTGAAACCTATGACTGATCATAATAAAACTAGTGGCAAACAGTTTGGAGCCTGATCAGACGCCGGGAAACCAAACTGTTTGCACGGGAAATAATAGATTTAGCGTAAACGCGTTTATTTGGAAAGAATTACGTTTTCTCCACTGCACGTATTTCATTGTTCACATGTTAGATCCCCGCCCAGTAGTTTGTCTGTATATACTGTTGAAGTTAGTGACGATTACCGGAACTGGCAGCGCGATAGCAAGTAGTCCCGACAGGACGCACATTGATCCTATCACTTTCCCGAAAGGACTTACTGGATAGACATCACCATACCCGACGGTTGTCATGGAAATAACAGCCCACCAAAACGCATCTGGGATACTGACGAAAAAGCTGTCTTCTTGGTGTACCTCCACAAGGTAGATCATGGCTGCAAATATCACTACGCCAATACCGAGGAATAGGACGAACATGGTGAGTTCTTTCATGCTTACTCGCAATGTTTTCCCAAGAATCTGAAGACCATCAGAGAAGCGACCGAGCTTAAAGATCCTGGCAACGCGGAAAACACGCAAGACAGAGAAAAACTTAGAGTTGTTGTTACAAGAATTGTGGACAAAATACAAAATGAAGAACATGAAATATGGGGTAATTGAAACAAAATCGATCCAGTTGGACAAATCGCGGATGAATCGGCGTTTGAACGGACATGTTATCCCACGGACGATTAGCTCTAGCACAAACCAGAGGATACAGCAACTTTCAATGATGAACAGAGGGTGAACGAAATTTGGCTTCACACGAAATGTTTCTATTCCGTCCGTGTCAACTTCGCTTTGGTTTATGCAGTCAGCGTTCTTGAATTGAGGCAGTGTTTCCACACAAAACGTACAGATGGAAGTAAGAATAAATACTACAGAGATGATTGCCACAATCGTCGAACACACAGTACTTCCTGGCCGTTCAAACGTCTGCCAGATGGCGCTCCGCAACCCAACCTCAATTTCTTCACATTCGCCCTCCTCCATAGGCAGCATTCCCTCAGAAATTTTAAAAGCTTCAATGACAGAGCTACCAATCTCATAGAATTCAAGCTCTTCTATAAATATATCGAATGGGACTTCAACTGGACGCTTTAGTCTGCCACCACTCTGATAATAATACAAAATGGCGGGAAAAGTCGGGCGATGCCGGTCAAAGAAATATTCCTTTCGTTTTGGGTCCCAGTACTTGCTTCGCTTGTCTTCATTTCCAAGCAGCGTGCTCGGAAGACGATTCAATGTTTTAATTTGAGTTTCAAACTTCTGTCCAGCAATATTTAGAACAACTCGTCTACATCCGGCCAATCGACAGTCGTGTTCCTCGCCGACGGGTTCCGTTTCCTCTTGATCTGGTTTGATTTCCGGAAGCAATAATTCATGGACATGCGCATCGTCCTCAACTACTTTGGAGATGTGGACTAATTTGAGACTGCCAGTGGATGTATTGCGCCTGTGAGTATTACTATTTGGAGTACTGAATGATCCATGTCTTATATGACTAGGAGGCTGTTTAAACATCACCAGCGGATCCTGCCTCAGTGTATAAGCCTGCCCATTATAAGCGGTTTCCACCGAGCTTCGCGCGACGAAATGCATCTCGTGGTATAGTAATCCGAACTATGTTCTATCCGAAATTAAAACGTCCACCACTAGCTTACTATGTCATTACTTATATACCCGACTGCTTTTAAGCATATCAATTTTAATTGATCACATAATGTTGCGGATTCTCTGTTAATGATGATAATGTTTCTATGTTTCCAAACAGTTGTTTTGTAATTATTTAAAAACTTAAACGAAAACTGTAAGACCTATACGATGGCCTGATCGCACACACTGCTACCACAGTAAGTAACCAAAGTTGCCGACCCCTTTAACTGCCTCTCCCCGAGTACAACTGTTATTTGCAAACAGTTTTGAGTCTGTTCAGACGCCGCGTAACGCGGCGTCTGAACATACTCCAAACTGTTTGCAACTCATGTCAATACTTCTAAGCTCAAACATCTTAAATTTAAATTTATGAAATAAAAGCAGACGACAATTGTTAATAGCTGATGACGTCATGGTAGTGAAGGGGTTAACCCCGATCAAGCAAAGGTGTTTCAATCCACTTACAGTCGAGACAGTGTGCAGCGAGCGTCAACACTAGACATTCAGTCTTTAAAACGTGTGAAACATAATTTTAAAACAAAATTAATGCAGAATGCTCCTTCAGGCCATTATCAGCTTTCTGCATTTTAGTTGTCTTGCATTAAGCAACGATCTGTCGACATAGATAGTGATATGACTTTATTGGTAACTGTTAAAAGTTTTTGACAGTGCAATACTATTTTTATTGTATTCAACTTAACCTTTATATCTCTGATATATCGACTGCTTAAAGATTATCGTTTATGTTTATGTACCAAAATTAATTCTATCATTATTTGATTTTTTAAAAATGTCGGCATGCGTGTTTAACAAGTTTGATCCTGACCAAGATGCCGATTTAACTAACTAACGTCTGATCTGAATATATACCATTTGCAAAACTCGGATATTTTTATCGGATTTTGCAGGACAAGGGATAAGAAAGGTTGACAAATTAATACCACGGTTCGCAAGGTTTTATTTTTGTTTGACCAGACCAGGTAAATTGTACAGCAATCTTAAATAGCCAAACAGGAATTAACATTTATACATTGGATTAATCTTTTAATCTTTCTTTCATTATGTGTGCCCCAATGACACTATCAAAGAACTATGGTTAACCCTTTAACCCATTAATTCAATTTACTGAATAAAGAACTATCTATCTATCTATCTAGCTATCCCATAGTCTTTTTCTAGTTTTGAAGACTGGTAGGTACTTAAGGCAGGTTGAAAGTAAAGCAGAATGCGCCTGAAAGCGCATTCTGCTGTACTTACAACTTGCTTTAAGCTACCATCTGCTAGGATAAAAGAAATATGTGTTGTAATGCACATTCATTACTGTTTAAAGTGGAACTATTTTCTGTAGTGAGGGAATAAGTTAAAGGTGTAAAAGGAGTATCTATTCGGAGTAATGGGTTAAAGCAACCACTCAAAAGAAGTATCATGCAGAAAGAAACTTTCTACAATATATTGTATTTGCATTAAGCAGTCGCCTGCCTTCACATATCACCATAAGACTTCAATAAGTGTCGTTTGATCTTTTGATACAAGATTGACTGCATAAGTCACCCACTGTGTTAAGTGAATGGAAGATCAATTTGCAATATTTAATACTTATTGTTGTTTTTCTACATGATCAAAACAATTCAGAATCTCCGATAGGAGTTTCTGCATTATTTTGTCATGAAGTAAGCAGTCACTTGTCTTAAGAGTTATCCCTTCAACTTCACTGAGTGATCGCTTAATACACTTGGTTGACTTACAGTAACAGAAACCTCCAAAAGAAGTTATCTACTGTTTTTATTTATAAATAAATGCTTAAAACTGGTTTCCACTTATTGTACAAACACTATCTTTAGAGGGCGACGGTCAAGCGTTTTAAAAAATTTAGGCAATGGAATTGGATTGTTGACACATGACTTACATGTACATGTACTACAGTGGATAATCTGTTATTCTTTCCCGTTTAAACGCAAACGTACGCAAACGCAAAGCAATAAAACGTAGAAAAGAACAACTTTTAGACAATTCTGATAATTCATGTTTATCTTGGTGGCAAACAGTTTGGAGCCTGATCAGACGCCGGGTTACCCGGCGTCTGATCTGGCTCCAAACTGTTTGTAAATTGTAAATAATAGTGTTAGCGTAAACGCGTTTATTGGGAAAGAATAACAGATTCTCCACTGTACATGGATTGCGGAGAAGATATTATTCTTTCCCAAGCGAATGCAAACACAATGCACTAAAATGTAGAAAATAACAATTTGTTGACATTTCTCACGATTTATTTTAATATGAGTGGCAAACAGATTGATGCCTGATCAGACGCCAGGTTTTGCGGTGTCTGATCATGCTCCAAACTGATTGTAATGGAAATATTAGATTTAGCATAAGCGCGTTTAATTGGAAAGAATAACGTCTTCTCCACGGTACAAGAAACACCAATGGGTCATACGGAAAAAAGGCTTGCCTTTTTCCGTTCTTAAGTAATGCATGATAAAATCAAAGGTATTTCAATTCTATTCAATCACTGACAGCCTTTGAAAAGTGTTTGATTTGCGCGTGAATAATTTCCTCAAAACTAGGCAACTACAAAACATGGGGGCTGACATCTTGGATGATGACGTCACGGTTTTTACGAAGAGTTGTGCGTGATGTTTCGGAATTTCCGATTTCGGTGATATTTTTAAACCATTTTAAGAATGAATAACCCACAACACTTACTTGTAATGATTTCCTCCAAATGACAAAATTTCAAACAGTTCAATTCATACCCTTTAACGCTAAATATGAACGTTATTTGCAAAAAGCTACTTCTCAATCGAACCGATAAAAATAACGGATTACCAATACGTCATCTATATAAATAATGACGTCATTATTGGTGGTCATATGACTTCCAAAAATAGTTTCAGATTGCATTATAATACAGGGCTTCCATAAGTTGAAATGAAAAATCCTAAGATTTCCAAATATGCATTTTCAAGCGCGATTTTACGAATCGTACCTTTACCCCATAGCCGATTTCTAGTTTTGTTGGCATGTGACTACTTACAGTACTGAACCTTATTAAATTAAATTGATAATCGCCATCGAATTGCCATCGAATTGCCATCGAATTGCCATCGAATCGGGCGCTTTGAAAATCGATTAAGCTAAAAAATCGTTTCAAGCGATTTTTCCGAAGCGGTTGTAACAAAAAAGGAATCGATAAAATTTAACGAAAAATATTAGCGAAAATATGCAATCAGCATCAACAGACATAATTGACCGAGTGCTAACTTACAAAATTGTAATATATATATTCATTTAAATTTCCCCAGAAGAGAAAATGTTACATATATCGATCACGGGGTTAGAAATAAACGCGAACCTATTTAGGTATTCTCCCGCGCTATGAAGACAAATATGTTAAATTGATACCGCCTTTGGTACAGTCCGGCATAGCCCAGTGGGCTAACGGGTTGTGTTTTGCTCTCTCTGTCCCCGCCGGGTCCCGAGTTCTAATCCCACCAGAGCTCAAAATATTTTTATTATTGAAATGCATTTTTAAACAGAATTTTTTGTTCTAGACTTATTCTTACCCGTCTAAGAGTTCGATATATATTTAAAAATTACTATTTTTAAGCTAAATCTGGTTGCGAGTCTCTTTAAATCATGTGACTGAATTCTCTATGATGCGACTTTTCAAAATCATCTTGATGACGGTAGTAGCAGTAGCGGAAAAAGTGGAGGCGGTAATAGTAACAGTAGTAACAGAAATAGTTATAAGTAATAGTTTTATTATTGAAGTAGTAGAAGTGGTAGACGTAGTAGTAGTAGTGGTGGTGGTCGTAGTAGTAGTTATAGTAGTAGAAGTAGTGGTAGTAGTAGTAGTGGTAGTAGTAGTAGAAGTAGTAGTAGTAGTAGTAGTTGTTGTAGTAGTTGTATTAGTAGTACATGTAGTAGTAGTAATAGTAGTAGTAGTAGTAGTAGTAGTAGTAGTAGTAGTAGTAATACATGTAGTACATCATGGAGAAAGGATGTCCTTTCTCCATGAGTACATGTAGTAGTAGAAGTAGTAGTAAAATCCATCGTCTAGTTTATTATAGCTTATTAATCCTGAAAATTCAAGTGAACAATTCAAGTTTCGAATTAAATATGACATTAATAGTTTACAATAGATTAAACAAAATACTCTGAACACACGGATCCTCTATGAGACATCTGCTCTGGGTCTATAGTGTTTCTACATGATGAGTGTAAACTTGACAGGTTCACTGTACAAAATACATTGAATTTTACGCGTCACTATGGGTCACAGCTAGGGTTAATTTAAGTTGTAATGACGATTCTACGTCAGGTCAGATCAATCACTGTTTGACATATTATTACGATGTACAAACGTTTAATAAATGGGACACAATCCAGCAGTGCAGACTCATATCATAATTATGCAGTATAATGCCGCGTCTGGTCTGAGTCTACACTGTTTTCTAACAGCATTTTCTATCAATCTAAAACAAAAATATAAAACATAGAACAGCACTCTTTGAATGAAAAGTGGATTCATCCATTCTCTTCTATTCTATTGTAATAAGGAATTTTTAGCAATGTACGTTTTATACTGCAATCAGAAGAGTGTTCTTTAAACGGTCATAAAACCTTAAACAGACACGGTCGCCCGCTGTGTCTTGTGGTCTGAGTTGACATTCCGGATTGAATGTTTATTACACATACCCAAATACGACTTAAATGGAGTCATAAGCGGATGTAAATCCTCCGAATTTAGTGAATTTTGCATAGAACCACGAATTTAAAAAAATCATTTTCTTTGTCACAATACACAAATAGTTTTAATCACATTGGCCCACTTGGATTTGGTTGGTTTCAAAGAATAAAAGCCATGTAAAGGAAACTACAAACATTCTAATGTATCGGTATATCAGTTATTTCTTGCTGTTTGCAAAATCCTGATCAGATGAAAAGTACGTAATCAAGGATCCACACTGTCTAAAAACCTTAGTCAGGAGTCGATCTGCACGATTATAACTTAAAAGACTGTGCCATGTGCTGTTGAAATAAACTTACAACTACAACTATTACTACTACTATTTCTATTATTACTACTATTACTACTACTACTACTACTGATACTACTACTACTACTACTACTACTTTTTCTAATGATACTACTAGTAATGCTACTACAACTACTACCACCACCTACACGACAAATATATTCTCAAATTTCTGATAAAATAACTACAACCACAACGATAACTACTACTACCACTACTATGAATGCTACTATTAAGAATGCTGCTACTTAGTACTACTGCTACTGATATGACTGCTGATTTCTTCTACAACTACTACCACTACTACTACTACTACTACTTCTACTACTACTACAACAACAATTACTACAACAACTGCTTCTACAACAACAACTACTACTAGTACTACTACTAAAACTACTACTATCACTGCTACTACCACAACCATCTTCGCTACTACCATTGCTGCTGCTACCACTACAACAACTGTCACTACTTCCACTGTCAGCTTTTGTTTCCAACCTATTTTAGCAGAAAATAAAGCCAATTAGACTATAAATTGCCAACAACTTCTTTTTTTATATAGATTCATTCTACCATCTTGGAATATATCTGCTGCTTCTATATATTTCCTTCAGAAAAGTGTTATTATGTATCAAAATAATTGATTGGTTAACTTTTCGGTTTATAAAAAAGCGTTCGAAATAAATTTCGCTTCTGCGAAAGCTAATTTACTCCGACCGAAGAAGCTGAATGCCGACATATTTTGCCGCTTGACTATTTTTTAAAATCATGTAATGCTAATGCATGTATTCCATCATATTCAAGTCTGTCAGCTTTTGTTTTAAACCTATTTGAGCAGAAAATAGAGCTGATTTGGCTTTTAAATTTGCCAATAATGGCATTTTTATAGAGATTACGCCTACCATCTTGGAATAATTATCTGCTGTTTCAATATATTTGCTTCAGAAAAGTGTTATTATGTATCAAAATAATTGATCGGTTAACTTTTCGGTTTATAAAAAAGCGTTCGAATTAAATTTTGCTTCTGCGAAAGCTAATTTATTCTGACCGAAGAAGCTGAATGTCGACATATTTTGCCGCTTGACTATTTTTTAAAATCATGTAATGCTAATTCATGTATTCCATAATATTCAAGTCTGTCACTGTGTCAGCTTTTGTTTTAAACCTATTTGAGCAGAAAATTGAGCTGATTTGGCTATTTAATTTGCCAATAATTGCATTTTTATAGAGATAATGCCTACCATCTTGGAATAATTATCTGCTGTTTCTATATATTTCCTTCAGAAAAGTGTTATTATGTATCAAAATAATTGATCGGTTAACTTTTCGGTTTATAAAAAAGCATTCGAAATAAATTTTGCTTCTGCGAAAGCTAATTTACTCCGACCGAAGAAGCTGAATGTCGACATATTTTGCTGCTTGACTATTTTTTAAAATCATGTAATGCTAATTCATGTATTCCATAATATTCAAGTCTGTCACTGTGTCAGCTTTTGTTTTAAACCTATTTGAGCAGAAAATTGAGCTGATTTGGCTATTTAATTTGCCAATAATTGCATTTTTTTAGAGATTACGCCTACCATCTTGGAATAATTATCTGCTGTTGCTATATATTTCCTTCAGAAAAGTGTTATTATGTATCAAAATAATTGATCGGTTAACTTTTCGGTGTTTAAAAAAGCGTTCGAAATAAATTTCGCTTTTGTGAAAGCTAATTTATTCCAACCGAAGAAGCTGAATGTCGACATATTTTGCCGCTTGACTATTTTTTAAAATCATGTAATGCTAATGCATGTTTATCATAATATTCAAGTCTGTCAGCTTTTGTTTTAAACCTATTTGAGCAGAAAATAGAGCTGATTTGGCTATTTAATTTGCCAATAATTGCATTTTTATAGAGATAACGCCTACCATCTTGGAATAATTATCTGCTGTTTCTATATATTTCCTTCAGAAAAGTGTTATTATGTATCAAAATAATTGATCGGTTACATTTTCGGTGTTTAAAAAAGCGTTCGAAATAAATTTCGCTCCTGCGAAAACTAATTTACTCCGACCGAAGAAGCTGAATATCGACATATTTTGCTGCTTGACTATTTTTTAAAATCATGTAATGCAAATGCAGGAACGTAGATTATAGATCTAATCTATGTTCCTGATCATATTCAAGTCTGTCAGCTTTTGTTTTAAACCTATTTGAGCAGAAAATAGAGCTTTTTTTGCAATGTAAATTGACAATAATTGCATTTTTATAGAGATTACGCCTACCATCTTGGAATAATTATCTGCTGTTTCTATATATATTTCCTTCAGAAAAGTGTTATTATGTATCAAAATAATTGATCGGTTAACTTTTGGGTGTTTAAAAAAGCGTTCGAAATAAATTTCGCTCCTGCGAAAACTAATTTACTCCGACCGAAGAATCTGAATATCGACATATTTTGCTGCTTGACTATTTTTTAAAATCATGTAATGGAAATGCAGGAACGTAGATTATAGATCTAATCTATGTTCCTGATCATATTCAAGTCGGTCAGCTTTTGTTTTAAACCTATTTGAGCAGAAAATAGAGCTTTTTTTGCAATGTAAATTGACAATAATTGCATTTTTATAGAGATTACGCCTACCATCTTGGAATTATTATCTGCTGTTTCTATATATATTTCCTTCAGAAAAGTGTTATTATGTATCAAAATAATTGATCGGTTAACTTTTCGGTTTATAAAAAAGCGTTCGAAATAAATTTTGCTTCTGCGATAGCTAATTTACTCCGACCGAAGAAGCTGAATGTCGACATATTTTGCCGCTTGACTATTTTTTAAAATCATGTAATGCTAATTCATGTATTCCATAATATTCAAGTCTGTCACTGTGTCAGCTTTTGTTTTAAACCTATTTGAGCAGAAAATTGAGCTGATTTGGCTATTTCATTTGCCAATAATTGCGTTTTTATAGAGATTACGCCTACCATCTTGGAATAATTATCTGCTGTTGCTATATATTTCCTTCAGAAAAGTGTTATTATGTATCAAAATAATTGATCGGTTAACTTTTCGGTTTATAAAAAAGCGTTCGAAATAAATTTCGCTCCTGCGAAAGCTAATTTACTCCGACCGAAGAAGCTGAATGTCGACATATTTTGCCGCTTGACTATTTTTTAAAATCATGTAATGTTAATGCATGTTTATCATAATATTCAAGTCTGTCAGCTTTTTTTTAAACCTATTTGAGCAGAAAATTGAGCTGATTTGGCTATTTAATTTGCCAATAATTGCATTTTTATAGAGATAACGCCTACCATCTTTGAATAATTATCTGCTGTTTCTATATATTTCCTTCAGAAAAGTGTTATTATGTATCAAATTAATTGATCGGTTAACTTTACGGTGTTTAAAAAAGCGTTAGAAAAAAATTTCGCTCCTGCGAAAGCTAATTTACTCCGACCGAAGAAGCTGAATGTCGACATATTTTGCTGCTTGACTATTTTTTAAAATCATATAATGCAAATGCATGAACGTAGATTATAGATCTAATCTACGTTCCTGATAATATTCAAATCTGTCAGCTTTTGTTTTAAACCTATTTGAGCAGAAAATAGAGCTTTTTTTGCAATGTAAATTGCGATTATTGCATTTTTATAGAGATTCAGCCTACCATCTTGGAATAATTATCTGCTGTTTCTATATATATTTCCTACAGAAAAGTGTTATTATGTATCAAAATAATTGATTGGTTAACTTTTCGGTTTATAAAAAAGCGTTCGAAATAAATTTTGCTTCTGCGATAGCTAATTTACTCCGACCGAAGAAGCTGAATGTCGACATATTTTGCTGCTTGACTATTTTTTAAAATCATGTAATGCTAATTCATGTATTCCATAATATTCAAGTCTGTCACTGTGTCAGCTTTTGTTTTAAACCTATTTGAGCAGAAAATTGAGCTGATTTGGCTATTTAATTTGCCAATACATGTAATTGCATTTTTTTAGAGATTATGCCTACCATCTTGGAATAATTATCTGCTGTTGCTATATATTTCCTTCAGAAAAGTGTTATTATGTATCAAAATAATTAATCGGTTAACTTTTCGGTTTATAAAAAAGCATTCGAAATAAATTTTGCTTCTGCGAAAGCTAATTTATTCTGACCGAAGAAGCTAAATGTCGACATAATTTGCCCCTTGACTATTTTTTAAAATCATGTAATGCTAATGCATGTTTATCATAATATTCAAGTCTGTCAGCTTTTGTTTTAAACCTATTTGAGCAGAAAATAGAGCTGATTTGGCTATTTAATTTGCCAATAATTGCATTTTTATAGAGATAACGCCTACCATCTTTGAATAATTATCTGCTGTTTCTATATATTTCCTTCAGAAAAGTGTTATTATGTATCAAAATAATTGATCGGTTAACTTTTCGGTGTTTAAAAAAGCGTTCGAAATAAATTTCGCTCCTGCGAAAGCTAATTTACTCCGACCGAAGAAGCTGAATGTCGACATAATTTGCCGCTTGACTATTTTTTTAAATCATGTAATGCTAATGCATGTTTATCATAATATTCAAGTCTGTCAGCTTTTGTTTTAAACCTATTTGAGCAGAAAATAGAGCTGATTTGGCTATTTAATTTGCCAATAATTGCATTTTTATAGAGATAACGCCTACCATCTTGGAATAATTATCTGCTGTTTCTATATATTTCCTTCAGAAAAGTGGTATTATGTATCAAAATAATTGATCGGTTAACTTTTCGGTGTTTAAAAAAGCGTTTGAAATAAATTTCGCTTTTGCGAAAGCTAATTTACTCCGACCGAAGAAGCTGAATGTCGACATATTTTGCTGCTTGACTATTTTTTAAAATCATGTAATGCAAATGCAGGAACGTAGATTATAGATCTAATCTATGTTCCTGATAATATTCAAGTCTGTCAGCTTTTGTTTTAAACCTATTTGAGCAGAAAATAGAGCTTTTTTTGCAATGTAAATTGCGATTATTGCATTTTTATAGAGATTCAGCCTACCATCTTGGAATATATATGCTGTTTCTATATATTTCCTTCAGAAAAAGTGTTATTTTGTGTCAAATAAGTTATCGGTTAACCAATAAATCATTAAATGCATTTTTATCGAGAATCGGCCTACCATCTTTAAGGGAATTTTCTGCTGTTACTATATTTCATTTTTTAGGGTAAATCTTCTTTCACCATATGCTAAACTTTGTTCAGTATTATATGACATATTGTAGACTTGATATTTAAGTTGTTTGTATATCTATATCCATAGTTTGAAGCTTTGTACGAGTTATACCGGTACATATTCGAGTTCCGATTTGTACCAGTGTCAGCAGCACAACTCTCAATTGTATCAGATTCTTTTTCTATATTGAACCTGTTAAAAATTGCTAGTCTAGAAATCTATACTCCTGATGTTTTAATCATTCAGTTAAATTATTATATGATTATCATCTGAAAACAGAATAAGTTTATGTATTTTTGTGCGTGGTCCGATAGAGAAAACAAGAAATATCTTTAAAAAAGATATTCCGTCGCAGGTTAAAGTTTTGTGTGGGGTACAGTGGAGAATCTGTTATTCTTTCCCGTTTAAACGCAAACGTACGCAAACGCAAAACACTAAAACGTAGAAAAGAACAACTTTTGGACAATTCTGATATTTCATGTTTATCTTGGTGGCAAACAGTTTGGAGCCTGATCAGACGCCGGGTTACCCGGCGTCTGATCTGGCTCCAAATTGTTTGCACTGCAAATAATAGTTTTAGCGTAAACAGGTTTATTGGGAAATAATAACACATTCTCCACTGTACAGTTTTCACTTAACCAGAGAGATTCTGACTTAACAGCTAAATTTAGAGCTTATCCACGCTAAATTTAGAAATGATGACATAGACTGCATCTCAATGTTTTGCCAGGTTTACACTCGCAAGATTGATGTGAAAAAATAACAGAACGCCAGTCTAGGCCATTGGCCGATAAGAGTACTGCATTTCAAGCACGTGATCATTGACCAGGATTTCTGATCATTCCTGATTGGTTAAATTGTTTCATAGAGTTGAGGTCAAAATACAAAACAGACCCGTCTGCGACGGGAAAAAAATGGCGGCTTAAACAATGTGATTTAGCGGTATACTATATAATAGCTATCGCTTATCAGATTAAACGAAACTAATTCTCTCAACCAATCAGATTTTGGCAAATTATAGAAGCGCAAAGCGAATCGAATCGCCTATAATTAATCGCGTTAATCGAATCGCAAGCGAATCGCCATCGAATTGCCATCGAATTGCCATCGAATCGCAAAAATTGTTAATTTAATAAGGTTCAGTACTGTAAAGCAGACTGGAAGTAAAGCAGAATGAGCCTAATTTAAGCTACCATAACCTGGGGGAAAATCCGGAGATTTAGGAAAAATCCGGAGAAATGGAGCCCTGATAATATAGCTGTACGGAGGAGTTTTAACTTTTAACATTGTATACACGGGTGCTTATACTAGTATATCTATTTGATTATTGGGTAACAACATATAGATCTTGTCCCAAACAATTTAGGTTTATAATAAAAGTTCGAGTCGGTTGTGTAATCCAGATCTCAGTCACGAGAGGCGTAGCCTCGAGTGTGATCTGGAATACACAACGAACTGATACAAGAGCGCTGCTCAGTGATCACACACTGGCGATAGATCTATTCCGTTTTCATTAGTACACTTTTGCTTTTTTCCGTCCATAGGCAAAGCCTAAATACATATTATCTATTTACCCATTTCTGATGACCTATTAAAACTGTTTGTATTAGGTTGTTATATGTACAGTGGAGAATCTGTTATTCTTTCCCAATAAACGCGTTTACGCTAAAACTATTATTTGCAGTGCAAACAGTTTGGAGCCAGATCAGACGCCGGGTAACCCGGCGTCTGATCAGGCTCCAAACTGTTTGCCACCAAGATAAACAAGAATTATCAGAATTGTCCAAAAGTTGTTCTTTTCTACGTTTTAGTGCTTTGCGTTTGCGTACGTTTGCGTTTAAACGGGAAAGAATAACAGATTATCCACTGTAGTAGTAGTTTTTATCACCTTCAATGTTTTGAATTAAAAATGTGTCTTGAAGTTGACCTTAATTACATGTAAACAGTGAAGAAGACTGTGTTCTTTCCCAGTTTTAAAAACGCAAACGAAACGCAAATGCAATAAACAGTAGACTTTTTTTTTACAGTGGAGAAAACGTTATTCTTTCCCGTTTAAACGCAAAAGTACGCAAACGCAAAACACTGAAACGTAGAAAAGTACAACTTTTGAACAATTCTGATAATTCATGTTTATCTTGGTGGCAAACAGTTTAGAGCCTGATCAGACGCCGGGTTACCCGGCGTCTGATCTGGCTCCAAATTGTTTGCAATAGAAATGTTAGTTTTAGCGTAAACGCGTTAATTGGGAAAGAATAACAGATTCTCCACTGTACAGTTCTACCCTGCGTCTTATCTGGCACCAAACTTTTTACAATGGAAATAATAGATTTAGCGTTTACAAACGCGTTTATTTGGAAATAATTAGGGATTTTCCACTGTATTTGTAGGTTATTTGCAGCATACATGTATGCCTTATACTACATCGGCTAGGGAGAGCAATTTCAGTTTGTGAGTACAGAGGAAAAGACGTTATTTTTTACCCGTTTAAACGAAAACGAAACGCAAACGCAAATCACTGAAATGTAGAAAATTATCCCTTTTTGTCAATTCTGACTAGAATCTACATTGTATTCATTTTTAAACTGAGCGGCAAACAGTTTGTACCCTGATGATCTGGCTTCAAAATGTTTGCAATGAATATAGTAGTTTCAGGTTAAATGTGTTTATTGGGAAAGAATAATGTCTTCTCTACTGTACATATTTCGATGGCGGAGAATCGCGTACTACTTATAAGTCATTGTGCAATTGACCTTGAACTTTGACATCAGTTAAAGGAAAAGTTCAGACTGTTCGTCTAGAGAATATTTACTTATTCAACCCATTTGCACCAAGTAAATTCTTCCATGTTTTTTATTGGATTAGTCCATTTTTATCAAAGGGATGCCTGGTCAAATTTTTATCAAAGGGATGCCTGGTCAAATTTTTCATTTTCATTTTGTTATTTCCTATCAGCAAACAGTGTAAACTCTGATCAGACACCGCATAATGCGGCGTCTGATCAGAGTCTTCACTGTTTGCATATGTCCAAAATATGGGATCGTGGGTACAAATGGGTAAACATTAGCTAGGTTTACTAGAATATGTGTGTTACAGCTCTCTGCTACCTTAACTGTTTACTCGATAGACGTGCAATTTAGCACATTTAGTTAAGACATTAATGAACATGTTCAAAAATATATATTTTCTATATCCTAGATAGTAGCCGAAAGCAGGCTGAAAGTAAAGCAGAATGTGCCTTGGTACGCATTCTGCTTTACTTTCAACCTGCTTTTAGTGGTCACCTATCTTCAATATTAGAAAACAGGCTATGGAGTAAAGGGTTATAAAATGCTTCTAGGGCTCCTGTCACGTGACGCATTTTTTAATCTTAATACAGGATACTAACAAAGAATAAAACACCTGCAGTAGCTTTCTGTATTACAGCGCGCCCTCCCCACAACGGCCCTCCCAACAACGACTCCCTCCTTACAACGACCCTTGCCGCAATTCCTTAAACAAGACACTTATGTCTGACGCTTTTAGTGGTGCACTATAGTCTATCTAAGTGGACATTGTGATTGAATAAATATCATGACGAGTGACAAACAGCTTGAATCCAGATCAGATGCCGCGTTACGCGGCATCTGGTCTGGATTCAAGCTGTTTGTAAGCAAAGTCTTAAATTCCCCTCCCTATAACGACTCCCTCCGAACAACACACACAATATTTTTCCCCACTGGATGTCGTTGTAGAGAGGGAGCACTGTACATGTATATGTCCTGCATTAATCAGGCACTTATATTAGGGAAACCTATGTCACTGCAATAAGTGGTTAATTAATTTATGATTTACTGAAGGTCCGATTCTATTTCTTCAGTAACAACGGTTTGAATACTGATATTCGTCATCAAAACAAAATGTATCACGTTTGCTTGAAATTATTAATGTTTTTAACTCAAAATATCAACACTTTTTAACTTAAGAATATAAAAACAGACGATTTATTTGCAAACATACGACAATATTACATTGATGTATTGAACTCGTTATGGTGTCACAATGGCACAGAAAGGCTAGTCCTAACCCTGTGAGTGCCGAGCACGATTTGGCTTACATATGCAAACAGTGTAACGCGGCGTCTGATCTGGGTTCAAACTGTTTGTCACCCGTCTTAAGGATTCCTCTGGCAAAACGTTCAATATGTAACTGTGAGAAAAAAAACCAGCAGACGACAATTTTAAGGAGACGATATCGAAGCAGTGAAAGTGTTAGATCTATCTCGGTAAATACACATGTACTACAAAAATATTAACGGGTCAGATTTGTTTACCTTTTCTGTTCAACTATTTTCAAACAATTTATAATAGGTTGTTACATATAGAAGTTGTTGGCTTTTAATGTTCTGACCTCGATATTTATTTTGAGGAAATATTATTCTTTGACACTTAACCGAAACCAATCAAAATCTCAAAGAGATGAAAAATGGAAAATGGTAACTTGCGGTATTTGACATTTGTTACGCTGGCTTTCAAACACGTTGGTGTCCATCAGACGCCGAGATATTCGGCGTCAAATCGAGATCCAAACTGTTTGCTATTCAAGTTTGTGATTTGAAATAAATTTTTCGTATTTCGACGATTGTATTTCAATTTCTCGAATGAGTGTTTTTACTAGAACAGACCCGTATTCAAATACATGTACAGTAAAACCTCGCTATTACGACCACTAAAATGAAAGCTTATTGATTATTTAATATACAGGTGACAGCTTAAAGCAAGGTGACAGTGAAACAGAAAGCTCCTAAAGGAGCTTTCTGTTTCTCTGTCACATTGCTTTAAGCTGTCACCTATGGTAAACACCCTAAAAATTAACATAATTTAGTGGTCGTAATAGAGAGGTTTTACTGTATTGAAATCGACTCAGCCATGTTTTAACTTTTAATACTTGTTCAAATACTCGAGATTCAACTGTATTAACTCTTTCACTGCCACATTTTATCGTCTGCTTTAACGATCTTACCGCCAAAATATTGTCTGCTTTGGTAGTTTCGTCTGCAATATTACAAAAGTCAGCGTAAGGACAGCTTTGACCACAGGTACTTGACACATACTTTATTATCTATTAACACCCCCCCCCCCCTTTAAAAAAAAAAATTTTTTTTTTTTTTTTACTATACTTCTATTATAGATACAAGGTAAACAGCGCAATTCGACACCTAGTCTTTACTATCCACTTTTACTGATGCTAAAATAGACTCGATCGCCGATATTCTCTAGTGGTATCCTCGGGAAAGGATTAATTTATCAATATCTACTTTTTATTTCATCAAATTCCGTCAAATAACGCCACAGTACGTGAATTATAACGAAAATAAGCATAAAAAAGTTTTCTGTCGTTCTCTTGGTACAGAATTGTACATAGCAACGAATGTACATGTAGGGGTGATCTGTTATTTGTCCACAATAAACGGCCTATGCCACTGGAACTTTCACCAAATATTATAAATCATCTTTAAATGAAATATTATCAGTTTTATATAATTTACATAGAATGCAAAATTAAAAGAAACTTTACCTGTTTAATTTTGACCAATGAGATCGCTCCGTTCATTCAATTCATTCCGGTATTCAAAATGGCATTCACAATGAAATGAGTCTTTCACTTGTCAATTTCATGCCAAATTACATGTATATTTCATATAGCTGATAGTGAAGAGGGTCATGTTCCGACACAAACGCGTTTGCTCTAATGAAATTAGGTGAAAGTTCCAGCCGTAAAGGCCGTTAAATGTGCAAACCGACTAGATTACCCCTTATTTTGGGCAATAAATTCTGTACCAAGAGAACGACAGAAAACTTTTTTATGCTTATTTTCGTTATAATTCACGTACTGTGGCGTTATTTGACGGAATTTGATGAAATAAAAAGTAGATATTGATAAATTAATCCTTTCCCGAGGATACCACAAGAGAATATCGGCGATCGAGTCTATTTTAGCATCAGTAAAAGTGGATAGTAAAGACTAGGTGTCGAATTGCGCTGTTTACCTTGTATCTATAATAGAAGTATAATAAAAAAAAAAAAAAAAAAAATTTTTTTTTAAAAAAGGGGGGGGGGGGGTTAATAGATAATAAAGTATGTGTCAAGTACCTGTGGCTTTGACTATCGAAATGTTGATACGTCATTACGATTGTAAGTCAGTTTGGATCCTGATTAGACGTCGCGTTACGCGGCGTCTGATCAGGATCCAAACTGTGTGCAAAGTCGCCATTTGGCGCCGTTGACAGTGAAATAGTTAATATAAAATGCCAAAGTTGCTGCGATCACGGCATTCTTTACTATTTGGCTTCTTTCCTGTTGAGTATACAGAGGGGACATAAAATATATTTTTTAAAAAAAAGATACAAGTGTCCCGTCACAGGTTTAAGTTTTATTGCAGGATACAGTATTCGTTATATAAACTTATTAACATATCTGTTTTGTTTTATTTTATAAACAGAATTTCCCACATCTTAAATTTACAGATTTCGAAATGATGACCGTGATGATCGTACATGTACATGTAACAGCATTAATTTAGACTGTATCTCATAGTTTTGCAATGGTTTAAATTCAAAGATAAATGTTGAAAAACAACAGAACACCAGTCTAGGCCATTCCGACCTATTGACCAATGAGAGTATTGCATTTCAGGAAAGTGGACATTTACATGTACCTAGATTTCTGATCCTTCCTGATTGGTTAAATTGTTTCGAAGAGAAGAGTTCTAAAGAGAAAACAGACCCGCCTGCGCCAGTAAAATCGTTATTCTTAACGTTTACGCTAAACCTATTACATGTATTTCCCCCGTAAACTGTTAGATCTCGCGGACTAATGCCTCGCTCACATTTGCTGCGGCTGCCGTACGGCGGCCGCACGGCTAGTCATTTCTACGGCGAGTAGCAATTCCCCGGCCGCCGCAGAATTCCTACGGCCGCCGTGTGTTGCGCTCACATTTGCTGCGGCTGCCGCGCGGCGAGTTTCATTTTTGTGGGGTAGAAAACCTGCGGCAATCGTACGGCCGCCGTGCGGCAGCCGTACGGTGACCGCACGGCGACCGTACGGCCGCCGTACGGCCACCGTGGAAGTCCCATCAGATACCCTGCAACCAAAATGCTGCTCCTGCTACACAACTTGGTTTTGCTACATGTTCACACAACTAATATCAATCCAACAACACCATGAACTCAAAGGACACATTTGGACAGCATTTGAGAACATCTAAATCCATTTTTAGATAATATACATGTTTTACATATATGAACAAAAGTACAAATGCACAATAGGAAAATTGACCATTGAGTTACGGCGGCCGCACGGCGACCGTACGGCTGCCGTACGGCAGCCGTAGAACCACTCTGCGGCGTGTGTTTCTACGGCCGCCGTAGAAATGAAAAAATGTTATAACTCCGCGTTATAATTCTACGGCGAGCTCTAGGGCCTGTAAAATATTGGGATACGCCGTGCGGCTGCCGTACGGCCGCCGCACGGCCGCCGTAGAATCTCTACGGCTACCGTAAGATTCTCTCTATTTCACGTTTCTGCGGCCGCCGTACGGCCGCCGTAGAGCAAATGTGAGCGCACTATTAGGGAGATTATGGTTTACGTATCAAAATCAAGACTGATCAAGGGAGACAACTATGTAAATATGTCCTGCATTCTTGGACATGGGAGCCAGCTCGGACGCCGGATAACCCGACGTCTGATCAGGCTCCAAATTGTTTGCCATTCAGATTAACATGAACGATCATAATTGTTGTAATTTACAATAATTTAGTGCAATGTTTGCCTTTAAACGGTGAAGAATAACGTCTTCTCCACTGTATAAGTTGTGAATAGCTAGACCTCAAAGTATATTTCTGGACAAAGGGCATGTGGAGGGTTTTGTGGACATTTCCTTGATCAAACTGATAGTGTAGATGTATAATAAAGACCAGTGACAGAATTTACCGACTAGCCCTCGTATAAACGAAAATAGAATAAATCCCAGCTCATAAGTTTCCAACACTTCAGTAATAACTGTGAACATCACAGTAGGGGTGAACCGACCCCAAAAATGCAACATTGCTCTGTACAGTGGAGATGTTATTATTTCCCAATAAATGCGTTAATGCTTACACAATAATGTCCATTGCAAACAGTTTGGTATTCCGGCGTCTGATCAGGCTCCAAACTGTTTGCCACTCAGATTAAGGTGGTTCGACAGCGGGCGGCCCGCATCTCGAGTTCCGGAAATGCTGATGACTTTCACCTGATCTTTGCGGCACATGCTTATAATAGAAAATGTAGATAAAGAAAAGTTTGATCTGCTTCAGTGTCTTCTCTGTTAGCGCAGTTACATGTAGTACGGTGATTGACTTGCAATCCAAAGGTTCTAGGTTCGATTCCCACCCGCTTCAAAACTTTTTTTTTAACAAATTGTCCGATTTTAGTGACTAGTCAATTCATAACGCAGTGATTAAAGGACAGGCTATGTTTAGTCTAGTAATAATGAATAAAATCATATGCAAGTATAGTCAAGCGACAGCTAAATTGTGAGGATTTATAGCCTATATAACAGATGGCAGCTTAACACAGGAGAAAAGTAATGCTAAAAGATAGATCCTAAAGGAGCTTTTATGCATTACTTTTGTTATGCATTAAGCAGTCACTTGCCTTTAAAGATCTACAGGCTACCGTATTCAATGGTCCCTTATTACAGGTTTGACTTATATGGTATTATTTAGAGCTGACGGCATTTTAAATTTTAACTCAAGGGAGGTTACTCGTATTGTGTTAACATTTTGTCAGAATTTCAGGAAATCATGTATAAAATGTAAATTCTACTGTAGATTTTCATTAAATTTTTGTCACTAGTAGAATTAAGTTATATCTATCTAATAAGAATAAAATTAGTGTATGTTAAACAGCTAGATTTTTTGTAATTTGAGATTTTCAGAATTTGACTTTTTTAAAATATTGATATTTCCAGAAAATATGTCATGAAATACTTTTGTCTGCCCAATATCTTATAGTCTATGTACAGTTTACTTGATTGTTCAGAAATTATTGAGTTATATCATTCTATAAATAAAATATTCCTGTTTATTAAAAAAGGAGATTTTCTCGACAAAAGGTACTGTCAGAAAGAAACGGCACTGTAACTTTGTTTTATTTTAACGATTTTTCACTCTCCATATGGTATATTTCAATTTAATCAAGGTTTCAAAGAATTCTGACACAGAATAAGCTGACCCGCGAACCACCTTAAGCAATGATTTATATTAGCTATATGGTATCTGGATTAAGATAAGTCGTTATGTATTTCAAAACAATACTATTTTCTATATACATGTACTCTATTGCATTGCATTTGCGTTTCGATTGCGCTTAACCCTTTGAACCCTAGCCCCGCATATAGGCGTCTTCTTCAAACAGTGTACATGTGAATAGTACACTTGTCCTGTGCAAACAGTGAAGACCCAGATCAGAGGGCTCCGAAAGGAGCCCTCTGATCAGGGTCTTCAGTGTTTGACCTAATGTGAAACATTGACAAAAACAACACTTAAAAGTCAAAATGGACTAGACTAAAATGGAAACTGGAATTGTCCATTTAAAGTTTCAGGGAGGAAAGAGCAAGAATAACATCTTCTCCACTATATGACTACAGAGGAGAAATCTTGTTGAGTGTGTTAAAGGTATGTAGGCCGTTGCTTCCTGTAGGAGCGGTTGTATTTGGCATGTACAGAGGAGAAAACGTTATTCTTTCCCCTTTTTTAAAAACGCAAAAGAAACGCAAACCGCTAAAATGTACAAACTTACAATTTTTTGACATTTTTGATTATTTGGTTTAATCTGAGTGGCAAACAGTTTGGAGCCTGATCAGACGCCGGGTTACCCGGCGTCTGATCTGGCTCCAAACTGTTTGCAATGGAAAGAATAGTTTTAGCGTAAACGCGTTTATTGGGAAAAAATAACGTTTTCTCCACTGTATAGCAAGCCTGAAATGACACATGTGTTTACGACCAAGATAGATAGATAGAATCTTTATTTTCAATGTGACTTCATTGTGTAGTTGATATAGTGAGGGTCTACTGTATCTTAACATATTACCATGCTCACTCTCCACAACAACACCCAATGGAAAACAAAGATTGTGCGTGTTGTTCGGAGGGAGTTGTTTTAGGGAGGGAAGAATAATACCTTTAGAGTACAGTTGCAAACAGATTTAACACAGATCAGACGCCGCGTATTGAAACCGGTACATATCATCGAAAATAAAAACACGGGACGGTGCACAGATGTGTCCTTAAATTCTAATAACTTGCATCATTTTGAATTCTAATGAATTGGCTGCATTAGATCCACATTCAAACCCGTTTGACAAGTATTACAGTTCAACCGCTCTATTATGACCACATTTTATTTTAATCATCAGGTGTTTACGACAGGTGACTGCTTAACCCTTTCCCCCATAGAAGCGACTTTTAGCGTATTTAATTTATTCATCCGCTGAAGAAAGTAGTTCCAGTTTATAACCTCATGAACATTTACCATACCAAATATTTTATATAGCCTAGCAGATTTTAGCTTAAAGCAGGCTGAAAGTAAAGCAGAATGTGCCTTAAGGCACATTCTGCTTTACTTTCAACCTGCTTTAAGTGGTCACCTGTCTTCAAAACTAGAAACAGGCTATAAGGTAAAGGGTTAAAGTAATGTGAAGGTAAAAGAGAAATCTCCTTTAGGGGCTTTCTATTATACCGTTAACTTGTGTTTAGTTTTAGCACATTCCTTAAAGATCAAGGGGCGTGTTCCAATAAAGATAACCAACTCCCGGACATCGTGATTGAAACAGTTTGCGGAGTTACCTACCTTATACATGTACCTTGTACGACACACCACTAATCAGAACAGAACAGAACAGAACAGAACATATCTTTTATTAGTCACAGTTTACAACAGAGTGTAACAGCATGTGATCAAAATACAATATATTCAATATGGCAGTGGTAACATGGTTATTGAAAATGCACTGAAAGGTCAAACCATAGGGACCAGGAGTTTGGCAAGAGTCAAACTCCGGACCTCTATGGGTCAGACTAGCTCTTATGGGTTATAATAACTTTCAGTGTGGGGGAAGGTGGTAGACTTAAACATTTCGAATAAATGATTTTTTGCAATTTCGAAAGTTTGGTTTCCCTGATAGATATATGGTAGCAACCAGACACATAATTAAGTAGGAAAACTACATCATCAATAGCACTTCATATATACGTTTACATTCAAGCATTTAGTTTTACAACATGTACATTATTTGTTGTCACTTGTCATCCTGGATTAGCGTCTGCATACAGGTATTCTGCATACGAATCAACTTATTTTTGTTGCTTTTCTTTATAGAACAAATCTAAAATTTGTGTGAGGCAGTTTGGATCCAGATCAGACGCCGAGCTACTCGCCGTCCTATCTGGGTCAAAACGGTATTCACCAATTAGCCGAGTCGCGATTGGCATGACAAGAGTAAAAGCATTACAGTTTATGAAAATATAAGAAATACAAATGTACAATGCGTAGCGATGCTATGTTTAACCCATTTGTGCCCACGATCCCATATATGGGACATATGCAAACACTGTAGACTCTGATCGGACGCCGCATTATGCGGCGTCTGAATAGAGTCTACTCTCTTTGTTGGCAGGAGTTTCAAAAATGAAGTTGAAAATTCTGACCGGGCATCACTTTGATAAGAAAATGGACTAATCCAATATATAAACATGGAAGAATCCACAGGCCGCAAATGGGTTAAATGATATCTGGAACAGACTTTAAATACATGTATATTCATTGATCATTGTATGGTGGTTTAAATGTTCATGTTTATAGACATCTCCTGACGACCTTAGATCATAATGCCTTGTCTGACAATTTCCTTGCAAAAATCATTGGTCTAATGGACTAGTCGGCAGCAAAGAACCACTGAAGCTTCTCATGTGAGACCCGACCTTTATATTTGATAGTTTGGTTAGAAATAACCATTGGAAATCACTAGAGCATGAGTATAATCTGGGCCTCACCAGGTAAATTGATATTGGTATAGCATGTGCTGCACACTTTAACAGTTAAATTCACACCTATCAAGACAATGGTAGTACGCAGGGAGCCACTGGTTAAAAATAATACCGGAATAGCCCATGTTCGCCGTCCAATCAGAGCGCGTATTACATTCGGTTAACAATCAGACAAAATGGTGGCCAGCAAGCAGAATTTCTGTTGATTTTGAAAAGTTTAGCTTGTGCAGAGTCCATATTAATACGGGGTAAACTGTGCTATTCAATGTCTTTTATGTAAATTACTCGCCGGTGTAGCGTCTTCCCACCAGGAATCTGTTTATACGCCAAAACGACGGTACCCGATGTTCCACAATCTTCGGACAATAGAGATATAGAGGGCTGTTCACCTTGTTAGAAGATTATATTAGTTGGGACCGGATATTTTTCGCCCGTTTTTTTTTCTTTTTTTTTTAATTGTTTTTTATCAAATGCCAAGTGATACAGACACCTGTGAACTTGACTAAATGATGAGTTATGTCCAATTTTTTGCACTTTTACTTTCAGTTGGGTTATGTTACATAAATGAATCACTTTTTGTTAGATATATAAGTTTATGAAAAAATATATAATAGTGCAACAACTACACATGAAATTACGTATTTCTCGATTGATGCAAGAGGTGTGTGTGTGTGTGGGGGGTTAATCTTCAAAGTCAGATTTCTTACCAAAGCCCCAACGCTCAAAGTGCAGTAAATAGGATCTAAACCTACAGACCCTGCACTTTCAGAAAAACATAGTGACCAAAAGTCCCCCTATGCGGGAAGGGTTCACATTATTGGCCAGTAGCCTAACTGGTCTGGGTTCAAAACTGTTTGCAAATGTACTCTACATGTACCGGTATTAAACTTCCCTTTCTATAAAAACTCCTGTCGAACAACATAATATTTATTTCTTTTTGTGTTGTTGTAGAGCGGGAGCACTGTATGCCATTTTTGTTTAGAAAGATCCCGATAATTAACACTATTCAGGACAATACTTTCATCGATGTCTAAAGCATGTGGTAGCCTTACAAAGCAATGTAGAAGTAAAAGCAGAAATGTCGCATCTTTATTTTTATTCTGTTTTATCTAGCATCCTATATCATTCAAGCTTTATTACAAAGGCCATATTACAGTGAAGAATAAATTATTCTTTCCCAAATAAACGCGTTTACGCTCGGACTATTATTTCCACTGAAAACAGTTTGAAACCAGACCAGACGTCGAGTAACCCGGCGTTTGATCAGGCTTCAAACTGTGTCGAAACTGTTTGCACAGGATATAATAGTTTTTGTCAGTAGAGCCTTGCTGAGGTCGAATTCGTATTTCTTCAATACCATTTAGAAAAAACGAGCTGTGCTTGTTGCATATCGTTTGACTGAAATGAGTTTGAGGTATGGAGACTTGAGTCAATAGATCTTTCGAAAGAACACTTCAGATAAATGCTTGAGTAAACTTATTTTAATTTAAATATCCAAAAAGGAAAAATACTACGCTTAGAACTAAAGAAGCAAACTCATATATTGCTTGATCTATTGTCTGTGTTTTACTTCAAAGTCTCCTTTAAAATAATTCGATCGATCGACCAGAGTGTTTGAAATTGTTCGGGTTTTTTTTTCAAACAAGAAAAAAGAAAGCATACGTGTCGAATAGTCGATCTTACCCATATTCAACTTATAATATAGATAATCCAGTGTTCCCTCCCTACAACAGACCTCCCAACAACGACTTCCTCCTTACAACCATTGCTACGGTTCCCTAACAAGTACAATTATATCTAACCCGTTCACGACTGTAATATCGTCCGCTGAAAATTGTCCTCTGCTGTTTTTCTCAAAGTTACATAATGGACATTTTGAAAGAAATGAACTTCCTGGCGAGTGATAAACAGCTTGAATCCAGATCAGACGCCGCGTTACGCGGCGTCTGATCTGGATTCAAGTTGTTTGTAAATGTCGTCCGATTTCCCTCCCTGTAACGACTCCCCCCGAACAACGCATACACTTGTTGTCTCCCATTGGGAATCGTTGTAGAGAGGGAGCACTGTAATATATCATTGCATGAGATGGAACGAGTTTATTCTGTGAGGGGAGCAACTAGTGACTGCGAGACTTGCCGGACAATCACTGGTTTCTCCTCAAGCAGATCAAATCCGTCCTATTTCATGCACTGATATATTGTTCGATTTAATCCGCCATTAAATGATTTTAACCTTTCAAATTCATACTCAAAACATATTTGACAAGTTGCACGTACAGCGCTCCCTCTCTACAACGACACCCAATGGAAGACACAGAATGTGTGCGTTGTTCGGAGGGAGTCGTAATAGGGAGGTAAATTAGCTTACATTTGAAAACAGCTTGAATCCAGATCAGACGCGGCGTCTGATCTGGATTCAAGTTGTTTGCCACTCGCCATTATCTTTTTTCTGTCAAAATGTCCATTATGTAACTTTGAGAAAAACAGCAGACATCAAGTTTAAGCATACGACATTGCAGCCGTGACTAGGTTAGACATAATTGTCCTCTTTAGGGAATTACGCCAAGGGTCGTTTTAAGGAGGTAGTTGTTATTGGGAAGGCCGTTGAATGGAGGGAGCACTTTATTTGACCAATTGCGCGTAATTTCTGACATACTAAAAGTAACCGCTGGTGAGCAGACCGAAGTGCCCGTTGTTTCGTAGTTAACCCATTGCCTCATAAATACGCCTTTTTACGTCTCTGATTTATTCTTCCATTGAAGAAAATAGTTCAAATTTATATAATGATAAATACGCATCATAAGAAATATTTTCTATTTTCTGGCAGATGGTAGCTTAAAGCAGGCTTAAAGTAAAGCAGAATGCGCCTAAAGGCGCATTCTGCTTTACTTTCAACCTGCTTTGAGTGGTCACCTGTTTTCAAAACTAGAAACAGACTATGGAGTAATGGGTTAATCTTACACGACAGATACAGTGAATACAAAAACGCTCAAATTAAATAATGTAAATAAAATGGAAAAGTAAGTAGATTAGAATTTGACAAGTTACACATTTAAACTCAAATGGGCCATACTTTACGCTTCAACTCATCAGATAAAATTTCAAAAAACCGCGACTGCACATTGTCACCAGTTTTCGCATGTCTCTACTAGCACCAGCATTGTTTTGGAACAGGTTCTGTTCTGACCCTTCTGCATAAAACACTGCACCACATTCAGTATTAGGTCGAAATTTACCACGAAATCTGACGTTTTGCTTTATTATACCTCCATTTCATTTAAAATGTTAATCTCCCATAGGCCACCGCGACATAGAAATACTGTCAGACTCAGCGGGAAAAAATTACTATTTTAAAAATACTATCTACGGTAATGGAATGTCGTAAATGACGTCAAACCGAAAATGACGTAAAATCCACGTTATCGCGCCAAAAACTTGGATCTACAATTTGAAGCAGTTTGAAAATTTTAGTTGACTAAATGATGCAAAATAACAGTCAGATCCGAACAGGGAAAGATATGCATGATGGGTATATTATAGTATATGCACGTTAATTTATAATATGTTTGTATAGATCTTATTCCTTCAAAATCCAATAATTTTATAAACAGTGAATTTCATTATGAATCGTATGCAGATCTAGTTACATTAATAATTTCAGTCAGCTTTAGAAAAGTTCTAGATTTCCTGGTTAGAACCCAGGATTTCGGTATAATGAAGTAAATATCACATGCCTCGGTTGACAGTATTTTTCCGAAAGTTGACTATTTTACTGTCGCCCTGTCAGACATGTGGTATTTATATAATGTTTATTAGCCAACAATATTTCAGGTTTTATAATTGCTGAAGGTTAACAAGTACATCAACATATTCAAGTATTCATATCTGTATTTGTTTTACATTCCTATCAATTTCGATCAGGTGTCATTTCGTTCTAACCCCTTCACTGCGTTACTCCGAGTACAATGGTTATTTGCAAAGAGTTTAGATCCTGATCAGGATCCAAACTGTTTGACAACCAATTTTATATTTCTTATGTGAGTGTAAATGAAAATTAAAGCAGACGACAATTGTTTAAAGCTGATTACGTCATGAAGGTGAAGGGGTTAACATTACAAAGAATATTATAAATAAATCGCCATGAAAAGGTTTAAAGAAAATGGAAAACATTGTCACGTGCCAAACCATTGGTTTCAGCTCCTGGAACGAGCGGTAGTCGATAACCTGTTTATTCTTGCCGGGTATAGATTTATAATATGGCTGACTTTAAATGCAAACAGATATATATTTGTATATTTTGCCTTGTTCAAACTTACATTATCTGAGGAGTGAAGCCGGCATTGAATGCACCCTCAGCATGTTAAATCACTGATGTATAGGATAGTTTCTAACTGATTGGATCCAGACAAGTTAATAATGTGTTTCTTACAGCTATAGTACAATACTTTTACTTGTAAACCATGTGGCGACTAACAATGGTCAGATTGATGTGAATGCTATAAAGTTTAATATACAGTTTGAATCTGGCCTTCTATTCCCGCTGGTTAGCCGCCTTAACTGCCTTACCCCGAGTACAATAGTTATTTGCAAACATTTTGGATCCTGATCAGACGCCGCGTAACGCGGCGTCTGATCAGGATCCAAACTCTTTGACACTCATTTCAATATTTCTTAAGTAAGACAAAAATATTAATTTGAGAAATAAAAGCAGACGACTTTCGTTTAAAATTGATGACGTCATGGCAATGAAGGGGTTATTATAAAGGCCATTGACGTTGGCGATGTTACAATCAGTAAAATAACACAAGTGCTTTTCCGTCAGGTACAAAGAAAATCGATGTTACATTTTTGTACTGCTTATAGTCCCAAACAGAGTAAACAGCTTTAACCCGGGGGTCTATATTACCATGGTGACGGACCAAGGCTCTCTTTGGATTGTCAATTGATTGGCACCAGAGACAATTTAATCGTTCCAAGAATGCAATGCTGAGGAATCACAAAGCCGTTTACGTTTTTTTTCATTACAGAGAAACCTGTATTAATTGACATTTTATTCAGACTGCGTTGGAATTATGAAAGCATTGTGACTGATACATGTTTAATAAATATAAAGCAGAAAGCTCCTGTATACTTAATGAAGGCAGAATAAAAAAATGCAGAAAGCTCCTACATGTATGAGAGCTACATTTATCTGCATTATTTTTATTCCGCATTTAGCATCAAGTTGTTAAGTGAAGAAAATATTATTCTTTCAAAATAAACACACTTACGCTGAATGTATTATTTTATTTGCAAACAGTTTGGAGACATATCAGACGCCGGGTAACCCGGCGTCTGACCTGCCCCTAAACTGTTTGCCATTCATATTGAAACGAACAATCTAAATTGTCGAAAACGTGGGCAATTTCTACATTTTATTGCAATGCGTTTGCGCTTCGTGTGCTTTTAAACGGGAAAGAATAACGTATTCTCCATTGTATACGGAGATTGCTTCTTACATTTTAATGAATGGTCGTTTAACCTTAACCATACTGAACTGTCGTCTGCTATAAATATATTTGTCTGCGAAAGAACATCAGAATAATTTTCTTTTTTTTAAATTTGAAAACAAAGTTTTATTTGAGTGGCAAACAGTTTGGAGCCTGATCAGACGCCGCGTTACGCGGCGTCTGATCAGTCTCCAAACTGTTTGCAAACGAAAGCCAAGTCGTGCTAGCATGATAAGGGTTAATACCGGTTTGACTGTTTTCATCAAAGGTGGGGTCGATACTGATTCAGGCCGATCTGGCTTATTGTTTACTTATAAGTTACAGAGGAGAAGACGGTTTTAATTCCCAATAAAAACGTTTACGCTAAAACTATTATTTCCATTGCAAACAGTTTGGAGCCAGATCAGACGCCGGATAACCCGGCGTCTGATCAGGCTCCAACCTGTTTGCCACTCAGATTAAAAAGAATAGTCAGTATTGTCTAAAAATTGTTATTTTCTATATTTCATTGCAATGCATTTGCGTTCCGTTTGCGTTTAAACGGGAAAGAATAACAGCTTCTCTACTGTATCAGGTGGCCTTCATTGATTTAGTTCAGAAAGAGGTCGGAGTTGCGGTCAACGTCGATTATAACTTATTATAATGTGAAAATTATGTTATTTCTATCCGTTTAAAAGATACCAGAGGTCTGGTCCCATTTTATGAAAACATCTTACGACAAAAACGGTCGTAAGTCAAACGTTAAAATACCTTTAATTTCTGATTTCCCTATCTAATTCTGTCTTGTGACATCTCTTTGGAATCGTCTTTCCAAGACGATTCCAAAAAGATTCACAAGACTGGATAACAGGGAGAAATAAATAATAATTGAGACTTTTGTAATTTGACTTACGAATTGTTTTAATCTGAGCGACGAACAGTTTGAAGCCAAATTGCTATTGTTAAGTTAATATACACTGACAATGTATACAAGAGAAGTCGTTAGTATTTTCACAATAAACAGGTTTATTCTAGAATTATTCATAAACCCTTTGGAAACATGTCGAACCATATCAGAAACCGACTAATTCTTTGTCTGATCAGGCCCAAAGGTTTTTAGTTTGAGTTGAATCTGAGATCGTTTTCAAGCATTTGGGTAGTGATATATTTGACCGCGTACTAAACAGTGTATCACAGTCCAATTCTCTGATGACCCGGTGCAACCGTGTTCTAATTCCTATTCTAACATGACACGTGAATTCGTCTCTATAAACAAAGAGCCGGTCTATCGTGGTATACCTGAGACGTTATACCACGCTCTTCCCAACCCCGCTCCTCCCGCGGTTATATGACATGACGTGACCTCGTGCGTTCATACGTTATGTTTTTTAAATTTCTTTCGTTATTCATATAGCCCGTAAAGACCATATACTTTTAACTAGTAACGTTGCAGTAATTTTCTCGTTCTTCTGTTTCGTTTGATGTAATGTTTGTTCTATGCCAGATTGTGGATCGGTAAATGTAAATTTGCTTATGGGTGTTAGATTCTTGTAATGCCGCGAAAAAAGTTATTCGGTCGAAAAACTTCATCCGCTGAGGAAATAAGTATGGAACATTTGATTTCCTTTCTAATGAATTTCTTTAAATATGGTCATGTTAGAATCGAAATAATCTATGTTCTACCGTTGTGGAGCGCAGGAATTGACCAATCAGGCCTTCGGCCTTCGTTGTCAATTCCTGCGCACCACAACTCCCAACCGTTGTAAAATACCGTTTCACAACGGTAGAACATAGATTATTTCTTAATCATATTAGTGTTGCATTGAACCATCGATCATTTACTATACTGATTCTTGTGCTCTGTAACTGTGTAAATTTTACTGTCTGGTATAAATGTTATGGAAGAATGACATTGTCAAATTAGTTCCTTCGTTAAAGCAAATCTTAACAATTGTTATAGTTATTATTATTTTCATTATTATTATTATTATTATTATTACTATTATTATCATTATTGCACGGTGATTGCGTTTGTTGTCGTCAAAGCCGTATGGGTTACAGTGAAGAAGACGTTATTCTTTCCAAATAAACGCGTTAACGCTTAAACTATTATTTCTAGTGCAAATATTTAAGAGGCAGTTCTGACGCCGGATAACCCGGCGTCTGATCCGGTTCTAAACATATTGCCAGTCAGAATAAACTGACTATTGTCAAAACTTGTAATTTCATGCCTTTATTTTAAATACGTTTTCGTTTCATTTGCGTTCAAAGGGGTAAGAATGACGTTTTCGCATCTGTTAACCCCTTCACTACCCTACCCCGAGTACAGTAGTTATTTGCAAACAGTTTAGATCCTGGTCAGACGCCGCGTTACGCGGCGTCTGATCAGGATCGAAACTGTTTGACACTCGTTTCAATATTTCGGAAGTCAAAATACCTGAAAAAAAATAGAAATAGAAGAATTTGATGACGTCATGGCAGTGAAGGGGTTAAACGTCATATTCGCTGTACATAAATCATACTTCCCTTATTTCCTATTTCTAGCGCTGCCATGACTGTACAGTGCTCCCTCTCTACAACGAAACTCAATGGGAGACAAGGATTGTGTGTGTTGTTCGGCGGGAGTTGTTATCGGGAAGGAAATCGGCTTAGATTTGCAAACAGCTTGACACGGCGTATGATCTGGATTCAAGCTGTTTGTCACTCGTCATTTTTTCTCTCAAAATGTCAAATGTGTGACTTTGAGACACATTTAAAACAGACGATATTGAAGACGTGAAAATGTTAGACACAGTTGTCTTGTTTGGTAAATAGTGATAAGCGATTTTGTATGGACGAAATCGTTGTTCACAGGGCCGTTGTAGAGAGATAGCAAAAATGTGCAGTAAAACCTCCCTATTACGACCACTAAATTTTTTAGTTTTAGTGGTCGTAAAAGCGAGGTTTTACTGTATAGCGATAAATTAAATGATATAGTCGATTCCAAAACCATACAAATACGGTGGTGGCGGAGGCGTACATTTATGTGACGATCTTTAACGAATAAATGTCTAGATAATCGAGTAGGTTAATTGCCATGGCGACCAAAGTAACATGTAGAATACTGACGGATTTCTCCGCAACTTGAATATTTAGATTCCTGATAATCAAAACCTAATGTAATCAGTTTGGAAAGACGTTATTCTGTCCAGTTTTAAACGCAAACGAAACGCAAAGTATGTAGACAATTACAAGAACTTGAATTTTCTGACGATTTGTTTTAACCTGGGTGAGAAACAGTTGGGAACCTGATCAGATGACGTATAACCCCGTACCTGATCTTGCTCTAAAATGTTGCAACGGAAACAATCGTTTTAACACAAACGCGTTTACTGGGATAGAATTACGTCTTCTCCATTTAACGTTGCCATGTTAGCACCGGGGTTCGAATAAAAGTTCAAATCTGACCAGTCAGATGCTTGAACAGAACGATCTTAGACTCAACTCAAAAACTCGATAACCTTGGGACCGCGCATCTACTAGTATTTAGCCTTTTCTTTGCCAAATTTAACCATCCGTTCAGAGCAGATACCTTTTGCAATGGAAACAGATTTTGAGGACAAACGCCGCTTGGGGAAAAATAACGGTATTTCACTCCTTGTACATTGTGCAGTCATAGGACATAATTATTCGCCACCCTACGAATTTTTGGCATTTTTTCCACACATTTTTTCCATTACTGGTGATGCCACACATTTGTAGAACAAAATATTACACAACAGTGTTGGGCAGTTTAAAAGTTAGGGTGTTAACTTTTCAAATATAGATCTATTCTCTGCTGTTCGGACCAGTACATCTGTTGCTAGGCAACTTTAGAATATAAATAAAAAAAGTCGATTCGTTCCACTAAACTGATTGCCATGGTAACAAACGGGACAAATAACTAGAACTGAAGAACGTTTTTATTTGAAAACATATTCTCCCGCACAATAGTGCGCTTTCAAAAGGAAAATAAAGAAAGTTAAAGAAATTTTTAATGTTCAAGTTTACTGACATGCGATAAATGCTAAAATTAACATGGGAGTCTATGGGAAATCAAGTTTACCGATTAAATTTTAGAACTGTGTGACTGACCATGAAGTTACAGAGCTTTAGAATGACAATTTCTTATTTTACTATTAATCGTATATGTAAGGTGTTCGTTAATCCGGTGTAGTTTTACATAATTTTCATCTAGTGTTACCATGGCAACCATACAATGTGAACATGGTTCAAATTTTGCACGTACATTCTAAAATTACCTAGCAACAAGAACCAAAGAACCACATGCTTAATTCGAGACTAGAAAACTTTTTACGGTCCTTTGCTCAAACTCTTAAAACCAAACATAAGTACAACGCATGTTGTTTAGAGTTTTAATTCTAATAAACAGTTGAAAAATACTGATAAAAATAAGCAACTTTTTCGCAGGGTGGCGAATAATTATGTCCACTGACTGTACCTTGTAATAACATATTTTCAAAAACAAGTAATAAAGAAAGACGAAACATCTATTAATCGTTTGAAGATAGCGACTACTGAAAGCAGGTTAAAAGTAAAGCAGAATGCGCCCTAAGGCGCATTCTGCTTCACTTTCAGTCGGCTTTAAGCTACCATCTGCTAGACTATAGAATATATTTCTTATGATGCACTACCTGTGGCTTTATAAGTGTGAACTATTTTTTCAGCGGAGGAATAAACTAAACGCGTTAAAAGGCGCTTCTATCAGGGAAATGGTTAAGCCCGACAACACATTTGAAAACGGTTTTAAACTGTTTGGTACTCATACATGTATAAATGTTTTTAAGTGAAAAACGCACCAAATTTCGTATTTTAAAATATCAGAAAACGATTTTTTAAGCAGACGGCATTAAGAAAAGTACTATGATAGACGGCATATTTACGCCTTTATGGTAGTAAACTATTAATAATAATGATACACATGTAATAATAATAAAGACTTTATTTCATGAGGGAACACAGCATTTGGTAATGACCAATCTTCCATGAGACCCTCACAACACATTTACAATGAACAACATAATCAACACAAAACATATTTTCAATTAACAATTGAAAAAAGAAAAAAGGGTTTAAACAACTGTTACTTTTATGATAGCGTAGCATGTTTACCACATCTGTAATGAATATGAAAAGTAATTTAACAACCCCAATACGTCTGGATATGCCGACAACTTACTAAAACACTGTTTCAGTTTTTATCCGCAAAACTTATATTGCAGAAATTAACAGGACAGCGTTAGTATAGGATAGGGTTAAACTATCATGGACTAGAGCCAACCAAGATATTCATAGAGATGCATTTTTATGTGCCATTTCTGAGACATGTCCGATTATATTTTGTTGTGTGGTTGTGTGTCATATGTTTGTTTGTGGCACTGTCCTCTCAACATCTAAAGAAAATATCGAATTTTAATGGAACTTGGTTATCCAATTACCTCATATCCTGTTTCTAGTTTTGAAAACAGATAACTATTTAAAGCAGGTTGAATTAAAGCAGAATGCACCTTAAGGCGCATTATGCTTTACTTTCAGCTAGCTTTAAGCTAGGATATAGAAATGAATTCTTCTGGTACATACATTGTTTTCAAAACTGTATAGAACGGAACTATTGGATTTCAATGGAGGAATGAATCAAAGGCGTTCAAAGGCGTAAATGTATCTATGGGCGATGAGTTTACTTAAATGGCAATTTACCAAGAAAGAAATAATCAAGCAATTTTGGGTGGATATAGATTTAAAACAATTATGATATTGAGACCAGGAAACCCTCAAGATTCAAAAATGACTCTTCGGGCTCTGCAGGAACTCTATATATCTAAGCCATAAATTTCAACGATATATCGAGCTGTGTTAACTATAGTTCGTCGCCATTCCAAAGCCTTATGACAATATTGCCCGTTTTGAAAAGCAATATGCTATAAATAACTATTATTTTAGCGTCTATACCACAATGCACTACGGGAATCTGAAATCGATGCTGACTCGGGTACGTTCAGCTTTGGTCCAAGCAAACGTTACAATACGGTATAGCAGAAGTTAACAACGGGGTGCGAGAAATTCACTGCTGAAGAATATCTTATTTCAAAACACGACAGGAGTATACTAGTGAACACTTTTGATACTTTTAAAGTAGTGAAAAAAGGGGACACACGTGGTGCTGATGGGGACGGTCATGGTTGATAGACATGTGACTGTGATATTGGCCGGTCTTATGTTATTTGTAGCCACCATACATTGTGAGTATAGAAAAATGAAGTACAGTGGAAAAAACGTTATTCTTTCCCGTTTAAATGCAAACGAAACGCATACGCACATCACTAAAATGTAGAAAATGTCAGTCGTTAGAAATTTCTAACACTTTATTTTAATCTGAGTTGTAAACAGTTTGGAGCCTGATCAGACGCCGGGTTACCCGGCGTCTGATCTGGCTCGAAACTGTTTGCAATTGAAATACATGTAATAGTTTTAGCGTAAACGCGTTTATCGGGAAAGAATAACGTTTTCTCCACTGTACATATACAGTGGAGAAGATGTTATTCCTTTACCGCTTTAACTTAAACGAAACGAAAACGACACGTAAAAGTATTGTTATAAATATGAATATGGAAAACAATATCTTCTTGAAAATTTACTTTTGTATGAGTGACAATCAGCTTGGAGCTGATCCGACGCCGGATTATCCGGCGTCTGATCTAGCTCCAAACTGTTTGCAATGGAAGTGTAAGTTTTAGCATAAACGCATTTACTAAGAAAGAGTTACTGTCCTTTTCACTCAGCTCTGTCACTCAGTTTTTATCGAATATTTTTTTGTTTCAAACAATTTCAGCTTTGTACCTACATGAGCCGATCAGATCGTTTTTTACGAACTCACATGCAAAGTTTGAGTAATATTGGGACCGTGAGTAGGGAGATATCCTAAAAATATAGTATTTTTCTATAGTAAAGTTGGGATCAGCTGTGTTTGCAAATGGCCGCCATGTGTTTTCATTTTCTTTTTTACAACACCTTAAAAATAGCAATGTAAAAATCTATTTTTATCTTAATTTCACGTTTAGATTACCATTGACGGATTGACAATATGATTTTTTAAATTTTATTTTAATAGGCCTTCTCCACCTCTGTAAAATAGACTGTCCCACAACGTCACACACTATTCACTCAGTCAGCCATTTTGTAAACAGCTGAGGCCTATTTTACTATGGGAAAAATACATTTTTCATGATATTTTTTCATTCACAGCCTGGATAAGTCTGAAACTTTCCATGTGAGTTCGTAAAAAACAACCCGATTGTCTCGTTCAGGTACAAAGCTGATATTGTTTGAAACCAAAAAATTCTCGATAAAAATTGAGTGACAGAGCTGAGTGAAAAGGACAGTACGTCTTCTCCATTGTATCTGTGCCTGCTTGGCACAGCACTTAAATGGGCGTACATGTACATCTTGAAATACATGTAGGAGTAGCCGAACTTCGATATCTCGAGTCGGTTGAGTCGAACATACCCGTATTTCGAAGTTAAAACGTAGCTATGCCACATTTTAACTTTGAAATATGGGTATGTTCGACTCAACCGAGCATGAAATCAATCAGTTCATATATAGAGCTATCGATAGTTCGAGTAAAACGAGTTCGAGATATCGAAGTTCGACTGTATATAACTGTACCCTCTCTATACGAACGACCGCTCACTCATTGCAAACTATGAATGTCAGAATCAGGACTTGGCATATGATTAGGGTGTATACTGTATGTTATGTCCGAGAGATCTACATCTTGTTTCGTAAATTATAAAATGATATTTTATTAAATATATTCATAACACCACCTCGGATATTTCCGTATCTCTTCCGTTGAAATACTATAAAGTTTAACTCGTGTTTAAAACGAACCTCCCCGTATCTTTGTGGGCTAATGGAATATTGCTTTTTATCAAATGAGCTCCGTCTTTATTATTATCATCTTTATCATTATTAGCATCATTATCATTATTATTGATATTATTAATATTATTATTATTATCTCGTTTGTTGAATGTTGATAACTCGGGCTCGTTTTCAGTCGAGCTTATATCAAAGTAAAAATGGGACAGTTAAATCGAGTTCGACTGTATAGGATTATGCTACAAACATGGGGTGGGTTTGATCTGGAGGAGTGTCTACGTTGAAGAAAACGTTATTTTTTCCCGATAAATGCGTTTCGCTAGAAGTATTACACTGTATTTCCATTACAAACAGTTTGGAGCCAGATCAGACACCGGGTTACCCGGTGTCTGATCAGGCTTCAAACTGTTCCCCTTTCAGATTAAAATAAACATTCAAACTTGTCAATTTTCTACAACTTATTTGCGTTGGCATTAAACGGGAAAGAATAACTTGTGATGGTTTGGATGGGGAGGGGAGCCTATGTCGTGTTTTGAAGGAGTGTTAAAACTTCAAAATCGGGGGGCCTCCGTGGCCTAGTGGTATAGTCACTGTGACTAACATCACTAAGCTCCTCACCGCTGTGAGTTCGAATCCCAGTAGGGTCGTTCGGATTTTTCATGTGGGGAAGCCTTCCAACTGGCTTGCGGAAGGTCGGTGGTTCTACCCAGTTGCCGATTTGTGTCTGAAACAGTGCATAAAGGACTTCTGGGGTCTTCCTCCACCTTTAATTAGCTGGACGTCGCGATATGACTGAAATACTGTTGAAAGCGACGTAAAATCAAAAACAAATCAAATCAAAAATCAAAATCGGGTCTAAGTGAATGTTTGTACAATGCGGAGGTGATTACTATTTAACAACTCAACGAAAAGGCAGTTCAATAATATATAGAAGATAACACTTTATATTAATCTCAGAGACAGATAGTTTGGAACCTTATCAGACCCTGGGTTAAGAATGTACTCAGGTTCCAAACCGATGGAAAATGCACACTTATTTTAGCACAAACGCGAATATAGTGTTCCCTCCCTACAACGGCCCTCCCAACAACGACTCCCTCCTTACCATGACCCTTGTCTCAGTTCTCTAAACCGGACAATTATGTCGAACGATTTTACTGCTGCAATGTCGTCTGCTCAAAATTGCCGTCTGCTGTTTTTCTTAAAATTACATATAAGTGGACATTTTGATAAAATAAGTATAATCATGAGTGACAAACAGCTTGAATCCAGATCAGGCGCCGCGTCACGGCGCCTGGTCTGGATTCAACCTGTTTGCCATATAAGCCAAGTCTTAATTTTCCCTCTCTGTAACGACTCCCTCCGAATAACACACACACTCTGTATCTCCCACTGGATGTCGTTGTAGAGAGGAAAAACATACCATCTTCTCTACTGAATCTTGTTTAGTCAAATACAGTTGGGAAAAACGTTATTCTCACCCGTTTAAACGCAAATGAAACGCAAAAGAATTGCTATTTAATGTGGAACATGCAACCTTTTTGACAATTCTGACTATTCATTTTATCCTGAATAGCAAACAACATGTTGACATAAACAAACGTGTTTATTTTACTTCGTTTACAGTTTTCAGTCATAATCAGCAATTGTCGTTGTGGGTAAACATGTAGATGAACTTTGGCAAATTTCATACAGTTACATGTACTAGTACAGTGGTTTAACCCATTCAACCCTAAATATCTCTTGTGGGTACTTGTTATCCTTTTGGACTCTTCTTGTACATACATTTTGTACCAGTCTACTGTTGCATTTTTTATGACAACAAAAATCAATGAACATATCAAACATTGTAGACGCTGATCAGAGGGCTCCTATAGGAGCCCTCTGATCAGGGTCTACACTGTTTGCTTATCAAGGTCATCAGTTATCTATACAGAGGGCTGTAGGATTGAAAGGGTTAAAGAGCGAACTTATTGTCTTGAGATTTGGTGATACATGTACGCTTGTTCCTTCCAAATTAATGTCCTTAAAAGGTTTCAATTAGAAATTATAGTTTATAATTCAATAAAAGTGAAATTCATTTGTGCTAAATTTGTTTGTCAGCACCTTTAACCCATTTCGCTGTTCACACATTCGCTTAAACGAGGAATCACGCCCGAATGCCTTTGCATGATTCTACTATGTCCTGATGAAGAGCAATTAATCATTTCCAAGAAGCTGCACCGCCTTTATTGGAATCTACAGTGGAGAATACGTTATTCTTGCCCGTTCAAACGCGTACGAAACGCAAACGCATTGTACATGTAACAGAATGTAGAAAATAACAACTTTTTGACAGTTTCGAATATTCATTTTAATCTGAACGGCAAACAGTTAAGCGTGTGATTTCAAACTGTTCTGGCTCCAAACTGCTAATAGTTCTAGCGTTAATGCGTTTATTGAGAGAACACGACAATCTTCCACGAGACCAACATCTTCTCCACTGTATAACCAAAGCATCAACTCCTATATTTAGCTGTTCAAATGATTAAGTAATTGATTGATAGAGCTGGGTTTTACGGCGACACGACACAAAATGGTCATATGGCGTCAACTGTTCAAATAAAGATTCAGGACCAACGCTGCATGATATAGACAAACTAACAGAAGCCAATCCTTCCTTATAGCGTGATACATGTATACAGTGGAGAAGACGTCAGTTTTTCCCGTTCAAACGCAAACTAAACGCAAACGCATTGAAATTGTATGTAGAAAATTACAGTGAAGGTCGCTTATAACGAAACTGGATTTAACGAAATACTGGATATAACGAAAATAAATGTATACTCCGTGTCTAATGAACGTATAGTAAAATGGACATTATATAACGAAATTAGGATATAACGAAATAAATTAGACGGCCCCGACTTCGTTATAGATAAGCTTCACTGTACAACTTTTTGATAATTTTAATGTTCATTTTCATCTGAATGACAAACAGTTTGTAGCCAGATCAGACGCTGGGTTACCTTGCGTCTGACCTGGCTACGGATTGTGTGCAATGGAAATACTAGATTAGGGTTTAAAACGCGTTTATTGGAAAGGAAAAAGTATTTTCTGCTGTATAACTAACTGTTCAAATAAAGATTCAGAACCAATCTGTCAAGTCTGATCTGGCTCCAAACTGTTTGCAACGGACATACTAGTTTATGTGCAAACGCGTTGTTTTGGAACGAATACCATTTTTCCAGTATATGTAGGTGTTGGGTTATGCTGTATAGGTTCGTTCTGTGACGGTTCAACTGACAATTAAGGACAAACTTTATAGGGAATCAATCAGATACCCATTGCAATTACCGGGTGGCATGCATCATACAACTCCAAAACGCGCGTGTCGTGCAATGATTTACGCGTTCAATAACCCTCCATTGTCGCTTGTTCGATAACAATGTAATATCCAGATAAACAACAAAAAATATGATAGAACCACCTCAGGAACGGGGACTTGTTTAATAAGAGAGAAAACATTATTTCCCAGTGTGTGTGAACAATTCTGTTCACAGCAAACATCCTGACCAGACAACACGCTGTTTGTCAAAACACATTTGAATAAATTGGCATAAATGATTGAAAATCCAGTTTATAAAACACCTATAGCGAACCTTATAAAGGAATTATATCGAGGATAACTGTATTTGTTGGTATAAGAACGAATTGTGATTCTATGAGTGTACATCTGACGTTATATTTTCACACGTGGTGATAATATTCTGATGTTCACGAATGAATTAAATTTAGATCTTTCACCGAAAATTACAGATGTCTTCATAGTGGATTAATTTGTATGTAAAATGTATATAAGACAAACGTTCTTTTTCATGTATTATGCACTTGAGACGACGTTTTCCATTCCTAATTTACTCTCAGCGCAAATAATATTTTATGTGCGGCGGTGCCGTAAAACCCACCTCAATTACTCATTCAAATCTAATAAACACGTTTGAGCTAATAGAAGCGTTGCCATTGCAAGCAATTTGGGGCCAGAACAGACACCTGTTGAACCCGGCGGCTAATAAGACACCAATCCATTAATCATTCAGCTGGAAAATCAATAACCTGACATTTTTGTTATTTCATTTGTATTTTCTTTTTTGCGTTGAGTGTTGATTTAAACGGGAAAGAATAGCATCTTCTCCACTCTACATTTGTCTTAAATGCATTCAATCTCTTTACTGTGCATAATTAGAAAGACATGCATACAATCGACAACATAATGCGAGTTAGAAATAATAATTGCACACCATTAAACATAGATAAAAACGTAGGGGCCTCCGTGGCCTAGTGGTATAGTCACTGTGACTTACATCACTAAGATCCTCACCGCTGTGAGTTCGAATCCCAGTAGGGTCGTTCGGATTTTTCATGTGGGGAAGCCTTCCATCTGGCTTGCGGAAGGTCGGTGGTTCTACCCAGTTGCCGATTTGTGCTTGAAACAGTGCATAAAAAGGCTTCTGGGGTCTTCCTCCACCTGTCATTAGCTGGACGTCGCGATATGACTGAAATACTTTTGAAAGCGACGTAAAATCAAAACAAATCAAATCAACATTTAGGACGAAGCGATTAAATCTTTACTTGGTTATAGAAAATAACAAACATGTATTGTTGTGTTTTATTAACCTGTCAAAATTTAAATAATTACACGCTGGTTGAACACGCTATATTTAGCTTCGGTCGATATCGAATATTTCCGTTACGTTTTACGGGTAGGTCTGGGTTGAAACATAAAGTTCATATTTAGAATGAGATTTGGATACCTATATGTATTCGTGGTCGAGGCAGTACAGTAGTGTTATGATTAGTACATGTATGGTCATGAGTTCGATACCCAGCGGAGGAATCTTTTTTAATGTTATCTTTATTATTTGGTGTATACGAGTCTGCAAGAAGGAGAAGAGGAATGGATTGAAATCTCTTTGGATCTGATTTATGTATCATTCACGAAGAGAGTACCTATACACATGTCCCATACAAACAGTGAATACCACGATCAGAATGTTCCTTTGAGCCCTTTGATCAGAGATACATTGTTTGCCATGTAGTTATCATACATTGACTAGAATTAATTGCAGCCTGGAAGAGTCAATTAAAGGTTTTAGTGATAAATGAGTTACGGCATTTATTATCTAGGTTTGAGAGAACACATCGGGTCACATTTTACATACATTTAAAACTTTAAATAGTTTACAAGGTTATCTAAATGGCACATTTTGTATTAAAGATCACTATGTTGAACAATTCAACTAAACTTACTGTTTGAAAAAAAATTGTAATAAAAAAAGAAATAAAACCTAACGGGTATCGAACCCGCAACCTTTCATTCATTTACAAGAATCCTATTCGCTACCAACTGCTCTAACTCGATTATTGATTTTAATTCGACACAGAATGCACAATATGCTTCAGTTCCTATCCGAAAATCAAAACGGAAAGTATCGACTTTATACCGAAGCTAAATATATCCTTTCCGTGACGTATGAATATTCAATTTTTGACAGGTCAATAAAACCAAACAATACAGACAGTATGTATTTGCGAAAACGTTATAGATCTACTTCCCATTTAAACTAGATAATAAACAATAATGAATAATAATTTTCGTTTGCGCTTCTCAAGTTTGTTAAGTAAGGAGAGTATTTTACTTCCATTTCCATCACAACTAAAACGGTATTGAAAGTAAATACAATGACTAAGGGTTATTTTTCTTCTTTAAACAAAGTTAACCACAACTGACAAATGCCAATTTAAAAAAGTTGATGATGCTAAAGAACAAAACAGTTTGTATCCTGATCAGACGCCGAACTACGTGGCATCTGATTTGAATAAAAAAAGTCGGCATTAGTCTATTTCGGTGATGAAAAGGTTCAGCCAAATATCTGATTAAATTGGATAGAGACAAGGGGAGATACTTCCATCTGTCAAGTTCTTCCTGTACTAGGAATATTTAGAATGTATTTACAAGTAAATGTGAATTCTGGATTGAAGATAGATGCTATTGTATTAATGTTCTTGTAATTTGCTGACGATATGATAATTCTTGGGGATTTACTTGAAAATTTACAGAACAGTCTAAATCTAATAAATACGTGTTATAATAAATGAGGAACTTACTGTGTAAAGCGCAGATGAATATATTTAATAATATCTGCGCTATAGAAATGACATTGAATTGAATTGAATTGAATTTAAAACCTCACAAAAACAAAAGTGACGGTGTTTAGAAAAAGAGGCAGACTGTTAGATAACGTAATAGTGTTATATAACAATAGTGAATTAGAAGATGTAAATTATGTGAGCTACCATATTCGGATGTTTAACCATACTGGTTCGTTTGTACACAACCAAGACCATTAGGCTGGTAAGCTCTTAAAGCTTTGCACATGCTTATAATAAATAATATTCTAAGAAACTTAAGTCAAAGCCGAAATTACTTTGCTAACTATTTACTAATTTGTAGGGTGGATTAAAGGATATTATTCGGAAATATGGGATACTTCAAAAGAAGTTAAATAAGTTCTGCTGAAATGTTGTAAATCTATATAAATGTTAGAACAATCACTGCTACAGTTAAGGTATATGGGGAACCGGGAAGGTACCTATCATAAAGGTATATTAGTATCCTGAAATACTGGTTTAAATTATTGAAAACTGATAATAATATATTGAAGAATGTTTGTAAGCTTTATTTTGAAAAATGTTTTACAAGACGTAAATGAAGGTTATCAAATATTAAAACAAGAATATGCCAAAATGGGTTCTCTCCCTCTCTGTCGTACCCTAGACCCTTCCATGTCTTACAGTTACTCGTAACTACAGACTAGTCGCTTGAGTACAATTTGACCGTTGCCATAGTGGGTTATTTTTAACACGGGCTTGAATGTTTAATTCTTTCCCGTGTAACTAATGATCTTGTCATAGAATTTTTGCTAAATGTTTTACATGTATTTACTGACTGTGCTGGCGGTCTTTTTGATTGTGAGGTTGTGGAACAGGGTTTATATTTTATGTACACTGTTTGTCTTTATAGGTGAATATAGGAGATAAGTGTGAGGTTTGGGCGCCCCTAAACCCAGGTTTAACCCCCCAGTGGTTGTTAATAATTAATGAATTTATAGTTGGTTATTGATTGCTACTGACCGTAAACAACGTTTAATTGATACATATTATCAAAGGTGGTATACAAAAAAAGATAGTAGTGCGGTTTTAAATTAGTTAAATATAGAAACCACGTTTGTCGATGAAAGCTAATTGGATATTTGCCATTAATTGGAGACATTAAGATTGTCGTCGCATACACCTCACATTCAAACTGGACTATATGATTGGAATTAAATTCAACGAGCTGAACAATATTGTCTTTATCGTATAGATAGAAAAAGATGAAATAGAAGATTTATATCATTTTATTGTAAAATGCCGATGTTATTTGGAGCTACGAAATAAATATTTAAATATATACTATTGTGTAAGGCTAAGTATGGCTAAATTTCTTGGAACTGTTTCAAACGGATAACAATAATGTGTTATATATGCTTACAAAATACTTGAAATTGGTCTTTCTGCTACGGATTTCTATGCCTTATATTGTTTAAACCTTATTCTTGAAAATATTATAGCCATGTGTTCAAAAAGATTGTACGTATTAAGTAACGTTCGCGTTATATTTATTATAACAGATATTACCAGCAGTAATCACTTGCGTCTATTACATGTACTAGTAATATGTGGTAGATATATATGTTATAAGATGATGTACTTACGAATCTGTGCAAGTCTGAATGAAATATGATCTGTTTAATAAAAGCATAGTACACATTTGGGAAATGCTACTTTACTTTTCTATCTTTTCTTTAGCTACCAAATAGGTGTCTAATTTGAGTAGTGTTCCAACTTTTGATTTTTTAAGTATGTGTATTTTAAACACACTATTATTGAGATACTTTCTTCACCCTTTTAAATACAATTTTATAAATATTTCTTGAGCGGAACAATTCAAACTCAAATTGGTACAAAGAATTAAATTAATTGAGTTTATCTGACAGATAAAGCATTACAGGATATTACGATATGTGTATACTATATTCAGGACAACATATTCGACGCTGTTTTGCTCTATTACGTCTTGGTTGAAGCAGATATCTCCATCAATGATCTCTATTCTTATCCATGTTATTACTGTACTGTTTTAACATGATAGATATCTGACTAACCGTGGCTAACGACGGCTATAACTGACGGTAGGAGGACGCTAATGATTCTTATAACCAGAACCACGTGATTTACTTTAGCATGTCATGTAGTTACCGTCTGAAAAAACACGTCCTGACATTAACGATTCTTAGATTGCACCTACATCGTCTTTAATCAGCCGAGTCATTTCGCGTCTCATCTGGGTCTATATTTGCAACAATTACCATACTTCGTCCGTAACGTGTAGTTTGATATCAAACATTTTACTACGTGAAAGATAACTTGCATTGGAAACAGTTTGGAACTTTTTAAAGACGCCGATTACTTCGGCTTCTAAACAGGTTTCAAACTGGTTGAAAAATCGTTATTATTATATATATGTGTCGCTTAATTGTATTGTATAGTTTGAGGAATGCAAGCGACAATTTAATAGCAGCCGATTAGAGTCAGGAGATTGCATGAATGATGTCTCGATGAACGACACGTAGTTAGTAGCGCATCATTACTTAACTCCTTCACTGTCGTGACGTCATCTAGTTGAAACAGTTGTCGTCTGCTTTCATTTCTCAAATTTGATTTTTAGGTCAATTGACTAAACTTATAAATATTTGTTTTATCTAAGTGAATATGGAACAATTTGGATCCTGACTAGACGCTCTGTAACGCGCCGTCTGATCATGATCCAAACTGTTTGCAAATACTCATCGTTCTCTGGGTTAGACAGCGACAAGGTTAATAAAAATCAGAATCAACGTCAGAAATGTCATAAAGATACATTTCCATCTACAGCCAATAGTGCAAATATACAAATAAACCAACTGTGATTAAGGCAGATGTCTGCTTAACGCAATATGACGATAATGCAGAAATCTCATTTAGAGGCTTTCTGCTAACATTCATTTTGTTTTAACGCGCCGTCTGATCAGGATCCAAACTGTTTGCAAATACTCATTGTTCTCTGGGTTAGACAGCGACAAGGTTAATAAAAATCAGAATCAACGTCAGAAATGTCATAAAGATACATTTCGTTCTACAGCCAATAGTGCAAATATAATAATAAACCAACTGTGATTAAGGCAGATGTCTGCATAAAGCAATATAACATTAATGCAGAAATCTCATTTAGAGGCTTTCTGCTAACACTCATTTTGTTTTAGGCTGCAATCTTACAATAACGTCATTGTAAAATACCTGCTTATCTAATTGTGATACTTATAAGGATACTTATATATGAACTCAAATGAGGTTAAACTAGATTCCATCCTAATCCTATTCTGTTCTGTTCCTAATCCTATCAAGCACAACTGTACTGATATTTTCAACAGTTTTGTCCCAGATCAGACACCGATTTACTCTGCATCTGATTAAGATCAAAAGTGCTTTACACTTATATCTATTGATTTCTTTAACTAAAAGGGCGTTGCCACGTGATACAAATACAAATTGGGGTCATTGAAAAAATGATATGCATTTAGCATTAAAACATGTCACGCAATGGTTAGATATGGTTATGGCCTTACAGTACAGTGTTAACCCTTCTGTGACTAGATCTAGCATTAAGATAAAGCAATGTAAACCCCTTTATTCAGACCACTAAAAGAAGGTCAGTTGCTTGTATGAAAGGCAGGTGAAAGTTTAATGCAATGGCAAAGTGCAATTCAGTAGTCCTAATAGAGAGGCTTACCTGTAGTTGCAAAGCTCTGAAGCAATTACATGTAGAACGATAGCAGAATGATACAAACACTTCATAATAATGATATATTTATGTTGTTTTATCTGATTTGTGTTACACTGTATGACAATTTTATAGAAACAGTTCACTTTGAAATCTTTTCGACGTCTACGAAAGATGGTTGTTTAAAGTAGATTAATATTAAAGCATACAGCCCCCGAGGAAACCTTCCTCATTTTTATACAGATAAATACAAGTTACCAAAAGTCTTTAACCCTTTCACTGCCAAATGTTTTCGTGAGATTTAAACCCCTTCACCGTTTCATTGTCGTCTGCTTCAACTTTGTTGTCTGCAATGTCGTTCCAGAGCTAAAATATAAGGCAGTATGACTGAAGAAATTTTCAAAACGATTGTCAAACAGTTTGAATCCTGATCAGACGCCGCGTTAAGCAGCGTCTGACCAGGATCCAAACTGTTTGCAAACGCGCTTTTAAGCGTCATTGAGAGTGAAAGCGTGAACTGCATCTTGAAATGTTTCGTGTGTGTTTGTGTGGGGGTTGCTTAAGGGAGGATTTCCTGTTATTTGTACCGAGGCATGCTTTGCTGATTTTACAAAAAACAAAACGGAAGCATAATATTAAAATGCTGCGACCCAGGCTGTTTATTTGATGTCGCGATATCAAATCATTTTTATACCCATGTCGAACCTTTAGCTGACTACACAAATTATACCTGAAAGCAATGTCATTTACAGAAAACTGTAATACAACAATGGTTTCAGTAGTTTCGTACATTAGATTATTAGAATAGAATCCCGAAGAGGCAACGGGTACACAGCGTCTCATTAGGATCTTACACAATTGCAAAAACAACACAACAGTTTTAAATGCATCAAAATGCAGTTTAAGGAAACAATTATTTGATAACAAATTAACCATGACTGCGTTTTTGATCCCGTGACTATAAAATGTTATGTTTTGATGCGTTGATATCGAACCATTGTAATTAAAAAAGAGATTCACAGTGAAGAAGACGTTATGGTTTCCCGTTTAAACACAAAAACACATTGCTGTAAAATGGAGAAAATGATAACCTTCTGAAAATGTTGATGACTCATTTAAATTTGAGCGGCAAACAATTTGGGGCGAGATTAGACGCCGGGTTACCAAACTGTTTGCAATGGGAATTATAGTTTTAGGGTATACGCGTTTATTAGGGAAGAATACTGGCTTCCCCACTCTTATCAAAACAGAGACTTATTTGTGGTGCGACTGAAAGTAGACTATTTTGCTCATTCACCCCTGAAACATTTAATGGACAATTCAATTTCCAGTTAAGTCTAGCTCATTTCTGACTTTTAAAGGTTGTTGTCTACAATATATTGCAAAATGACAAAGAGCGTAAAAACTGATCAAAGGACTCCGTTACGAGCTATCTAATTTATGTCTTCACTGTTTGCATATGACAAATGCATTCCTTACAGTTAAGCAAATTAAATGACAAGAAAACTATCGTCGCTAGGGCCAAATGTGTTAACTGGCTAACTAATACTTAACCACTTCCTACTGGATCTGTCTGCTTTACTGTCATATTTCTGACAACATAACCAAGCCTATATATGAACCAAGCCTTCTACATGTATCAAGTTATCATAATATCGAGATATATTCTACTGTTTTCTCATAAAAAAATCATTTTCAAACAAACTGCGTACAGGTTATGAGCTACAGCACAGATAATGCAAATACAAACTGAAATGTGTGCTTTAAGCCTTTCCTCCCAGAAACCTCATATGGACAATTCTAATTTTCTATTAAGTCTAGTCCATTTTTGACTTTTTAGGGTTTGAATTTTACAATATATGTGGAAATGACAAACAGTGTAGACCCTGAGCGTTCAACTGTTTGCAAAAGACAAATGTATTTCTCACATGTACATTGTTTGCAAATGACGCAAGTATGCCTGACTATGGTTCAAAGAGTTAACTCGTATTCCCATGAAACTTTAATTGGAAATTCAAGTTTCCAAAAAGGTCTAGTCCAATTTGTTTCTACTCAGGGGTGTTTTTACAAACGTTAAACAATGCAGACCCTGATCAGAGGGTTCCTATAGCAGACCCTGATCATGGTCTACATTATATGTATAAGAAAAACTTTACATGTAGAGTTTGTAAATAACGATTTCACTCGTCGCTAGTGTTCAGCAAGTAATGGTTGAGATCAGAAAGTGATAAGGAAAATTGTTTAATATTTGCAGGTTGGGGTAGTTCATCAAATTGTATTATATTATGTCCTATATTTATCGATTTGAAACTAAACAAATCAATATATATAATTTCAACAGTTAAACGTGCACAATGTGAACTTTCAGGTAAATTATATCAATATAAACGCATACGGTAAATGTTAGTGTCAGAGACATGCCGTTCTAACCCTTTAACTCTCAATGACGTCTTAAAACGCGTTTGCAAACACATTTGATCCTGATCAGACGCCGCGCAATGCGGCGTCTGATCAGGGTCAAACCCGTTTGCCACTTGTTTTGAAGTTTCGCCGATTATACTGCCTTAAAGATATTGATGACACTAATATTGAAGCAGACGACAGAATGGCAGTGAAGGGGTAAAAACCTCACGACAAATTTGATCATGCAAGGGTTAAGGAATAACCAGGCAGTTCTTCTGTGACATCTCGTTTACCTCTTTCACTCAGAAGCTGACAACACTAACATTTGCAAACTGGTTTGATACTGATCAGACACCGGGTAACGCCTAATCCAAACGGTTTGACACTCATATCAATGTCTCTCGTAAAAGTCTGCATCCAATTCCAAATTTTGTAAAAAAAAAAAAAAAAAGCAGACGAAAATTCTTAGCTGACGTTGATATTGGCAGTGACTGTGCTCGACGGGTTATGGTGCCATAATGGCAATAAAAGGGTTTAACTATAGTCTACTTTCTACAGATTATGAAACACGCTATTTCAACTGGTACAAATCAGTTCCATTGGTGTTGACTCTGGTCATTTCTGTGGAAAGAAACCAAAGTTCCACCACATGAACTAAAGAGAAGTACTGCAATAAAATTTGAAACTGACAGGTTTTTTAAAGGTTGACGATTCTATTAGATTTGTTAAATTTTGAAACATTCTGGTAAAAGTAGTGTAATCGGGTTGTCATTTCTACGAGTTAGTTTTATGATACTAATTGCTGTTCATAAGATAAAAACTTTTACTCTAACTAGGGTTTCAATTTTATATTTTCAATGTTTATACCCGGAAATAAAACACAAGACTAAACATAAACAAACACTGATATATAACTTGTAGGAATGATAGAGCTGCGTTAGATTTGAAACACAATGCATTTCTCTTTAGTTCATGGTGACATGTTCTAGCATTTGGGGATGGAAACTTGTATAGATAATATTGAATGAATTTGTATTGAGTATTGGCATTATTGAACGAGTTTAGGGAGCAACATTTCATTTCATCCAACGAGTTAAACTATTAAATGATGAAAACACACTTATAAAATATTCTATTTATCACATAAACACCAATGACACAAATACCCGAACGTTCTCACCTTCACGTTTTTTCTATCTGTTATGAAACAATTCGTTATACATTTTGTAACTGTTAATAAGCTTTATTCCTCTTTAGATAAAACCAGTTTCAAACTTTTTATAAAACAAAAGCAACACCGATGTGTTGTGAAAAGACTTCTCTGAAAACATATTCAAATTTTTTGATTAATTTTTAATTTAGAAAATTTCTTTTTGACTAAAAATGATCATGAATTTTGACACATATATCTAGTTTCGTTTTCGAAAGTGCATGTAGGTCATTACTGTAACGTGACGTTACGATGATATAACGTAAGAAATTTTAAAATATAGATTTGTTCATGCTACAAGTTGTTTTATCGGTCTTGTTCTGAGTTATTGTTCATACTAGAGCTCTACGTAGCCTGGACTGCTCGGGAGAAAAAAAAGACAAAACTAGTCGGATACTCGAAAATGTTTCGATCTCTCGTGATGATCCAAGTTTAAAGTCTTCGTAGTAATTCAGTATTCCAGTGATGCACAAATTAGTATATCATATTCACAGTGTGCATTACGATTTATATTGCACTGTATATTTTGCACGTTTATGTGCTGGACATGTATAAGTACCTTATAATTTTTATTTTCCAAATTAGATAAAAAAAATATAAACACCGTTCAGTAAGAGGCAATTATCATACAGTACCTGGTGATTCGTTTATCAACCTTTTTAAGTTATCTAGTGTTTACTTTATGTTAGTTTAAGGTTTAAGCCGCTTTTTTGGATATCATATTAAATAACGCATTACATTTACATTTTCATATTTATTAATAACCTTAAAATAAATAATGAAATGAATAAAACAAATATATATATAGTGCTGTGAAACTGTTTGACACATATTTCGCTAATTGTTTGTCTAAAAACATAAATTTAAATTTAAAAAATAAAAGCAGACGATTGTCACTGTTGTTTAATATTGATGAAATCATGGCACTGAATAGGGTAAAACGGGAAAGTGCATGGAAATAGTTTTGCGACAGTATTATAGCATATTAAAGATAACATTATATAAGCGGAGCACATATGATCTGAACAGGTCCATATATTTATTAACCCTCATCGTGCTGAATTGCAGTCTTCTTCCTACATATTGTCTGCAAATAATTAAAAATTAATTTCAATGTGTTTTATCCAAAGAAATGTTGAATACGAGGGACAAACAGTTTGGATCCGCGTAACGCAGCGTCAGATCTGGATCCAAACTGTTGCTAAATATTAGTTAAGTCGTAAGACGCCATTATTAACTTCCGTTTAAACGAAACTTACCGCAAGCGCGTTGCAATCTAATGTAGTAAATGACATCTTGAAATTTCTTACGATTAATGTATTGCAGAGTTGCGTTGACAATTGTTTTAGAACAATCATGTTTATTGGGGCAGAAACGTATTGTTTCCACTGTACACAACACGACTCCATTTGAGCTGATAAATGAAACACGGGACTGTGTCGGATATAATTGACTCGTGAGAAACATTTAACCTCGTTTCTTCCTTGTATAATCGTTAACACGAGTTCTTTGCCCGAACCCGGTGACTGCGTGTTTGTCGCCAAAAGCCTTGCTTCAGCGACTCTCGCCAATCGGCGCCATCGATTGGAGCTGAGATCAATTGTAAACCGGATATAAACGACAGTATACTCTCAGTACCGCTCTTGATTATTGTTGACTGCCATTGTCAAATGGTGAAGCTAAATGAGAAAAGTAAATCGCACCTTCTGTTGCGCAAGGACCGATCGAATTTCAACTCTTAACACTTTTCGCTACAAAGACGAAACATCGTTGCCGTTGTGAAATAGTTTGGATCAGGATCAGATATCAAGTAACTCGGCTGCCGAGGAGAGGCATAAACTTTTGACACCCCTATAAATGTAGTCCCCGTCAAAGGGCTATATTTTAAACATGGTTGATTGAATGACCTCGTTTAATGTTCCTTTAAATATGTAACTGACATTGTAATAGCACTTGTTTAAATGTCATATAATGGGTTAACCTCTTCACTGCATTGACGTCATCTACTTTAAACAATATCGTCTTCCGTTTTGTTTTCAAAAATTTAAATGTAGGACAAATAGTTTAGTTTAAACGCATTTTAGTTTTATGATAATTCCAAACTTACATAATGGAAATACATACAGACAATTTCGATAAGATCGAAAGCTTCAAGATTTTGAGATCTCTAAATTTTAGATCTGGGACCCGTTTCATAAAACTTCGTACGATAAATGTTATCGTAATTCCGATTATAAAAGTCTCAATTTATATCTATTTCTCTATCTAATCCTGGCTTGTGAAAAGACGATTCCAAACAGATGTCACAAGACAGGAAGAGATAGAGAAATAAGAAATTAAATGTAATTTAACGTTTTGACTTACGACCATTTTATGAAACGGGTCCCAGTTGACTAAAGTGATATAATAACGAATGTCAAATAATAAGGATTCAAATTGTCTGAAAATAAACATTGTACTTGGGGTAAAGCGGTGTCGGGGTTTAAGAAATATTTCATGCTAGATACTTTCCTAGCTTGCGAAAAGTTTCCAATACGGAATGGATGACGATGTGACCTCAAAGACTCTCGAACATTTAGTAAATACTTTGTATTTAGAACACTCTGTGAAATTATATATTATCATTATTATAGAACAGATAGCACTCTTCAGGAGTAATGCGTTTAAAAGCGATTCACATGAAATAATATACATGTACTTTCAAAGCGAGAGGAGACAAATAACCACATTTACAATAAAGTAAAAATCATCCTACCTGATGGAAGTAAATCCTCAATAAGGGAATTTTTTTTCAGTAAGATAATGAAGAAAATCATTATCATTAGTTTTTAAAATCAAATTTAAATTGCGTCAATTATTTAAAACATTAATCACAGTCATTGTTCTTGTTTAACTCTTCCTCTTTGTGTTGTTATTTCGCAAATAGCCTCTTTAAGAAGGAGAACTTCGTTTTGCGTAGTGTATTAAGGGTGTCGTCGTTTTTGGTATTAGACGGCATGAATTGTTGACAAAATCAACCATTATATGCACACAAATCGTTTCTAAAATGTTTTGACAACTGGTTTTTTATTTTGCTAAAACGAAAGTTCAATTGTTAAAATGTCTACTATATTACCTTAATTATGTAGTTAGCTATAAAGGATATGTTTCAGACAATATAGTGATGCACTAGACACAAAAGTTGAATATCAAACTTTAAATGGAGAAATAATTAATTTTATACGATGGTAGAATTATAGTACATGCCTACTACTCGTCATTATTGTTATCATTTTAAAAGTTCGAAGATATGCTGTAGAAAACCAATTTTAAAAGACGGAATGACAGACGGACGGAAATACGAAATGACACAAAGAAATGTGAAAGGACTTTCGGACGAATTCTTATTCTGTATTTTGGAGTAGAAAGATACTCCAACCACATCCCTTAAAATGCCACTATATTATTCTTACAATTTGGAGACTGGTCAAACCGAGTAACTGTCAAGAATGCTTGCAATTAACAAAGGAGCTCCGTGTAAAAAAATAACACATATATAAAATTTGTATCCTAAGATTGATATCAAAGTCACATAGTTATTTTGTTTTAACTTTATGCTATATCCGAAATTGATGAGGGCCATTCATTTTGCGGACCCTGCAAGTATTTTAGTTTATAACATAAGAGACGGCGTGATCGTTGAATAACACCCGGTGTTTAAATGTCATATATAACTGGTTATATAACTATGCAAATGAGGTACGACACGATGTCGCGTAACTTGTGACGTCATTAAAATGTGTTCTATGCGCTCAATTTCCAACGTCTTTATTCTTTCATGTAGATTCAATTTATAGATTTTTGGTGAAATTAATCAATATTAGAACTACATTAAATGGTTTATTAATACACATAATAACATAAAAATTATGCTAGTGAACGGGGTTAATTTGGAACATTATTTTTCTTGTATAGATTTACTCATATCGCGCTTAGCATTCACTTGACCTCAAAGGCTGCGATAAATAACATTTCTAGGTTATGTTATAAAAAGAATATAACATTCGTGTTAATAATTTAATGGATTTATCAAACTCGTCGTTTTAAAAAACGATAAAACTCGGCAAAGCCTCGTTTTTATCGTTTTCTAAAAGACTCGTTTAATAAATCCAATAAATTATGAACACTCGTGTAATATCCTATATATTAAAAATAATCTCACTTTTTTTTTAGAAGCATTTAAGCAAGACTGTGTAACAATTCATTGAAAATAAATTATGTTATTAAAAATCACCGTTCGTGTCTTACTGCTCTTTTAAAGTGGTGGTTTGGGTGGATTTCAGCAGTTGACAGCAAAAAATGTGTTGGTACTATATTTCTTGACTTTTATGTTGTGTTTAGTTGCGTTGATTACAACATTCTTATTAAAATTCTGCAAACCTTTTTTTATCCGGCATCATGTTCAGGTTTTTCTTGTATATGAAGACGATATTTAAAAACAACATATGTGCTGGGAATATGTTCATGGGAAATGTAAGTTCTATATTGTATTCCACAGGACCTAGTCTTTTGGCCTCTATTAACTAACATTTTGATTGAAATTAATATAGTTATGTTATTTTCTGTAGCTGATTTAATTGCTGATAAACAACTTTGTTTTTACATAACACATCTCCGAAACATCACCCAATGGGAAAGACAAACAATTTGTGTGTTGTTCTGATGGGGTTGTTATAGGGAGAGAAACTGGCTGACATGTGCAAACAGCGAGAATCCAGAACAGACGGATTCAAGCAGTTTGTCTCTAGTCAGTATGACTTGTTTGTCAAAATGTCGAATATGTTACTTTGAGAAAAACAGCAGACGACAATTCTAAACAGACAATATTTCAGCAGTGAAAACGTTAGACAAAAGTGTCTTGTTTTGGGAACATTGGTAAGCATTGTTGTAAGGAAGCAATCGTTGTACCGAGGGCCGTTGTAGATAGGGAGTAATGTACCTAACACAACACTCGATCATGCTGTACAGTGGAGAATCTGTTATTATTTCCCAATAAACGCGTTTACGCTAAAACTATTATTTACAATACAAACAGTTTGGAGCCAGATCAGACGCCGGGTAACCCGGCGTCTGATCAGGCTCCAAACTGTTTGCCACCAAGATAAACATGAATTATCAGAATTGTCTAAAAGTTGTAATTTTCTACGTTTTATTGCTTTGCGTTTGCGTACGTTTGCGTTTAAACGGGAAAGAATAACAGATTCTCCACTGTACATGTAAACACTTTACAGATGATCTGAAATCGCTTGCCACTTGGTTTGAAATTAATCACACTTTATATTTTTACATTTTATCCCATCTAGACTACTGATTATTAAAACATATAAATGTATCCGCAGAGCACCACAAGAAGAAAGTTTTGTTCGATTTCAAAAACATTGCACGACTAAAACTCGGCAAATTTTTGGAACACCGTTTGCAGAACAATTCATACAACTAAACCGGTTGACATTTCGGGAACGGGTGCTATTTCAAAAACATTAAATTTACTCTGCATAAATATAGTTCAATGGATTAACCTCCTACATTTTGCTTACGTGACATGCTAACATTTTTGTACACAAAAGATACTTACGACATTTCCTTCAGTTTTAACTGTTTATTCTTAAACCCAAATACGGGATGTTTTTAAAAGTATTTCGTCACTTTTGCTAAAAAATCATTATAATTTATCAAACGTTTTTTTTCCCGTTTAAACGCAAACGAAACGCAAACGCAAACCGGTAAAATGTACAAATTACCTTTTTTGACATTTCCGAGTATTTGTTTCAATCTGGGTGGTAAATAGTTTGGAGCCTGATCAGACGCCGGGTTGCCCGGTGTCTGATCTGGCTCCAACTGTTTGCCATGGAAATAATAGTTTTAGCGTAAACGCTTTTATTTGGAAAGAATAACATTTTCTCCACTGTATAAGAGTCGCATTGAAGATTGAAATTTGCCAAATGTGTTCCATCTTCATATACAGTGTTTTGCCTTCTTATAATCAATAGAATAAATGATTTAATGTTTTCGTGCATCTGTCCTTTTATCTCTTTAATTACTACCCTCCAGTTAGGAAAGTTGATATGTTTAACATTTTTACTGCTCTTAATTATTCATGAGTGTTGGTATAGCGTATGTTCAAATAAACCTTTACCCAGCTATCTATTTTCTAACATATACAGTGGAAAAAAGTTATTCTTTCCCGTTTAAACGCAAACAAAACACAAAAACGCATTGCAATTAAACGTAGAAACTGAACACATGTTGACAATTCTGACTATTATTTTAATCAGAGTGACACGCAACGTCACTTGTCACTTGATCATGATCCAAATAGTTTGTACATAACAGTCAAGTCGCGATCGACATGCAAACAGCCAAGTGTGCCTATTTAATTGTTTGTTTGTCCTTGTAACGGACCTTCTGTAACAAGGTTGCTTATTTGACCGATTTGTCTTTACCCTTTCTGTTCCCAAAGTTTCAGTGCCCTCGTAAAAGGACAAAATATTGTGCTTCCAGCCGAAGCACTACCAGACACTTTTTAGGTTACCTGTTGTCTGATTTGGCGCAAATGACATACTGATTTTATCATAACTGCATTAATTGGGAAAGTAAACCGTCTTTGCCACTGTACTACATGTAGTTGTTAATCAGTTCAATGTCCTGTTCTCATAATGGGAGCCAGGGTCCCGTTAGAGAAAACTTCGTACGACAACAAAAACGGTCGTAAGTAAAAACTTCGAAATACATGTAATTTCTGATTTCTCCATCTACTCTTATATTGTGACATCTCTTTGGAAAGACGATTCCAAATAGATGTCACAAGACACGATGAATGAATGAATGAATGAAATACTGAATGAATGAATGAATGAAAGACTTTATTTACCGAGGGTAGTCCATTTAGTCTAATGACTAATCCTCCATGAGGCCCTCCATTAAAGTATTACATATAGTTTTAACCCTTATCCTGCTATAATATCGCCTCCTTTGAAATTGTCGTTTACAAATTTCGTAACATTCAGATTTATAGGATAAGTTGGAGAAATGAATAATAATTACGACTTTTATAATATGACTTTCGACAACATTTGTCGTACGAACTTTTATGAAACGGGTCCTCTGGCCTTCAGATAATGAAAAATATAGCAGTCTGATGCTCACCAATGGATTTAATTTCCATATTTTACTAAAAATATAATTAATCTATTTAGTTCATGCTTTTAACGATTTTTTGAAATAGAATTTATGTCAATTTTAAACAAAAGTACAAATTTTACCACGTGTGGAGCCCTTTTACCGTTCTGAACCTTATTAAATTAAATTGATAATCGCCAGCGAATTGCCATCGAATCGGGTGCTTCAAAAGGTGAATCTTACGCTTGAATATTTTTACGCGATTTTTCCGAAGCCGTTGTGACAAAAATGGAGTTGGAAAAATTAACGAAGGCATATTTGCGAATACTTGTGAGATATACAATTCAGGCAAACATACCCGAGGGTAAAGTTACTATTTTGAATCGCAAGCGAATTGCCATCGAATTTCCATCGAATTGCATGCGAATTGCCATCGAGTCGCAAACATTGATAATTTAATATGGGTTAGTACTGTATCTCATCGAATACCTTTACGTGACATTTTGCCCTACCGTGACGTCACTGATTTGTAGACATGATTTCACCGGCATTTTACCGTTACTTCCGATCTAGAATTCGTTTCCTTCTGTTCAGCGGTTCTCGACAAATCGGAATGTCGGCATTAAACGTTAACATATGCTTGACTACGATTCTTTGCTAATAGAAAACTCAGAGTAGAAACAAATGTTGGCTAACCTTGTGGCGATAATCCCACTGCTTGAAACAGTGAGGTTATCAAGTGATACTCGACTTTTATTTTCCCAGTAAAAAATAGGAAAGCATGAACTACTTAACAAACATCTATGCCAATTGAAAAGCGATTCGATCAAGACCAGACATCGTGTCACACGACATCTAACCAAAACTGATTTACCACTCGTATTAAAGATAAGCGTCCGTATTTTCAAGAAATATGTGTTTCTAAAGTTCAGTACATTGCGTTTGTATCTCGTCTGAACAAACGGGAAAGAAAAATATTAATATTGTGTCTGATGTACAAAGAAAAAGATAACATTAATAAAACTCGTTATTTCTTTTTCTTTTTTATTGGTACAAACCAACCTGAACTCGAAAATAAAAGTCGATCAAACTTAGAAACCTGTTAGGACAGCCAACTTAACTATTTCACTGCCATTGGCGCCATACTGCGACTTTGAAAACAGTTTTGACTCTGATCAGACGCCACGTAACGCGGAGTCTAATCATGATCCAAACTGTTTAACACGCATGTCAATATTTCTCCAGATTGAAAGGTCTGAAATTTGATTTGAAAAACATTCCGCGGCAGATGACTCTAACAATGCAAACGATTATTTAGTGGTAAGAGGGTAAAATCAGGCGATAAAACTTGGCAGTTAAAGAGTAAGATACAGTGGAGAAACGTTATTCTTTCCCATTCTTTCCCATTTAAACGCAAACGTAACACAAACGCAAATAGTTAAAATGTCGGAATCTACCAGTTTTTGACATTTTTAATTATTGCTTTTTATCTGAGTGCCAAACAGTTTAGAGCCAGATCAGACACCGGGTTACCCGGCGACTGATCTGGCTCTAAACTGTTTGCGATGGAAATAATAGTTTTAGCGTAAACACATTTATTGGGAAAGAATAATGTTTTCTCCACTGTAAGTTATCGTTCTGTACATGTATTTGCAGGCTACCAGGATGAAGCCACAGACGACCTAGTGGTGGAAACAAACAGTCATGGGTAAGCTTATCTTTATCTATACATGTATATCTAATCCTTCACCACAATGCCATGTTTCTAGTTTTGAAGACAGGTGACCACTTAAACCAAAGGTAGAATTCGCCTAAAGGTAATTTCTTCTTTTCTTTCAAGGTCTTCCTCCGCCTATAATTAACTGGACGTCGCGTTAGACTGAAATACTATTGAAAGCGACGTAAAATCAAAACAAATCAAATCAAATCTGTCCTTTCAGCCTGATTTAAGTTACCATCTGCCAGGATCAGACATGGGGTCAATTACTTAGCAAAGTAATTAATTAAATTACCAATTAGTTGGATAAAATGCAATTAAATCACCAATTAAATTACTCTGTTTTTCCAAAAGTAATGATTAAATTAAATTACTTTACCCCTCAATTAAATTAAATTAACAATTACTTTTCACTGTTACACTACATGATGCAAGTTTATTAGTTCTTTGCAAACAATATAGATCCAGATCGGAGGATTTTGAAGGTGCCCTCTGATAAGAGTCTGCTCTATGTACTATTTAGCACAATCCTATGCATTGGAAAATGTCGCTGCCAATCACAACTATGTAGAATTATTAAACCAGTGTGGAAACAGATCAGACTTATTTTGAAGCTGATCAGCATCGAAGCGTATTATGCCGGGCTAAGGTTTGTTATGAAATTGTCAAAATTTAAGTGTTTAGTTTTCAAAGCAGATGACACATCATGACAGGGCCACACACAAGGGGGTATAAAATAAATATTTCAAACATTTTCCATTTATGTTTACCAAACCCAATGGTGAGACTATGCATTAGAATCATCTCAATAAAACAATTCCAATGCAAATTCCTATGCACCATAGGGTTTTGAGCAGGCATAAAGATTTTAGTCTTCAAAATATTCCCCTAATCTGGTTCCCTGACACTATCAGCAGATGACAACATTAACACATAATGAATCACTAGGATTGCCCAGTGCCCAATGTGTGAAAAATAGCTTTGTGTATTATAAGAATGCTAATGTCACCTTTCTTAAACAGGCGATGAATGACCTTTAACCCAATGCACCTTAAGTGAATGTTGACAGCAAAGTTGTTGTCTTTGTCTTTAAGAAAACACTTGTATTTCTGTCTAATACTTTCTCAAATATATACAATGAAGTTTAAACTGTTGGGATCTTTGTGTGACTTGATCTGTATTCAAACTAACTTTTCAAGTGAAATGAATTCATAGTATATTTGCAAAGTCTATTTGGTCAATGAGCAACTCCAGTAAGGGTTAAGCAATTCGATTTTGCAAATTGAGAATTGAGAATAATTAAGAGGTAGCTAAACATATTGGGTATTGCCTCATGGTGCATGTATTGTTGCAGCTAATAAGGATCTATGTACATCCATGATGAAGCTACATTATCAACATGCATTTATTTTAACACCTTTTTAACAAATCATGTTTTATTTACCTGAGAATTAAAACTGTTTAAGCATTAGCACATTTGTATCATTTATACTTGTACATAGACAGGTTATTGACAAATTAGAGAGGATCCAAATAAGCCTTTAATCTAACCCTTTTCATTATTATATGTGTTTCAATCATGTCAGTTTGTAAATATTATGGAATTAAATGTTTTTACTAAGATGAGGTCAATCTTAAAAACTAACATGAACATGCTTAGAAAATGTATAAAAATGCTTATCTTGTTTTCAATATGAGTTCAGAATGTTATTGTTCCAAATCATGTACATATTGTGCAGGGTTAATTGAAAAGTAATTGAAATTCAATTAACAATTACCCACTTTTTTCAAAAGTAATGATTAAATTACAATTAAAGTAATTGAAATATTGCTCAATTAACAATTATCTCCAATTACTTCACTTTTGTTAATTAATTATTAATTAATTAAATTATCAATTTCAATTACCCCATGTCTGGCCAGGATGTATAACATATTTCTTACTGTGCCTAATCATGACTGTTTAAAATGGGACTATTTTCCTCGGTGGAAGAATAAATTATAGAAGAGAAAATGCGTTTTTATATAGTTATTGGTTAGATATGTGTTATTACAGACAAACATGGGTCACTATCAGTTCGTGCAAACTGAATTTCCGATAATCGGTTGTTTTTCCATTTGTTCCCGCAAAATCCTATGTTATGACTACCCCTTAGAATGTTCTCTTTCCATATAATTCTTATAAGTAGATCTAGTCAGAAAAAATTTGGTTTCTCTGGGTCTACATGTACAATTGAGCCTTGCAAACAGTGACGATCAAGGCCAAAGACGCGGCGGCTGGTCTTGATCTACGCTGTTTAACACCTAAATGCATCTGAAACATTTGTGCAGCTGTATTGTATACGGTTTTTGGCGGTGTAGAACAAACTCATATGTAGTGTCTGGGATGACAACAGTGCTGGCTATGTAAAATTTTGCACTGCAATAAGGCAGGTTTTGGCTCTTATATTTACCATAGTTAAGTTATCTTACATAAAAACCGTCAGAATCATGCCCGAAAATAAAACTGGTTTTCAGGGTTTATTGCAAGAAACCATTTGCCATTATTATAATAAATTAAGCGTAAACGTGTTTATTGGGAAACTATTTTCTGTACTGTACTAAAGAGTATTCATTGGTCTAAAGCATGTGGAAGTACTGGTAAATTCCAGACCTGAAAACGCTGCCTACAGCCATAAATAGGGAAAAAGACGATATTCGTTCCGAATAAGCGCGTTTATGCTAAAACGTATATATCCAGTGCAATCAGATCAGGCTTCAAACTGTTTGCCACTCAAATTAAAATGGATAGTTAGAAAATTTAAAATGTTGTCATTTTCTACTTTTCACTGCACATCGTTTGCGTTTAGTTTACGTTGAAACTGGAAAGAGTAACGTCTGCCCCACTGTAAATTCCAGGCCAGAAAACGCTGCCTTGAGCCATATAATCACTTAACCATTGACCCGAGACAATGTCTTCTGCTTCACAGTTGTCTGCAATTGTTTTTAGATATTAGCTAAACTTAACAATAACAAACCTTAACACGAGGGTAAATGCAGTCTGAATACTGGCTGCAAACCGCGTTTCGCAGAGTCTGATCTAGATACAAAGTGTTTGCAAAATGTGTGTTATGTCACGCGACAAGCAGACGATATGTTACATGTGACCTTTTCTATGCACGGCTTCGGTCTCAGATAGGATTAAATGTATTGACATACGGATTGTCTCACATCAGTTTCAAGATTCCTAGTACAATGACAACTCGGAACACCCAACCCATTCCGAACCGACATCCCCAATTTCATATTGATCATAGTCAACATTTTACCATATTGGGTTGTTTTAACAAAAATGTATAAACATGACCAACAGAGTAGACCCTGATCAGAGGGCTCCTGCATGTGCCCTCTGATCAGGTATACACTGTTTGCATTGGACATGGCTTAGTAGATTTCACAGGTATGTGGTTTGTTAATGACGAGATTATTCGTCATTAGGGTTGATTGGGTTTAGAGAGAGGAGGTTAGGATTAGCAGCCATGTTAAATAAATAACATGCAGTCTTTCAATACAGATGCTATGGAAACGACATTCTTCTTTCCCAATAAACGCGTGCACGCTAAATCTACTATATCCCGATTGCAAACAGAGCCAGATCAGACGCCCGGTATCCCGGCGTCTGATCAGACTTCTAACTGTTTGTCATTCAGATTAAAAAGAATAATAAAAATGTCCAACGAGTACATGTATATACATTTCGTTTGCGTTCAAACTGGAAGTAATAACGTCTTCTCCGCGGTTTGAGCCCGGATACATTGTAACAGCATAGTTTTACAACCTTCGTTCATTAAGCCGATTGTGGAAAATCAGCTCACCTTGCTGATTTCCGTAATTATAGTAGGGGTTGCAAGAATATATGCGATTGTAGTTAAGGGTATCATTTGTTGTAACCCTTTCGGCGCCGTCGTCGCATGAAGTCGACTTTGCAAACTGTTTGGATCCAGATCTGACGCCGCTTAAAAAAATGACATACTCATCGATATTTCTTAAGTCAAACAACCTTAAAGCTTACTTTGAACAATGCTGAAGAGGACGACAAAAAAGCGGTGAAGAGGTAAAATTCTCCCGTATAATTTTGCGCCAAAAGGGTTAAAACAATAAATTTAATGTCGATTGCAAACAATTTGGAGTCAAATCTGACACTGGGTAATTTGATTTTGATTTTGACCGTACTCTAAACTGTTGTCCTTTCGGAAGAATTGACAGCATTTTCAAGAAACTAGTTTTCTACACAGAAAGTTTGCGTACGGGTTGGTTCGAGGACGAAATACCAATGCCTTCCCAACTCTAATTGTACTGAATAATACAATATATAGTGCTTCCTCCACACAACGGCCCTCTGAACCACGATTCCCTCCTTACAACAAAGCTTGTTGCTGTTCCCTAAATTAGATATTGACTAACGCTATCACTGCTGCAATATCGTTTGCTTAAAATGGTTGTCTGCTGTGTATCTCAAAGTTATACATTGGACATTTTTGACAGAATAAACGTAATGACGAGTGATTAACAATTTGAATCCAGATCAGACGCTGTGTCTGATCTGGTTTCAAACTGTTTGAAAATTTACTCTGAAACAACACGCATAATAGTTGTCTCCCATTGAGTTTTGTTGACAAAAGGGAGCACTGTATACAAACAGCTTAAGTTTTGCAACTTATAAACCCCTCATGTTCGCACAGAATATGGCAAACATATGTTATAATTAATATAAGTCGTATAATTGATGTTGAAACTACTCGGTATAATCGTCTGATTGAGATGTGTTACTTCTTAGCTGACTTACTTTGAAGAACATATTGGTTGTTTACGTTTTATTATTATCTTAAAAATTGTAAACATGTATACTTTTACGACTCATTTCAGAGGAAAAGATGGTGGGTGTAGGTGTGACCCCTGCAAGACTGGATCATCATGCCAAAATTCAAGTATGTTGTTTAACGTTTTCTATTTGAGTTTAAATCTAAGAAAAACTAGTGGCTAACAGTTACAGTGGAGACCCTGTTGTTCTTTCCCAATAAACGCGTTTACGCTAAAACTAATTTTTCAATTGCAAACAGTTTGGAGCCAGATCAGACGCCGGGTAACCCGGCGTCTGATCAGGCTCCAAACTGTTTGCCACCAAGATAAACATGAATTATCAGAATTATCCAAAAGTTGCACTTTTCTACGTTTTAGTGTTTTGCGTTTGCGTTTCGTTTCGTTTAAACGGGAAAGAATAACAGATTCTCCACTGTAGGAACTCTATCTGACGACACATTATTCAGCGTTTCTGGGAATAAAACATAAAGTGGAGAATACATTATTCTTTTCCAATAAACGCCGTTACACTAAAACATGTATTTCCATTGCAAAGAATTTGGAGCCAGATCAGACGCCGGGTAAACCGGCGTCTGATCAGGCTTTAAACTGTTTGCCATTCAGATCAAAATGAACATTCAAAATTGTCAGAAGATTTAATTTTTCTACACTATACGGGTAATCCGGCGTCTGATCAGACTCCAAACCATTTGCCATTCAGATTGACATGGACATTCAAAATTGTCAAAAGTTTTTTTATTGTCTACCCTTTGTGCAATACATTTGCGTTTTGATTCCGTTTGAACGGGAAGAAGTAACGTTTTATCCCATGTAACAGTCATGAACCCTTGTTTCCAGTTACGGATTCAGGTGACCACTAAAGACAGGTTGAAGGTAAAGCAGAGTACACCTATATAAACTACAACTATTTTCTTCAGTGGAGCAATAAGTTAAAGGCGTTAAAGTGCATATGTGTATTGAGTAATGGGTTAAAGAATAACTACTTAGCACACGTTTAATCTTTTCACTCTCAATGACGCTTTAAAACGCGTTTGCAAACAGTTTCGGGCCTGATCAGACGCCGCATAACCATTTCCCTCCTAATGACGCCAAAAAGCGTTTGCAAACAGATTGGGTCCTGTAACGCGGCGTCTGATCAGGACCCAAACTGGTTGACACTCTTCTCGATATTTATTAAGTCATACAACCTTAAATCTAACGCTGCCTGAAACGTGTCTTGCAGACAACAATACTGAAGCACACGACAATAAAGCGGTGAAGGGGTTAAAATCTCCCAAAAAATTTGATCATGAAAGGGTTAACTTTTTTCACTCTGTGCATTCAGTCGAAGACAACGTACCAAAGTTCAATCAGAAATATCAGCTAGTCGAAATCAACGAAGATGATGCCAATGCTGGACGTCCACTAAGCTACAACTCGACGACGTACCCAAGTGAGGCCGGATGTGCTTGTCCTATATTCGTCTACGAAATCACTGGTATTGAGAACTCGATCGAACCGGGTGGATTTGCAACGAATGTTGATGTATTTGAAATAGATGCGTAAGTGTGATTCGACCATCGTTAACTCTTTGCATGTTAGCGGCGGATATACCCAACAGCTTGCTTTCATCCTTGTTTGGTCAAGTTTATTTTAGACAACAGTAATTATTTCATTGCTGCAATATCGTCTGTTTAAAATTGTCTTCTGCTGTTTTCTCATTTCTTATTTGACAGTTTGATAGAACAAACACAACATAATCACGAGTGACAAACAGCTTTAATCCAGACCAGACGCTGTGTTAAGCGCGACTGATCTGGATTCAAGCTGTTTGCAATCTTTAGCCGATTTCCCTCCGTATAACAACTCCCTCCGAACAACTCATACACTCTTTGTCTTCCAATGGGTGTTGTTATAGAGAGGGAGCACTGTATTTAGATTTGATTTATTTAGATTAGATTTTAACAGTATATTGCAAAATGACTACAATGCTAACCCTTACCAAATGGTATTTATAAATCAGTTTGTCTCATACAAGCCCTATGTTCCACTTTTCAGAAGAAAGTACTTATACATGTGAACAAAAATTGTTTTATGGAAACATGTCCTTTTTAGTTGTGTTTACCAACGCTTACAGTGGAGAATCTGTTATTCTTTCCCAATAAACGCGTTTACGCTAAAACTATTATTTACAGTGCAAACAGTTTGGAGCCAGATCAGACGCCGGGTAACCCGGCGTCTGATCAGGCTCCAAACTGTTTGCCACCAAGATAAACATTAATTATCAGAACTGTCCAAAAGTTGTTCTTTTCTACGTTTTAGTGCTTTGCGTTTGCGTACGTTTGCGTACGTTTGCGTTTACACGGGAAAGAATAACAGATTCTCCACTGTATCTAGGATATTTTATGGTACAGTAGAGAAGACCTCATTCTTTCACAGCTATCATTTCCATTGCAAACAGTTTGAAGTCAGATCAGACGCCGGGTAACCCGGTGTCTGATCTGGCTCCAAACTGTTTGCCACTCATAAATGAAAAGTGATTCGTGAGTGAAAATGATTTTTTCTATATTTTTGTGCATTGCAGTTGCATTTCGAACGCGTTTAAACGGAAAAGAATAACATTTTTTTCTTCACTGTACCACTTGTCACGAACTAATGTTTTATGGAAACATGTCCTTTTTAATTGTGTTTACCAACTGTTATCTGGGATATTTTTATGGTACAACAGTTCCAGCACCCATGGTACGATAAACATTGTGTTTCCGTTTTCACGTTGCCATCCCACGCCTTTATGGCAACCGTGTTTCAGACAATTCCCAGAACGTTTGTCTGCTGCAGAGCAAACAAAGGAGTCCGTTGACAATAGATTGCAACTTGACTGCTACAGTGGAGAAAACGTTATTCTTCCCAATAAACGAGTTTACGATAAAAAAAATATATATATATTTCATTTCCAAACAGTTTAGAGCAGCGTCTGATCAGGCTATAAACTGTTTGCCGCTCAGATTAAAATGAATAGTCAGATTTAACCAGAAATGGTAATTTTTTACATTTTAGCGTTATGCGTTTTGTTTGCGTTTAAACGGGAAAGAATAACGTTTTCACCACTGAATGTGTAAACAGTTTGGATCCAGACTAGAGTTTGATCTGGTTCCCGACTATTTGTCACTAGTGTTAATGTTGCTACTAGTCCACTTCTAGGTTGCCATCATTCAAACATGCTTTAATCTGAATTTGTCAACAATTTCAGACGATACTTTCAAAGCAGACGATATTGCGACAGAGTAAAAATTTATGCAAAGGCTAGGCATTGCCCCCTTTGGATAATATCCTTTGCTTCAACGTTGTCATCTGCTTAAGTTCTAAAGTTGACTAATTCCTGTAATTTTCAAATACCATTTGAGCGACGGATTTTAAGATCAGATTTACTTTGACAAATTTTTACGGACTATTATTGGTATCATTATCATTATTATTATTATAATTATTATTATTATACCCGATTTATATAGCGCTGTTTTCACAAAGGAGTTGTGCATTCAAAAGCGCTTAACGTAAAATTATATAAACGTACCTACAAAGCGATAAAAAACAAATAACTAAATTCATAATAAACCTAATACATTATGGAGTTACATGGAAACATGGTCTTGATCTTCACCTTTTGATAACCATACGTTCAATAGCATATAAAGCATTTTATGTGACTGTGTTATACGGTATTTGGCAGTGTAGGCCAATTCAGATAAAGAGCCTGGAAATGACAATTTTGCTTGATTTGTACACTTTTGCACTGCAATTAAGCTGTTTATTTAATAGCACGTCTAAAATGTAACCCTCGTTTGAATCCTGAACAGACACGGAGCTCTTCCTGATCTGATCTTGATCCAGGCTTTTCACAAGCAAGTGTAACTGAAGTCGCAATTAGAGTATGTTTGCTCTAGCATTCAGGGACTTTGGCAAGAATTGATTTTTTGACGCCAAAAAAAAATTGCATTTAGAGTGTCAATGCATTGTTATATTGGAGCGGTAATAACGGTTGTGTTCTTTATTAAACCCTTATCATACACGGGTATTGACATGCATCAAACATTTGGTACATGTATGCAGCCACGTTTTTCTAAGTCACGTTTAACTCATTCGCCCCTGAAACTATAAATAGATAATTCCAGATACATTTTCCGATCATATTCTGCCGTTTATTGCGCTTAAACGCCGAAATAATCAGCTCATTTCTTATATTAACATCATATTTTCGGTAATTTCAAATATTTAATGAACATTTTATAAGTATACATGAATGTTTACTCCATATTAGAGGTTGTTCACAAGAATATTGTGTTTTCTGAAGGAACAGCCATAACCGCATAACCTAAGCTGTTTATCGCGGAGAAAATTAATGATCCATAAACCCCGCCTCCTTTGCAAAAGATGTTCACAAGTCCCACCTCCTAGAGCATTTGCATCTATACGAATCAAACGTCAATTTATTCAATGAAATTGAATGGGGTGAATGCAAATTGTTTCGAATAAATGAATGAACGTTATTTTACGGCCTATCGACACACATGGTCAGATAGCACCGATTTGACAATTAAGGTAATTTTACAATTTATTACAAATTACAAACAGTGCAATTGAAAACATTTAGTGTGGATAGTAAAGGTACAATATAATTTATCAATGCACGCTCTATTTCGTTTATAAATTCAAAGACCAGGCCCAGCACTTAGAAAGCGTTTGAGTTGAGTCTTGGTACGTTTACAAGCATTTGATCGGTCAGATTTGAGCCTAGGCTCAAATCTGACCGATCAAATGCTTGAGAACGTACCTAGCCTGAAGTCATTGACGTCACAAAGTGATATATAATTTTGACTTTTTCGGACCGCATCGCCAACCTTTCCTAAAGAAATGAGCATTTTCTGAGTAGTAACGATTGATATTTTTTCAGCTCGACAGGGCGAATATTTGTCACACGAACCCTTCCCTATGAACTGTTTAAGATAACGGTCACTGTTCGTAACACCAAAACAGGCGCATTCGATGACACCAAACTCACAGTGATGACCAGGGCTGCCAGCCAACCAAACCAGTTCCACCCCATAGATCAACAAGGCTACCACCATCATATACAAAAGAGGGTATGACTTTCTCCCGCCCCAGATAGAGTGGAGAAGACATTATTCTTTCCCTTTTAAAAGACACATGAAACGCAAATGTATTGCAAGAAAACGTTGAAAATGACAAAGTTTTGACAATTTTGACTAATTATTCAAATCTGAGTAGCACACAGTTCGGAACATGATCAGACGACGGGTTATCCGGCGTCTGATGTGGCTCCAAACTGTTTGCAATGGAAATACATGTAATTGTTTTAGCGTACACACGTTTATTGGGAAAGAATAATGTCTTCTCCACTGTATCTTCCTACCGTGTGACAGGTGCCCGTTTTACGAAACGTCGTACGACAAAAATGGTCGTAAGTCAGATTCTTAAATTATCAATTGTCATTCATGTTTCCATTTTAACCTGTATAGTGACATCTCGTTGAATCGTCTTGAAAGGACGAGTCCAAAGAGATGTCACAAGACAGGATTAGGTAGGTAAATCACTGTAGTTTCCGTCTTCTTTAAATATGCTTTAAAAATAACTTCAAATAAAGCATTGATTATGTGAAAAAAAAGAATATGTCACTCGTCGATGTTTCAGACAAGTTGATATCAAACTCGTCTAGAATATAAAAGTTATTAAGCTCGCCAAGACTCGCTAAATAACATTTCAAATCTAGACTCGTTTGAGACCAGCTTGTCTTTAACATCGACTAATGACAGATCCTATATTTATCATCTGTATACATGGTATATGCGGAAATGAGAGAAAAAAATTCTTCTCCATTGTATATGACCGTCTTCAGTACCACAGTGCCGTAAAACCCTGCTCACACACTTCATAATTATCTGCTTGCATTCAACAGTCAGTAATCCCAACTGAACCGGAGTTTACCTTGACTCGAATGACAGCTGCCCCTACCGGGGCCCTTAAGGTGGGTGAGTACATCCGGTTTAAGCTGACCATCACGTTTCCAGCCACCCCGGTGGATATGACGGTGGAGATCTTTGCACCCGACAATGAAACCTGCGTCATGATTCTGTGTGACGTCGTTGTGGCCAAGGGGGGCAATATTGGTGAGAAGCTGTCGATGGTTGTTTTTGTTGTTCCTGTTAAGATTAATAAAGCGTTTAGAGATTGCTCTTTAAGACTTTAATTTTCTGAAAGTATTTTCCCCTTCACCGTTTCATTGCCGTCTGCTTCAATTTTATTAATTGCAAGACCGTTTCAAAGTAATATTTAATGTAGTATGACTTAAAACGTATAGATTCGAGTTCCAAACAGTTTGGGTCCTAATCAGACGCCGCGTTACGCGGCGTCTGGTCAGGATACAAACTGTTTGCAAACGTGTTTTTAAGCGTCATTGAAAGTGAAAGGGTTGATCTATTTCCTATAACATATAAATACTGAATTGTCTCATACCTTCAATCACCTATAAGTTTTCTGTACTAGGGTAAGGTCTTGTTAAATACTGTTAAATCTTGTGACCTAACCCTTTTTCTTTATGTTTATTTTTAAAGAATTATGAGTGTTTGTACATTTATTTGGAAATAAAAATTAATATGTTTAAACTAATAGAGTTTTCTTCCGTTTAGTGGTTATCGACAAATCGGACCGTCGTGCCATTCAGTCTGAATTTGGACAAAAAGTCTGTGCGATAAAAACAATAATATCAAAATTTAGGATGATTGCATCAGGAGACGCTATTATTTCCCAATTAACACGTTAACGCTAAATCTACGCTAGATCTTTTATTTCAAAAACAAAAAGTTTGACGCCAGACCAGACTCCAAACTGTTTGTCACTCAGAATAAAATAAGCATTAAAAAATGTTACAAAACCAGGGCTGCCATAAGTTGACATGAAAAAATCCTAAGATTTCCAAATTTGCATTTTTCAAGTGCGATTTTGCGAATCGTACCTTTACCCCATAGCCTGTTTCTTGTTTTGTTGACATGCGACTACTTAAAGCAGGCTGTAAGTGAAGCAGAATGCGCCTTAAGGCGCATTCTGCTTTACTTTCACATTGCTTTAAGCTACTATGTACTGGGAAAAAAATCCGGAGAAATCGCAGCGCTGTAAAAGCTGTTAGTTTCTGCGTTTACTTGCGTGGTGTTTGCGTTTCGATTGCGTTAAACGGGAAAGAATAATGTCTTATCTACCTGACGTCACTTATGATGTCAGAATAGCGTCTTATCAATTGTATCTAAAATGACTCTTTTTGTTTTTGCAGCGACAACATCTGCTCTCAACAATATTGCATTTGACTCCAAAATAGACGTAACTAAATGTGTAAGTAGAAAGGTAGTTTTGATCAGGTATTCCAACAAAAGTTATCTTTCTCTCTCTTCTCTCTTCTCTCTTCTCTATCTCTCTTTCTTTTCTCTCTCTCTCTCTCTCTCTGTCTCTCTACACCTGTCTCTCTCTCTTTGTTCTCTCCGTCGCCCTCTCCCAAACTATCTCTCACAATGATGTTTCTCATTTAGTCACCATGATTCTTTTGTTTCTCTTTCTCTCTCTCTCTCTATCTATCTGTCTCTCTCACTATGTCTCTCTCTGTTCTCTCTTTTTTCTCTCTTTCACTTTCTGTCTTTCTTTCCGTATCTCTATGTGCCTCTCTCTGCCACACTAACTCTCACAATGATGTTAATCAATTCGTCACCATTATTCTCACTCTCTATATATCTTCTCTCTCTCACTATCTCCCTCTCTCCCTCTCTCTCTCTATCTCTGTCTCTCTCCGTCTTTCCCTTCGTCTCTCTCTCTCTGTATATCTTCCCAAATTATCTCGCACAATGATGTTTATCATTTGGTCACGTAGTCACCATGATTCCCTCTCTTTCTTGTCATCCCTTCCTTCTTCCCTCTCTTTCTCTCTCTTTATCTTACTCTCTAGCGCCCTCTCTCTCTCTTTCTCTCTATCTTCCTCTCTCTTCCCATCTTCATTTTTTCTCTATCATATATATCTCTATTTGTCGCTTTTACTTTTTGTCACAGAGGTGTTTATTATTTTGTTACCATAGTTCCTCTCTCGCTCTGTCTCTCTTTTCCGTCCCTCTCTCTCTCTTTCTTCTCTGTGTCCCTTTGTATCTATCCCCCTTTCTCTCTCATTATTGCTTTTTCTCTCTTTTCCCTCTCTCTATCTCTCTCGCCCTCTCTCTTGCCCAATCACCTCCCGCTACCTCTCCCGATCCCCTCATGCTACATGTATCTCTCACAAAGATGTATATTTGTTTTTATCATGGTACCTTACAGCCTGACCGTGCTATTATCGGATGGGGCACAGTGAGTAACAGCGGAGTTGACATTGTTGATGTGGCTGCCAGCTCCATTGACGTAGAATATGAGGCGATTGTGGTGAAGGACGCAGCGATCACTCCTGGTGAAAACTATATCAGTATAGGGGCAGCGTACGATTCAGAAAACAAGATCTATGTTGCAATGGACCCCGAGGATATTGACAATAATGCTGATCCGGTAATACTGATTTATTTAATAATTTCTTCTGACAGTCAGGAAGGTGTTATACAGAGAATAATCCATTTCCTTTGGATTTATATGAAAAATATATCACTCGAATGATTGTTATCCGGTTGAAAACAAGTCCACAGGAATACAACCCATTAAAGTGATATACTTTTCATATTCATCCAAAGATATTTTTCGTAAATCATGTATTCCGTCATCAATTACATTATGGAATAATACAGCACATATTCTCAAGAATGCTCCTTCAATTTCAAGTTTTAACGAAAATATTACTAAACATGCCATAATCAAAATAACATGTTTCTTTTTACATGGAGGCCGATATTTATCAGTCATGCTTGCACGTCTGCGAAACAATTGTAGTAATTTGAACAGCGATCTTTATTATAATCACATATCAAACAATCCAAACTGTACCCACTGTAACCAAATAGAAAATGCAGAGCATTACCTTTTTGTCTGTCCTAAATACCATGCTCAAAGAATAAAACTGTTCAATGATATTAGAGCGTTTCATCCTTTAAACCCAAGATTACTAATGGACGGGTGTAACAACTTAACTAATGATGAAAATATGGTTATACTTGATGCTGTACACCGATATATAAAAGAAACAAAGCGTTTCACATTTGATTAATGTTAACCAAATGTGATTGGTTCTGTTTACTTTTAGTTGCTGTTATTTTATTTTACATAAACCACTTTCTGTATTGTTGTTTTGTTCTGCATTGAGCTACATCATCTATTAGACTACTTTGTTATCTTCTTTTGGATACAAGACAAACTACATGTTCAGATCCAAATGATGTCACTCAAATAAAATAAGTTATTTCATAAGTATCATTAGTAAGCTATTTCTTTTTTCTTCTCCTTCTCTTCTCTTACTTACCACTCCTTCTATTTGTTGTCACTAAATAGTTATATATGTTTAGAGCCATTGTATATATTGTCTGAATGTTTACATACAAGGGGAAGGGCCGAATCTAATGTTGTGAGAACTTGTGGCCCAACCCCATTTCTATGTATATTTATGGAATAAAATATGTTTAAACTAAACTAAACTATTAGGTTTTTACCGAGGAAACGCACACAGTTATTTGTTTGTGCGTGACGTCACAACAGATAGTCTTAGCAAAAATGATATCGTCACTACAAAAGGAATATAATCACTAGTGATGACGTCAACTGTGACGCATACGGTATTCACCTGAGAAATCTCGATAATTCATCGATAGGTAAATAATAATTGTTTCTGTCGTATAATTATCGTTGTTTTATTACAGTCCTTCAGATGTAATGTCAAGGCTGCAATTTCTCCGATTTTTTTTTCCAAAATCTTCAGATTTCTTTTAAATATCTTCGAACCTACGGCTTTTTTCGAAATTTTCGTATTTCTGATCTTACTTTTAAAATTTCGAAATTTCTGATTTTTTCATTAGGAAACATTGATATTGGTGTCAAACAGTTTGTAACCAGATCAGACGACGCGTTACGCGTCGTCTGATCTGGTTCCAAACTTGTTTGCATAATTATTTAAGTGTTATAGAACCTTGCATCGAATTTTTAAGGTACGATTCCTTTAAATCGTTTTCGAAAATTCAGAAATATTTGGATTTTTTATGAGCAGCTTATAGTAGCACTTTTTTTTGGGGTATACTCATGTCTTGCCGAATTAAAATAAATCTATCACATCGTATATGTGTCGTTTCCAGACAGTAACGGATGACCCTACTTTCACCATTACGGGAGGTAGTAGCATGGCTATTGGGCAAACATCCCCTATTTCCATGGACATTGTCATACCCTATGCATACGATGAGTACACCCTAAAGGTAAGCTAAACTCAATGCCCTTTAACCCATTACCCCATAGCCTGTTTCTAGTTTTAAAAACAAGTTACAGTGGAGAATCTGTTATTCTTTCCCAATAAACGCGTTTACGCTAAAACTATTATTTACAGTACAAACAGTTTGGAGCCAGATCAGACGCCGGGTAACCCGGCGTCTGATCAGGCTCCAAACTGTTTGCCACCAAGATAAACATGAATTATCAGAATTGTCTAAACGTTGTTCTTTTCTACGTTTTAGTGCTTTGCGTTTGCGTACGTTTGCGTTTAAACGGGAAAGAATAACAGATTCTCCACTGTACTACTTAAAGCAGGTTGAAAGTAAAACAGAATGTGCCTTAGGGCGCATTCTGCTTTAATTTCTGCCTGCTTTAAGCAAACTCTGCTAGAATATAGAAAATATTTCTTAAGGCACATATTCATAATTGTGAAAATTGGAACTATTTTCCTCAATGGATGAATAAACTAGAGGCGTGAAAAGGCGTATTTATGGGGAAATGGGTTAATACATTCATTTACGCTGCCAAATTAATCGTAATAGTTTTACCCCTTCACCGTTTCATTGCCGTCTACTTCAAATTGTTGTTTGCAAGGTTTCAAAGATGGAGTTAATGTAGTTTGTGTCAAACAGTTTGGATCCTAATCAGACGGCGCTGTCGCGGCGTCTGATCAGGATCCAAACTTTGTGCACAATTGCCTTTCGGTGCCGTTGGCAGTGAAAGAGTTAACCCATCAGTGAAGTTCACTTATTACGAAATTGGATATAACGATATATCGGATACAACAAGCTAATCTTATTCTCAATTTCTAATTAACGTATAGTAAAATTAACCTTGTATACCGAAAGTTGGAAATAACGAAAGAAATAAGACGGTCCTATATATAAGATGAAAGTATTGTCTTCAGTGGAGGGCTTCAATAATCACATAAAATGAGTAACTATGGAGTAATTGATTAATAAAGGGGCAATAGGACTTGCAACCTTTCAACAAATGAAACCCTGGTAAATTTAATGAGTTAAGAACGCAGAATTGAATTTTCCCGGTTATGAAGTTATAATGTCAGTGAAAGGGTTGAATTGTGTATATTTATTTATGCTTTTCGGTGGATTACCACGATATAGCAGTGGATGATCACTTGGTAATCCACTGCAGTGGATTATCACCAATCGCTTTTATTATGAATTTTCCCCGTAGGGCTCCCCAAGAATCGTAGTCAATCGTGTCTTATCGTTAAATTCCGGCAGTCCGATTTGTCGCGAACTACTCACCGGAAGAGCACGAATCCAAACTCGGGAGCAACGAAGTCATTCGGATGACGTCATTATACCGCCAACTGTCACGCGCATGTGTTCGACATAAAACGTGGGGCTCAACACGGGATAAATAATGTACGTTCGCTTTCAATTTTTAAACAATTTCGTTTAAAAAGTGGCTTAAAAGCATAAATAAATAGAATAACTGTGTTTTTTCAGTGTAAGATCGAATTTAATCCATTTCGTGAACATCAGACTGTTATATTTTCACTCGTGGCTTCGCCACTCGTGAAAATATAACGTCTGATGTTCACTCAATGGATTAAATTTCGATCTTACACTGAAAAAAACAGTTATCCTCTATTTAATGCTCTTTGGAATATGTTGATTTTGGAACATGCTCATTTCTACGAAACCTGTAAAGAACTTTAACCAATTCATATAGTTTAATTTGTACATCTAGTCTACTAATTACCTTGTAGATGTTACTGTCTTGTATGAATATGTTATGTTGAGGACCACATAGAAGATTGACATTGTCATATGAGTTCCATCGTTAAATGAAGTGTTTATTATTATTACTATTTTTATTTTTACTATTATTATTATTATTATTATTATTAAAATTATCATTATTATTATTATTATTATTATTTAGCGCAGGTAAAATAATCAGTGCATATATTTGCTTTCCTTCAGGCTATAACACCACTTGGGACAGTGGGCGTGATGTCCATATGTTCAATGAGTTTTGTTGGCTTTGGAAATTACTTTCAATGTGGCAATGACGCCAGCGCCGTGACCGACGCTACCGTGGCTGACACTCAGGGGGTCGGATACAACATGGGCACGCTGGGCTTGGGGAAATTGTTAAACAGAAGTAAGTCAAATATACCTTCAGTAGCAGTGCTGCCATTTCTCCGGAACTTTCCAAAATCTTCGGATTTTATTTAATTTCTCGGGACTTATCGTTTTTTCAGAAATCTTCGGATTTCTGAACTTACTTTTACAATTTGGATTGTGTGCGTTTTATATCTTAGGAAGTGTTGATATGAGTGTCAATCAGTTTAAATCCTGATCAGACACCGTGTTTAGCAGCGTCTGATTAGGATTTAAACTGTTTGAATAACTATGTTAGAGTTATTTTTAGCCTGGCTTCGAAAGGGTCAAAGGTACAATTCCTAACACCACGCTTGAAAGTTTGGAAATCTTAAGATTTTATGAGAAACTTATGGTAGCCCTGCGGTAGAACAGATTTCGTTCCCATTTTAGGGGTGGCATGGTAGCTGCTAGTTTCGACTTGTCTCGATAGCTGAAGACACAATAGTCGACTTCCGATAGCAAAGATCAAACTTTAGATATTTAGCGTATCGGCGATAGTTTGAACAGATATCGATAGTTGGACTTCTATCGCTTTCAACAAATAAACGTAGTATAAAATTGGCTGCAAGTAACTCCCTTTACAAGTTGTAACCGAATTCTGAGATGGTGTGTTTGATTTTGTTCCCCTTGTCTGTTTAAGCCTGTTTTAATACATTTCCCCCACCATCCTTCGGTACCAACTGATGGTTTCAGATAAAGCAATGTGCCGGTTAAAGAAGGTTAAGGATATACAGCTGAACTTTGATATTTTAAACTCGCCTTTTAATGTTGAAATACGGGTATTTTCCCTTTCAAGCGTGTATATTAATCTTGATTTTCGTAAACAGTAAACCGGTATAAATCGGACACTATTTGAAAAAGAAGGTATACAACAAAAAGCAGGTGACAACTAAATGGAGGATTAAAGTAATACCGGGAGTTCTGCCTTATTTGTTTCGTGAATAAACCCTTTACCTCATAGCCTGTTTCTAGTTTTGATGACAGGTGACCACTTAAAGCAGGTTGAAAGCAAAGCAGAATGTGCCTTAAGGCACATTCTGCTTTACTTTCAGCCTGCTTTGAGCTAAAAATCTGCTAGGTTATATAAAATACTTGTAATGGTAATTGTCATGAGGGTATAAACTGGAACTATTTTCTTCAGCGGAGGAATAAATTAACTACGCACAAAGTCGCTTCTGTGGGGGAAAGGGCTAAACCAACACCTGAATGTTACAGCGGATATGACGTTACACTTTCACAATAAACGCGTTTACGCTAAAATCTATTATTTCTTTACAAACAGTCTGGAGCCAGATCAGACGCCGGGTAAACCGGCGTCTGCTCAGGCTCCAATGTTTTTGCCGTTCATATTAAAAATGAATGGTCGGAATTGTTTAAAAATTGTTGTTTATTTTCAGCTTTTTGTTGCAAAGCACTGGCGTTTTCTTTTTCATTTAAACGGGAAAGAATAGCATATTATTCAACATACCAATTGATGTGGAGATCGAAAGGCGAAAGTTAACAATTAGTCCGCCACCCAAATCCTAGCGTTTGGAACTTAGGGTTAGAGCAAACTTTACAATCTGTCCGCAGGTCTTTTCGGTATTTTCGTAGAAAGTAACTGGCCATCTCTTGTGACATTGACCTGGCCATTTATTATAACATTAATCTGGCAATTTCTTCTGACATTAACCTCACCATAAAAGTGACCTTTTGGGTGGCGGACTAATTGTAAAATTGCTCCGAACGAAAATGTCATTATATCTAAGTAATCTGTACATAGAGTTTTCAATGTCCATGTTTTGTCATCACAGGACCAGGAGCTGCTTCGCCAGGGACCAGTGTAACCGCCAATGCCCTCCTCCATTTGTATAATCAACCAAGCTTAGTAGGACAGGAGCTTAGTTTAGGGATAACAATGGAGATGGGCACCACTCAAATATGGGCCGGAAGTTATAACATAACTGTTAATGCAGCAGCTACATCTGGATTTGTAAGTAACACACTATATGATATACAGTGTTCCCTCTCTACAACGACCCTCCCAACAACGAATCCCTCCTTACAACGACCCTTACAGTAGTTTTCTAAACAATACATTTATTTCTAAAGCTTTTACTGCTGTAATACCGTCCAAAATTAAGCTTCTAGAAATCTTGCTTTCTCGTGCTTTTTTCTGACCCAGATTACTGTCATCAGACGATACCAAGTATTGCATCAAAACAATTTGCATACACTTTCTGAAAAGGATATTTGGAAACTAGACAATGAAAAAAACGTTGTGTCTCCAATTACTTATCTTAACGTTATTCTTTCTTTTTGTAATAATATAAACAATGTGGCGTCAAGACGTCGACGTCGTTTCCCGCGTTATGTGCACGGCGGCTTAAAATTGGTATTCACAACATATTTTGTAAAATACGAACGAGACGATTCCACAGTCAGGGCTGATAAGCTCGGTGTAATTAAATAAATATTAGATATTATTCGAAGGTTGACCATTTTAATGTAAACTGCCATCAAATATTTATATAGTGTGCGTAATGTCGCATACAGTTTAGTAATGATCGCGCATGCGCTGATATTTCTGACAAACTCCGCGAGCTTCTCGTAGATTCCGTATCTACAGTTGTGAAAACGTTATTCTTACCCGTCTAAACATAAAAAGAAACGCATTGCGCTAAAATCTTGAAAAATACAACTTATTTCCAATTCAAACTTTCTACTTTAATCTGAGTGACAATAATTTTGAAGCCAGACTAGAAGCCCGGTTACCCGGCGTCTGATCTGGCTCCAAACTGTTTGCAGTGGATATAAAAAAATTAACTAATTTGTTTTAACATTAGGTTAAACAATGTACATGTAGCTTACAAAAACAGAACTAAAAGTCAAACAATAAATACAGTCGAAACTCGATAATTCGAACTCGCGTTAGTTCGACCATACCCAAATTTCAAATTTTGAAATACGGGTATGCTCAAATTCTCGTAATTAAACTTATGAAGAACTGGTACATATAGGTTCGATTTAAGCGAGTTCGAAGTATCGAGTTTCGACTGTAACATATGATGTAAGATGGGAGAAATCGTTATTTATTTCTAAAACACGTGCCTGTGCTTTGGGAACTAGATCCCCTAAATACAAATATATACTTTTGAAGACCATTTACAGTGGAGAAAGCGTTATTCTGACGTCATGAATGACGTCATACAGTGGATAATCCGCTAGTTTTTCCCAATAAACGCTTTTACGTTGAAAAATGTTAAGATGTGTCATTTTTTATCACATTTTTTTACAATGCATTTCATTTGCGTTTAAACTTGAAATAAGTACGCTTACTCCACTATAATTTCGTGTGAGGTAACCACTAAAGGAAGGCAGATTGGAATGACAGTGCTCCCTCTCTACAATAACATCCAATGGGAGACAAGGATTGCGTGTTCCGAGGGGGTTATTATAGGGAGGGGAATGGGGTTACATTTGCAAACAGCTTGAATCCAGATTAGACGCCTAGTGACGCAGATCTAGAAAGGTTGGACAAAACTATCGTGTCTTGGAAACATAGGTAAGTGTTGCTGTGAGGAGGGAATCGTTGTTAGGAGGATCGTTTAGGTAGGGTGTATTGTAGTAGGTTTATAGAGGTATTCAGTATTTGGAAATAGGGAAAATATCATCTCCATTATCTCTCCATGTAGCCTGTTCCAGCGTATGTCTCCCATACAACAAGTTTGACAAATTGGGACGCTACCATTGGGGACCCGTTCGAGGTTCAGTTCAGGATTCGAATCCCTCCCTCATCTGGAGTGGCTGGTGACTTTGTACTGAAACTTGTAGCCCCATTCGACAGTGGAACGCCAGTCTTCCAAGTATGTAAGCTGGAGATCGTATCAGTAGGGGAAGAGTTTCCATGTTTGAAACTAAGCGACCTGACCACGGTATACACAACCAGAGAGGCCGGTGGATCATATGCAGACGAGGCTGAGATCGGGCTTGGTGAGTAGGTCGTGCAGTCAACTTTTAACCCATTACTCCACAGATACGTATTTTAACACACCTAATTGATTTCTCCACTGAAGAAAATAGTTCCATTTTATACAGTCATGAATATTATATTCTGGTAGGTAGTAGCTTAACGGAGACTAAATGCAAAGCAGAATGCACCATAAGGCGCATTCGGCTTCACTTCAATCTGCTTTAATTGGTTACCTGGCATCAATACTAGAAACGTGCTATTAACACCTTATTCCGTAGCCTGTTTTCAATATCGAATGCAGATAGTTGCTTAAAGAAGTTTGAAAGTAAAGCAGAATGCGCCTGAAGGCGCATTCTGCTTTACTTTCAGTCTGCTTCAACCTTCCACTTGCTAGAGTAAAGATAATATTCTTCATGAAACTTATTCATGACCGTAAAAATTGGAACTATTTTCTTTAGTGTAGGAATTAATATGATGAGCTAAAAGGCGCTTCTTTAAAGGAAAGGTTTAAGTAAAGGGTGAATCAAGGTTACCCGGGTCGGGAAAAATCAGGGGAACATGATTTGTTCAAGATTAAGGAATAGTGGAGGACTTTTCAAATTTGTCATGTAAAATTTACACATGTATGTCAGAACATATCAGGGAAAAGTCAAGGAATATATAATACAAGGCGTAACAATAACTATTTTCATTCCTAAATATATTTCAAAACTGTCGTCTTGTGGGATGACCCAAAACATTTAATGCCTTGTGTACTAAAATATTGTAATTAAGAAAAATGACGGTAATACTTACTGCTGGTTGTGAGAATGTGAGCCAAAAGATGCTTTTTATGCTGGAAAAGTGCAAACTGCCTGTACAATATGATATTATTTGCGTTTTGTCAGGTCAGGTCAGGGATATGTGGATTTGGTCTAGAAATAGTAGGGGGTGCAACTTCAAATAGCATCTAAGCCTCTTGTTTGAATCTAACCTTCTGTTTCTTATTTACCCTGCACTGAGTGTTGAAGACAATGGTTTCTTAAACCCGACACATTAAGCTTATTTAGGTGCTTTCTGTTTTCCTTTCCCCTTGCTTTAAGAATTCATCTGGCTTTAATACCGAATAATTAACCCCTTCACTGCCTTACCCCGAGTACAATGTTATTTGCAAACAATTTGGATTTGATCAGACGCCGCGTCACGCGGCGTCTGATCAGGATCCAAACTGTTTGACACTCTTTTCAATTATTTCTTACGTCAAAATATATCTACCTAAAATGGTTTTTAGAAATAGAAGCAGACGACAATTTTTTAATTTTGATGACGTCATGGCAGTGAAGGGGTTAATACAATTCAGTGTAGCGGTCGTAGTGACGCAATTTTACTGTTTTCCTTTCAATCTATCAAACTACAGGTATGCTTACTAACTTGGAGCAGTTTAGTATTGCGGATGACGACACTATTTTAGTCAAGGCCATCATGACCCCTCTGATGGGACACCCAACCGCCGCCATCGGCCAAACACACACGGCCGTTTTGGGTTTAACTGTTAGCGGAGCGTATACTCAAATATATTCGATGGCCGTTAACTTGGCTGCCACATCATCTATGACCACAGTTTCAGTAAGTCGCAAACCTAAACCCCTTTACTGTCAAATGTTTCGTGATTGTCACTGTAGTTTTATTTCCGTTGCAGACGGTAGGCCTACTGTTTTTCTTTAGTTATCCAGTCTTTGAAACAATTTAACCAATCCGAAATGACCAGAAATCTCAGGCAATGCCAGCTTACTTGAAACACAAAACTCGCATTGACCAAAAGGCCGCAATGGCCTAGGCTGGTGTTCTGTTATTTTTGTGTTTTTTTCTCACATTTATCCTAGACTAAAAAATGATATGCAGTCTAAATTATTGGTGTTACAACATCACCATTTCTAAATGTAGCGTGGATAATCTCTTAACTTAGCGTGTTGGAAATTCTGTTAAATAAAAAGAAACAGAACATGTTTATACAATGAATATTGTACCCAAATAAAACAATTTAACCTGCTACGGAATATCCTTTTAAAGATATTTCTTATTTTATTCATAGAATGCCACAGCGCCAACGTTCTCCTTCAGCCATAGCATTTCTTCAGACCTCGCTGTCACTAGCCATGCGAAGGTTATCATTGACATGACAACAACCAACAACATTCTGTATCCTGAACTGGGCCTAGAGTTTCTAATGCCGGCTGACACAGATAACACCTACTTCCATGTTTGCCGACTGGAGATAGAGTCCAACGGACAAAACGTTCCCTGCATCACCCCTGAATGGGCCAACAAAAATGTCCAAATATTCTCTCAGTAAGATATTTTTTATTTATCTCATTATCCCCTGAAATTTCCAATGGACAATTCCAGTTTGCCATTAATAGGGCTGGTCCATTTTAGACTATTTATGGGTGTTTTTGTTATAAATTGCAAAATGACAAACGGTGAAGTCCCTGATCAGAGGGCTCTGATCAGGGACTTCCATGTTTGCATAGGACAAGTGTTCTCTTTTTCAGGTACACATTTGGTAAAGGAGCATATATGCGTCACTAGGGCTTAATGAGTTAATCATACTTTATTACAAATCTCATTTTGTTTCGAAATACAGTGGGATCCATTCAAAATGGAACCTTAAACTACTAGAATTCTCTTTAAACCGGATAAAACATTGGTCCCGTTTCCAATCCTTCTTTATTTTAGCAAATTACATCATAAATATGCATTTTTACGCCTTTGCATTATTCCTACACAGAAGAAATTATATCTACTTAATTAAATCATGAATATGTATCATCAGAACTATTTTCTACATTCTAACAGATGATAGTTTAAAGCAGGTTGAAAGTAAAGCAGAATGCGCCTTATGGGCATTCTGCTTTACTTCCAATCTGCTTTAATTGGTCAGGTATCTGTACAAATTATGTAGGGAAAACCCTCTGAACTGGAAACCCCCTTAACTGGGAATTTACGTTGTCCCAAAGTATGTCCGGTTCAGAGGGGGTTTACTGTTAACAGTTTCTACAGCTTTGATGTGCACGTAATAACTTTTTACAGTATTATACAATATATTGCAAAAGTGTATGGTCACAAGTTATACAAATATTAGGAAAGGTCCGCATACCCTCTAGGTCAAACAAAAGTACAACTATAAATGTTATGTTTTAACACGGAAGAAGAGTATAGTTTCCCTTTAACCAACCAGTTTCTTATTTAGAAGCAGGTGACTACTTAAAGCAGGTTGAAATTAAAGCAGAATCGCCTTCCTTAATATGCATCTGCTAAGATAGAGAAAATCTTATGACTCTATAAAGTTGAACTATTTTCTTCAGTGGAGGAATTAATTGAATGTGCTTAAAGCGCTTGTACATGTATGGTGGAAAGAGTTAATGTATAGCTATCAAACCACTGTAACTCGAAAAGAAGCTTAGTTGTTTTTTTTTATTTTGGTTTTTTTATAGAGCTACATCTATGTGTCAAGTACCTGTGATATAGACCTTGCATTCTGGATAGATAAACGAAGAATTCTGTAGTGTTTCAGGAGATATTTGAAGTCTGTATTGTGCAGATTAACAATGAACTCTATATAATTTCAGGTTAATTTGATATATTTATAGATGAATTTTGTATATTCTGTATGATTTTAGATGAACCCTGAAGTCTGTATTGTTTCACAGTAGCCCTGTAATCTGTATCACTTCAGATATGATGACAAGATAATAGATAGAATCAAAATGAAGTTGGGGCGAGTGTGTAACGACCCATTTAGTGTTGACCCCGCGGATGATGTCACGCGGTTTGCCCTGTACTATAAGGTATGTACAGTTTGAAAATATAGTTACAGTGGAGAATCTGTTATTCTTTCCCAATAAACGCGTTTACGCTAAAACTATTATTTACAATACAAACAGTTTGGAGCCAGATCAGACGCCGGGTAACCCGGCGTCTGATCAGGCTCCAAACTGTTTGCCACCAAGATAAACATGAATTATCAGAATTGTCTAAAGGTTGTTCTTTTCTACGTTTTAGTGCTTTGCGTTTGCGTACGTTTGCGTTTAAACGGGAAAGAATAACAGATTCTCCACTGTATGCGTACAGTGGAGACAACTTTATTCTTTCATAATAAACTCGATTATGTTTAAACTAATATTTTCATTGCAAACAGTTTAGAGCCAGATCAGACGCCGGGTTACTGGACGTCTGATTAGGCTCCAAACTGTTTGCCATTCAGAATAAAATTAGCAAGTTTACATTTTTTTATTTTATTGCATTGCGTTTGCGTTTCATTTGTGTTTAAACGTGAATTAATAACGCTTTCCCCACTGTATGTACACTGGAAAAACGTTATACTTTCCTGTTTATTCGCAAATGCAACAAAAACGCAATACAATAAAACGTAGAAAATGACAACTGGTTGAACATTCTGACTTTCCGAACCTGTTTCTAGCGGCCATGAAAAAGACGATATGTTTGTAATATTTATGACAAGTGGCAGCTTAACGCAGGACAAAAATCATACAGAAAGTTCCTACATGAGCTTTTTGCATATGCTTTGTCCTGCATTAAGTGGTCATCTGTTTTGAAAGATACAGTGGAGAATCTGTTATTCTTTCCCAATAAAGGCGTTTACGCTAAAACTATTATTTGCAGTGCAAACAGTTTGGAGCCAGATCAGACGCCGGGTAACCCGGCGTCTGATCAGGCTCCAAACTGTTTGCCACCAAGATAAACAAGAATTGTCAGAATTGTCCAAAAGTTGTTCTTTTCTACGCTTTAGTGCTTTGCGTTTGCGTACGTTTGCGTTTAAACGGGAAAGAATAACAGATTCTCCACAGTAACCATACATCTTAATTCAGTTTTCGCTTAACATAGGTTTTATTGAAAAGTTTTTTCTTTGTACGATTTTCGAGGACCTAAAAATAGATAGAAAATAGGGTTTTGTGTACAGGGTGTTTCATAATATCAGTTAGGGATTATGCGTAATCACTGGGCGTTTTAAGGAATGGATGAAATGTCCCTTTTCATGAGATTAATAGATTTCTACTATAATGACATTTCTATTGGTTTTAAACATCATGCTGTCTTGAAATATCATGGTCTAATGAACTTCATACAAAGTTTCTCGCACAAGTGAATAAAAATAAGTTAACAGTGAGCATTTATGTCTTGTTAATAAGGTTATCAACATATTTTATAGCGTGGTACTTGCCTTTCAACTTAATGAACTAAACGAGGTACGATTCATTACTTAATCATAAGTAACTGCCAAATATTTATAAAAAAAAATCAACGAAAAACTGCAAAATACGCCTTTCCCCTGGGAGATTTTCGTGAAATCCTTGATTTTTTTGGTATTTCACGTATTCCCTGATTTACACTTAATCTCGTATGTTGTACATGTAGAGGGCCTCGTAGAAGATTGATTCTATCAAAGAAGCTATTTCGTTAGATAAGGTCTTTATTGTATTTACTGTATTTTTATTACAGGTTTTAGATATCCCTGCCATGGCCGCAGACTCCCAGCATTATATTGATGCCGGCATTGCGTACTCCACTAACTATTTGTGGGTTGGACGCCTCTCATCCACCGTGAAACGAGGACAAACTTATTCCCCGGTACATATTATCTTTATTGCATGCTTCCCTGTGGTTTACAGTCCCTCACCCCGCCCCTCGCCCTCGTCTACAATAACATCAAATGGGAGACACAGATTGTGAGCGTTGTTCGGAGGGGTTTGTTATAGAGATGAAATATTAACATCATAAGCAAACAGTTTGAACCCAGATCAGACGCCGTGTAACGTGATCTGGGTTCAAACTGTTTGTCATTTTTCTCTATATTTCTTCTGTCAAAATGTCCAATACGTAACTTTAAGAAAAAAACTGAAGACGACAATGTTAAGCAGACAGTATAACATCAGTCACCAGTTATATATAATTGTCTTGTTACGGGAACAGCTGCATTAGTTGTTGTGAGTTATAGTCATTTCGTAGCCGATTCATTTCGTAGCCGGTAAAATAAGTCATTTCGTAGCCGAATTTCGAAACATTGTACTTTGTAATCTCAGTTACAAATCTCACAACATAGACGAAACTATATTTATCGAATTCGCTTAAATCGACCTGACTAGTATTTTATAAGTTAAATTTCGATAACATGTTTTAACTTTACACTATGAGTATGTTCGAACCAACGCGAGTTCGAATTATCGAGTTTCGATTGCATTTCCTGTTTCTTATTCTTCAGAGTGCCACGATTCATGCCGCCTTACAGAGAAACGACACGTTGGTTCCATTACCAATTAATACTTACGCCATATTCAGCCTCCTGCTAAAGATACCCAGTGGTACTACGTTTGATCTTAAGGTCAAGGCCACTTCATCGGCTCAAGGTTTTGACATATGCTCTGTTCGAGTGGTAACAGCTGGTCATAATCTCCCCTGTCTGACAGAGGAAGGGATAACAAAAACAGAAACAACGTGGCCAAATGGTGGAACATCCTCTATCACATCTAACATCGGAGCTGTAAGGGGTTTTGGTAAGTTTACTTTTTTCAAAGGGGGGATGTGAGTTCTTGCCTGCAACACTTTTACAGCTGAGAAGACGTTAATCTTTCCCAATAAACGTTCTTACGCTACCCAGCGTCTGACCAGACTTCCCCAACGATTTGCCACTCAGATTAAACTGGATAGTCAGAATTATTAACAAATTGTCATGTTAAAAGCTTAATTTCAATGCGCTTATTATTCGTTTGCGTTAAATTGGCAAATAATTTAGTCTTCTCCGCTGTATGGCTGCAACAATTCTCAGGTCAACCTTTTACCATAGCCTGCTTCTAATGTTGATGATAGGCAACTTGAAGCAGGTTGAAAGTACAGCAGAATGCGCATTAGGTGCATTCTGCGATAATTGCGTTCTGTTTATACTGAAAATAATAACGTTCTCTCCGCTGTAGTCAATGGTTTAAAAAGCTGCATAAAGGTAGATAGACTGCACATATTTTAGACAAAACAAACAGATTTCCAGAAAGTTGGTATTTGTGTGAAAACTAATTGATTTTCCACACAAACTTTTCATAATCGATGAACAAACATTTAACCTTTTGCAAACTGTATTTGTTGTCTTCAATTAATTTCGTCTTACAAATTATATCATCAGAATGGAAAACAGTATGGATCCAGATGAGACGCATGTCAGGATCAAAACTACATTATTTGCCACAAATTCAGAATTCACTCTCTACAAACCACCCAAAGGGAGACAAATATTTTGTGTTTGGTTCGCAGGGAGATGATATAGGGTTGTTAAATCCTAAAAGTGTATTTGCAAAAAGTTTGAACCTAGATCAGACGCCGCGTCAAACTATTTGTCATTCTTCTGTCAAAATGTCCAATACGTACCTTTGAGATAAAAACGACAAACAACAATTTCAAACAGACATTATTGCAGCAGTAAAAGCTTTAGACATGATTGTCTTGGTTTGGGAACAGCGACAAATATTGTTGTAAGGACGGAATGGTTGTTTAGGGGTGTTGTAGAGAGGCAGCACTGTACGTTGATATACATTGACTTGTTACAGTACCCATTAACTCGTTTGCTTCCAGTATGTGTATAACCCCGTCTAACACAGTCTTTGGTATAATAGATATATCATCTGCTTAAACTTTTCGTCTGTTTTATTTATGATATCTTATGCATTTTTATATTAAGAAACACTCTTAAAGATTTCAATTCTTCTTTCAGTCAAGAGACCTTTTATCTGCAATTAAAAAATAAAACAAGAAAACCCCCAAAACCCCAACAACAACGGACAATTTCAAAGAAAACGACGATGTTTACTATTTTCACGCTGAATAGTAAATACGATGAAACCATGGTGGCACGTGAAAATAGCTTCGGTGCTGATGAGACGCCGAGTTACTCAGCGTCTCATCGGGCTCCAAAATGATTGATACTCTGGACCAATTTAAGACAATTCTAATTTTAGAACAGAAGCAGACGACAGTTGTCGCAGACGAAATCATTACTTAGCGTTGAAAGAGTTTAAATGGTATTGATTTGGCCAAGAACCTCGGGCCCGTTTTACTAAACTACTTACGCAAAATTTGTGCGTAAGTCAACATCGTTTTACTCTTATTTTTCGATCCTAAACGTTTGCAAACAGCAAATAGCCAGATCAAAGGACGCGCTAAAAGCGCGTCCTCTGATCTGGCTACTTGCTGTTTGTAGCAAGTGATAATAAAAAAATAAATTAAAATTTAAAATTTTGACTTACGCACAAATTTTGCTTTAGTATAGTAAAACGGACCCCTGTTTACAAGACAGTGAACTATTGCCTTATACTTCTAATTATAGAACAGAAACAGACGACAGTTCTCGCCGACGAAATTATTATTAAACATCCAATGTTAAATAGGTACTGTAGAGAAGAAACGGTATTGTTTCCCGTTTTATCCAGTTTCGCTATAAGCAAGCTTCGCTGTATCAGGTTTTGAGGTTTTACTGTATTTCTATCAACACATAAGCTGAATAAGCCTTTTCAACACATATTGATTGTTGTACGCAGGGCAAACATTTTATAATAGTTCTTCGTTATTGTTAGATCCACAGTGCTCCTTCTCTACAACGACACCCAATGGCAGACAATTTGTTCGTTGTTTGGAGATAGTCGTTAATGGGAGAAATATTGGCTTACATTTGCAAACAGCTTGAATCCAGGTCAGACGCCGCGTTTACGCGGCGTCTGATCTGGATTCAAACTGTTTGCCACTCGTCATTATGTTTTTCTGTCAAAATAACCAATATGTAACCTTGAGAAAAACAGCAACTGACAACTTTAAGCAGACAATATTGCAGCAGTAATAGCGTTAGACATAACTATCCTGTTTAGGGAATTGTGGCAAATGGTCGTTGTAAGGAAGGAGTCGTTGTTGGGAGAGTCGCTGTATGGAAGTAGCACTGTACTTTCATACAGGAGCTTTACATTTCCCCTGTTACATGTACAGTGGAGAATTCGTTATTATTACCTGTTCAACCGTACACGAAATACACACACACCAACAATCTAAAAAGTGTAGAAAATAACTTATTATACTGCAAAGTAAATCCTTATTTCTGATTGGTTAACGGCTCGGGCAACTTGATTGTCATTTGTTCCTCACCTACCCTGGGAAGAAACTGTATAACTACTAAAGTTTTAGAAATATCTAACAATACATTTTAATGTGAGTGGACAACCCGTCATCTGATCTGGCTCCAAACTGTTTGCAATGGAAATATGTTTAACGTAAACACGTTTGGTGGGAAAGAATAACGTGTTCTCCACTGTTAACTAGCATTACTGTATCGCCTCTCAAACCTGATTTAACCCTTTACTCGATACATGTAGCTACGCATTTTTACGCTTTTCATTTATTCCTCCACTGGAAGTAGAGAAAATAGAAAATAGAAGCAGGCTGAAAGTACGCGACAGAATGCCATAATTTGCACATGCATATTTCGTCAACAAGGACAAGAATTACAAAACTTATATAAATTCTTGTAACTCATTGAGTCCTAGTGACGCACATATGCGTCATTTACCAAATGTGTACATGTGATTATTACACCTGTCTTAAATGCAAACAGTGAAGTCCCTGATCAGAGGGCTCTTGCAGGGACTTCACTGTTTGTCACTTTGCAATTTATTACAAAAAACAATCCTAAATTGTCTAAAAATGGACCAGCCTTCATTGCAAACTGGAATTATCCATTGGAAGTTTCAGGGGATAATGAGATAAATGTTGACGAAATACGCATGTGCAAATTATGGTATTATGGTAAAGTTTACAGATTACAATTTTTTATTGCATATATTTTGGAACAATTTGATGAGAAAATGTTACAACGATGTATTTCAGTTTATAATTCGGTTAATAAGCAAACAAAATTGTCTTGTTAGGGGACTAGTGGCAAGTGTTGTTGTAAGGAGGGAATCGTTGTTCAGAGGGCCGTTGTTTGAAGGGAGCATTGTACTAGTGAACTATGCAAACTGTAACCACTGATCGTATTGGAACCCTCTGATTAACGTCTTCACTGTTTGCATATATAGAACAAGTGTCATGTACATGTGTACACCGGTTTTCAAAGACAGGTTTGGTCGTCGCTAGGGTGAATATCTCTATTTTTACAGGAAGCGGCACTAGTATAATAGCAAATGATATATTTGACGATGACACTGCCATTATCGAGATCGTTGGACATGCGAACCAAAATGTGGCCCAGGGAACGTATGACCTGACCGTTGAAACATACCTGGATACTGCCATGTCAAACGTTGATACAAAGTCAATCACAGGCATCGCTACAACCGAGGACCAGTCAACATTATCAACTGTACGTTGACATCATGTTTTTCTTGTAAACCCATGACGTCATCAATTTTAAAGATATATATAGTATGCTTTAATTTTTAAGTACTTTGACTATAAAAAAAATATAAAATTAGTGTCAAACAGTACAGAGTTACAGTAAATGGATGACGTCATTCTTTTACATGTTAACACTCACTGCCATGACGTCATCAGTTTTTAAACAATTGTCGTCTGCTTTTAATTTTAGGTATTTTGACTGAAGAAATTTAAAAATTAGTGTCAAACAGTTTTGGTCCTAATCAGACGCCGCTTTCAAATAATCCAGACATTTTGACACTCATTTCAACACTCGTACTTCTTAAAATAAAAAAACTAAATTTGAGAAATAAAAGCAGACGACAATTGTTTAAAATTTGATGATGTCATGGCAGATCAGGAGTTAATTGGACAAACAATTTCGAAGCAGACAATATTACCACATGAGACGAGTTATAAAGTTAGTATTGACAAAACAATATAACCTTTTTCGGTATAGTGAAGCTCACTTATAACGAACTCCTAGTGACCGTCCGATTTCTATCATTATATATCGTATATCCAAATTTCGTTACATCAGACCCATTTTACTATTGTCTATGTTAGTTTTACCCTTTACCTGATAGCATTGTTTCTAGTATTGTATTTATGTGACTACTTAAAGCAGGTTGAAAGTAAACCAGAATGCGCCCTAAGGCGCATTCTGCTTTACTTTCAGCCTGCTTTAAACTATTAACTGCTAGAATAAGGAAAGAATTTAATATGAAACATATTCATTACGGTATAATTTGGAACTATTTTCTGCAGCGGATGAATAAAATGAATGTGCTAAAAGTCGCTTCTATAAGGGAAAGGGTTAATAATGGGGGTTAATTCTGTTTCGTTTTATCCAATATGAATCGTTTTATCACATAAACGTGCAAAATATAGAGGTCCGGAAAAACCGTACGGCCCACTGGGCATATATTTTATACTAATTTTCGATTCACCAAACTATTGTACTACTACGCCGACTGTAAATCAGTGAAGAGCACCTACTAAGCAAACTTAGATCACCACTAGGTATTGAAACATTTCCAAGTGTCCTAAAACATTATCCCGAGCAGTCCTGTAAATTCAGGCTGCAAATCAGGCTACGTAGAGCATTAGTATTAACAGTGACTGTTTTTCAAATTTAGACGTTACAATGATAATGACATCATGTTGCTATAATGACGTAATTTTGAAAACGAAACTAGATTCTGAATGTCAAATGAACATTTTTAGTCATTTAGAACAATCTTAAATTAAATATTAATATAAAATTTGAATATGGTATCAGAGAAGTCTTTTCACAACACATTGGTTTTGGTTTTCTTTATTTTAGTTTGATAGGTGTTTTTTATCTACGGATGAATAAAACCGAACAACACCTATGACGAATCGTCTTCCTAAGAGCCGAGAGTAAAAGTGAAAGTAAGACCGTTCGGATTTTCGTATTACTTGGTGTTTATGTGATAAATAGGATATTAAATTCGTGTGTTTTCAGTCGTGAATTTATTGAACTCGTTGGATAAAACGATATGTTACTCGCCAAGGCTCGCAACATATTATTTTATCCAACTCGTTCAATAAATTCACGACTGAAAACACACTCATTCAATATCCTTTATACAGCGCTCCCTCTCTACAACGACACCCAACGGGAGACACAAATTGTGTTCGTTGTGTGGAGGGAGTCGTTATAGGGAGGGAAATTTGCAAACAGCTTGAATCCAGATCAGACGCCGCGTCACGCGGCGTCTGATCTGGATTCAAGCTGTTTGTTACTCGTCATTTGAGTTTTTTCTGTCTAAATGTCAATTATGTCACTTTGAGAAAAACAGCAGACGAAAGTGTCAGCACACGATATTGCAGACGCGAAAGTGTTAGACATATAAGTGTCTTGTTTTGGGAACTGCTGCAATGGTCGTTATAAAGAGGGAGTCGTTGTTGGGAGGGCCGTTGTAGAGAGGGAACACTGTATATCCAATATATCGTTATATCCAAATTCGTTATAAGCGAGTTTCATTTTATTGGCATAATAAAATTATCCGTTTTAGGCCATACCGACCCCAGTCAGCCTTGCTCTTTCTGTTGGTGAGCTTGGTAGTACCGCTGTAAACACAAATATTGCCAAAGGCCAGGTACAACGAGTTATCATGACCGCCATCATCCCCGAGGGATCTCTGTACAAATTAGAGTTTGCATTTGTTATCTCCTCGAACTACGTCGGTAAACTGGAAATCTGTGACGCGGCAATCTTGTTTGTTGGGGAGAACCTTCTTTGTGTTGATTCGACGACTGAGCCGACAATTTCTGCAACGTGAGTACATTTAGTTTTCCTTGCTTGATGATAAAGTGGAGAAGACGTTATTCATTTGCCATATAAACGCATACGAAACGAACCTATGACCTTTGAATTGGTAGCCAATCACTCTACTGACTGAGCTATGAAGGATTATACCACAGGTACTTGACACTTACTTAATATCTATTAACACCCCCCCCCCCTTTTTTTTTTAAAAAAAACTTTTTTTTTTTTACTATACTTCTTTTATAGATACAAGGTAAACAGCGCAATTCAACACCTAGTCTTTACTATCGACTTAAGCTGATGCTAAAATAGACTCGATCGCCGATATTCTCTTGTGGTACCCTCGGGAAATGATTAATTTATCAATATCTACTTTTTATTTCATCAAATTCCGTCAAATAACGCCACAGTATGTGAATTATAACGAAAATAAGCATCAAAAAGTTTTATGTCGTTCTCACGGTACAGAATTTATTGCCCAAAATAAGGGGTTATCTAGTCTGTTTGCACATTTAACGGCATTTACGGCTGGAACTTTTTGTGTCGGAACATGACCCTCTTCACTATCAGCTATATGAAATATACATGTAATTTGGCACGAAACTGACAAGTGAAAGACTCATTTCATTTTCAATGCCATTTTGAATACCGGAATGAATCGAATGAACGGAGCGATCTCATTGGTCAAAATTAAACAGGTAAAGTTTCTTTTAATTTTGCATTCTATGTAAATTATATAAAACTGATAATATTTTATTTAAAGATGATTTATAATATTTGGTGAAAGTTCCAGTGGCATAGGCCGTTTATTGTGGACAAATAACAGATCACCCCTACATGTACATTCGTTGCTATGTTCCGTGAAAACGACATAAAACTTTTTTATGCTTATTTTCGTTATAATTCACATACTGTGGCGTTATTTGACGGAATTTGATGAAATAAAAGTAGATATTGATAAATTAATCATTTCCCGAGGGTACCACAAGAGAATATCGGCGATCTAGTTTATTTTAGCATCAGCTTAAGACGATAGTCAAGACTCGGTGTTGAATTGCGCTGTTTACCTTGTATCTATAATAGAAGTATAGTAAAAAAAAAAATTTTTTTTTTTTTTAAAGGGGGGGGGGTGTTAATAGATATTAAAGTATGTGTCAAGTACCTGTGGATTATACTAAATCGTATCAACATTTCCTTTATATAAATTTTCTAGTATAAGCACGTGCGGAAAAAGTCTATGTCGTCAAGACGCATATCCGCTCGCCCGCAAGACCGACTTCCGTATGCGACAGGCCTTAACGGGAACTAATTTTGTCTCTTTACCATAGAATATACATGTATACACATTACCAGTTTGTGGTGCGACCCAGGACGATGTATTGAGCTCTATACGTACTACAGTGGAGAAAACGTTATTCTTTCCCGTTTAAACGCAAACGAAACGCAAACGCACATCACTAAAACGTAGAAAATGACAACTTTTTGGCAATTTTGAATGTTCATTTTTATCTGAATGACAAACGGTTTGGAGCCTGATCAGACGCCGGGTTACCCGGCATCTGATCTGGCTCCAAACTGTTAACATTTGAAATTATATATTTAGAATAAACGCGTTCATTTTGGTAAGAATAACGTTTTCATCATTGTATACAGTAAAGCCTCTTTATTACGACTACTAAATGATGTCAAGTTGTTAGTATTCAAGAAGGTTTTTGCTTCAAGCAAGGTGAAGGTAAAGCAGAAAATTCCTTTAATTTCATATTGTTTTAAGCTGGCACATCGCATGAAAACAATCAAAAAGTATTCATTCGTAATAGAGAGGTTTTACTGTTTTTACTCAACTCATTGTGCCTTAACGAAGTGCATACTCGTTTTACAAACAGGGTAACTTTGGAGGAAACATGTGTACTTATTATACTACAAAGTAAATTCCTCACTTCTGATTGGATAACAAGCCAATTCTTTAGCATTGGTTGGTAATATGAAACTCAACCTATGGAGAAAATCCTTGGAGTAAACGTTATATATTATTTCCCAATAACACGTTCACGCTAAAACTCTTATTTCCAAGGAATTTTAACCCTTAGCCTGCCACTCACGACTATAGCTCCATATGCAAACAGCTTGGATCCGGATGAGACGCCGAGTAACTCGGCGTCTCATCCGGATCCAAGTTGTTTGACACTCGGACAACATTTTCAGCAATTTTGAGCAACTTTGAAGCACTTTGAAACTTGAAGCAGACGAGAAATATAGCAGACGACAATTTATTTGGCGGGCTAAGGGTTAAATAACTTCACCCATCGCTAATGTATCATAAAATCAACAACAGCAAAGACAATCATCAAACGGCTCCTAGAGAATCCCTCTGATCGTTGTTATTACTGTTTTGCATAGGACAAAATGTCGCGTATAGATACCACAATGCTGCAGTGGGTTACTTTAGTCTGATTCCCTACCTAATATAACTTCGATAATAAGGTCAGGCACACAGAGATACTGGCGGCGAGCATGGATTTGACCAGGTGCGTTAAAACAAGAAGTAACGACTTAAAGGTTTGAGAGCACATGCTTAATATCTTAACATATGATTCATACCATTAAGATGGCATTAAAAATGACAATGATTAGTAATTTAGTTGTGTATTTTGTGTTTTACAGCTTAAAGTCACATATTTTCGCAACCGTGCTTGCAGAAGGCATACGTTTCTTTAAAGCCGCATTGTGTTTTTGAGAAACCTGCATAAAACGGTTGTTTGGGGTCCCATTTGAACTACATGGGACGTGATTCTTTGACAAAAACCGGCTTTATCTAATAAATTCGCTTTTTAAATTTTATTTATAATATTTTTGTGCTGCACAAATTAAAAAGCCTCCCTTGTGAATGGAAAGAAGGACAACTCTGTAAATACAGGCCTCCAGATAACGGAAGTATTTCGAAAACTAAAATCTTTATTTCTGCTTTTAAACCCAATGGTGTCATACTCATTAAAAGTGTCTCGAAGAGACAGTTTAATCAGTAGTAACACCATAGCATTCGGTGCTGAAATGAGTGAGAAATGTTAGATTAGTTCAGATTACTCCCGCTTACATGTTTATCTGGAACATCTGGTTAACCCTTATTCTGCTGCACAGACGTCTGCTTTGACATTTATCTGCAAAATTTGTTCAGATTAAATTTATGCATTGTTTTAATTAAACAAACCTTAAGACGAGTGTCAAACAGTTTTGATCCAGATGAGACGCCGCGTGACGCGGTGTCTTTTTAGATTCAAACAGTTTGTAAATTCCGTAAAGTTACGACCAGTAGGCACAGGGTTAAACACTAAGAGATCCTGTGACAACGTGTAAATATTATTCACGGTGGGTAAGCGATTAAAAAATTTACGGAGCATCTATACCTTGAGCTTGCTGAAAATGACTGTTTCAGCCTTGTCCGCTCTCTAACTCAAACACTTCTTTTTTTTTCTCACCAATCTTGCTACAAATGTTTGTTAGTATAGAATCCAGGTCAGGTTCAATAACTAGCAAAATCGCATAAGGCATGTCTGAGTTATTGCCCTTGAATAATTAAAAAATGACTGTTTCAGCATTTTCTGCCCTCTAACACAAACACTTTTTATTTGATCTTCACCAAACTTGCTGACAACGTGTATTGGTATTGAATCTAGGTCAAGGAAAAAAATCGAATACAGTTGAATGAAAATCCTTCAAGAGGTAAAGGAGAAATGGAGTGGTCATTTATTACTTAACTTATTACCAACACTGCTAAGATGAGGCACATGCAACCATTGACCAAATATTTGGCTAAAAATAGAATAAAAACTGGTCCTTTTACAGAGTGGACAGGGCAAAAATAAGGATAAAATAGCAATATTTTAGTCATTCAAGGGCAAAAACTCCAACATGTCTTGTGCGATTTTGGTAGTTAAGATGATTGACCTAGATTTAATATTAATAAACATTTTCAACAAGTTTAGTGAATATCTGATAAAAATTGTATGTGTTAGAAAGCGAAAAATGCTGAAACAGTCATTTTTTAATACATAACGGGCAAAAACTCAGATATGCCACATGCGATTTTTGTAATAATGAAACTAGACCTAAATTTTATATAATTAAACATTTTCTGCAAGTTCAGTGAATATCCGATAAAAACTGTATGTGTTAGAGTGCAAAAGTGACTGAAACAGTTATTTTTTATTAATAAACAAGCAATAACTCAGATATACCTTATGCGATTTTAGTAGTAATTAAACTAAACATTGAGTTTATAGCAATAAACATTTTCAGCAAGTTTTGTGAAGATCCAATAAAACGTATTTGTGTTAGAGAGCAAAACTTGCTGAAAACAGTCATTTTTAATACTTAAAGGGCAAACACTCAGATATGCCACATGCGATTTTAGTAATAATCAAACTAGACCTAAATTTTATATGAATAAATATTTTCAGCATGTTTGTTGAATATCCGATAAAAGCTGTTTGTTATAGAGTGCAAAATTGACTGAAACAGTCATTTTTTATTAATTAACAGGCAATAACTCAAAAATACCTTATGCGATTTTAGTAGTAATCAAACTAAACCTTGATTTTATATCAATGAACATTTTCAGCAAGTTTGTGGAAGATCGGATAAAAAAATAGTTGAGTTAGAGAGCGGACAAAACAATGTGATAGTCTAACTGACTGATGGATGGACGGGCGGAGGTAGATACGGTTGCCCCCAGTGAAGTTGATTGCGGCTGTATCACGTGATACTAAGCCGTGTGGTAATGTTTATGACAGACGTTCTATTTTCGGTTTGTTATGATTTCAAATCGCCCCTTTTTGGTGATTTAGGTCCGTCTTCATCATTTCATAGATCAGTTTGGCCCATAAGAATGTTCAAACATTATTATTAACCGTTGTATTTCAGGCATTAAGAAAAGGTCTGAAAACACAATGGGACTTTAAAGATTTTAATACAATACAAAGTAACGATATGTACCCGTACTACTTAGTCGGGGTGTATTGTTTTTGGTCTGTCTGTCTGTTTGTATGTTTGTCTGTCCGTCTGTACACAAATTTAACCTTGACCATAACTCTGGAACTATACAAGATAGAGAAATTATATTTGGTAAATGTGTACTCAACCCAAGAAGCTCTTGAGCTCAGTACAACTTGGGTCATGTCCGGCAAATGTCATGGTCATTTAGATATGAAATCAGGTGGATATAACATTTGTCATAATTTTGAAATTGCATTTGATACATGTGTAGCGTATAATAGAAGATATTATGCACTTGATTGAGCTTATTTATAGACATTTAAGTGTTTTGAAATTGATCTTCAAATAAGATTACCAAATATCGAAGTGAAAGGTAACATAGGTTATATATTTTGGATTTAAAGCCAGATTGTAGCTGTCAATTTACCAAAATCGTGTATTCTTCTAACATGAAATTTATGGCACATTCGTTATCGCAACATTTTAAAAAAAAAGTAATGCGTGGTGATGTTTTAGGCAATATTGTTTACAAACCTGTGAAATTTGTGAAAATAGTCAAGTGTTAAATCGAGTTTTTTTACATACGAACAACAACAAAGTCTTACGAGATATGCCATGTACAGTCGGTAAAAGCTCATTAGCATATTGTATTACACACGACGATGACGTCATAGCTATTTTAGGATTCAGTTAAAGGGAGACAAATCCTCATTTTTTTCGCTCTATCGCCCACCACATCGATCACGTGACCTTTCTCGGAAACAAACCCAAAGATTTGTTTTGTAAAGACATAGCTTATTGTGCTAGCCATCTCGATAAGAAATCGACACATTTATGTATGATTTTTAATTAAATGGGAGCATATGTCAGGCTATACAGTCGATTCCACTTAGTTTTAATACATAGAAAATGCACACATATAAGAAATTGCGCATTTAAAACATGCATTTGGGCGGTATTCTGACTTTAAGCATTATCTTGAAGTACGTTTGTTTCTTTTCTAGGACGAATCCATATAACGACAAAGCCGAGTGGGTGTTGGACTATGTTCAAAGCAATCCGACGAAACCAGGAGACCAAGTGGCCAATTCGGTAATTGCTGATATATATAATGAAGATCGCTTATAACGATACTGGATATATAGAGGATAACCAATTCCTTTGGATTGATATGAAAAATATATCACGAGAATGGGTTGTTATTTGGTTAAAAAACGAGCCCGCAGGACGAGTTTTTTAACAAGATGATAACCCATTCGAGTGATATTATTTTATATCCATCCAAAGGCATGGATTATTCTATTTATTATATACATTTTAATGACGTTTTTAGTGAAAAAACATTAACCTGACCATCTCTTGTGACATTAACCTGGTCTTCTCTTGTGACATTAACTTGGCCATTAGTGGAAACATGGTTACATGTATGGTAAGCTTCTAGATTATTGTGTTCCGAAGTTAGAGCCAAGCGAAATGATAAGGGATTTGTGTGTTTTCAGATTGTGTTTGAAGCCTTTGTTCGGTTAGTTCCCAATGGCAAGGCTGCCCTAGCGGAGACAGTTAGTGTCTCGGGCACCGTCAAGACATTCAACGACTTGACCGTCGAGTCACTAGACTTCACTGTTGCAGACATAACAACCTTCACCGACTCTGTCAAGGTAAGTATTGTTACAGTGACAAATACGTTACAGTGCTCACTCCCTACAACGACCCAAGGGCTGCCAGAAGTTGATAAAGAAAATCCCAAGATTTCAAAATTTTCAATGTGTCAAGCTCGATTTTCAAAATTATTCCTTTAATCCATGTTTCTAGTGGTTAAGACACGTGATGCTTAAATCAGGTTGAAAGTAAAGCAAGATGCGCCTTAAGGCACATTCTGCTTTATTTTCAGCCTGCTTTAAACTTCCATCTTTTGGAATTTAAATACGATGATTTCGGAAAATTCCGGAGAAATGGCAGCCCTACGACCCTCCGAACAACGATTCTTTCTTTTGAAAACTGTTTGCCTCTATTTCCCAAACGAGACAATTATGTCCAACGCTTTCACTGCTGCAATATCGTTTGCTATAAATTGTGGTTAACAGTTTTTTCTCAAAGTTACATATTTGTCAGAAGAAATATAAAGACGAGTGACAAACATTTTGAATGTAGACGCGGCGTCTCTTCTAGATTCAAGCTGTTAGCAAATGTAAGCCAACTATTATTTTCCCTCCATATAAAAAATCCCTTCAAAACACACACACTCTGTGTCTCCTATTTGGTATTGTGCTAGAGAGGGAGCACTGGTCCAGTGTTGTTAAGAACGCGTACCGAACGCACACTCACTGCACTAAAATGAAGAAAACTACATTGTACAACTGTTTGAAAATAAGTGGCAACTTACTCGACGTCCCATCTGGCTCCAAACTGTTTGCCCCGGAATTTTCTGTTTGCGTTATCGCGATTAATGGGGGAAAACTTAAGTCGTTGCCACGGTCGAAACTGTGTCTAATGTTTTTCCTTCAACTTAAATTTTTTACCCATTAAAACGCCTTTTTTTCACCGTCAATTTATTATTCCGTTTGATACATTCATGAACATGCACAATACTAAGTATTCAATTTACTCTATCAGATTGTAGCTTTAAGCAGCCTGAAAGTAAAGCAGAATACGCATTGAGTTGCATATGATTTACTTTTCAATCTACTTTTCAGTAGCTACATTTCTTCAAAACTATTTGGTAAACCCAGTCTTATCAAAGAAAGTGTCATTTTCGAAATTGACCCCTATGACATTTTGCTCAATATTTTTCATTAAAATAATATCGCATCGACTTTAATTTTTCACAGAATGTCACCAAGGAATTTTTCTTCAATCCAGATAAAAAAAAAGAAGTCAGAATATATTCGAGTTCCTAGTATATCGATATAAATATACGATGGGTACTTATTTTTTTGGATGAGTATATAATATATATTGATCAGGGCTCCAGATAATGGGAGTAGATCGATTTCAAAATCTAAAATATTTATTTCTGCATTAAACCCTATGGCGTCTCTATTCATATGAATCCTCTCTAAGAGACGATTCTAATTAGTAGTAACCAAATAATATTTGGTGCTAAAATGATTGAGAAATATTTTAGATTTGTTCAGTTTACCCGTTCTTATCTGTAGCCTTGTATAATTATTTAACTTTCAGGACCCTGGAAGCATTACGAACGTCAGTCTGATCAGTATTGATCCAGCCCCACCGATCACGATGAGCCCCGGCCAGAACCAGACAATTAAGGTGATTGTAACGGTACCAGTCAACTCCTCCTCTCGTTTCCTCTTTGATGTACTACTCCCCGGTGATGGACAGCAGGCTTGTCTGACCGTATCTGAAATCAACGTCATAGGTAGGTATACTTAACCCCTTCACTGCCATGACGTCATCAATTTTTAACAATTGTCGTCTGCTTTTGTTTCTAAAATTTAAATTGTGGGTATTTTGATATCAGATATATTGAAATGAGTCTGGTCAGGATTCAAACTGTTTGCAAATTTCTCTTTCACTCGGGGTAAAGCAGTGAAGGGATTAAGAAATGAACTGAATATTTTCGTCGTTTAAGCGAAATAAACGACAGAAAATAATCGGCTTATTCTATGAATCGCTAATGTAAATATGTATAATATTTTTTGTCTTTAAACGCTTTAACGACGAACAAAACCAATTTTATTTCTTATATTTACATTATATTTGCAGTAATTTCTAATATTAAATGAACATTTTATTAGTATGCATGTATGTTTAACCGTATAAGAGGCTGTTAACACGAAAAATGTGTACCCTGGAGGGAACAGCCATAACTGCATTACTCGGGCAACGAAACAAAAGTATTTGCGGAGATCAGATCCATTAGTCCCGCCTCCTCTGCAAAAGGTATCCACAATCCCGCCCCCTCGAAACATTACGTCCATACGAATCAAAAGTCATGGTGATCAATGGATTTAATGGGGGCGAATGTAAATATGGTAAACCTCTCTATTACAATGGAGAAGACGTTATTCTTTCCCGTTTAAACGCAAATGAAACGCAAACACATTGCATTAAAATGTTAGAAATAACATTAACAAATATGACTGGTACACAAACATCCGTAAGATATATCACGGAATCTTTAAAATGTTTGGGGTATTCCTTAGATGTTTTCTGTCACTCTATCTTCTCCGACTTGGACGTAGTAGATCTTCGCTACGTATTATTCACATCGGACATATAATAATAGCATTGTAGTCCTGGGGCACTTTACATAAAACTTCGTATGACAAAAACGGTCGTAAGTCAAAACTAAAATACATTTAATTTCTGATTTCTCAATCTAATCATGTCTTGTGACATCTCTTTTGAATCGTCTTTTCAAGGCGATTCCACGGAGATGTCACCAGACAGGATTAGATGGAGAAATAAACAATAATTGAGACTTTTACAAGCTGACTTACGACAACATTTGTCGTAGGAAGTTTTATGAAACGGGTCCCAAAGGGTTAAATCGTCTTTTAATTTTAGAGCATATGTTGTTTTGTCTTCACCGCATTGCTTCGAATACCGACCGAGCTTAATAATTTAACTGTATTTTCAAACACAAATCATTTTCCTTAACCACTATTTCGATTTTATATTTCTACCTAACATCCTTTTTCGAAAAAGGGTTTTTTAGGCCAAATTTGGTTTTCAGTCTTTATAAATTGAGATTTCTATGTTTTATATTTAATGTTAAGTAATAGAACATCAATAATTATTTGTTAAAGATTACTTAGAACGTAATTGGACATACCGAAATATTGGATATAACAAAACAAAATGCATTCAACATCTCTTATTTACATTATGCTATATAGTAAAATTTACCTGATATAACAAATTCGATATAACGAAATATTGGATATAACACAGCAACATCTATTCCCGATCTCTGATAGACATATGGTAAAATGGACCTGATATGACGAAATTTGGATTTAACGAACGATAGCATACTGCCCTTGGACTATTTATAACTGAATTTCATTTTATTCGTGTAAACATTATGTGACGTTGGCAGTTTTAAATATGCAAACATGCAAGTCTTTTTATGGTATTCTTATTTCTTTGACAAATAGTGCGCAATAAAGGCGTTTATGCTAAAACTATTATTTCCATTACAAGCAGTTTGAAGCCAGATTGGTCGCCGGGTTTAAACTGCTTGCCACTCATACAAAAAACGAAATGGTCATAATTATCAAAAGACGTCATTTTCTCTATTTTACTGCATTGCGTATGCGTTTTGTTTTGGAATAACTTCTTCTCCACTACATGACGTCACTAATGACGTCAGAATAACGTCTTCTCCACTGAAATAAACAAATACTTTGATAACCTTGCAGGTGCGCTGGGTCGAAATGTTCACTGTGATGCTACTACCAACAGCAAGGAAGTGGTCTATACACCCCTCTACGAAGATACCATAGGCGCAGGGACGAACAACAAAGGGTCCTTGGATGTTTTTATAGTGACAAATACAGGTATTTGATCCTTTATTGGCTTCAAAATGGACTCAGAGCTTTAACTATCTCATTCACCCTTGAAACATTTAATGAAAAATTCTAGTTTCCAGATAACTCGCTGAGTAGTCCATTTAAGACATTTTCGGGACGATTTCTACAATATGTTACAAAATGACAAACAGTGCAGACTTTTATCAGAGGGTTCCTGTCGCGGCCCTCTGACCAGGGTAGGCCTACATACACTGTTTGCACACGACAAGTGAACTACTCAAATATACAGTGCTCCCTCCTTACAACATCCCTCCCAACAACGACCCCCTCCTTACAATAAAGTTTGCCGATGTTCCCCAAATAAGATAATAATATGTAACACTTTAACTAATACAATATCGTCTGCTTAAAACTGTCGTCTGCTCTTATGTCTCATAGTTACATATAAGTAGATAGTTTGACAAAATAAATATAATGGCGAAAGACAAACAGTTTGAATCCGGATCAGACGTCGCGTGACGCGGCGTCTGATCTGGGTTCAAGCTGTTTGCAAATATAAGCCAAGTCTTTATTTTCCCTCCCTTTCGAACAACGTACACAATATTTGTCTCCCATTTGGGTAGTGTTGAGAGAGGGAGCACCGTACATTGTTTGTAAATGAAATACCATTAGGGCTGAATGTGCTTATTTCATGTAAACCAGTGTGTTTTCTGAAATTAAATTTTGTGTATATAAATTTGATTGCCTTATCAGGGCTCCAGATAAGAGAGAGTTAACTGAACAAATCCAACATTAGCTCACTTGTGGCAGCACCAAATCCTATCGTGTTACTACTCATCAGAATTGTCTCTTTGAGACGTAGTAGTGACACCATAGGGTTTAATACAGAAATTAAGATTTTAGTTTTTGAAATACTCCCCTTATCAGGAGCTCTGTTTACGTAAAATGTCAATTTCTCAACACCAGACAGACTAAATTGCATAGTAATACTCATATAATATTGAAAACTGTGATAAAACAAATAAAACTAGATGTAGTCAAAATATGTTTCTTGGAATTTGTTGTATGCCTTTAGCATTAACAAATCACAGTGTTTTTCTTACCAATAGAGAAATTGACTGTCGACCATTTTAAAGGGTTCTACTGCCATTATGTTAACCAGATAACAACCAATTCTCGTGCTATATTTTTCACATCCATCAAAAAGACAGGATTAGTATATTTATCATTTTTTATATACATTCTAAAGACGTTTTCACAGAGAAAACACACAAATTTAAATTTTAACACGCGACGTCACATAAGATATTGTGACGTGACGCCTCAAAACTGATCGTCACTGCAAAAAGGGATATTATCACTAGTGATGATATCAAATGTGACGCATAAAAATTATCTGACATAGAAATCTCTATAAATCATCGAAAGGTACAGTGGAGAAAACGTTATTCTTTCCCAATAAACGCGTTAACGCTAAAACTTTTATTCCCATTGTAAACAGTTTGGAGCCCAGATCAGACGCCGGGTTTCCCGGCGTCTGATCAGGCTCCAAACTGTTTACAAATCAGATTAAAAGAAAGTGTTAGAAATTTCCCAAATCTAACATTTTCTACATTTTAGTGATGTGCGTTTGCGTTTCGTTTGCGTTTAAACGGGAAAGAATAATGTTTTCTCCACTGTATATAAAACTATGAAGTTTTTCTCAGGTGTGTCCCATAGGAAGGATACATTCAGCGCTGGTGATGATGACGTGGAAATACAAGTAGTCGTTCAAATGTGCGACTGTAGTCTTAGCACACACGGAAGTACCCACAAGATAAGTTTCGGTAACAAGCTGGCAAATTACATCTTCATTCACGATAATGACTTCCAAGTTGCAAGAGCTAATTCTGAAAAGTCTGACATTGTCGTGGACCTGAGTGCGGCAGCAGGCTCCACCAGGTAAGATATCGTTTAACCCATTCCCCCATAAATACGCCTTTTTACACCTTTAATTTATGCCTCCACTGTAGAAAATAGTTCCAAATTATACCTTCATGAATATATAACAAAAGAAATAGGTTCTATATCCTAGCAGATGCTATCTTAAAGCAGGCTGAAAGTAAAGCAGAATGTGCCTTAAGGCACATTCTGCTTTACTTTCAACCTGCTTTGAGTGGTCTCCTATCTTCAAAACTAGAAATAGGCTATCGGGAAATGGGTTAACGGGTTTATTTTTACTGATGTAAAAGTTTACTGATTTGTTGGTGAAAACCCTTGATTTAAACGTTTATGATTTTAATTTTTACGAATTACAATGACCTGTAAAAATTGAACGCAGAAAAATAACCAGCAAATACATAGTTAAAATCAAGGGCTGCCAAAATTTGATCATGAAATATCCTAAGATTTCAAACGCGATTACTTAAAGCAGATTGGAAGTAAAGCAGATGTGCATTGAGTTGCATTCTGCTTTACTTTCAACCTGCTTTAAGCTATCTACAGTTAATGGGTAGACTGTTTTCTAAAGAACAAGAAAACTCGTTGCTAGGGATGAATGGCTTAATTGGTGCAATTAAGAACTACAGTGGAGCAAATTTTATTCTATCTAATAAACGCGTTTACGCTAAACATGTTATTTCCATTGCAAACAGTTTTGAGTCAGATCAGACGATTGGTTATCCGGCATCTGATCAGGCTCAAAACTGTTTACCACTCAATTTAAAACATTTCGTGAGAAATATGAAAAAAAGTTATAATTGTCTCCATAAACTTTCGTGCAATGCGTTTGCGTTTCGTTTACGTTTAAACGGGCAGAATAACGTTTTCGCCACTGTAACTAAAAGTACTTATGGTTACCTGGGGTCCGTTTTACTAAACAACTTATGCAACATTTTTGCGTAAGTCAAAATCGTTTAACACTTATTTTTCGATCCTAAACGTTTGCAAACAGCAAATAGCTAGATCAGAGGACGCGCTAAAAGCGCGTCCTCTGATCTGGCTATTCGCTGTTTGTAGCAAGTGATAATAAAACATATAAATTAAAATTTAAAATTTTGACTTACGCAAAAATTTTGCGTAAGTAGTTTAGTAAAACGGCCCCCTGGCTCGTATATTTAACAGTTCAAATATGGTAGGTCCTTAACGTCTTCTCCACTGTAACTTATATTTTACAGTTCAAATGTGATCATTCAAGGGATCGTGTATCATTCGAGTCTATCTGAGGCTGAAGGTCGAAACCTCACAGTATCTGTGGCACTTCCGCTCTATACGTTGGCCCCAGGGTCTATCGTTACCACTAGCACAAAGCAACACACTAGCTATGCCACAGACAGGAACGACCTAATCGAGATTTCGGTAAGTTAAGGTTGGTAACCACTAATGAAATCGGGCCAATGTCGGTCAATATCGGTACTCTTCGGAGAGCGATCGGCCATTCTCGTCAACTGTCGACTCGTTCCGAACCATGTTCCGAACCATGGTTCGGAACGGGCGACAGTTGACGAGAATAGCCGATCGCTGTTCATAGAGAACCAACTTTGGTCCGATCTCATGAGAGGTCCGCAACCTTAAGAGTTACTTTCTAAGTAAACCTTTGAATTAAGGTTTCTTTAGATCAATATACTGGTTATACACATTTAGTACTGTATTTTATCATATATTTCTTTATTATACCTCGCTTTCAGTTACAATGTTAATTTCCCATGGACCAAAATGAAATATTTTTCATGTCTTTTACTTCTATCAAAATGAATACTTGCACGATGTGATATTCTGTTCTCGATGTGAATGACGTAGACAATCAATAAGGGCTGGTAACTCATTTTCAGCGTTTAGCATTTTCTGTACGAGTAGCTTCCATTTGTCCACCTCTTACACAACATTGAGCGTCTAGACAATTTGATGATATTGTCGATAATGTTTGACCTGTCAGTTTATGAATATTCCGTCTTTTTCCGTAAACTATTTTTATCCTCGGGAAACAATTACAGTGTATAGAAAATAAGCAATTTAATGATGACTCGAAATTGATTATATTATCTGATAATGGTAACTACAGTCGGTAATGGCTCAGTGGCTATGTACCTGTGCTACCAACGTAAGGGTTGTGGGTTCGATCCCCGATACAGTTTGTTTTTGTTATATTTCTTAACGTGTATTTTTCTAAATCTTTTTTTAATGGTAGACACATACAAACCATGACTTTCATGCAATTATATGAAATAAAGTACAGTGTAACTTGCCTACGGAAACTTCGATAGAAAAGTGCTTATAGCAACATCGCGTTATGCAAGGCACTATCCGGCTGAAAGCATTCTATGTTACTTTGGTATTTCGTTAAGCAGCAAATGCTTTTTTACTAAAACGTTTACAGCTTTATTTTAGTAAAATATATAATCATATTAAAACCATAAAGCGGACGTTTACAAAACAGTGCCTGGAATCGAACCCACGACCATAGCACTACGAGCCAATGACACTATCCAATAAGCTATTGCGACACAGTGACTTTTGATTATCGGCTGAAGTATATTTCCGGCAGTTTGCATTGATCTATAAATAAAGTATAGGAAACTTCCGATGGTACCAACGAAAGTTGACGGAAAGTGAGTGACTGACAGGTCAAACCTTATGGATAATACTTCTTCTGACCCAGATTACTGTCATCAGACGAAACCAAACAAGGCATCCAATCGATTTTCTACAATTTTGGAGGAGGATATTTACCAATGAAAAAGACGTTGTGTATTCAATCTACTTGTTTTAACATTCTTATTTCTTTTTGTTACACTAGAAACAATGTGACGTCGTAGGCGTCGACGTGGTTTCCCACGTTACGTCCACGGCGGTGCTAAATTGGTATACGAACGGGGCTATTCCACAGCAAGAGTTGATGAGCTCGGTGTAATAAAATGAATACCAGATGGCAGTTTGCGTGACATTCAAATTATCAACCTTCGAAACCAAAAATGTCATCCTCGGCTTCGACTTGGTTTGACATTCTGCTTCTCGGGTTGACAATTTGAATGTCACGCAATCTGCCATCTAATATTATAAATTATAATGTCATAATATTCTAACTTTGCAGACCTTCGACATGTGTTACCTTTCTCATGATGACTATTAAGAACATTGCATTGTCAATACAGGAGCCCTATAGAAATAATGTTTTTCTGTCCGTCCGTCCTGCCGTCCGTATGTCTGTCCAAATTGTTTTTATCTGACCCTATTTAGAGACATGTTAGAAAATTCTAATTTTAAAACAGTTGCACGTGACAACTGTTGCCGACAACAATGAAATTTGTTCAGTGAGTGAAAATGCCTGACCTAATTCCTACTGATTCAGACATGTTTCTAAAAATAGAAAGTGAATTCGGAAGGATTCCGCTTTCCGAACTTATATGTACAGAGGAGAATACGTTATTTAAACTGGTTTAAAGGTAATCAAACCGCAAACGCAAATGTGAGAAATATAGAAAATGACAACTTGTTGACAATTCTGGTTATTTCTAATCTGAGAGGGTTACCCGGTGTCTGATCTGGCTCCAAAATGTTAGCGAGAATCAGCTTCTGGACAACTGTATACGGATACTTATAGAATGGACATGTTACTTCTAAATTATTTATCACATAACTTGCGGTTTGGGAGTGGAATAAATCCATTATATAGAGATGGTAATCCACTAGTGAAGTGTCGTTTTTGGGCTCCGTTCAAACCCTTTCATTCAAAAGCGCTACATTGTAGCGGGACACTAACTGACGTCATTTGCGATAACGTTACCGTAAACTAAACAAAGTGGTCTTCATAATTATGACGGACGAACTATATATATATACCGTAAACAATGTCAGGTTTTGGCGGAAAATCGAAACTTCGAGTGATTTTATAGGTATTTTAAATTGTTATATGATAAAAGAATCTCTCATTCTTGCTTATTACTTATCAATGCTCGCTTCATGTTATCTACGTCAACTCGTTTATAAAAAATGATAAATAATGAGCACCCATATAAGATCCTCTTTCTTCAACAGTTCGACGATTTTTACTTCACCGATATATACGCCTTCCAAGCAACACTAACAATTAATAACAATCTGGAACTTCCGGTCGGCTACAGTGCTTCTGATACGCGATTTATTAAATGGACGGAGACCAACTTCTTCCGCTGGTCTGCAAACTTTGACAGCGAGGACTGGTACCCGAATCTTCAATCAAGTAATGGACAATGGACTTACAGTGTTGATGCAGGAACCGGAACTAGTAAGTCTCCACTTAAAAAAAGTAATGTTACTGGATTAAATAAGTGCAATATACATGTGTGATATATCATTTACTAGAACAATTCTTTGTATACACGATAGTATAATGCACGATAAGGCCACATAACTCGAAAATTTCACAACATGAACCCAAATAACCCCCATCTCGAGTACTCTAGTACATAGCACTTTTAAGACATTATTTTTGGACGAAATACCTTCTTAAAAGTACAATTTCTAAAATTTGTTTTCATATATATCAGTTTATGTCTGAATTTTAATGTAAATAAGATTTCAAAACAATTGAAAGGGTTAATTTCTTAAATCTCATTTTTCTAAAATCCAACGTTTCTTATTTTGCTAGTGACAAAGGTCGACATGTATTTTCGAACGCTATAAAAATAATTCTAGATCAATATGTCTCCATTTGAATTTTAAGCAAAAAAGCTACTTCAATGGCTTCAATTATAGCCTTGTTTAATATATAAAAAAATGAGTTTTAGCTCACACCAACTACTTTTATACCAAACAGTAGATTCATATTAATAATATTTTCAGTACACGTTTAGCTATATGTTCTCTAATAGTTACACTTCAAACTATGTAGCGTGTGCATAATTGTCTGATTTTATTTGACAGAAAGTTTCATAAACTTTCTCGAAAAAATTAGCCGCAATAATAATTATAGTTTCATATTTTATTAAAAAATAACCTCAATAGTTGCTTTAAGATGATATATCATAATGCATTTTTCACGTTTTGTATCGACGTTATTGATCAAGTAACATTATTATTTTAGAAGCACCCTCGTTTAGCGACCATATACAGTGGTGAAGACGTTATAAGTATTTTCCGTTTAAATGCGTATTGAACGCAACCGTAATGCATTAAAATGTAAAAAAATTAAAATAGAACATTCTTTTCATATTTCCAAACAATTGTTTTTATTACAGTGGCAAACCGTTTGGAGCCCTATCAAACGTATGGTTACCTGGCTTCAAACTGTTTGCAATGGAAATAATAATTTAAGCATAACACAATTATTTGGACAGAATAATTATTTATCCATTGCTATTAATTAAATACGTTGTGATTAATCAAGGTGGCTGCTTAAAGCAGTATAAATGTAAATGAGACAACTCACTTGTTTTGAGTTGCCACTTGTCTATCATACAACTTATTAGTCCTTATTACATTATGTAGTCGAAAAGTTGTAATCAATTTCAGTTAAATATAATTTAAGCATAACACAATTATTTGGACAGAATAATTATTTATCCATTGCTATTAATTAAATACGTTGTGATTAATCAAGGTGGCTGCTTAAAGCAGTATAAATGTAAATGAGACAACTCACTTGTTTTGAGTTGCCACTTGTCTATCATACAACTTATTAGTCCTTATTACATTATGTAGTCGAAAAGTTGTAATCAATTTCAGTTAAATATAATTACATTGCAATAAAACGTAGAAAATTACGATAGTTCGACACTTCTTACAACTCATGTTAATCTACATGGCAAACAGTTTAGCGTAAACACGTTTATTGGAAAATAATAAGGAATAACTGCTGTAATTATCTTAAAAATTATAATAATTACTTTTTCACAGAGTAATTTGTAGAAAATGTGAAAAATAAATGGCAAACAGTGAAGACACTGACCAGACTACTCCTTTGGGAGCAGTCTAAAAAGGGGCTACACTGTTTCACGTACCTAGAGCCACTAAGTACCTATAGCCACTACGGGTACTTACCTTATCGTTTACTCTGTTTATTGTTTTCAAGCCTGCAGTACTTTCAGCACTTTGATTATTGTTTTTAGGCTTCAGTACTGTCAGTACTTTGATTATTGTTTTCATGCTTCAGTACTGTCAGTACTTTGATTATTATTTTCAGGCTTCAGTACTGTCAGTACTTTGATAATTGTTTTCAGGCTGTAATGCTGCACTTGGCTTCTCAAACAATGCCATACAGAACTGTCAGATAACCGGAACCAAGGGTAGAGATAGTGCTGGAGAGCCGAAGAACGGGAGGAAAGGAGCTTCCACAGGTACAGTGGAGAATCTGTTATTCTTTCCCAATAAACACGTTTACGCTAAAACTATTATTTACAATACAAACAGTTTGGAGCCAGATCAGACGCCGGGTAACCCGGCGTCTGATCAGGCTCCAAACTGTTTGCCACCAAGATAAACATGAATTATCAGAATTGTCTAAAAGTTGTTCTTTTCTACGTTTTATTGCTTTGCGTTTGCGTACGTTTGCGTTTAAACGGGAAAGAATAACAGATTCTCCACTGTACTCACGTCAGAAATGTCTGTAACGGCCATTTAAGTCATTACCCCATGGCATGTTTCTACTTTTTAAGACAGATGACCCCTTAACCCATTACCACGTATGGCTTTTTTACGCCTTTAATTTATTCCTTCACTGTAGAAAATCATTCCAATCTATAAAGTGATGAATATGTATAATAAGAAATATTTGCTATATACTTGTACTAGCAGATGGAACTTAAAACAGGCTGAAAGTGAAGCAGAATGTGCCTTAAATCACATTCTGCTTTACTTTCAACCTGTTTTAAGTAGTCACCTATTTTCAAACTTAAATCAGGATATGGGATAATGGGTAAAATCAGGTTAAAAGTAAAGCAGAATGTGCATAAATGCGCATTCTGCTTTACTTTAAACCTCATTTAACCTACCACGTACTAAGATAGAGCAAATATGTTTTGGTACATGTCTATGACTGTGAAAAATGTTTCTTATGGCTCATATTCATAAATAAAAGATTGAACTATTTTCTCCAAGTGAGGAATACATCAAAGGAAAACAAAGTCGTTTTTATGGGAGAATGGTTAAATATAAGATGACACTTCCGCAAGGCGGGCTTCGCTTGATTCGATTTGTTATGATAATACTACAATGTATTAGGTAATTTTAATATCCCGACGTCTAGCTGAAATAAGTGGAGGAAGATTCCAGATGTCCTTCATACATTGTCGAATACACAAATCGGCATTTGGGTAGTATCACCCACATTTCCGCAAGCCTGCTGGAAAGGCACCCCGCATGAACAATTCAAAGTGCCGGGACCGGGATTCGAACCCACTTTTAGCGCCTTGTTCTAAATCTTCATATTACTATAACCAGTCTTAACATCAATAACTCGAAGTTCCCTCTCTACAACGGCATCCAATGGGAGACAAGGAGTGTGTTCGTTGTTCAGAGAGCCATAACGTTATAGGGAGGGAAATTATTTCACATTTGCAAACAACTGGAATCAAGATCAGACGCCGCGTAACGTGGCGTCTGATCTGGATTCAAGCTGTTTGTCACTCATCATTATGTTTTTCCTAAATGTCCAATATGTTACTTTGAGAAAAACAGCAGCCGACAATTCTATGCAGACGATATTGCAGCCATGAAATAGTTGGACAAAGCTGTCTTGTTTAAGGAACAGCAGCAAGGGTCGTTGTTCGGAAGAGTGGTTATTCAGAGGAACGTTGAAGGGAGGGAACGATGTACAGTGCTCCCTCTCTACAACGGCCCTCCCAACAACGACTCCCTCCTTACAACGACACTTGCCGCTGTTCCCTAAACAAGAAAATGATGTCCAACCTATTCACGACTGCAATATCGTCTGCTTAAAATTGTAATCTGCTGTTTTTCTCAAAGTTGCATAACGGACATTTTCACAGAAAAAACTGAATAACGAGTGACAAACAGCTTGAATCCAGATCAGACGCCGCGTTACGCGGCGTCTGATCTGGATTCAAGCTGTTTGCAAATGTAAGTCAATTTCCCTCTCTATAACGACTCCCTCCGAACAACGCACAAAAGTTCTGTCTCCCGATGGGTGTCGTTGTATAGAGGGAACGCTGTACATGTATATTTATTGTTACAGTGAAGACGATGTTATTCTTGCCAATTAAACGCAAGTTTACGCTTATACAATAAATACTTTTGTAAACAGTTTGGAGCCAGATCATACGCCGGGTTACCAGGTGTCTGATCGGTTTCCAAACTGTTTTCTCTTTCAGATTAAAATGAATAGACATTTCAGACAGTTGCTATTTTCTACATTTAAGTGCATTGCGTTTGCGTTTTATTTGCGGTTTAACGAGAGAGAATAACGTCATCTCCACTGTATCACAAATATTCTTTAAATATGCACAGCATGGAGACCTGTGGTTGGAGATGGCATTGGTCAAGATAGATTCGTGTACTTCGAGGTTTATTTTGGTAACAAGCATTCGGTGACGAAGCTAGATATAGAGCAGAACACTGGCTTGCCGCATTTCGCCACGGATTTTGAGTCGGAACTCAGCCTTGATGGCAGGGCATGGTTTGGGAAAGAAACGGTCAGTTTAATACAACCTTTGTGTCGTTCTCCTTTGCCATAGCTTAACCCTCTCACTCTCAATGACACCTTAAAGCGAGTTCCCAAACAGTTTGGGTCCTGATCAGACGCCGCTTCACGCGGCGTCTGATCAGGACCCAAAATGTTTGACACTCTTATCGATATTTATTAAGTGATTCAACCTTAAATCTAACTTTGAAACGTATATTGCAGACAACAATACTAACGCTGACGACAATAAGTAGTGAAGGGGTACAAATGTCCCGAATAATTTGATCATGAAAGGGTTAAATTGGCCAAGGGGCTGTAGAATGAACTTCATGCTAAACAATATAAAACACTTGAGTTGAGTCTGAGTACATTCTCAAGCATTCATTGGTCAGATATGAAATTAGGCTCAAATCTGACCAATCATCAAATGCTTGAGATAGACTTCAGACTCATGGCAAAAGCTTCTTACCTTGAATCATGGTCGTGTTATGTCCAAATATCGCCGTATCAATACCCCCTAACATAATCATTTGTTCAATAATGAAATTGCTCTATTCTAGTATGTTGACCTCTAAGGGCCATTGTCAAAGCCAAAGAAACTCATGTCTCTCTCTAACAAAAAATATGACGTGTACTTGGACATGATTTTCTTTGACCAAGGCCTTTAGGGATCGAAATATTAGAATAGATTAATTTTATAATTACATGTAAATGCTATTTTAATTCCCTATTTCGAATTTTGTTTTCTTTATTGTGTAAATAGTTTGCAAAATAGTGCGATGTATTTCTTTAAATGATCTACATATAAAATAGTAATTTAAAAAGAAAGCTATGTTGTTTAAAACGTACCATAGTTCCTGTATTAAAGTTATTACTTGTCATGGAGAAAAATTAACATAAGTTGATAGTAGCTTGGTTTTTTTTTAATTCAAGTTCGACTGTTTTTTAATTCATATTCTGTAATATATGACACAATGTTTGTTATGTTTGGAAGTTAATACTTTTGGAACTAACTTTAGAATACTGGCAATTAAAGGGAGCTCGGATTATTGGCGTTATATTGTACTTGCAATTCTATAAATACTATATTAACCATTTACTCTATTGCCTGTTTCTAGTTTTAAGACAGGTGACCTCTTAAAGCATGTTGAAGGTAAAGCATAATGCGCCTTTAGGCGCATTCCGCTTTACTTTCAACCTGATTTAAGCTACCATCTGCTAGCAAGTAGAAACCTTTTTTCGCGATACATATAAATGACTATATAAAGTGGAACTATTTTCTTCAGTGGAACCTTACAAAGTAATTAAATGTGTTAAAGTGCGTATAAATCTATGGTTTTAGTTTGTTGTGTTTTATACAGTTTTCAATACCTACTGGTACTACTTTATCGACTGTGCCATTAAGCAACAAAATAAAGGCCAGATATATGCGTATAAAAGTAACCAACGACACATCAAATGGTATCGCATCCGAACTTGGGATAGGCTTTGAGTTATATGGCTGCGAAGAATCAACAGATGTCTTACCGGCCGGTAAGTTTTACACAGGGGAAAGAAATGTTTTTGTTTAGCCTTTTGCTGTCTTTATGACGTAAAAATCCGTCTATCACATGATTTTCTTTACTATCGTCTGCTTATGTTTATCGTCTGCTTTACTCTGTTATTATATGTTTTGACATAAGAAACATTTATATGAGTGACAAACAGTTTGGATCCTGATCAGACGCCGCGAAGAGTTCAGAGTTTGACCTGTTAGTTTAAAAATGTCAATGTTTTTGGCATTGACATTGAAATGGTTGCACTCATTGCATTCTGTTTGGATGTTTGTGTTGCTGCTAAGGTTTATAGTCCCAAATAAGCTATCAGGTAGCACGATCTGTTACAAAAAAATAGAACTTTTGTTTCTAGACAATAACTTCTGTTTTCTGTTAAGCGCAACGAAACGCAAACGATTTGCAATAAAACATAGAAAAATTTAACTTGTTGACTGTTTGCACTGAAGATAAAGGTTTTAGTTGAAAGCATTTATTGGGTACGAATAACGTTTTCTCCATTATTTAAAGCTAAATAAGAGTTTTAGTTGAATGCGTTTATTGGGAATACATAACATCTTCTCCATTATTCAAAGCTTAAAAGCTTTTTTATTTCAAAGTGATCTATTGGACATTTTGTCTGAAGAAACATAAATACGGGTGTCAAACAGTTTGAAACCAGATAACACGCCGCGCCTCTATTTTCAAATTGAAATGTAAGCCAAGGCATACTCTGGGCTCTAAGGGCATAACTTTTTTTCTCCCGATATCAACTCCCTCCGAACAGCACACAAACTCTTTGCCTCCTATTGGGTGGTGTTGTAGAGAGAGAGCACCTGATACAGTGGAGAATCTGTTATTCTTTCCCAATAAACGCGTTTACGCTAAAACTATAATTTGCCGTGCAAACTGTTTGGAGCCAGATCAGACGCCGGGTTACCCGGCGTCTGATCAGGCTCCAAACTGTTTCCACCAAGATAAACAAGACTTATCAGAATTGTCCAAAAGTTGTTCTTTTCTACGTTTTAGTGCTTTGCGTTTGCGTACGTTTGCGTTTAAACGGGAAAGAATAACAGATTCTCCACTGTATGGTAGTACGATGCACCATTGTTGAAAGAACTAGTTGACTACATACGTGTACATTGTCCAGGAAACTATCGTCATAGTTTGTTCTGTAAAGTCATGTTGTTTTAATATTGCTGTATTGTTTTATGTACGTGTATATACGTCGAGGGTCTCATGGAATATTGATCTTTACCAAATGAGCTCTCTCGATAAATGCATTCTTTATTATTATTATGATTATTACCATTATTGTCCTAGAAACAATTATCATTTTGTGTTTGGTAAAGTCTGGCTATTTTATTGCAGATGTATGTGGTAATGCCGATGATACATTTTCCGCCATGCCACAAGGTGAGTACAGCATAATAGTTGTCGCCTTCTCTGCCATGATGACATCAGCTTTAAATACTTGTCACCTGCTTTAATTTCTAATATAATACATAGTTTATTTAATTGTTAACATACATTATAATATATACACAATTGACCAAAGTAAATTTACTAAAGTAACATTGTAATATAGATGTATTGTAAGTACAAAAAAATATCACCATCGTGTAGCAAATACATTTTCTCGCGTTTTGATACAGATTTTGTCTATGGTTTGTACTTATACGTATAACAAAAGTCCCTCAAACCAAATGTACAGTTTCTTAAAAATGTTAGAATAGTTACTCACATTTATCAAACTACTAACAAACCTGATATTATTTTGCCAAATTTTTAAAGATTGGTATTGAAAAGTTTTATAATATAAATTTAATATCTGAAAATATAGTTATAGTGTATTGTTTTCTAGAAAGGCATTATTGCAAAATCATTTAGTTCTTAGAATAGCTTACCTGTTAAAATAGTCAAACCTAGCGACGAGTATGATTGTCATTAACAACAAGGTATGTTGTAAAAGTACACATGGTATATGCAAATAGTATAGACTCTGTTCACAGAGCTCCTGCAGGAACTCTCTGGTCAGGGTCCACACTGCTTGCCATTTTCCAATATATTGTTAAAGTCCACCTTAAATAGATCTTCATGTAGTTAAAATGGGCTAAAATGTATTGGACATTGGAACTTTACATTAAAAGTTTCGGGGTTGAGTGTGTCCCACTGCAATCATTACTTGCATGTGGGTTCAAGTCAAATCATGGGCTGACTGTGGCAACTATGATATTGCCTTGCGCTTATAAAACATTTGAGTTGAGTCTGAGATCTTTTCAAGCGTTTGATAGATCTGATGTGAGCAAGACTTAACTTAAATCAAGAAAGTCTGAGATCGTTCTCAAGCATTTGATTTATCAGATTTGAGCTAATGCTCAAATCTTGCTCACTTCTCATCAATCAAACTATCTCCGACTCAACTCAAACGTTTTATAAACTTAGACCCTGATCTTATCTATAACAATTGTCTTTTTTACAGCTGATCGAAGATTCCTTGCTGATGCCAACAACCGAGTGTATGTTTGTGATAAAGATACATCAAGGTATATAGTCAAACAACTAGGTCTGACGTGTCAAAGGTCAGCCGAGTCCATTTTTAAGGGATAACAGGATTCCGCATGTTCTCGGACCATTTTTAAACAGACGAGTTTAGTATATTAGATACAAATGAAGGCGGTATTGTTGTCAGGACTTTAGCGTAGTAGGTAAAGTGTAGGTACGCATAGTGCATTGTGATAATAGTATTTTTGTTCAGCGTGGGTTCGAATCCCGCATCAACCTCAATTTTTTTTAATCTAGAATGAATAGTAAAACATTATATTATTCCATACTGTATTATACTGACTATTTATGCACATGTTCTTCAATGTTGGGGAAGGGGTGCATTAGTTTGAAATTTTAATTGTTTTCTTCAGGGAGCTTTCCGCATTACTTAAATGCAATGTAATTATAGAATCCTTAATATCGTTTTAGCCAAAAAATATTTTAGGTTGATGCAAGACTCGAACCCGCGCTTGATAAAATGTTTCTCAATCATGCTTCCTTTTAGTCATATGTCTTATCCACTGCGCTATGTTTCCGATAACTAATTCGTTATTGTTTGTACAAATCACTAAAACCTTTCATTTAAAAATTGCCACGAGGATATCCGAAATGCTGATCTCCCTTATAAATGGACTCGGCGACCCCGTGACACGTCTAACCTAGTTGTTTGACTTTTATAGTAAGCCTCTGCCTTACACCGATTAACCCATTACCCAATAGATACATGTATGCATATTTACATCATAACTCTCGACAGCGATCACATGTAACAAACTACCAAATAGATATGCATATTTGCGCCGTAATTATCGACACCGTATAAACCAACTACCCAATAAATTTGCATCTTTACGCCTTAACTCTCGACATCAATAACATGTTACCAACTACCCAATATATATATTCATTTTTACGCTTTAACTGTCGACACGGATTAACCAACTACCCAATATGCATTTTTATGTTATACCTCTCGTCACATATTAACCAACTACCCAATAGATGTGCATCTTTACGCCTTAACTCTCGATATCGATAACATATAACCAACTACCCAATATATATATTCATTTTTACGCTTTAACTCTCGACATGGATTAACCAACTACCCAATATGCAGTTTTATGTTATACCTATCGGCACATATTAACCAACTACTCAATAAATATACATCTTTACGCTTAACTCTCGACATGGATTAACCAACTACCCAATATGCATTTTTATGTTTTATACCTCTCGGCACATATTAACCAACTACCCAATAGATGTGCATCTTTACGCATTAACTCTCGATACAGATTAACCAACTACTCAATAAATATACATCTTTGCACCGTACCTCTCGATACAGGTACAGTGGAGAATCTGTTATTCTTTCCCGTTTAAACGCAAACGTACGCAAACGCAAAGCAATAAAACGTAAAAAAGAACAACTTTTAGACAATTCTGATAATTCATGTTTATCTTGGTGGCAAACAGTTTGGAGCCTGATCAGACGCCGGGTTACCCGGCGTCTGATCTGGCTCCAAACTGTTTGTATTGTAAATAATAGTTTTAGCGTAAACGCGTTTATTGGGAAAGAATAACAGATTCTCCACTGTACACCAGCTACCCTATAGATATACATCTTGACGCCGTAACACTCGACACATATTAACCCTCGTTACAGTTTCATAAACTACCCAATAGATGTGTTTATTTACTCCTTCTATCTTTCGCCCCTGAATCTTCCAAAGTAACGTTCAATTTTTGAATTAAATCTGATTAAGCGCTTCACTGCCTTACCACGAGCACAACAGTTTTTGCAAACAGTTTGGATCCTGATCAGACGCCGCTTAACGCCAAACGCCAAACTTTTTGACACTCAAACAAATTTTACTTCAGTCAAAATAGCAAAAATTAAAATTTAAGAAATAAAAACAGACGACAATTTTTTAAATTGATGACGTCACGGAAGTAAAGGGGTTAAGGGTTGATTATAGCAAAGTATTGCAGAATGACAAATGATAAAGATACGTCAAGGTATAGTAAGCTCTGCGTTTCACCGGTTATTCCATTGCTCAATATATATGCATATTTACGCCTTGAGTCTCGACACCAATTAACCAACATACGAATAGATATGCATCTTTACGCCGTAACTCTTAACACCGATTAACCAACTACCCAATAGATGTGCATCTTTTCGCCGTAACATTCGACACTAATAATCCACTACCTGATAGATATGCATTTTTCAACTATCGACACATATTAACCAACTATCCAATTGAAATGCATCTTTACACCTGAACTCTCGACGACACAGACTCATAATTATACTACACAATATATGTGTATCCTTTGCCTAAATTCGTTCAAATAAATACGAAAGACTCAAGCAGGAAACGCAACACAAACAATACACCCACCTCTAAAGCAGAACACACACAGGCATACCATAACAAACACGCACACATACACACATACACACACACACGCGCGCAATGCCATTCCTTCATCTACTCACTAAATAGAAAACAACACGCAAGACAAACATAAGCAAAGTGTATATAGGAGCCCACCTTGGTACGGTCAGTAGCAATTAATAATTAATTATAAATTAGTTATTAACAACCACTGGGGGTTAAACCTCGGTTATGGGGCGCCCAATCTCACTCTTATCTCCTTTATTCGCCTATAAAGACGAACAGTGTACATAAAATATAAACCCTGTTCCACAACCTTACAACGAAAAAGACCGCCAACACCGTAAGTAAATACATGTAAAACATCAAACATAAAGTCTATGACAAGAAGATTATTAGTAACACGAGAAAGAATTAAACATTCCAGTCCGTGCTAAAAATAACCCACTATGGCAACGGTCAAATTGTACTCAAGCGACTAGTCCGTAGTCACGAGTAACTTTAAGATATGGATGGGTTCAGGGTACGACAGAGAGAAAAAACAAAGAACGAAAATCCGACATAACTCTCCCGGTTAAGGACGGCTTTAGAGATACATCATCATGTAGTGCTAAGCCCTGTCTGTCGTCGCACAACCAAAGAGTAGAGCATAGTTTTCAATTGTAGATTGATCGATAACCAAACGTGAAGTGCGCAGCAATATAGTTGGATCATAATCTTTTTTGAGGAAATATCTAATACGTTTCACAAACAGGTTTTGAAAATGCATATGTCCAAAAATCTTATGAAGTCTGTAAATTACATCACCATAAAACTCCGGATGTGAAATAACCTTGCCGCAGAAAACACCTTAAGTTAGATTTATACTTGTTAATGAGAGAAAGATTTCTATAAAAGAATTTAGAAAATGTTTTACGAAGTTTATGAAAGTTGTACCCCTGTTTGAGAAGCTTTTCAGTAATTGTTTATTTTTACGAATGTTGAAGTCCTCAACAGAGGTACAGGCTCTAGCAAAACGAATAAGTTGTGAAATATAAACCCCGTAAGATGTAGAACGGAGAACATCGCCATCAAGATGAGGATAATTTACAATACTAAAATCAAAATCATCTCGTTTATCGTAAATCGTAGAAGAAACAATTCCGTTATTTATTAAAAGATCCAAATCTATCTAGAAATGGTGCCGCCAAATTTGACTCGTTTGTTTTATTAAGATGTAGTTCTTTTGGGTAAATAAAAGGAAACAGCGTATCAAAAAATGGGTTGTAATATAAAACAAAATGGGTTGTCTATATTACAAATATCATCTAGATAGCGCGATGTATTGTTAAAGGCTTCGATCATATCTGCCTGTGTATCAGGTTTTAGACTTAGCATAAAGTCCCTCTCATAACAGTACAAAAATAGGTCTGCGACAAGGGGCGCGCAGTTTGTATCCATAGGGATACCAATCACTTGGCGGTATACGGTACTCCCAACGAAACGTTCCAATTTACAATTAAATCCAATCCGTTTTATAACTGTTAAGCGTTGACTATAGCAAAGAATTGCAGCTTGGAAATATAGGTATGTTCGAAATAACGCGTGATCGAATTATAAAGTTTCGACTGTTCTTTGACATTTCTTGCTTTATTGCAGTGTTTATGGGGGCGTTTGTTCAACAAGTGGAGATGATGGAACCACTTGGACACGTCAGTATATGCTCATTAAAATACAGTCGAACTTCGATATCTCGAAATCGGTTAAATCGAACATACCCGTATTTCAAAGTTAAAACTTGGCTAAGCCACGTTTTAACTTTGAAATATTGGTATGTTCGACTTAACCGAGCATGAAATAAAGCAGTTCATGAGTCAAACTATCGGATAGTTCGAATTAAGCAAGTTCGAGATATCGAAGTTCGACTGTACAGTAAAATCTCTTTATAACGACCGCTAATTGATGTAGTTTCAAGGCAGGTGACTTCTTAAAGAAATGTGGAAGTAAATAAGAAAGCTTCTTTAGGAGTTGCCTCTTTTCTTTAATACAATTAATTATTCGTCTTAGTATGTCTCCTTGGCTCCAGATAAGTGCAGAATATTTAAAAAAAAACAAAATCTTTAAAATGGTATCTTTAAGACGAATCAAAGGAGTAGTAACGCAGTAGGATTTGATGCAGACATGAGTGAGAAAAGTTGAACATGTTCAGAATATTTCTCTCTTATCTAGATTACTAGTTTGAGTTTAATTGTATTTATAGTAACAATGGGAAGGACGATTTTTATGTCCCGTTTAAATGAAACAAAACGTTACAAAACATTAACGCAACGCATAAAATGTTTTCGTTAAATATAGACTGGTTATTTTATACAAAGTTTCAAGCAAATTGCAACAGGCACAGTTCCTTTTAGAGCAAACGCATTTCACTGAGTCTACTTGTCTCTTTTTCCCATCATCATTTAAACGCCTTCCAACGCCTTTAAACTTTTTAAACACCAGAAAAGACATATTCCATTCTCCATTAATGCACGTGTGTTGTCTCAATCATGTGCGGTGGGGAAAATGTTATTCTTTCCCGTTTAAGCACGTGCGAACCACAATGCACTAAAATGAAGTATTTGGACAACTTTTTGACAATTCTGACCATTCATTTTAATCTGAGTGGCAAACAGTTTAGAGCCTGGTCAGGCACCGGGTTACCCGGTGTCTGACCAGGCTCCAAATTGTTTTCAATGGACAAAGTAGATGTAGCGTAAAAACATTTATTGGGAAAGAATAAAGTCTTCTCCATTTTACGTTACCGTCAGTGTGGAACCTGAACAGACGATGAAACAACTCGTATCTTATAAGGCTCCAATGTGTTTACAATTCACAATGTTTTACATTGTTTTTACCCTTTCGATAGTCATTGGCAGTCTGGGAGGTTTGATAGGCTTCGACCCTTCAACTGGGGAAATATACGGCTACGCCCCTGACCTGGCGACTGTGGTGGTATCAGCGGATTCTGGAGTCACGTTTAATGGGAGAGATAGTGGAGATCTGAATCTCGCTACTTTGACGTCTGCGATTGATGTCCCAGAAGTTGACACAGTTGAGCTGGAGCAATCATTCCCGCATTCTACTTACAGAATGGGTAACTGGGGAGGTTGGTACATCATTTTGTCAACTCAATACAGTAACGAACACGTTATTCTGACGTCATTAGTGACGTCATTCAGTGGAGAAGATCTTATTTTTCTTTCCTAATAAATGCATTTATGATAAAAAAGAAAAGTTATTTCCATTGCAGTTTGAAGTTTGCCTTTCCGATACAAGTCATGATTAGAAATTTGAAAATAAATAATGTTATTTTCTACACTTGATTGCACTGTATTTGCGTATGAATTCAGAAAACGGGAATAAAAGACGCCGTATCCCATGTAGATATATAACACTTTCCCTTGTCTTCAAATTAAACCCTTCACTGCCATGACATCATCAATTTTAGTCAATTATCGTCTGCCTATATTTCTCAGATTTAAATCTTATGACGTAGTCACACTACAACGATTTGCAGAACGAGCACCGACGTATACGAAATTTATCCCAAATTCTGTGAATCGTTTGCATACACAAACCTATAACTATGGTTTCTATCTTTATGAGTAGTTATGGTAGAAGTCCGTAATAAAGGTCATGCACCCTTTTCCAGCCTATAACTATAACCTATAACTTATATCGTATACATGTACCAACGCGCTGTTAACTGATACAAAACGTATTGATTACATTAAATAAATCTGAATAAGGGGAGATCCTTTGAAAACACAGAAAACAAAGCAAATACTGAAAATTGCAGACTCGGTTTAATTGAGTCTGTTCATGAGCAATACTGAAATATGCAACAGTGCTCACGCCCCCTAGCACCAGCTTAAACGGAATTCAACTTTCAACTGTAAATGCGCTGAAATCAATGATTCCAAAGGACCAGAAAGTATAACAACACTGAGAATGAAGAATTAAAACCCATCTATACCGGAACCTCCAAATACCGGAATTCTCTCTAAACCGGACTAAACCTTGGTCCTATATCCATCCCTTTTTTATTTTAACCCATTACACCATAAATATGCCTTTTTAAACCTTTGATTTATTTTTTTAGTGAATAAAATACATTCATGAATATATATCATCACAAATATTTTCTATATTCTAGCAAATGATAGCTCAAAGTAGGTTGAAAGTGTAACAGAATGCGCCTTACGGCGCATTCTGCTTTACTTTCAACCTGCTTTATGTGACCAGCTATCTTCCATACTAAAAACCCCTCTAAACCAGAACTCCTCTGAACCGGAAACCCCTCTAACCCGGCCATTTATGTTGTCCCCACACATGTCCGGTATAGAGGTGTTTCACTGTACTTACCCGACGTACGCCAGTGTATTTAGCAAGATACAGTGGAGAATCTGTTATTCTTTCCCAATAAACGCGTTTACGCTAAAACTATTATTTGCAGTGCAAACAGTTTGGAGCCAGATCAAACGCCGGGTAACCCGGCGTCTGATCAGGCTCCAAACTGTTTGCCACCAAGATAAACATGAAATCAGAATCAAAAGTTGTTCTTTTCTACGTTTTAGCGCTTTGCGTTTGCGTACGTTTGCGTTTAAACGGGAAAGAATAGCAGATTCTCCACTGTATACGATAGTGTGACTGTGCCTTGAGATGTTTTTGTTAAGAAATATTTAAATAAGTGTCAAACACTTTTTATCCTGATCCTGACTTTTAACAAGTAATAGAGTCTCGACTGTATTGTATTTGTTCTTTATTCCAGCCACAAACGTTGGTCTATTTTACTTGAGCTCTCAAAAGTATCAGTGGACGGCGCAGGTGTGAAGAATAAAAACAGCATCAACCTCTGACAGAGCTAAAGAACATGTGTGTCAGGACTGTCCTTTTCCCAGGTTTTCCGACATCTTCGGGTTCTAATAAAATAAGGTTTATTCTGTTATTTTGTGTATGTTTTATAAAGACCATGGCTGTAATGGTGTGATATATTGCTTTAAAAACACCCGAATAGCGCGTGTTAACCCTTCTATTGCCAGTATGACGGAAGTAGATCTACCAATTATCGTCTGCGTACAATATTTCGTCTGCTTTTAGTTTTAAAATTTAGAATTATATGCGTTTTTGACGTAAGAAACATTTATTTATGTATGGGTTAAACAGTTTGAATCCTGATCAGACACCGCGTTACGCGGCGTCTGATCAGGATCCAAAATGTTTGTATACATTAGTGTTATAGAGCTTGGCAGCGAAAGGGTTAAAGGTATAATTCCTAAGTCGCGCATAACAATTCGGAAATTTGGGAATCCTAGGATTTTCTGTGAAAAACTTATGGTAGCCATTGTGTGTCAATCAATGTTTAAAGAAAACAAAGACATTTACATATATATGTACATGCAAGAAAACATAGAAGAAGCAGTAGATTCGGATATGTTATTTCAAACTTTGTTAAAACAACCATTTTGCTATTTTAAATGAGAGCAACCATTTGCTGCTTCATACAGTGGAGAATCTGTTATTCTTTCCCGTTTAAACGCAAACGTACGCAAACGCAAAGCAATAAAACGTAGAAAAGAACAACTTTTAGACAATTCTGATAATTCATGTTTATCTTGGTGGCAAACAGTTTGGAGCCTGATCAGACGCCGGGTGACCCGGCGTCTGATCTGGCTCCAAACTGTTTGTATTGTAAATAATAGTTTTAGCGTAAACGCGTTTATTGGGAAAGAATAACAGATTCTCCACTGTACGAGAGAAACCTTATATTTATATAGACCATGTGAAAGTATTTCAATTATATGAGTTTAGTGCAGAAATGTCTACAAATTAAACTATTTTGAAAAGAGAAACACTTCTTTTTGCGATGCCTTGTAGTATCTTAATATACATACAGCTCGCAGTTTATGGTCAGGAATTGTTCAATCATAGCTACGCTGTATCTGTTAAAAAGACACTAGTAGTTTTTTTCCTGAAATAAAAGTTCTGTTTTGGACGACTGTTTCTTATGTTGTGGTTTGTAGATTCATCTAGGTTTCTTTACAGCGACTCTTTCGGTTGCCTACATTCTGTGACTTTGAACTGACTTTACTTTAAATCTTTGCATGCTTTTGTAGTTTTTCTTATGCAAAACGTGTCATCTGCTACAGTTCTAAAAAACATTATTTCCAAAACGGAGTCAGAGTTTTAAACAGTTTGGATACCATGCTCAGAGCTATAAGTAAACAACGAGCAGTGAACCATAAAAAGTAGCGCAGTCCACTTTGGAGGGGAATCAGCGTTCCTTTAGAATATCTGCAGCAAAATTAAAATTTATTAACGCTAAATAATCTATACATGATATCGTCAAATAGAATAGCGCAGTTGGTAGGGTTGACAATTTTAGGCTGTGCTTAGATGTTTATTGTAAGGTGCAGGTTCGAATCCCTGAGAGTGCCATTTTTTTACTGATTTTTGTTTATATATATTACAGTAAAACCTCGCTATTACGACCACTAAAACGAAGGCTAATTGAGTGTATAATAGACAGGTGACAGATTAAAGCAAGGTTACAGTGAAACAGAAAGCTCCTATAGGAGCTTTCTGTTTCACTGTCACCTTGCTTTAAGCGGTCACCTATCGTAAACACCCTAATAATTAACATAATTTAGTGGTCGTAATAGCGAGGTTTTACTGTATATGTTTTTGCCCTGGACAGACCGGTTTTGGGGAATTTGCAAGCAATCTTCTTCCTCCAACATGCAAAATTTGTCTACACGGTTAATTATTTCCTTTGCACCCTAGCTATAACGATGTCCTGTATGTCGACACATGGTGGCGACTTGCCATCCAACGTGGCTTCTTACATGTATCACCATATTTCAAAACTTGCATGAGAAACCCATATTAAGTTTCCCCCTTTTCGATCCACATAACCTTCTACACAAAAATGTAAATCTTTATATTTTTGTGAAAAAAAGAAACCCCTGTCGGGATTCGAACTCACCCTTAATTCATTTAGGGAAAATACCCGACACTATACTACCTCGGCCAACCGCACGACTAACATCGACTGTCGCATTCAAAGTACATATATTAGTTAGATGGACAGCAGCAATGCCAACACCCCTAAAGCACGGGACGTACCAAAATGTAAAGTACATTCACGCTTTCATTCTCGTTGTTTACCTATAACATAGACATAGACATAGTTTATTTGGTAACTTATACACATTGTATCTCGTTACATCAGCATATATAATCAAATTGTTTAAACAGGTCAAATCATATCACGTGACAAAACTATTGTTTTTATGTATAAATCCAAACAAAAAGATCATATGATTGAGATCAATCCAAAAAAAGAACGAAAAAAGGAAAAAAAAAAGATTCCTCGGATAAACTATGAGGAGAATGAACACCTGTTTTCAAGTGAATCACGTTAATGTAATTTTGTAAATAGTGGACGTCTAGAACAAAGCGAAGCAAAGCATAAAACTCCTAACGGAATTCACGGCCAGCCCCCTCTGCTTAGGTATCCATCTATTTTAAACACCGAAAGCTCACAACCGGTGAAAAGTTTAGAGCGATGGCGCAATTAAATGTACATGTATATGTATATAACTTATACATGTAGTAACAAAGTAACAACATAGTTACGCACAGCGGAATATACGATTCACTCTCAAAAGCGCACGTACAAAATCAGGTAAGCCAATTGCAACCGGTGTTTGTCCAAATTAGACGTCGAGTAACTCTGCGTCTGATCTGGCTCTGACCTGTTTGACCGCTATTTTAAGAAAGAATAATTGTTTCGCACTGCACTTAATATGTACAAACTTATTTACAAGAGTAACAGTCGTTCAAGTAAGTTTATCATAAGCGAAATGAAACCACTTAAAGGGATGAAACATCAAATAAACAGGGTAAAGTAAATTACCTAATTACCGTGTTTCCATAAAAGCGACATGGAACACAATAAAAGGGAAGCACATTCGATTCTAGCGACAAGTATAATCGTCGTTAACAAATAGTGTACTTGTTAAGCTTGTCATTGTACTATGCAAACAGTGCAGATCCTAGTCGTAGGGTTCCTAATGTAGCCCATCGATCCGAGTCTGCACTGTTTGTACTTTTCAAAATACGTATATTCAAGTTAAACCTAAATATCAAAATAGACTATTCTATAACCCCTTCACTGTCTGATCCCAAGTACAGTGATTATTTACAAACTGTTATGATCTTGATTACATGTATATGCCAGGTTACGCAGTATCTTATATCAGGGTCCAAACTGTTTGACACTCATAATGATATTACTTTATTAAATTTACCTAAAATTTGATAAATAAAAGCAGACGACAATTGTTTTTAATTGATGACGACATGGTAGTAAAGTGGTTTATTACAACTTTTGCAATATTCCAACTTGTGTTGATTGACCAATCAACGAATACGCGTCGAGATCTCAAAAGAGTAGTGACTGCTTAGTGCTACCATATTTTAAAATGTAGAAAATATTAATTATGATACATATTCATTACTGTATAAGTTCGAACTATTTTCTTCAGAGAAGGGGTACATTAGAGGTGTAGAATGTGTGACTATGGAGCAATGGGGTAAATAACAATAGTAAGCATTGACAATGGAATTCTCTCCTTCCAGCCTCATTATCAAGCATTGACTGTAATCGTTCTGATGGTATAATAAATTGAAGCAACCAGCTACAATAAAACATACAGCAGATAGTTAAGAATAAAATCATGTTCGCAATTGTAACCGTAATTGTCCTAAACAATAGGGACTGATAGACCTGAGCAGACAGTGTAAATCCTGATCTGACTGCTCCTGAAGGAGCAGTCTGACCAGGGTCTACACTGATTGCCATTCAATTTGCAACTTTCGGACATATGTTTGCGTGCTAAAAGCAATTAGTTCAAACGTTTTAGGATAATTACAGCTATTATACAAGGTGTTGCAATAATTAGGATTTGTTTGTTATATCGATAACGTTTACAGTATATAGTAAGTGGTTTATGATAAAGACATACATTTGATAAATAACCCAATGAGCCCTAGTCACGCCAAAATGCACTCTTTACTCACAGTATACATGTGAAGAATATACTTGTACTGAAGCAAACAGTGTAGACCTGGATCAGGGGGCTCATACATGAGCTATCTGAACAGGATATTCACAGGATCTTCACTGTTTGTCACTGTGCAATATTTTCTAAACAAACTTAAAAAGTCAAAGCTGGACTATCTTTTTAATTGATTATAATTGTATACAAACATTGCAAACTCTCTTGATAGCAAATTCAAAGAAGGTTATGTTCGTGTTTTATTCATATGTCTACTGCTATTGTCATTAAATTAGAAAAAGTTACTCAATAACATATACCGGTATTGTTTCTTGTAAAAAGGTTTCTGTAAGATTTTTCTGCAAAAACATTTTTTTAGTGTTTTTTTTAAATCTTATAATTTATTATAACATGAAATTGTGTTTTTTGAATTGTGAAAGGTGTTACCCATTTACTGCATTTTGCCCAACCCTGTACTAAGTTTCAATTCAATTCAATTCAATCCTTTATTGCATAAAACATACATCAGCATGTTTAGAGCAAGGTCAAATATGTATACACAAGCACAACATGAATTTACAGAAGAGCTATAGAGTCGTGAATGGTTATATATGGTTTACAGTAGTGTGTTAACCCTTTGCCTGCTGGTCGCGACTTTATTGATTTTTGCAAACAGTTTAGATCCAGATCAGTTGCCGCGTTACGCGGCGTCTGATCTGAATCCAAACTGTTTGACACTCGTCTTTAGGTTTATTTACTTAAAAAATGTATAAATCTAAATTTAACAAATTCTGCAGACGACAATTTCAAAGCAGACGACATCACCGCAGGATAAGGGTTAAATATATTGATTTGAAAGCTTTTTTTCTTCACTAAGTGCAGTGACATTTGAAAACAGTTTGCGCATTGCAAGAAAGTTTGTGTTACATGTATATGTTCATTGTTTCTTTTAAATATGTGACTGTAGTGGCGGCTACAGATAATGGAAAACTAATCTACATATGTATCTTAACATTTCAATTTTGTTTGATTTAAAACTTATGTTGTAACTTCTCAATAGAATCTTCTTTAGTATGGGTAACCAAATTAAGGTTTTGGTACAGAGGAGAAGGCAATATCCTTTCTCAAAAAATGTACTTATGCTAAACAACCATTTTCTTTGCAAACAGGTTGGCGCCAGATCAGATACCGGGTAACCCAGTGCTTGACCTGGCTCGAAACTCTCTGCTTCTCAGTCTAAACTAGACAACTTTTACAAAAAGTTGTCCTTTTGTACAATGTGTTAAATAACAATTGCGTTTAGTTCCGTTTAAAACTTTCTCCCATAGAAACGTCTTTTAACGCAGTCAATAGTCCTCCACTGAACAAAATAGTTCTATTTTATACAGTCATGAACTTGTACAATACGAAAAGTTTTCTTTATCTTAGTAGATGGTAACTTTACTAGAATATCCTAGTATATGGTAACTTTAGGCAGGTTGAAAGTGAAGCAGAAAGCGCTTTAACTTTGTCCTACTTTAAGTGATCAGGGGCCCGTTTCATAAAACTTCGTACGAAAAATGTTGTCGTAAGTCAGATCATAAAAGTCTGAATTATCATTTATTTCTCCATCTAATCCTGTCTTGTGACATCTTTTTGGAATCGTCTTTTCAAGACGATTCCAAAAAGATGTCACAAGACAGGATTTGATAGGGGAAATAAGAAACTATATGTGTTTTAAATTTTGACTTACGATCGTTTTTGTTGTACGAAGATTTATGAAACGGGACCCAGCAGTCTTCAAGACTAGAAACAAGTAATTGGGTAAAGGATTTTGAACGGAAAAGAATATTGTCCTCTACGTTATAGAATATTTATTGATCCGCAATGTGGCATATTTCTGACACCACGTACTACTTGGCTTTTCTAAAGAGTTTCAAGTTAATATCTCACACACATGTGTAGTTTTCTAATAACTGGAAAATGGAATATTGTTATGAAACTTGATAATTATTGTATCGCGTCAAATCACTTGTAAGTACCAAATGCTGCCGTCACATAATATAACTGGAATGTTTCCTGAAAACTTTCGAGTTAACTTCTTAAAACATATATCCTTCCCTGCTTGGTCACTGTCGCAGTTTCACTTTCAGGGGTAACTGGTAACACAAAACGTTTCTAGTTAACTATCTGTTTTATTGGTAGATAACTAGTTATGTTTATGATGTGGTGGCAGTTTAAACACTATCAGGATAAATTTTGTGTTAAGATATTTATCTGGTTGTCGTGACAACTTTCCTCATTCCACCTTTCAGATAATTATCTGCAAACTCACGCGAAAGATTTTGCGAAAACAAACTAGTTTACTATTCATATTGACAGGAAACACTCATTATAATTAAGTAGTTAACTGGTGTCAGAAATATGCCATCATAGTTCGGCTACCTTGTGTTATGTTGTGTTTTATAGTTGCTAAACTGTGTCTATACCCAACTGTGATAAAAGTAGAAATACCTTAAAGTTTATTTTGTCTGCTGACCGATTATTACTCATGTTGTGTTTTAAATTTGGTTAATTTTTGTTTTAAATCAAACACGTATATTGGGAAAGAGTTTTGTTTTAAATCAAACACGTATATTGGGAAAGAGTTTTGTTCTTAGCAACAACAACAAACACAAGAAAGCTATTCCCTCAACAATTAACACTCACCATGAAATAAGACTTTGATATATTGTTTTCTGTTATATAGAGAGTGATATTGTGTTAACTAGTGCAAATCACTGATTTATAACTGTTAGAAAAAATAAAGATACGTTTGAAATGTATACTTGTTGTTATTGCAATCCCCATGTACAATAGAACCTTTCTATTACGACCAGTAAAAGAAGGCTAATTGTCTGTTTAAAGAACGGTTAATAGCTTAAAGCAATGTGAAAGTGAAAGTTTCACTTTCACATTGCTTTAAGCAGTCACCTGTCTTAAACGACTACTATTCGGCACAATTTAGTGGTCGTAATATAGATTTTCTACTTTAATATGATATAAACACATCAAATAGCGAACACATTCTTAACATAATGTCACCATAACAAATAGCATGACATGCTTGATATAGTGTCAACATATCATATAGCGAAAACATTCTTAAATATAAAACATATCAACAAATCAAATAGCGAAAACATGTTTAATATAATATCAATACATTAACTAGCGTAAAAACATTTAATATGATATTAACGTATCAAATAGCGAAAACAAATTCTAAATAAAATATCAACATATGATATAGCAAAAACATTCTTAAATATAATACATATCAACAAATCAAATAGCGAAAACATGTTTAATATAATATCAATACATTAACTAGCGTAAAAACATTTAATATGATATTAACGTATCAAATAGCGAAGAAAACAAATTCTTAATAAAATATCACATATCATATAGCGAAACATATAATATCAACATATCTAAGAGCAAAATCATTATTAATTTAGAACACCTCGCTTTGAGTTACAATGTTAATTTCTCAAAGACCAAACTTAAACATTTTGCATGTCTTTTACATATATCAAAAAAAATTTACTGTCACTTTATATGATATTCCTTTTTTGACGTCACTCTATATGATATTATTTTCTCTATTCTTACAAGTACTGTCACTCTATATGATTTTATTTTTAGCTCACCTGAGCACAAAGTGCTCAAGGTGAGCTATTGTGATCTGTCGCCGTCCGTCGTAGGTCGGTGTCGGTAATGGTGTCGGTGTCGTCCGTTCACAATTTCTTTCAAACAACTTCTTCTCTGAAACCAATGGCCAAATTTTAACCAAACTTGGTCAAATACATACTGTAGTTGTGAGCTTTAGAATTGTTAAAAAAGTGGATGGGGCAATCGGTCTTGTTGCCATGGCAACCATGCACAATATTTTAAAAAATATTCTTCTTAAGAACGACTGGTCCGATTTCAATTTGGTTTTCACCAAAATGTTTCTCAATTAATATACTTTCAAATTTGTTCAGAGGGCGTGGTCAATTTCCGTTCTTACATCATCAGTTTTACATAGACTTATATAGGAAAACCTTTAAAATCTTCTTCTCTGAAACCGTAAGGCCCAGACCTTTTATATTTGGCATCTAGCTTTGCCTTATGGTCTTCTACCAAAAGTGTTCAAATCATGACCCCTGTATCAAAAATGGACCCGCCCCCAGGGCTTATCAATTTTACATAGACTTATATAGGAAAACCTTTAAAAATCTTCTTCTCTGAAACCATAAGGTCCAGACCTTTTATATTTGGCATCTAGCTTTGCCTTACTGTCCTCTACCACAATTGTTCAAATCATGTCCCCATGGTCAAAAATGGCTCTGCCCCGGGGCTTATCAGTTTTACATATACTTATAATGGATTTTTTTTTAAAAAAAACAATTGCTTCTCTGAAACCATTGTCTGAATTCAATAATATTTTGAATGAATATTGTTTAAGTGACCCTTTATCAGCACTATTTATATCATTGCCATATTTTCCCCTTTTGCTCAAATAGTAATAATGACAAACAGATTCCGAATTACTTCTTCATGCAACAGTCCACATACATGCAATGACAAACTTCATTTTGCATTGAGTAATATATAACACAATAGTCCTCAGGTGAGCGGTTTAGGGCCGCATGCGGCTCTTGTTGTGACGTCATTCTATATGATATGATTTTTTCTATTCTTGTGTTGAGTTTATATAAACAATGTGACCTCGGTTCGCGCGTTACGTGCATGACGGCTCTAAATTGGTATTCACAACATATTTTATCAAATACGAACGAGACGATTCCACAGCCAGGGATGATAAGCTCAGTGTAATAAAATAAATATTAGATGGCTGTTTGCGTGACATTCAAATTGTCAACCCTCGAAAACAAGAATGCCATCCTCGGCTTCGCCTCAGGGTGGCATTCTGTTTTTCGGGTTGACAATTTGAAAGTCACTCAAACTGCCATCTAATATTTATATAATATTATCAACATATCAAATAGTGAAAAAAAATCTGTAAATAATATCAATATATCATATAGCGAAAACATTCTGAATATAATATCAGCATATCAAATAGCGATTACATTCTGAATATAATATAAACATATCAAATAGCGATACATTCTCTTTCGTGAAGACTACTGAAAAGTAATGAGCACTTATGTAAAATCCACATTTATTTAATGATATTACATTAACAAACATCCAAGGAACATTTGAAGGTGGACGCAGAAGTGGTAGGTAGCGCAAGAGCTGGTCCGACAACATTACCCCTTGCGGTGCCAAATTAATCGTGAGAGTTTTACCTCTGCATCGCCTTGGTGTCGTCTGCTTTAATATTGTTTTCTGCAAGATTGTTTCAAAGTTAGATTTAAGCAAGTGTGATTTAAGAAATATCGGTTTAAAGTATCAAATAATATTGATCCTGGTCAGCCAAAGCGTTACGCGGCGTGTGATCAGGATCCAAACTGTTTGCAAATAAATTCGAAAGACTCGAGCAGGAAACGCAACACAAATTATACACCCACCTCTCAAGCAAGTCGCAATTTAGTGACTTTGGTGGTGAAAGGTTTAAGGAGCGGGCTTAATGATTCCATGTCACCCGACAAGCGCAACAGACAGAACAGTCTGGATAAAATATCAGCTTCTTGGTCTACAGACTCTCCACTTCGATGAAACTTTTGGTCAAAAGACGAGTTTTGAAATTTTCTTTTCACAATACGATCACAGTAACAACCAGTTTTGATTCAAATGAGACGGCACGCTACGCGTCGTCTCATCAGAATTCAAACCATTTTGCAAAGGTCATCACGTGTCAGCCGATAGGTTTGAAATTCTAGCTTGAAATTGAAATTCTAGCTTTGAAATTCTAGTTTTCTGTTCACTGTCAATCTTTAATACATCGACATTTGTAAACCGTATGAATCTTAATCACAATATTAATATTATCAATGTTAATTTCGTCAAAGAAGCTTACTTAGCAAGCTTTAACTTGGAGACAATTTGAAGACAACACTTTAAATGCAGCCGATGAATTTCCGCTTTTGTTTAATCTGAGTATCAAACAGTATGGACCCTTATCTGAATTTTGCTCAAAGTAGTTTGAATTGGAAATAGGTCATAGTATACAGAATTGTCATTTTCTTCAAAAATATTGTCTGCGAAAACAATCAAAATCAGCGTTTCTGCATTTTAACTATTTCGACGCCAAATAAATCGTGATATGTTTACCACTGCATCGTTATTTTGTCGTCTGCTTCAATAGCGGTGTATACAAGACCATCTCAAAGATTTAAGAGTGTATAACATAAGAAATGTCGAAACGAGTGTCAAACACTCTTTGATTCTGTTACGCGGCGTCTGATTATGATCAAAACTGCAAGTCAACTAAATATGTGACTCAGGCGATGGAAGGGTTAAGCTGAATAAATGTTTATTATGGCTAACAATCAGTTAAGATCCAGATCAGACGCCGTCTGCTGCGGAGTCTGAATCTTGGTGCAAACTGTTTGCAAATAGTAGCCAAATGTGAGTTCTTGAAGTGCAAATGTGTATGTTGCGAAGGCAATGGCTGATCTTCCTTTTTCAAACTGGTACAGTGGTCTCTTCCTGCAACGACACCCAGTGGAGGACACAGAGTGTGTGTGTTGTTCGGAGGGAGTTGTTATAGGGAGGGAAAATTAATACCCTAAGAAAGCTGAGCACGACTTCACTTACATTTGCAAAAACATAAGGCGGCGTCTGATCTGGATTCAAACTATTTGCCAATCGTCAGTATGCCTTTTTCAATTAAAAATTCCAATAAATAACTTTAAGAAAAACAGCAGGCGACAATTTTAAGCAGACGGTATGCAGCTGAGAAAACAGATTAGACATACTTATTTTGTTTTGGGGATTTTCTACAGGCGTTGATGTAAGGAAGTACTCATTGTTTGGACGGCCGCTGTAGGAGAGAGCACTGTGGGATCTGGACGTCTATCATTTGAACTTTTTTGTATTTAAAACCACTTGAGTAGGGGCTATAGGTTTTGTTCATTGTCTATATTTCATTGCAATGTGTTGGCGTTTCGTATGCGTTATTTAAATGGGGTAAATAATAAAGTCATCTCCACTGTATGCAAATGTCAGCTACATTGGAGAATATGTTATTCTGACGTCATTCGTGACGTCATACGGTGGAGAATCTGTTGTTCTTTCCCGTTTAAACGCAAACGTACGCAAACGCAAAGCGCTAAAACGTAGAAAAGAACAACTTTTGGACAATTCTGATATTTCATGTTTATCTTGGTGGCAAACAGTTTGGAGCCTGGTCAGACGCCGGGTTACCCGGCGTCTGATCTGGCTCCAAACTGTTGCACTGCAAAAACTAGTTTTAGCGTAAACGCGTGTATTGGGAAAGAATAACACATTCTCCACTGTATTGCATCTAATCTGAACTCGGCCTACAAATTGTGATTGCAAGGCAAGGGTGTCATTTTTCGTCACACTGAGAATATGTTTACTTTTCTTTGATAGTAGCCTAAATCATTTGCCTACATCTACGTCACTGACTGCGAACTAGTTCTAGAAAACTCTAATGATAGAGCAAGACACCACATACAATACATATGCATTACATGTATTGGAAGTATCTATTAGCCCGTAAATCAGCTGTTCATTGCCTTATAATTGTATGCTGTAAAGATCTGTCTGCCTTTATTGCTCAACGTGAGATTTCATTTTTTTCATTTGTTAAAGATGAAAACATTTATACAGTGTTCCCTCCCTACAACGGCCCTCACAACAACGACTCCGTCCTTATAACAATGCTTGTCGCAGATCCCCAAACAAGATAATTATGTCTAACGCTTTAACTGCTGCAATATCGTTTGCTTAAAGTTACCGTCTTCTGTTATTTCTCAAAGTTACATATAAGTGGATTTTTTTATATAAGAAATATTACAATATTATAACGACGAGTTCCAAACAGCATGAATCCAGATCAGACGCCGCGTAACGCGGCGTCTGATCTGGATTCTAGCTATGTGCAAATGTAAGCCAATGTTCCTCCCTAAAACAACTCCCTCCTAACAACGCACACAATTTTGTCTCCAACTGGATGTCGCGGTAGAGAGGGAGCACTGTAAATAGCCTACATTATTTGCACATCTACGTCATTTTATAGAAACTTCAAATGAAAGATCAAGACATCAGATACAGCACGTGTTAATATTTGAATGATCTATTAGCCTGTATATCAGCTGTTCAATGCCGTATAATTGTATGCTCGAAATTGTTGTCTGCCTTTATTGCCCAGCGTGAAATTTTCTTGACATTTCTTTAAGATGAAAACATTTGAGCCGTGTCATGGGTGACATTGCTAACAGTGTATATCAAGGCCAGCCGCCGAGTCAAAAACGCGGCGGCTGGTCTTGATCTACACTGTTTGACACCCATATGCACCTAAGGCATTTTATTTAGCTGTATTATATTCAATATGTGTACATGTATCAATACGGCAATATATTGTTATATTGCAATACGCCTCTAAGCAATACGTATTGCAATACGGTTTTTCCGTATTGCAATATTCTATATATTTTTTGAGCACATACATGTACGAGATTGAATGTTCTTTTAATTTGAATGTAATGCTGTGACAATTATAACATTCAAAGCCAATATCTATGTTAAGTAGGACCCTCCCTTGCATTTAACCCTTTACCTGATAGCATATTTCTAGTAGTGAAGATGGTTGACTACTTAAAGCAGGTTGAAAGTAAAGCAGAATGCACCTTAAGGTGCATTCTGCTTTACTTTCAGCCTACTTTAAGCTAACCAGCCCTAGAATATAGAAAATATTCCATATAATATTTATTCATGACTGATTAAATTGGAACTATTTTCTTCAGCGGAGGAATAAATCATATTCGCTAAAAGGCGCTTCTATGGGGGAAAGGGTTAAAGCACTTGTTTGTTTCCTTTCAATGCTATAAATACATTTTCAAGGCTAATTTCTATCCAATTTTTGTAAATGTACGTACAAGTTGCCACAATATATCGCAATATATTGTAATATGGTTCTTCTGTATTGCAATATATTGCTATTTGGATTTCACTGCATTGTTCCATCCCTATTGCATACGGTATTTGGCAGTGTAAACCAAACTCAGATACATGGCCTACGGTTACAACGGCACTTGGTCTGTACAATGGTGCAATGCAATAATGCTGGTTTCGTCACGGCACGGCTCATTTACAGTAGAACCTCTCTATTACGACCACTAAAAGAAGGCTTATTGTCTGTATAAAAGACAGGTGACAGCTTAAAGCAATGTGAAAGTGAAGCAGAAAGCTCCTGTAGGAGCTTTCTGTTTCACTTTCACATTGCTTTAAGCAGGCACCTGTCTTTAACGACTAATATTTGGCACAATTTAGTGGTCGTAATAGAGAGGTTCTACTGTATTTGTTTGATAATAAAATTATTTACCTGTAAAGCATAGTTTTGGAAATTATTGGAGACATCCGTATCTACGCAGACTACAAAATAAGCATAGTTCTGCAACCCTTCCAGTATTATTACAGTAGAGAGGATGTCATTTCCTTTCCAATAAACGTGTTTACATAAAACTCTCATTTCCAGTCCAAACTCTTGGCCACTAAGATTAAAATAAATAGTCAGACTTGTCAAACAGTTGTCAAAAAATTTTTATATTGCAATGCGTTTGTGTTCCTTAAAAATGGCAAAGAAAAACTTCTTCTCCGCTGTATCTAAAGAAACGTTGCAGCTCATGAGTTGTTTTTCTTCCGGTACAAGCTCATGACGTTTGTATTGTCTGTTTGATATTAGCCCCAATCCTCACCTCTTAAGGGTCCAAACTGTTTGACCATCGCATCGAAATTTTCTGTGGCCATTCTTCCTTAATTATAGCTTTTAAACGATAGTGCAAACGTCAATATTTTGGTAGAGCTACCATAAGTTGTTCAAAAAAATCTAAGATTTTCAAGCGCGAATTTAGGAATCGTGCCTATAACCAATTTCGCTGCCAGGCTTGATAACACTAACATAATTAGGCAAACAGTTTGGATCCAGTTCAGACGTCGCGTAACGCAGCGACTGATCTAGATCTAATCTGTTTGATACCAATATAAATGTTTCCTAAGAAAAAAAGCACTAAGTTTCCAAATTTTAAAAATAAGAGCAGAATTTCGAAGATTTCGGAAAATATCCATAGATCCGTAGAAATTAGGTAAAATCCGGATACTTCGGATTTTTCAATGACGTCCTATAGCGCATTTGCCCACAGTTTTGATCCTGATCAGACGCCGCGTTACGTGGCGTTTGAAGGATCCTAACTATTTGCCACTTGTTTTGAAATTGCGTCATTAATAATGCCTTAAATATAACTTTGAAACGATATTGCAGACAACAATATTGAAGCAGGCGGCAATGAAACGGTGAAGAGGTAAACACATCACGGTAAATTTGAGCATGAGAGAGTTTAAGCCGACGAAACAATTGGAGTTGAATTGTTTAAACTTCACAGCAACACTTCACTTACGACATGTTCTCTGTAAGTTATGTAAACGTACCTAGATCAATTATTAAAAGTGCAAATATTACAAAAACTGTTCTGCACCGTCTAACTTGTATATTTCTATAGGACTACTCAACCACTGTCTTACTCCGAGTACAATGGTTATTTGCAAACAGTTTGGAGCCTAATCAGACGCCGCGTAACGCGGCGTCTGATCAGGATCCAAACTGTTTGAAACTCATTTCTATAAATAAAATAAAATTTAAGGAATAAACGCAGACTACAGTTGTTTAAATAGAGGATTTTATATGAGTGGTCATTATTTATCATTTTTAATAAACGAGTCGACTAAAATAATATGACGCAAGCCTTGGCGAGCGTCATATTATTTTAGTCAACGAGTTTATTTGAAATGATAAGTAATGAGCACGGATGCGAGATTTTATTTATCACACAACTATTTTATATACCTATTACATCAATCGAAGCCGTAGTTTGTAGTATTTCTGCTATATAGATTTTTCCTCCAAAACCTGACGTTGTTTACGGTCACGTCATCGCAAATGGCGTCATTTGGTGTCCCGCTACATGCAGCGCTTGTGGATGAAATAAATAGCTTAGGCCGGAGTCCAAAAAAATGATATTCCACTAGTGGATTACGATATTTATATAATGGCTTTATTCCACTCCCAGACTGTAAGTTATGTGATAAAGCAGATGATGTCATGGCAGTGGAGTTGTTATCACGTGCCGCGCGGCTGCAATGTCGTCTGCTTCACAACTGTCGTCTGCAATAGTATTTTAAAGTCATATTAGATTATGAATTCTAAATATAGGGGTCAAACAGTTTTAACTATTTGCAACCGCTATTTAGAGTGAAAAGTTTAAGATAGATGGCAGATAAATGCAGGTCAAAAGTAATACAGTAACCTCATATAAAGTACATATATTCTGTATTACAGTGGAGAAGACGTTATTTTTTCACAATAAACGCGTTGACGCTGAAACTATTATTTCCATTGCAAGCAGCTTGGAGCATGATCAGACGCCTGTGACACCAGCGTTTGTTCGGGATCAAACCTGTTTGTCATTCAGATTAAAATGAACATTCAAAATCGCCAAAGAGTTGTCATTTTCTATATTTCATTGAAATGCGTTTGCGTTTCGTTTATATTGACACGGGAAATAAAAGCGTCTTCTCCGCTGTATATTTAAGAAATAATCTATTTTCTACCGTTGTGAAACGGTATTTTACAACGGTTGGGAGTTGTGGTGCGCAGGAATTGACCACGAAGGCCGAAGGCCTGAGTGGTCAATTGCTGCGCACCACAACGACCGACCGTTGTAAAATACAGTTTCACAACGGTAGAACATAGATTATTTCGATTCTAACATGACCAGATGTAAGGAAATTCATTAGAAAGGAAATCAAATGTTCCATACTTATTTCCTCAGCGGATGAAGTTTTTCGACCGAATAACTTTTTCCGCGGCATTACAAGAATCTAACACCCATAAGCAAATTTACAATTACCGATCCATAATCTGGCATAGAACAAACATTACATCAAACAAGACAGAAGAATGAGAAAATTACTGTAACGTTACTGGTTAAAAGTATATGGTCTTTACGGGCTATATGAATAACGAAAGAAATTTAAAAAACATAACGTATGAACGCACGTGGTCACGTCATGTCATATAACCGTGGGAGGAGCGGGGTAGGGAAGAGCGTGGTATACCGTCTCAGGTATACCACGATAGACCTGTTCTTTGTTTATAGAGACGAATTCACGTATCATGTTAGAATTGGTCTTCACTAAGAAGTGACCTGTCTTTAAAGGTTAAGAAGTGTATTTAATGAAGTATCGCTAGATATACGTAATATAATATATAATTAAAATTTGAAAGTACGATTTCCAATCAATATAATCACTTTCTTCTTTATTAAAACTTACATTTACAAACAGTTTGAATCCAGATTAGACGACGATTATTTCGCCGACTGATCTGGATCAAAACTGTTTGTCACCCTTCTATAGGGATTTCATTAAAATATATATTAAACTATAACTATATTTATAACATTATTCAATGCTTACATGTTAATATGGTCAGGGAGTGGTAAATTATTTACAGTGGAGAGAACGTTATTCTTTCTCAATAAACGCGTTTACGCTAAAATCATTATTTCCATTGCAAACAGTTTGGAGCCTGATCAGACGCCGGGTTACCCGGCGTCTGATCAGGCTCCAAACTGTTTTCCACTCAGATTAAAATGAATAGTCCTATTTGTAAAAACAAAACTGTGATTCGGAGGGAATCGTTGTAGGGAGGGAATATTTACATCCTTAGAGCACATTTGCAAACAGTTTGAGCCCAGATCGGACGCCGAGAAACGCGGTGTCTGATCTGGGTTAAAACTGTTTGTCACTCGTCTTTATGTGTGTTTTTTTTTTACCAAAATGTCCAATACGGAACTTTGAGAAAAAGTTTAAACAGACGATATTTCAGCAATGAAATGGTTAGTTATAAATTTCTTGTTTGGAGAACAGCGGCAAGCATTGTTGTAGGGAAGGAATCGTGGTTCGCAGGGCCGTTGTAGGAAGGGATTACTGTAGTTCTTTGAAGAATACTGTTACGGAACCTATGGAACCTTGCCAATGAGTTCACCGTTGAAGTTTGTTTACTCTATGGAGAAATATTATACCGTGACTTTGGTTATAATAGGACATCTATCGATTCCTGTGCGTGGCTGTGAACCGTTTACCTGCTGATTGCGACTTACATTATATCTTCAAACGGTTTTGATCCAGATCAGACGCCGAGTAACTCGGCGTCTGATCTGGACCAAAACTGTTTGACACTCGTCTTTAGATTTCTTCAATTTAAAACATCTTGTATATTGATTTTAAAACTTTGTAGACAATATAATGAAAGCTGACAACATATCGATAGAAGTAGGGTCGGTGAAACCAATAGTCACATTATTACCTTATAGAGTTTGTAGTCTCTGAACCCAAAAGTAGGCAGATAAAATGGAGGACGGGTGTCCTGGTATGATAGAGGAATAATTGGCTAATGGTTGGTTCAAAACCGTATCATGAGTGAAAATTCCAACATATTGATAACAACACTTTCACTAGTCACATTACAAGGTATGTCAATATATAATTATATATATTCACCGGGGAATACGTTTTTCTTTCCCAGTAAACGCGTTTACGCTAAAATTGTTAATTCCATTGTAAACAGTTTGGAGCCAGAGCAGCGCAGTAACCGGCACCGTAAAGCGCATTCTGTTTTACCTTCAGCCTGCTTTCAGATATACTACATGTATCTTCTAGGATTTAGGAAATATTTCTTATGTTGCACATTCATTCCTGGATAAAAATGGAAATATATTCTGAGTGAAAGAATTCATTAAATGTGTAAAAAAGCGTATATATGAAGTAAATGGTTAAAACAGAATCTTTGATAGTACATTTAGAATAATGAACGGTACGGGGACTGTACATTGTACCCTTTCACACATCTAATTGGTTATAAGTAATGTGTTTACATTTCACAGCCGGGGTCTATGGGCGGGAATGCTATAACTATAAAGAACCACCGCATGTCCGCAACTGCGATCAGGGCTGTTGTGGGGATGACCACGAGGAATACTGCTGCGATGCCACCCTGCAGATCGTGGGCTGTGTAATAGGTAAGTGTATATCCGCACCTGGTTTCCATCTTACGATACTTCGTACGACAAATATTGTCGTACATCATATTCTAAAATTTCAATTATTCTTTATCTCCCCATGTTATCCTGTCTTGTGACATCTCTTTGGAATCGTATTTTCAAAACAATTCCAAAGAGATGTCACAGACAGGATTTTCTCACATAACTACCCCTGTTATCTATAGCGAACTACGATCACGAATATCCTTGTCTCCAAATATTCAAAAACGAAATTATCTCCAACATGTGTGAGATAAATTTGATGACGTCATTCTAACGTCACTATAAAGGCGTCAAAACGTCACTGGGATTCCAAAACAAAGCATATTGCTTTAAAATAACTTAAACTCATTAGTTGGTTATGTGACAAAAAGAATCTGTCACTCGTCGATGTTTAAGACAAGCTGGTCTCAAACTCATCTACAATAGAAAAGTTTCAATTTCATTTCAATTCTAGACCTGTTTGAGATAAGCTTGTCTTATACAGTTTGGAACCTGACCTGACACCGCCTTACGCGGGGTATGATCAGGATTCACACACTTTAACAGAACAAAACATAACGGAACATAATTTTATTTCAATTTGTATATAAGCGTACCTCGTTGATAATATATACATTCTATATAATAGAATAACGGTACCTAACATGCAAAATATCACATTTATCCGAACAGAGCAAATACCACACAATGAAAGATAATTAGGTTTTGCTTAAACATGTAATGCAATCTATATTTTCTAAGATAATCTTGATCATTATTTCTATACCAAATACGTGTACAATATACAACATTTTGTTATTTGTTACCAAATAATCTAATTAGGTTTGAAATGAGTTTAATCTGCATTCCCGACTAACAATGTGCGTCTATTAAGAGCGAACTTGATAAACTTGGTAAGGTTGTTAAGTATAATTTTGTTAGTAGACTGCATCAACTGACAAAATTTTACGAAAATTGGTCTTATATAAAAATACCCTTTGCTACAGCGAAACATTCATAACAATATTGCTTTCGTCAGTTTAAGTTTGAGAATAATAAGAGCAGAACGCGGGTGACAGAGAAAGGGTCAAAGACCGTTAAATGACATGGTATAGATGTTGCTTGAAACTGTCTTTGAAATACACAAGAGGTTTTAATTTTCAAACGGTGTTTATTGTAAGGTTGTATATTGGATCTTTTCATAATAACTAAACCTATATAGCAGCCACTCTCATATCTCACAGACGACTAATTATTGAGTTTAATAACCCATTTGTGTCTGCCTAGCGTTCTATAAATACACGTAGGACATATACGCTCGTATACATGTTAGACAAACGGTGCAAACTCAGATCAGACGCCGCATAATGTGGCGTCTGATCTGAGTCTTCACTGTTTGCTAACAGAAATAGAAGGGACATTAAAACTTAGACCAGGCACCCATTGAATGAAATTTGGATTGATCCAATATATAAGCATGGAAGAGTCCAATTGGCATACGTGGGGTTAACAGCTGATAGAGTATGGTGTAAACAAATCAAATAGAAGCTTTATTCTCAATATGTCCTGAACTGAATGACCTTTACTACTTCAAGGAAATAATTCCAGTTCCAATTAAGTATAGTACAGTTTGGACTATTTGGTGTTATTTTCACGGTGTTTTACTTATTGACAAACAGTGGTCGAAGACTTCTGATCTTGGTTTGGACAGGAAGCGTCAATAGGGTTCATTAACCCCTTCACTGCCATGACGTCATCAATTTTAAACAATTGTCGTCTGCTTTTATTTCTCAACGTAAATACTTAGTTATTTTGATTTATTAAACATTGAAATGAGTGTAAAACAGTTTGTATCTTGATCAGACGCCGCGTCACGCGGCGTCTGATCAGGATATAAACTGTTTTCAAATTACTAGTGTACTCGGGGTAAGGCAGTGAAGGGGTTAAAGGGTTATCCAGCAGGGGTCCGTCTTACGAAACCTCGTACAACATAAACGGTCGTAAGTCAAAACTATAAAATACGTATAATGTTTTGTTTTTCCTTCTAATCCTGTCATGTGGTATCTCTTTGGAATCGTCTTTTCAAGACGATTCCAAAGAGATGTCACAAGACAGTATAAGATAGAGAAATACATAATCGTTGAGAATTTTAGAAACTGACTTACGAAAATATTTGTCGTAAGAAGTTAAAAAAGACAGGCCCCTGAAGCTTGATGAAGAAGATGCGTCGTCATACTAAATTAGTTGATTACACAATTCGTTCACTCCTGAAACATGAAATGATCGAATATAGTTTCAAATTAATCAGAGAACTCCTATAATATTAAAACAAAAAACTCATAAAGGAGCTTTCTGTTTTACTGTCAACTTGCTTTAAGCAATCACCTATCGTAATTTCGTGAACACCTAATGATTAACACATTTAAGTTGTCGTAAATGAGTGATTTTACTGTATATTATTCGAACTGAACACTCTGTCCCTCTGAATTATTTATTATCATTAAATGTATTTGAAGTATGTATTCCCAATAATTTCCGCTTATTGCCATCCCTATTGTTTTATTCCGCGTTTGATTGGAGGTCGACAGGCTTGTATTTCTACAAAAGCATTTGTGCATTTGTTTTTAGTATCTTTCAAAGTAATTTTGTTGTATACATACATAACGAAAAATACTGGTTTTCTGTGTAGAGTGTAAGTCCCTCGTTCTTGTTTGTATCTGTTCAAGTCTTGTTTCAATAGCAAGTTTAATAAATTGTAAAACAAAGAGTTTGTAGATGGATAGTATTGGCTTACAAAATCGCTAAACTTTATGAGTGCACCATTTTCATTTACCAAGTCCTCAATTACGGAAGCTTATACTTATATATATACAATAAATGTGCTCAATAACCACGTAGTTTCTGATATATAAATACTTCCAAACAATAATGATATATGTTGGGTATAACATAACACATACAATTTTGCTCCCTTTTATTAAGCCTTGAGATCTGGATAATCTTTTTTCATTGAAACACATTCAAATATAAAAAAGATACTATTTATTTAAGATAACTCACTAATTTCGATATTTTATATGTTGGGAATATGTATTCAGCAATATAGTCATTAAGTGTATGAAATACTTACATATCTAATTTATAAAATGAACGTATACTGGTTAATCATACAATGTGTTCTTTTTATCCTTTATTTACATTTATTATAAATTAAAACCTTACAGCTTAAAAGATATTTTTTGTAAGATATAAATTTTCTGGTTTGTTTTACAAATTTATATCTTAATGCCTACTTATAATTGACACAAATTGTTGTCATAAATACTATTTTCATATAAATGTTCAGAAATCATTAGCTTATATATATAGCAGATAAAAAAATTATCAATTTCGATCAAAATTAAATAATGATATAACTACACAATAAAGACCACTATACCTATACATATAGAGGATATTGAATGAGTGTCTTTTCAGTCGTGAGTTTTTTTTACGAGTTGGAAACAATATAATGTTATCTAATGAGTTCAATAAATGCACGACTAAAAACACACGGATTTGATATTCTATTTATCAAATAAACCACAACTGACACAAAAATCCGAACGTCCTTACTTTCACTTTTTCTTCAGCTGTTAGGACAACGATTCGTCATAAGAATTTTGAAAACGAAACTAAATGTCAAATAATCATTTTTAGTCAATTAGAACAATTTTAGGTTAAATATAATTTAAAATCTGAATCTGGTATCAGAGAAGTCTTCTCACAACACATTGGTGTTAGGTGTTCTTTATTTAAATTTGATAGGTGTTTTTATCTATTTATGAATAAAACTTAACAGCACTTAATGTCGAATTGTTTTTTTAATAGCTGAGGGAAAATTGAAAAAACGAACGTTCGGGGTTTTGTGTCAGTTGGTGTTTATGTGATAAATATTATGTCAATGCTATATATAAAAGAGCAAACATTTATGTCTTATGTTATACTCAACATATATATCTATCATTATCATTTTATAGCATTTTTTGTATTATAAAGCTAGGTAGAGTTCTTACATAGTTGATGCAGATGTGAGGTTTTACTTTCAATCTGCTTTAAGTGGCCACCTGTCTTCAAACCTTGATACAAGTTATATTATTATGGGTTATACTTGACTGAATGACATTTTCTGCAAACAGTTTAATGTCCTGCTACCTGTTGCAGTTCGTTCATTAGCCGGAAAAACTGGCACTGTAGACGCAGTAACTATAAAACTGTAAAATATCAGCGATATGGTGGATAAGCTTCCTGCTTTCTTTCCCTTTTCAAACTCAGTTTTGCAAAACGTAAACTACAATACTAAATTTAAAATCAATATCCGTATTAACTTTTATGAAGTCCATAATAGTCCAAGCGTATTGATACTGCATTGTAAATTTATGATTAATTGATCACCCATTTCTGCAAGAACACTACTGGAAAATTGATTGATATCATGACGCATGGCTACCTAGCACCTTCTTGACAACATTGACAAACAATATATGAGCCGTGCCATGACAAAACCTGCCTTCTCCTTATTCCACTGTAATATAGTACAGGAGTCAATATTTTTTATGTAACAATTCTGATGTCAAATATGAGATTATTTGGATATTCTCTCTGATGTTAATGACTTACTTTATATCACCTTGCAAGTGTATACTGTGGAAATAAGTTACAGTGGGGGAGGGGGGGGGGGCTTAAATGTACACAGAGGGCCAGATTGTTCAGTTGTTGCGTATATTCAACGCCATTACAAAAAAACTATTTCCTTGATGTAACAATTCTCTAAACAAGTACAATACCATTAAAAGAATATCCAATAGATTTCCTAAATAGTAAATTTTGCAAATTTTATCAGATTATATCATTTCCCAATCATGTACAGTCTGTGCCTAAAATAACTGTCATAATTGACATTTTGTTTTTCACACTGACAAAACATTCAGAACTTGAACATAATTCCTCTGATATTCAATACTGTAGAATAATAAATACCATCAATAAGAGCAAAAGTTGCACCAAACTGCCTTTAATTGTATTAGCTAAAACGAAGACGGTCACATTAAGGAATATGCAGCTACAGAATTGTTACATTAATGAAAATACAACGATGTATCAATCTTCAAACATTTGATGGAACAAACTGTAGGTAAAACAAATAAACATTTTGAACTTTTGTCACTTCTTAGCCACAGCTTACTCAGTTTCAACATAATTAGCGACAGGCTATGACAGTAAAGAAGCAAATATGTTATTAAGGAAATAAATTACTCTTCTGATACACAAAACTTACAAAAGAGTTTAATTTCCAACTTAGTATATATATCTAGTCTCTTCAAGTATAAATGCTTTACTATGACATTCATTTTGGGAAAAAAGAGAGCTCTGCAACTATTATTTTATGCTCCCGTTACATCACTTAATTCATATTGTTACAGAAAAGATTACACTACCATTGTGTACTTGATATGCCAATTTCTAAATGAAAATGGACACATGATATATTCCACAATGACCAGGATATATGGACCATGATTTCTTTTCCAGTTTGCACTCAGTTTTAAGGATTTGGTTTTACTAAAATTAATTACTAAAAAGAAACAAATAGTGTCAATGTTCTACAGAAGATAAAAAGAGAAATTAATTCCTTGCAAAACAAAAGGTAGGCTCTTACAATACAAAATCCATGCCATATGTTTAGATTCTTATAAAAAATTATGGAAAAGTGTATTAAATTGACAATCTAACATATAAATTAAAATATTAAACTGTTTTGAAATTTATTTTCCCGTATGTAACAATGTAAATTTCCTTTATATAACAATGTATTTTCCTTGATGTAACCAAAGGGAAAACCAAAGCAGTCGGGAAGAATATGAAATGTTTTAAATAACGCCCACCAACTTCAAAAAGTAAATCTTCAAACTCTGTATAAAGGCTTCATATTTTGTTAATACTTTATAGCTGTTTCCTTCATGGAACGAAACCCGTCCTTGATGTAACAGACGTTTAACAGGATCCATACTGCGGCTGATACTAGTACGCAAAAGCAGTCCATGTTTTCTTCCATCACATACTACCCCTTAAATAGTATAATTGTCAATGTAACATACCTGTATGCTTGAACGAATTTTTTTTTATTGATCTTTAGTAATTGTTTCCTTGCAATAATGGTATCTGATCCTTGATGTAACAATTTCACCGTTACATAACTGATTGTTACATCAAGGATGTATTTCACCTCACCTACATGACCTTCTACATGTAATTTCATTAATTTGCATTAAATACTGGAACTACATGGCAAAATTTGTTTTTACTCACATGCATAAATTTTATGCAAAAAGAGAATAAGGATTATTGCAGTCAAAGGCAGAATAATACATAGTACATCAAGGAAAAAGAATGTATGGCACCAGCCTCAGCACTAAACACTTTCCGTGATTTCTTATTTTAAATCACCCGCCTAAAACTTCTTTCTGCCATTGTTGTTGCAATGTGCGTTCTTCAAAATGGAGATATTTTGCCTTAGTTACCTAAGACAAGCAACTTTGTACGTACAGTGGACAAAACGTTATTCTTTCCCAATAAACGCGTTTGTAAACGTTAAATTATTATTTCCATTGCAAACAGTTTGGAGCCAGCTCAGATGCCGGGTAACCCGGCGTCTGATCAAACTCCAAACAGTTTGCCACTCAGTTTAAAATTAATATAATGAATTACATGTATTCCCCTCGGCGGGCTTAGAAAAAGATGCGCCATTTACGTAGTAAATTGTCCTAATGCTGAATATTTCATATGGACTATTGATTCCTTTAGAAATCATTTCTGAAAAATAAAAGTAAGACATGCAGTGCGCATCCTGATCATATGAATCCATAAGTAGATGTCTAACATGGTCTACACTATTAGTCTAAATATACATAAACCTTTTATTTCGAAAGAAGTTATACGGGTTTGTGTTCATTTAGCAAGTCAACAGTTTGAGTCAATTGGTTTATGAGCTGTATCGGATTTATAAATGCCTGACGAGAAGCCATTTAGAACCATCGATCAAAATATCCTCTTTTAGAACGGGCCACGACACAATCGACTAGAGAAATATTGATTATAGTACGGTAAACATTACTAGTACAGTGGCAAGGTTCCCATTCTAACAAACTTTTTGCGCACACCCTATATAAACAAAGAAGGACGCAGTGTCTTTAAATTCACAATAAAGCACACAGGCGCTGACATAACGGCTAAAAGTCCCTGACGTAATATGGATTCGATGATTCGTATTGAAATAAAAAAGAATCGTACCAGTGTATTATCGTGCAATAGAACACGGGTAGTCGTTTGATTATCGTGCAATAGAACACGGGTAGTCGTTGAGATACTGGTAATTAAATCACGAGGCCGTATGCCACGTGATTTAATTACTACGCATCTTAACTCCGACCCTAGTTCTACTGCTCGATAATACAGTGGAGAATCTGTTATTCTTTCCCAATAAACGCGTTTACGCTAAAACTTTTATTTGCAGTGCAAACAGTTTGGAGCCAGATCAGACACCGGGTAACCCGGCGTTTGATCAGGCTCCAAACTGTTTGCCACCAAGATAAACATGAATTATCAGAATTGTCCAAAAGTTGTACTTTTATATTAGTGCTTTGCGTTTTGCGTACGTTTGCGTTTAAACGGGACAGAATAACAGATTCTCCACTGTACACTGGTATGAATTTATTATTTCTTAACTAAACACATGTACACTAAAACAATTATGTACATTACAAACAGTGTGGAGTCTGATCAGACGATGGATGAGTAATTTATAAAGCCTTTTGAATTGAGTCTAAGATCGTTCTCAAGCATTTGATTGGTCATATTTGAGTTTGTGCTCAAACCTGGCCAATCAAATGCTTGAGAACGATCATTTGATTATTTGACAAAACGAATCATTTGATCGGTTAGGATTGAGATTTTGCTCAAATCTAACCTATCAACTGCTTGAGATCAATAATTTACACACTTCAGAACGAATTATTTGATTGGTCAGGTTTGAGGATTTGCTCAAATCTGACCACTCAAATTCTTGAGAGCGATCTCAGACTCTACTCAAAAACTTTTTGGCCTTGGGGCCTGATCAAGGCTCAAGCTTTATACAGACCAGTTAGGGAGAGACGCTAAAATCATCATTATCATCATCATAATCATCATCATAATCATCATCATCGTCATCATCATCATCATCATCATCATCATCATCAATATCGTCATCATCATCGTCATCAGTTTCAAGCCGAATAGCGATAAATTTAACTCGCTAATTATCAAACCATCCGTATGCCTCCCGGTCCGGTTGACATTTCAATGAAATTTCAATAAACGAGATCATACGTGTAATGATATCTGCATTTCAAAGTTATTGAAATACGGGTAAGTTCGATTTAAGCGGTTTTAAGTTATCGAGATTCGGCTGTAGTTTGGTCGTTTTAACACATTATCCCATACCCGCCTCTAGTTTTTAAAACAGATGACCACTTAAAGCAGACTGAAAGTAAAGCAAACTGCGCCTTACCCCTTTCATGATCAAATTTATTGTGAGAGCTTTACCACTTTCACCGCCATATTGTCGTCTGCTTCAATATTGTTGTCTACAATATCGTTTAAAAGTTAGATTTAAGGCAGTATGACTTACGTTATTTAAAAACAAGTGGCAAACAGTTTTGTCAGACGCCGCGTTACGCGGCGTCTAATCAGGATTAAAACTGTTTGGAAATGCGCTTTATGACGTCATTGAAACTGAACGGGGTAAGTCGCTGTAAGTGAAGCAGAATGCTTCTTTAGAAATTTCAGCGCTGGATGAGTTAATGCCATAAAGTTCAATAGCTTACCGATTGTGATACTGTCGATATTGTATAGAAATATTCTATAGGATTATTGACGTATTACGGTGGAGAACACGCAATTCTTTCCCAATAAACGCGTTTGTAAACGCTTTTGCAAACCGTTCGGAGCCAGATCAGACGCGGGTAACCCGGCGTATAATCAGGCTATAAACCCGTTGCCACTCAGAATAAAAATAATAATTAGAATTGTCAAAAAATGGTCATTTTCTACATGTTATTGCAACGCGTTTGCGTTTCGTTTTCGTTTACACGGGAAAGAATGTCGTTTTCTCCCCTACATGCGATAATGCATTATTAAAACGCCCTTTCTTCCGGTTGCCCTAGTTTGCCGTGGTTGACATCGTCTCTGCAAACACCAGTCAGATTTGTGTTAACCCCTTCACCACTGACATGACGTCATCAATTTAAAACGAAATCGCCTGCTTTTGTTTTTCAAATTTAAAAATTAGGTAGTTTGACTTAAGAAATATTTAAATGAGTGTCAAACAGATTGGTTACTGACCAGACACCGCTTTACGCGTAAAGCGGCGTCTGATCCGGATCCAAACTGTGTGCAAATAACCATAACCACTACTACTGATTGTATAAAGAGGAACTGTTTTCTTCATAAGAGGAATGAGTTGAAAGAGTAAAAAGGCGTGTCTATGGAGCACTGAACACTGAATATGACCCGGCGGATATCAGCCTCCAACCCGTTTGCCATTCAGATTAAAATAGATACATGTAGTTAGAATTTTCGAAACGTTTTCATTTTCTGCATTTCAGTGGACTACGTTTGCGATTGGTATGAGTTTAAGCGAACAAAAAACCTTTTCAACTGTATATAGAAGCCCCTTGATCTAGGTTTTTTAATAGGACAAGCGTATACTTCAAAGGTACACTGTCTATAAAGGACGATACTTTTGTTCATCATTAAACTGCCATCTGACCAATCAAACGTTTGATGACGATCTTTGACTCAGCTCAACACGATCTCAAGCTTTGATTGGTCAGGTTTGAGCATTTTCTCTAATTTGACCACAAAAGCCTGAATACGATCTAAGCCTCAGCGCAAGCGCTTTGTAAGCATGGGCCCAGTGAATCGATGAGTCCTCAATGTATTGCTATTTGAAAATATTCATAAATATTATAAATTTTAGTACACTGGATCTCGGGTAATGTTCCAAGGGCAATAAGAATTATTGATTGGGAAATTCGCATTAGGCAAATGAAGCATATAATATCCATACAATACATTCATGGTCTAAATGTTCCGTGCCATGACAATGTAATGGGAAGACTAAACCTAACCACCATTTCAGTAATGTCGCCGTATGAAGATCAACACTTGCAAACATATAAGGGTACAATGTCTAAGTTAAGTTTGGGATCGTTCTAACGCAATTGATTGGTCAGATTTGAGTTTTTTCTAAAATCTGACCAATCAAATGTTTGTGAACTAAATCAGACTCAACTCTTTAAAACCTTGGAGCAAGGTAGCAATATATTGGGCATGCCGGTGAGTATCAAATAGTGTATAAAAGTTTGAAGTCTTTAAAGCGCGTTTATTGGGAAGTATATATAGGTATACGCTTAAAACAAACGAGCCACTTAATGAGGCATAGAACATTGTGTCATTGCTAGACACGTAGACCCAGTTCAGATACAATATTTGCAAAAGCATAAATTGGTTGTCGCGTAATAGATCTAGCTGTTCTTTCCAAGCAAAACCTTTGTATACCAAAAACGAATGTCCATTGCCGTTTCAGTCCAGACCAGATGCAATTTGTCTCAGACTTTGAACCGTTTGGCAAATGGATTGACAAAAATGGTCAACAAGAAATTGTAGGTTTTTTTCTACATTTTGTCGCTTTTAGTTTGTATTAAACGTTCCTTAGATGCAATATGTTAAAATCTCATCCATCATGGTATTGGCTGTATTATATTGACTGTATTATATTGCTAGTTGGATGGTTTAACCCTTTACCCAATAGTTGTTTAGTTTTGAAAAAGGTGACCCCTTAAAGCAGGTTGAAAGTAAAGTAGAATGCGCCTTAAGGCGCATTCTGCTTTACTTTCAGCCTGCTTTAAGCTACCATCTCTCAGGATATAGAAAATAGTTCTGTTGGAAAATATTTAAGACTGTATAAATTGGAACTATTTTCTTTTGTGGAGGAATAAATCAAATGCGCAAAAAGGCGCTTCTATCAGAGAAAGGGTGTAGTACATATCATATTTACTGTATTATATTGCAGGTGGGGTGGTTCTTATTGGTGTAATAGTGGCGATCGTATTTTACTGTTACCGTCAAAAGACAAGACATCGACGTCTACAACGAACAGGGCTTCTTGCTCACAATGTTCCAACACAGCCCGCTCAAAGTAAGTAACAAACAGTTTGCCTATCCCTCCCTAACATCACCAGGAGCCCGTTTCATAAAACTTCGTACGACAAATGTTGTCGTAAGTCCAATTATAAAAGATTCCAAAGAGATGTCACAAGCCAGGATTAGATTGAGAAATTAGAAATTAAATGTATTTTAAAGTTTTGACTTACGACCGTTTTTGTCGCACGAAGTTTTTATGAAACGGGCCCCCGATTATTATATTTGAGAAGACGTTATTCTTTCTTTAAAAATTCGTGTATGCTGAAACAATTATTCCAATTTTTATCATTATTTCAAACAATTTAGAGTCTGACTAAACGCCGGGTATTCAGGACGTCCGATCAGGCTCCAAACTGATTGCCATTGACATTTATTGAATGTCAAAACACTGCCATTTTCTATATTTTAGTATATTTACATTCGTCCCGTTCAATTCTACTGAAATAATGACGTTTAATTCGTATAGACGCAATTTATGGAGAGGGCGGGACTTGTTGTTATCTCACGCAGAGGAGGCGGTGCTTATAGATCTGCTCTCCGCGAAAAACATTGTTGCGTTGCTTGAGTAATGCCGTTACGGCTGTACCTTTCATGTTACACGTTTTTCGTGTTAACAACCTCTAATATGGATTAAACATACATGCATACTAATAAAATGTTCCTTTAATATTAGAAATTACAGCAAATATAATGTTATATAAGAATTGCATAGTTCGGTACGAACCGTTACTTGATGAGGATGGCTGAATGCTCTACGTTTAGTGCATGTATGTGTATTGGCCGATATTAGCCCTATCTCATTATAGGGGTACTACTTTAAAGTCACAACCTGTTCTAACATTTGATACAGTGTATCTTATTTGTATTTACCTTACAAATATTTTGCAGTTCCTGTGATTCCTGGTCATGGCGCTCGGAGAATGCACCCGATGGGCGGTGGACACCTAAACATCGCCCAGTACAACCCACAGTACGTGCATTCCGTGCAACCTCCAGGCCCCGCCCCACCAGGCTTCTACTATCCGGGAACTGCAATGTATAACCAACCGCCGATGGCGCCAACCGCCCCGATGCCTCCTCCGTACGCCATGACAGCGATAGCCCCGCCCCCATACGCCCCCAGTAAGCCCATTCCACCGCCACCTGAATATAACTCAGTGGTGAACCATGGGTTCAAGTATGATGACCAACAGGACAATATGCCGCCTCCGTCCACTTAATCAATTTGAACCCAATGTATTTTTCTATGCTTATATACTAGTATTGGATTAATCCAATTTAAGGTGTGTTAAGGTCTAAAAATTTCATTTTCGGTTTGATTTATATCTGCAAACAGCGTTGACTCTGATCAGACGCCGCATCATGCGGCGTCAGATCAGAGTCTACACTGTGTGTATATGCCCCTTTTATATGACGCTAGGCACAAATGGGTTAATATGTAGATATATCTCCAAAACATGGTTGTTATTCTATCCCAATAAACGCGTGTATACTGAAGTAATTGTGGACTAGATCCCGAGATTATAAGGCGTTCGATTTGAGTCTGAGATCGTTCTAAAGCATTTGATTGGCCAAAAAGATCAAATATTTTTTAAACGTATGTTATTTTATACATAATATGCACTGTACTTGCTTCTTATTACCTTTAAATAACCCGGCGTCTGATCTGGTTCCACACACTTTGCAAGGAAAATAATTGTTTTTTGGCCGCGTGTGTTTTTTTTGCACTTACAATGTACGTGTTTATTGGGAAAGAATAACCTCTCTACGCATTTTCTATGGACATACTCTTAGGACTATCTGATAATCAGCTGTTATTAATAATTCAAATAACCAATCATATTCAAACTCTTGGGAATAGTGAAATGACGTCAAAAATTTTCACACTGTTATCATTGGCTGTTGTCAACATGTTTTCAAACATTGGCCCTATAACCATGCCAAGCCAGACTGAAGCGAACTTTGAAAATTAGAAATAGCTAAGTATCTGATTACAATCCAAAATTGGTTTTCAATAGTTTTTAAGAAAACAAACGCTGAAAAGCAAACAATTGAACCAGAAGTAAATGGCAACGTAATAGGTCGATTTCAAATTCTAGGAGTCAATAGGCTAGTGAAATAGATAAGTTTAACATCTGAAAAACAACCCCCCAATTTTATAAAGACAGAGCATATAATTAGGTTTAGGATGTCGAAATCGGGAGAAAGATCCATTGTTTCCATTGATAATGACTATAGGTATTGCAATGAACTCTCCCTATGTTTGGGTGGAAGTTTTGATATAAATATACAAGGGTGGTACAAAGGCAGTGTTTGACCATAATATTATAGCAGATCATTTAACCCATTTGTGCCCAGTGGATTCTTCCATGCTTATATATTGGATTAGTCCATTTTTTATCAAAGGGATGCCTGGTCAAAATTTTCATTATCATTTTGTTTTATATTGACATTCCTATCAGCAAACAGTGTAGACTCTGATCAGACGCCGCATAATGCGGCGTCTGATCAGAGTCTACACTGTTTGCCTATGTCTCATATACGGGATCGTGGGCACAAATGGGTTAAGCTGGAATTGCAAACAGTGCAAACGGGAAATAAAAGCGTCTTTCTTATTGTCTATATATAAGGCAGTGCGGGTCTTTACTTATATACTTTTTAAATGAGCCCAAGAGGGTTCTTAATCTTTTGGTGGGTCAGATTTGGTTATTCTGAGAAGAAGTAAAACCTGTGTTATGTGGTGACTCAATGATAATTAGGGGTGGAACGACAGTCAATAGTATCGACTTATCGCAATAGCTGAAGTCACGATAGTCGATTATCGATTACAAAATCAAACTTTCGATAATATCGACGATATTTGAGCTACTATCGATAGTAAGAAAACGTTTATAAGTACAGTAAAACCTCGCTATTACGCCCACTAAAACCAAGGCTAGTTAATTGTATAATAGGCAGGTGACAGCTTAAAGCAAAGGGACAGTGAAACAGAAAGCTTCTAAAGGAGCTTTCTGTTTCACTGTCACCTTGCTTTTAGCGGTCGTAATAGAGAGGTTTTACTGTATCTCTCTCCGTAAGGTTTGAGATAGCGTGTTTGATTTTGTCCACAGTGTGTATTAAAGTCTCTTTTTAATCATTTACTGTTTAGCTTGTTTTCAATATTGACCGACAGATGGATGGTTAAATCAGGTTGAAAGCGAAACAGAATGCGCCTTAAAGCGCATTCTGCTTTACTTTCAGTTTGCTTTAAGCTACCATCTGCTAGGCTAGAGGCTACAGTTGATGGCTCATATTCATAATAGTTTCATGTATAATAAACTATCATGATAGTATTACAACAGTGCATCCAACAATCGATAGTCTATCGTGATAGTGTTTTCAACTATCGATAACTACTCGTATCGTGATAGCGATTTCGGACGCAATAGTCAGTCCCTATGATAATGGGGTATAATGAGGCTAAAACAGTTTAAGAACTTTCTGTTCTTCATTTGCTCTGTATTAGGCATCTACATTTATATAAGCATGCTGGTTCGTCTTGTTTTAAGTGTTATTATCGGTCTGATTTATGGTTGTTCTACATGGATTCTAAATTGGTTATGACAAGCGATAGCCTTAGAAGTAGTGAAGAATGCTCCTTTTCTAGAAGACTGTTCATGCAGTCAACACACAGCTGCTCAACACACCATGTAAAATGTTGGAATTGTTATATCGTTTTTGATAATGGGTCAATATTGATATTAATGTATAAAAAGGGATGCAAGTTTTAACTTGATTTAACTTGATTGAAACAAATTCTATGTATACATGTATTTTTGAAATATTAACAGACTGTTATTTCGGAAAATTGATTTTATTTTGAATACAATGGCATAGTGTTAATCGATATATTTAAATATGAATATTTAAATGATAAGTAATGCAGTTATTGAATATTTAACTCATTCATCCCTGAAACTTTTAATGTACAATTCCAATTTCAAAATAAGTCAAGTCCATTTTGACTATTTAGGGCTGATTTTAACAATATATTTCCAAATGACAAACAGTATAGACCCTGGTCAGAGGGCTCCTTAAGGAGCCCTCTGATCAGGGTATACACTGTTTGCATGGGACAAGTGTAACCCTCTCAGGTACACTGTTTGTAGATGACGAGTATACTGGTCGCTAGGGTTGAATGTGTTAACTCTGGTTCATGTTAATGATGCCTTATATTTGGAGAAAAGGTTATATTTGTCAATAAAACTGTTGGAATAAAACTGGTGTCAAATGGTTTTCAATTAACCTTTTTGTTGCCGACACTATTCTAGCCGAGGTTGTGTCGAAATGTTGCGACTATTGCCTAAATGGATTACAAACGGTTGTGTTTCCTTGTTTGTTTAATTAACCCATTCACCCTTGAAACTTCAAATGGACTATTCCAGTTTCCAATTAGGCTAGACCATTTTAACTATCAATATTTTTTTCTTTTAATTATACAGTGCTCCCTCTCTACAACAACACTAATTCGGAGACATTGATTGTCTGTGTTGTTCGGAGGGAGGAGTTATAGGGAAGAAAGTTGGATTACATTACATTTGCAAACAGTTTGAATCCAGACCAGACGCCGCATAAGGCGGCGTCTGATCTGGATTCAACCTGCTTGTCACTCGTCATAATATATTTTCTGTCCAAATGTCCACATATACATTGTATGTAACTTTGAGACGAAAAACCAGCAAATAACAATTTTAAGTAGACGATATTGCAGCAGTGAGAGCATTAGACATAAACTGTCTTGTTTTGAGGAACAGCGGAAAACATCGTTGCAAGGAGGGAATCGTTGTTGGGAGGGCCGCTGATGGGAGGGACCACTGTATCACAAAATGACAACCAGAACCCTGATCAGGGGGTTCCTGTATGATGATTAGATTGTTCACTCTTTGTATAGGACATGTATAATATTAACCCATTACCCCACAAATGCGCCCTTTTACGCCTTTGATTTATTCATCCACTGAAAAAATATTCCTAATTTATACTGCTACAAAACAAATCATAAGAAATAATTCTATATTCTAGCAGATAATAGCTTAAAGCAGGCTGAAAGTAAAGCAGAATGCGCCTTAAGGCGCATTCTGCTTTACTTTCAACCTGCTTTAAGTGGTCAACTATTTTCAAAAATAGAAACAGGCTATGGGGTAATGGGTTAACAGGTATTTTGCAGGTAAAGGACGAGTGTACGCATCACCAAGGCACATGATTTAACCACTTCACTGCTTTGGTTCTAGATCACTGACATTAAGTTTGCAAACTGTTTTGGTCCTGCTTTTCGTGCATCTAGATTGAATTTGATTTATTTTTCACCCGATGACAGGAAATGTGTGATGATTTAAATAGGATGATTGGATAAAAAATATTTATTTTCGGCCGACTTTCACCTTGGCCATACTATACATAAAATTGAAAAACTAAGCCTTTGAACCAGTATTTATGTTTGCTGAAATGATCATGGATTTGTCTACGGCATTTCAAACATTATCATTATAATATCAAAACGGAAACGCCCTTTAACACTTTTTATGATGATGTTTTTGTTTGTTGCTTTTGTATCATTTGAACTACATGCACATGTATTCCACTTTTAAAAAATGGCCAGTTTATGTTGATTTTGAGAGTTGCTTTTAATAGCATATATTTCAGGAAAAGTTAAGTTAATCAAACAGCGAGGAACCCTTTGATCAGAGTATACAGTCTACACTGTTTCTAAAATACACATAAACATGTAGGCACCAATGTAAAAAAGCGTTTGAGTTGAATTTGAGATCTTTCCCAAGCATTTGATTGGTCAGATTTGAGCAAAAGCTTAAATCTGACCAATCAAATGCTTGCTTGCGAACGATCTCTGGCTCAACTCAAACGCTAAAACATAACCTTGGACAGGTTTCCAGCATATACAAGAATAGAGCAACAAACTGCTCCAAAACAATGGGTTAATTATTTCATTGCTAACTGCGACTATATCCGCGGATTTTATGAAAGCAGTTTGGATCCAGATCATACGACGGGAGTTTACTCGAAATCTGAGCAGGATCCAGTGTGTCGAAATATCTCAAGTCAAAATGCACAAACCACTGGGTCTTAAGGTACTTCGCATATGCGCGTAGTTTCCATACGATTGTTATGAAACTTTTCATGAAGAATGATAATAGCCTAAGAAACAATGTGTGTAAATATAGGCAAAATTTATCGTGTGGTTTGTCTTTAAGGTCTTTTTTCTGACAAAAACCTAGAATTTTGATGATTTTATTTTTCTTAAAAATGAATAAAGCTAATGACTATAATTCTCGCCCAATAAGTAGTCCACAACATTCATTACAAGAAAAGCTAAAAACATTTTGAATAAAGGTGTTCAGAAAGATGTTATCAGCTATTTAAATTTTGCAAAATGCTAAAAAATTGAATTACAAAAAACTGACTCATTCAATGTATATTTGTTTTCATTTTATTCAAATATATGGTTGATGAACTAGTCAGTCTGAAAAAATTAGAAAATATTACAGTCAGGATTTGTTGTAATAACATATTTTCTTATTAAAATGTGGGATATTTGTTGTTTAGATACAGTTACCTACCTTAGAATTAAAACTTTGTCGTTAAAATGCATTATTATTTATTCATGGACTTGCATGCAAGGTTTATTATATTGTTTGAACATAATTATAATGGGCAATATCGATCTTGAAAAGGTTAGCGTAGTGATAAGCTTCGATGTGTGGCTTTATAGTTCGATCAAATCGTTTACATGTATACCGATTTAATTGACTTGTAAGTCATTAAACTAAAACGTACAGGTAAGTGGACATATACTTGGACCGTAAACATCACTAGTACTAATCAACGAAGACTAAACATAACATGTCTCTTAATTACTGCGTTATGGATTGACAAGTCAATAAATCGGACACTTAAAAAAATATTTGGATCGGATGGGTCTCGAACCTATGACCTTTGGATTGCTAGTCAACCACTATAGTCAACCACTATACTAACTGCGCTATGAAGGATTATACTAATTCGTATCAACATTTCCTTTATATAAATTTTCTAGTATAAACACGTACGAAAAAAGTCTGTGTCGTCCAGACGCATATCCGCTCGCCCGCAAGACCGACTTCCGGTAGCGAAAGGCCTTAAGACAAAATGTAGACGATACTTACCCTTCCTCTCTAAATCTATCATATTTATTGTCGTCTGCTTCAATATTGTTGTCTGCAATATCGTTTCAAAGAAAGATTCACGGCAGAATGATTAACGTAATGTGAAAACGAGTGTCAAACAGTTTGGATCCTAATCAGACGCCCAACTGTTTGCAAAATGCGTCTTTTGGCGTCATTGGTAGTGAAAGGGTTTGGTGGGTTGATACAGACGTCAATTGTAAAGCAAACGATTCTAACCGGTGAAAGGTTAAATATTTGCTCAGGTACAAATTGGAAATGGGTGAAATAATTAGAAGAATAGCAATCAATACAATAACGATGTATAATCTGAGTCGAAAACCTAGCATAGCACTTAACTCCTCTGTCAAATATTATCGGCTTTTTTAAACATTTTCGCTGATCAAACATTCGTCTGCTTTCATATTGTTGTCTGCAAATTCGATGCATTTTTATATGGTGAAATTTTAAGCAAGTACGACTGTTCAAGTATATATGTATACAGATAGTAGACACTAGTGTCAAAAGGTTTGGATCCTGATTAGATGCCGAGTTACACGGTGTCTAAGCAGAGTCCAAACTGTTTGCAAAATTGGCTTTGGACTAAAAAGCACGAATTGGCTGGCATTGACATAAAATTTGGTCTACTTGCGTGTATTTCCCAAACAATAGTGAATCATGATCCAAAAGAATCATAATAGGCTTTCATCGTTCGTTTTATTCGACTGATAAATAAGCTTACAAACACTACCGTGTTGACAATTCTGGGACAGCGTAAATTATTAACTCTTCCGACGCCGGATTCGCATAACGTCGACTTTGCAGACAGTTTGGATCCATATCAGACGCCGCGTTACGCGGCGTCTGATCTGGATCCAAACTGTTTGCCACTCGTTTCGATATATCTTTCGACTCAACTAACTTAAATCTGACTTTCAAACGATGTTGCAGACAACAATATTGAAGCAGACGACAAAGTAACGGTAAAACACTTTACGATTAATTAAGTGTCGAAAGGGTTTAAAACACATTACGGGACAAAGTTATTAACTCTGAATGTTAAAACTAGTCCATTAGTTTTCACAAATTGTTTTTGTTTGTTACCTTCATTAGTAAGTACTCTTCATGACGTAGGAATCCCTTTTAACCCTTTGCCTGCCGGTCGAGATTTCACTGATTTTTGCAAAACATTTCAGGTTTGAGATCAAACGTAAAACAACTGCGCTTCTAAACAAAAAATCATTACGAAAGTTCTGGGACATGTTTCATATTCAAGATGGTATTTATGACTTAACTAAACAATGGTACTAAACTAAAATACCATAAACTCGATATCATAAGAAGGCATACTTTTATAATAAAGTTTTGTTTCATTTGTTCAGTGACTATCTGCCCAGCTTTTCCAAAGGACACACGAATCAATGACCCTTTTCTATATAAACGCATTTAGTACTTCTTATGATATCGAACATTTTCTCGTGTATCTGCACAGTAAAATACAAAAGTCTGTATCAGCTCCCTTGTATCGGCCACCTTGTATTTTATTCCAACCTCGTTTTCGATTTAGCGTGTCGTCATTTACGTACATGTACAAGTTTCGCATTATTATCTGTGGCATACAATAATTCTTGTTCTGATTCAAATAACCAATGTTTCTGGATATAAAATGATTTAAACAAAACAATAAACACATTACCAGTTGGCAGTACGCTACAGTGTGTTGTATTCAGCTCTCGACGTTTTTGGCCGGAAACAACCGACCAGACTCGCGCCAAGGCGCTCGTCAGATCGGCTTTTCCCGCCAAAAACGTCTCGAGATATGTACATCACCCTACTGGTAATGTGTATATACAGTGTTTCCTATCTTCAAGAACACTCAATGGGAGACACAGACAGTGTGCGTTGTTCGGAGGGAGCTGTTATAAGGAGGGAAATTGGCTTACATTTTTTAACAGCTTGAATCCAGATCAAGATCCAGATCCGGGTTCAAGCTGTTTGTCATTCGTCATTATGCTTTTTCTGTCAAAATGTCCAATATGTAAATTTGAGAAAACAGCCGACGACAATTTTAAGCAGACGACAACGTTGGACACTATTGTCTTGTTTGGGGAACAGCGGCAATCGTTGTTGTAAGGAGGGAATCGTTGTCCAGGGGGGGGGGGCTTTGTTGAGGGAGCATTGTACCTGTCCGGATGCAGTTCTATGTGGGAAAGGAACAATGGTTGTTCTTTTCTACGTTTTAGTGCTTTGCGTTTGCGTACGTTTGCGTTTAAACGGGAAAGAATAACAGATTCTCCACTGTACCTGCTATTCCCGATTTTTATTACAATCTGCAAACGGTTCAGATCCAGATAAGACGCTCAGTCAGGCAGCGTTTCATCTTGATACAAACTGTTTGACACTCGTCTTTGGTTTTCTATAATTAAAAATTGCATAAATCTGAATGTTACGAAATTTGTAAACGACATTTTAAAAGGAGTCGATATTATAGATCTAGCAGGATAAGGGTTAAAACTATAGAAAGTGTATGTATGTAATACTTTAATGGAGGGCCTCATGGAGGATTAGTCATTAGACTAAATGGGCTACACTCGGTAAATAAAGTCATTCATTCATTCATTCATTGTGATACACAAAAAATGTCCTCTTCATTTGTAACAATTGGTCATTCCCGCTGCACCTAAATATACAATAAATTTTGTAACCAGTATGTGTTTATGACAGGTGACTCCTTAAAGGTGACTCCTTAAAGGGATTTCTGTTTTACTGTCCCCTTGATTTAAGCTGTCACCTGTCTTTTATACAATCAAATAGTCTTCGTTTTAGTGATCGTAATAGAGATATTTTACTGTATATTTTTATCACATAAATCCAACACTGGTAATGTAATAAAGCCATTCATTCTTTTCGATAACGCACGAGTTCTATTCGCCATGCTGATGTGATATAGGCAAAGGGCATACTCCAGCCTTTTCCAAAATTGAGGCCAAACAGAGCTCCAGATAAGGGGAGTTTTTCAAAAACTAAAATTTTTATTTCTGCATTTTACCCTATGGTGCTAAAATAAGTGAGAAAATTTTGGATTTGTTCAGTTAACCCCTTCTTATCTGGAGCCCTGGCCAAAGATCGAAATCAATGTCGCACAGAAACGTGAAAATGATACGGAACACTACGCCATCCCAAGATCTAATATTATTTAGGAAATCTGCTCCGTCAAGTTTTATCTATAATTGAGGTCATGCGTCAAGATGCCAGTGAACTGAAGATGGTAAACGACACTTCACCATTCCAAGATGTACTCTAACACACCATTTGAAACAGATAGCTGAGAGGTAATCGTTAACATGCTCCAGACAAGCTTATTATTTAATGGAAGGACCAGATTATGGGTGAAGTGACCTACAAATATTATGGGACACTCGATCCACAATCTCAAGATGTACTCACACACAAAATGTGCCATCCCTAGCTGAGCCTGTTTCTAGTTTTGAAAAACAAGTGACCACGTAAAACAAGTTGAAAGTAAAGCAATTGTTGTGAAATGAATGAGTATGTGCTCAGAACAAACGTTTAGTATAATCTAGGTCAAAGGTCAAGGTCAAGGACACCGTTTCTAACTGTGGTAAAACAGGTTCGACTGTTTCAAGATGTTGTCACACACCACATTGGTATCTTCAGCTGATAAGATGTAGGAAATATGTACCAGGGCAAGCCAAATTGCTGTATACTAGTGCAGCAGATAAGTGCAAATATGACAAGAATCTTTTACTTCTGGGAAACAAGCACCAAAATTGGCACATATACTCCTTGGGGATTGCTCTTTTGAAAAAAAACCACTGGCCACTTGAAAATTTCAAAATGTACGCCATTTTTCAAGATGGCCGCCAAGGAATATACGGAAATATGCTTTTCGCCATAAATATGCAAAACCTTGTCTAGTTCAATGGTCTATGTGTCGCATAATGCTTTATGACTGTGTAGAATTCAATTTGCAACTATGGAATTGCTCTATGGCTTCTTTTTACCCCCTTAAAACTTCAAGATGGCCGCCATTTTAAAGATGACCTCAGCAAAATATTTGGTTTTGCATTATATTCGCAAATACGTGTCCTTTATTAATGATCTTTATTTTAAATGATATTTTTGACCATGCTGAATTCAAGTTTTGAGAAGCCAAGTGACTCAACGGCTTCCTTATACCGTAAACAACTTGAAACTTCAAAATGGCAGCCATTTTGTCAAGATGGCCATCACTGATATAATATTGTTATATGCATTTCGAAATAAAAAAAAAGCAAATACTTGTCGAATATCATTGATTTTGTGTCAAATATACTTTTGTAAAAATCAAGATTGGAACCATGAATTTGCTCAATGGCTTCAAGGTAGCCGTTTCAAATCAAGATGGCGGTCATTTTTCAAGATGGCCGCCACAGAAATTTTGCATTTCCCAATAAAATTGCATATAGGTGTCCTACTTTAATGATATCTGTGTCTAATTATACTTTAAATCAAATTTGGAACAACGGGATTACTCATTGGCACACATACTCCTCCGGAATTGCTCTTTTGAAAAATTCAGTTGACCACTTAAAGATTCAAGATGACCGCCATTTTGTAAAATGGCCGCCACGGTTATTAATAATTAATGTATTTCGCAATTAAGTTGTAAAGACTTATTCTTAATAATTGATAGTTGTGTCAAATAATACCTTTTGACCTTGTATAGTAAAATAATCTGGAACTATATAGTTACTCAATGGCTTCTTTGTACCTGTAAGTCGTTAAAAATTCAAGATGGCCGTCATCTCTCAAGATGCCGACAATAAAAATTCATTTTTCAATAAAAACTTGTCCTATTTGGATGATTTGGTTTCAAAGAATACCCCTCTGACTATTGACTATTTAAATTTAAAACAATTGAATTACTCACTGCCTTCCTTTTACCCTGGGCAACTTTAATTCATAGTTGCAGTCATTTATCAAGATGGCTTCCTTAGAAAAAATGGATTTTGCAATAAAATTATTAAGATATTTTCAATTTCAAATTTTCAATGAGTTTTTGTCAAATCACAATATTGTGATTAATGTAGAATGCAAATTAAGAACCATTGTATTTACTTACTTACTTCCATGTACCAGTCAGCTCTTCAAAAATCAAGATGGTAGCCTCTTTTTAAGATGGCCACCATGAAATATACAGTAAAATTGCATTTCGCAATAAATAATAAAGATTTCAATGGTGTGTGTGCCGAATAATCCTCTTATGACTATGAAGAATCCAAAATTTGGAACAGTGCACTTACTCACAGTATTGTACACCTGTACCATATACCGGTTTATTAGTCCAGGAATCTTAAACATAGTAAAGATGTCAATATCACAGGCGTCATAAATCGTATTTGTTATTTGGTGTACCGTTATTCTCTTGCTGCCTCGTTGAGTACACTGGAAAGTTTCTTAACATTACTTACATCTGCATTACAAAATGCATAATGCAACATTCCGACTTGCATCAACACTAAGTATTGGTCAGCTGCGGACAACTCTCGACACTGGGTGGGAACCCTATTCAAACAATCTGCACTCATACCCGTTTTGGTCAAGTTCAAGTTGGAAGGAGACGTCTTTGATTCACTGTCTGCTGACTGCCGTTAGATGCAGTCCGCTTGGTTGGCACGCTTTTTGCATTGCTTCTGTTTCCAAACATCTTGTAGTTTGCAGGCATCCAAACATTGTGGCATATGTGTTCTCTCCGTAGATCTCAGGCCACTGTTTGGCTATACTACTGGTCAGTAGCAATGACTGGTACCCGACCGGGATTAAGAATGCCTCCATCAAATGCTTGACTGTAGAAAACGCGTGGGCCTGATCTCGGAGCAGAGACAAAATTTATTTATTGCTGACCTCAAATGGCTTTGCTCTCTTCTGTAAGTCGAGGGTATACTAAGACCATGTTATAATTATCCACAGGTCCATCTGTCACTATGATATTCTCCAGCCTTTCATGCATAATCAATTGACAATTGTGACCTCAGCAGACAGGTCTCTGTGTGTTTCAAACAATTTTGAGAAGGAAATAATTATCCTGTAAAGAAAGAAGGTTTCACATTGGTAAATGTTTTGAAAAATTATTAACTGTCTTCAGTTTAACCGTCCCAAACTTCAGCTGTCCACCTTTGTTTTCGTTTTAAGGGTGTTGGAAAACAGAAATGCTGGTTTCATGGAAAGAAATGATCGCTGTCGTTGCATTGGGGTTTGTAGTCTATGTTGTCTATAGTTGGTATGGCGAACAGGTTTATTTCCGCGTAAAATGTGGCCATATTTACCTATCATCCGTGTACTTGCTACCGGTTGCACCTCTCTTAGCTGTACATATATCTCCTGCAACATGTCACATAAGCAGCTCCATAAATGTCCTGATCGTGGTCATCCCTGTCTTGTTGTTGTTGTGTATTTTGGTAATTTTAGCTTTTTTGATATTCTTCTTCTGGCAAGACAGACTTTGCTCATATCAGTCAAGATTTTGGATCGTTCTGTATTTATATTTGCCTTGTTGGTGAATGGTAAGTAATTGAAAGAGTTGAACATGTCACATTTACAAAACCTTAGCTCGGCTTTCTTCCGTTGGCAAACCCTGTCAATTCAGGCACGACATTTAATTACACACTATGTAAAGCTATATCTAAACTAAATTAGCTAACTGATGCAGGGCTTATTAGATAGCACTTGGGATACTTAACAAACGTCCCAGCTAATACTGAAACCCATGCAGTAGTGAGTAATGTCGCGGTTCCAAATTTGGACTCTTTATAATCTAAAGAGTATTATTTGACACACATAGCATTGCATAGGACATGTATGTGTCGTTATGTTCATCAAGTTCTGAAGGCCTGTCTTGAAAGATGCCCGCCATCATGAATTTTTAAGTTGCTAACAAGTGCAAGAACAAAAGTGTGTAATTCCATGTTCCAAAATTGAAGTATAATAAGACACATATGTCGTTGAAATAGGACAAGAATTCGTGATTTTGTTGCAAAATGCAATGTTTCTGTGGCGGCCAACTTGACTTTTAATTGACTACCGGGTACAAGAAGGCCATTGAGCGATTTCATTGTTCCAAAGTTGTATTATACAGAGTAAAAGAAGTATTATTTATACAAAGACCAATGATATAGGATAAGTATTGGCATTTTTTCTAAAATGCAATATTTCTGTGATAGCTATATTAAACGATGGTGGCCATCTTTAATTATTAAATGGTTAATAGGTACAAAGAAGCCCTGGAGTCATTCGATGGCTCTAAATTTGAATGCTACAGTCAAAAAAGTATTATTTGACACTAAGACCGATGACAAACATTTAGGAGAGGTATTTGCGATTTTATTGCGAAATTCAATATTTCTATGCTGGCAATGATGAAAATTCCGGTCATCATGGATTTTTAAGTGGCTTACGGGTGCAAGTATGCAATTGAGCAATTCCATTATTCCGAATTGAATTCTACAAAGTCAAAAAATATACAATTTATTTGACTTAAGGACCTTTGAAATAGAACAAGTCTTTCCAAATAAATGGCGAAGTGAAATACATGTGTTTCTGTTTATTCCATGGTGGTCATCTTAAACAGGGCGACCTTCTTGACTTTTAATTAGCTTACGGGTACAAGGACGCCAATGAGTACTCCCATTGTTACAAATTTGATTTATACGTAGTCGGGAAAGTATTGTTAGACACGGAGATCATTGAAGTAGGACACATAAAATGATGCAGTTTTATTGGTAAATGCAATATTTTGTAGCGGCCATCTTGAAAAATGACCGCCATCTTGATTTTAAATGCCTACCCGGTACAAGGAAGCCATTGAGCAAATTTAGGGTTCCAACTTGAATTTTACAAAAATAAATTTGACACTAAATCAATGATATTGGAAAAGTATTTTCCTTTTTATTTCGAAATGCATTATGATGGCCATCTTGACAAAATGGCTGCCTTTTTGAAGTTTCAAGTTGTTAACGGTACAAGGAAGCCGTTGAGTCACTCGGCTGCTCAAGACTTGAATTCAGCATGGTCAAAAGTATCATTTAAAACAAAGATCATTGATATAGGGCAAGTATTTGCGAGTATAATGCATAACCCAGTATTTCTGTGGAAGACATCTTGAAAATGGCGGCCATCTTAAATTTCAAGGAAGCCATAGAGTATTTCAATAGTTCCAAATTGAATTCTACAGAGTCAAAAAGCATTATGCGACACACAGACCATTGAAAATACAAGGTTTTGCATACTTATGGCGAAAAGTAATATTTCTGTATATTCCTTGGCGGCCATCTTGAAAAAAAATTCAAGTGGCCAGCGGGTTTTTTCAAAAGAGCAACCCCAAAGGAGTATGTGTGCCAATGTTGGTGCTTGTTTCCGGAAGTGAAAGATTGTTTCAGTTATCTGCTCCGCTATACAGCACTCCCTCTCTGTAACGACACCCAATGGGAGACACATGTTGTGTGTGTGATATTCGGATGGAGTCGTTATAGGGAGGGAAAATAAAGACTTGGCTTACATTTGCAAACAGCTTGAGTCCAAATCAGACGCCGCGTCACGCGGCGTCTGATCTGGAGTTAAGCTGTTTACCACTAGTTATTATATCTATCAAAATATCCACTTATATATAACTTTGAGAAAAACAGCAGGTGACAATTTTAAGCAGATGACATTGCAGCAGTGAAAGCGTGAGATATAAATGTCTTGTTTAGGGAACTGCAGCAACGGTCGCTGTAAGGAGGGAACCGTTGTTTTGAGGGCCGTTGTAGGGAGGGAGTATGTATGAGGTCAATTTAACAATGATCTTAAAATGTCACGGGCTACCTCGCCACCCAAAGATGTGCTTGTTCAACATTTGGTATCCCTAGCTGATGTTGCATAGTAATAATCTAAACAAAAAAGTTTGTTTATAAAATCTATAACTGAGCTAAATGGTTCGGGGCCAACGCCTAAGTGACCTAAAAACGTTAAGGGGTGCTCTGGTATCCCCATATGTAGGCTACTCATACACCTAGCTGATGCTGTATATGAAATATGTTCAGGGCAATATATATGTGCACAGACACACGGACGGTCAGGTCACTCACTATTTATACGTCCAAATATAATGTTTGGGACATAAAAACATACAGGTCGTGTTCAGTGCTCCAGGGCTGCCATTTCTCCGGATTTTTCCTAAATCTTCGGATTTTTTTTCTAGTACATGGTAGCTTAAAGCATGCTGAAAGTAAAGCAGAATGCTTTAAGCAGTCACGTGTCAACAAAACTAGAAACAGGCGATGGGTGTAAAGGTGCGATTCGTAAAATCGCACTTGAAAAATGCAAATTTGGAAATCTTAGGATTTTTCATGTCAAATTATGGCAGCCCTGCTAATGCTGTATATGAAATATGTTCAGGGCAATATGTGCACAGACACACGGACGGTCAGGTCACTCACTATATATATACGTCAAAATATAATGTTTTGGGACATAAAACCGTGGTCTTAAGCAGGCTGAAAGTAAATCAGAATGCGCATTAAGGCGCATTCTGCTTTACTTTCAACCACGAATGAATTATAATTCATTCGTGTTTTAACCTTCTTTAAGTAAGCACGTGTCTTCAAAACTAGAAACAAATTATGGGGTAAAGCATGGAGAACTGTGATTTCTCCATGGGTAAAGGTATGATTCGTAAAATCGCGATTGTAAAAAATCAAAATTGGAAATCTTAGGATTTTTCATGATCAACGTACTGTAGAGCTACCCTTTACACCTTAGCCCATTTAAGCCGAGTGTCTACTAAAGTTGACATTGGAAAACAGTGTAGACCCTAATATACCCTGATGAGACGCCGCGGGCCAGGGTCTGCACTGTTTGCTATTCATGTAAAATATTTTTCTTTATGGAAAACACTGCAATCATTAAGTTACCCTTGACAAGTTGTGTATCTACAGTTAAAACGTTCAGCAATACAGGAGCCACATTTGTATCTAGAGTTCATTGCACTATCCAGGCATTTATAATAATGACTTGATATCATAATAATATGGACACACTTCCCCATTTATCCACACAAAATATCAGTAAACATACCTCATACATAAGCAATTATACAAACTGTAATATAGAAACTACAACAATATAAGCATTTTCTTGTAGTATTTATATGATTTTGACAGAGTGCTACATGCGATGGAAATAGTATTTCCATCGCATGTAGCACTCTGTCAAAATCTTCAAGTTTCAAGTTTTATTCAAGACTGGGCCCATATGGGCATGAGTCATACAATACAGTAACAAAACATCAAACAAGTCAAACAAATGGATGATAAAGTAAAGAAATACACAGCGTATTTCACCTGATAGAATGGAAGGTGAAGTTCATTTAACACCTAGCATAATTTACTTCATAAAAACACAAAGCCCCAATAATAAATCACAATCAGTGCTCTGGAAAAGCTCCTGACAATTAAATAGCATTGGGTACTTTAATAAGTACTGTTTTTGGTCTTCATTGAAAAAGGAATACTCAATTATGTAATGAAATTCATCACCAGATGAAAAAAACTGCTACAAAGATGACTAATCATGACTAGAATTACAGATTAAAGTCACTCCGAACCCCAAATATAAAATCTTTGTGTTGGATAAGCATGGTTACAAAAGTAAGAATTACTCGTAAAACATCCCAACACATCCTCAAAACAAGGTCCTCCAGAGACCCTTTGAAAATATGAGCATCTTTTCCCGACAGATGCATGCTCCACCTTCCAAAATGTTCTCAATAATGTTTGCAATTCAAACTTTCTTTTTATGAAGGATTTATCCATTTGACTCTAAATATTCAAGAAGATTGGAGCACACTAAATGATGACTTTTATTTAAGAACAGAATATTTGGAGTTCAGCGTGTAATAATACTGCACAAAATATACAACACACAAATTAGCTCTAAAGATAACGTATGTTATCACTTAACAACTAGCATAACCTTCTTAATAAAAATACAGAGCTTCAATAATACATCATAATCAGTGCTTTGAAAAAGCCTCTGAAAATTTATAGTATTGGGTCTCTTAAATCTCTGTGGGATGTACTTTTTCCGGTCCTCGTTGAAAAAGGAGCACTCAAATATGTAGTGGAATTCATCACCAATTTGATTACTATTGCAAAGATGACAATGTCTTGAATTTAAGTCAATGTTAAACATACGACCTTTTTCAACTGGTAACTTATGATTACAGCATCTATAACGGAAAAGATACATAGCCAAAATGATGTGGTAGAACTCTCCAATATGGCTCCATCTCAAAAGTTTGTTTGAAAATTCTATAATTAAGATACTTATTTGAATTGTTGATTTGCTCATTCCATTTTTGAATATACTGATCCCTGATTCTAGTCTTAATTTGTGCTTTAAAGATCTGAGGAGACGATACAGACTGATTCAACCAAATGTTAGAAAATCCAAGATTGTCAAGAGTTTTCTTAACATAACTTATCCATGGGGAATGGAAAATATTCTTTTTATCTAGCTCATAAAGCAAATTGTACATTAACTTAGAAATTTTACTTGAACTACTGTTTACAGTTTTACACCAAAAGTTCAAGACTCTATTCTTAATATAATTATCAACAGGCAGCATTCCAAATTCACCAAAGAGCATGACATTCGGAGTACACTTCTTTGCATTCAAAATAAGTTTTAAATATTTTGACTGAAAAGAATTTAATACTAAGGTATTTTCAACTCCCCAAACTTCACTACCGTACAGTAATATAGGTATAATCATAGACTCAAACAAGTGCAATTGTACATCAATATTTAAACAAAGAGATCTGGCCTTTCTCACTAGAGAGAACATAGCTTTGCGAGCCTGATCACAAAGATGAGACATTGTTTTATTAAATTTGCCATTAAAGTTAAATTTTACACCCAAGTAGCTAAAATCGTCTACTGCTTCTAGAATCTCATTATCAAAATAAAGAGGAGGAATATTTCTAATTTTATCTCTAGAAATTACCACTACCTTAGACTATAGTCTTAGATGAGTTAACAGACAACTTCCAATTCTCGCAGTATGAATAAATAGCATTTAGAGCCTGCTGCAAGTCTGCGTGACTTTCTGCAAATATTACGGTGTCATCCCCATAGAGTAACAAATACCAGGGCTGCCATAAGTTGACATGAAAAATCCGAAGATTTCCAAATTTGCATTTTTCAAGTGCGATTTTACGAATGGTACTTTTACCCTATATCCTTTTTCTTGGTTTTTTTGACATGCGACTATTTAAAGCAGGCTGTAAGTAAAGCAGAATGCGCCCTTAGGCGCATTCTGCTTTACTTTCAGCCTGCTTAAGAAACCATGTAGTGAAAAAAATTCCGGAGATTTAGGAAAAATCCGGATAAATGGTAGCCCTGAAATACAATTTGAAATATACAGTGTCAACACTAAGATGATTTTTAATATCACTAGACAAAGCAGCAAGGCCCTCATAATGTACAGATATGAAACTAACCAAATCATTCAGGAAAATTGAGAATAATATAGGCGACCTTGTGTGATTATTACGACAAGTAAATATAACGTGTTACCTAAAAAATTGCAAAACTGCGGGCTAAAATGGAAAAAACTACAGAACTCGAAAAAGACAGCGAACAAGATCATGTCGCGGCTGAAGATGATGCTCCTATAGAGAATGGATTGAACGGAGAAGAAACTCATAAGAAGAAAAAAAAGAAGAAGAAGAAAAAGAAGTGTAAGTATAGGACATGAGGCAAGTTTCAATGTGTAATAGTATTTCGGATAAACATATTTCGGATACAATAATGGAAAAAATTATGCTTGCAGTTATTAAACATTGTATCAGTGTGACATCAATCATAACGTGTTAACATGAATTGAAATTTGGCTTCGAAACCTCTATTCCCTAACAATCAATGAAACTGCCGGCATAGCAGGTCATGGGTTCAATCCACAGTCGCGTCAAACCAGTCTTAAATATTGGTAGTAATATATCATCTACATCTATCTACGGGGTTACTCCCTACTATCAATTGCTGATAATGACAGGGAGGTCGGGGGACAGTGTTAAAATAAAAGCGACTGCTATTTCCAAGTAGTCACAAACAGTGCAAAACAGTGCAGTAAACAGCCAATTTAATTTACAATTTAAAAACAGTTAAAAACAGGTTAAGTGATTAGGGTTTGAAAGAGCAGAGGCTAGCAGTGAAGCCTGAGAGGCTGTCACTGGCCTTGATGTTATACGGGAGCTGGTTCCAAAGTCTGATACTACGAGGAAAAAAGGAGTTTGCATGATATTGTGTTCTAGAAAATGGTGTTATGAAGTTAAGTTTTCTTGATATGTGGAGATGGCTGTGATCTACTACTACAAGGTTCTGAGAGATTTTATAGAGCATAATAATGGAGGCTTTATTTCTTCTTTCTTCCAATGTGGGCCAATTTAAGGTATTCACTATTCAGCATGCTAGTTACACTACTGTAGTACGAATAATCATTTAGAACGTATCTAGCAGCTGCTCTCTGCACTCTTTCAAGTTCGTAGGTCAATGAGGCTTGCCATGGGTGCCATACTGTGCTACAGTACTCCAGTTGTGGTAGTACGTAAGTCTTATAAGCAGTTTGTTTGATTTTATGATTGTTAGTTTTGATGTTTCTTTTAATAAATCTGAGTGTGTTATTTGCTTTAGATGAAATGTTTTCAATGTGTTTATTCCAGGAAAAATCTTTGCTAATTGTTACCCCTAAATATTTTGCGTTTTCAGTTTCTTTAATTCTTTTTGATGGAGCATGTAAGGAAATTTTCTAATGTTCTTCTTTTTCGAGATTCTTATGATTTCGCATTTATCTGGGTTAAACTCCATTGACCATTTCCTTTCCCAAATTTCAAGGCTGTTTAAATCTTCTATATATACTGCAGTACCCTCTCTCAAGTATTTTGTGCAGCAGCGTGTCAGTGCAGTTAGTAAAAGTTAAGGTAAAATAGAAATGATGGGTTCCCTCCATGGTGCTCATGATTTTGGGTTAGCATTCATCCAAAACGAGTCAACTTTACACATTCCAATTATAGCATGTGGATAGAATACAGTGATTCACTTAGTATGGAGTGCATATATGCCAGGCCAACAATGATCTAATATTAAAAGTGCAGCATGAAAAAAATTGGTTCCTTTCATGTTTCCCCGCCAATATCCATGCGAACCAATGTATCTATAAGCCAAAATGAGGTGTCCAAAATCAGGGTGCCCTGATTATTAACCATATTGTCCACAGACAAACATGTTCTAAGAAGTCAAATTTTCTGTTTTTCATAACTTAATATGATGTAGATGAAAAGTAAACACCAACAAACTTCAAATCGATGTAGGTCTTTATTCCCATAAAATAATTCAGCTGTCCAGAAAAATGAAGTGAATTACGTTACCATGATTGAACAAGGTAAGTGATTTTGTTATTGTTATGCAATCTCATTGGTATTTATGCCTGAAATATCGTTTCAATATCAACTAAGTTGCTATATGGCTTAAAAAATGCTCCACACCTTATTACAAATACAGTGACATTTTTATTCAAACGCATAGAGGAAATACATAAGAAAAGTGAATTACGTTACCATACTCTATGCATGGTCTGCAGTGACCTGGAAAGAATTTTTTTCTATGTGACTATGGCCCATCATCTATAATTTTTTATGTGACATTTCAAAAATCTATGTGACATTTTGAAATTTTATGGGCCAATTTTTAAAATGCTTAGATTTCAATAAAAATCAATGTTTTTTACATACCTTTATTCGTAAGTAAGAACTTAAACAGGTATACTATTTCTGAACTAAAGGTGTGTGGCATATCTGATTGAAAAATAGATAATCATATGATACAAAGTGCACAACCCAGGCTATGCATTTGTATTCGTTCTAGTTTGTTAAATGCCGTTTTATTTGTCAATATCTCCTATTGAAAACAGTCTTACAAAGATGAAAAAGACATAATACTTTGTAAAACCGACCCAAAAAAAAGACGCCTAAGAACCATCGTTTTTACTTGTAACACACGTAATGGTAATACACATATGCCAAAACACGGGTGTTTGCAACATATAGGGCCTATTGAAATGTGCATAGAAATTCTGCTTCGCAATTTCGGCATATCTCTTTATTTTCTAATGGGTTTTTTCATAATGTATCGCTGGAAAATCAATTCAAGAAATTAACTATCGATCTACATTCATATAAAATGTTCACGAGTTATACGCGTCCAAGCTGTTGTGTTTGGGAATGAAATCGGAATACTTTGCTATTTTCGCACAAAAAAATGTCGGAATTGGCAAGAAGTTTCGATTTGTTTAAGGTAAATTTCGATGTTTAATTCCACAAAGTGCAGCTAATTTCTATTGAAAAAAGACGATTAAATCCTCCAGAAAAACGAATTAGTTGTTAAACGATAGAATCAAGCCATCTAGCATACAGGACATTTTGCATTTGAAAATTATGGTAAGATAAAATCGGCGAGACGCTGGGCGCACCAGTTGGAAATTCTATGTGACATTTTTTATTTTTATGTGACTATGGCGCATGGCGCGTGGGTTTCCAGGTCACTGGGTCTGATGATGCAGTTGTTTATTACCCCTCATGCTTCAAGAGGGTGCCAGCGTATGTTACTAATGCCAAAATATTATTTTATAGAATGCTTGCTTTTACAGTTTTTTGGGCAGTTACATTAAATTCATGAATTACGTTACCATGAATTACGTTACCGTGAAAATAAAGATGGCAGTAATATTCAAACCCAGATGAAATATACGAGGTATATTCTTGTATTAACACTGTCTACTCTTCTCGGTGTAGTAGTAAAGTACATTGCAGACGCTCTATGTTGAAAGTTTAAAGTGACTGGTCAAACTCATTGAAAACGGATTGAGTAGGACAAGTAAATTCATTGAAACTCAGTGCAAATTATAAACTATATATATACCGCATGTTTTTAACTTCTACGTTCATATTGGTAACGTAATTCACAATTAGGTAACGTAATTCACATACTCAACTATTTATGTTTCGCTTGTGTTTCTCATTCAAGTTAATGACAAAGTCTCATGCTTATATACAAAGAGCTTATCGCGAAAGAAGAAAGGCCAAACCAAGGTAACAAAAGGGAAAAAATCTCTCATTAGCCATGAAAAAGATACAAATTTAGAGACACGATTATTTAAAGTTAATCCAAGCGCCGGCAGTTTACGAAAACATCTGTTGAATCCTAACAAAACTCTCAGGTACACAGATTCTAATGACAGTAAGAATGACTGTAAAGTTTCAGCAAATTTGACACAATAAAAACAGTAGGAGAAGAAGCCCAGACAATATGGTAAAACAAACATACTCCAGAAATTCGAAAAAGGGTAATACATTAAACTTTGTAACTCTGGAAATAATTGTAAAATCGTAACCGAATTGCAGATGCACAGGTTCTAATGACGGTAAGAATGACTATTAAGTTTCAGGAAAAATTGACCAAAAAAATGTAGGGGAAGAAGCCCGGACAAAAGTGTGTCTACAGACGGACATACTTACGCTAGGATACTTATGTGGCTATTTTCTATTGTTTTCTCTTGCGTGGCTAGCCACACAAGAGACAATTTCTTTTTGCTTTTAACCCTACCCCTTACCCTATGTCCCACAACTGGCCAGGTTAATGTCACAAGAAATGGTCAGGTTAATGTCACAAGAGACGGCCAGGTTAATGTTTTTCTATTATGTGGCTAAGAATTTTAGCCACATAAGTATCCTAGGGTGTGTACGGACAGACTGACAGACAGACTGACGGACGACCTGATTCCAGTATACCCCTACCACTTCTTTGTGGGGGTATAATGACTATCACATATCCTTCGTGACTGAATGCAGTAAAATGAAAACATATACATTTAAGTGCCCAGTCAAAGTCATACTCTCTGGATCCAGGAACAGGCATTTTGTTGCAATGTAGCTGAGCCTGCACTTCAAGGGAACACTAGAAAGATGTGCAAATTGTTTCCAGAAGACGTGCAAACAGTATAAACACTGTTCAAAACATATTCATACACAAAGTGGGCATCTTCTGTTAGAAAACTCCAAGAAAATAAACTTATTTAGTTTTTTTTGTGAATTACGTTACCGTTCAGTATCAAAACATACACATGTATGTTACGTTGGTCAAGTAGTTAACATTCAATCCATCAAGTACTAGTTTTAAAACAAACGATGCTTGTTCTGGTTGTTTCAATGTTGTTAGTTTTAGTTAAGCTAATTGTGTTAAAATATGACAAGTTTTACATAAAGGTCATTATGCATGTACAATACTTCTTTTTAAACGCACACATTACAAAAAGAAATTATAATGAATAGCTGATTACATTACGGTAAAACATTGGTTACTACGTTGTATTTTGTTTTTGTTAGCTCACCTGAGCCGAAGGCTCAAGGTGAGCTATTGTGACCGCTCATTGTCCGTAGTACGTCTGTCCGTCTGTCCGTCTGTCCGTCTGTCCGTTCACTTTTACTTCAAACGACATCTCCTCTGAACCCGGGGATTGTAGGGCGGATTCAAACTGCTCATGATGTTCCTTGGATGCTTCTCTACAGAAATTGTTAAAATGAAACTTTCAAGTGGACTACTTATTGTAATTTATTTAAAAAAGTGAAAAACTTTAAACAATCTTCTTGTAAAAAACTGCTAGGCCCACAGCTTTGATATTTGTTTTTTAGTATCTCCTGGTGATTCTCTCTCAAAATTGTTAATATCAAAACTAAAACTGACCATAGGGATTCACCATAGGGATTTTTTCATTGCCGCTTTATGCAGGATTCATTGCCGCTTTATTCAGGTTATACTGTTTTACTGAAGGTTAAGCAGGGTTTCAAGCACCCTTATACTAAATCACCTATATTTGCAAACAGTTTGGATCCAGATCAGATGCCACATAATGCAGCATCTAATCTGGATCTAAACTATTTGCCACTCATTTACATATTTTCTTATATTTAGAAAATATAAGTTATTATTTTTTACATATTTCACATACAAACATTTGGAGCAGACAACAGTTCAGCATGATAATAGTCAGTTCTCCCTGAGACGGTCTCTTATTGCATAACTGACCCAAAGCTAGCTCTGAACTCAGGTCACTGAGATACATAGCAGAAATTATGATGTCTGCTATTTTATGCTCAAGCACAACTTAGTTCAAGGCATATTACTTTTGGTCTGTCTGTTTGTTTGTTTGTTTATCTTTCTGTCTATCAGTCCACAATTAATTCTTGGCCATAAACAGTATGGATCCAGGTCAGATGCCACATAATGCTGCATCTAATCTGGATCCAAATTTGCCACTCATTTACATATAGTTTCCTATATTTAGAAAATGTAAATAATGATATTTATTAACCTATTAACGCATACATATTCCTTTTTATGTCTTTAATTTATTCTTCCACAGAAGAAAATAATTTCACTTTATACAGTCATTGTTGTCTTTAACAATTGCTTCAAATGACATCTCCTCATATATTACTGAAAAGATTTCAACCATGTTCCTTGGGTCAAGTTGTTTCAAAATTGTTCAAAGAATTAAAAACAATGTAGAACTCTGGTTGCCATGGCAACCAAGTGAAAAAATAAGGAAATCTTAAAAAATCTTCTTGTCTGAAACTACAAGGGCCAGATCTTAGACATTTGTCACATAGCATCATCTACAGGTCCTCTATCAAGTTTGTACAAACTATGCCCCTGGGGTCAAAATTGGCCCCGCCCCGGGGGTCACAGTTTTACATAGAGTTATATAGTGAAATTTTCCAACGTCTTCTCCTCTGAAAATAATATGGCCAGAGCTTTGATATCTGGCATGGTGACACTTTTATTTAGTTATTTCCCTTTGTCATATTTTCTTGTCAAGAAGACAACTCCAGTTCTACTGATGCTATTGTAATGAAATTTTATGTATGGAAAGAAACTGATGAGAGAAAATGCCATGCATAAGGGCAGCAATATTTTGTTTTCCCCTTTGTCATATTTTATTGTCAGGAAAATAACTCCAGTTCTGCTGACGCTAGTGAAATAATTATCATTTACCGGAAATGGAAATAGCTTGATAAGAGGATGTGTCATGGATAAGGGTCATAAGCTTGGCAACAAAATTCACTTTTGTCATGTTTTCTTGTCCGGAAGATAACTCCATTTATAGCTATATTAAAATGTTGTCTTGCCCAGTCAACTTAGGTACAAACTTCAATGTCCTCAGGTGAGCGAATTTAGGGCCATGGCCCTCTTGTTTGTATTGTTTAGGCTTTAAAATGTACAAAATTGAATGGATTTTATAAAACTTTGTAAAAAGCTTTTGAATGTTGATCTTTAAAGACAGGTGATCACCATTTGCCCCTTCCTCCCACAATAAAGTTTGCCACTTTCTTCTGGAAAATCCCTGCGGCAGGGGATATCAGCTCTAAGGTGCTTGTTATAAACCTTATCTTTATATAATGTTCTTATCTTACTTTATTTTATTAAATTAAAGTTAATTTAAAACTAGCTTAAAATCGGGACTACATCTTCTTTCTCAATCGAATGACTAAATATATGCATATGTTTAACTTTTGTCATTCAAAACGTCATCATCTATATTGATAACGTGTATTGATTTGTTCTCGCCTTGGTCCGCTTATTTTCATCAGCTCGATTGAGAAGTGTTTGTTTGCAAAAAATTTAAGCGTTTTAGAGCATACATTAAACTGTTTCAGCTTTATCCTTTGGAGGAAAACATAAGTGAAAGTGAGTGCTGTGGATTATGCAAGCTTCAAACGGAAATGAAACGTTCAAAAGTCATCAACGCTTGGTTTCAACTTCAAAAAAATAATAGTATCAAAACCGGGAATACCGAACTTCATGCGCAAAGCTTCTTGCTATAAATCAGAATTATGTGAGATAAGCATAATGAATTTACCTTCTACATAATATGGTGTTTTCTGTGTGTCAATAGTTTAATTTTCACGTGCTGACTTCGTGTTGGGCTATCAGTTTCTGCTAAATCTGAAAACAATAAATAATAAGACATAAGTATAAATGACTTGAAATCCGTGCAAGTCAATTTTGTTGAAAACAATATATATCGCGAAATCCAGTGAATTATGACAGAAATGTGCTTCCGTAGTTTTAAAAATCGAACAAGACGCCGTTTTAGTTTCATCATAATTTCGCTTTTATCGCTCTTTTCTTAATAATTCTTATACCGATGTTCATATCTTTCATACTATTACGCAAAAAGCCAGTTATTTCATAAAAAATGAAGCAAAACCTGCAATATTCAGTGCCCCAGATAAGAAATTGTTAATTAGGGTACTTCACTCCTCTCTTTCAAATTAATAGAGTGAAATGAAAAATAATAGAGTACCTGCTGGTTTTCGTAACTCGCGTCGCTGAAATAAGCCGTTTCAAAGTGAAAAATGTGATTATTTTTAAGTATTAATTAACATCCAGTAATCTAAAAGGTATGCTGGTTTATATATAGAAAAGACATAACTATACTGAAATATTGTATTGACACTTCTGTCTTCATGTAGTGCTGGTCTTGTAAAAATCAACTGAAGACATAAACCAATGATTTATATTAACTATTTGGTATACACGGTCGCTGCATAAACACTGTGATTTGTAACTGGTGTTTAACAGTTGTAACTGTAGCTAGTCTAACAGTTTAATACAAGCAGTTATCTAACAATTATTTTTTCAATTGCCAGCATTCACCAGTCCTTGCTGCTGCATTTAGGTTCCCTTCTACACATTGTTAAACTTTAATTTAGTGCAGTTTACACATTATCGTTGATTTCCACGTATATCTAACCAGGGGGAAAACGTCTAAAATGTCTCATCTTGCACAGGAACGCTGTATGTAATGTTTAACTCTGAATCTAGTCTGATCGTGATTCTGATTTATTCACCGCCGAATGAACTACAATCAATTAATAACACTAGCTTTACTATACTGGGTGGGGAAGTCTTCGATTCAGATTGAAAATAAAATAAAAAGACGGGTTTAAAAACCAGAATGAACGTTTTGCTTACAATGATTTCGACCGCGGTGCGACGTTTTAACAGAAACCGCGAAAACAAGTGACAAATAGTCTAATTGATCAAGTTATCGAGACGCTTATGGAGATAAAGCTCAGCAAGCGTCTAGCAATGGATTGGTAAAATTATCAAAAACAAACAATCGGAATACTTCAAAGGTGTTGGAAATCAGCCGATAGGTAACGATTTTCGAAGAAAATGAAACTAAAAGCCGTTAGCGAAATCGGCTTAGATTGTAATTGTACGCATCTACGGTAATATGTTTAGCGTATTGTATAAAAGGCTTGCGTAACTGATACGCACTGAATTGATTTTCAAAGCGTATCTGGCCATTTTTAATGCGTAAAATACGCCGATACGCAGCTTATCTGGGGCACTGATATTGAAAATCAACAAATGTGCGGTGAAACTCGCCATTTTATTAAATTACGTGTAATAATAAATACACAGACGAAATTGTTCGTCTTCAGTGTTGCAATTGTGATACAAATGTATTAATTTTGACTTGCCAGTATCGTTTTATCAGCTTTTTTCAAAATAATTTACACCCGGAAGTAAATTTGAAACCTTGCGATCGCCATTTTCATAGACATAATGATGAATTTGCGTAAAGTAGAGCGATTTAAAATCGATTTTATTTAACTTTCCCCACCTACTCCAACTTCCAACTTTTTGCAGTGAGATAATATACATATCTAGTTTCGCCGACAACAATTAGAAATTCTTTTGCAATTTTGTCTAGGTCGAATTTTATATTGAATGGCCTACTACCCCTGTTGTGTCATTTCCATGGTCCCATCCACATGTATGGTACAGATAAGGAGTACTACATATTTTGTACTCTACAATTTCTCCAATATGTTAACCTAAACCTATGGTTAGGATTATCCGATACAGTCAGAGACTAACAAATTTTAATGAGTAGTCGCAAAATAGTTTTGAGTAGGCATAAATATTTTAGTTTTCAAAATAATCCCCTTATCTGGAGCCCTGCTCATTGGCTGTGCTCTATTGTCGGTCTGGATTATCGAAATTGAGCTGATCCGGAATTCATTTCCAGAACTGTTCTATCACTTCTACCCGCGGACGTAGTCGAGGGGTAAAGTGCCCTCTTTGTCAGGGGTCTTGAGTTCAATCCCCTGGCGGACCAAGTCCTTCGGATGAGACTTTATAAACAGGGGTCTGATGTATCGGTGCTTTACACTGGAGATCTAAAAGAAACGGAGAAACGGCAGCCAATTAACCATAACCCAATGATAGCAGAAACGGACGTTAACAAAACAAAAACGATATCTTGCTTGAGGAGGTGGCGTGAGCAGAATTGACATATCTTTCTTTCTCTTTCTTTCTATTTATACTCTCTTGACTCCCCTTTCAGGTATTAACGAGAGTGGCGCGTCATGCCAAGATAAAAGTAAATAAAGCATTGAATAGGAAAGACTTCAAAGAAAGATAGTGAGCGAGAAAACTCAGAGAACAGTGAGATAGTGGTTAGAAAAGGTGAAGCTAAAAACAGTTAAAAACATCCCTCTCGGTATTCAGGGGAGGGGTTCAAAGAGGTTTTGAACGCCTCTAGATCAGGCTGCAGTACAATGGTTTCTGGCAGACTGTTCCATAGGACCACGGTGTAGGGAAAGAACGAATATTGGTAGTAATTGGCAGAAGTGTGAACTTGTCTATAAGCTAGTGCATGAGTGTGATTGGACATCCTCATGGGCCTCTGTAAGTATGTGGGCACGGGCACAGCTACATAACCATACACTATCTTATAGAAAAGTGTAATTCGTCCAAGGTCACGTCCGTCTTTCAGTGTCTGCCAGTTCAGTTGATTTTGTAGGTGTGTGACACTTGTGTAGTTTGAGAAGTCGGAGCTAACCCAGCGTGCAGCCCTTCTTTTAACTTTTTCCACTTTATCTATCCCTGCTTGTGTGTGTGGACTCCAGACAGAGGAAGCATATTCTACCTGAGGTCGTACTAGTGTCTTGTATGCAACTTCTCGGATTTTTTAGCTCACCTGAGCCGAAGGCTCAAGGTGAGCTATTGTGACCGCTCATTGTCCGTAGTACGTCTGTCCGTCTGTCCGTTCACTTTTACTTCAAACGACATCTCCTCTGAACCCGGGGATTGTAGGGCGGATTCAAACTGCTCATGATGTTCCTTGGATGCTTCTCTACAGAAGTTGTCTAAATGAAAGAGAAAAAGCAAAAACTCTGCTTGAAAAAGCAAAAAAGCAAAAATTTTTAAAAAATCTTCTTGCTAAAAACTACTAGGCCCTAAGCTTTGATATTTTTACAGTAGAATCTCCTGGTCGATCCCTCTATAGTTTGTTAAAATGAAATCCCTAGGGTCACACTTGACGCCACCCTGCGCAGTTTAAGTGCTGCTCTAGGCAGGTTTTACAGTATTTTTGATGAAGCAAAAGCAGAACTGTATTTTACCTGAGTTACTCTTAATATACTAAGTGCAAATAGCCAATATTTGCAAACATTTTGGATCCAGATCAGATGCAACATAATGCTGCATCTAATTTGGAACCGAACTATTGGTACTCATTTACCAACTGAACATGTTCTAAATTCTTTTTTTTGTCACTTTTCGCATACAGTAGGTTTTAAGCAGATATCATTTCAGTCTGGTAAGGGTAAGCCTTCAGAGCAGTTGCTAATTCTACCATACTACCCAGTATTTGACCTCAGCCACTGAACTGATGGTATTAGCTGAACATGTTGTCTGCTAAAGTTTATAAATGGTTTAGTCTGCTTCATACTTAGAGAAACAGGGTCTGGAAGTGATCCACTGACAGTTATGTAATTATGTCTTTTGCCATATTTATACATATGTTTAATATTCAAAATATGTATAGCAGACAGCAATTCAGCATAATACAGCGTTTTTTTTCACCCAATTGGGAACGGGTCCGGTACCCCTCAGATTGGGAATTTTTCAAGTCAAATTGGGAAAAACGAGTTTTGAAATGATGACAACGCAGAAATTGGGAATTTAAGTTACTAAACCGTTAGAACTGTTTATGATGGTAAACATGGTGTAAAAACTAAATCTACGCTGGGTGTGTTACTCACAGTAGACGCTGTTGCGGCCGAGACAGAGTTGGTGACTTGGTAAAATCCAAAATCTTATCTTATCTATCTCTGAATACTGCCAATCAAGCTCGCGAGTGTTAAGGCAGTGATCTAGATTCAAGTTCTTCATTATCGTCTTTCTCAAAACAATTCTGTAATACTTTGAATTATGGCTCATGATTGTTTTAATTGTAGGTTTTCTATTTTATAAATTATGGTAAACAGAGTCAGACTGGGTTTGTAAACTCTTATCAATTTCAGCGGATTTTGCGATCACGCAACATTAACCAGTCTCGATTAAGGGGCATGTATAAATCTTCGCCCGGACCGTTTCCGATATTCGGCCGTAATCACTGGTATTGTTTTATACATACTCCCAAAAATGTCAATGGAGTTGCGTAACTTTGTTTACATTTCATGAGACCACGGAATTATAAACTTCTGTATATTTCCTTGACGAGACATTCATTGTAGCAAAAGATAAGTTGAAATATGGATGGTTTGCTATGATTTAAAGGGAAAAAGTAATTTGACAATTGGGAAATATGTTTATTTTGATTGGGAACGGGTCCGATATTTGATTTCTTTTGATTGGGACGGGTCCGGTCGTCAAATTGGGACGGGTCCGTCTCCAATTGGGAACGGGTCCGTTCCCCGGACCCGTTCAAAGAAGGAAAAAAAACGCTGTAATAAGAGTTAGACCCTAGCCAAATTTCCTACTGGCAGAGTTACATAACTGAACTCAGGTCAGCTGGTCAGCTGATGAGGTTCACTGTAAAGTTGTCTGCTATATATTTATGCCCTGCAGTTGGGGGCATATTGTTTTTGTCTGTCTGCTTTTTTGTCTGTTTGTCCATTTGTTTGTCTGTCAGTCCACAACTTTAATCTTAGCCATAACTTTGTTAAAGTTAGAAACTTTATAACTTGGGTCATGTCGTACAAAGGTCAATGTCAATTTTGAGATATTTCCCAGTGTCATATTTTCTTGTCTTTGAGATAACTCCAGTTCTACTGATGTTAACCCATTACCCCATACATATGCCTTTTTACGCCTTTAATTTATTCCTCCTCTAAAGAAAATAATTCCACTTTATATAGTCATAAACATGTAAGATATAAGAAATAGTATCTATATCTTAGTAGATGATAACTTAAAGCAGGTTGAAAGTAAAGCAGAGTGCGCAATAAATAATCATATGGAAATACATGTAGCTTGATAAGAAGAAGTGTCATGGATAAGGGCCATAACTCTGCCAACAATATTTTTTTAAGTTATTCCAATTTGTCATGTTTTTTTGTCTGGAAGATAATTCCATTTACAGCTATATTAAAATGTTGTCTTGCCTATTAAGCTAAGGCACAATGACCTCAGGTGAGCGAATTAAGGGCCATGGCCCTCTTGTTTGTTTATGGATCTCATCTAGTCTTTGTATATCATGTACTCTGTTTAATTGATATCATTAGGCTTAAAATGGTGAATTACGTTACCTTTGGTATAGTTAACATATGTTAAAATTATGTTTGAAATAGTAAATCAATTACAGTTTTCCTTCGTTTTCTGAAGAGAATGGAGTTTTGCTTAACTGTTGAGCTATGTCATACATGTTTTAGACAGTTCAACTGTTACATAAGATTAATGGAAGATGACTATTATTCCATTCTGATTACATTTCTAGTGATCCCTAACATTGATTAATTTAGAATTGCGTATTTTTTTGTTCGTGGTGCAACCGTCACAGAGTTTGTATCTCGTAGACCATTCTTTGGGTTTTATATATGCCACGTTTTATCAAAGTCATATTTCTTATTTTTGTTTCCCATATTACATATATATTTACCAATGTAATAGTTAAGTAACGTAATTCACAGAGAAATTACAGGTGGCATTTTAATACCATAGTTTTTTGGCTTATCCTTATATCGCCAATACTTTCCATATGCTTATAAACCCATTTATACCTTTAAAATTCAAAATAAGTAGGATAAAATGGAATCCATGACCAAAAATGTTGCGGACAAAATTGTTCTAAAATGTGTAAAGTTAACTCGTTTTGAATGATTACGACTGGTTTGTGGGTGTCAGGATAAATTGACTGGCCAGGTACAGTCCCTGGTACACCTCGTAATTGACCCTTCTCATAACCATTAATCTATGGAGAGAAGTAATTTATAATAAGAAAAATAACTTTTTAAATAAAAAATGGATTATGCATTTTACCCATTAATTACCCCATAAATACACCTTTTTACGCCTTTCATTTATTCCTCCACTGAAGAAAATAGTTCAAATTTCTACGGTCACAAACAAGAATCATAAGAAATATTTTCTATATTCTAACAAATAAAAGCTTAAAGCAGGCTGAAAGTAAAGCAGAATGTGCCTTAAGGCACATTCTGCTTTACTTTCAGCCTGCTTTAAGTGGTCACCTATGTTCAATACTAGAAACGGGCTATGGGGTAATGGGTTAAAGGAACATGTGAGATTTTACACTGCACATACCCTTGATTCTCATGTATCAGACCCTTCCCATATTTCCAGAAGCCTCACAAAAACGCTTGATATAAAATATTGCAGACGACACTATTACCACTACAGTAACCGATGCAGATGATATTTTGGCTGTAAGATTGTTATAGCAAAACCATAAAACTTGTTTGTTTTACTCCTTTACAGCTGGCGGGGAAGACCCTCCACAGGACAATGCTGAATCTGTTGATTGTGTGGCTGACAAACTGGAACAACAGAGTCTGGCTGAAGGTGCTGAAGCAGAGGGAGCAGGTCTGTTAACCCTTCCCCCCATAGAAGCGCCTTTTAGCGAATATAATTTATTCTTCCGCTGAAGAAAAAAGTTCCCTTTTAATCAGTTATGAATATATATTATAGGGAATAATTTCTATATTCAAGCACATGATAGCTTAAAGCAGGCTGAAAGTAAAGCAGAATGCGCCTTAACCCTTTGAACCCTAGTCCCGCATATAGGCGTCCTTTTCAAACAGTGTACATGTGAATAGTTGACTTGTCATGTGCAAAAAGCATGGGTCTTGTGCTATTGAACCATTGAATCGTCTCTGATCAGGGTCTTCACTGTTTGTCATAATGCCAAACATTGTCATAATGCCAAACATTGACAAAACAAACCTTAAAAGTCAGAAATGGGCTAGACTAAAATGAAAACTAGAATTGTCTATTTAAAGTTTCAGGGAGGAATGAGTTAAAGCAGGCTGAAAGTAAAGCATTCTGCTTTACTTTCAACCTGCTTTAAGTAGTCACCTTTTTCAATACTACAAATAGGCTATCAGGTAAAGGGTTAACTACATTAAGTTTAACTCTTTGCATGCTGGGTAATTTTTTCGTCTGCAACAATTGTTGTCTGCTACTGTTCTGAAAAATAGAATTTTCAAAATTTCTTTTCAAAACAGCCAATTGTGAAATGAATAACTCTCTTTTACAATCACTTAAAGACTTTTCCTCAGTCCATTGAGGGACCACCAGCCCATTGTTCTGTAGGTGTCAATGTAACTTTAAAGCACGTGCAACACAATCTCAGTTTACCTGGTGAGGTCCAGATTATACTCATGCTCTAGTGATTTTCAATGGTTATTTCTAACCAAACTATCAAATATAAAGGTCCGGTCTCACATAAGACGATTCAATGGTTCAATAGCACAAGACCCATGCTTTTTGCAAGGAAATTGACAGTAAATAATCTGGCAAGGCGTTATGACCAAAAGGTCGTCAGGAGATGTCTTTAAGTTTAATATTTCAAAGGCAGTTTGCTGTATGAAGCAAGACTGTAACAGTAAAACAGAAAGTTCTTGAAGGAGCTTTCAGTTATACTCCCACTTTGCTTTAAGCTGTAACCTATCTTTATGCAATCAGTTATGGTAGCCTTATCTTTAGTGGTGGTAATAGAGAGGTTTTACTGTATTACTATTTTGCAGACTGGGACTATCAACATTCAGTTTCTTGCTTGTAAATGTATATCCATACATTTTATCCATATTTGAATGGTTGGTTGACACAATTTTAGCTCTAATAAACAAATCTTTGATTTTTCATTATTCTTATTTCAGAAGGTGATGATGGAGAAAAGAAGAAAAAGAAAAGAAAAAAGAAGAAGGGTGGTATGTATCAAAATAAATGTTCTTGACATGTTTCTGGTAGGCCCTGCAAATGACCATATTAACTTTTTGAACCTGAAGTGATATTGCCACCTGCAGCACAAAAAACAAATCCATATAGACTATAAAGTCATTGTGTCAAAACAATTTGGATACTGATGAGACACAAAGTTAATCAACATTTTCACTGGTTCCCAACTGTTTACAAAGGTAACCAGGCTTTTGCTCAGACCCCGAGGTTATAAAGCTTTTAACTTGAGTCTAAACTCGTTCCCAAGCATTTGATTGATCAGATTTGAGCCTAGGCTCAAATCTGACCAATCAAATGCTTGGAAACACACTCAGACTCAGCTCAAATGCTTTATAACCTCGGAGCCAGGTCTCCAGATCAAAGGAAATAATCAGAAGAAATCCCAAAAAAATTCTCTCATTCAGCACCAAATACTATGGGGTTACTACTCATTAGAATTGTCTCTTCGAGATGATTTTAATGATAAGTGACACCATAGGGTTTAATGCAGAAATGGAAGATTTTAGTGTTTGAAATACTCCCCTTATCCGAACCTCTGTTTTGCTGTTAGGGTTTAAAGAGTTAATGTTTAGAGTATTTATCATTTAACCCAATACCCCATAAATCCACCTTTTTACACCTTTAATTTATCCATCCACTGAAGAAAAAAAATCCATTTTATACAGTTATGAATAAGTGTCATAAGAAATATTTTGTATACTGTAGCAGATGGTAGCTTAAAGCAGGCTGAAAGTAAAGCAGAATGTGCCTTAACCCTTTACCGGATAGCCCATTTCTAGTTTTGAAGATAGGAGGCTACTTAAAGCAGGTTGAAAGTAAAGCAGAATGTGCCTTAAGGCTCATTCTGCTTTACTTTCAGTCTGCTTTAAGCTACCATCAGATAAAATATAAAAAAACACATTTTTCATGATACATATTCATGACTGTATGCCTTTAAGCTATGATCTTCTAGGATGTAGAAGATCTTCCATATTGTGCATATTTATGGTTATGACTATATTAACTGGAATAATTTTCTTAAGTGGATAAATAAGTTAAAGGCGTAAAAAAGTATAATAGTTGAGTAATGGGTTACACAGGAACAATTTTCAGCAAATATTGTATTGAGCTGCAGCTGTTTTTATAACATTTCAATTGCAGGAAGCAAAACGCAAACTGATCCCCCATCTATCTCGATTGCTGAGCTCTTCCCAAGTGGCGAGTTTCCAGAGGGAGAAATACTAGAGCACCCAATAGCCCAAAATGAGTAAGTCTTTGACTGATTATGAGACTTATTTAACCCCATAGCCTGTTTCTAGTTTTGAAACCAATGTACTACTTCAAGCAGGCTGAAAGTAAAGCAGAATGCGCCTTAGGAAAAAATCTGCTAGAATATAGATAATATTTATTATGGTAAATATTCACAACTGTATAAATTGAAACTATTTTCTTCAGTGGAGGGATACATTATAGGCGTAAATAGGCGTATTTTTGGGGTAATGGGTTAAGATTCTTTTATGGGAGGCTATATTGTATTCTACATTTCTAGAAAGCTTCTATTATTTTTACAACAGTGTAAGTTTGATTTTCATGAAATTAGGTTTTTAGTCTGTTTTACCTTAAAATGCCATGACATCTTCCAGCCAAACTGCAAAAGACAGATTCACGAGTGAGGAAAAGCGAGCCCTTGACAGAGCCAACTCTTACGTCTACCAGGAGGCCAGACTAGCTGCTGAAGCCCACAGACAGGTAAGATAGGTAGATTTCAGTGGAGAAAGCGTTATTCTTTCCGTTTAACCCTTTCCCCCATAGACTAAGAAGCGACTTTTAGTGTATTTAATTTATTCCTCCGCTGAAGAAAATAGTTCCAGTTCATACCCTCATGAACAATTACCATTACAAATATTTTATATAGCCTAGCAGATTTTAGCTTAAAGCAGGCTGAAAGTAAAGCAGAATGTGCCTTAAGGCACATTCTGCTGTACTTTCAGCCTGCTATAACTGGTCACCTGTCTTCTAAACTAGAAACAGGCTATGAGGTAAACTTGTTGGCAATTTTGAGTGTTCATTTTAATCTGAACGGCAAACAGTTTGGAGCCTGATCAAATGTCGGGTTACCCGGCGTCTGATTAAGCTTCAAACTTTCTGCAATGGAAATAATAGTTTTAGGGTAAAAGCGTTTATTTGGGAAAGAATTAGGTTTTCTCCACTGTAATGTGGTGATTGAAATCAAAATGGAATTATATCTAAACCCTTTACCCCTTAGTTTGTTTCTAGCTTGGAAGACATGTGAGCACCTAAAGCAGGTTGAAAGTAAAGCAGAATGTGCCTTAAGGCGCATTCTGCTTTACTTTCAGCCTGCTTTAAGCTACCATCAGATAAAATATAAAAAAACCAACATTTTTCATGATACATATTCATGACTGTATAAATTGGAACCATTTTCTTCAGTGGAGGAATAAATTAAATGCCCCAAAAGGTGCTTCTATGGGGGGAAGGGGAACTGCAGTGTACACATAATGGTGATAGCTCCTATAAGAGTTTATTGCTACCAGTGTAGGTCCAGAAATATGGCTGACTGACTCTATTTATTGTTGTTGTTGTTACTAAGAAGATTTTACTTCCACTCGAAGTCATATATTAATGCAAACTCCCATGCCTGGTCAACAGAGGCTCACATCTGTTGGCATATCTTATTGGGACTCTATTTATTGCATATCTATATATCTAAAGACTATATACTGCAACGATGGCTTAGTTGTTAGGGTGTCTGCCTCGGAAGCGGAAGATCAATGGCTTGAATCAGGGTTGGAACTGATATGGTAGGTTGGTGAGCCGCCAGCTAGTTAAATGAGTGATTACCGTTGCCCATCTCTGCCAGACACCCGGCAATAAGAGAAGGGATTAGGGAGGTACAGTGCCTGCAAGAGATGGTTGTCTCGTAAGTCAAAGCTGACTGGCTCTTTTAGTAGGAGGGACACTATATTAACCCTTTCCCCCATAGAAGCGACTTTTAATGTGTTTTATTTATTACTCTGCTGAAGAAAATAGTTCCAGTTTATACCCTTATGAACAATTAATTTACCATCACAAATATTTTATATAGCCTAGCATATGGTAGTTTAAAGCAGGCTGAAAGAAAAGCAGAATGTGCCCTAATGCACATTCTGCTTTACTTTCAACCTGCTTTAAGTGATCACCTGTCTTTTATGTTATAAACAGCTTATTGGGTAAAGGGTTAAACAAAGCATTTGTTGTTTTTCAGACAAGACAGTATATGCAGAGCTTTATCAAACCAGGTATGAAGATGATTGACATATGCGAGACCCTGGAGGGGATTTCTAGGAAGCTGATTGGTGAGAAGGGTCTGGAGGCGGGGCTAGCATTCCCTACAGGATGCTCACTAAATCATTGTGCTGCTCACTACACACCAAATGCAGGGGATGAAACAGTATTGAAGTATGATGATGTGTGTAAGATAGACTTTGGCACACATATAAATGGTTAGTATATTTTGGTTAACTCTTTGCATGCTGGGTAAATTTTTGTCATCTGCAACAATTATTGTCGTCTGCTACTTTTCTGAAAATAGAACTTTCTAAATTTATTTTTAAAACAAGATCAGAGTGTCAAATAGTTTGGATCCTGATGAGACAATGCGTAACGCAGGGTCTCATCTGGATCAAAACTGTTTGCAGAGGTAATAACTGTAGCACATATCTGCTCCTAGCAGGGTGAGAGTTAAACTAAACCAAGTTTGCTATCCATAGCAATTAGTATCTATAGCTTCATAAAATCTTTTGTAGATACTGTATAATAGCTGCTGATAATTGAAGTATTCGAAAAACTAAACTAATTAAATCTAGGCTAAACTCGATAACACTTTATTCCATAGCCTGTTTTGTTGTATTGAAGATAGGGGAGCATTTAAAGCAGGTTGAAAGTAAAGCAGATTATACCTTTAGCTTACCATCTAGTGACCATCTGCTTGAATATAGAGAATATTTCTTATTGTGTGTGTTCAAGACGGTATAAATTGGTATTAGTGTCTTCATTGAATGAATAAATTGAATGCCCTGAAAGACGCTTCTATGCGGGGAAGGGGTAGTTAAGATTCTTATGGGGTTTATCAGTCTGCCTTCGTATTCTTTAAGAATTGTGCAACTAAAAAGAAAAGTATCTGACAAAAAGATGAAACCTTCTAACACATTTAGCCCTAGCAATGAGTATATATTGATACTCATTTAAAAACAGTATACCTGTGAGGATTACACTTAGACCCTGATGAGAGGGCTCCATCAGGAGTCCTCTGATCAGGGTCTGCACTGTTTGTCATTTTGAAATATATTGTTAAAATCAACCCTAATTGTCAAAAAGGGACAAGACTTTAATTGGAACTGTCCATTAAAAGTTTCAGGGGTGAATGAGTTAACCAGGTGTTAGCTGATTGTATATCGACTCTTTGAAAAATCAATGAAATATATAAAGACATCTGGCTGCAAATTGGAGGAAAAACTCCTGAGCCTATGCTTATAAAGCAGTTGATTTGAGGTCATTCTCACGCTTCTTATTTGTCAGATTTGAGCATTATGTTCAAATTTGACCAATGAAAACCTTGAGAATGATATCAGACTGGGCTCAAACACTATAAGCATAATGCCAGACTCTTTTGCCCTGCATATTACTGACACAGAGTTAAAAACAACTTGCATGGTTTTCAGGGCATATCATCGACTGTGCATTCACATTGACCTTCAACCCTAAGTATGATAAGCTGTTAGAGGCCGTGAAGGATGCAACAAACACAGGAATAAGGGTGGGTACAGCTGATTTGTTATTAAGCCTTTCACAGCCATTATGACGTCATAATCCTGGGTTGCAGATAAGGAGAGAATGTCAATAACTAAAATCTTTATTTCTGTATTAAACCGTATGATTTTACTTCTCAATAGGATAGTCTCTTCAAGTCTATTTTAATGAGTAGTAACACCATCGAATTTGGTGCTGAAATGAGTAAGGAAATGTTGGGATGTATTCTGTTTCCCCCCTCTTACATATATCTGGAGCCCTGATGATGTCATAATCTATCTTAACAGTCACTGCCATATTATTTTATGTTTTATTGGGGCATTGATGTGAGTGTTAAACAGTTGAGAGCCTGATCAGACGCCATGTAATGGTATGTGACATCTGATCTGGATCCGAACTGTTTGTACATGTTTATGTTAGTGTTGTCTTGCTTAGCCATTTCTAAATTTGAAATACGAATATGTTCAACTTGAGCTTGTCCAAGGTATCAAACTTCCACCGTATGTGAGAAAAATATATAAATCTTGGTTTCTATATTTAGGTTGCTGGTATAGATGTATAAATGTTGGTTCCTATATTTAGGTTGCTGGTATAGATGTATAAATCTTGGTTTCTATATTCAGGTTGCTGGTATAGATGTATAAACCTTGGTTTCTATATTCAGGTTGCTGGTATAGATGTATAAATCTTGGTTTCTATATTTAGGTTGCTGGTATAGATGTATAAACCTTGGTTTCTATATTCAGGTTGCTGGTATAGATGTATAAATCTTGGTTTCTATATTTAGGTTGCTGGTATAGATGTATAAACCTTGGTTTCTATATTCAGGTTGCTGGTATAGATGTATAAACCTTGGTTTCTATATTCAGGTTGCTGGTATAGATGTATAAACCTTGGTTTCTATATTCAGGTTGCTGGTATAGATGTATAAACCTTGGTTTCTATATTCAGGTTGCTGGTATAGATGTATAAACCTTGGTTTCTATATTCAGGTTGCTGGTATAGATGTATAAACCTTGGTTTCTATATTTAGGTTGCTGGTATAGATGTATAAACCTTGGTTTCTATATTCAGGTTGCTGGTATAGATGTATAAACCTTGGTTTCTATATTCAGGTTGCTGGTATAGATGTATAAACCTTGGTTTCTATATTTAGGTTGCTGGTATAGATGCACGTCTAGGAGAGGTTGGTACGTCAATACAGGAGGTGATGGAGTCATATGAAGTGGAGTTAGATGGGAAGACGTTCCAAGTGAAGTCAATACGTAACTTGAATGGCCATTCCATTGGGCCATACAGAATACACGCTGGCAAGACAGTGCCTATAGTTAAAGGAGGTGAACAGACAAAGATGGAGGCAAGTTAGACATACATTTACTGAAACAAGAAATATCGTTAAAAAAAGATATTCCGTGCAGGTTAACCAATTACCCCATAGCCTATTTATAGTTTTGAAGATATATGACCACTTAAAGCAGGTTGAAAGTAAAGCAGAATGAGCCTTAAGGCGCATTCTGCTTAACCCTTTGAACCCTAGTCCTGCATATAGGCGTCCTTTTCAAACAGTATACATGTGAAAAATGCACTTGTCCTATGCAAACTGTGAATACCCAGATCAGAGGGCTCCTTACGGAGCCCTCTGATCTGGGTCTTCACTGTTTGTCAAAATGCAAAAAATTGACAAAAACAACCCTTAAAAGTCAGAAATGGACTAGACTTAAATGGAAACTGGGATTGTCCATTTGAAGTTTTAGGGAGGAAAGAGTTAAATTTCAGCATGCTTTAAGCTAGAATATAGAAAATATTTCATATGTTTTTTATTTGTGACAGAAAAACTTGGAACTGTTTTCTTCATTAGTGGAATAAATTAAATGCGTTAAAAGGCATATTTATGGGGAATAGGTTAAGTTGTTTGGAGTACAGTATTCATTGTATAAACATGTCTACATGTATATCATTTCATTTTATAAACAGAATTTCCCACATGCTAAATTTAGAGATTATCCACGCTAAATTTAGAAATGACTACATAGTAACAGAGCAATGATTTAGACTGTATCTAATTATTTTGCCAGGTTTTCAGTCCATGATAAAAGTGAAAGAAACTAGAAAACCATCCTGTGCCATTTCGGCCAATTAGCCAAAGAGGGTATTGTTGTTCAAGCAAGTGGGCATTGACTCAGATTTCTGATAATTTCTGATTGGTTAAACTCCAGGTCTAAATATAAAACAAATTTTTATGCCCCCAGAATCTACGATTCGGGGGCATATAGTTTTTGTTAGCTCACCTGAGCCGAAGGCTCAAGGTGAGCTATTGTGACCGCTCATTGTCCGTAGTACGTCTGTCCGTCTGTCCGTTCACTTTTACTTCAAACGACATCTCCTCTGAACCCGGGGATTGTAGGGCGGATTCAAACTGCTCATGATGTTCCTTGGATGCTTCTCTACAGAAGTTGTCTAAATGAAAGAGAAAAAGCAAAAACTCTGCTTGAAAAAGCAAAAAAGCAAAAAAATTTAAAAAATCTTCTTGCTAAAAACTACCAGGCCCTAAGCTTTGATATTTTTACAGTAGAATCTCCTGGTCGATCCCTTTATAGTTTGTTAAAATGAAATCCCTAGGGTCACACTTGACGCCACCCTGCGCAGTTTAAGTGCTGCTCTAGGCAGGTTTTACAGTATTTTTGATGAAGCAAAAGCAGAACTGTATTTTACCTGAGTTACTCTTAATATACTAAGGGCAAATAGCCAATATTTGCAAACATTTTGGATCCAGATCAGATGCAACATAATGCTGCATCTAATTTGGATCCAAACTATTGGTACTCATTTACCAACTGAACATGTTCTAAATTCTTTTTTTTGTCACTTTTCGCATACAGTAGGTTTTAAGCAGATATCATTTGAGCAGTTGCTAATTCTACCATACTACCCAGTATTTGACCTCAGCCACTGAACTGATGGTCTTAGCTGAACATGTTGTCTGCTAAAGTTTATAAATGGTTTAGTCTGTTTCATACTTAGAGAAACAGGGTCTGGAAGTGATCCACTGGCAGTTATGTAATTATGTCTTTTGCCATATTTATACATATGTTTAATATTCAAAATATGTATAGCAGACAGCAATTCTGCATAATAAGAGTTAGACCCTAGCCAAATTTCCTACTGGCAGAGTTACATAACTGAACTCAGGTCAGCTGGTCAGCTGATGAGGTTGCATATGGTGGTGTCTGCTATATATTTATGCCCTGCAGTTGGGGGCATATTGTTTTTGTCTGTCTGCTTTTTTGTCTGTTTGTCCATTTGTTTGTCTGTCAGTCCACAACTTTAATCTTAGCCATAACTTTGTTAAAGTTAGAAACTTTATAACTTGGGTCATGTTGTACAAAGGTCAATGTCAATTTTGAGATATTTCCCAGTGTCATATTTTCTTGTCTTTGAGATAACTCCAGTTCTACTGATGTTAACCCATTACCCCATACATATGCCTTTTTACGCCTTTAATTTATTCCTCCTCTAAAGAAAATAATTCCACTTTATATAGTCATAAACATGTAAGATATAAGAAATAGTATCTATATCTTAGTAGATGATAACTTAAAGCAGGTTGAAAGTAAAGCAGAGTGCGCAATAAATAATCATATGGAAATACATGTAGCTTGATAAGAAGAAGTGTCATGGATAAGGGCCATAACTCTGCCAACAATATTTTTTTAAGTTATTCCAATTTGTCATGTTTTTTTTGTCTGGAAGATAATTCCATTTACAGCTATATTAAAATGTTGTCTTGCCTATTAAGCTAAGGCACAATGACCTCAGGTGAGCGAATTAAGGGCCATGGCCCTCTTGTTATGTCTGTTGGTTTGTCTGTCCGTCCGTCCGTCTGTCTGTGCCAAAACCCTTAACCTTGGCTATAACTCTTGCATTTTTGTACCTAGGCCTTTTATACTTGGCATGTGTTTTCCTTTTCTAAACTATCCTGTGCCATTTCGGCCAATTAGCCAAAGAGGGTATTGTTGTTCAAGCAAGTGGGCATTGACTCAGATTTCTGATAATTTCTGATTGGTTAAACTCCAGGTCTAAATATAAAACAAATTTTTATTCGGGGGCATATAGTTTTTGTCATGTCTGTTGGTTTGTCTGTCCGTCCGTCCGTCCGTCTGTCCGTCCGTCTGTCTGTGCCAAAACCCTTAACCTTGGCTATAACTCTTGCATTTTTGTACCTAGGCCTTTTATACTTGGCATGTGTCTTCCCTGTATCAAGACCTTTCCAACCATACAAAACTTTTTGACCTTGTGACCTTGACTTTGACAATTTGACCTACTTTTGTAAAAATCTTAAAATGGCTATAACATTTGCACCAGTTGGCCCAGGGCTTTCATGTTTGTATGTATATTTCTTGTGTCAAGACCTTTCCAACCATACCAACATCTTTGACCATGTGACCTTGACCGTTGACCTATTTAATCAAACTTTAACCAAAAACCTTAACCTTGGCTATAACTTTTGCATTTTTGAACCTCGGCCTTTTATACTTGTCATGTGTATTCCTCATGGCAAGACCTTTCCAACCATACAAAACTTTTTGACCTTGTGACCTTGACATTTGACCTACTTTTGTAAAAATCTTTAAATGGCTATAACATTTGCACCAGTTGGCCCAGGGCTTTAATATTTTGTATGTATATTTCTTGTGTCAAGACCTTTCCAACCATACCAACATCTTTGACCATGTGACCTTGACCTCGATCTTTGACCTATTTAATCAAACTTTAACCAAAAACCTTAACCTTGGATATAACTTTTGCATTTTTGCACCTTGGCCTTTTATACTTGACATGTGTTTTCCCTTTCAAACCATACAAAACTTTTTGACCTTGTGACCATGACATTTGACCTACTTTTGTTGAAATCTTTAAATGGCTATAAAATTTGCACCAGTAGGCCTACGGCTTTCATATTTTGTTTATATATTTCTTGTGTCAAGACCTTTCCAACCATACCTACGTTTTTGCCCTTGTGACCTTGACCTTTGACCTTTATTTGTATTAATCTTTATACGCCTATAACATTTGAACCAGTAGGCCTAGAGCTTCCATACTTTATATGTTTCTTGTGTTAAGACTTCTCCAACCATGCCAATGTTTCATTTACCCTACGACCATGACTTTTGACCTACTTTTGCAAATAAGCATTACATTACAGAACATGATGCTGGCTGGGGGCATTTGTGTTTCACAAACACATTGCTTTTCATCTGATCATCACCAAACTTTCTGAAAATGTTTGTTGACATAAAATGGAGACCAATTTGGATAACCAGCGGCACCAATTTATGCTAGGCCCTTTGGAGTAATGGCCCTTGAAGTCCTCAAAATGGCGCTCCACTACAGTTTCAGCTCTCTAACTTTTACGTTTGATAGTCTGGATTCCCCTCCCTGTATCATCGGGGGCATTCGTGTAACTGGGTCACGCTCTTGTTTTTTTTAAATCAGAATCATTCTTTAGCACAATCGGCAGTTGAAAACAAAAATTTCTGACATTGCCTCCCTTTGTATTCAAAAAAGGTCAACTTTAAAAGAATAAATACAGTGAAATTTACAATTTTGAATGTTCATAGTAATTTGAATGGCAAAAAGTTTGGAGCCTTATTAGAAGCTGGGTTACCCAGCGTCTGATCTGGTTCCAAACTGTTTTCAATGGAGATAATAGGTTTAGCGTACTGTTATATATTTATTGGGAAAGAATAACGTCTTCTCCACTGTAGTTACAGTGGAGAATCTGTTATTCTTTCCCAATAAACGCGTTTACGCTAAACCTATTATTTACAATACAAACAGTTTGGAGCCAGATCAGACGCCGGGTAACCCGGCGTCTGATCAGGCTCCAAACTGTTTGCCACCAAGATAAACATGAATTATCAGAATTGTCTAAAGGTTGTTCTTTTCTACGTTTTAGTGCTTTGCGTTTGCGTACGTTTGCGTTTGAACGGGAAAGAATAACAGATTCTCCACTGTACTATTGAAAAAGAGTTGGTATCCCAGTAAATGATTTAGGATGTGTTTGAATTTCTGTAGGAGATGGAGTTTTATGCCATCGAGACATTCGGTAGTACAGGAAAGGGTGTGGTTCATGATGACATGGAGACGTCACATTACATGAAGAACTTCGAAGTAGGACATGTCCCTCTCAGGTAAGCTGAACACACCGTGCCCGTTACAGCTCTCCCTCCCTACAACAACCCTCCCAACAAGGATTCCCTCCTTACAACAACGCTTTCGGTTGGTCCCAAAACAAGACGATTATTTCTAACCTTTCAACTGCTGCAGTAACGTCTGCTTAAAATTGATGTCTGCTATTTTTCTCTAAGTTACATAAACTTAATTATAAATAAGACAAACAGCCTGAATCCAAATCAGACCCCGCGTTACGCGGCGTCTGATCTGGATTCAATCTGTTTGCAAATGTAAGCCAATTTCTCTCCCTATAACAACTCCCTCTGAGCAACATGCATATTTTTTGTCTCCCACTGGGTGTTGTTGTAGAGATGGAGTACTGTATAATGTACATTGGAACCTTACAATCACAACATGGAAAACATTGTTTCCAATTTAAAAGAAACACAAAATTAGTTCATGCAATAAAATGTAAACAAATGACAGTTTCTATGCCTCTATAGATGAGAGAGGCATATAAGTGATTGTCCTGTACATCCATCAGTGATTGACCTGATTTTACTGTTTCTTTTAGCATCAGTATAGCTTGTTAAACTTTGAATAATTCGATACTTATTACAGTTGTTGCCTAGGACCATTCCCAATCCACTCATATCACCCAACCACAATTTGATGTTGACCTAAATTTGACCTTGAATATCTTAACTGGACTACTTCTGGGTTAACTACATTTTACAGTTTGGTATAGCATCAACAGACTCAACACTACTTACTACAATGCTTGGATACTTCTATAGATGTTGCCGTGACCATTTTACCTATCCACCCATATCAACTAACCTTGATTTTGCCTTTGACTTAATTTAGATTGGAAATATTTTAAATGGGATATTGCCCTGTTAATTAGATATTACTGGTTAGTAGAATGGTTGGATATACTTGAAGTCACATGATTTGTTACTAAAAATAGAAAATGTTGTGGTTTTCAGATGATAACTTCTATTTTCATAGGACCATTTAGACAAGTTTTGTCTCCTTGAATTATTTTGTACATAGAAAATACAGATAAAAATAGTGTGCAGCTAAATGCCCACGATGTGCAATAATCTTTCACAGAATAATAACTTATATGCGATTTTAAATGTTCATGTGGCTTGGTGGTTTGGCTGAGGCCAGGGGCCTCGTTTCATAAAACTTCGTAGGACAAAAATGGCTGCAAGTCAAAACTTTAAAATACTTAGATTTCTTATTTCTCTATCTAATCCTGTCTTGTGACATCTCTTTGGAATCGTCTTTTCAAGACGATTCCATAGGGATGTCACAAGACATGATAAGATGGAGAAATTAATAATAATTGATACTTTTATAATCTGACTTACGACATTATTTGTAATATGAAGTTTTATGAAACGGGCCCCAGGTTATTTGGGATGGGGGATACATTTTCTCAAAAACAAATTCTAGTTTTAAACCTTAATCACATGATGTTATTGTAGACTACAGAGGTCCAAGCAGCTGTTGAATGTCATCAACCAGAATTTCAGTACGCTAGCTTTCTGTCGTCGCTGGCTAGACAGGATTGGAGAGACCAAATACCTCATGGCGCTGAAGAACCTTTGTGACGTGGGCCTGATAGACCCCTACCCGCCACTCTGTGATATCAAGGGATGTTACACCGCACAGTTCGAACACACCATCTTGTTACGACCAACATGTAAAGAGGTTATCAGTCGAGGAGACGATTATTGAACAGACTTTACTGCTTTATAAATACCTGTATGCGTTCTCCATTGATATTATAACATACAGTTAAAGCTCTCTATTACGACCACTAAAATTGATGGCTAATTGATTTGATAGTCATATGACGGCTTATTTAAGTGTTAAAGCAAGGTGATAGTTAAACAGAAAGCTCCTAATGGAGCTTTCTGTTTTACTGTTTCCTTGCTTTAAGCAGTCACCTGTCTTAAACACCCAATAATTCACACAATTCATGGTTGTAATAGAGAGGTTTAACTGTAGTAACTTGTGATCGATGGCCTCACAATGAAGAGACGTAAAGTTCTGGCCATCTCTAGAAACAGAATAGTGCTTAATGATTTACCCTATTCCATAGTGCTTCACGATTTACCCTATAGCCTGTTTCTGGTTTTGAAGCTAGGTGAACACTTAAAGCAGAATGTGCCTTTAGGCGCATTCTACTTTACTTCCAGCCTGCTTTAAACTACTTTCCGCAAGAATATAGAAACTATTTCTTATGGTGCATATTCTTGACAGTATAAAGTAGAACTATTTTCTTCTATGGTTACCTGCATTAAAGGTGTAAATATATGTATCCATGGAGTAATGCAGGACCAAAGTAATGCAGCAAGTTTCTATTAGAGCTTTCTGCATTATTTTGTCCTGCATTTAAGTGCCACCAACTAGATCATCCTTTGATTGGCTGCTTAACACAGGTTTTGATGTATTATCTGTGTGGAGGTTTGCTTAAGAAAATTTCTAGAAGAAACCCTATGGATCCTAGCGGTGTTTTTTACAGATCCATTACAAACAGTGTTTCTTTGTAGAGTACACTTATTCTGTACAAATTATAGACCTAGATAAGACAGCTCTCTGGTCAGGGTCTGCACAGTTTGTTATTTTGCAATATGTTGTTAAAAACATACCTGAATAGTACACCAGGAAATCTTGTGTTTACCCATTACTTCATAGATATGCATTTTTGCGCCCTTCAGTTTATTCCTCCACTGAAGAAAATAGTTCAAACTTTTACAATCAGTAAATGTTTCAAAAGAAATATATTTTATATCCTAGCAGATGGTAGCTTAAAGCAAGCTGAAAGTAAAACAGAATGTACCTTACAGTGCATTCTGCTTTGCTCTCAACCTGCTCTAAGTGGTCAGCTGTCATCAAACTAGAAACAGGCTATGGAGTAAAGTGTTAACAAGATTTGACTAAAATGTCATGTAACATTTGTATGCATGGAATATTATCTCTGAATAGTGCTGTGTGCATGGATGTCATAAGAATTGGGACCACACTTCCCTCTCATTGCAAAAAAGGTTAACCCATTCCCCCATAAATACGCCTGTTTACGCCTTTAATGTATTACTATATTGAAGAAAATAGGTCCACTATTATACAGTTTTGAAAAAAGAAAAGAAAAAAGTTTTGTATATTCTAGCAGATAATAGCTTAAAGCAGGCTGAAAATAAAGCAGAATGTGCCTTATGGCAAATTCTGCTTTACTTTCCACCTGCTTTAAGTGGTCACCAATCTTCAAAACTGGAAACAGGCTATGGGGTAATGGGTTGACACAGGTAGTAGGGCTCGGGTAGAGAATAGTGTTTGAAAAATCTCTATGTCTGCATAAAACCCTATGGTGTCACAACTCATGAGAATGGTCTCTTTGAAACGATTCTATTGAGTGAAGGATTGAACATTGTATTAACCCTTTGCCTGCTGGTCGCGACTTTACTGATTTTTGCAAACAGTTTGGACCCAGATCAGACGCCGCGTAACGTGGCGTCTGATCTGGATCCAAACTGTTTGACACTCCTCTTAAGGTTTCTTTACTTAAAAATGAATAAATCTAGATTTAACAAATTTTGCAGACGACAATTTCGAAGCAGACGACATTACCGCAGGATAAGGGTTAACAAAGCTACTTTCAAAAAGAAGACTTATAAACTGTTTGTAAATGATGCATATACAGTAAAACCCCTCTATTACGACCACTAAATTATGTTAATTATTAGGGTGTTTACGATAGGTGACCGCTTAAAGCAAGGTGACAGTGAAACAGAAAGCTCCTTTAGGAGCTTTCTGTTTCACTGTCATCTTGCTTTAAGCTGCCACCTCTCTATTATGCAATTAATAAGCCTTCGTTTTAGTGGTCGTAATAGCGAAGTTTTACTGTACAGGGCTCCAAATACATGTAAGAGGAGTATTTCAAAAACTAAAATATTTATTTAATGAGTAGTAACACCGTAGGATTTGGTGCTGAAATGAGTTCAGTTTACTCCCTCATATCTGGGCCCTGAGGTAGTGGTTTCTCCCAGTGTTGTTTTTCTATGATTTTCTAGAAATTGATGATCATGAAGTAGATAAGCACCTCATCCTTAACCCATTACTCCATAAATACTCCTTTTTACGCCTTTTATTTATTCCTCCACTGAAGAAAATAGTTTCAATTTATACAGTCAAGAATATGTACCATGAGAAATATTTTCTTTATCCTAGCAGATATTAGCTTAAAGTAGGCTGAAAGTAAAGCAGAATGGGCCTTAAGGCACATTTTGCTTTACTTTCAACCTGCTTTAAGTGGTCACCTATTTTAAAAAACTAGAAACAAGTTATGGGGTAATGGGTTAAATTAGTTTATCAGTGACTATCTTGCAAAACGTTGTAGGACAAAAATGGTTGTAAGTCAGATTCTAAAATTCTAAACTATTATCTATTTCTCTGTCTTATCCTGTCTTGTTAAATCTCTTTGGAATCGTCTTGGAAAGAGGATTAAAAAAATGTGTCACAAAACAGGATTAGATGGAGAAATAAGAAATTAGATGTGTTTGAAAGTTTTGACCTACGACCACTTTTTTCTTGCGACTTTTCATAAGAAGGGGGCCCCTTGGCAGGGCTCCAGATAAGAGGTAGTTTTTTCAACAAATCCAACATTTTCTCACTCTTTTTAGCACCAAATCCTATGGTGTTACTACTCATTAGAATCGTCTCAAAGAGACGATTCTAATGAGTAGTGACACCATAGGGTTTAATTCAGAAATAAGATTTTAGTTTTTGAAAAACTACCCTTATCTGGTGCTCTGCCTTGGTTGGTACCGTAATAATGCTAATAATTGGAACACCCTGTGCAACTGCTGTAAATTTATAATTATCACAAAATTTGAACAAATTGCTTTTATCACACAGTAATTTGACCAAAAAGCTCAAAATGAATGGCAAATAATGTAGACCCTGATCAGACTGCTCCCTCAGGAGCAGTCTGATCAGGGCCTACACTGTCTGCTCAAGCCTGTCTGTCCCAAAACTTAGAATCATTACGGAATCCAATGTGTAGAAATTTTCTTTACCACAACCAAGATGTTTTACCCGACAATTTTGGACAAAACAAATGTCCTTCCTCAAAGCACCGATTATTTGTCATCTTCAGCTAGTTCTGCCCCTGCATGGATGAGCGGCAAAAACATTTTTTTGCTGCTCACCTTTGCAGTGGCGGAAAAAGCTGAAAATGATGAGCAGTCTGCGCTTTAAGAGGAAACATAGTCATGTCGGAAACAATCTCGGGGCTCCAGATAATAGGAGTATTTAAAAAACTAAAATCTGTATTTTTGCATTAATTCCTATGGTGTCACTACTCATTAGAATCGTCTCTTTGAGACGATTCTAATGAGTTGTAACACCATAGGGTTTGGTGAGAAAATGTTGGATTTGTTTATTTTACTCCCTCTTATCTGGAGCTCTGCTACCGGAATGAGGTGAAATTATATCTTGGTTGTGATATAGATAAACACCTTGTTAGTTAATGGAATGGAAATGTTAGAATTGCTTCAGTCTTGAAATAAAGAAGAGGATTATAATCCTGTTTTCTCTAGCAAAGCTTTGTGAACTGTTTCTCCTATGGCCAGTTAAATGAATGGGCATTTAACCTCCTGGGCCCGGGTGCATGACACATAGTTAGTGTCTACCTGTATGCTATCTCCATCGCTGAGAGTTAAATATTGATTTTTAGCTCGCCTGTTCGTAGAACAGCAGAGCTAATGTCATACCCCCGGCGTGGGCGTGAGCGTGGCCAAGGTTAAAGTTTTTTGGACGGGTTGTTTTAAAGTTTAATATTTGTGCTAGGGTGCTGAAATTTTGTATGGAGATTCATTTGGGGGTAAACATTGATGTTATGAAATTGGAATTTAAAAATAATTTAAATTAATGTCAATTTTCAACATGTTTTGGACTTAAGTTTTTCGACTACAAATCACCAGGTTAAAGTTTTTTGGACGGGTTGTTTTAAAGCTTAATATTTGTGCTAGGGTGCTGAAATTTTGTATGGAGGTTCATTTGGGGGTAAACATTGATGTTATGAAATTGGAATTTAAAAATAAATTAAATTTATGTCCATTTTTAACATGTTTTGGACTTATGTTTTTCGACTACAAATCACCAGGTTAAAGTTTTTTGGACGGGTTGTTTTAAAGCTTAATATTAGTGCTAGGGTGCTGAAATTTCGTATGGAGGTTCATTAGGGGTTAAACATTGATGGTATGAAGTTGGAATCGCCTGTTCCTAGAACAGCAGAGCTAATGTCATACCCCCGGCGTGGGCGTGAGCGTGGCCAAGGTTAAAGTTTTTTGGACGGGTTGTTTTAAAGCTTAATATTTGTGCTAGGGTGCTGAAATTTTGTATGGAGATTCATTCGGGGGTAAACATTGATGTTATGAAATTGGAATTTAAAAATAATTTAAATTAATGTCAATTTTCAACATGTTTTGGACTTAGGTTTTTCGACTACAAATCACCAGGTTAAAGTTTTTTGGACGGGTTGTTTTAAAGCTTAATATTTGTGCTAGGGTGCTGAAATTTTGTATGGAGGTTCATTTGGGGGTAAACATTGATGTTATGAAATTGGAATTTAAAAATAAATTAAATTTATGTCCATTTTTAACATGTTTTGGACTTATGTTTTTCGACTACAAATCACCAGGTTAAAGTTTTTTGGACGGGTTGTTTTAAAGCTTAATATTAGTGCTAGGGTGCTGAAATTTCGTATGGAGGTTCATTAGGGGTTAAACATTGATGGTATGAAGTTGGAATCGCCTGTTCCTAGAACAGCAGAGCTAATGTCATACCCCCGGCGTGGGCGTGAGCGTGGCCAAGGTTAAAGTTTTTTGGACGGGTTGTTTTAAAGCTTAATATTTGTGCTAGGGTGCTGAAATTTTGTATGGAGATTCATTCGGGGGTAAACATTGATGTTATGAAATTGGAATTTAAAAATAATTTAAATTAATGTCAATTTTCAACATGTTTTGGACTTAGGTTTTTCGACTACAAATCACCAGGTTAAAGTTTTTTGGACGGGTTGTTTTAAAGCTTAATATTTGTGCTAGGGTGCTGAAATTTTGTATGGAGGTTCATTTGGGGGTAAACATTGATGTTATGAAATTGGAATTTAAAAATAAATTTAATTTATGTGAATTTTTAACATGTTTTGGACTTATGTTTTTCGACTACAAATCACCAGGTTAAAGTTTTTGGACGGGTTGTTTTAAAGCTTAATATTAGTGCTAGGGTGCTGAAATGTCGTATGGAGGTTCATTAGGGGTTAAACATTGATGGTATGAAGTTGGAATTTAAAAATAATTTAAAATTTTGTCAATATTTGACATGTTTTGGACTTAGGAGTTTTGCTACAAAACACCAGGTTAAAGTTTTTTGGACGGGTTGTTTTAAAGTGTAATATTTGTGCTAGGGTGCTGAAATTTTGTATGGATGTTCATTAGGGGTCAAACATTGATGGTATGAAGTTGAAATTTAAAAATAATTTTAATATTTGTCAATTTTTGACACGTTTTGGACTTAATTGTTTTGACTACAAATCACCAGGTTTCAAGTTTGGACAGGTTGTTTTAAAGTTTAATATAACTAGACTAAGACTCACCATTCATTTTATAATCTTTCTTAACTGAAAATTGATTTACTTTCGATACAAGATGTTTTTTAGACTTAAACTTTAAACAGGCGAGCATCAGGTGGCTTTGACACCCATTTCTGGTTTACTACTATACTACTATACTCAGTATAGATAAATTAACGGCGAGGTACTTACCTTACAGGTAGACACTAACTATGTGTCATGCACCCGGGCCCTGTACACTGGATGACTTTTTGATAACTGTTGCAAACAGTTTGGATCTAGTAGCGGTGACTATCGAGGTCAAAAAGACTATCCTGATAGTATTGCGATAGTTCAAATACTATCCCGATAGTATTGCGATAGTCAATAAACTATTGCGATACTATCACAATAGTTGTTTTAATAACTATTTTCTTATAAACAGAGGCTTGTTTAGCTAGCTTCGAAGCCGTGTTCTGAAGGAAGTTTTCAGACGTTTTCATTGAGTTTGCTATTGCCACAGACGGGTGTTTACGTTTCATGTGATCACGAATGAAGAGCAGTCTTCATTCGTGATGTGATCGATTAAATTGGATGTGTTTCAACTAAGTTCCACATATTACAGTTTCTGCATGCAACTTTTGTTTGATCCACTGTGTCGTTTTGCTTGACGAAACCACAGTGCTACCAAACTGCAGCTTACATTTCTTGTTGTCTACAATTTCGACTTCGTCTGCCATTTTCACTGTTTCAGTTTACACTAAGATCGAATGGAATGCCGGCGTCTTGTTTTCGAGAACCAGGATTCAAATTAATTCAATTTTTTTACAACCTTATGACTTTAATCTAAAATGATTTAAAGTAAGGGGAAAATACTATATAAGTTACGAACTAAATTAATTAAATGGTAAACGGTTCAAAGTCATTGATTCTCATTTCCGAATTTTCCATCCGGTCTCGGTCTTTAACTTCCTAAAATCATGCGAGAGTAAAGTATCACTATCGATAGTTGTAGTAACTATCGGCAATAGTATCGACTTTCAAAAATGTTATCGACTTATTGCTATCGGAGCCGGTTCTATTGCAATAGTTCGATAGGTCGACCTATTGTCACACCTCTAGGATCTAGTATGTCATATGACATAAAACAATGCAAGTCAGAACTTTAAAATAATCTAATGTCTTAATTCTCCATCTAATCCTGTCTTGTGACATATCTTTGGGGTCGTCTTTTCAAGATGATTCCAAAGACATGTCAATAGACGGAATAAGATGGAGAAATAAATAATAATTGAGAATTTTAGAATCTGACTTTATACGGCAATATTAATTTTTGTTGTACAGGTGACGAATGTCGGTAAACTGGGCCCCCAGAATAACATGGCATCTTATCAGGATTAAGACTGTTTGACCCTCTGATGATGTGAAAGTCTGGACCCACAGTAAATTGGCATATTGTGTGTTTGGAGGGAGTTGTAACTTGGAGAGAAAATTCATCCCCTTAGCGTGCAAAAGGTCTTAATCCAGACTCTGCATAATGCGGCAACTTATCTGGATTCAAACTCTTTGTCGCTCATCATTATGTTTCTTGTATCAAAATAGATAATACAGCGTTCCCTCTCTACAACGACACCCAACGGGAGACCTCCCTTGAGTGCGTTGTTCGGAGGGAGTCGTTATAGGGAGGGAAATTGGTAAACATTTGCAAACAGCTTGAATCCAGATCAGACGCTGCGTAACGCGGCGTCTGATCTGGATTCAAGCTGTTTGTCACTTGTCATTAAGCTTTTTCTGTCAAAATTATCATTATGTAACTATTAGAAGAACAGCAGACTACAATTTTAAGCAGACGTTACTGCGGCAGTGAAATGGTTAGAAATAATTGTCTTGTTTGGGGGCCAGCGACAAGGGTCGTTGTAAGGAGGGAATCGTTGTTGGGAGGGCCGTTGCAGAGAGGGAACGCTGTATGTAACTTTGGGGAAAATAGCAGAAGATAATTCTAAGCAAAAAAGCAGACAATATTGCAGAAGTGAATGGTTAGGCATAATTGTCTCATTTGGGAAGAGCGGAAAGAGTTGTTGTTAGGAGGGAATCATTGTTCAGAGGGATGTTGTGGGCAGGGAGCACTGTATTGAGAAATATTGCAGACAACTATAGAGTGCAGAAGGATAACATTTGAATTACATCTGTCAAAGCATAATCATCAACCTTAATTGGGCCATGTGACTTGAGTTATCCAAGCAGTCGATGATCAAGGTGACAAACAGATAACAAATATACTGTACATACATGTACTTTAAATAATTTATTTTATGATTTAACACAATTTCACTTGAATTAGAGTAAATGAGGGTATTATCGACACCTTAAAAGCCTACCAATCAGAAACCTTCTTTTTGTCTTACCAACTCAGATTATTCGTTCTCTATATGAAAGAGAAAATTTCATTGGTTCCTTTCTCCTGTATCGCCTTTGTCTGGCTTATCAATTAACGTTTCAGTATGATAGCTTCTGTACGTAAACACCGTAGTCCATTATCGACACATCTAGGTAATTATCGACACCCATGCATCTCTGTATTAAATATGTCAAATAACTAGATTCTAGCATTTGACGAGCTTGACAACTCTATAAATCGTACAAGATTGAAGTACAGAGGAAGTGATTGAGGGAATGTGTAATTTAATGCGAAACCAATCCTACTGTAGCTTTTTTCACTCGGTCATGTGACATGATCAGTTGTCCTTAAAATAGATCCCGGTACATTGCGATTAAACTACATAATTTGGATCCGAATCAGACGCCCATTTATAGTAATTGTCTTATTCGAAACTTTTCTGCTGAGCACTTCATTTGTAGTTAGGCTGTGAACGGTTTAAAGTTTTTGCTTTTGGTCATATTTTTCGTTTAAAAGTTTCATGGCATCGTGCCCTGAGAATCAGACAGAGATGGCTTTTGGCACTGTGTGTCTCTCTCTCTCTGCCTGTCTGTCTGTCTCTGTCTATATCTGTCTGTCTCTCTCGGTCTGTCTCTTTTTCTCTCTCTGTCTCTCTCTCCCCCAAGTATGCTTGTTGATCTGTTATAGATCGATTCGTAGCTTTAATTAAAAAATTTGATGTAGATCTAGATCTATATGTTAATTGCGTTTATTTTGATTGTTAGGTTCGCGGTTATACCCGTTTATTTGTCGTTCTAGGGTGTTCCTATTGGTTACGCTAAAAGATAGGTGAAATAGACGTCGTATTATTTCCTAATAAGTGTACTACGAACCAGAGCTAGATCTACTGATAACATAAACGGGAATGATCTGGATTTACATTGATAGATCCACAAGCAGTGTCGATAACAGCCAACATAACCCAAAACCTGGAGGCATTTATCGACACCCAGTCCTTTTCGTTTATTACTGTAAATATTGACGATTTGGGTCATTTTACATGGTAAGGGAGATAAACATGTCGTATTAAGTCATCCAGCATGAGCTATAGTCCAAGGTTAAACCGATGACTAATATGTCATCACGTGACGCCTGCTTATCGATCGCTATAAGTCACTGATATTTTTGACTGAATGTACGGGTGGTGGTGTAAATATGCGTTATATATGGTTCAGTCTTGCCATTTGAATTTGTTTTCCCGCGAGCTAGACTTGAAACTACGTCACTTTTCTTTCAAAAACACCGACGACGTAATAAAAGATCATAGAAGATAAGAAAAGATTGGTTTACAAAGAAGTGTCGATAATTACCGACTGTCGATAATGCCCTCTTTTACTCTAGTTGACACATAAATTTATAAATTAATATAATTATATTATCTGTTGACATACATAATGACATGGAGAAATGTTGTAAATGAATGGTTGAATTCCTTAAAGACTATGGCTAAGATCCAGAGCTCAAGATTCGAGGGAGTTAACATTTTCTCACTTCTTTCAGCACAAAATCCTATGGTATAACTACTCATTAGAATCGCCTCGAAGAGACGATTCTAATGAGTAGTTATACCATAGGGTTTAATGAAGCAATAAACTGTTTAGGTTTTGAAATACTCCCATTATCTAGAGCTATGGTTAACTTTTTCTCAAGTCAAGTTTAGGTACTGACAAGCTGTTGATGGCAACCCTTTTCTCCACCATAGAACAAGTTTATCACTTCCTCCAGATATGCAACATAAATGCAGTACAAAAGTAAATCAGGAAGCTCATTTAGGAGCTTTAACTGTTTTACTTTTGTCTTGCATTAAGTTATGGTGTTTCTTTGGAGTGGGCACTTAACACAGTCAACCCTAGCGAGGAATATACTTGTCATTTACAAATTGTGTACCTGTAAAGGGTACATTTCAGTTTTGTCCTGTGCAAACTGTAGACCCAGATCAGAGGGATCCTAAAGGGCCCTCTGATCAGGGTCTGCACTGTTTGTCATTTTGCAAATATATTGAAGAAAGTAAGCGAAAGGTCATACACCAAATTCAATGGAAACTGCAATGGTCTATTTAAAGTTTCAGGAGTGAATTAGTTTGAACAAGTTGAAATGTATGCCCAAACAGGCCAATAAGATTCCTTAATTCACTTAACCCTTTACCCCATAGCCTGTTTCTAGTTTTGAAAATAGGTGACTACTTAAAGCAGGTTGAAAGTAAAGCAGAATGCGCCATATGGCGCATTCTGCTTTACTTTCAGCCTGTTTTAAGCTATTACCTGCTAGAATAAGGCAAGTATTAAATATGACACATATTCATAACGGTATATATTGGAACTATGTTCTTCAGCGGATGAATAAAATGCAAGTGCTAAAAGTCGCTTCTATCAGGTAAAGGGTTAATTGATCAACCCTTGGAAATAAGTTCTAAGACTTGCAACTTCTCTCAATTTCAAATTCAGTGGAGAAGATGTTACTGTTTCCCGTTTTAAAGCAAATGCATTGCAATAAAATGTAGAAAATGACAACTTTTTGACAATTTTGAATGTTCCTCTTAATCTGAATGGCAAACAGTTTGGAACCTGATCATATGCCAGGATACCCAGCGTCTGATCTTGCTCAAACTGTTTGCAATGGTAAATATTATATATAGCTTTTTAAAAGTCTATTGGGAATGAATAACGTTTTCTGCATTATAATTGGTATCTCCAAATTTTAAAGCTATGAAACTCCAAAATGAGCAAAGGACACCTATTTTCAACTATTTGTTATAAGGTTTCAGTCCTACTGTCCTTTTCACTCAGCTCTGTCACTCAATTTTTATCGAATTTTTTTTATTTTAAACAATTTCAGCTTTGTGCCTACATGAGCCGATCAGATCGTTTTTTACGAACTCACATGCAAAGTTTGAGTAATATCGGGACCGTGAGTAGGGAGATATCCTAAATAAATAGTTTTTTCCTATAGTAAATTGGGATCAGCTGCGTTTGCAAATGGCCGCTGTGTGTTTTAAATTTTTTTTAACATCACCTTCAAAATAGCAATGTAAAAATCTATTTTTATCTTAATTTCACGTTTAGATTACCATTCACGGATTGACAATACCATGTTTATATTTTATTTTAATAGGCCTTCTCCACCTCTGTAAAAATAGACTGTTCCACAACGTCACACACTATTCACAAAGTCAGCCATTTTGTAAACAACTGAGGCCTATTTCACTATGGGGAAAATACATTTTTCACGATCATTTTTCATTCACAGCCTGGATAAATCTGAAACTTTACATGTGAGTTCGTAAAAAACAATCTGATTGTCTCGTGCAGGTACAAAGCTGATATTGTTTGAAACAAAAAAAATCTCGATAAAAATTGAGTGACAGAGCTGAGTGAAAAGGACAGTAGTAAAAGTCAAGAAGACTTTGTTTGTTCCCAATAAATGCATTTACCCCTTTAACCCTTTACCTAATAGCCTGTTTCTAGTATTGAATATAGGTGATCACTTAAAGCAGGTTGAAAGTAAAGCAGAATGCGCCTTAGGCGCATTCTGCTTTACTTCCAGCCTACTTTAAGCTTCCATGTGCTAGAATATAGAAAATATTCTCGATGCTATTTATTCATGACTGATTAAATTGGAACTATTTTCTTCAGCGGATGATTAAATCATATCCGCTAAAAGGCGCTTGTATTGAGGAAAGGGATAACTGTATGTCAATGGCAACAGTTTTGAGCCAGATCCCGCTCCAAACCGTTTGTCACTCGGATTAAAATACATGGTTTGAAATTTAAAAAAGTTGTTATTTTATGAATTTTACTGCACTGCATTTGGGTTTCAGTTGCATTTAAATGAAAAAGAAAGTCCTCGTTCCCACTGTATGACTATGTGATGCATCCTCTCTGCCTGCTTGACTCTAGCCATAAGATCATGGACAGGGGCCCGTTTCATAAAACATCGTACAACAAAAACGGTCGTACGTCAAAACTTTGAAATACATTTAATTTCTAATTTCTCTATCTAATCCTGTCTTGTGACATATTTTTGGAATCGTCTTTTCAAGACGATTCCAAAGATATGTCACAAGACAGGATTAGATTGAGAAATTAATATTAATTGATACTTTTATAATCTGACTTACGACAACATTTGTTGTACGAAGTTTTATGAAACGCGCCCCAGATTCCATCACTGGTATAGCCACTGCTAGGTGTAGGATAGAAGATTAATTTCGTAACAACCATCAACCTGAAAGTAAAAATACAACATGAAATAATACAAGGCAGAAAAATAGAAGGTGTTGGAAAGGGGGATAACTCTCACACTTTTGACACAAGAATTAAGAACCTTGTGCAAGACAATTTCACTCATCAATCTCTTTGCATTGATGACATTTTAATTTCAAATGCTTCAGTATAACAAAAGTAATCTGCAGGAAAAGAAAATGTGGTAAAGGGAAATAACTCTCACAGCATTGATGCAAGAGTTATGACATTTGTGCAAGACACTTTCACTGGTCAAGCTCTTTCCATAAATCGATGGCTCAGCGCAAAACTAGGCTAACTCACTATTTTGGCAAAAGTGCTTTTTTCAAAAATTCTCAAGACTTATTACATTCCCCATCATCCCACAAAATATTGGGCTTATATTCCAAGTATTTTCAAAATTATTGCATTTTTTATGCGCCCGTCTTCAGACGGGACGTATTATGTCGTGGCGCTGTCCGTCTGTCCGTCCGTCCGTCCGTCTGTCTGTCCGTTAACTTTTTCATGTCCGTTCTCTAACTCAAACAAATTTAGTCTAATCCTTTTGAAACTTGGTCAGAACGTGTATGACCATAATATCTCGGTCAAGTTCGATAACCAGCAAGATTGACCCAGACATTCAAGAGTTATGCCCCTTTTTTGTCAAAAACGGGCATATTAGTTTGTCCGCTCTCTAACTCAAACAAATGTTTTTTAATCCTTTTCAAACTTTGTCAGCATGTGTATGACCATAATATCTCGGTCAAGTTCGATAACCAGCAGGATTGCCCCAGACATTCAAGAGTTATGCCCCTTTTTTCGTAAAAAACGGGCATATTTTAGTTTGTCTGCTCCATTACTCAAACACATTTATTTTAATCCTTTTGAAACTTGGTCAGCATGTGTATGACCATAATGTCTCTGTCAATTTTGATAACAAGCAGGATTGCACCAGGCATTCAAGAGTTATGCCCCTTTTTTCGTAAAAAAACGGGCATATTCTAGTTTGTCCGCTCTCTAACTCAAACAAATTTATTTCAGGCCTTTTGAAACTTGGTCAGCATGTGTATGACCATAATGTCTCGGTTATGTTTCATAACCAGCAAGATTGTCACAGACAGTCAAGAGTTATGCCCCTTTTTTCATCTAAAAAGGGCATTTTTTAGTTTGTCTCAAACAAATTTATTCCAAGCCTTTTGAAACTTGGTCAGCATGTGTATTACCATTAGGGTCTCGGTTATGTTCTATAACCAGCAGGATTGCCCCAGACATTCAAGAGTTATGCCCCTTATTTTGTCAAAAATGGGCATTTTTTAGTTTGTCCGCTCTCTAACTCAAATAAATTTATTCCAATCCTTTTGAAACTTTGTCAGCATGTGTATGACCATAATGTCTCGGTCAAGCTCCATAACCAGCAAGATTGCCCCTGACATTCACGAGTTATGCCCCTTTTATCGTCAAAAACGGGCATTTTTTGTTTGTAGCTCTCTTTCTCAAACAAATTGATTCCCATCCTTTTGAAACTTGGTCAGCATATGACCCCTAACTTTCAGGGTTCTTCCCCTTTTGTTTTTACCTTGATAGGGTTTTGGTATGACTACATTCTAAGATCGATTTGACGGGCGTATAATGTGCCCGGCTTGCGGTGCTCTTGTTATAAATTATGCTAAGTCTAAATGGTAACTTCTTCAGTGCAAAACTATGTCTAAGTGGAGTTAGCTAGAGTTTTTCTCTCAAAATTTGATAAATTGAAAAATATTGTCAGTGCAAAAGGTGTGCTAACTTGACTTCGACATAGTTTTGCACTGAAATAATAATGAAAATGTAGTGGTTTACAACCAAAATTTGAAAGTTACAAAATTACAAGAAGAGTATCAGAGCTTAAAAAGTGAGTAAAATTTGCTCTTTTATTTGTTTGTTCTAGTTTGATACACATTTATTATTATGAAGCTTCTTGACAATAGAATAAGAACTATTTTGGGAAGGTCAAAAAGCACATGTAATTCAAAAGTGGGTGGGGTAAAATTAAAAAAACCTTTAGCTTAATTATTAAAACTTTCTTAACAATAGCTTGAATAATGAAGAATAAGTGAAAATTATTAAATGGAGGCTATGTGATCATTGTTTGCTTATTATTAAAGGTTTTTGAAAAGTTTTTAAATAAAACAGCATTGATTTTGGTTTTGAGTTCTGATGCGGATGATTAACCATGAGACTGAAGGTCTGAGTTAAGATGATTAACTCGCATCAGAATGAAACTATATTTTACTTTCCACTTTTTTGTTGAGGCATCAATTTATCATGACTGTGCCTGTATAAAATATAATTTAATTAATCCATTACCTCATAAGCTATACATATATTTAGAAGTGTTATTTATTGAGAATTTCATATTGATACATCAGCTCAGAAATATGATATATCCACAGCACACTAAAACTATTTTGAGTTATTTTATGATGTAATAGGAGGAAATGCATTGTATTTCAATTTTAAAAAAAAGGCATAAGGCCATAACTTTGTTTTCTCTTTGTAAACTACAGCATTCGCAAGCAAAACAAAAGTGCCCATTTAACCGAAACCCTGTTTGAGAAACATGGTCAAATGCTTGGCTGCTAAAACTAGTAAAAAACTATGAAAACTCTACATATTTCCCAAGCAAAGTTTAGTTTCCATTAGATGCAAGTTATTAGAAGAACCAATATAGTAAAGGTCCAAATAAATCAATGATATACTGTATCAATATTTTATCTATCGATGACAAATCTATCCATATTCAAACTCATTCTCTATGAATGAATCTTCTGAAAATGAGCATTTACTAGAAAAAAAGGAAAACTTGTCACAATGATTTCAAGATTGACTTTTACAGAGGCATCAAATGATATCAGTATGAGGAAATCATCATGACAGGTCATCTGCAGACGGACACGCTCGCGACGCTGCCAATCAGTCCTGTTGCTCATACACATGGCCAATTTTTCTGGGCCTGCTGCTCTGGCTTTCTTCATTAAAACATTGATCATGATGGTTGAGGTAGGGTGTCCTGGTCTCAGTTTCCAGGTTCCAGATGACTACTCTGCTTGATAGTAACTCTGGATGTTGATAACAGTGGCCTGCTTGTCCAATTCTACGGTGAGCTATTTTGTCAGTCACTCTTTAGGCTCCGTGGTATAGGTCATTATTGTTGATATGGTCATTTAGGTCGATGTTTAGGGCTTGTCTCAGCATCCTGGTGTAGCTGCCGTAAAGCGACCTCTGAAGATCTGAGGTTAGTGTCCCAACACTCTGAACCGTACCATAAAACTGACCAAACTGTAGCAAAGAAGAAACCGTGCTATGTTTCTCTCAACACCCTTGACATCCAAACTGTCTTTATTACATGGAGGACTTTCCAGGCTATAGCTTTTACAGTATTTATATTTCCTTACCTGTGGTGCTTACCCATGACCCCAGGCATTTAAAACATGTGACCTCTTTGAGTGTTCAGCCCTATATGGTAGTTAAAGAAGGGTGGTTTATCTTTAGTAAGCATTAGTTCTACTTTAGAGCATGCCTTCTCAATTCCAACTAGAAGATTATATGTGCTGTGATGTATTGTTTGAGAGGAGAGCAATGTCATATGCAAAATCAAGATCAATGAGCACAATCAACTTTTGGAGATCTGGAAGATGTCCTTGGTTAGATGGTCAGTTGACTATTGAGCCTCTTTTCCATGGCTTGCCAGTCTTACAGTGTAGTCCAGCACAATGACAAATAGGTAAGGTACTAGAGTGTCCCCCTGTAGCACTCCTGATGAGACTTTTCCATGGCTTGCCAGTCTTACAGTGTAGTCCAGCACAATGACAAAGAGGTAAGGTACTAGAGTGTTCCCCTGTAGCACTCCTGATGAGACTTTTCCATGGCTTGCCAGTCTTACAGTGTAGTCTAGCACAATGACAAATAGGTAAGGTACTAGAGTGTCCCTCTGTAGCACTCCTGATGAGATGTCAAACTCTTTAAAGTCACCATCAATGGTTACAGCCTTGGTTCAAGTGTTGGAGTACAAACATAGCCAATATCTTGACTCCCTCAATGATCTGCCTTATTGAAAGAATCTGTGCAACTGTTGTGAGTTTTGTTGGAAGCCATTCTGATTGTTCCTCAAGTGGAGGTCTATGACAGAGTAATGCAGGACAGGTTGATTCCTCTAAAATTGTCTGGCTTGGAAAGGTCACCCGATTTGGGGATTGGAATCATGTTGGACAGGGACCCCTATCTAGGATTACCACCTACCAGCAATGTTACACACATCAGATCTTTCCCTGCTGAAGTGAGGCTTTCACTTAGCTGTATTCATTGGCTGTGAAGGGCCCATCATCAATATTGAGGACAGAAGGTACCGGTGTAACAGTCCAGTTTTTCCCCAGTCAGTTTTTTCCCCGGGGAAAAAACTGACTAGTCCAGTTCTTCCCCGGGGAAAAAACTGACTAGTCCAGTTTTTCCCCGGGGAAAAAACTGACTAGTCCAGTTTTTCCCCACCCAGTCAGTTTCCCCCCCCCCCCCTATTTTATTAATTGAAATGAAGGGGGAGAAATTCTGGACTAGTCCAGTTTTTCCCCCCTATGTTTTTTTACTACGTGGGAGCTGGAAAACTTCTGGACTTGTTAAGTTTTCCCCCACTATGTTTCTTTGTAACATTTTAGAGGCCACAATTTTAATATTTTCTCCCTCATTATTTGACTACTGAAGTGATGGCAGGGAAATTCTCGGCAAGTTCTTTGTTCTGGACTAGTCTAGTTTTCCCCCCTCACAATTGGATTAATATAGATGTATGTATGTAAAGTCTTGGATAGTCCAGTTTTTCTCCCCTCTCAAACAAATAATTATGGCGGTGGGGAAAATCTGGACTAGTCTAGTTTTTCCCCCCTAACTATTCGGTTAACGCGGATGTACTAAAAGTCTTGACTAGTCCAGTTTTTCTCCCCTCTCAAACACATTCACGTAACTTTGTTGGTGGGGAAATTCTGGACTAGTCCAGTTCCCCCCCCCCCCCCCCCCCCCTCACAAATTGATTTATGCAGATGTACACAAAGTCTTGGCTTGTCCTGTCTTTCTCTCGTCTCAAACTAACTCACAGGGGGGAAATTCTGGACTAGTCTAGTTTTTCCCCCCTTACAAATTGATTAATGCAGATGAGGCAAAGTCTTTGCTAGTCAAGGTTTTCACCTGTCTCAAACAAACTAACTCTGAGGGGGGAAATTCTGGACTAGTCTAGTTCCCCCCCCCCCCCCCCCCCCCCCCCATCACAAATTGATTTATGCAGATGTACGCAAAGTCTTTGCTTGTCCAGTCTTTCTCTCGTCTCAAACTAACTCAAAGGGGGGAAATTCTGGACTAGTCTAGTTTTTCCCCCCTTACAAATTGATTAATGCAGATGTTGGCAAAGTCTTGGCTAGTCCAGTTTTTCACCCGTCTCAAACAAACTAACTCAGAGGGGGGAAATTCTGGACTAGTCTAGTTTTTCCCCCTCACAATTTCATTTATGCAGATGTACGCAATGTCTTGGCTTGTCCAGTCTTTCTCTCCTCTCAAACTAACTCATAGGGGGGAAATTCTGGACTAGTCTAGTTTTTCCCCCCTCACAATTTCATTTATGCTGATGTACGCAAAGTCTTGACTAGTCCAGTTTTTCTCCCCTCTCAAACAAATCACTGTGGAGGTGGGGAAATTCTGGACTAGTCTAGTTTCCCCCTCCCCCCTCACAAATTGATTAATGCAGATGTATAGTCTTGGCTAGTCCAGTTTTTCAACCCTCTCAAACAAACTAACTGGGAGGGGGGAAATTCTGGATTGGTCTAGTTTTTCCCCCCTTACAAATTGATTAATACAGATGTACGCAAAGTCTTGGCTTGTCAAGGTTTTCACCTGTCTCAAACAAACTTACTCTGAGGGGGGAAATTCTGGACTAGTCTAGTTTTTCCCCCCTTCACAAATTGATTTATGCAGATGTACACAAAGTCTTGGCTTGTCCTGTCTTTCTCTCGTCTCAAACTAACTCATAGGGGGGAAATTCTGGACTAGTCTAGTTTTTCCCCCCTTACAAATTGATTAATGCAGATGAGGCAAATCTTTGCTAGTCAAGGTTTTCACCTGTCTCGAACAAACTTACTCTGAGGGGGGAAATTCTGGACTAGTCTAGTTTTTCCCCCCTTCACAAATTGATTTATGCAGATGTACGCAAAGTCTTGGCTTGTCCAGTCTTTCTCTCGTCTCAAACTAACTCTGAGGGGGGAAATTCTGGACTAGTCTAGTTTTTCCCCCCTTACAAATTGATTAATGCAGATGTAGGCAAAGTCTTCAATGCTAGTCAAGGTTTTCACCTGTCTCAAACAAACTTACTCTGAGGGGGGGAATTCTGGACTAGTCTAGTTTTTCCCCCCTTCACAAATTGATTTATGCAGATGTACGCAAAGTCTTGGCTTGTCAAGGTTTTCACCTGTCTCAAACAAACTTACTCTGAGGGGGGAAATTCTGGACTAGTCTAGTTTCCCCCCCCCCCCCCCCCCCCCCCCCTCACAAATTGATTTATGCAGATGTACGCAATATAAGAGGGGGGAAAAACTCCAGAATTTCCCCACCTCAACAGTATATTTTTTTAAGCGGGGGGAAAAACTAGACTAGTCAAGAATGTCTCCACCTCAACAAAATATTGTATAAGAGGGGGGAAAAACTAGACTAGTCCAGAATTTCCCCACCTCAACAGTATATTGTTAAAGAGGAGGGAAAAACTAGACTAGTCCAGAATTTCCCCACCTCAACAGTATATTGTTTTTAAGAGGGGGGAAAAACTAGACTAACTAGACTAGTCCAGAATTTCCCCACCTCAACAGAATATTGTATAAGAGGGGGGAAAAACTAGACTAGTCCAGAATTTCCCCACCTCAACAGAATATTGTATAAGAGGGGGGAAAAACTAGACTAGTCCAGAATTTCCCCACCTCAACAGTATATTTTTTTAAGCGGGGGGAAAAACTAGACTAGTCCAGAATTTCCCCACCTCAACAGAATATTGTATAAGAGGGGGAAAAACTAGACTAGTCCAGAATTTCCCCCCTATGAGTTAGTTTGAGAGGAGAGAAAGACTGGACAAGCCAAGACTTTGCGTACATCTGCATAAATCAATTTGTGAAGGGGAAAAAACTAGACTAGTCCAGAATTTCCCCACCTCAACAGAATATTGTATAAGAGGGGGGAAAACTAGACTAGTCCAGAATTTCCCAACCTCAACAGAATATTGTATAAGAGGGGGGAAAAACTAGACTAGTCCAGAATTTCCCCCACCTCAACAGAATATTGTTTAAGAGGGGGGAAAAAACTAGACTAGTCCAGAATTTCCCCACCTCAACAAAATATTGTATAAGAGGGGGGAAAAACTAGACAAGTCCAGAATTTCCCCACCTCAACAGTATATTTTTTTAAGCGGGGGGAAAAACTAGACTAGTCAAGAATTTCTCCACCTCAACAAAATATTGTATAAGAGGGGGGAAAAACTAGACTAGTCCAGAATTTCCCCACCTCAACAGTATATTGTTAAAGAGGAGGGAAAAACTAGACTAGTCCAGAATTTCCCCACCTCAACAGTATATTGTTTTTAAGAGGGGGGGGGGAAACTAGACTAGTCCAGAATTTCCCCACCTCAACAGAATATTGTATAAGAGGGGGGATCCTTCTGGATCTTTAACTGTAGGATTGCCTCCAAGAAGATTGCTGAAGTGAGTTTCTCAAGTAGTAACTCTTTCTTCAGGGCTATTTGTCCCTCCTTAGATCTTTTCCTCTCAGTTCATCTCATTAATGATATTCCAGGATTCAGAATTATTTCAAATTACCACTATTCTGGATCCTTTCTCTCAGTTCTGCACTCTACAATATGTTGTGCATGTCATACAAATGCCTCTTGGCTTCCTTATAAGCTCATTCCAGCTCACTTTCTCTTTTAAGATTGAAAGCTTGGTTTCGTTCTTTTCATTTTCTCTTGGGCATTGACAGTATCAGGATGCTTGGTGCACTAAGACACTTTTATGCATTCTTTCATTGGTACCCATGCCATCATTGCTTCTGTATTTGCCGTGATTAGGTTCTTGTAGGAGTCTGTAAGGTCTGCTAGTGCTCTGAATTGATTCTTAACTTCCAGAGTGTATTGTCTTTGCAGTTCTGGCTCTGCTGAGAATGCCCTCCTGTTCTACCTGACTGGAGGCAAGTCTTTGGTTACCCTGAGGCTGAGTTGAACAATCATTGTAACAAAAGCCTGTGATTTATGGAACCAACACTTTTGAAGGAGCTAGGCTCTGCATTGAGAATGCTCAGTTCTGCCATTTCTTTTCACAATAATGTAAATAAGCTGTCTCCCATACAACTCCTCTTTCAATGTCTTTCAATGTCCGCCTCCTGTAGGAGCTCTCTCATTAGGGTCTGCACAGTTTGCCATAGGAAATCTTCATAATACAAACACTTCTGGTATACTATTGTCAACACACACACTTTTGCTGCTTACCCTCTACTCAGTCTATATAAAAGTTAATGCTCACCCTCAGTCTATACAAAAAAATATCTAATTAACCCATTACCCCATAAATATGTCTTTTTTCACCTTTAATTTATCCCTCCATGGAAGAAAATAATTTCAATTAATGAAGTAACGATTGTGTACCATTTGAATTTCTTTATCCTAGCAGGTGATAGCTTAAAGCAGGCTGAAAGTAAAGCAGAATGCGCCTTAAGGCGCATTCTGCTTTACTTTCAACCTGCTTTAACTGGTCACCTGTTTTCAAAACTAAAAGCAGGTTATGTTATGGGTTAAAAGTCATAGAAGGAGAAGTAATTTGAATTTATTCAGCTAATTAAGGGTTAAATAAATTTGTCAAGAATTATACTAACTCAAAAAAGTTATTAAAAACCTTTAAAAAATGGTTTTTAAAAGAAAATCACTATTATCATAAGTTTAAAGACTTGGATAGGAAAATATACATATAAAAAAATAAACAAGATATCAAATAGGGGAAAAAATAAACAGATTTTTTGCTCTCCCCTAAAATGGAATTAGCCTAGTTTTGCGCTGAGCCATCGAAATGAAATTTCATCTTAAAATCTTCAGTAAAAAGAGAAAGTGACAGACAGATAATGGAAAAGTAATTCTGCCTACAGCAGGTGACACAAAAATTGACCTGAAAAGAGTTGAAAATTAGGTTTACAATATAGATAGATAGATAAGTCTTTATTATGTAACTTGAACAATACTTTTTTCCTTGCAACCTTCAAAAGTAACATCATCATACAAACATTAAACACAAACAAACTATTGTATCAATACGAAATAGCTTCAGAAAAATATACCTGTTCATTAAATGATAACATAATCAATCAGAGGCAGAATCCTCATATCGCAAAAACGGCTTGAAACCATTCCCATTGCCTAAAAATATGACGCAGGGGTGGATCGAAGACATTTTCACAAAAGAAACAAATTTTAACTATAATACATACCTCATATCGACCAAGAGCTCTGTTAGTCTGTTGTGCTGAAACCTCTTCAGTCAAGGCCCATAACTGTTGCAGACTTGTTGACAGAGATTCTAAATTAGCAACACCCTGAAATAGCAATAATATTAATTACAGACAAACCTGTAAATTGGTAGCAAGAAAATATTTCATACCTGTAAATATATCCTTAATCAAATGCACCTGCTATATAATACTAAAACAACCTGACAACCATTCAATTGAAAGGAAGAATTGTTTAACTCTGGCAACACCATGAACCTGTTTAAAATACACTCAATACATTTGAAAACAGTGTAGACCCAGATCAGAGGGCTCCTTTAGAAGCCCTCTGATCAGGGTCTGCACTGTTTTCCATTTTAGACCAGTATTTACCCACAATTCCAGTTTAAGTAGGCTGGTTTGTATTTTGGTAAATAAAAAGAAACCCACAAGGGAACATAATAACCCACAGAGTTACTTGCAGTGTTTAAAGAGTTAAACCAGGTGATAATGCCAACAGCTTGGGTCCAGATCAAATGCCTAAACTACACAGCATTTCAATCAGGGCATTTTATCCAGTTCTTTGCCGTTTGTCGCTCAGATCATAAACATAGCTGCCAGACAATTCAAGAACAGAAAGAGATACAGAGCTACAGGTAAGAGGAGCATTTCAAAAACTAAAATCTTTATTTCTGCTTTAAATCCTATGGTTTCACTTCTTATTAGAACCGTCTCGAAGATTAAGAAGTAGTAACACCATAGGATTTGGTGCTGAAATGAGTCAAAAAATGTTTTATTTGTTCAGTTTACTCCCTCTTATCTTGAGCCCTGGCTCTGAGGTTATAAAGCATTTTAGTTGAGTCTGAGTGTGTTCCCAAGCATTTGATTGGTCATATTTGAGCCTAGGCTCAAATCTGACCAATCAAATGCGTGGGAACAAGTTTAGACTCAAGTCAAAAGCTTTATAACCTCGGAGCCTGGAGAGATTTTTTCTTCAGCACTGTAAGAGACAACAATAACAAAACTTAGTTAGGAATTCATCTAGATGGCAAATGAATACAAAAGTGCATTCTATGTGCTTGCTAAACTACATGCTTGTGATATCTTTGATGGACAAACATACAACTACATGATAAATATAGACACACTGTTTACTGATCTACATACATGTATAGACACACATTGCTTTGATATACAGACACACTGTGAATTGATTTACAGATACACTGCTTATGATATACAGAGAAACACTTTGTAAGCTAAGATATACAGGCACACTTTTTATTGATCATATTAAATATACTGCTAAATGATATACATGCACAGCTGATGCCTCAGAAACTCTTCATAAGCTATAATATACAGACATTTTACTGATCTTATGACAATTAATGATATACAGAGAAACACTTCATAAGCTAAGATATACAGACACAATTTTGCTGATTTAATGAAACCCACTGCTTAATGACATACAAAGAAGCACCTTAACCCATTACCCCATAGCCTGTTTCTAGTTTTGAAGATAGGTGACCACTTAAAGCAGGTTGAAAGTAAAGCAGAATGTGCCATAAGGTGCATTCTGTTTTACTTTCAGCCTGGTTTAAGCTATTATCTGCTAAACTATAGAAAACATTTCTGATGATACATATGTTATAGGGTGTTATTATACAATTAAATGAAATGTCAGGATATGTTGTTTTTGATCTTTAATCCCATTTATTCATTTTTTAGCTCACCTGAGCCAAAGGCTCAAGATGAGCTATTGGGATGGCCCTGTGTCTGTCGTCCGTCGTCGTCCGTCGTGCGCCGTCCGTCGTCGTTAACAATTACTTCAAATGACATCTCCTCCTATACCGCTGAACAGATTTCAACCAAACTTTACAGAAATGTTCCTTGGGTCAAGCTCTTTAAGATTTGTTCAAAGAATTAAAAACAATGCAGAACTCTGGTTGCCATGGCAACCAAAGTGAAAAAATAAGGAAATCTTAAAAAATCTTCTTGTAAAAAACTACAAGGGCCAGAGCTTAGATATTTGGCACATAGCATCACCTACAGGTCCTCTATCAAGTTTGCTCAAATTATGCCCCTGGGGTCAAAATTGCCCCCGCCCCGGGGGTCACAGTTTTACATAGAGTTATATAGTGAAAATTTCAAATGTCTTCTTCTCTGACACTGATATGACCAGAGCTTTGATATTTGGCATGGTGACACTTCTAAATGTCCTTTACCTATTTTGTTCAAATGGTTCTGGTCGGTTGAATATCTAGGTCATAATTCACATTCAATGTATGTATAGCAGACAGCAATTCAGCATTATAAGAGTTAGACCCTAGCCACATTTCCTACTGGCAGAGTTACATAACTGAACTCAGGTCAGCTGAGGTTCACTATAACAGCAGCATATGGTGTTGTCTGCTACATTTTTTATGCCCCTGCAGTTGGGGGTATATTGTTTTTGTCTGTCTGCTTTTTTTGTCTGTTCAATTTGTTTGTCTGTCAGTCCACAACTTTAATCTTAGCCATAACTTTGTTAAAGTTAGAAACTTTATAACTTAGGTCATTGTTCTGCAAAGGTCAATGTCATTTTTGAGTTATTTCCCAGTGTCATATTTTCTTGTCTTTGAGATAACTCCAGCTCTACTGATGTTAATTAACCCATTACCCCATACATATGCCTTTTTAGGCATTTAATTTATTCCTCCTCTAAAGAGAATAATTCCACTTTATACAGTCATAAAAATGTAAGATATAAGAAATGGTATCTATATCTTAGTAGATGATAACTTAAAGCAGGTTGAAAGTAAAGCAGAATGTGCAATAAATAATCATATGGAAATACATGTAGCTTGATAAGAAGAAGTGTCATGGATAAGGGCCATAACTCTGCCAACAATATTTTTTTAAGTTATTCCAATTTGTCATGGGTTTTTTGTCTGGAAGATAATTCCATTTACAGCTATATTAAAATGTTGTCTTGTCTATTACGCTAAGGCACAATGACCTCAGGTGAGCGAATTAAGGGCCATGGCCCTCTTGTTATATATACCGTATCCTTTAATCAACCCCGTCCTTTAATTAATCTGCAAAGGGAATTAACCTGTTAACTCTATTACTAACACCCAGAGTTACGTTACGACTAACATCACGTGACGGCTTTTATATATTTTACATAACGCATGAGAAACGGTTGCCGCTTGGCTTATTATTATTCTTTGGAATATCTATTATTTCAAGGTAATTATACATATTGTTATCATACATCATCATCATCATCATTATCATCGTCACCATCACTTTTGTAACATTTAGTCATTCCAGCATTATTGTAAATTAGTCATTTAACTGTTAGTGCAACGTGGCTCACACTGTGTTTACTTATGTGTATACTTGCTAAGCTTCTCCACCCACAGCTTACTATGAACTGAAAGTTCATAGATTGTATATATGTACACTTACTTATGATTGTTAATCTTTATATTTCAGATTCCTTGTTGTTACCAACGTATTGATTGTCATTACCATTACCATTGATATTGATATTGATACATAAAGTCATCAAAAGAACCATTACTGATTTTGTTATCGGTAGCACCCGAGAACACATATTTATGACTGAATAAATTTGACATATTCTCTTCAAAGGAGGAATAAATTTAGAGTCATAAAAAGGTGTATTTATGGGGTTATGGGTTATATTGAGAAACATATATATATGTAATAAATTTTCATTGATATAGTGTTTGTTGTCGGCATACATATAGCAGAAAATGTTACTTTGTCATCTTTAGTGTTCAACATTTAGGCACACCCTGCTTTACTTTCAATTAAGTGATTATTGTCTTAAAACTAGAAACAGGCTATGTATTAGTTATAGTTCATTTTTTGAAAATTATGCAATATAACCTGGAGCGACCGTAGGGTATCCTGTACTGTATATTTACACTGTAGGGGGAGGGTCGGATCTAATGTTGTTATAACTTGTGACCCAACCCCAATTCCATGTATATTTGAGGGAATAAAAATATGTTTAAACTAACAGGTTATGTTGCATAATTTTCAAACAAATGAACTATAACTGATTTACCGTTGCCTCGAATATGGCGCGTTGGACGGTGTATGGCAGTAATCGTTCACCCTAGTTTTCATACCGTTCAACAAAATTTACATATCGCGCCAGTTTGTCTGCCAATAAAAGGGCTCTATTTCGGTGGGCGGCTCTTAGGATTTTTGGAAACCCGCGAATTTAATCTTACACCTGAGAAACAAAACAAGTCTACCAAATGGAATTTAAAACTAGAGCCTTGAATGGCTTTGTCTTTAAGACAAATATGACCCCCCCCCCCCCCCCCCCCCCCCCCCGCTTGCTGTACTTTTGTGAAAAATTAAAGCAAATCAAAAGCCTGTGCACATGCACGTCTATGGTAGATCTATATGTGCAAACACACTGCCACATTATAAGGTTGTAGCTTGAAAACTGTTTAGGAAAAGTTAGCCGGTTTAAGATCACCTGTTAGATGACATCGATCTGGACTGCGCTGTTAATAAAAGTAATGCCTGTGCCCTGTGGCTACGAAGGCGTTAAAGACGAGTGGCTTTTTAACGCAAGCAGAAACGCACATGGAAGCTTTCTGTATTGCTATTCTAATGCATTGACAAATAGCCACCTTAGTTTCATATATTATTGAGAATAAACCCACTCCTTTTCTGATGGCCGCTTTCGAAACGTTTTACAGTCAAACCTTTGTATAGCGATTACACAAAAGAAGATACAGGTGGCTGTTTAACCCTTTCAACTCTAATACTTATAATAGACAATTCCAATTTCTCATTCAGTCGAATCCATTTGTTTGTAATAGAAGCTCTATGATGTGGTTCTAAAATGTTTACGCATGACAAGTTTACCATTAACTTCCATACATGTACGTAGTATGTCTATTTCCCAGCTGAGCGATGGCTGTATAATGACGTAATAATGCGCTTAGCACCGCCTTATATAGCGCGATGCGTCCATAACCGTATTCATAACCTGCTTTATTTCTTCCATACCCGGTACAAAGCTGAACGAATATGCGATATATTTTTTCATTTCTCGCTGAAATAGAGCCCTTTCATTGGCTGACAAACTAGGGCGAACGGTAATGGGTAATAGGTTAACATAGTAATAGGTTAACATGCAAATTAACTCATTAGAAGAATCAGATGTATTTTTACATGCCTAACTTTAAGAAAGTCAAATGGGACTGAATAAAATGATTTTTATTATCTGTTTATCTGTTAGTATTGCATGCTTCATATTTATAATTATTATTATTTAAAATTATTAAATTGCTGTGTGCTTGTATTAGTAATGGGAACATTTTAATGAAAGTATGTCCCTGATTTTGGTCGACACTGCCTGCAAGTTCATATTAGTGATCCCCTTTCTATTCATATAAAATATTAAAATAAAAAGTTTCTATACAAGGCAAAAGCTGAAATATGCATGATCTGGTCAACTTTGGCATACAATTATGACACCAGTGGATTTGTTGACCATACGGGAGGAAAAAAGGTATGTAAAATACTAAACCATAACCTTACATATACATTCAATAAAAAATGATAACCTTATCCTAGCTAAAACATGATTGATTTATTTCGGCAAAATGAGCTAGCTTATCTCATTAAAACCTGAAACTTCAAACAGAAAATTCCAGTTTCAAATTATCTCTAGTCCATTTCTGACTATTAATTTAAATTTTAAAGTTTTTAACATTGCAAAATGACAAATAGTACAGACTTTGATTAGAGGACTCCTGCAGGAGCTGATCAGAATCTACACTGTTTGCATAGGATAAACCAATGTTATCTTCAAATGTACACTATTCCACAATGACAAGTATTATCTCATTGTTAGAGCTGAATGTATTAAATTGACAACTGTACATAAACCTAGCATGCTTTTAATAAACTTATACATCAAAATCACTGTACATTACTTGTGAAAGCCCAATCAAAGAAAATGAATTTGCAAGCCAAATATAGAGGTGAAAGATTAATGCAGGACAAAATTTAATATAATGCAGAAAGCTCCTATAGGCTCGCTCTGCATTACTTTTGTCCTGCATTTACTATTCTGTCCATATAGAGACTGCAATGTTTTTTTTGCTGAGGGGCTTTAACGCATTACCTCATAGCCTGATTCTAGTACTGAAAACAGGTGAGCACTTATAGCAGGTTGAAGGTAAAGCAGAATGCGCCTTGAGATGCATTCTGCTTTACTTTCAGCTTGCTTTAACCCTTTGAACCCTAGTCCCGCATATTGGCGTCCTTTGCAAACACTCAACATATAAAAAGTACACTTATCCTATGCAAACAGTGAAGACCCAGATCAGAGGGCTCCTAAAGGAGCCCTCTGATCAGGGTCTTCACTGTTTGTCATAATGCAAACGTTGACAAAAACAACCCTTAAAAGTCAGAAATGGACTAGACTTAAATGAAAACTGGAATTGTCCATTTTAAGTTTCAGGGAGGAAAGAGTTAAGCTATTATAATGTCTGCTAGAATATAGAAAATATTTCTTATGATTTGTATTTTTAGCAGTATAAATTTGAACCATTATCTTCAGTAGAGAAATAAATGAAAAGCGTAAAAAGGCGTATTTATAGGGTAATGGGTTAAAAATTGGTACACTGATTTAAATGTAATATATAGCACAACATTAAGGTAATGTGGCAAAAACCTCTAGCATTACAGCAGTGTAAGACACCAAAACATTGAATAAAACAGGCACCTTCCTACTGATACTAATACAGGCCATAACAAAATAAAATTGCAAGCAGAGACATCCTGAAAGTCACCTCAACTAAATAATCTGCAAGTATAACTAGCCAGACCTTTCAGTACTACATGCACTTTCTTTCCACACACCTTTTTTCTTAACAAGAATTCAGTGGAATTAAATGTATTACCTGCCTTGGCATTGCCCACTAGTCCACTCCTAACTTAGACTTGATGCATCCATATTCCAAGTTTGGTTGGTCTAGTATTTTAAGCAACAGACTGCTAAACAAGGCTGCCATTTCTCCGGATTTTTCCTAAATCTCCGGATTTTTTCCAAGTACATGGTAGCTTAAAGCAGGCTGAAAGTAATGCAGAATGCGCCCGAAGGCGCATTCTGCTTTACTTACAGCCTGCTTTAAGTAGTCGCATGTCAACAAAACAAGAAAAAGGCTATGGGGTAAAGGTACGATTCGTAAAATCGCACTTGAAAAATGCAAATTTGGAAATCTTAGGATTTTTCATTTCAACTTATGGCAGCCCTGGCTAAATCAAAAATATTGTCATTTTCTTGCAGCTATGTCAATTGATTTGTATAAAGATTTTTTTTCCTTACTTCAAACAAGATCAGCTTTTAACTTATTCACCCCTGAAACTTTTAATGGACAATTCCAATTTCAAAATATGTCTAGTCTATCGTAAATGACGACTATACTTGTCACTGGTGTTGAATGTGTTAACCTACATCAAACGATCAGATCGTTTTTTATAAACCCCCATGCTTTTCAAAACAAATGAATGCTATTCTCTTCCTTTCGAAGTTAGCTAACAGTTAAGAAACTATAACTGATGTTTGTATGATAAAATATGTACCTGACCTAATGTGTTGAATGTGTGTTAGGAAAATTCTCATGTATTTGTAGAATTGTACAAACTGAGAAAATAAAGAGTATTAGATTGATTGATTGATTGCAAAGTTTCCTCTAACGAATCAATGAAAGTTTTATATGGTCCATATGAAAGGCTTTGCCTAGAATGATGTGACTTTCTGGATGTCTCAGTTATATGACAAGATGCATTAGCCAGAGCAACAGATAAGGGTAGTTTTTCAAAACTTAAAATCTTCATTTTTGAATTAAACCCTATGGTGTCACTACTCATTAGAATCGTCTTGAAGAGACGATTCTAATGAGTAGTGACACCATAGGGTTTAAATCAGTAATAAAGATTTTAGTTTTTAAAAAACTCCCCTTATCTGGAGCTCTGGCATTAGCTGTCTTACCGTATCCCAGTAATCCTGTAAATCATTCATTAAATAACTGTATGAAACAACTCCTCAGACAGGTAAATAAAATATTTTTCATCTGTAAGAACTGTTATCTGATACTGTTCTAAAAATAGAATTTTCTAAATTTCTTTTCAGAACAGGTTCAGAGTGTCAAACAGTTTGGATTCTGATGAGACGTGTATCTTCAAAACTAGAAACCCGCTTTGGGGTAATTGGATAAGTGGTTGACCTCTTGAACACATTCTGGGTGTATCATCCAGGGCTCCAGATAAGGGAAGTATTTCAAAAACTAAAATCTTTATTTCTGCTTTAAACCCTATGGTGTCACTACTCATTAGAATCGTCTCGAAGAGACGATTCTAATGAGTAGTAACACCATAGGAATTGTTGCTAAAATAAGTGAGAAAATGTTGGATTTGTTCAGTTTACTCCCTCTTATCTGGAGCCCTGATAACCTATATGTCTGCATACAGTAATAAAACATAACTTTGAGTAAAAAAACATGATACTATTTAAAATGTTAAAATATGTATTACCGTAAACAAATCACAAACATTTATTGCCTTTGAAACTTTAACATGCATACTTATGATATAATAATAATCCATATTCAACAAAAGATGTTATTATCCCAATTACTGCAATTGTGCTAAAGCAAGGTATACATTGCCTCTTGCATATAGATTGGCCCCTTGTCAGACACAGCTTAAGTATAAACTAGAATTTGTTTTTGAGAAAAACGCTTGTTATAATCCCCCGGGTTAAGAATCTATTTTCAGTAACAGATGGTGTGACCTTTGACCTACTGACCTGAAATGCAAATGCAAGCATCCCCTCCTCATAAGCAACCAGCACACCAAAAATGATTATGATTGGCTCATAAAAACAAAAGCTATTGTCTGGAAACCAAATCGTAACAGATGGAATGACAGACGGACGGACGGACAGCACAAAAACAATATGTCTCCCCACTAAAGTTAGGGAGTCATAACTAGCCTGACATCAGATCAGACTCAAACCTTACTATATATCATATACAGTCTACCACTCAGATTAAAATGAGCTGTCAACATTTCCAAAATTGCATTCTGATTTGTCTTTACTCTTTCAGCACTGAGTAACTATTGTGAGTTATTTGGTTCCATTTTGGATAATTTTAGTTACCAAATCATTAACCATTCTACTTGAAATCTGGTTAGTTTTATAGATACTTTTTTAAATTACCTAACAGAGTAGACCCAGATCAGAGGGCTCCTATAGGAGCCCTCTGATCTTGGTCTTCACTATTTGTAAATGTAATGAGTATATTTTAAACAGGTCCATGGTGTTGAAAGAGTTAACCCTTTACCCCATAGCCTATTTCTAGTTTTGAAGATAGGTGACCACTTAAAGCAGGCTGAAAGTAAAGCAGAATGTGCCTTAGGGCACATTCTGCTTTACTGTCAGCCTGCTTTAAGCTGTAATCTGATAGGATTTACAGAATGTTTCATACTATTCATTTTAATGGTTGTTAAATTGGAACTATTTTCTTCAATGTATGAATAAATTCAATGCGCTAAAAGGCGCTTCTATGGGGGAAAGGGTTAAAGGGGAAGAAAATGTTTTCCCCTTTGTACAACACGGCAACACAATCACACTAAGCGAGACCAGACACATCTAAACACTCATGATTCACTGCTTCTCCTAAGATACTACTCACAACATCTCAACAGTACATAACCCATTACTCCATATATGCCTTTTTATGCCTTTATCTTATTCCTCTGTCATAGAAAGTAGTTCTGCTTTATACAGTCATGAATATTCATACATCCTAGCAGATGGTAGCTTAAAGCAGGCTGAAAGTAAGCATTAACCTTTTGAACCCTAGTCACGCATATATGCGTCATTTTCAATAGGTGTACCTGAGAAGAGTACACATGTCCTATGCAAACAGTGAAGATCCAGATCAGAGGGCTCCTAACGGAGCCCTCTGATCTGGGTCTTCACTATTTGTCATATTACAATATAATTGTTGAAAATAACCCTAAATGGTTAAAATGGATTAGACTAAATTGGGAATTGGAATTATCCATTTAAAGTTTTAGGGAGGAAAGAGTGAAGGCACATTCTGCTTTACTTTCAATCTGCTCTAAGTGGTCACCTATCTACAACATGCTATGGAGTAATGGGTTAACTAGTAGTGTCAAAGTCAGTATTGCAAATGATTACTGCTTAGAAAGCTAAAAGTTAATATAAAATATTATGCATTCTATAAAAGCGCTCATTCTGTTGCAATAAATTCAAAAAATAACACAGATTTCCTGAATGTTTGTTATACCTCAGTGTAATACTATATTTATCTAATGCAAAGATATGTTGTAAAATTATATAATATATACACCCATATTAAATGTGTACTTTCTGTGGAAAAAACCTGATTCAATATACAGAGTTCCAGACAAGGGAAGTATTTCAAAACCTAAAATCTCTATTTCTGCATTAAACCCTATGGTGTCACTGCTCATTAGAATCTCTCTTAGATGCGATTATAATGAGAAGTCACATCATAGGATTTAGTGCTGAACCTGCAAGAAATGTTGGATTTGTTCATCTTACTCCCTCTTATCTGGAGCCCTTAATTAAGTGTAACTTTGACCAAAACCCATGCACATTAGCCTGACACCAGGGATTTTCAACAGTTCCAACTCAACAAACTCACCCTAACCTGTAGTGTATTAGCCCATTGCACCATAAATACATTGATTTCTACATCCTTGCAGATAGTAGCTTAAAGCAGGTTGAAAGTAAAGCAGAATGTGCCTTAAGGTGCATTCTGCTTTAATTTCAACCTGTTTTAAGTGTTTAACTATCCATGCTATGGGTTAATGTGTTAAGCAGGATTTGGATAATGCTGCATTTAGCTGCCATCTGTTTTAACCCATTACTCCAAATATACATATCTTAATGCATTTAATTTATTCATCCGTTGAAGGAAATTGTTCCAATTTATACAGACATGAATATGCCCAATAAGAAATATAGTCTATATCTTTGCAGTTGATAGCTTAATGTAGGCTTAAAGCAGGCTGAATGTAAAGCAGAATATGCCTTATAGCACATTCTACTTTACTTTTAATTTGCTTTAACTGGTAACCTGAGTTCAAAACTAGAAACTTAAAGTAATGTGTTAAGGACTACCAATTTCAAATAATCTTTTAATAAAAATTGATTTCCTAGTATATTTTCTTGTTTTCAGCCAAAGACTTGGCCCCGAGGTTATAAAACTTAAATTGAACTCTGTGTTCAAAACTCAGAATTTTTCTCAACTCATGAACATTTTGTATATAACCAGTATTTGCATACAAAATTATACTGTAAAAATATTCCCAAATGAGTTTACTTTAAGCAGTTAGAGCTTGTTATGTAAAAACTATAGAGCCTTTAATCAAAACTGAGTTTTGAGCACAGAGTTCGTTTTAAGTTTTATAACCTCGGGCCCTGGTTTATTAACTTGACAACTGCCCTGTGTTCATTAGTGCCAACTCTACCAGACCTCATGCTGCAAACCTCTCTGCTCAGAGCAAACCAGAGGTGGAGAGACCAGGAAAGAAACATAACCATGCGATGTTGAAGCAACATGAACCTCTGGTTCACCCCCAGCAGACTGGTTAGCGGCGAGAGGTTTGGTAGAGTTCACCCTAATTAACCCATTTTATGCGGGATACACTTTTAGGTGTACCTTCTAGGCAAACAGTTGTGGGGCCTGATCTGAGATCACAACTGTTTGCAGCTAGTTCAGTATTCTATCAGAAACTGATAAAATCTTTTGCAAATATTTGAGTTATACCCGCTGCAGACGACATTTTAAAATGGCCGCCAAATATTACCCAGCATACAATGGGTTATGGCAGGGCTGGTATCAATACTGCTCACTGGAAATCTGTATGTGTTTCACTGTATACTTATAGATATACCATCAAACCTGTGGTGTGCAACTATACTCACTGAAGGAACAGGGAAGTTCTTAACCCAGGACTCCATAGATATACATTTTTAAATCATTATTCCTCAAACTTAGAAAATAGTTCAAATTTATACAGAAATGTTATGAATTTGCACCTTAAGAAATATTTTCTGTATTCTAGCAGATTGCAGTTTAAAGCAGACTGAAAGTAAAGCATAATGTGCCTTTATACACATTCAGCTTAACTTTCAACCAAATTTAAGCAATCACATATACAGTGTTGCACCTAGAGCGCGGGATTGCGGGATTCCCGCAATATTTTTTACTTTGACCCTTAAAATTCGTAACGGCGCGGGCGTACGGGCGCAATTGTCGTCTTCCGTACCTTTGCTCTATTTACTATCCTTTCCGCCGATTTACTATCCTTCATTAATAAATGTAGACTGTGCTTGCGTGTATATACCAATGCAGTTAAATGGCTACGTAAAACCCCATAACCAGTCTTACAATTACAACTATCCTTTCCGCCGATTTACTATCCTTTATTAATAAAGGTAGACTGTGTGCGCGGGTACATGCCAATGCAGTTAAATGGCTGTGGTAAAACCCGATAACCAGTCAAATTACGCATGACTTGACTTCACTTCTCGTCGGATTGGAGAGGAAAGAGCAGACGAAACACGAAGCGTCGCACAACCTGATGAATGAAACCCCATTCTAAACAACATGCTGATCATACTCTTCCAACTTTGTATGTACCAAAACAATCATTACAAGTTATTTACAAATAGACGAACATCAGTTTTCCCGTCGTGTAAAAGCCTTACTGGATTACCGAAAATGTAGACGCAGTAAACATGTTCAATATCGTAAACACTAATTCTATTTTAAAGGAAAGCCTATCATGTTTTAAAGGCTTTTTTAGTGTGTCCCCCAAAAATTTCAAATGTCCCCCAAAAATTTTGACAGCGCGCCACCGTGTCCCCCAAAATTTTGGACCTAGGCACAACACTGCATATATGATGCACTTTACAAAGCTATTCCTTTATTCTTGAACAGTTGCACAGCACAGATTTGACATTACACAATATATGCACTGCCATACAAAGCACAATATGGGCTCAAGATAAGAGAAAGTAAACTGAACAAATCCAATATTTTCTCACTTATTTTAGAATCAAATCCTATGTCGTTACTTCTTATTAAAATTGTCTAAAAGAGACGAGTCTAATGAGTAGTGACACCATAGGGTTTAACCCATTCCCCCATAGCCTGTTTCTAGTTTTGAAGGAAGATGACTACATGTACTTAAAGCAGGTTGAAAGTAAAACAGAATGCGCCTTAGGGTGCATTCTGCTTTACTTTCAGCCTGCATTAAGCAAAAATCTGCTAGAATATAGAAAATATGTCTTAAGGTACATATTCATAATTGTGAAAATTGAAACTATTTTCCTCAATGGATGAATAAACTAGAGGCGTAAAAAAGCGTATTTATGGGGTAATGGGTTAATGCAGAAATAAAGATTTTATTTTTGAAATACTCCCCTTATTTTGAACCCTGCATTGTGATCTGCTATACAAAGCACAATAACTGTATGTTATTAGTATCCATACATCAACACGGCTAACATAACACATTAGTTTGGCATACAGAAGGTGTAAGTTTGGGCCTTACCAATACATCCGTGTCCTTATTGATCACAACCTGAGGAAACTTGTCCTCTTCTGAATGCTAGTAGAGTTACCAAACATGTATTTAGTTCAATCAATAATCTATCAAAGTATGGTAAGTCAGGGCTCCAGATAAGGTGGAGTAATCAGAACAAATACAAATATTTCTCACTTATCTCAGCATCAAATCCTATAGTGTTACTACTCATTAGAATCGTCTTTTCTGGACAATTCAAATGAGTAGTAACACCATAGCGTTTAATGCAGAAATAAAGATTTTAGGTGTTGTTTTTTTTTTTAATATTCCACTTATCTGGAGCTCTGATGGTCAGTATGAGGCTCCCCTTGTCCCTACAAACACATTCCTTAATCCAAGAATGAATTTTAATGGAAAGCAGCTTGGAACCAGATCAGATGCCGAGTAACACGTTGTCTGATCTGACTCCAAACTGTAAAACATTTAGATTTCAATAAAGCATCAATATTATAAAATGACCTGCCATTTTTTCTCAGCATTTTATTAACCCATTACCCAATAGCCTGTTTCTTGAATTGAAGATATGTGACCACTTCAAGCAGATTGAAAGAAAAGCAGAATGCGCCTTAGCTAGGGTGCATTCTGCTTTACTTTCAGCCTGCTTTAATTTACCACCTGCTCTAGAGAAAATAAGAAAATATTCCTTCTGATACATATTCATGACTTTATAGATTGGAATTATTTTCTTCCGCAGAGGATTAAACGGAATGTGCTAAAAGGCGCTTTTATGAGATAAAGGGTTGAATTGTTTTTTTGGTTTGAGTTTCTTTCATACAAGCAAGAATGACTATGCAGAGTATGCCTTAGGACAAAATCTTCAAGTAGAGGTCACCTTTCTTTAAAACTAGAAACTGGCAATAAGGTAACCATAATGGGTTAACTTTGATTTGCAAACAGTTTTTGTTCCAAATCCGACACCAAGTTACTTCAACTTGGCATTTGATTAAGTTCCAAACTGTATGTCACTTCCATTGTTTTGCTTAAAATATACAAAGTAATGAGTTAGTTACAGAATACCGAATCTGAAGCAAACAACATTTAGTGACTTCCATTGTTTTGCTCAAAATATACACAGTAATGAGTTAGTTTCAGAATACCGAATCTGAAGCAAACAACATTTAAACTATACGATTTATATTAATTTTGTTATAGTATTTCGTACATGTATATACTTACTGGGACAGTACGCTTCAATACATATTAAACAGGAATACAGTAAAACCTCTCCTCTCTATACGACCACTACATGAGATAAACATTCCCAAGTTTAAGGCAGGTGGCTGCTTAAAGCAAGATGACAGTAAAACAGAAAGCTCCTACTGTCATCTTCCTTTAACCCATTACCCCATTGCCAGTTTCTAGTTTTGAAAATAGGTGACCACTTAAAGCAGGCTAAAAGTAAAGCAGAATGCACCTTAAGGTGCATTCTGCTTTACTTTCAGCCTACTTTAAGCTATCATCTACTATTATATAGAAAATATTTCTTATAATACATATTCATAACTGTATAAATTGGGACTATTTACTTTAGTGGAAGAATATATCAAAGGTGTAAAAAGGCATATTTATGGGGTAATTGGTTAAGCTGCAACCTGTCTTAAATGTTATCAAAATCCTACTTTAAGTGATCATATAAGAGAGGTTTTGTTGAACTAAAATACTAAATGTCTTGTGAGGCTTTATAAAAATGATAAGCAAGAGGCATAAAATTATTAAAAGAATAAAAAATTTTAGGCAATGAGCAGGTACTAAGGGCCTTTTAAACTCATTACAGTAAAAACCTGTAAACAATGAGAATGTTCAAGCTAAGTTAAAGGCTAGCTTAATGCAGGAAGAAAGTAATGCAGACAGCTCCTAAAGGGTGTCAATAAGCAGTAATAATGCTGTCAATCCAATCCTCTTGTACATGCAATGTATTTATATGTATTGTATGTTTATACTAATAAAATGTTTTAATTAAAGGAACTTTCTGCATCTTTTAGACCAGTATTAACCCTTAGCCTGCCACTCACGACTATAGCCCCATATGCAAACAGCTTGGATCCGGATGAGACGCCGAGTAACTCGGCGTCTCATCCGGATCCAAGCTGTTTGACACTTGGACAACATTTTCAGCAATTTTGAGCAACTTTGAAGCACTTTGAAACTTGAAGCAGACGAGAAATATAGCCGACGACAATTTATTTGGCGGGCTAAGGGTTAAAGGAACTTTCTGCATCTTTTAGACCAGTATTAAGTAGTATCTGCAGTTTAGACATTGTCATGTTTCTAGAATGAGTTAATGGTATATGTACACAGGTTTTAATGAATACAGTGCTCCCTCCCTACAACTGCCCTCCCAACAACAACTCCCTCCTTACAACGACCATTGTCGCAGTTCCCTAAACAGGACAATTATGTCTAATGCTTTTGCTGCTGCAATATCGTCTGCTTAAAGTTGTCTTCTGCTGTTTTGTCTCAAAGTTACATATAAGTGGACTTTTGATAGAATTATTATTATGACGAGTGACAAACAGCTTGAATCCAGATCAGACGCCATGTTACTAGGCATCTGATCAGGATTCAAGCTGTTTTGCAAATGTTAGCCAAGTCTAATTTCCCCTCCCTATAACAGTTCCCTCTGAACAACACACACACAATATGTGTCTCCCATTGAATGTCTTTGTAGAGAGGGTCCGGAGCACTGTATAAGGACATCATATATTAGCTTAGGTGAACAAATTCAAGAGGGAACAAACTGTTAAAACAAAGTGAAAAGGCACAAAAATCAAAGTCTTATGCTTGTCAATCATGTGAATATAGGAGAGCTGACTTTAACCCTTTACCCCATAAATACGCCTTTTTACGCCTCTAATTTATTCCTCCACTTAGGAAAATAGTTCCAATTTATACAGTTATAAATATGTATGATAAGAAATACTTCTATATTCTAGCAGATGGTAGCTTAAAGCAGACTGAAAGTAAAGCAGAATGCGCCCTAGGGCGCATTCTGCTTTACTTTCAACCTGCTTTAAGTAGTAACTTGTTTCAAAAACTAGAAACAGGCTATGGGGTAATGGGTTAAAGAAGTTACAAGGACACATGAGAGTTATATCAAGATGAAAATACTATCAACATGCCATGTGGTATGCACAATTTAGCTGATTTTTGGCAAATAGTTTAGATCCAGATAAGATACAAAGTACCGTAACTGAGCATTTGATCACAATCAAAACTTTTTGACACTCATATTAAAATCTCTTGAATAAATTTGAAAGAAAGAGTTCAATTGATAATCAGTTGATATCACTTTTAAATACTTTGATAGCGATAATTTGATATAAAGATTAGAAAAAAATGAAAGCTTAGGAAACGAAACAAAACAACATTTTTAATAGTCTCCAAGGTTGTTGGCTGTTTAAAACAAAGTGAAAGTAAAACAGAAAGCTCCTAAAGGCACTTTCTGTATAACTTATATCTGGCTTTAAGCTACCACTTGTCCTTAAACTTATAACTGACATTCAATTGAAAGGTCTATATGGAAAGAATTTTTGATTATTTACATGGTTTTTATAAGCAGTCACATTATTTCTTTTATGAGGTTGTAAATCGTAAATAAATCTCATATGAAAAATATGAAAAATGGAAATTGTGCAAAAAGAAACTTAAGGTTTTTCTCACCTCGACTTTCTTCTTGCCTGATTTACTTGGGGTATCCGTCAACCAGGCCGGCAGAGGATTGGGTCTGGAAGCCTGAAATATATATATAAAGCATTTTTACAGGGCTCCAGATAAGAGGGAGTAAACTGAACTAATTCAACATTTTCTCAGTTATTTCAGCACCAAATCATTAGATGGAACTACTCATCAGAATCATCTCAAAGAGTCGATTCTAATGAGTAGTAACACCATAGGGTTTAATGCAGAAATAAAGATTTTCTTTTTTGAAATACTTATCGCACCCAGGTTCTATATATCTGCTCTCCTCTCTCTTGGGTGTCCAATTAACCCAAAGATGGCAGAAACGGACTTAACAAACTGAAGACCGGTTTTATTTTGAGGTCTTCTATTTTAAAATCTTATCTGGAGCCCTGTAAATATGATCCAGTATTTGGCAGTTTATTTTACCTCTGAAGACCGGAATATTTTAAGGTCTTCTATCTTAAACAATTATCAGGAGCCCTGTATATATGACCCGATATTTGGCAGGTTATGTTACCTCTGAAGACCGGAATATTTTGAGGTCTTCTATCTTAAACAATTATCAGGAGCCCTGTATATATGACCCAATATTTGGCCGGTTATGTTACCTCTGAAGACCGGAATATTTTACGGTCTTCTATCTTAAACAATTATCAGGAGCCCTGTATATATGACCCGATATTTGGCAGGTTATGTTACCTCTGAAGACCGGAATATTTTGAGGTCTTCTATCTTAAACAATTATCAGGAGCCCTGTATATATGACCCAATATTTGGCAGGTTATGTTACCTCTGAAGACCGGAATATTTTGAGGTCTTCTATCTTAAACAATTATCAGGAGCCCTGTATATATGACCCAATATTTGGGGTTATGTTACCTCTGAAGACCGGAATATTTTGAGGTCTTCTATTTTAAACTCCCTCCAGACAGGTGATGGTTGCTGTAGTACAATTCTCAGGGCAGACACATTCACTAGTTCAAACTGCATCTGAAATATCATACAGCATTATGACAATGGCTCTGCATCGTACCGTAAATTTACATGACATTGTGTTAAGTGGCTGGTAAATAAACAGTTTTAAATGTAGGTTGACTTAACCCTTTACTTCATAGCCTGTTTCTAGTTTTGAAGACAGGTGACCCTTTAAAGCAGATTGAAAGTTAAACAAAATGGACTTTAAGGTTCATTCTGCCTTATACTTTCAGCCTCCTGTAACCCATTACCCAATAAATATGCCTTTTTATGCTTCTAATTTATTCCTCCACTGAAGAAAACATTCCCCCTTTATGAAGTCATGAATATTCAGCATAAGTAACATGTTCTAGATCCATGTAGATAGTAGCTTAAAGCAGACTGATTTATATAGTCACCTGTCTTCCATACTATAAAATGACTATGGGGGTAATGTGTTAAGCAGATTAAATATGTAGATCAGTTGTTGAACAATCAACATAAATCATTATCAAAACTTAAAAATTAATTGATTCACAGCTTTCTGATTATGAATGAAAATTGGATTTACAACACCTGAGTTGAGAATGAGATTGTTCTCAAGCTTTTCATTGGTCAGGAGGAGGATAATGAAGTATTAACGTCCCTCCAGATCAACATCGGCCTATTAAATCTTTGAACCCTAGTCACGCATATATGCGTCATTCACAAACAGTGTCATGTGAGAAGTACTGACTTGTCCAATACAAACAGTGTCAACCCTGATCAGAGGGCTCCTTCATGAGCCCTCTGATCAGGGTCTACACTGTTTGTCATTTTGACATACATTGTAAATATCAACCCTAAAAAGTCAAAAATGGACTAGACTAAATTGAAAACTAGAATTGTTCATTTTAGGTTTCAGGGAGGAAAGGGAAAGGGTTAAAGTGGCAGACGTTAATCAATTATTTTAGTTTTTTGGGCTGGAGAAACCACTGGTTCTTTTGCATGCTCGGTGTATAGCACTGATACATAGGAACTCGACTTTTAAGGTCTCATCCTAATGAAAATTAAGGAAGTTAGTAAAATTATTTGTTGCATCGGGGGGCTCAAAGAAGCAATACCTGTGTTACTGGTCAAGAGCCTTACCACTAGACCATGTGTACACTACTTTGATTGGTCAGATTTGGGCAGAATACATGTACATATATATGATCATGGACCAAGGTCTCACTTTACCTGCTTCCTAGTTATAACAAAATAGTCCTGGGCTCCAGCCTCAACATGTGGGCAGGGCATCAGTTTAATCCTCTTCACACAGGTCCGCCATTTCACCTCATTACCTGCAAAAATATATACCGTATCCTCTCATTTAAATTTTAACCAATCTGCATGTCGTAACCATATGGTCCCAAGGTTATAAAGGTTTGGGTTGAGTCTGAGATTATTCTCTAATCTCATGCATTTGATTGGTCAGATTTAAGCTTTTGAAGGGCTTTTATATTCCTTGAACCATGATTTTAATTACTTTCATCATAAATTATTTTCTTTTACAGGGCTCCTCTTTGAAACATTTCTAAAGAGTAGTCATGACACAGTATTTGGTTGAGACATAAGAAAGAAAGTAATTAAAAAAAATGACAGCTTCACCCTTCCCCAATAGGAGCGACTTTAAGCGCATTTTATTTATTCCTCCGCTGAAGAAAATACATGTAGTTCCAATTTGTACAGTCATGAACATGTACAATAAGAAATATTTTATAATTCTTAGCAGATGTTAGCTTAAAGCAGGCTGAAAGTAAAGCAGAATGCGTCTTACGGCGCATTCTGCCTTACTTTCAACCTGCTTTGATTGGTTACATGTCTTCAAAACAAGAAACAGGCTATTGGGTGAAGGGTTAAAGCAGAATGAAAGTATTTAGTAGAATTCCTACATGAGTTTTCTGCTTTACTTTCATCCTGGTCTAAACAACTTCCTCTTGTACATGTAATTGTGTTCATTGTTTGCTATTGGGGAAAGGGTTAAAGCTAAATCTCTTGATTTTTATTGCATTTACAGCGCTCCCTCTCTACAACGACATCCAATGGGAGACAAATATTGTGTGCGTTGTTCGGAGGGAGTCGTTAGAGAGAGGGAAATTGGTTTACATTTGCAAACAGCTTGAATCCAGATCAGACGCCGCGTAACGCGGCGTCTGATCTGGAGTCAAGCTGTTTGTCACTCGTCATTAAATTTATTCTATCGAAATGTCCACTTACATGTACATTTGTAAAAAACAGCAGACGAAAAGTTTAAGTAGACGACATTGCAGCCATGAAAAGGTTGGACATAATAAATTGTCTTGTTTAGGGAACAGCGGCAAGAGTCGTTGTAAGGAAGGAGTCGTTGTTGGGAGGGCCGTTGTAGAGAGGGAGCACTGTATTGCATAATTATACATGTATAAATTGACGTTTTTTGAAAACAATGTAGACACTGATCAGCAGACAGCACCAGATGAGATGCCATGTAATATGCAGCGGCTAATCTGAATCTGTTTGACACTCTGAACCTGTTTTGAAATAGAAAATTCTATTTTTAGAACAGTAGCAGACGACAATTGTTGCAGACAGAAAAAAAAATTACCCAGCATTCAAAGAATTAATTTATCAGCCAATACAGTAGAACCTCTCTATTACGACCGCTAAAATAAAGGCTAATTGATTGATTAAAGACAGGTGACAGCTTAATGCAAGGTGACAGTGAAACAGAAAGCTCCTGGAGGAGCTTTCTGTTTCACTGTTACCTGGCTTTAAGCAATCATCTGCCTTAATTTCATTATATTTATCATAATTTAATGGTCGTAATAGGGAGGTTCTACTGTATATGTGATAATTCGACTGTATTAATTTGCTCATTAAAAGGTGAACAAGGAAGCTCACTACAAGCTCTTTACCAGAGCAGCCCAGATAAGAGGGAGTAAATTGACAATATCTAACATTTTCCCACTCATTCCAGCACCAAGTCCTATGTTATTACTTCTGTACTCATTAGAATTGTCTCAAAGATTCTAATGAGTAGTGACACCACAGGTTTTAATTCAGAAAAAAAAGGTTTTTGGAATACTACCCTTATCTGGAGCCTAGCTATCTTATCTTAACCCTGTGTTACTAGCTGCCTGATTTATTTCTTACCATCTTTGGAATCAGGAAGTCTGCATTTGGCTTTCACTGTCAGATAGGCAACATAGTTATTCTTGAAGTGTATTTCACCCACCTGCAAGCAAACAATTCAATGTTTACAGTAAAACTTGTCTGAAGTGGCCATTCTATAGAACCATGATCAGACTAATCGATTTAAACAGTCACCTACATTACTATTGAAAACAAGAAATGAAGAAAGGAATTAGTCCATTACCCCATAGCCTATTACTAGTTTTGAAGACAAGTGACAACTTAAAGCAGGTTGAAAGAAAAGCAGAATGTGCCTTAAGGCACATTCTGCTTTACTTTCAGCCTGCTTTAAGATATCATCTGCTAGAATGTATAAATTTTTTCTTATGATACATGTTCGTGGATGAATAAAATAGAGGCGTAAAAAGACGTATTGATGGGGTAATGGGTTAAGCAAGATGAAAGTGACAATTGATGCAGAAAACTGTAGAAGGATAACTTTTTCTGCTTTACTTTTATCCTGCTTGGAGATACACGGCAGTGAGCTGTCTTATACTCCATAATCAAGTCTTGTTTTGAATGCTCACGAAAGCAAGAAATAATAGTAGTACATGAATAATTATACAATATAACTTTCTTAATGCTGACTAACATTAAGTAATTAACATAGATACAATACACAAAACCAATACTTTCCAAGTACAGCTGTGAATGATGCACATACATAAAATGAATGCAATACATGTATACAGTCATGCAATCTTGTATAAAGTGACCACTAACTGAAGTAGTGCGGAGATCTCTTAACCCTTTGAGACCTAGTCCCGCATTTAAGCCTCCTTTTCAAACAGTATACATGTGAAAAGTGCACTTGTCCTATGCAAACAGTGAACACCCAGATCAGAGGGCTCCTTACGGAGCACTCTGATCTGGGTCTTCACCGTTTGTCATAACGCAAAACATTAACAAAAACAACCCTTAAAGGGCAGAAATGGACTATACTTAAATGGAAACTGGGATTGTCCATTTGAAGTTTCAGGGAGGAAAGAGTAAAGCCCGTGACGTTACATACTCAGCTTAACCCTTTACCCCATAGCCTATTTCTAGTGTTGAAGATAGGTGACTACTTAAAGCAGGTTGAAAGTAAAGTAGAATGGGCCGTACGGCGCATTCTGCTTTACTTTCAGCCTGCTTTAAGCTACTATCTACTAGAATACAGAAAATATTTCTCACAGTACATATTAATGACTGTAAAGTGGAACTATTTTCTTAAATAGAGAAATAAATTAGAGGCGTAAAAGGCGTATTTATGGGGTTATGGGTTAATACAGCTAGAAAATAACATTTAGCTACTTTATGCATAGTTCTTATCCTGCAATTTGAATTTATGATGCATTACCCAATAGCCTATTTCTACTTTTGAGACAGATGATCACTTAAAGCAGGTTGAAATTAAAGCAGAATGCGCCTTCAGGCACATTCTGCTTTACTCTCAGCCTGCTTTAAGCTTTTATTTGTTATGATATAGAAAATATTTCTTATGATTCTTATTTATGACAGTATCAATTGGAACTACTTTCTTCAGTAGTGGAATAAATTAAAGGCATAAAAAGGTGTATTAATGGGGTAATGGGTTAAACAACCAGATGTATTTATACGTAAGACTATCAATAGGTACATGTATCCTATTGCTAATAAAATTTGGAACTGGAAGTAGTGATACATTTGCAGTCATATTGATAACAGTGCTCCCTCTCTACAACGGCCCTGAGATCCCAAATGTGAAAAATGACTCTCTCCTTACAACCGCTCTTGTTGCAGTTCCCTAAACAGAACAATTATATCTAACTCTCTTACTACTGCAATATATTTTGTCTGCTTAAAATTGTCGTCTGCTGTTTTTCTCAGTTACATAATGGACATTTTGGCAGAAAAAACTAAATGACGAGTGACAAACAACTTGAATCCAGATCAGACACTGGGTAATGCGACATTTGACTGGATACAAGCTGTTTGCAATGTAAGCTAATTTCCCTCCCTATAACGACTCCCTCCAAACAACGAACACAATTTTTGTCTCCCATTGGGTGTCGCTGTAGAGAGGGAGCACTGTAGTAGTACATGTACATGTACAATAATACAAGCTATAGTGGTAAATACGCTTTTCCTACCCATTTACGTGTTCATCTATGCATAAGAAACGCATAGTGAACGGTTAACGCCTAACGATTTTAACGCGTTTAAACACGTTAATAAACTATTATACCAATGCAGTCTCGGCTAAGGGGTCTGTTGGCTAAGTGATGGCCCTTTCATCCGGGCTTAAACGCGTTAAGAAATGGATAGGAAACGCGTTTAAGGAAACGGATAATAAACGCGTAAGAAACGCGTAAAGTGGGTAGGAATAGCGTATTTACCACTGTAATATCATCATGCGCCTTAACTCTTTCCTCCCTGAAACTTTAATTGGACAATTCCAGTTTCCATTTTAGTCTAGTCCATTTCTGACTTTTAAGGGTTGTTTTTGTCAATGTTTGGCATTGTGACAAACAGTGAAGAACCTGATCAGAGGGCTCCTTTCGGAGCCCTCTGATCAGGGTCTTCACTGTTTGCATAGGACAAGTGTACTATTAACATTTACACTGTTTGAAAAGCACGCCTATATGCGGGACTAGGGTTCAAAGAGTTAATGAGGCAATCAAGCATGTATTAACCAATCATTCTTTGAAGAAAAAAAGAAATCTCTCACTTGACAAGTTACTGCCTTAACCCATTACCCCATAGCCTGTGTCGAGTTTTAATGTCAAGTGACTAAACTTTAAGCAGGTTGAAAGTAAACCAGAATGCACCTTATAATACATTCCACTTTACTTTCAATCTGCTGTATAAGCTAGCTACCATCTGCTAGAATTTACAAAATATTTATTATAATATATGGTGTATGGTATATTCATGACTGTGTAAATTGGAACTATATAATAATTTTCTTCAGTGGAGGAATAAATAAAATACCCATAAAGATGCTACTTTGGGGAAAGGGGTTAAATTTTCCTAAAAACTTTGTACATACATATATACACATAGTTGATAAAAAAAATCACAACTATTAAAACAGTAAATACTGTGTTTTTTCATGCAGCTGCAATATCCATGCATGCCAATTAAATGGCAAACTATTAAATCAAATTGTGGCTCTAACCCATTACCCCATAATATTATAGTATTTCTATTTTTTGCATACAGGTGACCACTTAAAACAGGTTGAAAGTAAAGTAGAATGCAACCTTATGCTACCATCTGCAGGAATATAAAAAGTATTTCTTATGATACAAGACTGTATAAATTGGAACTATTTTATTCCGTGGAGGAATGAATTAAAGGCGTATTTATGGGGTAATGGGAAAAACAATAACAATTATTAAGTTAACTTGTGGATATAGCTATAACTAATAAAATGAATTAAATCATATCATGGGTATAATCAATAAAAAAAAGAATAACTCTGAGATCCAGCGAAGAAGATGTTACTGGTATGCTTTCCGAATAAACCTGTTTATGTTGCAAAACCTTCTGTCTATAACAAATAGCAGCGGTCCAGATAAGGGGAGTATTTAAACAATTGAAATCTTTATTTCTGCTTTAAACCCTATGATGTCACTACTCATTAGAATCGTCTCGAAGAGACGATTCTAATGAGTAGTAACACCATAGGATTTGGTGCTGATATAAGTGAGAAAATGCTGGATTTGTTCAGTTTACTCCCCCTTATCTGGAACCCTGAAATAGTCTGAGCTGTTTGCCACTCTAGAGATTAAAGTTAAATCATTAACCCTTAAATTTACCTGATAGAAGCATCAGATCTATTAGCGCATTTGATTTATTCCTACGCAAAAGAAAATAGTTCCAATTTATACAGTCATAAACATGTTCCAACAGAAATATTTTCTATATCTTGAGAGATGGTCGCTTAAAGCAGGCTGAAAGTAAAGCAGAATGTGCCTTAAGGCACATTCTGCTTAACTGTCAACCTGCTTTAAGTAGGCATCTGTCTTCAAAACTAGAAACAGGCTATTGGGTAATGGGTTAAACATTTCAAACAATTACAATTTTCTACATTTCATTCCATGAATTGCATTTGTATTTCATTTGTGTTTAAACGTGTAAAAATAACATCTTCTCCACTGTACATGATATATAAATATATCTTTAAATTGATTTTACCTGTTTCGCCTGCAAGAAGAATTCAAAATAAGAATTTAATGGCATAATTATGTCAACAAATACAGTGTTGCTGAACAGTGATTGAAACAACAAGGCTGCCATTTTCTACGGATTTTTTCGAAATCTTCGTATTATTCTTAATTTCTCCGGAACTACAGATTTTTCCCGAAATCTTTGAAGTTCTGCTCTTACTTTTAAAATTTGGATTTTTATGCGATTTTACTAAGGAAACATTAATATGGGCGAAAATGGGTCTCAAACAGTTTAGATCCAGATCAAATGCTGTGTTACGCGGCGTCTGATCTGGATCCAAACTGTTTGAATAATTAAGATAGTGCTACAGAGCTTGGCAGGGAAAGGGTTAAAGGTACTACGATTACAAAAATCTCACTTCAAAATTTGGAAATCTTACGATTTTTATGAGCAACTTATAGTTGTGACAGCCCTGAAACAAGACTGTTTAGAAACACTGCATGACAACAAAAGAATCTTTACATCTAACCCTTTTCCCACAGAAGTGACACAGTACAGTGCTCCCTCCCTACAACGGTCCTCCCAACAACAACTCCCTCCCTACAACGGTCCTCCGAACAACAACTCCCTACTTACAACGGTCCTCCCAACAACAACTCCCTCCTTACAACGGTCCTCCCAACAACAACTCCCTACTTACAACAATGCCTGCAGCTGTTCCCCAAACAAGACAATTTTATCCAACCTTTTCACTGCTGCAATAGCCTTTGCTTAAAATTGTTGTCTTCTATTTTTTCTCAAAGTTACATATTAATGATATTTTGACAGAAAAAAAACTTAATGATGAGTGACAAACAGCTTGAATCCAGATCAGACGCCCAGTTACGGGGCGTCTGATCTGGATTCAAGCTGTTTGCAAATGTAAGCCAATTTCCCTCCCTATAAAGACTCCCTCAGAACAAAGCACACATTATCTTTGTCTCCCATTGGGTGTCGCTGTAGAGAGAGAACACTGTACATATGTTTCCACCTTTGTTTCCATCTTCACCAAGTTCACATCATTCTTAGTGTGTCAGCCCTTAGTAGCTACACTACATGTAGCTGTAGCTTGTGATTCTGCTATCCTGTGTATGAAAACGTTTACTGTTTTCAGTCAATTACTAAAGAAGGACCCTTATTCACATGTGGTGATTAACGACCAATGAGGACTTACCTATAATTTTAAACTGTACGGAGGTAATCAAAAGACATTAACCTTTTTTTTTAAAAATTAAATTACCATTCAATCATCCAGGCTACCAGGCTCAATCGAGAAAATTTATAGGATTAAACTAAATATATTCTATCATTTTCTCCTGTACACATATATAATCACAAATCTCTAAGTTGTGACTACTTCAAATCAGATAATTGTCCCAGCGGTTCGACTAAAAACATAAGAATATTTTTTAGTGAAATTATCCATATATACATTGTATATAGTAAAACCTCTCTATTACAATTACTAAAATGAAGGCTAATTGGTTGTGTAAAAGACAGTTGACAGCTTCAAGCAATGTGACAGTAAAACAGAAAGCTCCTAAAAGAGCTTTTTGTTTTACGGTCACTTTGCTTTAAGAAGTCATCTGTTATAAGCACCTTATAATAAACACAATTATGTGGTCGTAATAGAGAGGTTAACCGTTTTTACTGTACACATATACAGTCAAACTTCGATATCTCTAACTTGGTTAAAATCGAATATACCCGTATTTCAAAGTTAAAACGTGGCTAAGCCACGTTTTAACTTTGAAATATGGGTATGTTCGACTTAACCGAGCATGAAACAATGCAGTTCATATGTCAAACTATCAGATTATGAGTTCAAGTTAAACCAGTTCAAGATATCGAGGTTCGACTGTACTTGCTTCCAATCAAGAAATGTGGTAAGCTGCTCAATGCAAGTCAAAACAAAAGAAATGCAAACAAATTCCCACAAAAAACTGCAGACACTGTTCCTAAAGGAGAAAGGGTGACTTTTGTGCATTTTCTCTGATCAATATAACAATGATATTTGTCAGAGAAAACTTGAAATATAACCTGCAGATCCCAATTCACACAGTGTTTTGTCTTACCTGCTCCACCTCATCCAAATTCTTTGTCTTAGACTTAGTCTTCAGTGTTTCGTTTTGGTTCTATTGATTATTATATCAAAAGTTTATAATTATAAGACAATGTAAATGTATTTGTAAAACATGGATACCTCAAGGCATTAGTTTGGCTATAAGTGCAATCACTTTATTAGCCACCACTTTGATCAGATCTCCTAAACCAAATTTTTAACCAAGTGAGCTGTTATGAAGACTAAAGGTAAAAATTCAAGATCACCAAACTTAGTTACTCACAGTGCAATATGTGAAATTTGGTGAACTTTGCTGCGTTAATAGTTAATACTAATTGACCTATACACAACAACTGAACCAATGAGGCATTTTTATGGACTGTCCAAATACTGTAGGCAAGCTAAAAATTGCAACTCACAATGTTTGATATTGATAAATGATTCAGAAACTATTTCTACAACATTTGTATAGTGTTACTGATTGAAAACTGAGGTAATGATTATGTAACTCAGACCATTGCTCCAGACAACCGGGGTAGTACGTACATGACTTGTATCTCAAAAACTTAGTAATAACTCTTTCAACACAAGTAACTATTGTGGGGTATTAGGTCCCCTTGTGGATCTTTTTAATTATCAAAATATGATTTTTTTTCCAGTATACATGGTATTCTTGGTAGTTTAATAAATTATATAACGGCTTTAAAATAGTAAACAGTGAAGACCCTGGTCAGAGGGCTCCTATAGGGTCTACACTGTTTGCAAATGTAATGAGTGCATGCGTTTAAAACAGACTGGTCCATGATGTTGAAAGAGTCAACTCATTCACCCCTGAAACTTCAAATTGACAATTACAATATCCAATATTTTAAATCATTTTCTTTTTTTACTATTAACCCATATTTACCCCATAGCCTGATTCTAGTTTTTTAAATAAATGACTACTTAAAGCAGGTTGAAAGTAAAGCAGGCTGCGCCTTAGGGAACATTCTGCTTTACTTTCAGCCTGCTTTAAGCCCACATCATATGCTACAATATAGAAAACACTTCTTAATCATCATACATATTCAAAACTGTATAAATTGGAACTATTTACCTCGGTGGAGAAATAAATTAGAGGCGTATAAATTAACTTAATTTATACGCCTCTAATTTATTTCTCCACCGAGGTAAATAGTTCCAATTTATACAGTTTTGAATATGTATGATGATTAAGAAGTGTTTTATTATTAAGGCATAATTAACCCTTTCCCTTATAGAAGCGACTTTTAGCACATTCATTTTATTCATCCGCTGAAGAAAATAGTTCCAAATTATACCGTAATGAATATGTGTCATATTAAATATTTTCCTTATTCTAGCAGTTAATAGCTTAAAGCAGGCTGAAAGTAAAGCAGAATGCGCCTTAGGGCGCATTCTGCTTTACTTTCAACCTGCTTTAAGTAGTCACATATCTTCCATACTCGAAACAATGCTATCAGGTAAAGGGTTAAGGGGGAATGGGTTAAGGGATGTTTTTTTTTAATATTTCAAACTGACAATCAGGTTAGACCAAGATCAATGGGTCCCTATGGAGCATTTCTGATCTAGGTCTATCCTGTTTGTATAGGACAAGTGTACTCTTCACAGGTGCACAGTGTGTGAATGACGAGTATACTTGTCGCTAGTGTTGAAGGCATTACTATTATGCTTGTCCTTAATTCAAGACTGTGATAATTCATCAGAATCAACTTGAGGACACTGCACTCCAATGGAAAGTCAAAGACAGTAGAGGGTAACGCTGGGAATCAGCATATAGGAGACAGAGTTAAAAATAATTACAGTGGAGAAGACATAGTTTATTCTTTCCTGTTTAAATATAAATTAAACACATTGCAATAAAATGTAGAAAATGACGCTGGCATCTGATCTGGTTCCTGAAACTGTTTGTGTTTGTAAACAGTAGCTTTAGCTTAAGCGTGTTTATTGGGAAAGAATAATGTCTTCTCCACTCTAGTTCCTCTAATCTGGAGCTATGAATCTGACTATCTGTTTTTAATTTACAACATCAGGGTTCCAGATAAGAGGGAGTAAACTGAACAAATCCAGCATTTTCTCACTAATTTCTGCACCAAATCCTTTGGTGACGAGACGATTCTAATGAGTAGTGACACCATACGGTTTAAAGCAGAAATAAAGATTTTAATTTTTGAAATACTCTCCTTATCTGGAACCCTGCAACATATTAGTATAACCCTTTCCCCATAGCTTTTTATACATTTATCTACACCTCACAAACATGCATTTTTATGTGTCCTGAAAAAGAGCTAAGGTCAATCTTTTCTACATCCTAATCTGTGACAGCTAAAAGAAGGTTTAAAGTTGAAGCAAAAAGCTCTTAAATGAGCTTTCTGTTTTACTTTTAACCTACCAGATAACAACCATATATGTCCTTTAAAACCCCCCATAACAAGCTATAGGGAAAAGGGCTAATAACCATCAAAGGGGTACTAATCAATTTCATGTACAACTGGTTGGGCATTGAAATGGGTGATGGTATACCAACCTCCGGCAATTTACTTTTACGCTGAAATATAATTATATACAGACTTGAAGCTGACAATAAAACCATATAACGAAATCTTAAAATTAGCCCAAAAGTCAGAGCATAATAAAATACACAATGCCTACTAAGCAAACATCATTTATGTATTCTTTCAGTTTTTATTTGGCAAAGCTCAAGAAAAGATGATGCAACTTAATCAACTGAATTTTTATATGATATAGTTACTAAGACGAAAAAGAAACGCAGGGTACATAAGATATTAAAAAAAAATTATTACTTGGCCTAAATTTATGAAAATCGGTAAAATAAAATCTTGGCTAATGTCCACAATTTCCGGTGGATAAAATTATGCAATCTCATTAAAGTTTGCCGTACCCGGGGAAGGTGTGAAAATGCAAAATACCTGTGTAAAATTTTGATGACGATATATTCAATTGTCAAAATCAGTCAATGGTGTACGTTTGAAGTTGACACATTGATTTACGGATTTAAATTAAAAACTCCTTTCAACATATTCGAAGTATGGTACTGTGGTGAAATAGAGCCGTAGTCGGCACGCTTAATCAAAGTTCAGAGAGGGCAAGTTATTGCACCACTATATATATATCCTCTTCACTCGTTTGTCCGGACCCCTTAGCGAAAACGGACTATAAAGGTAATCAATTTAAATGGAAACTGGGAGATACATTGAACGAATATGGAGAAAAAACAGTTTTCTAACTGAAAATAACATTTAAAGTAATCAAACAACTTGATTGTTAAACAAATACCAGTTATTCAAACTAACCTTCGGCTGTAAATGCAGCGCCGCGAATTCTTACTAGGCCGGAAGTTTGACGTCATCATCCGGGTAGCAAAGGCGCTTGTACACAACCGGGTCAAATTTATACTGCATATGAAAGTTCAATTTCCAGACACTTGCTACACGTAATAAACATTTAGAGTTATATTGGAAAATGTGTAATTCGGAATCATTTTACAAAGGGACATTAAAAAAATAAGGTACGTGGTCAATTTTGGTATTCAATTTTTGAATATATAATTTTCTTCAAAGTTTCACTAAAATTCCAAGGATTTTTTAGCATTTTTTTCCGGCTATTATCTGTCCCCATTTAATACCTAACCGGAACCGCTTTTTGCGATGACTTAAGCAAACCGCACGCGCCATATCAAGCGTTTTTGTGATCCTTCCGGACTCATGATAGGCTTCCGACTAGTGAGAATCGAGGATAATTGGTACGTCGAGGCTAACCACGGGCTGTTGCTCAGTTAAATGTGCATTTCTCGGCTATAGAACGTCTTGTCAGATGCATGCGAATAACGGAAAGCCTGGCAGACCGGCCGCGAACGGAACGTCCGTACGTCACGTTAGGACAGGACTATCTACCCAGCCCACCTGCGCAATCGCCACCGTACTGCCAGTTAAACCACTGATAACACGTTAGGCAATCATACTCATAGTCGACATATCCATGCCGACACTTGACAGAACTGGTGACGGGTAAACGGTCTACGAGCCTGACGTCTTTACGTTGGTTTGCTACTTGCTTATAACCCCCCCCCCCCCCCCCCCTTATATGGGTCTCTATGTCTAAAATTGTTGATAATTACCTCTGGATGGATGATGTTTGAGAGTGAAACATCTATTACACGACATCCCGAATGGAACTCAGACTTTGTATCGTGTATATTTATTAAAACTGGGTTCTTTATTGTGCAATGCAGTGGTCTTTCAGCCATTATTTAGATCTCAAAACATCATAAATTGTTCTTTCTGTTCATGGACATTTTTTCGTTTCATTTCCTGTTGTCAATGAAGCCATGTGTGACCTTGACCGATACCTATTTAACGTGAGAACGACAAATTATTAAAATTGATTTCATATTGTCGGTTAAAAACTACTAAATTTATAACAGAATTTTATAAATAACCTTTTTTACAATAAATATGAAAAATGTTTCCTGTATTGTTTTGGTTAATATTCGACTGGTTACCGTTTTTCGTTTACTTTTCAATTCCTTTCGGAGAGTAAGGAGTTGATCGTGGCAACCAGTCTATTCGCAAGGCGTGACTGTCAATCAAGATGTCGGACGTCGAAGAAATTTCGGACCAAGAAAGGGTAAATCGGCTAATCAATATAGTGGAAAGGAAACGATATACATCCTTAACACTAACACTGTTTCATAGTTTCAAACAAATACGCTTGAAAGCAGACATTTAGCCTGTGAAACAAGTGTCTCTTGTTAGACCTTTTCCTCTGTGAATAACTCGTATTTCACTTCCGCTTTCTTTGAAATTGTAAATAGTGAGTCATTACTTGCAACCCAGATCTGTCACCCCATTGCAATAAGATAGATCTTAATCATGTAGTTGTCCTGGGTGTTTAAAGTTAATTATGTTGACATTGCTTGGTCATGTTTACATTTCTATGCAGTTCCATATTCCTGATCTCTTTCACGTACAAAGACAGCTTGGAACATATAACCACAATGACTGATATGAAATAAGTACAGTCTATCCTATTGTCGAACTCCCAAATAATTTTCCATTCAGGATGTTTAGCGCCCAAACCAGCCCAGCGTTCATTAGCAATAACGCTTCCTAACGACCTAAGGCCCAACTTCGGCTGCATGTACCCCTATCCAGGCACGGAATTATACAAGACTGAATCGCAACTCAGCAAAGTTGAATAGGGGAGCATCTGAGCTCTCGCGGCGGTTGAACTTTGCGTGATTATGTGTCACGTGACAACATCTTCACTTTTTGCCTTGTCTGCCATTTCTGGGGTGAAAAATTACCGACTCGAGTGTATTTATATTGACATTTTAGTGGATTTAAACGACTTGGTGGACATTCCTATCAAATTCACGGGAATATAAACCCTTAAACAATACTTCGAAACAGACATTAATTAATCATATTGACTACCGATAGACACTATATTATCAAGTCCAGAGCACCAGATAAGCTTAGTTTTTCAAAACCTAAAATCTTTATTTCTGAATTAAACTCTATGGTGTCACTACTCATTTTGAGTCATTAGAATCGTCTAAAATGTGGGATTTGTTGAAAAAACTACCTCTTATCTGGAGCCCTGCAAGTCGCGCGAAGTCTCGTTTGCGCCGCACGAGATTTGCGATATAGCGCGAGGTTGCAATTCCGTGAGTGTATAATTCCGTGATTCAGGGAAAACAACAGATACTATCTATCTTGGATTACTGCTGAACTCCCTTTACGGGTATTGTTACCAGAAGCACTGTCTTCAAGGAAGAGAGTTTTGCAAAAGTATTGACAGTGAGACGTCAAAGTATGAAAGCAAGACTATAACTTCTGAGAAACAGTTAAAAGTGTTAAAATTAAATATGAAGATGAATTTAAAATCAGGTTAAAACAGACTCGCTGCACCTAGTTGTTGCCAATTTGGCTTACTGAGATAGTTTGGACAGGAGTGAGACATAGCATGCGACATTGAAGCCACTATAACCACAGGAGTGAGACATAACATGCGACATTGAAGCAACTAAAACCTTTGGTTCGCCCGGAAAAAGTTACTAGCAACAAGCGTTTGTTTTATATCGAAAATGTAATTTTTATAAGTCTTTACATAACGAACAACATTTAAAATGCCATTATGGTAGCATAAAATTTATTTTAATAACTAATTGACTATTGTAATTTATTTATCATGAAGAGTGTCAAACAGTTTTGATCCTGATCGAATGCCAAATTACTTGTGCTACTGTAACTGTAAGGGACAACATATTAATGTTGTTAATACATATCTTAAATCTTGGATATGCAAGTTTTTGACACTGAAAATTCCAATGTATATTAGTTTGCTCCTTACAATACCAAAAAACTGCCTCTATTCTTGAGACTGTATTATGACCAGTAATGCATACAACAATGACTAAACTATAAAAGGGTACTGTATGCAGTACCCTGTTGCAAGGCTCCAGATAAGGGGAAGTATTCTGAACAAGTCTTAACATTTTCTCACTCATTTCAGAACCAAAACTTATGATGTAACTACTCATTAGAATTGTCTCGAAGAAAACGTTTCCAATGAGTAGTAACACCACAGGGTTTAATGCAGAAACAAAGATTTTGGTTTCTGAAATTCTTCAATATTTGGAGCTCTGCTGTTGGTAAAATACTCAGGGCTCCAGATAAGAGGTAGTTATTTCAACAAATCAAACATTTTATCACCCATTTCAGCACCAAATCCTGTGGTGTTACTACTCATTAGAATTGTCTCGAAGAGACGATTCTAATGAGTAGTGACACCATAGGGTTTAATTCAGAAAAAAAGATTTTAAGTTTGAAAAACTACACTTATCTGTTGCTCTGATATTACTATTGTATACCTTTAGCTAGATCTCCTCTCATATCATTAACACTCCAATCTTCACCAATTAGCTAATAGCTTGCACTATACTGTTTAAAAACAGTGTGGTCAACATAATGAGCACTGCTTTCATTGTACATGCTACCATGTCTGAATTAGAATATTTCTTTGACCTTGAAAGTTTCATCTTAACCCATATAGGAAGAAGGAAGTTAAATGTGTAAGTTTCAGAATATGTAATACAGTAATGAGTATTCCCCTCCCTACAACAAACAGAGCACCAGATAAGGGTAGTTTTTCAAAAACTAAAATCTTTATTTCTGAATTAAACCCTATGGTGTCACTACTCATTAGAATCGTCTCTTCGAGACGATTCTAATGAGTAGTAACACCATAGGATTTGGTGCTAAAAAGAGTGAGAAAATGTTGGATTTGTTGAAATAACTATCTCTTATCTAGAGCCCTGACAAACAACGATTCCCTTCCAGTTGGTTTTTTCACCACTTTGGAATGAGATGGTACCCATTCATTAATTTCATTTGGGGAAAATATGCCCTGAAACGGTGTAAAAACTCAATTTATCACTAATGAGCAAAATGTCATTATCACACAGCAGAGCGAGTAACAATTCTGAAAATTTTACACCCCTGTGGGGTAATGGGATAAATATGGTACCATAGTTGTAAGTAAATCTCGAGATATGGCTTGAAAGTATGGTATGTCCATAAATGGAAAACTTCCTTATGATCGTGCAATTTGATTGTATATTTAAATTCCTGTTAGATATCAGTGGGCTGTGTTTAAAGCTGGATTGAGTTTTGTTATTAAGTAACGCTTAGTGTTCTGAAGTGATTTAAAATAATAGGAAAACATGCCTAAAACCAAGGTACAGTATTGATAATTTTGAAAACTGGTTTCTGATTCTTGACTGTAAACATGACTTACTCCATAAACTCACTGTTTGACACTTTTAATTTATCCCTACACTGAAGAAAGTTGTTCTACTTTATACAGTCTGACATGAATCTGCAATATACCAAACAACTTCTATATCGTGGCAAATTGTTATTTTAAGGAGGCTGAAAGTAAAGCACAGAAGGCACTGTAATTTAAAGCAGGCCGTTTACATTCAACTTGTCTTAAGTGGTCTCTAGTCTTCAAAAGATGACTGTATAAGCTTACATCTTCTAAGTTCTAGGATTTCTTAATGTGCATAATCATGACTGTATAAATTGAAACTATTTTCTTCAGTGGAAGAATAGATTAAAGACTTAAAATGGCATAATTAGTGAGTAAAGGGTTAAAATAAAACTATTTTTAAATGCATTAATACTCATAGTATTACCCCATAGCCTGTTTCTAGTTTTGAATACAGATGATCACTTAAAGCAGGTTGAAAGTATAGCAAAATGTGCCTACTTTAAGCCTCAATCTGCTAGTTTATAGAAAGTATTTCTTACAAAACAATGAAACATATTCATGACTGTATGACTTGGTCACTTGAAACTATTTTCTTCAGTGGAGGAATTAACTAGAGGCATAAAAAGGTGTTTTATGTGGTAATGGTGTTTATTTTTCCTCAGACAGCTTTGGAATTCTTGTTACATAATTGTATGATCTATTTATTTTCAGGTGAAAATTGCCTCCAGCTTCATCCTGCATGCACCGCCAGGAGAGTTCAATGAGGTGTTTACAGGTTAGTTGCAGTTCTCCCTCCCAACAACAACTCCCTCCTTACGACGACTCTTGCAGCAGCTCCCTATATATATAACTTTATGTCTAACGTTTGCACTACTGCAATATGGTCTGCTTAAATTGTCGTCTGCTGTGTTTTCTCAAAGTTACATATAAGTGAAGATTTTGATAGAATAATATAATTATGAGTGACAAACAGCTTGAATCCAGATCAGATGCAGCGTCAAATCTTAATTTTCCCTCCCTATAACAACTTCCTCCAAACAACATGCACAATCTGTGTCTCCCATTGGGTGTTGTTGTAGAGAGAGTATTTTGGTGTTTGTTTTATCACACTTTGTGACTTACCAGTTTACAATACTTAACCCTTTGAACCCTAGTCCCGCATATAGGCGTCATTTTCAAACAGTGTACATGTGAATAGTAAAATTGTCCTGGGCAAACAGTGAAGACCCAGATCAGAGGGCGCCAAAAGGAGCCCTCTGATCAGGGTCTTCACTGTTTGTCATAATGCCAAACATTGACAAAAACAACCCTTAAAAGTCAGAAATGGACTAGACTAAAATGGAAACTGGAATTGTCCATTTAAAGTTTCAGGGAGGAAAGAGTTAAGAAAGGTTCAATCTGAATGGCAAACCATGTAAACCCTATCAGACTTCTCCAAACTGTTTGACATTTGTATATCGACAATTCATACACCTTAAATCTAACTTTCAAAGTTTGAAAGATCTTGCAGACAACAATATTGAAGCTGACGACAATATGGCGGTTAATGGGTAAAAAGCTCATGAGTAAATTGGCGGCAAAAGGGTTAAGTCTTAACCTTTTACTTCGTAGTCTGTTTTGATGTAGGTGACCACTTAAAGCAGGTTGAAAGTAAGCACTGTCTGACATTTTATCAGTTTATTGCTCAAAGTAATGCCTTTTTCAGCTGCTACCACTGATAATTATGTCACAGTGTGTAGGTTTAATGGGAGTAAGTCACGTGTAATGTGTAGATTTATCATGACTTGTATGGCCTTGTTGTACAAGTACCCTTTTATGGGTCGGAGCAGGTGTTTCTTTATAAAACCCATTACCTCTTAGCCTATTTCTAGCTTTGAAAACAGGTGACCACTTAAAGCAGGTTGAAAGTAAAGCAGAATGTGCCTTAAGGCACATTCTGCTTTACTTTCAGCCTGCTTTAAGCTCCCATCTGCTAGAATATAGAAAATATTTTTTCTGAAACATATTCTTGGCTGTATAAATTTATATATTTTCTTCAATGGAGGAATAAATAGAGGCGTAAAAAGGCGTTTTTAAGGGGTAATGGGTTATAAAAACCACTGGTTACAATAATTATTGTTTTACTTTCAGATTGTCGAATGTTACTGAATGATGATGCACTTTTAAAGGCTGCATCTGGGTAAGTTTTCTTGTTAATGTGATTCCATTAACGTAAGGCTCAGGATAAGGGGAGTATTTCAAACACTAAAATCTTTATTTCTGCATTAAACCTATGGTGTCATACTCATTACAATCATCTCATCGAGATGCTTCTAATGAGTAGTAACACCCTAGGTTTGGTGCTGAAATAAGTGAGAAAATGTTGAATTTGTTCAGTGTACTCACTCTTATCTGGAGCACTGTAAAAATTAAAATTCCATCTTGTTAGCTCACCTGGGCAAAATGCTCATTGTGAGCTTTTGTGATTGTCCATCCATACATTTAGTTTTATTTTCAAAAGAAATTTTCTCATTCACCCCTGAAACTGTTGGTGGACAATTCCAGTTTTCTATTTAATCTAGTCATGTTGTGACTGAAATACTGATAAAGCAATGTAGAATCATAACAAGGTTTCATGCTGTACCTTTGTATCATTTCAGATCCTTTGCCCAGTACAGCAAAGACCAATTCACCCCGTGTAAAGTGGACGGATCAGATGAACAGGTTTGCTCTTTTCCTAAGTGGCTAAATGTTGGGGGTATGATATCAGGGCCCAGATAAGGGGAGTATTTCAAAAACTAAAATCTTTATTTCTGCTTTAAACCCTATGGTGTTACCACTCATTAGAATCATCTCAAAGAGACGATTTTAATGAGTAGTAGCACCATAGGATTCGATGTTAAAATGAGTGAGAAATTGTTTGATTTGTTCAGTTTACTCCACCTTATCTGGAACCCTGGGGTATTGTAACCTCCTTGAATGCAGAAAATGTATTTCCTAATTATTTTCTTGTGCAAATAGCTTGGATCCAGATGAAACTAGGGACCCAGATAAGAGCAAGTTATTCGAGATGATTCTAATTATAAGGAACACCATAGGATTTGGTGCTGAAAAGTAATGGGCATGAATGCGAGATTCTATTTATCACAAAAGAATTTTAAACACCTATTAAATCAATTGAAGCCGAAGTTTGTAGTCTTTCTGCTATATAGATATTCCGCCAAACCTGACATTGTTTATGGTAACGTCATCGCAAATGATGTCATTTGGTGTCCTGCTACATGTAGCGCTTGTGATCGAAAAGATATGGCCTATTTCACTCATGGATTATGATATTTATATGATGGCTTTATTCCACTCCCAGATCGCAAGTTATGTGATACCGGTAATGTTTTTATGTGATATTTCCAGTGTCTGATCACAGAACATGGAGACCAAGGTGAAGGAAGATTTCTAGACCCAAGAACAAAGCAGATATTTAGGTTAGTGGGATTGTTTACTGTTTGACCTATTTTCTTCACACATGAAATAAGGAAAATAAAGATACAGCCAAACCCTGTATTTCAAACTTGTTTAACCCATTGCATGCTGGGTAATATTTGGCTGCCAATTTAAAATGTCGTCTGCAGCTGATATAACTCAAATATTCGCAAAAGAATTTAGCAGTTTCTGATAGAATATTGAACTAGCTGCAAACAGTTTTCATCTCAGATCAGGCCCCATAATGTGGGGCCTGATCTGAGATCAAAACTGTTTACCTAGAGGTACACCTATAAGTGTATCCCGCCTAAAATTGTTTAAATTAAACTTATTAGGTTCCAGACAAGGGATCATATTCAAAGACTAAAATATATACATGTATGTCTGCACTAGACTCTATGGTGTAACTACTCATTAGAATTGTCTCGAAGAGATGATTCTGAGTTGTCTCACCATTTGGTCTAGTGCAAACATGAGGAGAAAATGTTGGGAGTTCTTTGAGTTTACTTCCGCTTATCTGGTGCCGAGCATTTTCTCATTTTTTTTCAGATGACTCAAGTCAAACATACATGTATTTCAAATTTTAAAAAATGACTAAGCCAGATTTTAACTTTAAGAATTTGGTAATTTTGGTTCAACCCATTACATGTACCCCATAACCTTTTACCAGTTTTGTACATAGGTGACTACTTAAAGAAAGTTGAAAGTAAAGCAGAATGTGCCTAAAGGCACAGTCTGCTTTACTTTAAGCCTGCTTTAAGCTACCATCTGGTAGGGGGAAAAAAACATTTGATAAAAAACGTGTCCTATGACACATTTTAAAGAATACATAAATCAGAATTATTTTCTTCAGTGGATGATTAAATTACAGGCCTCGATCTAACAGGTAGCCCGAGGCTACTTGAAATTGTCAGGAGCTACTTGAAATTCCTGGTTGGGTAGTCCGATAGGCTACCTATTTTTCTTGAAATGTCCCTTTTTAATGTTAAAAAACGATTTAATGATAAAAACTACGATCTGTTGGTACTATTCTGAAAGCTAGGGAAATACGCATACACCGATTTGTTTCCGGAAGTTATATGTTTGATAAAACAAATAAACCGCTTCAAATAAACCGCACATGGATAATGATTAGCGAATTAGACCGCGGGATTCCGAATGTATAAGATAAAATTTATCCGCGTCTCGGTAGAGAATAAAACGTGAGGGAGATTGCAACCATGGATTGACAATTGCAGACAGGTAACTTCTTTTTCACATTTTTTGAGAAGGTAAGGAAGCTGTATCTTTTCATTCAACTTAATCATTATACAAAGACCATTTATCTTTTACTTACTACCGTTGACAACCGCGGATAAGATCGCTGAACCTCTATTTGTTACAACGACACCGAGGGATAAAGGTTGAAACCGCGTCAATCGCTATTTTGTCACTAGTTTTCGCGATGTAGCGTTATTTGAATGTTTCGCCGCCAGAACCGAAAAAACGCAAAACTGATCAGCAAATATTAGAGACAAAGCGAGAATATGACAAAAAACGCGAGTAAGATCATTTCAGACTTCTGGAAGTCTGATTACAGTTGGCTTACATACTGTGACAAATTGATGTTTTTACTGTGTGTTAGGACTGCAACGGTTCACCGAATTTCGGTTATTTTCGGTTCGTTTGTCTCGGTTCGAGTTTCGGGTCGGCACTGCAAATTTTCGGTTCGGTGCGCCGATGTATGGTAAATTACACTAGACCGCTAATTTACCAATCAGCGTGCAGTCTGCGTGTATATTTTTGATGGTCAGACGTTCCAAAATGTAAGGTTAAATCACAGTTCTAACCTTTTCTTCTTGCAGTAATTTAAATAGCTCGCTTCTCGTCCGTCTCATTCTTTTCATATCGGCTATTTATAATTCCGGGAAATCCAGCACTTAACGCATGCGCACGATTGATAGCCCGGCTTCAAAGGTACCAAAGTCGAATCAGCATCAGAAAAAGGGTAACCAGTCTATTACTTAGCGACCGCAAATTGCGAATGGCGATGTAAATAATTAAACTGAAATATTAGTGACTTTTTCAGTAAAATAATAATATAATTGGAGCTAGGTAGTTCTTTAAGCGCTTATAAATAGAAGGCTGATGAGGCATTTAAGGAAGACCAGCCAGAATGACAAAGCTTAGTTACGAAACTTCAATGAAAAACAGGTCGGGACGAACCACGCCTTAAATTCGCTACAATCTGTCCTAAAATGGTAGAAAGAAATGCACATCTTTCTCGTACATATGATAAAATTATAGATGACAGTGAAAGCGTTTTCGAAAAAGTGTTTAGATCTATTGTCTGCGTAGACATGTGTCAGTAAATGAGTTTTTTTTTCTGGTTGATTTTATCAAGTTCTTATCCTAATACCCGAACCGAAATAACCGAAAACCGAAGGGGTCTACTCGAACCCGAACCGAACCGTGAAGTACCTGAACCGTTGCAGCCCTACTGTGTGTCAGGAGTTTGGGAACAACAGTTTTCTGTGCATTCACATCAGGATGTGCTAATTTCAAATTAGAAACTATTAATAAGGCTTACAGGATGCTTTTGAATTTAATTTAATTTGAAAATATTAAATACCCTGTACTAAAATATACATGTAATTGAGGATGAACTAAAAAAGAAAACCAGAAAATGTGTTGTTATTAATTGAATTTGTTATGTTTTTAGAAACTTTTATATAAAAAAGTTGGGGGGCTACCAGGGCTTCTGTGTGGTCAAAATATCTGGCGATATTCGGTAGTTTCCCCCCTCTGAAAATTATGTTTTTTTGCCCCCAATTATGAAAAATTCCCCTCGTCTGAATTGTCGTCTGAGTAGGCGCCATAATTTACGCTATGCGGCCCGTCATACAGTTTATAAATTTTATATGGACAAGTTACAAACAAAGTCTGGCAAGTTCATTGGGACAGTGAGAGGTTTAAAGGCTGATCTATGAATATCCAGGCTACTTTAGATAAAAAATATCAGAAAAAAATTACCTAAAAATAATCCCAGAAATGCCTCAGAAGCCACCTCCTGCAATGTAGATTTTAAAATTTTCCGGGGGAGGCCCCCGTACCCCCACCAATGAGAGGGGGATACCCCCTCTCATACTCTCCTCCCTCGTGCCTTCGGCACTCGGTCCGCGCCTGCGGCGCTCAATATTTTCCCCGATTACCCAAATTAAGCCCTGGGCTACCAATATTTGCTGGGGGCTACCAGATTTTCTCAGCAGGTAGCCCCCTGGGCTACTGACAGAAATTGGTTAAGGACAAGGCCTGAATTAGAGTAAAAAAGGCGTAATTTTAGGGTAATGGGTTAGTAGAGTTTAAACTGTCAGACTGGGACTGTAGTGCATATATTATATTACATATAATTAGTAAGCAAAAAGATGTATTGTAATAGTTGTATTCATTTGAAAACCTTTATGTCCAAGGCTCCAGATAAGAGTAGTTTTTCGAAAACTAAAATATGTATTTCTGCATTAAACCCTATGGTGTTACTACTCATTAGAATTGTCTCTTCGAGACAATTCTAATGAGTAGTGACACCATAGGATTGGTGCTGAAATGAGTGAGAAAATATTGAATTTGTTCAGTAAACTTCTTATCTGGAGCCCTGTTTATGTCTATTTCAGATATGACCATTTAAAAAAGGAGGCTACTGATTATGAATCAGCAAGCGTAGACAAAGTTGCTGAACCATGGCGGGCGTCTGTCGAGGCTGCCATCACATCGTACCATCACACGCATTACCAGTTTGGCGTCTCTTCCATATATGGCAGTAGCAGTGGAGGCAATATAACAATCATAGCCTGTATTGAAAGTCACCATTTCCAGCCCAGAAATTTCTGGTAAGACTTCTCAGGCCCAGGGCTCCAGATAAGGGGAGTATTTCAAAAACTAAAATCTTTATTTCTGTTTTAAACCCTATGGTGTCTAATGACGATTCTAATGAGTGGTGACACCATAGGATTTGTTGCTAAAATAAGCAAGAAAATGTTGGATTTGTTCAGTTTACTCCCTCTTATCTGGAGCCCTCTCAGGCCTTTCCCATAAAACTTGTATACCGGAATCCCATCATGTTGCCAATCCATAGTATGTGAAAGCATCATCCTGGTAATGCTGCAAAATGGTGTTCATTAACTCTTTCCTCCCTGACACTTTAAATGGACAATTCCAGTTTCCATTTAAGTCTAGTCCATTTCTGACTTTTAAGGGTTGTTTTGTCAATGTTTGGCATTATGACAAACAGTGAAGACCCTGATCAGAGGGCTCCTAGGAGCCCTCTGATCTGGGTCTTTACTGTTTGCATAGGACACGTATACTATTCACATGTACAATGTTTGTAAAGAATGCCAATATGTGGGACTAGGGTTCAAAGAGTTAAAACAAAATATATAATGTCTTATGAAAGATTAAAAGCCTCTCTAAAGGTTTGTAAAGGATGACTATACACCTCTCTAGGGTTAAAATCAGTGAATGAGTTAATTTTTTATCAATCAATTACAGTGCTCCCTCTCTACAACAACACCCAATGGGAGAAATTGTGTGCATTATTTGGAGGGAGTCGTTATAGGGATGGAAATCGGCTTACATTTACAAACAGCTAGAATCCAGATCAGACGCTGCGTAACGCGGCATCTGATCTGGATTCAAGCTGTTTGTCAATTGTGTTGGTAGAAGGATTAAATCAGACGAAATTGTGGAGGTGTAAGCGGCACTCGTCATTACGTTTTTTCTGACAAAATGTCTGTTATGTAATTTTGAGAAAACAGCAGACACAAATTTTTAGCAGACGACATTGCAGCCGTGAATAGGTTGGACAAAATTGTCCTGTTTGGGGGACGAGCGGCAATCGTCGTTGTAAGGAGGGAATTGTTGTAGGGAGGGAGCGCTGTATAAATAAAAGTTTGACTAGAATCTTTGCTTGTTGTAAGATGAATCCAGGAACCTGGATTACAAAGCTACACTGTTAAAATGGGGTAAGTTTTTCTCAGGAAAAGTTGCAGATTCATGATTCCATGTTTCTCCTGTAAGAAAAAGTGCAGACATGATTTTGTAAGCTTGTGACCTTGTTATTTCAGGAATGGCAAATGGCGCTCACAATGGTCAGTCACCTTCCCAGAGTCCGGTGGCAGGTCAGAATTAACAGGTCTTTTAAAAGTTCAAGTAAGTACACCCAACCACAGTTAGCACTTAACCCTTTACCCCATAGTTTGTTTCAGATTTTGATGACAGGTGAGCACTTAAAACAGGTTGAAAGTAAAGCAGAATGCGCCTTTAGGCGCATTCTGCTTTACTTTCAGTCTGCCTTAAGCTACCAGCTGCTAGAATACAAAATAAATTTCTTTTGGTACATGTTTATGACTATAAATTGGAACTATTTTTTTCAGTGGAGGAATAAATTAAATGCGCTACAAGACCCTTCTATGGGGTAAAGGGTTAATGCAAGTTGTAAGTTAATTTGTAGATGAGATGATAATAGAAGGTAAAGTGTTTTGTGTAAGTTTGTACCAATGCATAAAAGTCAGCCTGTTTCTTGTAACAAAGACAGGTGGTCACTTAAAGCAGGCTGTTAGTAAAGCAGAATGCTCCTTAAGGAGCATTCTGCTTAACTTACAACATGCTTGAACCTATTACTCCATAGCCTGTTTCTAGTTGCAAAGACAGTTGACCATTTAAGGTAAGATGTTAGTAAGGCAAAATGCTCCTTACGGACGAGTCTGCTTAACTTACAACCAGCTTTAACCAATTACATGTACCCCATAGCCTGTTTCTAGACAGTTGACTTTTTAAAGCAGGTTGAAGGTAAAGCAAAATGCTTTCCCTAATAACCTGCATAAAACTACCGTCTGCTAGAATACAGAAAATATTTCTTATAGAACATATACATGACTGCATGGAATGGAACTATTTTCTTAAATGGAGGAATAAATGAAAGGGGTATTTATGGGGAATACTGGAAATGATTTTATATTTTAATGTTCACGACTTTCTAGCTTGGGACTACTCTCCTTAGTGTATGGATAATAAAAAGAGTGAAAAGCAGAGCACCAGATAAGCGTAGTTTTTCAAAAACTAAAATCATTATTTCTGAATTAAACCCTATGGTGTCACTACTCATTAGAATCGTCTCGAAGAGACGATTCTAATGAGTAGTAACACCATAGGATTTGGTGGTGAAATGAGTGAGAAATGTTTGATTTGTTGAAATAACTACCTCTTATCTGGAGCCCTGGAAAAGGCCTATTTATGAAGTATTAGGTTGAGTGGTATCATTTCAAATGTTTGTGAACCCTTTCTTCCTTAGAAGCGCATTAATACATGTAGCCACAACTGAATATTTGGTTATAGTTTTGAATACAGGTGCCAGCTTACAGCATGCTGGATATAAGCAGAAAACTCCTAAGAGAGCTATAGGCAATTTGCACTATTGTAAATGGAAGAAAGGGTTAAAATAAATATATTTTAAGGGAATTAACTAGTAATCTAGCTGTAAGAATATTTTAAGAGTTGCTTCCCTTGGATCATTTGTCTTTATTATTGTATTACCTTTGTCTTTTTCAGGTGCATTATTATGAAGATGGTAATGTGCAGTTAGTTAGCTCTAAAGAATGTAAATCATCAATAAATGTAACAGTAAGTATAAATAATGTTTTAGTATAAATAATGTTTTTGTAAACACAGGAAAACTTCTCTATTACAACCATTAAATTGTGTTTATTATAAGGTCTTTACGACAAGGGACTGCTTAACCCTTTACCTGATAGCCTGTTTCTAGTACTTAAGATAGGTGACTACTTAAATCAGGATGAAAGTAAAGCAGAATGCGCCTAAGGGCGCATTCTGCTTTACTTTCAGCCTGCTTTAAGCTATCATGTGCTATAATATAGAAAATATTCCCAATGATACATATTCATAACTGATTAAATTGGAACTATTTTCTTCAGCGGATGAATAAATCATATCCGCTAAAAGGCGCTTCTATTGGGGAAAGGGTTAAAGCAAGTTGACAGTAAAACAGAAAGCTCCTTTTACTGTCATCTTTCTTTAAGCTGTCACCTGTCTTTAAAACAATCAGTAAGGCTCCATTTAAATTGTCATAATAGAGAGAATTTACTGTAAAAGAAAATATAACTGAAAGATTAAAAGGATAAGATGTATTTGAAACACCAGAGCTCCAGATAAGGGGAGTATTTTAAAAACTGAAATCTGAAATTTCTACATGAAACCCTTCAATATTACAACTCACCAAGGCAATTCAAGTGAATAGTCGCATCATAGTATTTGGTGCTAAAATAAGGTAAAAATGTTGGATTTGTTCAGCTTACTCCCTCTTTCCTGGAGCCCTGAAATACTATATTCCAAATGACCCCACCAAGCCCTAAAATTTATTAACTCGTTAGAATCGTGTCTTCCAGACCATTCATAAGAAAAGTAGCAAGATATTTTTTTAACTATGAGTCTGGAAATGGTCAATGGTTCATTTTTAGCAGCTAGGTCTCGAAAGTTAACATAGAACGAGGTACAGTTCACATTTAGGCCAGAATTATTAACACATTCAACCCTAGCGACATGTATACTTGTCATTTGCAAACAGTGTACCTGTGAGGATTTCACTTGTCCCATGCAAACAGTGTAGACCCTAATCAGAGGGCTCCTTAAGCTCTGATCAGGGTCTACACTGTTTGTCATTATGAAATATATTGTTGAAATTAACCCTAAATAGTCAAAAATGGACTTGACTTATATTGAAATTGGAATTGTCTATTAAAAGTTACAGGGGTGAATGAGTTAAAATGCCCATTATTAGGCAAATATTGAAAATGTAAATATTTTTTCTTTACAGAATGAACAACAGTTTGGCAAGGACTTTTTGAAGGCAATTGAGGACGCAGAACAAGAATACCAGGTTAGACTTTAATATTGTCACCATGGGGAATATGTTTAACTTTTTCAGCACAAAGTAACTCTTGTTGGTTATTAGGTTCCCTGGTGGATCATTTTAGTAACCAAAACATGAACCAGTGTACTTGGAATTCTTTGTAGTTTAATAAATACTGCTCTGAATAAGCAAACATTGTAGACCCAGATCAGAGGGCTCCTAGAAGAGCCCTCTGATCTGGGTCTTCACTGTTTGCAAATGTAACAGGTTAATGGTGTTGAAAGAGTAAAAAGAAATCAATTGTTAATACAAGGAATAGAATGTATAAAATGACAGGCTTTTGAAAATATTGAGTGACAATAGTTAACCCTTCTCCTGCTAATAAGCATAAATTGGTTCTTTTAGAATACAGTAAAGAAACAGATTAATTCCTGACAAAGCTGTCTGATCAGGGTCTGCACAGTTTTTATAGGATCCAGAGCTCCAGATGCGGGGAATATTTCAAAACCCTAAAATCTTGTTTCTGCATTAAACACTATGGTATCACTGGTCATTAGAATTGTCTCTTCAAGACAATTCTAATCAGTAGTTACACTATAGGAGTTGGTGCAGAAATGAGTGAGAACATATTGGAATGGTTCAATATACTCCCTCTTATCTGGAGCCCTGAAAGGAAAGTGTTAAAACAGTGAAATTTCTTCTCTTTTACAGAAAGCTATATCAGAGAACTACTTAACCATGAAAGACACCACATTCAAAGCATTACGACGTCAGCTGCCCGTCACAAGGTCCAAAATTGACTGGAACAAAATCACAGGCTACAGCATCGGCTCGGCTCTAAAAAATAATTGATTGTTAGTTGACTCCTAGTGTTTAAAAATGCAAGGATTATGGGACTATATAACTCTATTATCAGGGCTCCGGATAAGAGGGAATAAACCAAAACAAACTCATTTATTTTCTCTTTCATGTCGGCACCAAATACTATGGTGTTACTACTCATTAGAATCGTCTCTCCGAGACGATTCTAATGAGTAGTAACACCATAGAATTTAATGGAGAAATAAAGATTTTAGTTTTTCAAATACTCTCCTTATCTGTAGCTCTGTTCTATCATGCCATAATGTGTCATAAATGTACAGCCTCATCACTACGTTACTGTGGTTACTGTGTATTCACCTTGGCAGATACCATAGCAATGAAGATAAAAGGAGATAAATCCGTTGTACTCCTTTTCTGTAAACATTTGCATACAAAAGAAAAGAAGTTCAGAGAATATGGCTTAAAGGTTTTGAGGGATTTTTTTTAAATTCAGATGTTTGTTTTCACAAAGTTGAAAATTGTTTGATTTAGCTACAGTCAAAGTTGTGTTAAGTAACCTTTTGATGAAGAGGAATTGAAGTTCTTAAAGCAGAACTCTGCTGAATACAAGACATTAGTAATGTAGAAAGTTTCTAAAGGAACTTTTGCATTACTTTTACCGTGATTATTGTTGTCTCTAAGAAGGATTCTAAAACACTTCGTGCAATTCCCTATATTAACCCTTTGGACCCTAGTCCCGCATATAGGCGTCCTTTTCAAACAGTAAACATGTGAATAGTACACTTGTCCTGTGCAAACAGTGAAGACCCAGATCAGAGGGCTCCTTTCGGAGCCCTCTGATCAGGGTCTTCACTGTTTGTCATAATGTCAAACATTGACAAAACAACCCTTAAAAGTCAGAAATGGACTAGACTAAAATGGAAACTGGAATTGTCCATTTAAAGTTTCAGGGAGGAAAGAGTTAACAAAGAAGGGACGTATCAGTGTTTGAATTCTCAATAAAACACTCACACACTGTAATGTCTTATCGTGACATCATTTAACTACGAAAATGCATATGCCAAGAAATGTAGCACCGTTGCTTCAGTGCAAAAGTGGTTAAATTGAAGTGTTAGAATCAAAATAATAAATTAATACCAGTGATTTATCGTGCAATCGAACACTTGTAGGAGTTGAGATGCATGCAATAAAGTCACTCAGCCTGCGGCCTTGTGATTAAATTACTACGCATCTCAACTCCTACAAATGTTCGATTGCACGATAAAACTCTGGTATGAAATTATTATTTCTTAATTTACGTCCGCTCAAAGTCATGCAGTGCCAGTCAACATTGGCTCATTGTTGTGGAAGCATTGTTACTTTTGCATTTAGGCATGGTCTATCTTAAACACTGCCATATGATATCTTTTGATTGGTTAATTAACACTAATTTGACTGACATATTTATACAATCATGTATTATAGGGACATTATGTGAAGAACTTTTGATGGCCAATGTTATCTTTATCATGTGTAGGCCACTTCTTGCATTAATTTAACATAAGACATTAGCTCAGTTATGTGTTAAGCAGCAACTCAGAAAAATAAGTATTGATTTCTCCTAAATGCAGTTGGTAGTATAGTGCAGGGCACAAATAAAGCAGGAAGAAAGAAGCATCAAAGCTTCTTGAAAGGTGACTGCTTTACACACCTGTAAAACCTAGAGAAAAAACCTACATAAAAGGCTCTTTCCATATTAACTGAAGGCAAGAGTTTTCTTAACCTTTTCGACCACATAAGCGCCTGAGTATGCTTTTACCCTTTCCACCACATAAGCGCCTTGTAAATGCACCCAAGTAATGTTTCACTTAAAGAGTTGAATACAGGTTGCAGCTTTGAGCAAGGTAAAAGTAAAACATAGCTGCTAAATAATCTTTCTGCTTTACTTTCATCTTGCTTTAAGCAGTTGCTTGTTTTAATATCCAACTACCATAAGCTATATATCAGATGGATATAAGAAATTCACACTTATTGCTGTGGTGGAAGGGCTGCAAAGTGCCAGATAAGGGGAGTATAACAAAATCTTAAACTTTTGTTTCTGGATTAAACCCTATGGTGTTACTACTCATTAGAATCGTCTCTTTGAGACGATTCTAATGAGTAGTAACACCATAGGATTTGGTGCTGAAATAAGTGAGAAAATGTTGGATTTGTTCAGTTTACCCGCCTCTTATCTGGAGCCCTGGGCTGAAAGTAAAGAATAAGGGGCAGTGGAAAGAAGGCTTTGTTTGATTAGTTGTAATACCAGGGTCCACTGCTCTAACATTTATATGTAATCTTTTTTCCTACAAAGTGCTATTTGTTTTTACAATAAACCTGTTAGAATAATGGAGACTATGCTCAATGTTTGGTTATTAACTAGCACCCGAAAATAAAAAATTCAGGGCCCCAGATTAGAGGAAGTAAAATCAAGTTTTCGAACATTTTCTCCTTTTATGTTTGCATTGAATACTAAGGTATGACTACTCATTAGAATCCTGTCTTAACCCTTTACCCCATAGCCCGTTTCTAGTTTTGAAAACAGATGACCACTTAAAGCAGATTGAAAGTAAAGCAGAATGTGCCTTAAGGCACATTCTGCTTTACTTTCAGTCTGCTTTAAGCTACTATCTGCTAGGATTTAGAAAATATTTCTTATGGTATGCATTCATGACTATAAATTGGAACTATTTTCTTCAGCGGAGGAAAAAATTAAATCCGCTAAAAGGCGCTTCCATGGGGGAAAGGGTTAAATTTGATTTTATTGAGGAGTCATACAATAGGACTTGGTGATAACGTTACATAAATATTTTAGTTTTTGAAATACTCCCCAATTCTGGAAGTCTTGGAAATAATAATATAGAAGCAAATCTTGTCAAGAAATAATTGCATAATGATTGGTCATGGTTGGACTGTGTCAGATCAGTTTGATACTTTGAAACTGTCTCCTTGTATTGGCATACATCAGAGCTCCAGATAAAGAAGGGAGGGGGCTATCAAGAACCTCTTTATTTCTGTGTTAAGCCTTATGATGTCTCTACTAATTAGAATCATATCTTCGAGGAGATTCTAGTGAGTCGTAACAACATATGCAGTGCTCCAGATAAGAGGGAGTAAACTGAACAAATCCAACATTTTCTCACTCATTTCACCACCAAATCCTATGTTGTTACTTCTCATTAGAATCGTGATTCTACTGAGTAGTGACACTATAGGGTTTAATGCAGAAATTAAGATTTTAGTTTTTGAAATACCCCCTTTATCTGGAGCTCTGATATGATTTGGTGCTGAAATGAGTGAGAAAATGTTGAGCTTGTTCACTTTACTCCCTCTTATCTTACGCCCTGCTAATGTCATATATGGATCCTTTTGCAAACATTTGGGATCCAGGGGCCCGTTTCATAAAACATCTTACGACAAATGTTGTCGTAAGTCAAAACATTAAAATACATTTAATCTCTGATTTCTCTATCTAATCCTGCCTTGTAACATCTTTTTGGAATCGTCTTTTCAAGACGATTCCAAAAAGATGTCACAAGACAGGATTAGATGGAGAAATAAATAATAATTGATACTTTTATAATCTGACTTACGACAACATTTGTCGTAAGAAGTTTTATGAAACGGGCCCCTGGTGAGATGTTTGATTACACACAGGTACACAATAGATGATTATATTTACATTCAATACCAGGGCCCTGTCTGACGAAACGTCGTACCACAAAAACGGTCGTAAGACAGATTCTAAAATTCTCAATTATTATTTATTTCTCCATCTTATCCTGTCTTGTGACATCTCTTTGGAATTGTCTTGAAAAGACTATTCCAATAAGACGTCACAAGTCAGGATTAGATGCAGAAATTGGATGTATTTTAATGTTTTGAATTACAACTGTTTTTGTCGTCCGACGTTTCGTAAGACGGGCCCCAGGGCTCCAGATAAGAGGGAAGTAAACTGAAAGGGATGATTGTAATGAGTAGTGACACCATAGGGTCTAATCCTGAAATTAAGATTTTAATTTCTGAAACACTCCCCTTATCTGGAGCTCTGAATATAATACACAATAAACAGTGCTTTGAGGTTTCATTATAATCATAATAGAGGGCATTCCACTTGATACATGTGGCTAAATCAAGTTTTGTTTAAGCTTCTTTTAACATGGAATGATAGAATCTGTAATTATCCGCCAGGCTTTATATTTTAGTACAATTAACCCAGCTGTTAAGCTTAGGATTTTACTATATCCCTAAAAATCACATACAATTAAACTGATGTCTCAAAGTGGCTTAAGCCAAACTGACCCATGTTTCAAAGTTGATACTCAGTTAATACGTTTCAACTTTAGAATAAAGTATGCTTGGCATTAGCAAGCTGAAGTTGTTGAATTTCAATTAAGAACTATAAGTAAATTCATAGGTGCATTCAAGACCTTGTTCAAATATATTTTGCTAGTCTGAGGAAGAATAGTATCTATTTACCAATTACACCATAGCCTGTTTCTAGTTTTGAAGATAGATGGGAGGACTCACATAGGCTTTGCCTGTTGTCCAATCCTTTTCTTCTGAATAAAATATTGTTTAAACTAAGATAGACGGCTTCTTAAAGCAGGTTGACAGTAAAGCAGAATGCGCCTTAAGGCGCATTCTGCTTAACTTTCAGCCTGCTTTAAGCTTTCATCTCCTAGAATATAGAAAATATTTCTTATGATACACATTCATGACTGTATAAATTGGAAGTGTTTTCTTTAGTGAAGGAAAAATTAAAGAAGTAAAAATGGCGTATTTATGGGGTAATGGGTTAATAAATTGCTGAATATGTGATTTCTGTAACTTAACTAATTACACCAACCCCCAACCATATACACACCCTTGATTAATTGACAAATATAGCAAGTAGGACAAATCAACTAACAATTATATACATTTAAAGACGTAGCTCAATGCACATGTTTAATTAAAAGTAAACTTTGTACTCTAAAAGTATTGAACTTGTTACGCCTATAGCATGTTTCTAGTTTTGCAAGGATGTAGCCAATTAAAACAGGTTGAAAGTCAAGCAGAATGCCCATCAACGCATATTTTCCTTTACTTTCAGCCTGCTTTTAACTACCATCTGCTAGAATACAGAAAATATTTTTTTTATATGGAACATATTCTTGACTGTATAAATTGGAACTATTATCTTCAGTGAAAGATAATGTGAAAGATGTCAAAATTGGTATTTATATGGTAACAGGTTAAGAAATATCTGTCTAAAATGAAAAACAGATTATTTGATATTATGATAGTGTTTGCTCTTTGTCATTATCTATGTTTAACCCTTTACCTTATAGAAGCCCCTTTTAGCACATTTACTTTATTCCTCCGCTTGAGAAAATAGTTCCAATTTGAACAGTCGTAAACATGTTTCATAAGGAATAATTTATATATTCTAGCAGGGATGTCGCTTAACCCTTTGAACCCTAGTCCCGCATATTGGCGTCTTTTGCAAACAATATACATCTGAATAGTACACTTATCCTATGCAAACAGTGAAGACCCAGATCAGAGGGCTCCTAAGGAGCCCTCTGATCAGGGTCCTCACTGTTTGTCATAATGCCAGACATTGACAAAAACAACCCTTAAAAGTCAGAAATGGACTAGACTTAAATGGAAATAGAATTGTCCATTTAAAGTTTCAGGGAGGAAAGAGTTAAAGCAGGCTGAAAGTAGTCAACTATTTTCAAAACTAGAAACAGGCTATTGGGTAAAGGGTTAATGTTGATGGTTATTTCAAGATTGGCTTAGATATTAGGGGACATGTAAGATATTATTTACTAATGAAGGTAGGTTTCTATAGATAGTATTAAAGTAAAAATGATGCAATTTAATGTATTTTCTGAAATCATACGCAAGGATACTGCTGGTGTCTAAGAGGTATACTTATGTAAAGCTTCATATTTATTTCTTAGTTAGTATTCAAACTTTTTGTTGAGCCGCCGTTTAATTAAGTCTTTAAATGAAATGGACGCTTAATGCAGAAAGCTGCTGCATGCTTTTTCTTCTACCCCATTTGCTTGAGGTTTGGAAGGCATAAATGGATTAGCCCATTACCCCATAAATATGCCCTTTTACGCCTTTGATTTATTCCTTCACTGTAGAAAAATAGTTCAGTTTTATACAGTCATGAATATGTTTCGTAAGAAATATTTGCTATATCCTAGAAGATGATAGCTTAAAGCAGGCTGAAAGTAAAGCAGAATGTGCCTTCAGGCACATTCTGCTTTACTTTCAACCTGCTTTTAGTGGTCACCTGTATTCAAAACTAGAAACTTGCTGTGGGGTAATGGGTTAACAATGAAAATAATGTGTAGATGAAGAAAATGTCCCGTTTCTGTTATTGTCTATAGGGTTTCTTATTTGTATGACAGTTTAGGAATGATTGAAAGGATTTGAGCTGTGCCATGACAAAACAAGCCTTATTGCATTGCAACATTGTACAGACCGTCCAAGCACCGTTGTCATCACAGGCTCTGCATCTGAGTTTAATCTACACTGCCAAATACCATTTATAATATAGCTACATAAAGTGCTTTTAATCATGGGGGTGTCAACAGTGTAGATCAAAACCAACCACTGCTTCTACCTTGTTTACAATGCAATAAGTCGGGTTTTCTCATGGAATGGCTTATTTGTATATTTTTGATTTTTAATATTAACCCATTGAACCCTAGTAACAAGTATTCATGTCCTTTACATACAGTGTACCTGTGATGAGTACACTTGTCCTAACCAAACAGTGTAGACCCTGATCAGAGGGCTCCTACTGGAACTCATTGAATGTGGTCAGTTCTGTTTGTCATTTTTCAATCTATATTGTTAAAATCTACCCAGAATAGTCGAAAATGGACTTTACTTAATCTATTACCCAAAAGCCTGTTTCTAGTTTTGAGACAGTAAACCCTTAAATCAGGTTGATGATAAAGCAGAATGCACCTTAAGGTGCATTCTGCTTTACTTTCAGCCTGCTAAGCAGAACTATTTTTTCAGTGGACAAATAAATTAAAGGTGCAAAAAAGTGTATTTATTGAGTAATGGGTTAATTGGATACTGGAATAGTCCATTTGAAGTTTCTTGAGGGTCAATGAGTTAATCCTAGTTAGGGCTGCCATTTCTCCGGATTTTTTTCCAGTACATTGTTGCTTAAAGCAGGTTGAAAGTAAAGCAGAATGCACCTTAAGGCGCATTCTGCTTTACTTACAATCTGCTTTAAGAAGTCGCTTGTCAATAAAACAAGAAACAGGCTATGGGGTAAAGGTACGATTTGTAAAATCGCACTTGAAAAATGCAACCTTGGAAATCTTAGGATTTTTCATGTCAACTTATGGCAGCCCTGCTGTATTATGAGAACCAATTAATTTTCTGACAACTAATGAAGGTGTACTTGTTTTTAAATACAATATTATAAAAATATATGCAATCACATCTGTGTCTTTGTACTGTGTCCTTCCATCATTACCCAGAAATCTGCCATTTTAGCCTTTAGATGCTACAGACAAAAACTGTGTAATTAAGGTTGCAAATAGTTTGGATCCAGATGAGATGCCATGTTATTCGGCGTCTCATCTGGGTCGAACCTGGTTTTTTTCACTCTGATTGTATTTTCGAAAGACATTACAGATAATTCATAAGATATACTATAATCTATATCCTAGCAGACGGTAGCTTAATGAAGGTTGAATGTAAAGCATAATGGGTTTTAAAGCGCATTCTGCTTTACTATCAACCTACTTTAAGTGGTTAAATATCTTCAAAACTAGAAACAAGCTATTGGGTAATAGTTTAAAATGCTGCAGTGTGTAAAACAAGTGGCTGAAATTTCACGTATCAAGCACATGTCCAAGGGAGATAACTCTTCAGGTAAATTCCAACTTTGAGAGCACTGTCCCATAGTAACTATAGCGCTCGTTCAGGCAATAAAGTTACGTATGGGCACCATCTAAAGAGAAGCTGCTGAGAGATGAAGAGATTTATTAACCATCCACCCCGAACACATCAAATTGACACCGTCAGTTTCCAATTTAGTGTAGGCTCCTTTAAACTTTATTGTACAACGATCCCCTGCTTACAACAACTTGCCGCTGTTTCCCAAACGACATCATACACTTTCACAGCTCCAATATCGTCTGCTGTTTCGTGTTTGACATAAAAAAGTATACTAACAAGTGGTAAACACGGCTTGTAATCTCTAAAATGAAAAAGGAGATTTCATTGCAATATCCAGGCATAACAACTTAAGATACAGTGGAGAATCTGTTATTCTTTCCCAATAAACGCGTTTACGCTAAAACTATTATTTACAATACAAACAGTTTGGAGCCAGATCAGACGCCGGGTAACCGGCGTCTGATCAGGCTCCAAACTGTTTGCTACCAAGATAAACATGAATTATCAGAATTGTCAAAAAGTTGTACTTTTCTACGTTTTAGCGCTTTGCGTTTGCGTACGTTTGCGTTTAAACGGGAAAGAATAACAGATTCTCCACTGTACAGTGCTCCCTCTCTACAGCCACTACCAATGGGAGACAAACGTCGTGTGCGTTATTAGAAGGAGTAGTTAAAGGGAGGGAGATTGGCTAACATTTGCCACCCTTCATTATATGTCTCTTCTATCAAAATGTCCAATATGTAACTGATAAAAACAACAAACGAGAATTTTAAGAAGACGATATTGCAGCAGTGATTGCGTTAGGCATGAACTAGCTTGTTTGGGGAACAGCGGCACGGGTCGTTGAAAGGAGGGAGTCGTTGTATAGAGGGTCGTTGTAGGGAGCGAGCACTGTAGAAACAACATCATTTTGAAACCAGCAACACTTTGTGTAAATGGGAATTGCCTTACTACGGGTAACCGGTCTTGCTGGTATTTTCCCGTCTTTGGAAGGATAGTCACAATGTTTATACTAGTGCCATCGGAAGTGGTATCGCTGTCTTGTCAATATTTGTCCCCTAACCACTCCAATTCAGGTATCATTGACCCTTGACCTTTAACAAGTTAAACACCGCAGCATCTCTACAATAACTTCAGCGGAGAAAACGTTATTCCTTCCCGTTTAACGCAAACGAAACACATTGCAATAAAACGTAGAAAAGGACAATATTTCGACAACGATGGTTATTCATTTAAGTCTGGATGGCAAACAGTTTGAAGCCTGATCAGACGCCGGCTTACCCGGCGTCTGATCTGGCTCCAAACTGTTTGTAATGGAAATAACAGTTTTAGCGTGAACGCGTTTAGAGGGAAAGAAAAACGTCTTCTCTACTGTAATCAAGTTACAACCGCAACTTCTCTATAATAACTAATCGAACCCATTTGACGCTTTCCAAAACATACTCGAGGCAATTAAGTTGGATATCCGATTATTGGCGATTTGGCGGGAATTGAATTCAGTCATCAATTTTGATTGAAATAAATAATAGTTATCTGTAATTCATAACCAATCAACCATTATAGAGTAAACAAGAAATATCTTTAAAAAAGATATTCGGCGGAATGGTTGGTGAAATTCATGCTGTTGATGGGTGTGCAAAATTGTACGAAATTGGAGGTTTTCAAAGAATTGTAATATCTTGGATTGAAAAGCAAAAAATACACATTCAACGATATAGCATAACTCTGACTAAAAAACTATAAATGTACAGAAATGCAAAATATATCCTAGCTACTGGTAGGAGATCCTCAGATTAAATTATATTGTTCTGTATATCAAACTTCATTCATGGGGAGTTTCTTGAAACAAACTATAACTAGATAAACTGTGCAGGCCCATACAGAACAGTCTGCCCTGCTTTACAAGGTCTATAACACCTCACTCTTGTAAATAAATGATGAAACAACACAATTGTGTTTAACTCACTTGAGGCCATTTATTATATTGCTATCAATGTATGGTAAATTTGTACAAAATTAATAGTTAACAATTAAAATAAATTGGAAGTAAACCATTATTAAACAAAATACCTAGCTGCCACTGTCTATCTATAAATACACATCAGATTCTGCTAGCATATCTTAAAATAGAAGCTCAGTATTACACACTGGCTGTGTCTAATTTTACACTCACATCAGTGCATAAACAGCTAGGCTACTGTTTCAGGGCTCCAGATAAGAGGGGAGTAAATTGAACAAATCTAACATTTTCTCACTCATTTCAGCACCAAACCCTATGGTGTTACCACTCATTTTTATCGTCTCGAAGAGACAATTCATATGAGTAGGACACCATAGGGTTTAATGCACAAATAAAGTTTTTAAGTTTTGAAATAATTCTCTTATCTGGAGCCCTGGCTACTATCCAATCAGACAAGTCAGTTTCAACAGGTGCTCTTAATTCTAAATTTCTGATCAAATATGATTGGTTCAAATGTTTGTCTAAATAGAAATGTGTGACTAAATAGATAACAGACAGCTCCGCCGAAAAAAGGTGCAGGTTGGTCCGTCCGTCCTTAACCCGACATCTTTGCAAGTCCGGCACTGGTTGCTTGTTTTAAACGAATAGTTTTCGTTTAAACAAAATGCAACGCAAACGCTATTGAATGGATATTTAGTTTGAAAATTATCGTATTGTCAACCGTTTGGAACTTGATCGGACGCCGTTTATCGCGCATCTATGTGACACCGATTCTTGGAGCATAGACGTGCAGTCGAAACTCGATAATTCGAACTCGCTTTAGTTCCTACATACCCACATTTCAAAGTTAAAACGTTTTGATTTTTAAATAAGGATATGTTCGACTTCAGCGAGATCATTTTTTCGAAATTAAACACTGGTTAGGTCGAGTTAAGTGAGTTCGAAGTATCGAGTTTCGACTGTATGTTGCAATTGAATGGCGTTTTGTGTTAATTTGTGTAGTCCCTTTTCTGCCAGAACCCCCACCCCCGTTTTTTGTGTGCAAATTTGATCGGTTTATGTTAATTTTAAGGCCGTTATGAGCGAATGTTGCTAAAAAACAAAACCAACAATTTAAATGTGTTACCCCTGATAAGAGGGCCCCTACACTGTTGGCAAAAAATAAACATAATTATACAGTAAAACCTCTTTATTTCGACCACTAAAAAGAAATTTAATTGCTTGTATGAAAAACAGGTGGCAGTTTAAATCAATGTTAAGGTTACAGAAAGGTCCTGAAAAGCTTCTCGGTTTACTTTCGCCTTGTCTGTCTTAGACACAACGTACTTAACTTAATTCAGTGATCGTTATAGAAAGGTTTTACTGTACTGCCTGTCAGCACCTATATGGTTAAATGCCATTGTAGCCGACCTTAGCAATGTGGTGGGGTAATTTTACCTCAGCTGTTTTAAGATTACGATAATCTGCAACAAAAATCAATGATTGATAAAACTTATGTCACATTGATTATAGAGAGATTAGAGTCTCTGCGTGAAGTTTTAGCCCTTAACATGCTTCACTCGACAAATCATTATTGTTTCCCAATACACGCGTACTATTATTTTCATTGCAAACAGTTTGGCGCCAGATCAGACGCCGTATAACCATGGGTCTGTTCAGGCTCAAAACTGTTGCCCGCTCAGATTAACATGAAACGCCAGTATTGAGGAAAGAGTTGTCTGTTTATGCCCGGCATCTCAAGATGCGGAAGCATATAGTGATACAAAAATGGAGTGCTGTACGCCCGTGCGTCCGTATGTAACAGTTTAACTAAATTTTAACGTTTCGTCTAGCTCTGCTCAACTCAAATGCTCGGATACTTAAACGGTAAACTTTTGTTGTCTTCGACCATTTCAAATTCACCAATATCACCCAACTGTGATTACATGTAGATGATATAGAGAGGTTTTAGAACTGTTTAGATCCAGATCAGACGCCGCGTTATGAGGCGTCTGACCTGGATCAAGCTGTTTTACATTCGTTTGTCTGTTTCCGTAATTAGATGGGAATTTATAAAAATCTTAATTTCAGAAGTTTTGCAGACCACACTTTCAAAGCAGATGATATTACGACAGAATAAGGGTTACCGTTGAAGAATATAACATGCATCGAAATGATTTAATCCACGTTTTCATGCCTAAACATAGATTATGCTTTTTTATTAAAAGAGACAACACATTAATCAAATATGAGTCCTCTTGTGAAATCCGAGCAGCGAAAATCAAATTTATTTAGTAATCCAATATTTGATCGCGGATCTAATCTGTCATGGCTTACAGAGGAGAAGACGTTATTTTTTCCAATAAAAGCGTTTATGCTAAATTTATTATTTCAATTTCAAACAGTATGGAGCAAGATCAGCTGCCAGCTAACCCGCTGTTTGATCAGGCTCTGAACTGTTTGCCATTCAGATAAAAATGTGTATTAAAAATTGTCAAAAGGGTGTCCTTTTCAAAACTTAGTTGGAATGTGTTTGCGTTTTGACGTGATTCAAGAATAACATTTCCCCCACTGCACAACTCGCTGCTAAAAAATCGTCTGTCCCCAGTGTTGTCTACAGTACCCATTATCCCATAGGTTCACCTTTTTACACCTTTTTTATTCATCAACTGAAGAAAATAGTTCCAATCTATACTGTTATGAATATGCCAAATAAGATATAGTTTCTATATTCTAGTACATGTCGATGGTAGCTTTAAGCAGGCTGAAAGTAAAGCAGAATGTGCCTCAGGCACATTCTGCTTTACTTCAACCTGCGTTAATGGATCTGATCTGGATCCAAACTTATCGAAGATTCAAGTCAGGTCGGGCTTAGCAAGCAAAGGGTTAATATTGACAATCGATTTGCTTATACAGATCATCAATTTTCATGAACAGCGTTTATATTTACCGTTAAGCAGCACAGGACAGATAAACCCAGTGAAGCTAGTATACTCGCTTGACAAACACTACGTGCAGCATAAATATAGCCGTCACGTGACCCAGTGACTTATCGTGTCACGTGAGGAAAAATCTCGTCTGCTTATTCAGACTGTGACTTCGTATTAATGTTAAAGTGGTGGCGGGCCTTATCCGATTAATATTTGTAGAGAGTAGAGTTAAGAGGGTTTGTTTTTAATCTTCAACTTTTCGAAATGTGGACAACTTGGACTGTTTGGATTTTAGCGACGTTTTCGTTATTTGGTAAGTGTTTTTTAAAAATGACTTTATTTTCGTAGCTGTCACTGAGATGTACATTTCATTGTTGACATATTTGAGGAGGGTGTAAAACGCAGACTCCGTTATGAGTAGTATTTCAAATAAAATAATACCCGTACAGTGACCCCTCCCTACAACGGGCCTCCAAACAACGATTCCCTCCTTACAACAATGCTTGCTGCTGTTGCCCTAAACAGAACAATTATGTCTAACACTTTCACTGCTGCAATAACGTATGCTTAAAATTGTCGTCTGCTGTTTTTCTTAATATAACATATAAATGGACATTTTGACAGAAGACATTTGATGACGAGTGACAACCAGCTTGAATCCAGATCAGACGCCGCGTTACGCGGCGTCTGATCTAGATTCAAGCTGTTTGTAAATTTTAATTTTTTCTCCCTTTAACAACTCCCGCCCAACAACTTACGCACTTTTTATCTTCCTTTGGGTGTTGCTGTTTTGAGGGAGCACTGTTTAAATAGTCAAACTCTAGATCTTAAATACTGCGACTTGTCATTAGAATCGTCTCGAAGTAGAGTAGATCTATTCACAATATATAGTATTTGGAAGTAATATAGCAAGATAGTGTTTGGAAGAAACAAAGAATGATAAGAGATATAGTCTATCTATATTGGATTTCTTTTAAAGATTACACATATTTTCTTCAAGAAAATTTGATTACGTACATGTATATTAATTATTCAAAGCACACGCGGTTACTTTACCCCACGAAACGGTCGATATATATTTCAAAAGGAGAAAATATGAACCATAATTAAGTTATACAAATTCGTGACAAATTTCGCCTGATTAATCTAGTGCTCTAAGCATCGAAGGATGAGTGCGACTGCTATCTCAGTACACAGGAGGGAACACGTTAACCCTTTACCCCATAGAAGCGACTTTTAGCGCATCTAATTGATTCCTCCGCTGAAGAAAATAGTTCCAGTTTATACCCTCATGAACAATTACCATATCAAATATTTTTATGTAGCCTAGCAGATGGTTGTTTAAAGCAGGCTGAAAGTAAAGCAGAATGTGCCTTAAGGCACATTCTGCTTTACTTTCAACCTGCTTTAAGTGTTCACCTGTATTTAATGTTATATACGGGTTATTGGGGAAAGGGTTAAGAAGAGAAGTAAGGAAAAATGTGAATCTGTGTGTTCGCCTAACCCATATTACATGTACTCTATAGATACACCTTTTTACGAATTTAGGGTTTTACTCAGCTGAAGAAAATAGTTCCAATTCATATGTACAGTGGAGAAAACGTTATTCTTTCCCAATAAACGCGTTTACGCTAAAACTATTATTTGCAGTGCAACCCGGCGTCTGATCAGGCTCCAAACTGTTTGCCACCAAGATAAACATGCATTATCAGAATTGTCCAAAAGTTGTACTTTTCTACGTTTTAGTGCTTTTCTCCACTGTACAATGTAGTCGTGAATATGCATCATAAGAAATATTCTCTATCCTAATAGATTGTAGCTTAAAGCAGGTTGAATGTAAAACAGAATGCGACTTCAGGCGCATTCTAGACTGCGTTCAACCTGCTATATGTGGTCACCTGTCTTCAAAACTAGGAACAGGTTTTTCGGTAAATAGTTAAGCACAATAAATGGAGCTCCAAAATGTGAAGAGCTGCAAACCATTTGACACCAAAATCAATTAAATGGTCAGCATATTTAAAAAAAAAAAAACATTCTCTATAATCAATTCATTTGTATGTTTGTCGTTTTAACCCATTAAGCCCATATAAACGAGTATACTCGTCATTCACAAGCAATGTGCATGTGAAAAGTACACTTGTCCTATGCACATAGTGTAGCTGAATCAGAATCTGCAGTGTCTGTATACTGTTTGTCATATTTCAATCATGAAATTGAAAAAGTTAACAACTTTAAATAAAAAATAGACTTAACTTACAGTCGAAACTCGATACTACGAACTCGCTAAAATCGATCTTACCAGTATTTCGTAAGTTGAATTTTGATAACTCGATCTCGTTTAAGTCACGTTTTAACCTTGAAATATGGATATATTCGAACCAATGTGAGTTCGTAGAATCGAGTTTTCACTGTTATTGGAAACTGGAATGACCCATTTGACTTTTGTAAGGACGCGATGATTTTAGTCCCAGTGATAGTTATGTGTCACAGTATAAAGATTATCTAACCGGGGAAAGTATTTGTATCTACCAATTGCCGTAACGTCAAAAACGTCAAAATCGACGGAATCGTCGCTTACTCTGTTCTTCGTCGCAAAACTTGCCTATTACATAGGTAGATAAACTGAACCAAAAGAACATGAGAATGTTTAAAATGTAAATAATCACCGTATTAATCTATCTATCTATTACTGCTTTTCAATTAAGAGAGACTTGGAGAAAGGAGGAAATCATATTATCAATCGATCTTTCCTCCACTGTTCTTTATGAAAGAAAGAAACAATGAAAGAAAGAAACAAATAGAAAATAAAAAATACAGTGCTCCCTCTCTACAACGACACACAATGGGAGACACATAGTGTGTGTGTTGTTCGGAGGGAGTCGTTGTAGGGAGGGAAAATTAAGATTTGGCTTACATTTGCAAACAGCTTGAATCCAGATCAGACGCCGCGTAACGCGGCGTCTGATCTGGATTCAAGCTGTTTATCACTCGTCAATATATGTATTCTATCAAAATGTCCGCTCATATGTAACGTTGAGAAAACCAGCAGACAACAAATTTAAGCAGACTACATTGCAGCCATGAAATGGTTGGATATAAATGTCTTATTTGGGGAACAGCTCAAGGGTCGTTGTAAGGAGAAAGTCGTTGTTCGGGAGGGACGTTGATGGGAGGGAACAATGTAAATTCATTTCATCAGTCGATCTATCCATAACTGCTTTTCAAGAAAGAAAGAGAAATAAGAAAGAGAGAGAGAGAGAGATTGAGTAGGTAGTGGGAGTGGGTAGATCTAAGTGGTTGATAAAATGATTAGTCGAATATACGACGGTAACGAACGAACGACGAATTATCGCCTTTTTCACTCTTTCATGTTAGTGTATGTTTAAAGATACAGTTAACTATAGTCTATTTAAATGAACTATGATTTTTCCAATATCTTATTTCACCTTCTATAGTCATAAAAATCATAACAATGATATTATCCATATGCTGTCTTATTTTTCGGATGTATCAGTAGTGCCGTCAAAATTTGACGTCGAACACGACACCTTTACGTTTTGGGGACATTTCTGTAGACGGTATATAAACGAAATTATGTTTAACCCTTTACCTGATAGCCTATTTATAGTACTTAAGATAGATGACTACTTAAAGCAGGTTGAAAGTAAAGCAGAATGCGCCTTAGGGCGCATTCTGCTTTACTTTCAGCCTGCTTTAAGCTATCATGTGCTATAATATAGAAAATATTCCCTATAATACATAATTTATTCATTACTGATTAAATTGGAACTATTTTCTTCAGCGCATGAATAAATCATATCCGCTAAAAGGCGCTTCTATTGGGGAAAGGGTTAATGTAAGATTATTAATCAGCATACTGGCATTAGTTCTGTGAACAAAAATAAAATGCTATTTAGAAAACAATGATAATTATCAAAATTTCCCATCTTTTCGGTTGTGTTGTACCCTCTAAACATTAATAACCTCTAAAATTGACGTAAACTACGTTACATTTTAGATTTAGGGACGTTTCTGTAGACGCTACAAAAATATAAATATCTCGGTGATATAAAATGTAATTCTAAAAACAACTGTATTTCTGTAAACAATGGTTTGAGACTATAATCAAAAATGCTTTTTTTATTATAATGAATAATAGAATCTAATTCTTTATAACTAAACAAAAATCTAAAACCCACCCCTCTATTTTTTCTGCTAAATATCGGAGTGTCTACAGGGTTTCATGCATTTATCTATCACTATGTTTTTATTTATGCATGTGATATCGTTAAAACAATAGTGTGTCATTAAACGTAGATCTACATATAGACGGTAACTCTTAACAAAATTTTTTACGATTTCATGTACGATAGGATTCGGTGTATTGATTTTTATGTTATGAGCCGTCACGTTTTGTTACGCGTCTACACGCAATTTTGACGTTAATTTCATTTTTCAATTGCATACTGCTAAAAGGCATAGACTCTAATTATAATTTCAATAACATATTTGGATGGAGATTTTCAATGCGGTTGTTTTGAGGTATAAACCATGATAATACGTCAAATATATTTCTGGTTTCGATGTAATGAGCCTGCGATGTCGTTGCAATTCTGAAATTGGTACCAACACCGTGCGTGACGTCAGAGTACACTTAGGGCCACAATTGTCTCCACGTTTAGGTAATTGTCTTCCACTAATTTCTGTTTTTCTTATTTTCCAATGGACATCCTTTGTTTGAGTTACAGGGCATCGGTTTTCAGCATTCAAAAGCTAATCAACCCACCCGCACATATCGGTAACTTGGGGCGGTTAGCAAAATATTATCAGTGCAATCGTCACCACCAGATTTCCCCCTATACCTGCGGCATAAAGTCAAACATCACTGTACAGTGGAGAATCTGTTATTCTTTCCCGTTTAAACGCAAACGTACGCAAACGCAAAACACTAAAACGTAGAAAAGTACAACTTTATGACAATTCTGATCATTCATCATTATCTTCGTGGCAAACAGTTTGGAGCCTGATCAGACGCCGGGTTACCCGGCGTCTGATCTGGCTCCAAACTGTTTGCAGTGAAAATAATAGTTTTAGCGTAAACGCGTTTATTGGGAAAGAATAACGTTTTCTCCACTGTACCTGCGGCATAGAGTCAAACATCACTGTACAGTGGAGAAGACCTTTTCTTTCCCAATAAACGCAAACGAAACGTACACGCATATTAATAAAATGTGAAAAAATAACAACCTTTTGACAATTCTGGATATTCACTTTAATATGAGTGGCAAACAGTTTGTAGTCTGGTTTGACGACGGGTTACCCGGCGTCTGATCAGGTTCCATACTCTATGCAATGGAAATAATAGTTTTAGTGTAAACACGTTTAATTGGAAAGATTCTCAACTGTAATGTACAGCGGATAAAATGTTATTATTTCGATATTTCCCAATAAACGCGTTTTGCTAAAACAAATATTTCCTTTGCAAATAGTTTGTTCCAGATCAGCCGCCGGGTAACCCGGCGTCTGATCAGGCTCCAAACTGTTTGTTACTCAGAGTAAAATAACTCATCAATATTTTCATGAAGCTACAATTTTCTACATTTTATTGCAGTGCGTTTGCATCTTGTTCGTTTCGTTTAAACGGGAAATGATAACGCCTTCTCCACTGTAACAGTATCCTGTCTTGCCAAAATAATGCCGCATGCTGTGGACAATTAAACTCCTTTCCAGGGATCCTACACTATTATGTATCATATTTCCCATAGTTACAAATTGTTAAAATACCTTGCTGTTTCTGTTTTGTCCCCTCTCTTGTTGATTGTGACTTAAAGTGACGTAGTCTCTATTCTTCTCTGCTTAAACGCAAACGAAACGCATTTATAAATGCATTGCAATAAAGGAAGAAAAACTTGTTGACAATTCTGTTTATTTGAATGTGAGTAAAACAGAAAGCTCCTAAATGAACTTTCTACTTTAGTCAAATTATGTTTAACACGTTCAACCCTAGAGACGAGTATATATTCGTCATTTACAAACAGTGTACAGTAGCAGACACTTGTCCTATGCAAACAGTGTAGACCCTGATCAGAGGGCTCCTTACGGAACCCTCTAATCAGGGTTTACACCTTTTGTCATTTTGAAATATATTGTTAAAATCAACCCTAAATAGGCAAACATGGACTAGACTTATTTTGAAATTGGACTTGTCCATTAAAAGTTTCAGGGTGAATGAGTTAAACACAAGCTTCATTTGACATAAAGTATCAAACTTTTTTCAAGTTTCTGATTTGGTAACAGTTATGGACATAACAGTATACAGAAAGAACTTCTTGATACATGAACATTCTTCATGTCAATCCTAAATTGAAGCCGATCACAACTTGACTATAGTATTCGCAAACACGCTGGATCTAGATCAGACGCCGCGAAACGCGCCTGGACCCAAAGTGTCTGACAACCGTCCGTCTTTAAAGTTTCTTCAATTTAAAAAATGCACAAATCTGAAATTAACAAACTTTTAAGACGACAATTCCAAAGCAGACGATAAATTACGACACGATAAGCGTTAACCCCTTCACTGCCATGACGTCATCTACTTTAAACAATTGTCGTCTGCTTTTATTTCTCAAATTTAAAGTTTAGGTATTTGACTTACGAAATATAAAAATCAGTAGCAAACAGTTTGGATACTGATCAGACGCCGCGTCACGCGGCGTCTGATCAGTATCCAAACTATTTGCTAATAACTATTGTACTCGGGGTAAGACAGTTACATGTAATAGGTTATACGAATTCAGGTATACTTTATATATTCGTATGATTCAATTGAAGATGTTTACTCAAACATATTGAAAAATGCTATGAAAGGTTGTATTCAATATTTCGTTAATAGGATCTAGAAAATAGATATTGGCTTCATCATTTAATGTGATCAGAGAAATTCGATCTTTCTACCCAAATGGGTTAACAATACGTGTTTACAATTATTGAAAAGGGTCGAAACTCGGAGATTACCCTTGAAGATTAAATGGTGACACCTACATTCATTAAACCCGACTTTTCCTCGGTATGGTTTAAATTCATTGCTAATTTCTGTTCTATTATCGAAATATTGCCTTCTAATTATACGGTATATATATAGGGTCAACAAATCTATGGAAGGGTCATACATAGATTGTTTGAAGGTAACGTTTGTCGCTTATCTCCCCAATATTATGAGCTCATTCGTTGAATTTTTGGTGAAAACGTTTTAACCATTTCCTTGCCAAATTGAACTGTCTGATCTAACCCTGGTGCGAACAAAATATCAACTGCTAAAATGTGTCGTATGTCAAATTCAAACTTTCGAAAATTTAATTAAACAAGTCTACTGATACATGTACCAGGGCTGCCATTTCTCCAGATTTTTCCTAAATCTTCGGATTTTTTTCTTGTACATGGTAGCTTAAAGCAGGCTGAAAGTAAAGCAGAATGCGCCCTAAGGCGCATTCTGCTAAACTTACAGCCTGCTTTAAGTAGTCGCATGTCAACAAAACAAAAAAAGTATATAGGGTAAAGGTACGATTCATAAAATCGCACTTAAAAATGCAAATTTGGAAATCTTAGGATTTTTCATGTCAACTTATGGCAGCCCTGTGATATAAGTGTCACGCAGTTTGGACCCATGGAGAACAGTCGCGGCGTCTGATCTGGGTTCAGACTGTTTGCAAAGTCCAATTCATTCGCCTATGGCGGTGAACTGGTTTAAATCAAAACAATATAAAATTTTCAATGACTACTAATTTTCAGAAGTTCGAGTTTTATAAGTAGAGTGAAGAAGACTTATCATTCCTTTCCGTATAAACTTAACTAAACTTTAACTAATTGTAGAACAGGGGCCCGTTTCATAAAACTTCGTACGACAAAAACGGTCGTAATTCAAAACTTTGAAGTACATTTACTTTCTGACTTTTCTATCTAATCCTGTCTTGTGACATCTCTTTGGAATCGTCTTTTCAAGACGATTCCAAAAAGATGTCACAAGACAGGATTAGATGGGGGAAATGAATTAAAATTGAAACTTTTATAATCTGACTTACGACAACATTTGTCGTACGAAGTTTTATGAAACGGGTCCCAGAGCCTGTTTGTCATTACACAATATATTGTAAAAAAACCAATCCTAACTAGTAAAAAATTGATTGAACTTAATTGGTAACTGGAATTGTTAATTCTAAGTTTTAAGGGTGAACATTTTTGTCCAGCCCAAGAGTGCATGTACCTGGTTACATGTATCATTAGATTAATTGCATTTCAATGATGTTTTTCATTGCATTTATTGTGATGGTTCGTCATACTGTCGACTTGTTCCGAACTATGCTTTAGCGTTTGTGCTTAAGCAATTTAGTTCGCATTGTGAACAAATTCGAGTGTGTTAAGCTCGGTTTCAGATCAGGCTCCAAACTGTTAGCCACTCAGATTTGCACGAATCGTCAACAACTTCGTTGAATCAAGAGTTTGTCATTTTGAAAATGCGTGTCACAAGTGCCTCTATATAGAAACATCTACTTGTGGAATTGTTTTAGGTTTTTTCTTCATACAAAATACTCAACCTTTTTGCCTTACGATCGCAATATAGATGATATTTTTCAAACAGTTTAGATCCAGATCAGACGCGAGTAACTCGGCGTCTGATCTTGATCCAAACTGTTTAACACTTATCTTCAAATTTGCTTAATTAAATCATGCATAAATCTTACTGTGGCAAACTTTGCAGACTACAAATTCAAAGCAAACGATATAACGCTAGGATAAGACTTAAGTAACGGAAGATGCATAAGTGTAATGCTCAAGTGTAGTTTGTCTATTCGTGTATTATTTATCCCTGTCTGTCTATATTCGTTTATTATTTTACACCATTCCCTGCCATGACGTCATCTGCTTGAATCAATTGTCGTCTGCTTTTATATTTCAAACTCAATGTTTAGGTTTTTCAACTTAAGATATGTTAAACTGAGTGGCAAACAGTTTGGATCCTGATCAAACGCCGCGTTACGCGGCGTCTGATCAGGATCCAAACTGTTTGCAAATATCTGTCGTAATCGGGGCGGGGCAGGGCAAGGGTTAAACCACATTACCATTTTGATTAAAACGTTTGAAAAAGTACACAAGGCCCTTGCCCTAAACCTTTTAAGCCCGACTTGACTTGCACTTACAAACAGTTAGGATCCAGATCTACTGCGAACTATTCGACGTCTGATCAGGATCAAAACTTTTTTGACACTCGCATTTGTGTTTTACGTTTCCAAAATACACGAACGGTAAATTCAAAAATGATTTTGCAGACAACAATTTAAAAGCAGACGACAGATAGTTTTTATAAAAAAAAATCAACATATTTTAAAGTAGTCTGGATATACTTATGATGCATTTCAGAACCAAACAATTCCGATATATTAATACAGTGGAAAAGACATATTTTCCAGTTCAAACACAACTGAATGCGAGAAGCACTACATTTTCAATGTAGCTACACTAACATTTAGAAAACGACACGTGTTTGAGTTCTATAGTTTGGATGCCGCACTCAGATTTTAATAAATCGTCATGACGACTTATTTAAATTTTCAGTAGCACCCAAACTGTATGCGATTGAACATTATTGTTGTAATACAAGCGCGTTTATTAGGGTAAAATGTCCTCTTTCCTATAGAACTCCTTTCTTGTAATACTGATTTTGAAATTTTGAAAATCTGATTTTATGATACAATGGAGAAGACGTTATTCTTTATCAATAAACGCCGCGTTTACGCTAAATATAAATATTATTTTAAGTGCAAACAGTTTGGAGCAAGATCAGGCTCCAAACTGTTTGCCACTCAGATTTAGATACATGTACAGTGGAGAAACTGTTATTCTTTCCCAATAAACGCGTTTACGCTAAAACTATCATTTCTATTGCAAACAGTTTGGAGCCAGATCAGACGCCGGGTAACCCGGCGTCTGATCAGGCTCAAAACTGTTTGCCACCAAGACAAACATGAATAATCAGAATTGTCCAAAAGTTGCACTTTCTTCCGTTTTAGTGTTTTGCGTTTGCATTTCGTTTCGTTTATACAGGAAAGAATAACGTTTTCTCCACTGTAAGCAGTCAGAATTGTCAACTGTGAAATTTTCATTTTCTACATTTTATTGTATAAATACGTTTGCGTTTTGTTTGCGTTTAACCCTTTACCTGATAGCCTATTTATAGTACTTAAGATAGATGACTACTTAAAGCAGGTTGAAAGTAAAGCAGAATGCGCCTTAGGGCGCATTCTGCTTTACTTTCAGCCTGCTTTAAGCTATCTTGTGCTATAACATAGAAAATATTCCCTATAATACATATTCATTACTGATTAAATTGGAACTATTTTCTTCAGCGGATGAATAAAATGAATGCGCTAAAAGTCGCTTCTATAAGGTAAAGGGTTAAACGGAGAAAGAATAACGTCTTCTCCACTGTAACAATAATCTATATTCGTTATTGTCATCTTCAGTTTGAAATCTAATTTCAGATACTTATTGTTAATGCATCTTCGTATGTTTATGTGATTTAACTTCGTACATCAGAGAAAACTTTTTGCTTTCCCGTAAAAACAAAATGAATCACAAACGCAAACGCAATTTATTAAAATATAGAAAATGGCAAGGTTTTGAAACTATTAAAGATTTAATTCTGTTTGGATGGCGAACAGTTTAGAGCTTGATCAGACGCCGGATAATGTTGAAAATTCGAGAAATAGAACATAAATACGGGTATCCGGACCTGGGTATAAACTGTTTGCAAATATTAGCAGAGTCACGCTTAGCAGGGCTATGGCTTAACCTTATATATAATAATATTATACGCGATTCAGAAAACCCTCTACATCAATTACAATGACAGCGATCGTTTAAAAGAAGATGCAAAAGAATGTTTTAGAAAAAACGGGTGACAGTTTATTTCAGAACGAAAGCAATACTGAATATTATCAAAACGTAGCTTTCCGCAGTAATTATTTTGTCTTTCATGATACTGAATCTTCGTAATGACTGGGCTACACTGTATGTTTATCTTTATGGTGATCAGTTAACGAAAAGGGCGTCAGGATTGTGGCATACCATAACATCAGAGTATGTTTGTATGCCATTTACATGTCAATCAACAGTCAGAGTATGGGTACCAACTACAGTTAACAAATATTTAAACGTCAACTAAATATATGGTGAATTATCCACATTTTAAGACAGGTGCTTGCTTAATGCAGGACAAAAGTAAAGCAGAAAGTTCCTATAGGAGCTTTCTGCTTTACATTTTGTCAGTTCTGCAATAGGCAAGCGCCTGTTTTCGTAGACTTTTGTTTATTTAAACAGTGGACGCTTAAAATAATTTTGATTGTGCAGTCGAAACTCGATAATTCGAACTCGCGTTTGTTCGAACATATCCATATTTCAAAGTCAAAACGTACCTTAGCCACGATTTAACTTTGAAATAAGGGTATGCTCGACTGTAGCGAGATTAAGCGAGTTCGAAATATTGGGTTTCGACTGTATTTCAAAATTCAAAAAACGTCTGTCTGATACATAATAAACAATAAAAACAATGGTTGCGTTATAGGATCGGTTACAAAGCTGCTAAATCCAGCGCCACATGTAAACAATAAACGCTATGTTTGTTATTTTATGTTTCAGTACAATAATTTGTGAGACAGCTCTGACTACATTTAGATACATGTATCTGTCAAACACACGGTTCGTTTGTTTATTGATATAACCTCTGCCCTAAAAGTTTGAATATACATGTATGTGAAAAGTTCCCAAGTGGTAAAGTTTGATAATCAAGATAATATTTCGGGTAATTGTCACTAAGCTTTTTACTTACATGTACATGTGCATAAGTATGCATTAAAACCATTGTACGAACAGAGATACGGTATATTACGACCTTCAAAAGAAAATTTGATTTTAATTTCGAAGATAGGTGGCTGCTTAACGTGAGATAAAAGAAAAATAATAAATATCCGATATGCAGTAACATGGACATGTACATGTATTATTAGTGTTACTATCATTACTATTATCATTTTCATGTACCCTATCTTAACCCTTTCCCTTATAGGAGCGCCTTTTAGCGCATTCAGTTTATTCCTCCGCTGAAGAAAATAGTTCCAATTTATACAGTCCTGAATATGTATTATAAGAATTAATTTCTATATTCTAGCAGATTATAGCTTAAAGCAGGTTGAAAGTAAAGCAGAATGTGCCTTAAGGCACATTCTGCTTTACTTTTAACCTGCTTTAAGCGGTCGCCTATCTTCAATACTAGAAAAATGCTATGGGGTAAAGGGATAAGAAAAAACTTATCTACAGCTTGGGTACATGTATTATTATAACTACATGTATTACTATCATTATTACAACCAAAGGATTTGGTGTTGAAATGATTGAGAAAATGTTGGATTTGTTCAGTTTACCCTCTCTTAACCGGAGTCTTATTTTAAGTAATGTCGAGAAACAGAATTATCCTCATTGTAACGTTGGTCTGTTTTTAAGTCAATTGTTTCGTTAGTCATAAGGATATGGTCATAGCTCTGAAACCCAATGCAACATAACCCGGTCAAAATGTTGACCAAATCGCCTGCAGACACCTTTAACCCTCCTTTAACCCGTGGCTTGGTGAAGGATATTTTGTTATAAATTTGCCAAAGGTTTTGGATCCAGATAAGATGCCAAGTAATTCGGCGCCATTTCTGGATTCAAACTGTATTAAACACTGATGTGATGAGAAAAAAATTCTACATGTATAAGGAATGACAGATAGGAAATTAGGGCTCCAGATAATTTGTTAATCAAAAGCTAAATTATTTAAGCTTCCTCAAACCCTATGATGTGACTACTCATTAGAATGGATAAAGGGCTGGAAACTAATGGTTAATCTTGCGCTCTGGATAAACAGTGATTTTCTTTTACACACGACACATCGAAAATGACAGAGACAATCTAGTCGACTAATATGTTCTAGATGGCTGGCACAAGGACGTAAACCATCATATACAGTGGAGAAAACAACATTATTTCCCTATAAACGCGCCTGTAAACTATAAAAAATACTATAATAATTGCAAACTGTTTATAGCCAGATCAGACGCCGGGTAACCCGGCGTCTGACCAGGCTCCAAACTTTTTGCCATTTAGATTATAACTAATATTAAAATTTGTCAAAAAGTTGTCATTTTCTATGTTTAGTGTTCTGCGTTTGCGTTTCGTTTGCGTTAAAACGAGAAAGAGTAAGGTCATCTCCACTGTAAATAATCACGTGATGAGACTAGTGTACATGTACATAAATGTAGTAGGTCTAACTGCGGCGACCCTTGTGCTTTATATTATACTTGTCGTCTGCTCAATCGTCGTCTGCATCTCCTTTGCAAACTAATACTATTTCATGTTTAAATTGGCAGTAATTAAATTCTAAACGACAAACATTTTTGAAAATCACATTTGGTCGCTTTAGATTGGTCTTTATCTAGATCAGAAATGATCGTGAAGATTTTCCAAACTAAGTGCCCCGGATGTAAAGGGTTAATGAGCGAGTTTGATTTATTTCGTGACATCTCATAACTACCTATGTCTATACAGTGCATGTCCTATCATATCTATCATGAATACTAATTATTGTCAACGCTCGGGACATTTCGGTAATTTCCGTTATTTACGAATAAAATTGTGTACGGAAATCACCGATGTATCTTGACCGATAGTTCGATCGTTCTATGGAACAAGAACATAAGAGACTTTCAGTGCAAAAATGTGAATTCTTATTAGGCGCAGAGACTTTAAAACTCTGACCTATCAAAAACCATTTACAATATATGGATCTAAAGAATAACATGTCATTTGACCTTTAATTTTTCTTAACGAATGTAAATTTTGAACGGAGTACATTATCTTGCTTTTGTTGGCTATCATTATTAAACTTTATACTGTCTATTTTGCACTGGTTTAATATGATTAATCACTATTATAATTTGCAATTATCCGAATTATTTGTGTCATACTGTGATGATATAAATATGTGTTTCATATCTGGCATAAAATGTCATTTATATCATCTCTTATAATTCCTTTATGGGCTGGCTTTGCACTATCTTAAAGTTTTTATTGTATAAGTTTCTGTATTTATTGAATGTGCATTGATGTAATACAATATTGTCTACTGTCTGCTTTTGATTCATTATTCTCCAATAGTTTAAACTTCACACTGTTTGGGAAGATAGTACAGTGGAGAATCAGTTATTCTTTCCCGTTTAAACGCAAACGTACGCAAACGCAAAGCGCTAAACGTAGAAAAAACAACTTTTGGACAATTCTGATATTTCATGTTTATCTTGGTGGCAAACAGTTTGGAGCCTGACCAGACGCCGGATTACCCGGCGTCTGATCTGGCTCCAAACTGTTTGTACTGCAAATAATAGTTTTAGCGTAAACGCGTTTATTGGGAAAGAATAACAGATTCTCCACTGTATCAATGTATAACATTAGTACACCAGGCGCCCGTCTAACGAAACGTCGTGCGACAAAACGGTCGTTTAGCCAAAACTTTAAAATAAAAAAAGCATCTCATTTCTGATGTCTCCATCTAATCATGTCTTGTGTCACCTATTTGGAATAGTCTTTTCAAGACGATGATTCTAAACAGATGTTACAAGAAAGGATTTGATGAAGAAATAAATAATCATTGCGAATTTAATAATCTGACTCACGACAATACTCGTACGACGTTTCGTATAAGACGGGTCTCAGGAGTCGAGCATGCATCCCTGTGTACTTACACCGCGGTCACGGCAATATGGATTTACCCATTACCCCATAAATATGACTTTTTACACCTTTGAATTATTCCTCTATAGAAGAATATAGTTCCAATGTACATGTATACAGTAATGAATATATGTTTCTTTATTTTAGAGAATTGTAGCTTAAAGCAGACTGACAGTAAAGCAGAATGCACCTTAAGGTGCATTCTGCTTTACTTTCAACCTGCTTTAAATGGTCAATCATCTTCAAAAATAGAAATTGGCTATGGAGTAGTGGATTAAAGTAACCTCAGTAATACTGCATTTCATGGTTGTAAAGGATAATTATGCACACGGTATAACATTTAGTACACCAGAAGATCTATCGTCCCCCGTTAAAGCTTTCTAATTGGCACAGCAGTTAAAACATCATCATCAATACTAAGTTTGGGTACAATAAATAAACGTTAGCACGACAACCCAAATTAATATACTTGTTTATAATCTTAAAGACATGTTCCTGTTTAAAGCAGGATGAAAGTAAAACAGAAAACTCCCCTTGGGAGCTTTCTGTTTTACTTTCATCCTGCTTTAAGCTGCGGCCTGTATTTAACATCATCAGCGAATCTTCTTTGAAGTTGACCGTTACAGTGGGGAGTTGTTGTATAGTCTCATGCGATCTTGTGCGCAAAAACCGACAAGTTTCCCTATAGCTGCAGGATAATTCAGATATATGTATTTTGTTACCACGCATAAAATCGGTTCTTTGGTATTTGAGCATCTTATAAAGATTCCAAAATAACTTATAGAAATACTTATGATTATATAGCGATAGTTTTAAAGGGACTCGCAACCGGATGGTGTTCTTGTCAAAATGAAATAAAATACTCAAATAAAAGCAAATTTGTGGCATTATTTGGCTTCTGACATTAAAAAAATATGATCAGTCCAAAAACCGTCTCAAGAATCGTCACCGAATCTTAGTTTTTTAGATATTATCCATCGTTTTTCCATAGCGTTAGCTAACGGTATAGTTGTTGTTGTTGCTTCTCTACACGGAGTCAGACATAAACCCGAGCCGAATAATGTTCTATTAATAGCTATCATTGAAGTACGTTAATTCGATACCATATATAGAGAGCGTCCGTAGCCGAGGGCGTAAAGGCGATGCCTCATTTTTCATTTTTGTCTCCGCATGGATGGTCACGGGTTCGAATCCCACCAGAGCCTCTTCTTTTTTTTTTTTTGGAAATGCATTTTTTAACAGAATTTATTATCCTAAACTAAATTTTACCCATTTATATAAGCATTTGACATATATTTACAAATTACTATTTTTAATGCTTGATCCGGTTGCGAGCCTCTTTAAGCAATATCATGACGACCGCGACTTAACTAGTATTTGGAAACAGTGTGGATCCAGCGTCTGATCTGGATTAAAACTGTTTGATAAACTTCTCTTTTCTAATATTTCGACCTCTTAGAAAATCCGATTTATGATTGTCTTATGTCCCTACGTATATTTGTTTTTGGAACAAAGAGTTGAATTTAGCATTGTAGCAGAATATATGATGGAAAAGTTAAAAAAAAAAAGAAAAAAAAAGAAGAAAATCCGTGATTTTCTTTGAAAAAGGCCCTTAGAGGTCGAAATATTAGGAAAGAGCAGTTTATATATTAGTATTAATTTAATTCCCTATCTGGAATATTGAAACAAATTCTTGTTTGATAAACGTCTTTAAGTTTCTTCTATTTTAAAATACAAAAACGAAAATAATTTCTAATAAACGTATTTAATCTAAAACAACTATTTTGGTTCCAAACGCTTCAAATGGAGCCTGATCATGCAGTTGCCGTGTTTTCCACTCATATATAATAACTGAGACAGTGTTATCAAATATATGTAATTTTCTACATTTTATTGCAATGCGTTTGCGTTTCGTTTGTATGACAACGGGACAGAATAACATCTTCTCCACTGTAAAATAACTCTCTATCACGACCACTTAATTGCTTGTACAATATGTACTATGTGTTTACGACAGGTGACTACTTAAAGCAAGGTGACCGTTAGAAAGGAGCTTTCTAATTTACTGTCACCTTGCTTTAATCTGTCACTTGTCATTTATACAATCAATTACCCTTATCTTTAGCGGTCGTAATATAGAGAGATGTTACTGTATATTCCTTCGCGTGATTAGGTCTACTTGATTTTCTGTACTACAGTCATTTGCTATTTTCAAGAGCATACACAATCTCCCGAGGGCTGTGTCAAATTTGTAACAATTATGTTTAATTAGAGATATTGATAAATGTAACAGACTCATGTACTTTACTATAAATTCTTAACATCAAACAGATAAATGATATTAGTAACGTTTTTGATTAATTTTCACCAAAATGTAAAATGACTGAGATTTATAATTATTTCTTGAAGCCTATGTGAGAAATTTCTTTTCATCTGACGTATCAGTAGGCTATTTCCCTTGTTGTTGTTGTTGTTTCTTCTTTTTCTTTTCCCCTTTTTCTATGAAATTCAGTAAAACCTCTCTATTACGACCCATAAATTGTGTTGATTATTAGGGATTAAGAACAGGTGACTGCTTAAAGCAATGTGACAGTAAAACAGAAAGCTCCTGTAGGATCTTTCTGTTTTACTGTCACATTGCTTTAAGCTGTCACCTGTCTTTGATACAACCAATTAGCCTTATTTTAGTGGTCGTACATGTAATAGAGAGGTTTTACTGTATAGGATATTTTTCTTTTGCATGGATGTTGCAATAAGCTTTCCCTGTATTTTATCGTAGATGTACAAGTGTGATATGAAAAAAACTGCAGTGTTTGTGACAAATTGTCTACACAGAAAAATAATTATATTTAAGAAATGAAGTGATTTTTGGGGCGTTTAAGCGAAATAAATGACAGAAAATGATCGGCAAATTCCATGAATCGCGCTAGCGGTGTTTGTCTAGAAGGAAAACAAAATGTTCATAGGATATAGCAAACAGTACAGACTCTGAGGCCCGTTTCATAAAACTTCGTACGATAAAATGTTGTCGTAAGTCAGATTATAAAAGTCTCAATTATTAGTTATTTCTCCATCTAATCCTGTCTTGTGACATACCTTTGGAATCGTCTTGAAAAGAAATTAAGTGAAATTTCAGGTTTTGACTTACGACCGTTTTTGTCGTACGAAGTTTTATGAAAAGGCCCCCTAATGAGACACCACGTAAAGCGGTGTTTCATCAGGGTCTACACTGTTTGCCATTTTCCACTAAATTAGTAGACACTAGAGTTAATATAGTATTCGTTTTATATGACAGCAGTTCGTTTCAGTGTATCATTTAAATGATAAGAACTCATTTTTTGCAAATAATATTGCATCATGCCATTTACAATTTATTTGCTAACTGGAGTTGGATATACTAGTGGTGAAAACGTTATTATTTCCCTCTTAAACGCAAACGAAACGCAAACGCATTGCAATAGAATGTAGAAAATGACAATTTTTGGACAATTCTGACATTTCACTTTAATCTGAGTGGCAAACAGTTTGGAGCCTGATCAGACGCCGGGTTACCCGGCGTCTGATCAGACTTCAAACTATTTGTAATAGAAATAATAGTTTTAGCGTAAACGCGTTTATTGGGAAAGAATAATTCATTCTCCACTGTAAACTGTCCCTCATTAAACTAGCATTTGGCTGCCTTCGACAAGAAAGTTTTCTTTTCAAAGCAATCAGACTACTATGCAAGAGCCGCTAGGGAGACATTAGTAATCGATTTAACACCTCTCTAATTGACAATATTATGTTTCTGAGCATTACGATATCGTAAAACCGAGCGGAATACAAACAAGAAAACGACTTCTCCCCAGTGAATTATAAGTACCAATGCTTTACAACATATTTCCATTAGCGTTCTTAGTCAAAACCCCGAGATCTCGTCAAATCTCGCATTTTATCGATCAACGATCTAAAAAGAGCATCTACATCCCGCTGGTCGCATGAACTTTTTGAAATACATGTACAGTCAAATCCAAATATTGCGACACTTAAAATAATGTTTATTTTCTATTTTTAAGACAGATTACTGCTTAAAGCAGGATGAAAGTAATGCAGAAAGCTCCTAAAGGAGTTTTCTGCATTACTGTCATCCTGCTTTAAGATGTCAACTGTTGATTAGACGATAGTTGAGTCCTGATTAAAGCGATCGTAATTGTGAAACTTAACAGCCTATTAATCAGTGCAAACGAATGAAAATGAAAGTTAGAGAGGAAAACGTTACACCACTATGGAGTGATCGATGGACAGTGAATGGAGTATTCACCGATGACATTTCAATGATTTATTGGAGACAGCACCCACATCAAAACAAGTTACATTCAACCCTTTCACGCTAAATGACGTCATAAAACGCATTTGCAAACAGTTTTGATCCTGATCAGACGCCGCGTAACGCGGCGTCTGATCAGGATCAAAACTGTTTGCCACTTGTTTTGAAAATACGTAAGTTATATACTGTCTTAAATCTAACTATGAAACGATATTGCAGACAACAATATTGAAGCAGACGACATTATGGCGGTGATTAGGTAAAATCCTCACGATAACTTTGATCATGAAAGGGTTGAATACAGTTAAAATCCCTGTTTTACGACCACTTGAAATTGAGTGGGTTTACGGTGTTAAGGAAAGTTGATGTTTAAAGCAAGATGAAAGTAAAGCAGAAAAATCCCAAAGGAGCTTTCTTCTTAACTTTATTATCACGTTGAAATGACAGGTGACTTTGTAAAATCTCCAGCGATTAGTTTTGAAGAGACCGTACATATATAGAGACGGAGGTTTCATACATGTGACTTTCTCTCGGTGTCTCTCTCTTTCTGTTTTTCTCTCTCCTTACACTCTGTTATTGTTTGTCTATCTGTCTCTCACTCGGAATATATTTTTGCTTTCTCAATCTGTGTGTCTGTCTACCTCGGTCCATCTGTCTGTCTATCTGTCTGTCTTTCTGTGGTACATGTATTCAGGTTGCGACTATACATTTTAAACAACCATGGAATCGCCTGACCAAACAAAACATTCTTCCGTACGATACATCATCAATGCCGACTGTCGTTTTGGTATTTCTTTTGAAGCTTTATTAAAACCCAGCAGACGTTTCACCCCTTATTCTTCCAAACGCAACCACACTAGCAAATATTAACAGTTTGGACCCAGATCAGCCACTGACTAACTTGTTGGACTGCCATGACGTCAGTAGCTTCAAATATTTGTCGTCTGCTTTTGGGTTTTCAAATTCAAATGGTTATAGGTATTTTGACTAGAAATATAAAATTGAGTGTCAAACAGTTTGGATCCTGATCAGACGCCGCGTTACGCGGCGTCTGATCAGGATCCAAACTGTTTGCAAATAACCATTGTAAACGAGATTAAGGCAGTGAAGGGGTTATAAACTGCATCATCAGAAAATTTGAAAATGATTTCAAACAGCAGTTTGTACATCAGGCGCACTAATTGCAAGATAAAGATTAAAAGCTGACTTCATTTCCAGTTAACAAGAAAACATATGTATGCGAGTGATGTCTGCTCACGGGTGCGTGCAGCGGAAGTGGGAGCAATTCTTTGCTTCCGGTTTGGGAACCGATGTTGCCATGGAAACCACTTAGCGTCTGCGATTCGAGATAGCAGTTCGGGAAGTTGGCGTTGTAAAAGTGACGTGACAGTAAAAATCACTCCATTTAGAAATGATTTATGCACGAATCGATTGGGAGAATGGGATTTTAACTAGAAAGCAGTACGTAGATAAGAGCCTCAAATTGGGCTCCAAGCTCGTAATCGGCTGGAAGATCGTAACGAATCGCTTTTCTCCGTACAGAAAGAAAACATGATACTACTTGAACTGCCAGGGATAAATGCTTAAGTAATTTTCTAAGAATTTATAGGTGCTACAGTGGAGAGGACGTTATTCTTTTCCCGTTTAAACGTAAACAAAACGCAAGCGCATTGCAATAAAATGTAGAAAACTACATTTTTCTGACAATTTCGAATGTTCATTTTAACCTGAATAGCAGACAGTTTGGAACCTGATTAGACGCCGAGTTACCCGGTGTCAGATCTGGCTCCAAACTATTGGCAATGGAGATAAAAGATTTAGCGTAAACGCGTTATAAATAATGGGAAAGAATGACGTATTCTCCACGATGGTAAAGGGCAGGAGCTCAATGACAAAATTGCAACGTCAATGGCGAAGGCAATAACAGTCACGTCATCGATTAAGAGCGCTCTAGATAAGGGGAGTATTTCAAAATATAAAATGTTTATTTTTGCATTAAACCCTATTTTCTAGACGAATCAAATGCGTAGTAACACCATAGGATTTGGTGCTTAAATGAGTGATACAATTGTGGATTTGTTCAGCTTACTCCCTCTTATCTTATTATGCGGCGTTTGATCAGAGTCTACAATGTTTCCTGATAGGAATTTCAAAATAAAACAAAATGAAAATGAAAATTTTGACCAGGCGTCCCTTTGATAAAAAATGGACTAATCCAAATTAAGACTTGATTTCCATTTGCAAACAGCTTGATTCTAGATCAGACGCCGCGTAACGCGGCGTCTGATCTAGATTCAAGCTGTTTGTCATTCGTCATTATATTAATTCTATCAAAATGTCCACGTGTATGTAACTTTGAGAAAAACAGCAGACGGCAGTTTTATGCAGACGGTATTGCAGCAGTAAAAGCATTAGACAAAATTGTCCTGTTTCGGGAACTGCGACAAGGGTCGTTGTAAGGAGGAAGTCGTTGTTTGGAGGGCCGTTGTAGGGAGGACACATTGTAGTAAAATGGACCTGATCTCATTAAAATTTAATATAACGAAATAATTCAGACGATCCCAAGGACGTTATAAGTGAATTATTGTAGTGTACTGTAAAGTGACTTTCATTTTCACTATCCAAATGTACAATTTCGCTCTATCTTATTCGATTTTTGCTTGTTATCTTCTTATCGACTATTCATCATCTCGCCTTGTCATATAGCACTTATCCATATAAATTCTCATCCTCTTTAAAATTCTCGTTTGAAAAATATCAAATTAACTTTTAATGTACGTTTATAACTGCCAATCCGTTTTTTGTGATGATCAGGCGCCAAGTTACTTGCAAAAATTGAACTGTTTGTCGCAACGAGGCTTATAATTTAATTCACTGCGCATTTATAAGTTTTGCAATAACACATAATATTACAAATACATTAATTCTGCATCCTGTAGCTGCCAGTAATGATGTTTCTAAGCATAGTACTGTGTCTAGTTCAAAGAAAAAAATAATAAATCAGGGCTCCAGATAAGAGGGAGTAAACTGATCAAATTCAATATTTTCTCACTCATTTTAGCACCAAATCCTATGGTGATACTGCTCATCAGAATCGCCCCTTCGAGACGATTATAATGCGTAGCAACACCACATGGTCTAAAGCAAAAATAAAGATTTGAGTTTCGAAATACCCCCCTTATCTGGAGTCCTGAATGAAGCCCAAACATCATTCAGTTGCCACATTTACGTTTCACGACTAGAGCATATTCTTTACATGTAGTACATGTACAGGCGATAGATAGCATGACAGTAATGTCGAGTGCCGACCCTCAGGCCTGATCAGAGGGTGGGTCTACACTGTTTAACCTAACTTCTCGTAAAGAACGAGTATACTTGTCGCTATAGGTTCAGTGGGTTACAGGGACCCTTCATACGAAACGTACATGTCATGTACGACAAAAATGGCCGTAAGTCAAAACTTTAAGATACATCTATTCTAATTTCTGTTTTCTTCATCTAATCATGTCTTGTGACATCTCTTTGGAATCGTCTTGAAAAGACTATTCCAAAGAGATGTCGCAAGACAGGATTTGATGGAGAAATAGATAACAATTGAGAAATTTAGAATCTGACTTACGATAATATTTCTCAGCCCGTTTCTAATTTTGAAGACAAGTGACTTTGAAAATAATTCTGCGTTGAGCCATCATCTACAAAGCTATATAAAATATTTCTTGTGGTGTCAATTTATGACTGTATAAAGTGGAAATCCAGATAAGACACGTTATTACTGGAAGTGTGATCTAAATTCAAACATTTTTTTCAAATGCGAGTTAAGATATATGTAACCTGGTAAGGGTAGGTTCAGTGTTTACCAAAACCTATTTATCATATTACCAATCATTAACGCTTTCATTGCCAAATTTTTCGAGAGATGTTACCCATTCACCGTTTCATTGTCGTCCGCTTCAATTTTGTTGTTTGCAAGATAATTTCAAAGTAAGATTCAATGTAGTATGACTTAATAAATATCAATAAGAGTGTCAAACAGTTTGGGTCCTGATCAGACACCGCGTTACGCGGCGTCTGATCAGGACAAAAAACTGTTTGCAAACGCGCTTAAGGCGTCATTGAGAGTGATAGGGTTAATCGGTTGAAAGTCAGTTATGTCTAGTAGATATCATGTCAAAAATCAACATTTACCCACGATTCATGACAAATCTGTTCGGCTTTTATTTAAATTATCTCAAATATTTTGTCTAGTTCTTAATCTTCTACACGCTACGGGGGATTTGTAAAAACTGTTTTAATCAGTTTAGATCCAGTTGAGACGCCGAGTAACTCGGCGTCTCATTTGGATCCACACTGTTTGTCACTCTGATGATGGTTTTTAGAAAGAAAATGCAGGTAAATGAAATTTGTGAAATGTTTCAGACATCATATTTAGCAGACGACAATCACGTCCCGTGCTTAAGGTTAACCCCTTCACTGCCATGACGTCATCAGTTTTCAACAATTCTCGTCTGCTTTCATTTCTAAAAAAGTAAACTTTAGGTTCTTTGAATTAAGAAATATAAAATTCAGTGTCAAACAATTTGGATCCTGATCAGACGCCGCGTTACGCGGCGTCTGATCAGGATTCAAACTGTTTGCATATAACCATTGTTCTCGGGGTAAGGCAGTGAAAGAGTTAAGGACTCTCAGTCAGTATTGACTTTACGCCCACAACCTCTAAACTGCAACCAAACGCCATTCATTGGTTATGTGACATCGGTATAGTAATAGCATTTGGATCCAGACCTTTCATTTGTAATCCTTACGTCATTTTAAAGCCCCAAATGCACACTGAAAAGACGTAAGATTCAGACCAGCTTTTAGATGAGGTGAGAAATTGTTAAAAGCTTGCGTAAGTGGGACTTTCGTAGTAATATTATTTCAATGATTGTTAAGCCACGGATTATAATCTTAATCGACAAATATTTGCATTTCGTATGAGGTAGATATGTTAGTTAAGGTACTTGTGATACGATTGTGGGTTTTATCTGTGAGTAACGTAATATTTAATGGCTGCCTCGAGAGGACCATTCTTTGATCCTTTAAAAGCATATCTATGTTCTTCGATTCCGCTTTGTAAGGATCTGATTGGAACGTTGTCGTTGCGGAATGCTAGTCTTAACCCTTCCGACCCGTATCCCCAAGTGAAAGTATTTTAAGTAAGGGGACTGCTTAAAGCAGGATGACAGTAAAGCAGAAAGCTCCTAAAGGAGCTTTCTGCTTTACTGTCATCCTGCTTTAAAGATACCTCTTATTATTAAAGTTGTTATATTGCGCTGGTGCACTGGAAAACTTCAGAAACGGACGTAAAAAGGCGTCTGTCGGGAAATGGTTTAATCTTCATGTTGTCACGATAGTTAAACTGGGTACATGGGTATAAAATGACACACGTTGAATTTTCAATGATTGTAGTCAATTTAAAAAGTTAAATGACCTTCAATGTTTATATCACGGAGCACATTTGAGACCTTTAAAAGTACTTTTATAAGATATAACTAGAACACGCTTACATGGATTCGCTTTCCCACCTAAAATATGTTCAAACGATTCGCCTCTCACCTACTTCCTCCTTATCACTTTCCTTCTCCTTCTGTAACTGCTACTGGTACTGCTACAACTTTTATACCTTCTACGTCTACCACTACTACTACTACTACCTGTATACTAATGATGCTGATACAGCTACTACTGTACATCAACATCATCATCAACAACAACAACTACTAGTACTACTTCTATTTCTACTACTTCTTCTACTTCTTCTACAATAACAACAGCAATGAGTACAACTACTACTACTACTACTTCAATTTATACTACTCCTACTACTTCTTCTACAATAACAACAGCAATAAGTACAACAACTACTACTACTACTTCAATTTATACTACTCCTTCTACTTCTTCTACAATAACAACAGCAATAAGTACAACAACTACTACTACTACTTCTATTTCTACTACTCCTACTACTTCTTCTACAATAACAACAGCAATAAGTACAACAACTACTACTACTACTTCTATTTCTACTACTCCTACTACTTCTTCTACAATAACAACAGCAATAAGTACAACTACTACTACTTCAATTTCTACTACTCCTACTACTTCTTCTACAATAACAACAGCAATAAGTACAACAACTACTACTACTACTTCAATTTATACTACTCCTACTACTTCTTCTACAATAACAACAGCAATAAGTACAACGACTGCTACTACTACTTCTATTTCTACTACTCCTAATAATACTTCTACAATAACATCAACTACTAATAATACTACTTCTATTTCTACTACTTCTACTACTACTTCTACAACATGTACTACTTCTATTACTATTACTTCTACTACTTTTACCACTACTGCTACTACTTCTACTACTTCTACGACAACTACTGATAATACTACATGTTCTTCTCTTTCTACTACTTCTACAACAACAACAAATACTACTACTTTAACTACTACAACTACTACTTTTAATACTACCACTACTACTACTACTACGGCAACTACTACTAATACTACGATTATAACTACTACTACCATCACTTCTTCTTATACTACTACTAATATTACTACTTCTACTACATGTTCGACTACTACGATATTCTTAAAACTTCAGTTGAATACTTTACCATCGCCACCCCTTTTAAATAACTTTAAATCACCGAATTTACATGAGGGGATTTACTTACATATCAACTTACAAACATTGACCTCGAACAAAACTGTAACAAAACATATACCAAGAGAAATTAATAGAGTTGTTGAATTGTAAATAAAAGCATAATCCCATGATATCAAAAAAGTGATAGATAACAATCAAGACAATATTTTAAGCCACTTATTACAGTGATCGTCTATGTAATGGGCCACAAACATATTAGAGATTTATTTAATCGGATAGATATCGAACAAGATTACTTAATACTGCCAAACATTAGGAATAAAAGAGAAACTAATAAGCGAGTGTGCTTGTGCGACGTTACTCATTGGAACACCTTGGTCCAAGGTTATAAAGCGTTTTGAGTTGAGTCTGAGATCGTTTTCAAGCATTTAATTGATCAGATTTGAGTTTAAGTATGGATTGAAAGCATTAAACTCCTGACAAAAAATAAAATCTAAAGTTGATCACTTCTTACATACAAACTCGTTGCTACAAATATGGTTAACGACAGTGAAAATGAAGAAATATGTACCAAAGACCAAGTTACAATGTTCCCAGATACATGTGTGACTTCATGTGGAGATCCAAAGGGGAGGTGTGTGTGTGGGGCGGGGGGGGGGGGGGGTCGGGAGTCAGAGAAGATGAAAACACTGAATTGATGTTGTATAAAGTAGACCTCCTCTATCACGACCACTGAGAAGATTTGATGGTTTTCAGAGCTGTAATATACTTTCAAAGTGTTTTCAGCAACCATACACCTTTTAACACTGAAAAGTTAATCTCATTTAAAGGTCGTAATGGAGGGATCTGACAATGAATTAAATGACATCGGAAGGTCACCCCATCCAACCCGAAAAACATCGCCGGGTCTGCACATGGACTCTCTTAAAGTTATGACTTGATGACTAGCCATTATAATAAATGTTAACCTGCTGAATTGTCGTATGCTTCGAATTTATCGTCTGCGAATAATACTTAATAATCGTTTTTATGCGTTTTAAACTGAAGAAACGTTGATTATGAGTGCAAAACATTTTGAATGCAGATCAGACGTCTGATCTTGATTCAAACTGTTTGAAAATGTAAACTATTTAGCTTATAGAATGATAAGATGTTGATTGCGACTGAACTGATTTTTGTAAACAGTTTAGATCCAGATCAGTCGCCGCGTAACACGGCGTCTGATCTGGATCCAAACTGTTTGACACTAGTCTGTAGGGTTCTTTACTTAGAAATATGTATAATTCTAAATGTAACAAATTTTGCAGACGACAATTCCAAAGCAGACGATAATGCAGCATGATAAGGGTATATATCATGTCAAGGCAAAATTGACTTATTACTGACACTTACTGGCATAAAAATGAGTCAATTACTCTCTATGGAGTGCGGGAAATTATATCCCTGACATATGCTTTTCACATATATCTGTGAAAGTAAAATATATCATACAAAATACCTAATAGGGCAATATATGTATGAGGTACACTTTTAGGTTGCTTGTTTGCAGTTGTAGCTAAACAACCCAAGTTTTGCTTCGTAAACTTGCCAAAAGGTGAGTTTTGAACGAGCACATTGACCCAATGGTGCCTAGCATCCCATATCGTGGTACCTAGGCAGACTGAGATCAGATCAGGGCTACAGATAAGAGGGAGTAAATTGAACAAATTCAACATTTTCTCACTCTTTCCATCACCAAATCCTATAGTGTTACTACTCATTAGAATCGTCTCTTCGAGACGATTCTAATGAGTAGTGACACCATAGGGTTTAGTTCAGAAATAAAGATTTTAGTTTTTGAAATACATGTACCCCCTTATCTGGAGCCCTGTCAGATGCTGCATAATGCAGGGTCTAATCAGACTCCACATTGTTTGCTAACAGAAATTTCCATAAAACTTGAAAATAAATCATCAGACCAAGCATTCCTTAAATGGGAAAATGGAATCATACAATAACCATACATACATGGAAGAAACCACTTGGCAAAATGAGTTGATTTTCTTATCAAGCTGCTCTTGTCAAAATACTGAGTACCGCGTACAACATGTATACATTTTGGAAAACAAAACAATACACACCCTGATCAAGCCCTGTTTTACCTTAAATACGTTAAGTTACATTTAAAATCATGATGATGCTGACGATGATGGGATATCTCTCTACAATAACACCCGTGTTAACGACAGATAAAGATTGTGTGTGTTGTTCAGAGGGAGTTATTATAGGGAGGGGGATTAATAACATTAGACTACATTTGCAAACAGTTTGAACCCAGATCAAACGCCGCGTCACGCGGCGTCTGATCTGGGTTCAAACTGTTTGCCACTCGTCTTTACGTTTCTTCTGTAAAAAATACCCAATACGTAACATAAGAAACAGTTACAGACAACAATTTTAAGCGGACGATATTGCCGCAATGAAAGCGTTTGACATAATGATCTTGTTTGGGGAACAGTAGGAAGTATATATTGTTGTAAGAAGGGACTCGCTGTTCGGAGCGTCGTTGTAAGGAGGAATCACTGTAATGCATGGGCAAAATGCATCAGGAGAGATCAATTGCTGAACTCAGCATTTAGCGAGATCATTGTTGAATCAGCGGACTAATATCACTCATAAAATATTAATTGAGAAATATGCATTATTGTACCCATGACATTTCCACCGTAAATACCACCGTTTGCTTTAACCCTTTCGGCGCCGAAGTAGCAAAAGTCGACATTACAAACAGTTTGGATCCTAATCAGACGCCGCGTGACGCGGCGTCTGATTAGGATCCAAACTGATTGTCACTCGTATCGACATCTCCTAAATCATACTACATTGAATCTAACTTTGAAACGATCTTGCAGAGAATGATATTGAAGCAAACGACAATATGGCGGTAAAAAGCTCAAGATTGATTTGGCGCCGAAAGTGTTAACCTTTTACACACTTTGTAGACCATGTCGAGACGCCGCAATTTCAGGGTCTATATACACTGTTTACTTTTTCATATTAAGTTATCATGAGTTATCATGATGCAGCTGTATTGACAAAAACTGCAATATACGAGTTTCAAACTATGACTATGTATTCTGACCAGACGTCGAATCATTAGATATACACGTAAATGTATTATCAAGAAATACATTTTTTTTTTATCGATTTCGGATAGTCAAAAATTAAACATGGCTTATATATCTCTTTAAAAATAAAACCCTGCGATAGGTGTTATCATGTTTAAACAGATTTTGATTTGTGTGCCTTAATTTGCATACGAGGATATCAATTCGAGCGCCTCATATTAATTTCACCGTGAATTCATATTTTAACCCCTTCACTGCCTTATCCACGATGATTAGTTATTTACAAACAGTTTGGATCCTAATCAGACGCCGCAATACGCGGCGTCTAATCAGGATCTAAACTGTTTGACACTTATTTCAATATTTCTTAAGTCAAAATGCCTAAACATTTAATTTGAGAAATACAAGCAGACGACAATTGTTTTAAATTTGATGACGTCATGGCAGTGAAGGGGTTAATTTTTATTTCTCCAATATGGTATAGATAGATAGAGTCGATTGAATATTGATGTTTTTGTGCTATTCAACTTATTCATAGTTGTAAAAGGATACGTTAAATTATATTGGAAAATTTTACACCTCAATCAATTACCCCCGGGGATTTAAAACCACATAATGGCATACATGATATACAAAGTGACATCCGTCATCAAAATTATATTTTAACCCTTGCCCTGTCGTAATTTCATCTGCTTAGAAATTGTCGTCAACAGAGTTTATGAAATTGAGATTTATTCATTAAATATTTCAAACTAATTTGATCCTGACCATTTTCATTTCTAAACTAAAGCAGGGGTTTACCCCCCCCCCCCCCCCCCCCCACAACACTCAATTTACAAATATTTAAAGTTAATCCATGTTCTTGTTCTCAAAATGTGCAATACGTCTTCTTTACATGTTTCAAGTCAAAGCCTCTTTCTCCGAAATACAGTCGAAACTCGATACTTTGAACTCGAGTTTAGTATCACCATATGGTTTGGCGCTACAATGAATGAGAATATATTGAATTTGATCATTTTACTCCCTCTTATTTGGAGCCCTGATTTATTATATTTTCCCTGAACTAGACGAAACTATGCTTAATGGTATTATTACTGGCAGCTACAGGATGCAGAATTAATTTATTTGTAATAGTATGTGTTATTGCAAAAATTATAAATGCGCAGTGAATTAAAATATAAGATTAAACAGAGCGTACCAGTATTTCTTAAATTGAATTTCGATAAGTTGATATTGCTTAAGTCGAATATACTCTTATTTCAAACTATGTTCGAACTAAAGCGAGTTCGAAGTATCAAATTTTCTTCTGTGTATGCCGTAGCAAATGGTTATCGACTAACACATAAAAATACATCCTCAAAGATAGGTAGAAAATGAAAAATACATTGTGTTTTAGTGCATGAAGTAGATGGTGATTCCATAACATCTGTTGCACTAAGTTTCCGTTTGTGTGCATTTATATATAGTAACACAAAGGCACAGACAAGACAAAAACATTTTAAATAGATTATACCATTATTAGTAAGATTATGGATAGCGTCGTAGATCAGATAATGTTAAGGTACATGCTGCATAGTCTATACATGGCGTACAAACAAGGTTTTTCAAACACATTAAAACCTATTAAAAACGACCACATATTGAGGTAACTCCTCAGTGTTTTATGCAGGTGTGTGTTTACACCAATATAAAGGTAAAGCAGAAATTTCATTTAGAAGCATTCTGTTTTACACTTTCCTTGCTTTAAGCTGTCACCTTTTTAAATACCATCTTTTGGACTTATTTCAGTGGACGTTATAGAGAGGTTTTAATGTACACTGAAATATCGTTATTATGACCACTTTGAAGACTACAGTACAACCTCTCTACAGCGACCACCAAGTTATGTTAATTATTTGTGTTTCTGGCATGTGAATGCTTAAAGCAAGGTGAATGTAAAACAGAAAGCTCCTTAAGGAGCTTTCTGTTTAACTTTCACCTTGCTCTAAGCTGTCACCTGTCCGTCTTAGATTTAGTTAGCCTTCATTTTAGTGGTAGTAATACAGGGGTTCTACGCTACTAGGGTTGTTTCTTGAATGTTGCCAAGCTGGGCAATCATTTGATAAAATCATCACAACAGGTTGTGTCATAAAACATGGGCTGTCACAGTGTTAACTAAGCGAATACTCAAACAATTAAATACTTGTAATATGTACTTGGAGTCTGATAGAATTATATTAATGCAAAATAAAATTAATATAGAAAACTCAAGGATTCTGCATCATTTCTGTCCTGCATTAAGCGATAATTTATGTTTAGGGATATCCATGCTTCCATATATTATGGTTGTCAATAACAAACAAATGCAAGACAAAGTGAGTTAAACATTCATGATTAGAAACGCCGTTTAGTGCAATTAATTTATTTCTTCACTGGAGAAAATAGTTCCAATTTATACAGTCATGAATATGTATCATAAGAATTATTTTCTATATTCTAGCACATGGTAGCTCAAAGAAGGTTGAAAGTTTAGGGGCATTCTGCTTTACTTTCAACCTGCTTTAAGCGGCCATCTGTCTTCAAACTACATGACCACGGGTTAAATGTCAAAGCTGATAATAACAAACAAATTTAACTATGGACCAGAATTTTTTTAAACTATTCCAGAGTAAAGACATATTTTCCGAAGCAGACAACCTTTTACCGCTTTAATCACCGAAAGTCACAAGTAGATATTTTGTTGGACATGTGTATACATTCAGCAGTAAACGGTAGTTTGGGCTTTGTTTGTATGATCCATCGTGCCGTTTTTATGATAAGATATACATTTCTTAAGGCAGTTTTGTGAGCGATTGATATGCATATGAAGTAGCATTTAACTGAGTTTATAAAAGGTCAAATCTAGTTACCATTTCTCTGTCATATCTAGTAACTATAGTCGACGTCTCAAACAGTTTGGATTCTGACCAGACGTCGCGTAAAGCGGCGTTTGATCAGGATCCAAACGGCTTGACTTTCATTTCGATATGTCTTCATGTATTTTCTTGTTTAACTCATTGAGCCCTAGTCACGCATATAAGCGTCCTTTACCAAATGTGTACATGTGAAGAGTACACTTGTCCTTTGCAAACAGAGAAGTCCCTGATCAGAGGGCTCCTGCAGGAGCCCTCTGATCAGGGACTTCACTGTTTGTCATTTTGCAATTTATTACACAAAAACAAACCTGAATATTCTACAATGGACCAGCCTTTATTGCAAACTGGAATTGTTCATTGGAAGTATCAGGGGATAATGAGTTAAAAATAATAATAATGCTGGCCACAGCAGATCTAGTAACGCAGACGATATGGTGGTGAAAGGGATGCAACGTTTAGTGAAGAAGACGTTATTCTATTCTCGTTTAAACGCAAACGAAACGCAAATGCATTGCAATAAAAATCAGGAAATGACAACTTTATGAAATTTTTTACGATTTATTTTAATCTGAGTGTTATGTTAATAAACATCATTTATTTCAGTACCCCTTTATCTGATAACTCGTATATTGCATGTGATTGATTATTTATTTCCTTTTAAATATTTCTTAAAATTCATAACTTAACTGACAGTCTGTGATAGCATAACTCATGCCATTCTATGTCAGTACCATCATGTATAAGGACCACAATGGAAATAAGGGATTTCCCTTTTTTGTGTTATCCTTGGTGTATGATGTGACTGTCATGGTCCATTATTTCTTTCATGTACTATTTATCTATTTTACAATGTTTGTAATAATGTCTTACCATGTATTGTTACATTTTATGCTGAAATAAATATATCTATCTAGTGGCACATAACTTGGAGCCAGATCAGACGCCGGTGTCTGATCTGGCTCCAAACTGTTTGCAATGGAAATACAAGTTTTAACGTAAACGCGTTTAAATTCGGAATGAATAACGCCATTTCCTTTGTAAAAATGGAACCAAATCTACATAAAAAAGTTCCAGACGACAAATGGGACTCAGGCGATATGTAAGCATAATATGGATGAGACAGACGTTCCATTAGACATATGTTGTAGCCTTTTAACCCTTGAGTACCACACACAAGGTTTTGTCTCTAATAGTTGTTGTCTGCAGCAATTTGTAGATTAATTCGCCATTTATGTTAGAGCATTGACTACTAGTGCTGAGCAGTTTCGGTCCTCGCAAACCGATACACCAAGTGTCTCATACTTTGTGTTAAAACTATTTACCAACTTGATTGTTTCCGTTAAAACAAAATTGTGAATTTGCAGACCTATATCATTCTTATAGCACGACAAAAGAAATGTAGAACTTTCTGCAGTACCATTACATGTTACAGTGGAGAATCTGTTATTCTTTCCCAATAAACGCGTTTACGCTAAAACTATTATTTGCAGTACAAACAGTTTGGAGCAAGATCAGACGCCGGGTAACCCGGCGTCTGATCAGGCTCCGAACTGTTTGCCACCAAGATAAACAAGAATTATCAGAATTGTCCAAAAGTTGTACTTTTCTACGTTTTAGTGCTTTGCGTTTGCGTACGTTTGCGTTTAAACGGGAAAGAATAACAGATTCTCCACTGTACCTGCCTTATCTAGTAAACTGCAGGGCTGCCATAAGTTGAAATGAATAATCCTAAGATTGCCAAATTTGCATTTTTCAAGTGCGAATTTACGAATCGTACCTTTATCCCATAGCATTTTTCTTGATTTGTTGGCATGCGACTACTTAAAGCAGGCTGTAAGTAAAGCAGAATGCGCTTTAGGGCGCACTCTGCTTTACTTTCAGCCTGCTTTAAGCTACCATTTACTGGAAAAAAATCCGGAGATTTAGGAAAAATTCGGAGAAATGGCAGCCCTGAAACTGTATCACTTCCTTACCCGAGCACAATATATCCAATTACAGTGGAGAACATGTTATTCTTTCCCAATAAACGCGTTTACGCTCAATTTATTATTTCCATTGCAAACTGTTTGCCACTAAGTTTAAAATGAGTCAAAATTATCAAAAGGTGTCATTTTACCCATTTTAATGCAAAGCGTTTGTGTTTCGTTTGCGTTTGAACGGGAATGAATAACGTTTTCTGCACTGTATCTGCAAACAATTTGGATGCTGATCTATCGCCGCCTTACGCGGCATCTGATCAGCATCCAAATTGTTTGATTCTAATGTCAACATTTATTACAAAATGCATGCAATTTAAGTCTGAGTAATAAAAACAGACGACAATTGTTTCAAGCAGATGACGTCATTGCAGTGAAGAACCCCGGCTGTCTTAACATACATGTAAGTGATCGATGCTTTTCTGTAGTACATGTAGTTGCAGTACAGTTAAGCTATAACGAACTTGGATATAACGAAACAAAATGTATTCACCACCTCTAATTAACGTATATTCTAACACACTTCATGCACGTCTCTTTAATACAAAGAAGAACTGTGTATATTTTCTCAACAAACACGCACGCACTGTTCGTCTTGTCGTGACTTTATATGACTTCGAAAATGCGTACGCCAAAAAATGTAGCGCCGTTGCGTTGGTTCAAATTGTGGTTAACCTGGTCAAAGTGTGTTAGAATCGTAATAATAAATTAATACCATTGTTTTATCGTGCATCTCAACTCATACCCGTGCTTTATTGCCACGATAAACCACTGGTATAAATTTATCATTGCTTAAGTAAAATGGGACTGATATAACGACATTTGGATATAAAGAAAGAAATAAGACTCCCGATGACTTCGCTATAAGTGTATGAGCTTCACTGTTATGCATCAACACGTAATTAAAACTAGTTTTCGTTTATACTTCCAGGTTCCGCTCTCTGTCTAGTTCACCATGGTTATATGACACAGTATTTCTACGCTCATAAACCAGTGTTCGTCAATGATTCCATGATTCTTGAACTTACCAATAAATTCTTGTCGGAGACACCAGGAGAGAGGTTCCTTACCTGTGACGTCAACATAGTAACGTCGGCATCCCGGAGACTGCTGATCCACTTTCTGTCACTGGAAATATCATATGCAGATAAAGATATTGACAGGTAATTCATTTACTATCCTTTTCCACCCATGGAAGCGCATTTTGCGCATTCAACTCATTCCTCCGCTGATGAAAATAGTTTATAATTTATACTGTCATAAGAAATATTTTATTATTCTATCAGGTGGTAGCTTCAAGCAGGCTTAAGTAATAGCAGAATGCACCATAATGCGCATTCTGTTTTATTGTCAACCTGCTTTAAGTAGATACAGGCTATGGGATAAATGGTTAATCCTTTACTCCATAGTCAGTTTCTAGTTTTGAAGATAGATGACTGCTTAAACATGCATGCAGGTAAAACATTCTGCTTTTAACTACTTAATTATCTCTTTACTAAATTAATCTGACTGCATGACCTGGCATTTGTAAAAAGATCTGAAAATGAACTTTCTGCATTTCTAGTGTCTTGCATTAAGCAATAATCTGCTTTGGAAAAGTGCACGGGAATCTTTTAAAACATAAACAGATATAACGGTTTAATGCATAACAAAAGTAATGCAGAGAGTTTTTTAGGGATATTTTGGTATTGCTCTTGATTTGCGTCAAGTAGCCATCTGTCTTCAGATACTGTCGATGAACTGCCATTGAACTGACCGTTCTTCACATGTTAAAGTAGATAACACGTTATTATCTCCCGTTTAAACGCAAACAAAACGCAAACGCATTGCAACATAATGTAGAAAATGACAATCTTTTGACAATTTTTAATATTCATTTTAATTTGAACGCCAAACAGTTTGGAGCCTGATCAGACGCCGGGTTACCCGGCGTCTGAAGTATCTGGCTCCAAACTGTTTGCAAAAGGAAATAATAGTTTTAGCCTAAACGCGTTTATTGGGAAATAATAATGTTTCTTCCACGCAATTTCTAACTGGTATAAATCATCCTTTTTGCACATTCTACCATTAACCATTACCAAGGCGAACACTTTGTCGTCTGCGAAAGTTATCGTCTGCTACAAATTCGAAGGTCATTTTTAACTTGCAATTCTTTTCAGGAAATAACTTCAGAGTGTCAAACAGTTTGGATATGGATGAGACACCGAGTTACTCGGCGTCTCATCTGGATCCAAACTGTTTGCAATAGTGATTAGAAATTTGTCCATATTGGTGTTCAAGGTCAACTCTTGTAACTGGAAGTGTTGTGTCAATAATGTCATCTGGTGATCAGTAAAGCCGACGAAATCGCCCGACAAACATCGTATATCCCACTGCGCCATAAATACGCCCTTTTTACACCTTTCATGTACATGTGTTCCTCCACTGAAGAAAATAGTTCCACTTTATATATATAGTCATAATACTGTACCTTAAGAAGTTTGTCTATATCATAGCAGGTGGTAACTTAAAGCAGACTGAAAAAAGGCAGAATACGTTCAACATGCTTTAAGAGATCACTTGTCTTCGAAACATGAAACAAGCTAAGGGGTAATGGGCTTTATAAGATTTACCTTGAACAAATCTTTTAAACCTTCTTCCAAATATCGTCTGCTTTGAAATCATTGTCCTCAATATTTGTTAAAATAAAATTTTAACATATTTCTAAAGTACAACACCCTACCGATGAATGTCAAACAATTGTGATCCAGATCAGACGCCACATTACTTGGTGTCCGATCTGGATCCAAACTGTTTGCATTTACAACATTCAAGTTGGCATCGGCAGCCCAAGAATTAAACATTTGTCTGCTAATCACGACTTACCGGAATTTTGAAAACAGATTGATTACCCCGGTGTCTGTCTAGCATACAAATAGTTTGAAACTTGTTTTTAGATTTCTTCGATTAAAACATTCATCAACCTTGATATGAAATTTTTTGCAGACGACAATTTCAAAACAGACGGCGATAGTATACAGCGGAGAATACGTTATTCTTTCCCATTTAAACGAATCGAAACGCAAACGCAAAACACTAAAACGTAGAAAATGGCAACTTTTGGACAATTCTGATAATTCATGTTTATCTTGGTGGCAAACAGTTTGGAGCCAGATCAGACGCTGGGTTACCCGGCGTCTGATCTGGCTCCATACTGATTGCAATGGAAATAATAGTTGTAGCGTAAACGCGTTTATTGGGAAAGAATAACGTTTTCTTCACTGTATATACGGCAGTAGAAAGGCTGAGCTTAATACGTGTGGCACCGCTGTGCAGCGGATATATTGTTTTGCTTTGTAATGGGTGATAAGAAAAAGTAATACCTGATCATAGTAATCTTTCTAGCCCCAAATAAATTTATAGCAGACAAGAGGCAAAGACATATGCAGTAAACCCTCTCTATTAAGACCACTTAATTGTCTTAGATATTATAGGTGTAAATGGCAGATGGCTGATTAAAGCAATGTGAAAGTCAAATAGAAAACTCTTTTAGGAACTCTCTGTTTTAATGCCATCTTGCTTTAACCTGTCCACCTTATATAATCAATTAGTCTTAGTTAAATGGGTAATAATAGAGAGATTGTACTGTACATGTGTTGTTTTGCTTTGTAATGGGCGATAAGAAGGAGGAATATGTGATCATAATCGTATTAATCCCTAAGACAAGAGAGAGTATACAAAACCACTGCCTAATAACTGTCATTCACATTTAAAGTTAATAAAGTGACAAACTACTTTTTAATCAAAATAATAACAATAATAATAATGCCAAACTGCTTTTTCTACTACTACTAATTATAATAATAATAGTAGGCCCTAATTATTATGATTATTATTGTTATTATTATTTTAACGACTTTACTTCATGGGGATTACATATTTCTCACTCCCGCTTCAACGTAAGCGTTGAAATACGACAGTGAAATACTCACCTGATTTGTCAAAGAAATTTTGCTAGAGATGCAAGACATGTTGAAAGTAACGCCTAATAAACTATGCTGTTCTTTTCTATTACATCCACTAAAAAAGGCTATATATATGTGATTGTATATACAATTGATTTATTCTACTCTGTTCTGGTTGTATATAAGACATGTGAGGGCTTAAAGTAAGATGAAAGTAAAACAGAAAGGCTGAAACACCAAAAAATAAGATAATATAATGGTTGTTATAGAGGGTTTTTTACTGGATTTTACTCGGTTCTCCACAGGTTTCCATATACTACATTTACATCAATGAATTAACCCATTCCTTACCCCGAGTACCATACTTATTAGCAAACAGTTTGGGTCCTGATCAGACGCAGCGTAACGCGGCGTCTGATCAGGAATCAAACTGTTTGACACTCACGTCAATGTTTCTAAAGTCAGAAACCCATAAATTGAATAAATTCCCAATTTTATAAGTAAAAGCAGACGAAACATTTCAGCGGACGATAAACCAATCATTACGACTATGTTAGACGGGTTTTTACGTCATACAGCCTTCCCTCTCTACATCGACACCCAATAGGAGACAACAATTGTGTGCGTTGTTCGGGGGGAGTCGTTATAGGGAGGGGAATTTTCTTACAATTGAAAACAGCTTGAATCCAGATCAGACGCCGCGTAACGCGGCGTCTAATCTGGAATCAAGCTGTTTATCACTCGTCATTAAGTTTTTTCTGTCACATTGTCCATTATGTAGCTTAAAAACCCCCACAAGCAGACGACAATTTTAAGCAGACGTCATTGTAACCGTGAAAAGGTTGGACATAATTGTCTTGTTTTAGGGGAACATCAGCAAGCGTTGTTGTACGGAGGGAATAGTTATTGGAAGGGCCGTTGTAGGAAGGGAACACTGAAATAGCAATGGAAGGGTTTAAAGTTGAACTATTTTTACAGGTTGCATATTTACGACTTCAAGAAGAGTGGGGAGGCTAAGCGTATCACCCCGGTCCAGGGGCTGTACGGGATCTCGGACCGCTACTACACCGGGAAGACTCAGGGCGTGGCAGACTATGAATCCACTAGCAACAGGCTAAAGCTCGACTATCAGGGAAAACCAACCTTAGCTTATAATGGCTTCAAAATTCTCATTACGTCCATTAGAGGTAAAGATAAACTAGGATAAAGTTATGGTAATGAGTTATGTCCCTCGGCTGATAGAATTATAGTCACGAGTTATGTCCATTGAATAGTCACACATCGCTTATGAGCAAAGGGACATAAGTCATCTGACAAGTACATGACATTTAATATAATTATTATGTTAAAGGTAAACCCTTTGGGATAACCATTTCAAAAGACGTTTCTATTGTCGTAAAATGGTGAAAAATTAGTTCAATTCAACTCGTTACTCCATAGCTTTTTATGCCCCCAGAATCTACGATTCGGGGGCATATAGTTTTTGTCATGTCTGTTGGTTTGTCCGTCCGTCTGTCCGTCCGTCCGTCTGTCCGTCTGTCTGTGCCAAAAACATTTAACTTGGCTATAACTCTTGCATTTTTGTACTTGGACCTTTTATACTTGGCATGTGTCTTCCCTGTATCAAGACCTTTCCATCCATACAAACCTTTTTGACCTTGTGACCTTGACCTTGACATTTGACCTACTTTTGTAAAAATCTTTAAATGGCTATAACATTTGCACCAGTAGGCCCAGGGCTTTCATATTTTGTATGTTTATTTCTTTTGTCAAGACCTTTCCAACCATACGAACATCTTTGACTATATGACCTTGACCTTTGACCTATTTAATCAAACTTTAACCAAAAACCTTAACCTTGGCTATAACTTTTGCATTTTTACACCTGGGCCTTTTATACTTTGCATGTGTATTCCTCATGGCAAGACCTTTCCAACCATATAAAACTTTTTTACCTTGTGACCTTGACCTTGAAATTTGACCTACTTTTGTAAAAATCTTTAAATGGCTATAACATTTGCACCAGTAGGCCCAGGGCTTTCATATTTTGTATGTATATTTCTTGTGTCAAGACCTTTCCAACCATACCAACATCTTTGACCATGCGGCCTTGACCTTGACCTTTGACCTATTTAATCAAACTTTAACCAAAAACCTTAACCTTGGCTATTACTTTTGCATTTTTGCACCTGGGCATTTTATACTTGGCATGTGTATTCCTCATGGCAAGACCTTTCCAACCAAACAAAACTTTTTGACCTTGACCTTGACATTTGACCTTTTTTTTTAAAAATCTTTAAATTGCTATAACATTTGCACCAGTTAGCATAGGGCTTTAATATTTTGTATGTATATGTTTTGTGTCAAGACCTTTCCTACCATACCAATATCTTTGACCATGTGACATTGACCTTCACCATTGACCTATTTAATAAAACTTTAACCAAAAACATTAACATTGGCTATAACTTTTGCATTTTTGAACCTGGGCCTTTTATACTTGGCATGTGTATTCTTCATGGCAAGACCTTTCCAACCATACAAAACTTTTTGACCTTGTGACCTTGACATTTGATCTACTTTTGTAAAAATCTTTAAATGGCTATAACATTTGCACCAGTTGGCCCAGGGCTTTAATATTTTGTATGTATATTTCTTGTGTCAAGACCTTTCCAACCATACCAACATCTTTGACCATGTGACATTGACCTCGATCTTTGACCTATTTAATCAAACTTTAACCAAAAACCTTAACCTTGGATAGAACTTTTGCATTTTTGCACCTTAGCCTTTTATACTTGACATGTGTTTTCCCTTTCTAACCATACAAAACTTTTTGACCTTGTGACCTTGACATTTGACCTACTTTTGTTGAAATCTTTAAATGGCTATAACATTTGCACCAGTAGGCCTACGGCTTTCATATTTTGTTTATATATTTCTTGTGTCAAGACCTTTCCAACCATACCTACGTTTTTGCCATTGAGACCTTGACCTTTGACCTTTATTTGTATAAATCTTTATACGCCTATAACATTTGAACCAGTAGGCCTAGAGCTTCCATACTTTATAGGTTTCTTGTGTTAAGACTTCTCCAACCATGCCAATGTTTCATTTACCCTACGACCATGACTTTTGACCTACTTTTGCAAATAAGCATTACATTACAGAACATGATGCTGGCTGGGGGCATTTGTGTTTCACAAACACATTGCTTTTCATCTGATCATCACCAAACTTTCTGAAAATGTTTGTTGACATAAAATGGAGACCAATTTGGATAACCAGCTGCACCAATTTATGCTAGGCCCTTTGGAGTAATGGCCCTTGAAGTCCTCAAAATGGCGCTCCACTACAGTTTCAGCTCTCTAACTTTGACGTTTGATAGTCTGGATTCCCCTCCCTGTATCATCGGGGGCATTCGTGTAACTGGGACACGCTCTTGTTTAGTATTGAAGACAACCTGTAATTGTCTACATTTAGTTGCATTGTGTTAGCGATTACTTGCTCGAACTCGATGACGTAGAACCTGTGCTTATTTACAAGTTAATGCGTAACCATATTTTAAATTTGAACTACGGGTACATGTGTATGTTCGACTATAAGTACTGTAGTTTGAACTCTCGAAACTTAACCGACGGAATACTAGTATGTATAAGTCGACTCAAACGAAATCGAGTTAGGGAAATACAAAATGTACGACTTAAGTTTAATTTTAACGGGAGGGAATTACATTTTTCACACTAAACATTACGTTTGCCTGTCTAAAGCATGAAGTGTCATTAACAACTCGCGCGGGACAACATCAGGTTGGCTGTGTATGAATGGACGGCCGGAAATTAACATTAATTGAATATCGACTACACCTTATCAAAGAGTGCCTCTGTATGGTTGGAATTTGAAACAACCTGTACAATGGAGAATAGGTTATTCTTTCTCAATAAATGCGTTAGCGCTAAATATATAATTTCAATTGCAAACAGTTTGGAGCCTGACCAGGCTCCAAACTGTTTGCCATTTATATAAAAATGAACTTCAAAATTTGCCGAAAATTTGCAATTTTCTTTATTTATTACGATGGGTTTGGGTTTCATTTGTGTTTACGGGAAATAATAATAGTGCTTTCTCCACTGTTTTAAAGAGTGGGATTTGAAACAACTGTACAGATGAGAAAACGTTATTCATCCCAGCGTAAAACATTTCTCCATAGTTTGTTTCTAGTTTTGAAAACAGATGGCAACTAAAAGCAAATTGATAGAAAGCCTTAGGGCACATTCTGCTAGAATTTTTACTGTATACAGTCATGCAAATGCACCATAAGAAACAGGGTTTTTTATCCTAGCATACGGTAGCTTAAAGCAGGCTGAAAGTAAGGCAGAGCATGCCCTAACGCTTTCTTGCAACCTGCTTTAAGTTGACACCTGTCTTCAAATCATCCAGTTTCGAATGCGGTGACTGATCATTGTCCTCATTGCTCTAATGTCCGACAAACGTTCCATTAAAAGGTTTGCATGTAGACAAATTGAATGATGATGGAAGTTAACTAGGGGATAGTAAGCCAATATCTGATATTTTTTATTTGTTTGTGTGTGTGTGTGTGTGGGGGGGGGGGATCTTCCATTTGAATTTGACATTTGTTAGTGGATGTAGCTTAAGACTCTTTAAATGAATATTGTAAATTGAAGAGTAGGGTAGGTATAGAAAGGTTGACATGGTATCGGTTGCTTTAACATTGTCATTTCTCAATTTAGTTCATTGACATTTTTAACTGGGGGATTTTTTCTAGTTTGGCTATTATTACTCAGTGTGGTATAGATTTACCTGTGTAATTTTCGGAAGTATCTGACTTCCATCGTCGGCACTTACGGTTCGACTAGTGTTGGTAATAAACAGCATGATCATCATTTATCATTTTTCATTAATACTGTGTCTTTAAACAAAGCTTTACCTTTACCTTTACCTTTACTGACTAAGATAAATGAAGGTGATCAATCTAAAATTATTTAACTCATACATTTTTAAGATGATCAATCAACCCCTGTATTCTCGAGAAAACACATCACAAAGTGGTTTTAGCTACATCATCTGACTAGAACTGTTGGTTAAGTTGTGATACAGTGTAGAAGAAATTAGTGTTTAAATCATTTGAAAAATATAATATAGGCAATATCCTTTTTTCAGGCTCTTTACAGTTTTAGTAAATTTTACAGTCTTAAAGAAATTTCATTTTCCAAAAGTTTCACTATTAAGTTATTAACCTCCTGGGCCCGTTTTATAAAACTTCGTACGACAAATGTTGTCGTAAGTCAAAACTTTAAAATACATGTACATTTAATGTCTGATTTCTCTATCTAACCCTGTCTTATGACATCTCTTTGGAATCGTCTTTTCAAGACGATTCCAAAGAGATGTCAAAAGACATGACTAGATGGAGAGAAAAAAAATTGATACTTTTATAATCGGACTTACGTCAACATTTGTCGTACGAAGTTATAAAACGGGGCCCTTGGTTTTCCTTTTGTATGCCAGACCTATGCATTTTAGTTTAAAACCTTCACCAGTACTCACAAGCACTGTGATTTTATGATGCCTTTTGTTAAAAATAACAACACAAAACTAATTTGTATTAGTATAATGCTTGCGCTTTGAATCTTTAAAGATGCACGGGGTGATTGTGGGCGTGGCTTTATGCGGTGTAGCCGGAAGGAGATCTGTATCCCGGTAAGCACGTGGTGTGATGGTAACCCTAACTGTGGTGCCGAGGACCAGAGCGACGAAGCTTCTTGTAACACTGGTCCCCTGAACACTTGGAACCCGATAGGTATGACGTATACTAATTTACACAATGAAGGTCTATGTACTAGTATACTATACTAAAATGCCTATTTACCTCAGGTCTGTTTTTTCTATTTTTTGAGAATGCAGGTCGAGCTCAAACTTGAATCTCTCAAACTCTCACTATGCCACAGGAACAATATTAAAAGCAGTCGACCATCGGTATATCTCGAACCCGTTTAAATCGAGCTTAACCACATTTTAATTTCGAAAAACAGATAGGTTCGACTAACAAAATTTAGCTTTACAAATACTACAGTGTTCCCTCCCCACAACGGCCCTCCGAACAACGTCCCTCCTTACAACAACGCTTGTCATTGTTCCAAAGACAGTTATGTTTAAGGCTTTCACTGCTGCAATATCGTCTTCTTAAATTGTTGACTGCTGTTTTTCTTACAGAAGAAAAACTAAATGACGAGTAGCAAAAAGTTTGAATCCAGATCAGACGCCGCGTTGCGCGGTGTCTGATCTGGATTCAAGCTGTTAGCAAATTTAAGCCAATTTCCCTCCCTATAATAACTCCCTTCAAACAACACACATAATCCTTGTCTCCTATTGGGTGTTGTTGTAGAGTGGGAGCACTGTAGTTAGAATCTAGTTTCACCTAAGCGAGTTCAGAAAATCGAATTGTGACCGTAGTATAGGTTAATATATCACTTAAAACCCATTACCCCATAGCTTGTTTCTGATTTAGAAACAAGTGATCACTTAAAGCAGGTTGAAAAAATTCTGTTTTACTTTCAGCCTGCTTTAAGCTACGTTCAGCTATAATATACAAACTATATCTTCTGATATATATTCATACATTTTTAAAGCTGAACTTTTCTGTTCAAGGCAGGAATATATCAAAAGCGTAAAAAGGCGTAATTATGGGGTAATGGGTTAATGTCGAAAATAGACTGTTTGTCTGTCCGTCTGTTTCAATAGGACGGAGATAAACGAAACAATCTTATCAGTTCTGCTTCTTTTCTTTCTTCCTTGTTTAAATTTATTTTCTTTACGTCAGTCACTTTTAGTTCATGGCTAGACAGATGGGCCATGTGCTTATGAAACGTTTGAGTTGAGTCTGAGACCGTACACGGGCCTTTGATCGGTCAGATTTAAGCATTACCCTCATAACTGACCATTCAAGAGTTTAAGACGACCTCAACTCAACTCAAACACTAATTATCACAGGCCACACATTTTCATTCTACATTCACCAGGCGAAGAGGCTGTCGAAAACGCAACTATTGCTATGGAAACATACAGTGGTCAGTCGCCAAAAATAAATGGTATAATGGCGTGATTGAAGGGCAACTGATGTGTCGTTTGAATTGTGTGGGTCTTTATAAAATATTTAGCACGCTAGCTAGTTCTCGTCTGCAAAACTTGTCTTTTGCAATAAAATACAGAAAATGACACTTTCGTGACAATTCTGAATGTTATTTAGAATTAAACGGCATTTACAGTTCGGAGACTGACCAGGCGCAGGGTTATCCGGTGTCTGATTTGGCTGCACACTGTTTGCAATGAAATAATAGATTTAGCGTAAACGCGTTTACTGGGAAGGAATTTAACGTTTTCTGCACGATACAGGCAAATGTGTTAAAACTGTTGCAAGTTATTTGGATCCAGATGAGAAACTTAGTAATACGTTCTTTCATCTAGATCCAAACAGCATGCACTCTGATGGTGTTTTCTGGAAATGTTCAAGATAAATCAACTCTGACAATGGTTGCAGACGACAATTAGATAATGTGCTAAAGAGTCATAAGTGTCTATTGGTATTTAGCTAAATTAAAAGACCTTTCAATCCACTGCTTACTCTTGCAAATGTCTTTCGTTCTTTCCGTTTAAAACTGTATCATTAAAAAATAATTATCTCGTTCGCCCATTCCAGTTTGCAGTAAAGTCTAGTCAATTTCTGACTAATTATGGTTGATTTTTAACTGTATTGAAACAAACAAATAGTGCAGACCTTGGTCAGAGAGCTCATTTAGGAGCCCTTTGATCGGGGTATTCACAGTTTGTATACAAGTGTACTCTTCACTTGATCAGCATTTGTAAATGACGCATATAGTCGTAGCTAAAATTGAATATCTCGATCAGTTAGGTTCCAGATGAGACGCCAAGCTACCTGGCGTCTGATCTAGCTCCGAATTATTTTCTCCGTAGCCCAGTGCCACAAGACACAGATTAAGAACTGAAGTCAGTACTAACAATCACAGGTGTAGTTTTAGGTGACATCATCATGTAGATCATCCTTGTTTAGTATTTGGCCAAACTTGTATTAAGCGGTCATTATTTAAAGAAGCATGCCATGACTTATGACTGCATAATACAGAACAACTGTAAATTAGAATGTTCTAAATGAGCTGTCTGATTTATTATTCTGCATTAAGCGTCCGCCTTTACAGCGGCGAAAACGTTAATATTTCAGGTTTAATCGAAATACAACGAAACCAAACTGCTCTAAAATGTTGACAAATACTTTTTCTTGAAAGTATTGACACTTGTTTAATAGTTTAGATTACAATCGGACTCCCAGTCTGGCTCTAAACTGTTGTGTACATGCAGTACAGACGCTTTATCAGAAATAATATTTTCTCCGTACTAAAAACTAGTCTAAATCATGTTTCTTTTAAGTGACCACTTACAATGCAGAAGACGTTAAGTTTTCCCCTAAAAACGTGTTTGTCTTAAAACCATTTCACTCTCAATTACGTCATAAAGCACATTATCAAGCAGTTACAGTAACAGAATACTGCCTTAAATCGTTCTTTGAAACGATATTGCAGACATCAATACTGAAGCAGACGACAATATGGCGGTAAAGGGGAAAAGAACTTACGATAAATTTGATCACCAAAGTGTTACATGTAAGCAATGATGTCAATTGCAAAGAGTTTGAAGCCAGATTAAATAATAAGGCCTCAATCTGTTTGCAAATCAAATTAAAACTCAGTCGTCCGCATTTTCAAATAGATACACGTACATGTAGTTGTCTTTTTCTCCATTCTATGGCACTGCGAATGCCTTTATTTGCGTTTAAACGGGAAAAGATACCGTCTTCTCTGTAATACAAGTTTGGCTATGCTTTAACACCTCTATATATATACAGTGGAGAATCTGTTATTCTTTCCCAATAAACGCGTTTACGCTAAAACTATTATTTGCAGTGCAAATAGTTTGGAGCCAGATCAGACGCCGGGTAACCCGGCGTCTGATCAGGCTCCAAACTGTTTGCCACCAAGATAAACAAGAAATATCATAAATGTCCAAAAGTTGTTCTTTTCTACGTTTTAGTGCTTTGCGTTTGCGTACGTTCGCGTTTAAACGGTAAAGAATAACAGATTCTGTACTGTAGATATCCATTGCCAATTCCCCATGCTTTTCGATAGTGTGTTTGGTGTTTGATGACCATTGCTGTATGGCAAAGTCCGGTGTTTATTTGTGTTTTGTGGTGGTTATGGTGCTGGTGCGGTTGGTCTTGTTTGTTTTAAACGGACATCGTTTACTTTTCAGACAATAAAACAAAAAATAAAGGCACAGAGAAAAACATCAATATACGAAGGAATGTTTTAGTGTTTATATTTCCATATCATTATACATAGCACTGCATAATATACGCCATATTATGTACACCATTCCATAGCCAAATAAGATATGTAAAAAATAAAAGAATAGTTTTATTATTTCATATTCCTGATCAGACATGTATTTACTGCCCGTCTTACATTATGCATAACAACCACGCGTACAAGTCCCAATCAAAGACCGCTTTAAAATGTTTAAATTTTTTTCTTCAGATGGTCCAATCACCGCTGTTGTTGCTACGGCCCTCTCTTGCACGTTGTTCTTAATCACAACTGCGACGCTTGTGTTGGTTGTCATGAGACTTAACAAGAGGTAGGTCACACTCTACTTTAACCCATTTACACCCAATGGATTCTTCCATGTTTATATATTGGATTAGTCCATTTTTTATCAAAGGGATGCCTGTTCAAAATTTCCATTTTCAATTTATTTTATATTAAAATTCCTATCAGCAAACAGTGTAGACTCTGATCATAGTCTACACTGTTTGCCTATTAGGCCCCATATATGGAATCTTGGGCACAAATGGGTAAATATCTGAAGTTAACCCTTGTATTGCCATTACATTACCCGTATAACATATGCATTATGTTGCTCAACGATGTTTCCCATGATTATTTGTATTTTGCTGTTATCACATTCGTTTGGTAAAGAACTGAAGCGATATGCCTACAGTGGAGAAAACGTTATTCTTTCCCGTTTAAACGCAAACGAAACGCAAACGCATTGCACTAAAATAGATAAAATGACAACATTTTGACCATTCTAACTATTCAATTTAATCTGAATGGCAAACAGTTTGGAGCCTGATCGGACGCCGGGAAATAATAGTTTAAGCGTAAACGCGTTTTCTGGGAAATAATAACGTTTTCTCCACTGTACCTTGCAGTGGTTCTGTGGCTCAATTGTCATAGGGGATGTTTATCCTCTTTGCTAGAAACCTAAAGGAAGGCAGGTCGGTGGTTGTGCTCCAATGTCCTGCTTCGCATCGAATGGGATTAGTCAAAATAATTTTCCTGAAACCATCCCTCTTCATCATCTTTTCTCATCATTTTATCGGCGCTTTACCACCTATTCAGCGTCGCAGTGCCGTAGAACCCAACTCATACACCTTTAGAAAATAATAATGTGTTTCTCTTATATATACAGGCAGAAATTTAACTAGAGATTTGTATATTTTCAGGGACGTTCTTATACAGAACAACATCACCGTAAAATACAAACAGAAAGGAAAGACAAAGCGGCAAGTGTCCAAGTCCGGAGAATATGCCCCACCCTCGTACGAGGTCGTAATTGGCATGAACGGTGCTCCTCCGCCATATCAGCTGGTGGCGACACCTGGCGGAACAGAGAGTGACGTCACTTTTGACGAAGAACTAGATGGATTTTTAGCGGACGGTGAGCCAGAATATCAGACGCTTGACGATATACCGCAGTCAACCAGAGACCCACAGAATAGAACTGCTATACCTAACAATATACAGGTTACTTGTGATATTCATGGAAATAATATAAGAACTAGTGAAGCGCCTCCAGAACAGAATGGCTGTTTAGAACTTACACAATTACGTCTATGCTCTCAAGGACCAGAAACTAATGCGCATACAGGAAGTAACTCACGGCGTGTCAATACTAACTCTTTAGAAATAGAGGTGCTGGAATCCGAAAATGAGTCCGACACCGAGGGTGACGTCTTAGTGGGTAACGGAAGTGTTAAGACTAATGGGGTAAAACAGAACGGGGCTTTAAAAGGACCACAACTGAATGGCCATACCAAAGTGTCTTTCAATACTGATAATTCGATTAATGACGATCATGCAATTGAATTTAAAGAGAACGAACCTTAGATGCTACATGTTCGAGTACATCTGTGTGTGTAATATAGTCAAACCTTGTTTTAAGCTATCGTCTAGCAGAATAGAAATTGGCAATTTACAATTATGCCAGTGATGCTTAAAACATGCTTCCAATAATGCCGAAAACTCATTTCACCTTGCTTTAAGCAGCTATCTGCCTTAAACATCTTATAATTAACATTTTATGTGGTCGTAATAGAGAGGTTTCCTTTATTTACAATCAATGTAGGAGAAGATGTTAATTGTCAGCTTCACTACATTCCAACTATTACGATCCCTCACACTAACACTAATGTATGGTTCTAAGGGCGGGTGGTAACATAAAGCAGAATGAGAAACACATTCAGCTTCTACTGCCATCTGAACTTGAGCAACGAGTATATGTACATACGTTCTTTGAAAACAGTGTATTGGTGAGGCTGTGTGTCTTGTGCAAACAATGCAGACCCAGATCAAAGTATTTCTCAATGAACCATCTGGCCAAGGGCTGCACTGTTTGTCATGTTGCAATATGTTGCGAATTACAGCTCTTAACCATTTCATCGCCGGAGTAGCATAAAGTCGACTTTGCAAACAGTTTGGACCCAGATCAGACGCCGCGTTACGCGACGTCTGATCAGGGTTCAAACTGTGTGACACTCGTATCGATTATTCCTAAGTTATACAACGTTAAATCTAGCTTTTAAACGAGCTTGCAGATAACAATATTGAGGCAGACGACAAAATAACGGTGAAGGGGTGAACTCCTCACGATTAATTTGGCACCGAAAGAGTTAATAGTCAAAACGGACAAGACTTAATAAGTAATTAGAAGTGTTTATTTGAAGTTTTAGGGGTCAATAATTTAAACAACATTGTGTCTTTAACATATACATGTTCAACAAAGTTTTGTTTTGAGAAATTGTAATAGAATGACAATATTGTATAATGTACATTCCATTTACAAACAGGGGCCATTAAAGTGTTTAACCATCAATGTCCATCATCCACTTGCTTCGAAATTAGTAAAATTTAATTAACAGTGTAGACCCTGGCGAGACTTTCATAAGGGTGTGCACTGTTTGCTATTTCATATAAAATGGTCTACTATATTGACAACCAATGTGGCTTTAGATCACACGTGTACATAGTATCACATCTACGGCTCGATAGCCAATCAGAAGTAAGGAATTTAATTTGCAGTATAATAAGTATATATGTGATACAATCTTTCTGCAAGCGCATTGAGGGAGACTAAAGAGTGCATTGCAATATCAAGGCATAATATGGTTATGGCTTTACTATGTCATTATGACTGTCAAAGTTTAACCTGTTGCCCATTCTTGCCCGTTGTCTATATAAGGCTCTATAACACTAATATGTGCAAACTTGTTTGGATTCAGATCAGACGCCGCGTTACGCGGCGTCTGATCAGGATCCAAACTATTTGAAACTCATTATAAACAGCCTTAATTTGTAAACTTTAGAATGAATTAATTTTGTTTTACGACCAATCGACACAATACTAAACTTTAAATATCAAAGCCGACAACAAATTTGCGAGCAGACGATGATATGGCAAATCTTGTGTTGGACGGTTTGTAACGTTTTAATGACAGTGGAAGGTTTTTAAGGTTGGGGATACCTATTGATATCAGGCCAAAGTCGGCCAATATCGCAACTCTACGGAGAGCGATCGGCCATTCTCGTTAAATGTAGACCCGTTCTGAACCATACTAAGCATAGTTCGGAATGAGACGACAATTGACGAGAATGTCCGATCGCTGCACGTAGAGTTCCGATCTTGGTCCGATCTAAATAGGGGTATTCAACCTTAACATACAATAAGTTTCCTTTTTACGTTTTCGTTATAGCAAATAATATATTTACTGTATTAGTATGAAAGAAATCTGTGGCTTTCATTCATCATAAATGAATGGTAATGGATGATCATGAATCATAATGACAGATTACATATCATAGTAAATAGTACTTTTAAAATACTCTTAATGTCTAACACTTAAAATGTTAAATTAACATTGGACATAGGTAATGCTTCATAAATAGTATGGAATTCAGCTGAAATTGTGTTAAAGTGGAGACTGTACGTTATTTTGTCCAATGATCACGTTTACATTGTATATGCTAAAATAATGATATCCAATTGAAAATGGTTTGAAGCCAGACCAGACGCCAGACAAAACGGCGTCTATCCAGGCTCCAAACTGTTTGCCATTCAGATTGATATTGTTGACACATTTATGTATTTCAAAACAATGTAATATTTTATATTGCGTTGCGTTTGCGTTTAGACGGAAAAACAATAATGTCGTCTTTACTGTGAATGGCCATTTTATGACACAGTTCGAGTATATGCAACTCACTAAAGATGAAACGAATGTTTAACACAAGTTGAAAGTAACGCATACATTCCCGTTCTGTTTTACTTATGAATCACCGACACCATTAGGCCTACATGTAACCCTTTCACTGCCAAAAACGTTCGTGAGAGTTTTACCTATTCACCTTTTCATTGTCGTCTGCTTTAATTTTGTTGTCTGCAGTATCGTTTCAATGCACTATGACTTACAAAATTTCAATACGAGTGCCAAACAGTTTGGATCCTGATCAGACGCCGCGTCACGCGGCGTCTGATCAGGATCCAAACTATTTGCAAACGCGCTTTTAGGCGTCATTGAGAGTGAAAGGGTTAAGGCGGCTTTTGTCTTGTTATGGAAATCCGCTAGGCACAAGTTTTTATAAGTGTATTAGCCTGTTTGGTTTGTTATAACTGTAGATTTATGCTACGTATGGATAGCCTCAGTTGGTACAATATTATGTGAAAAAGAATTAGAATTCGTTCCAACATATGATATGTAATTTGACGACATAAGCCCTATTACATACTACCATTACAACTCAAAGGGGTTGTTTTAACCTTAGACAAGTGCAACATACAGTAAGATTAAAACAAATGCTCAAAAGAGTATTACTTTCACAGTGTATTGAGACGCTTCTGTGTCAAAGGTTTTCATGAGCTTGAGTTGGGTCTGAGGTCGTTGTTAAGTATTTGATTAGTCAGATTTGAACTTTTGCGCCAATCTGACGTTTCAAATGCTTGAAAAAGACCTAAGACTCAACTAAAACTCTTTATAAACTCGATGCCATTCCATAATCTTATACGTACACATGTAAAACGTTTGACCCGAGTCCGAGATCGTTCTCAGTCAAGCTTATGATTGGTCAGATTTGAGCATCTGACCGATCAAACCTTGACACTGACAGATCAGACTCGTCCCAAACGCTTTATACAGTGGAGAAAACGTTATTCTTTCCCGTTTAAACGAAACGAAACGCAAACGCAAATCGCTAAAACGTAGAAAAGTACAACTTTTGGACGAGTCTGGTAATTCATGTTTATCTTGGTGGCGAACAGTTACCCGGCGTCTGATCTGGCTCCAAACTGTTTGCAATAGAAATAATAGTTTTAGCGTAAACGCGTTTATTGGGAAAGAATAACGTTTTCTCCACTGAAATATTTGACCCTGTTATGCCGTCTTACGAAACGTCGTACGACAAAAACGGTCGTAAGTCAAAACTTTAAAACGTATCTAATTTCTGATTTCTCAGTCTAATCCTGTCTTGTGACATCTCTTGGAAATCGTCTTGAAAAGACGATTCTAAAGAGATGTCACAAGACAGGAATAGACGGAGAAATAGATAATAATTGAGAATTTTAGAATCTGACTTACATTATTTGTCGTACGATCTTTCATAAGACGAGACCCAGATAGTCCTCTCTCGAGTGTTACTGATGGTGAGGACTTACAGTAATTGTAAATCACCAACATATCTTATACAGTTTTATGTTAAAGGTGCTATGAATATTAAACTGGTTTATAAAACCGATATTTGTGTTTGTCTTTGAACTTCGTAACATATGGTTTGACAAACAACAGTGGATGTAATTGTTCTAGAGCGCGTTTCTTTCTAAACAAGTGCGTTTCTAATCCAAGAAGCGACGAGTACATTCGTCATTAACCAACAGTGTACCTATGAAGAGTACACATGTCATTTGCAAACAGTTTAAACCAAAATCAGAGGGCTCCTGCAGGGTCTGCACTGTTTGTCATGTTGGAATAAATTGTGAAAAGTTAATCCTAAAAAGTAAATAAAGGTCTCTACTTAATTGGACGCTGGAATTTTCCTTTTTTTGAAGTGACAGGGTCAAAGAAATTAACTCGATAGTACAGCGCCCCCTCTCTACAACGACACACACAGGGAGACAAACATTGTGTGCGTTGTTCGGAGAGAGTCGTTATAAGGAGGGAAATTGGCTTACATTTGCAAACAGCTTGAATCCAGATCAGACGCGGCGTCTGGTCTGGATTCAAGCTGTTTGTCACTAGTCGTTATATTTATTCCATCAAAATGTAACTTTAAGAAAAAACAGCAGACGACAATTTTAAGCAGACGATATTTCAGCAGTAAAAGCGTTAGATATAATTGTCCTGTTTAGGGAACTGTGGCAAAGGTTGTTGTAAAGAGGGAGTCGTTGTTGGGAGGGTCGTTGTAGAGAGGGAACACTGTAGCCCTGTCTGTTTGTGCATATGACAAAAGTATTCTTCAAGGGGTACACTGTTTGACGAGAATATGCGTCACTAGGGCACACTGGTTTAAAAAAACTTGTTTCTTTTACTATCCGCTTGAATATTGTTTATTTTAAAGAAATAAAGATGCATGACCAAGAAGGTAATAGAAAAAAACAAAACAATATTAAGTGTTTTACTTTTATGAGGTATAAAGAACACAACAGATCTGGCATAAAACTTATTACATGTAACTAATAATACTATATTTTGGTAACAATACATCTGACTAGACTAGCAACAAATAATAAAAACAAACCTTTCAAATAAAACAAATTTACATTGTACTCTTTAAACAGCATTTTTTATAGAGAATATAACTACTCGTTTATTTCATAACATACAGTGGAGAAAATGTTATTCTTTCCCAATAAACGCGTTTAACCCTTTACCCAATAACCCGTTTACAACATTAAATACAAGTGATCACTTAAAGCAGGTTGAATGATCACTTAAAGCAGGTTGAAAGTAAAGCAGAATGTGCCTTCAGGCACATTCTGCTTTACTTTCAACCTGCTTTAAACCACCATCTACTTGGCTATATAAAAATATTTGTTATGATAATTGTTCATGATGGTATAAACTGGAACTATTTTCTTCAGCGGAGGAATAAATTAAATACGCTAAAAGTCGCTTCTATGGGGTAAAGGGTTAAGCTATAACTATTATTTCCAGTGCAAACAGTTTGGAGCTCTCAACTGTTTTCAATTCAGATTAAAATAAAAACAGGATTGCCAATAAGTTGTCGTTTTCTACGTTTTCATGCAATTCGTTTGCGTTTCGTTTCCGTTTAAAAGGGAAAGAAAAACGTTTTCTCCAATGTACATGTATGCATAGCGACAAAAGCAAGCGAGATCAATTTCTACTGTAATTAATAATACGTAATCATCCAAGGATTAAATTGCTTCCTTATTGTCTTTGTAGTGCGATATTCATCTTAAATATGTCATTACGATATAATGCTTATAATGTCATACGGTCTCCAGAAACGAAATATTTAAACTAAAGGGAAGCAACTCCTACAACTTTAATGATATGTATTAGCCCCCCTAACATTAGTCCAGCATTCACAGGGTCTAAAACCACAGGTTCCTACAGCACTGCATGTACAGTGGAGAAGATGTAATTCTTTCCCAATTAACGCGTTTACGCTTAAACTATTATTATATTAAAAACAATTTGGAGCCAGATCAGACGCAGGCGAACTGTTTGCCACTCGATTTTATAAAATTACTCAAGAGTTGTTAAAAGGTCGTCATTTTCTACATTTTAGTGCACAGCGTTTGTGTTTTGTTTGCGTTTAAACCGGAAAGAAAAACGTCTCCTCCACTGTACTCGATAGTAAGTTACTGAACCTAAGCGTACAACCCCTAAAGGTGGTACAGTGGAGAATCTGTTATTCTTTCCCGTTTAAACGCAAACGTACGCAAACGCAAAACACTAAATCGCAGAAAAGTACAACTTTTTGACAATTCTGATAATTCAACTTTATCTTGGTGGCAAACAGTTTGGAGCCTGATCAGACGCCGGGTTACCCGGCGTCTGATCTGGCTCCAAAATGTTTGTACTGCAAATAATAGTTTTAGCGTAAACGCGTTTATTGGGAAAGAATAACGTTTTCTCCACTGTACAACTCCTAAAGGTGGTACTGTGGGGGAAACACAACTCTTTCTTAACCCTTTCACTACCATCATTTCCGTGAGTTTTTTACCCCATCACCGTTTCATTGTCGTCTGCTTCAATGTAGTATGACTTAAAACATAACGATACGAGTGTTAAACAGTTTGGATCCTGATCAGACGCCGTGTTACGCTGTTTGAAAACGCGTTCAATCGTCATTGAGAGTTAAAGGGTTAATAAACGCGTATAGCTACAGTGGAGAATGTGTTATTCTTTCCCAATAAACGCGTTTACGCTAAAACTATAATTTGCCGTGCAAACAGTTTGGAGCCAGATCAGACGCCGGGTTACCCGGCGTCTGATCAGGCTCAAAACTGTTTGCCACCAAAATAAACAAGAATTATCAGAATTTTCCAAAAGTTGTTCTTTTCTACGTTTTAGTGCCTTGCGTTTGCGTACGTTTGCGTTTAAACGGGAAAGAATAACAGATTATCCACTGTATTACAAAGAAATGAGCAATGTCCACTGCAAACATATTGGAACTAGATTAGACGCCGGGTAACCAGTCTGGTCAAGGTCCAAACGGTTTGCCACTCAAATGAATGGCCAGAATTGTTGGGAAGAGTTGTCATTTCTTACATTTTACTGAGATCGGCAATGTACATGTAAGTCTTATTCAGTGTCGCGGTGACATAAAGCCCTCTTTAAGTCATATTGTGGTTATGCGTTTGTGTTCCATTTGCGTTTAAAAGGGAAAGAAGTACGCCTTCTCCAGGGTCAAAGGTTCAAATGATAAAGAATCTGAGTTGAGCCTGAGATCGTTCCCAATCATTTGATTGGTCAGATTTAAGGCTAGCCTCAAATCTGACCAATCAAATGCTTGAGAACGACTTCAGACTTCACCATGTAAAACACACCAACACATCATTTGGACGTCCATCATCTACAAAATACTGGAACGGATAAATTTTTATTGAACCTCAGTGTCTATGCTTATAAAGCTTTTGAGATGAGTCTTGAGGTCGTTCTCAAGCTTTTGGTTGGTCAGGGTTCATGCTTATAAAGCGTTTGAGTTGAGTCTGAAATCGTTCTCAGGCATTTGATTGGTCAGATTTGAGCATATGCTCAAATCTGATCAATCAAATGTTTGACAACGAACTCGGACTCAACTCAAACGCTTTATGAGAATGGGTCTGATTTGAGAAAATGCTCAAATCTGACCAATCAAAAGCTTGAGAACGCTCTCAGACTCATCTCAAATGCTAAAAATATAAGCATAGAGCCATATACCCTGAAGGTTGTAATTCACAGCCGTGATGAAGAAAGCCCTGCATGCAGCTCGACGTCAGTACCCCTTGGTAAAGTCAACCAAATTCTTAAGCGTCTCCCCTCTACAGAACCGACGATAGTTTTCCACAAACTCGGAGGCGTAGGAATACAGGTACTGAATGAAAAATATGATATACAGTGCTCCCTCTCTTCAACGACACCCAATGAGAGATAATTAATGTGTGCATTGTTCGGAGGGAGTCGTTATAGGGAGGGAAATTGGTTTACATTTGCGAACAGCTTGAATCCTGATCAGACGCCGCGAAACGCGGCGTCTGATCTAGATTCAAGCTGTTTGTCACTCGTCATTACGTTTTTTCCCGTCAAAATGTTCAATATATAACTTTGAGAAAAAAAGCAAACAACAACTTTAAGCAGACGATATTACAGCAGTAAAAGCGTTAGACATAATTGTCCTGTGGCAAGGGTCGTTGTTCGGAGGAAGTTGTTGTCGGGATGGTCATTGTAAATCAAACACAGTTAGTAATGTAACACATTGAGTCCTACCCATTAACATACTTGTACTTTTACCAACCATACAAGTACCTATGAAGAGTACTTTTGTCGTTTGCTTTACTGTCTGGCTCTCTTCCGACTGAGCTATCCAAGCGGATCGGATTACTTTTTTATTTAACCATGAATGCCATTATACTTTAACCCTTTCATGGTCAAATTATTCGGAAGATTTTTACCCATAACCGTTTAATTATCGTCTGCTTCAGTATTGTTGTCTGCAAGACACGTTTCAAAGTTAGATTTAAGGTTGTATGGCTTTATACATATCGATGAGAGTGTCAAACTGTTTACAAACGCGCTTTATGACGCCATTGAGAGTGAAATGGTTAAATTGAACATTCTACTATAGACCCGAAAGTTTCACTTTCAACTGCAGATACAGTGCTACTCCTCGTGATCAACTTTAAGCTATTGATCATGGTCAGTCTTTCATAAGGTTCAATTTTATTAAAAGCTTTCTGCGTTTATTTTATCATGCATTCAACAACGACGTATATTTTTCACTAATATATTGCTTAACACATTCAACCCTAGCGACGAGTGTACTGGTCATTTACAAACAGTGTACATGAGAGGATTACACTTGTCCCATGCAAACAGTGTAGACCCTTAACAGAGGGCTCCTTAAGGAGCCCTCTGATCAGGGTCTATATTGTTTGTCATTTTGAAATATATTGTTAGAATCAATCCTAATAAGGAAAAAGTGGAACAAGAATTATTTTGAAATTGGAATTGTCCATTAAAAGTTTCAGGGGGTAAATGAGTTAACTGAATAAGCACTTCATTTGGACGTGTAAGTCTGGAATAAAAAGATGTTCTGTTAAGTTCTGTTCTGAACTGTTTGAATTCTAGTCGCGTATTGACGCCGTTTGCAAACAGTGAATCTGCGAAATGTATACTTGCCCTGTGCAAAAAGCGTAAAACTAGATTAGAGGAAACCTTAAGAAGCTCTCTGATCCGGGATTGCACTTTTTGTCATATTGCAATACAGTAGAACCTCTCCATTGTGTCAAATATTAGTCGTTTAATACAGGTGACTGCTTAAAGCAATGTGAAAGTGAAACAGAAAGCTCCTATAGGAGCTTTCTGTTTCACTATCACATTGCTTTAAGCTGTCACCTGTCTTTTATACATGTACAGACAACTAGCCTTCGTTTTAGTGGTCGTAATAAAGAGGTTCTACTGTACATTGGCAAATATCAACCCTAATTAAAAGTGAACAATTTAGTAGACTTATTTATCTGGAACACAGTGGGTAGTATTAGGTGTCATTTGTGTCTTACATGTTCATTTTTAGTGTATCCCGCGATGTGAGGGGTTATGAGCACATTTGGCAAGGTCCACAAAGGGCTGGATTCCGGAAGGGGCTCCTCGGGCACAACATCTAAAATTGCTCCACCTATCCACTTTTCCCTATGAAAAATAAGTACAGTTTACCCTATCAAGCGACAAATCAGCAGTAAATATACTGATACAGTGAAAAAAACGTTATTCTTTCCCGCTTAACTCTTTCCTCCCTGAAACTTTAAATGGACAATTCCAGTTTCCATCTAAGTCTAGTCCATTTCTGACTTTAAAGGGTTGTTTTTGTCAATGATTGGCATTGTGACAAACAGTGAAGACCCTGATCAGAGGGCTCCTTTCGGAGCCCTCTGATCTGGGTTTTCACTGTTTGTATAGGACATGTGTACTATTCACATGTACACTGTTTGAAAAGCACGCCTATATGCGGGACTAGGGTTCAAAGAGTTCAACGTCAACGAAACGCGTCTGATCTGGCTCCAAACTGTTTGCGATGGAAATAAAAGTTTTAGTGTAAACGCGTTTCTTGGGAAAGAATAACGTTTTCTTCACTGACATAGTCTTATCGCATGCGGTTGTTAAAATCAGAAAATAATTTATACAGAATTTTTATAGGAACTGTCTGCATTATTGTCAGCCTGCAATTAGCGCCCACGTGTCTATACAGTGCCCCTTCTCTACAAAGACACCGAATGGGAGACACGTATTGTGTGTGTTGTTCGGAGGGAGTTGTTATAGGGAGGGAAAGTTAAGACTTACATATTAACCCTTTACCTGATAGCATTGTTTCTAGTATTGAAGATATGTGACTACTTAAAGCAGGTTTAAAGTAAAGCAGAATGCGCCCAACGGCGCATTCTGCTTTACTTTCAGCCTGCTTTAAGCTATTAACTGCTAGCATAAGGAAAGTATTTAATATAACACATATTCATTACGGTATAATTTGGAACTATTTTCTTCAGCGGATGAATAAGATGAATGTGCTAAAAGTCGCTTCTATAAGGGAAAGGGATATGCAAACAGATTGAATCCAGATCTGACGCCGCGTAACGCGGCGTCTGAAATGGATTCAAGCTGTTTGTCACTCGTCATTATATATATTCTATGAAAATGTCCACTTACATGTACCTTTGAGAAAAAACAGCAGACGACAATTTTAAGCAGACGATAGTGCAGCAGTAAAAGCGTTAGACATTATTGTCATGTTTAGGAAACTGCGGCAAGATCGTTATAAGGAGGGAGTCGATGTAGGGAGGGAACACAGTAGAACTCTGTGATACTACAGTGGAGAATGTGTTATTCTTTCCCAATAAACGTGTTTACGCTAAAACTATTATTTGCAGTGCAAACAGTTTGGAGCCAGATCAGACGCCGGGTAACCCGGCGTCTGATCAGGCTCCAAACTGTTTGTCACCAAGATAAACAAGAATTATCAGAATTGTCCAAAAGTTGTTCTTTTCTACGTATTAGTGCTTTGCGTTTGCGTACGTTTGCGTTTAAACGGGAAAGAATAACAGATTCTCCACTTTACAATGATTAAACTACCAGATATAGCACAGCTCTGTTATCGCATCTTTTTTATGTTCTTTTAACCCTTTACCTGATAGCATTGTTTCTAGTATTGAAGATATGTGACTACTTAAAGCAGGCTGAAAGTAAAGCAGAATGCGCCCTAAGGCACATTCAGCTTTACTTTCAGCCTGCTTTAAGCTATATACTGCTAGAATAAGGAAAGTATTAAATATGACATATATTCATTACGGTATAATTTGGAACTATTTTCTTCAGCGGATGAATAAAATGAATGCGCTAAAAGTCGCTTCTATAAGGGAAATGGTTAAACAATTACAGTGCCCCCTCTCTACAATATGGATGGATGGATGAGTTGGGTTTTACGGCACTACGACACATATAGGGCATATAGCGCCGATGGATGATGAGGGATGATGAGATGAGATGATGATGATTTCAGGAAGATGATGTCGGCTTATCTCATTTGTTGCCAAGCGGCGCATGTGATCAAAACCACCGACCTGCCCTCCTATTAGTTCTTGACAGAGGGGATAATCTTTGTCTAATAAACAGAAAAGATTCACTATGAAAATTTAAGCACAACAACTGCGGCAAACTATGAAGGTCTCTGGGGCCCTCTCTGCAACAACACACAATGGGAGACATTGTTTGCGTTGTTCGGAAGGAGTTGTTATCGGGAGGGAAAATTAATATCCTCAGAGAGCTGAACACGACTTGGCTTACATTTGCAAACAGCTTAAGAATCCAGATCAGACGCCGCGTAACGCGGCGTGTGAACTTGATTTTACTGTTTGCCACTCGTCATTATGTTTCTCCTGACAAAATTTCCAAAATGTAACTTTAAGACATTACAGCAGACGAAAATTTGAGCACACGATATTGCAGCAGTGAAAGAGTAAGACATAATTGTTTGGTTTAGGAAGCAGTTGCAAGGATTGTTTATAAGGAGGGAACAGTTGTGCGAAGGGCCGTTGTAGGGAGAGAGCACTGTAACATAATAACGTACCCCCTTTGCATACTCACCTTATAGCAGTAACTATGCTTGATTCGTCAATGACGTCACCGCGACCAACGCTTATTAAGATGGGCTTCTGTGAATAAAATACAGTTGAGCTTCGATATCTCGAACTCGGTTAGGTCGAACATACCCGTATTTCAAAGTTAAAACGTGGCTAAGCCACGTTTTAACTTTGAAATACGGGTATGATTGACTTAACCGAGCATGAAACAATGCAATCCATGTGTCGACAAATCGGATAGTTCGAATTAAGCGAGTTCGAGATATCGGAATTCGACTGTATAAGGTAAAGTTCCACGTTGACATGTGTGATCACTCAAACGAACGTCCATTAGTAATCAAACATGGATCAGACTGTATTGGAAACTGACATTGTCCATTTGAAGTTCAACTCGTATACAGCGAAGCTCGCTTATAACGAAGTTGGATAGAACGATATATTGGATATAACAAAACAAATCTTATTCCCCATCTCTTAGTAATCCTTCTACTCTCAATGATGCCATAAGCGCGTTTGCAAACAGTTTGGGTCCTGATCAGACGCCGCGTAACGCGGCTTTTGATCAGGACCCAAACTGTTTGTCACCCTTATAGATATTTCTTAAGTCATACAACCTTGAATCTAACTTTTAAAGGTGTCTTGCAGACAACAATATTGAAGCAGACAACACTATAGCGGTGAAGGGGTAAAAATCTCCCGAATAATTTTATCATGAATGGGTTAACATATTGTACTGTGGGCCTGATTCAATATATGACGAAATTTGGTTATACAGTGGAGAAAACGTTATTCTTTCCCAATAAACGCGTTTACGCTAAGACTATTATTTGCAGTACAAACAGTTTGGAGCCAGATCAGACGCCGGGTAATCCGGCGTCTGATTAGGCTCCAAACTGTTTGCCACCTAGATAAAGAATTATCAGAATTATCAAAAAGTTGTACTTTTTTGCGTTTTAGTGTTTTGCGTTTGCGTTTCGTTTCGTATAAACGGGAAAGAATAACAGATTCTCCACTGTAACGAAATAAACTAGACGGTCCCGACGACTTTTTTTTATAAGTGAGCTTTGTTGAGCCGAATTCTTCACACTACGAATTATTCACACCTCCCCCCCTAACAATAGATACGAATTCTTCACATGTCGAAATTTTTTAAAAACGAATGTAAAAATTTTGTGCATACGAAAACCTCACACTTTCCAAAAAGCTTTTAGCCACCCAAATGGATAAGGGGGCATATTAGGTTTGCTTTACTTGATATTTCACATAATGACAAAACATATGTACTAGACTGCCTGTTTAAATGATAAAAGGTCAAGGTCACACGGTGAGAAATGTCACATTTTTCAGCACTCGATATAATTAATTATAGACACATAAAAATGAAAAGTATCATGGTAATAAAAGCACTTTTGGTGACCATATAATTTACTCGATTCCGTCGTATCGGATATTATTCGGTCCGTCTGTACGATGCATTCTAAGAACTTTATAAATGTATGGACCGGTTTCTGTGTCACCAGCTGAAGGCAAAGATAACACGTCGGGGTCGGTCATTTTTCCGTAGTCTATCTGTCCGATCGTCCGACTGTCATGGGTTTGTTTTTTACTCTAACGCCTGTTCCACTGAAGTTTTTAAGCTGAAATTTCATTTAAAGAGGCTCGCAACCGGACCAAGCATTAAAAATAGTAATTTGTAAATATATGTCAAATGCTTATATAAATGGGTAAAACTTAGTTTAGGATAATAAATTCTGTTAAAAAATGCATTTCCAAAAAAAAAGAAAAAGAAGAGGCTCTGGTGGGATTCGAACCCGTGACCATCCATGCGGAGACAAAAATGAAAAATGAGGCATCGCCTTTACGCCCTCGGCTACGGACGCTCTCTATATATATGGTAGCGAATTAACGTACTTCAATGATAGCTATTAATAGAACATTATTCGGCTCGTGTTTATGTCTGACCCCGTGTAGAGAAGCAACAACAACTATACCGTTAGCTAACGCTATGGAAAAACGATGGAAAATATCTAAAAAACTAAGATTCGGTGACGATTCTTGAGACGTTTTTTGGACTGATCATATTTTTTTAATGTCAAAAGCCAAATAATGCCACACATTTGCTTTTATTTGAGTATATTATTTTATTTTGACAAGAACACCATCCGGTTGCGAGTCCCTTTAAAGAGTTTAATGAGTAGATGTGTATTGCAAACAAAGTTCATAATTCTTGTATCAACACCGTGAGATGTATTCCCCTTTCTACATTTTTCCGGTAGATTCTGCCATTCCGAAGCTTTTGAAATTAAATTTTATTAAGGACTATCGCGGCAGTTTTTTTCGAATTTTCAAACCATTCAGATTTTTTTTCAAATTCTGCATGTGTCTCTGGATAATTAGGGGGCTACCAAAAAAAAAACAAGCTATTAAAAAAAGAACCATTTCGGGGACTCCCTATTTTTATTTCATATTTCTGCACAACAGGATATATACTAGCAATTTGCAAAAATAAAAAAAATGAATGTTTTGAAAATTCGAACAAACTGCCGCGATAGTCCTTAAATACCAGACGGGCAACGGTTTTAAGACGGGCGACCATCATCGCCCGATATTGGTTATCGTGGGTTCAATATATGCATGAGGTTTATAAAGACGCGCTGATTTCACTTCATTGTTATGTTGCTCACTTGTTGCTCACTTTCTTACATGGAACCATACAACCGATTGCCTTATCGTATAGTCCACATCATGGGCATTCAGTAATAACGTGCAATACTGTGGGAGACCGAAAGGAAACCGGTGTTATCCGGCTGCCAGACGGGTGCCGGTCTTAAGAGTGACACATGAGGACAATTTTTTATGTAGAAAACTGTCCTTGGGACTTGCTTTGGCATAATACATGTAAAATGACCCGGGAGGTTAATTTTCTGAGTCGAAAAGTGTCCCGGGGTCACACTTCTGCGTGGTGGGGACACTTTTCGTCATTACACCGGCAGGTATAGGATAGGCAAAAGCCGGATGGTGACGGCCTTGCCCGACCTCTGACACGCTTGTATACGTTTGTATATTTGGTCAAAAGCTTTCTCGGGTCCGATCGACGTGTAAGGTGCCCTGAAACGACCGATTTTAAATCGATGTCGTTTCGATGACCGTCGTTGAAACTAGCTTTTAACTCCACTTTAAAATCAAATCTCGACATAAAGCTAATTGCAGATAGGAGAAGAAACCGGATGCACGTCATAAACTGTATCAGGTAAAAATATGCATCTGGGTAAAAGCACCGAATTTCCGATAGCCAGCTTGAAGGCTTCTCCAAATGAAAAAGCCCAAGTGTTCAGATTGGGATTCGAACCAACAACAGTAAGGAGCTAAGTGAGTGTAAGTCATAGTCACTATGATCACTGGACCACGGACACGGGTCCCATCTTTCTCCATCCCGTTAAGAATACCAACAATCTACCAGCATTCGGCCGCAACCTGTCGGTCGTTGGCCTATTATGCCTCAAAGGAAGCCGAGAACTAAGCATAAACTCAGCCGAACTTAAGTTTGATCATGGGATAAAAAGGGATGCACTTATCCACAGATAATTCTTCGGATATAGGTCGGCTGTTTAAGAGCTTTTTTTATCAAATCGTAAAAACTGCATGTAAAAGGGTGGATAACACAGTTTTAGCGCACCAGCTTCTTAACAATGTCGTGACAGTACGTGAGAGGGTCGCCTGTCCGAAGACGTTGGGTTTCCCTAGTACTCTAGTGTCATCTCACAATACGACGCTATGGAAAGTGATTTGCCTAAGTTGTTAGAACTTGTTTCATAAGGAAATGTTAAACGGAAGGTGATGTGTGAAGAATCCGTAGGTACCAACAGGTCGTTATATATTTGGTCAAAAGCTTTCCCGGGTCCGATCGACGTGTAAGGTGCTCTGACACGACCGATTTTAAATCGATGTCGTTTCGATGACCGTCGTTGAAACTAGCTTTTAACTCCACTTCACAATCAAATCTCGACATAAAGCTAATTGCAGATAGGAGAAGAAACCGGATGCACGTCATAAACTGTATCAGGTAAAAATATGCATCTGGGTAAAAGCACCGAATTTCCGATAGCCAGCTTGAAGGCTTCTCCAAATGAAAAAGCCCAAGTGTTCAGATTGGGATTCGAACCAACAACAGTAAGGCGCTAAGTGAGTGTAAGTTATAGTCACTATGATCACTGGACCACGGCCACGGGTCCCATCTTTCTCCATCCCGTTAAGAATACCAACAATCTACCAGCATTCGGCCGCAACCTGTCGGTCGTTGGCCTATTATGCCTCAAAGGAAGCCGAGAACTAAGCATAAACTCAGCCGAACTTAAGTTTGATCATGGGATAAAAAGGGATGCACTTATCCACAGATAATTCTTCGGATATAGGTCGGCTGTTTAAGAGCTTTTTTTATCAAATCGTAAAAACTGCATGTAAAAGGGTGGATAACACAGTTTTAGCGCACCAGCTTCTTAACAATGTCGTGACAGTACGTGAGAGGGTCGCCTGTCCGAAGACGTTGGGTTTCCCTAGTACTCTAGTGTCATCTCACAATACGACGCTATGGAAAGTGATTTGCCTAAGTTGTTAGAACTTGTTCCATAAGGAAATGTTAAACGGAAGGTGATGTGTGAAGAATCCGTAGGTACCAACAGGTCGTTAAAAAAGGGGGTACGGAAATCTCACACTGCCATTGTGTGACATATTCGTACGAAAGCATGACACATTGGTCACACGAGTGGAAGAATTCGTACGAATTCTTCACACGTCTGATTACGGTGTGAAGAATTCGTAGTGTGAAGAATTCGGCTCAACAGAGCTTCACTGTAGTCGATTCGAAAGAGAGCTCACATCTAAGAAAATGACCGAGACCCTAATGATTCTAGGATTTAACACAACCCAAGTATCTAGAGCTATGCTTATTTGCAATGAAATGTATTAACTTAACAAAAATGTTACATGTACCAGCAAGTATACACTATTTCTCTAAAGGAGCACTCTGGTCGTTTGTCATATCGTAAACATCATTTAAGTAGTAAAATAAAAGCCTAATGGGCTCTTAGGCGCTCACCAGAATACAAAGTTCCCAGATTTAACTAGACTTATCACTAAAGGTGATTAATACCCCCACTAACACCTTGTCACAAATGTGTCAGGATAATGTTGATCTAAGTACTCCATATGAACTAGAGGGTTCATAAGCCTTTTCTATGAGTTGACCTTATGGCCTACTTTTTGACTTGACAAACCCCATATTCGTAACTGACATAAATTTTGTCAAGGTGATCAACTTGAAATAGTTTCATAAAATTAGGGCAAAATATGTGGGCCCTACAATACTTATAAGTTTTCCTATGATTTGACCTCCTGTCTAAATGTTTGACCCTCAGCAATCCATATTACTTCATTCCCTAGATTTTGTTAAGGTGATCATTCTGAGCAAGTTTTATGAAATTATAGCTTAAAATATGGCTCCTACAGTGTTTAGAAGCTTTATCTATGCTTTGACATACTGACCTACTTTTTAACCTTATGTCACCCATTTTCACACAAAGTGGAACTTTTGTCACGATAATCAGTCTAAGCAAGTTTTAAGAAAAGTGGGCTTAAACTATGGCCTCTGGTGTGGCAAAAAGCATTTTCTGCGATTTGACCTACTGATCTACTTTATGACCTGACAAAGACCAATAACTCAATATGGCCTATTCTTTATCAAGAAAATGACAGTGACAAAATCTCATAAAGATATAGCAAAAAATATGAATTCTAGAATGTTTTTAACTTTTAATTCGATATTTCCGCACACAAAAAGTGACCACGCCCTCTAGCGGCCATGTTTTTTTATGGATCAAAATTCTTTGAACAGTTTTTAAAGTCTATCCATGGAGAAACATTTTGGTAAAAAACAAATTGAAATTGGACCAGTAGTTTCGGAGAATTCTTTATATATCGTGCACGGTTGCCATGGCAACCAGAGAAATTACCCCACTACCCCACCCACTAACTTTTAAAACCTTTTCATTTTTCAATCCTTCCAAAGCTTCTGATGAAATTCTGTTACACTGGGGATAATCGGGCCACTTGATGTTTCAAGACCAAAGCTATGTGGATAATTAAGATATTCACCTTCTGTTGGCATGTTTTGAGAATGTCCCCAGACAAGAAATCTTTGGTTTCCTTTGTGCTAGGTAACGAACAGCAGATATAATCACACTCACATAGTGACTGATGAATGTCTTTAAATGTTCTGAAACAAAACAACCATATAGGATACGGTGGAGAAGACGTTATTTTTCTTTAAACTATGCTTACGATCGCAGGGCTGCCATTTCTCCGGATTTTTCCTAAATCTCCGGATTTTTTCCCAGTTCATGGTAGCTTAAAGCAGGCTGTAAGTAAAGCAGAATGCGCCCTAAGGCACATTCGTCTTTACTTACAGCCTGCTTTAAGTGGTCGCATGTCAACAAAACAAGAAAAAGGCTATGGGGTAGAGGTACGATTCGTTAAATCGCACTTGAAAAATGCAAATTTGGAAGTCTTAGGATTTTTCATTTCAATTTATGGCAGCCCTGCGATCGTATGTTACAGTAGTTAAAATAGAAAATGATATCTAATTTTTATCTTAATCTGACCTGTTTTTTGATTGAGTTTTTTTTTTTGCTGAAATTTCTAGGCTAAGGGTTTGATGCAAGTGTTAATATATTTGGAATGGATGTCTCCTACGAGTTAAACAAAAAATAAGATTTCTATCAAAATATGACTTATCTTGAACTTGGCTTTTTGCTGAAATTTCTAGGCTATGGTTTTGATATAAGTGTTGAGATGTACCAGATTCCATGAACTATTTGCATTAGGAAGCGGATATTTGGAATGGATGTCTCCTACGAGTTAAACAAAATATAAAATGATTTTTATCAAAATATGACATGTTTAAAATAACTACAATTTAAATATGCATCATACTGTGACTTAATAAGTTCTTAATTGTGATAACTGAAATTAAATGGTTATTGTTTAGATTTACTATAATCAATAAAATATTTGTAATGGGAAGTCAATGTTTCTAAGTAATTCCTATTTGTTTTAAGCTTAACTGCTTTACGCTAAAATATAAGGGTTAACTTTTAACCACAAATATTGAATTTCATTTACAGTCGAAACTCGATACTTCGAAATCCCGTTAGTTCCAACATACTTTGAAATACGGATATGTTCGACTTAAGTGAGATCGAGTTATCGATATTCAACTTATAAAATACTGGTAAGTTCGATATATTCGAGTTCGAAGTATCGACTTTCGATTGTTTATTACATATACATATATGTTTCTACCAATAGGCAGTTATTTAACCACCTGTACAACAATTTGGAAATAAAATATGTTTAACCCTTTCCCTTATAGAAGCGACTCTTAGCGCATTCATTTTATTCATCCGCTGAAGAAAATAGTTCCGAATCATACCCTAATGAATATGTGTCATAATTAATATTTTGCTTATTCTAGCAGTTAATAGCTTAAAGCAGGCTGAAAGTAAAACAGAATGCGCCTTAGGGCGCATTCTGCTTTACTTTCAACCTGCTTTAAGTAGTCACTTATCTTCAATACTAGAAACAATGCTATCAGGTAAAGGGTTAAACTAAACTAATTTAACCACCTGTAAATGTCTACGTCATCAGATCTTTTATCAGCTGTGGGTTGGGACCGTGTGACACCATGTACATGCATACCAAGCTGCTTACATCTTCTTGCGACTAAAATACAAGTCAATATATTTACCCATACATTTATTTTGCAATAGTGTCTGTTTCAAGATGTCAACTGCAATAGTTATATTAGCAGTTATAGTAATAGTAGTAGTGGTAGTAGTAGTAGTAGAAGTAGTAGAAAAAGTAGTAGTAGTAATAGTAGCAGTAGTTATAGTAGTAGTAGTGGTAGAAGTAGTAGTGGTAGTAGTAGTAATAGTAGTAGAAGTAGTAGTAACAGTAGTAGAAAAAGTAGTAGTAGAAGTAGTAGTAGTACTAGTAGTAATAGTAGTAGTAGAAGTAGTAGTAGTAGTAATAGTAGTAATAGTAGTAGTAGAAGTAGTAGTAGTAGTAATAGTAGTAATAGTGATAGTTATTGTCGTAGTAGGGGTAACAGTAGGAGTAGAAGAAGAAGAAGCAGTAGTAGTAGTAACAAAATAAAATTAGTACTTGTAATAGTAGCAGTAATAGTTGAAGAAGCAGTAACTGTAGTAGTATCAATAGTAAAAGTAGCAGTAGTAGACGTAGTAGCAGTACCAGTAATAGTAGTAGTATCAGTAGTGGAACTTGTAATAATAGCAGCAGCAGTAGAAGTAGTAGTAGTAGTAGGAGTAGTGGCAGTAGTAAAACCAGTTACTGCAGTTGTAATTCTAACAGTAGAGGTAGTAGTAATTTAACCCATTACCCAAAAGCCAGTTTCTAGTTTTGAAAATATTTGACCACTTAAAGCAGGTTGAAATTAAGTAGAATGTGCCTTAATAGGATATAGAAACTACATGTATTTCTTATGGTACATATTCATGAATGTATAAATTGAAACTAGTTTCTTCAGTAGAGGAATAAATTAAAAGCGTAAAAATGCATATTTATGGGGTAATGGGTTAACACACCTTCTTTGCCCAAAGCTCCTACCCCAAGAACACAGATAGTAAGTGAAGTGAGCTCCCTTGTTTTTGCCATTTCTAATCTGAAATTGTAAAGTAAACATACTGTTATTGCGTATTTAAAATATAAAAAAATAAACTCCTTTACACTCTGCATGCTAGCGGTGGATACGTGTACCACAGTGATTACCTTTGCAAACAGTTTGGATCCTGATTAGACGCCGCGTAACGTGGCGTCTCATCTAGGTCCAAACTGTTTGAAACTCTGACCCTGTTATGAAAAAGAAAATTTGAAAATTCTATTTTAAGAACAGTAGCAGACGGCAATTGTTACAGTGTAACGCGGCGTCTCATCAGTATCCAAACTGTTTGACACTCTTACCCTGTTTTGAAAAGAAAATGTGAAAAATCTATTTAGCAGACGACAATTGTTGCAGACGGAAAAAATTAACCAGCATGCAAAGAGATAATTCTGGTAGTTTGTAAGACACAAAGGATACAGTACACACTATCTACATGGACCATACATGTAGATCTACAGTGTTCCCTCTCTACAACGGCCCTCCCAACAACGACTCCCTCCTTACAACAATGTACAGTGGAGAATCTGTTATTCTTTCCCGTTTAAACGCAAACGTACGCAAACGCAAAGCACTAAAACGAAGAAAAGTACACTTTTTGGACAATTCTGATAATTCATGTTTATCTTGGTGGCAAACAGTTTGGAGCCTGATCAGACGCCGGGTTACCCGGCGTCTGATCTGGCTCCAAACTGTTTGCAGTGAAAATAATAGTTTTAGCGTAAACGCATTTATTGGGAAAGAATAACAAATTCTCCACTGTAGATCTATATGCAAAACATTTCATAGCTTACATACCCGTTTGTCTTTGAAATAATGAGGCATATCACAATTCTAAGGATACACACATGTGTAGTATATTACAAACATCCTGTAAAATATACATTTGTAGCTTGAAAACTAAAGGAGAAGTTAGACTGAAAAAGTACGCACCGTATATAAAGACGGGCGGACAATCATACTGACGGTCGGAGAGTAAAACAGTATGTCCCCCCGACTAACCGTCGCGAGGCACAAAAACGAATATAACTATTACCGGTCAATAGTTATTTGTTTTATATGTTTCACAACAAAAGAGAGTTATAATTGCAGGTGCTTCCTACATACAAGAAAACCGTATAAGTAGGCCAATGATAACAGCAGCGATGATAACAATGTTGATGCCCAAACAGCTGGCTGCTGCTGCTAATGAGTATGATACTGATGCTGATGATGATGACGATGGTTGTTTTATTTTACGTTGTTAACCCTTTACTCCAAATCCTGTTTCTACCATTGAAGATGACCACTTAAAGCAGTACATGTAATTCGCCTGTGTGGTATATACAATATAACATATGTGTAGCTTTTACTATGAACTACCTGTGTTGTATCATGCTGTTAATATTTCTGTGTGGTGACTTTAAACTGTGCGGCTTTTTAAATATCCTGTGTGGGTATAATAAGAAACGACTGTGTCTAAATGACAAATTTGATGGTTTCAGTTTCATGAGTTATAAAGCTTTAAGCACGTTTAATATATTTGCACGTGCAGAGAACTTTACACCAGTATATATAGATTTTAAATAGCAAGAGATTTGTATTATTGTTGTTGTATATTTCGAAAATCGATATTTTCAGCCCGTTTTAAACTACCATCTGCTAGAGTATAGAAAATAAATATCTTGATACATATTTGTTACTGTTTAAAGTAGAACTATCTTTTCCTCAGTGGGGGTCAATTAAAGGCGTTGAATGCATATATACGTGGAGTAAAGGATTAAACGTTTCAATAGTTGATACAGTATATGTTTGAACTCACTGTTTCCACTGTTTCTGTTGTTGTAGGTGACACATGTGTAGTAAATTTCGCTCTCTGGCAAGCACGTGCATCATCACATACTCTCCAACAAATCTGCTGTTGATCGTTAGTCGCGTGACCGGAAATGACGGAGGCTAAAACCAGATTATCATTAACTCATCTGCTGCCAAAGTATCGCATGTTTTAAAATGTGCGTCTGCAAAATTAGTCAAATACAGTTTGTTTTTTCATTTAACAACACGTCACAGCATCAGCGCGAGTACAATAGTTATTTGGTAAACAATTAGGATCCTGATCAGACCTTCCCGGCACTAGTATCGATGTTTCTGAGGTCAATTGCTTTAAACCTTTCATGATCAAACCATTCGGGAGATTTTTACCACTTCATCGCTTTATTGTCGTCTGCTTCAGTTTCACATTTGTTGTCTGCAAGACACGTTTCAAAGTTAGATTCAGGACCCAAACTGTTTGCAAACGCGCTTTAAGGCGTCATTGAGAGTGAAAAGGTTAATTTTCAATTTGAGAAGAAAAAACAGACGATAATTGCTGAAAGCAGACAACAATGTAAAACATGCCAAGAAAAGTATTAACCCTTTACACCAAAGCCTGAAAACAGATAGTTGCTTAAAGCAGATTGAAAGTAAAGCAGAATAGTCCATACGGAGAAGTCTGCTTTACGTGCACGCTGCTTTAAGCTACATGTACCATATCCTAGGGTATATTACATATTGTCTATGATTCAACTTCATGGCTGTATATAATGCATCTATTTTCTTTAGTAAAGGAAAAAGTTAAGGGCGTTAAATGGTGTATATATTGGGTTATGTGAAAAGGCATTACAGTGTTCCCTCTCTACAACGGCCCTCCCAACAACGATTCCCTCCTTACAACGACCCCTGCCGCTGTTCCCAAAACAAGACAGTCATATGTCTAAAACTTTCACTTCTGCAACATCGTCTACTTAAAACTGTCGTCTGCTGTTTTCCCAAAGTCACACATTGGACATTTTGACAGAAAGAAACACAATGACAAGTGACAAACAGCTTGAATCCAGATCAGACTCCGCGTTACGCGGCGTCTGATCTGGATTCAAGCTGTTTGCACATGTAAGCCAATTTCCCTCCCTATAACGACTCCCTCTCTACAACGCACATAATTTCTGTCTTCCATTGGGTGTCGTTGTAGAGAGGGAGCGCTGTATTTGATATGATAAGCCGTACACTTACATTCTGTCGATCAACCAGTTTCATCAGAGGGTTAACTCCTAAAATAAAATAAACATTGATGTCAACCATACGGATGATTATCGCCACTCTTTTATACCGGTATTACCCCATTGTCTACAAAAACACCCAATGGGAGTCAATTATTGTGTATGTTGTACGGAGGGAGTTGTTATAAAGGGGGGGGGGGGGGTAAAGACTTTGCTTACATTTGCAAACAATTTCAATCCAGATAAGACGCCGCGTTACGCAGCGTCTGGTCTGCATTCAAGTTGTGTGTCATTCGTCATTATATTTTTTCTGTCAAAATGTCTACTAGTACATTGTATCTAACTTTGAGAGAAAACAGTAGACGTCAAATTTTAAGCAGAAGATATTGAAGCAATAAAAGCGTTATACATAATTGTCTTGTTCGGGGAAGAGTGGCAAGGATCGTTGTTCGGAAGGGTCGTACCGATGAAGGGAGGGAGCACTGTATACATTTGGGATCCGGGCCAGACACAACGACATGCAGCGTCTAATCAAAATCAAAAAGTTTTACCCCCGTTGTTAGGTTGGTTAAGATTGAAATTCAAATTGAAATTAAATTCAAAGTTAAAATTTAAAAACAGTTGCACACGACACACGAAGCAGGCAATATTGTGTCAGGCGGTTAGTTAATGCAATTCTCCTCTAACTAACCTTTTTACCCCTGAAACCTTTAATGGACATTGACGATCGCGAAAGTTTCTTTTTTATCGGTCAAAGGGATGACACTCGTGCAAACATTTTGCTTGAACTGTCTCCGTTTGACCATTACTGTATGATATAGTTTATGTTTGAAAATTTGTATTTTTTCTATCTTAATAAGCTAAAGTATGCGGTAATACATGCATTTGGCGACCACGATTAGTGATATATAGAGGATAATCAATTTCTTTGGATTGTTATGAAAAATATATCACGAGAATGGGTTGTTATCTGGTTAAAAAACGAGTCCGCAGGACGAGTTTTTTTTAACCAGATAACAACCCATTCGAGTGATATATTTTTCATATCTATTCAAAGGAATTGATTATTCTATTTATTATATATATTTTAATGAAGTTTTTACAGAAAAAACACACAAAATTGATTACCGCGACGTCACTAAACTTATTATGACGTGACGTCACAAAAAGTGATATCATCACTACATGTAAGTTTATCTAACTGAGAAATCTCTGTAAATCATCGATATGTATATAATAAATACTAATATTGCTTGAATAGTGATATATTGTTGACGGTTGAACAGTATGGATTTGGACACATTTTAGCATTTAAAGTGGTTATCATATAGCATTTGTAGATATCCCTATATGTAATTGGAGTGACATGTGTTGCTCTCTATGCAGACATTTGTAATTTTCAGAACAATTTATCCGGGTACCTATTATTTATGTGTGATTTCAGTAAATTAATGCTTCATCAATATTTGTGAAAACTATTGTCAAAATCTGAATGTTTGAACTGTAGGAGTAAAAACCTTAAAAATAACTATTTGATATGTTCCCTTTATTGACAGATAATGTGTTGTTTTCATGTTTTTTGTGCTACATGTACTTGCTCCTATTTTTTCTATTTTATGAAAACATCTGTATAACCCAACAAATTAAGTAAATTACAAAGTTGATAAAGGTTATTCTGAGATTTATTATCAAAAGCACGTGTCTCTGGATAATAAGGGGTATACCCAAAAACAAACTATTAAGAAAAGATCCAGTTCGGGGACCCCCATTTTTTATTTCATATTTCTGCATAACATGATACAATTATACTAGCAACATGCAAACTTTAAAAAAAAATTCGAAGAAACTGCCGCGATAGTCTTTAAGTACATGTTAATCACGTCCATTGTTTGACTATTTAGAAATTTAATTATATACTGCAAAAAGGGAAACATTGCATACCCTGTTCAGAGGGCTCATGCAAGAGCCCTGTGCTCAGAGTCTACGCTGTTTGCATCGGACAATTGTACTCTTAATAGGGACAATGTTTTCAAATGACGAGTGTACTCGGCGTCGGTAGGGATGATTGTTTTAAACAAAGGCGCTTAAATGCTTATGTAATCATTAAATGTCTTAAGCCCAACTCGTATCTCAGTTAAGGCTCTAAACAAATATTTTTATTCCACTCCACCAACCCGTTCGATCCTACTTTTTCTATCCGACCCTTCAAGCGGTCTTTGTTTTTAAACAAACCAAAAATCACTATTTTTAATCATGCCATTGATCTTTTGATCTTTTAATTATTTGATTCATTTTAAAGTTGATTTTACAAACTAACTATAACAATTTTATAATCTTGGTTTCCATGTAACTCCATAATGTATCATGTTAATTTTGAATGTAGTTATTTGTCTTTCTCGCTTTGTAGGTACATTTATATAATTTCATGTGAAGCGCTTTTGAAAGCACAACTCCTGTGTGAAAAGAGCGCTATACAAATCGGGTATAATAATAATAATAATAATAATAATAATAAATTCAAGCGGATTAATCACGATCTTTGCAAATTAACAAACGAAACTTCGAATGCATAATGTTATACTGTTAAAATCAACCACCAATAGTATTAAATTGACTAGCCTTAATTGAAAACTGGAATTGCAGAGCTCCAGATAAGGGGAGTATTTCGAAATCTAAAATCTTTATTTCTGCTTTAAACCCTATGGTGTCACTACTCATTAGAATCGTCTCGAAGAGACGATTCTAATGAGTAGTAATACCATAGGTTTGGTGCTAAAATGAATGAGAAAATGCTGGAATTGTTCTGTTTACTCCCCCTTATCTAGAGCCCTGGAATTGTTCATTAAAGTTCGAGGGGTGAATGAACATCTGAACAAAGTAATACATATACCTGCTCCTTTAGCTTGTAACCATCTCAGTCTTTTGAAGTCCCTCAAGCTCTGCCCAGTTAACAAAATTGGATCGCAGAACAATATTTCTGCTTCGCGTTGTAACATTTTTAAGTCATCTGCAGAAATTCCACCCTTTCCTGAAAGACAATAAAGGATACAGTGCTCCCTCTCTACAACGACACCATATGGGAGACACAGATTGTGTGTGTTGTTCGGAGGGAGTCGTTATAGAGAGGGAAAATTAAGACTTACCATTTGCCGCTGAAACAGTTTGAATCCAGATCAGACGCCGCGTAACGCGGCGTCTGATCTGGATTCAAGCTGTTTGTCACTCATCATTATATTTATTCTATCAAAGTTTCCACTTATATGTAACTTTGAAAAAAAAACAGCAGACGACAATTTTAAACAGATTATATTGCATCAGTAAAAGCGTTTGACATAATTGTCCCGTTAAGGGATTTGCGGCAAGGGTCGATGTAAGGAGGGAGTCGTTGTTGGGAGGGTGAAGGGAGGGAACATATATGGAGAAAGATCGTACAGTGGAGAAGACAATACTCTTTCAGGATCATCACTGTCGTGTTATACTGTAGATAGGGTCAGACAATGAGTCTCAGCAGGATCAACACTGTTTGACACTCTGATCCTGTTATGGAAAGAAAGTAAGAACATTCTATTTTTAGAATAATAGCAGACGACAATTGTTGCAGACCAAACAATTACCAAGCATGCAAAGATTTTAAATGGTCAGTAGGGGAATGAGTTAAAACTGATAACTGTGACTACAGTCATAAAACTTCACATGCTGATGCATTTTAATGTCACACAACTTCGCGCGACGATGTGCCTTGATGCATACATTAACCCATTCGTGCCCACGATCCCATACATGGGACATAGGCAAACAGTGTAGACTCTGATCAGACGCCGCATAATGCAATATAAAAACATGGAAGAATCCACTGGGTATAAATGTGTTAAGTTAAATGACAGTTTGCTGTCCTTGACACATAACCTATTTGTGGCATAGGGACATAGGCAAACATTGTTGACTCTGATCAGACGCCGCATAAATACTGATCAGAGTCTACACTGCTACTTGACAGGAATTGCAATATAAAACAAAACGAAAATGAAAATTTAGACCAGTCACCCTTTATGATCTAAAAAGGACTAATCCAATATATAAGCATGGAAGAATCCACTGGGCGCAGATGGTTTAATCTTGGTTAGCCTTAAATTGCATTTAGAGATTAAAAACCAGAGTTGTAATAAAAATAATCTTTGTAAATTGGTGCTATTGGCGCTTAAATGAACTTGTAAATATTAGTTAAGAAAAAAAACAAATTCATGGAAACTAAATAAATTAAAGTGATTGGTCGGAGTTCGAACCCTTGCGGAAGCAAAACAAGATTGCGTACGGGACGGTGACCACATCCGGGTCAGCGAACACATTAACCCTTAGCCTGCCACTCACGACTATAGCTCCATATGCAAACAGCTTGGATCCGGATGAGACGCCGAGTAACTCGGCGTCTCATCCGGATCCAAGCTGTTTGACACTCGGACAACATTTTCAGCAATTTTGAGCAACTTTGAAGCACTTTGAAACTTGAAGCAGACGAGAAATATAGCAGACGACAATTTATTTGGCGGGCTAAGGGTTAAGTCAGTTAAAACTGATACATTACGATCTCCATCACTTTCTCTTATTCTATATCTCTTCTTCTCATCTTCCCTTGCGTCTCATCCTTTTCGATTGTCGCTTTGTCTCTTTACTTGTCTGTACCTATACCTCCCGGTCTACGTCTGTCTGTCTGTCTGTCTCTCACACACGCAGAAGCATAAATAAATACACACATCTACAAATACACGACGACACAGGACTTTGTACTTAACTGTAACAATCGAGGCAGATATATGTACTTGACGTAGTTGTGGTTATATCGACGTACTTCTCAGTAAATTTTACATGTATAAATATATGGTACATTCAATGTGTACTTCAGCCGAGGAGCCACAATTCTTCCCGTTTAAAGAGACTAAGAATCAATCTATTTTTAAAAAAAAAAATGTTTTTAAACTACTTTATCATACATGTGTGTGTATGTATAGGCATTCCATTATGGATGCCTATACAGTAAACATTCACACATACATGTGTGTATTATGTATTAATTTAGATACTTTGATTTTGCACTTTGATACACCCTTTAAACATTAAGATAAGCTCGACCAAAGTGAGTTCCAATTATCGAAATTCAACTGAAACAAGAACGGTGTCACAGTAAGTGACAAATACCTCGTATTCATTTGGCTGTAAAATAAAATCATACAGCAGGTATGGTACTCATTGCTGTGTGTGGATGAACATAACCAAAAAAAACCATTTATTTTTCTAGATTTTAAACCAGAGTGATGGCCAATGTTGAATTAATTCTATTTGACCGCTAAATGACTTTTACCTTTGTTGGACATGACCCAGCTGTACTGTGCCTTTAAGAGCGTTTTAAGTTGAGTACACATGCCAAATATGAAATCTCTATCATATATAGTTCAAGAGTTGTGACCAATGTTAAATTATTTGACCTCTAAATGACATTGATATTTGTTCAACATAACCTAAGGTGTACCAAGCTCAAAAGCTTCTTGAGTTGAGTACACATTTCAAATATTGAGCCTCTATCACATGCAGTTCAAAAGTAATGACCAATCTTAATTGCATCCAATATTACCCCTACATGGCCTGTAAATGACCTTAACCTTTGCCGGACAAAACCTAAGCTGTACTGACCTCAAGAGCTTATTGAGGTGAGTACACTGTGTCACATACCAAATATAGAGTATCTATCCTATGTAGTTACAAAGTTATGACCAAGGTTAAAGTTGTGGACAGACATCAAACAGACAAACAGAAAGACATACAGACAAAACAAACAGACAAAAAACAATATGCCCTAATGAAGTCGTGCATACAAACTACGGATAAGACCGGCATAAGCGAGTTCGGGTTATCGAGTTTCGACTGTATTACCTAAAGCTTCACGAAAATTTAAATGACCCCTCATACTACTTGCGATAAGTGCACAAGTACTTTACCATACTACAATAATACGCCATTCATATCATTCCGTCTGTATCTAAATCACTTACACTTTATCGGTTGAATAAATATATGTCGTCTGTATCATTATTCTCAAAAAGCGGATATTTCCAAAATTTAACATCTTTTTATTTTATTTTACTCTATGGTGTTACTACTCATTAGAATCGTCGTGAGGAAGTGTAAGCTTGACTAAAGAAACACACGTGGTAGCAGTGTCAAATAGCTTTGATACCGATCAGACGCCGAGTGATCGGGAACCAAAATGATTGTAAATGTCAGAGAAATTATATTTAGCAGAAGAAGAGTTAAAGTTTTTTACACGGCTTACCTACTGGCTGTGGAACGTGTACTTTAACCACTTTGACGTCAGACAGCAGCTTTTGAACCATGTCCGCCAACTCCGGGAGGTAAAAACTAGCGACGTACACAGCCGGAAGTCCATTGGATGCTATAGAAGCCATGGTTTGGAACGTTATAGGCTGTCCAGAAAGCCAACCTGTGTCACTTGTAACCAAGGTTATTTTGCATAGATCAGCACAACTACACACATGCTGATGATAAGCGTGTACCAATACCGTAATTGGTCATACGTGATGTGTTATCAGCCACACAGGGTTAACATTTTAGTCCTAATCCTTATACATATTTCGTCTGCTTAAAAAGTGTGTTCTGCTTGAGGAAAAAATTAGTATCTGTAATTTGAACCGAATGCGAGTGCCAGTTAGTTTAATAGTAATTCCTCATATTATCTGGGTCCTAACTAAGGGCACCAGACATTTACAGGCCCGTAGGAAGGAAAATGGGATTGGGGGAGGGGCACACTCTTCATTGCCTCTTTGGGGAGGGAGGGGGGGGGGGGGTACACTCTTCATTGCCTCTTTGTGGCGTTAATCTTGAAAATTTTGTTTGGTTACTATTATTGGTAGAATTACGCAAACTCTAAATGAAACTATAAAAATAACAAAGTCATTTGTGGGCAAAGTCTGACTTGGTCATCTATGGTTATGTTGAATGATTGCCTTATTGCATTGCAAACAGTGTAGATCAAGGCCAGCCACAGCGCCATAGACACGCAAGCTGACATTGAGCTATTCTGTTTGATACCCACTGTGGCACAAGCATCTAAAGCAATGTATTTAGCGGCATTATATTGTATACGGTATTTGCCAGTGTACTGTATACCAAATTCAGATACAGAGCCTTGGATGACAACGATGCATGGTCTGCAAAATGTTGCAATGCAATAAGGTAGGTTTTGTCATGGCTAGGGTCAAATTCAGTTACTACGGCAACTTAATATTGACCAAAGTCAATTAATATATAAGAGTGGTTAAGCCACATTAACCATTACATGCCATAGGAGACTTACCAGGGTAAAAGCGACACAGGCAGTGTTCTTCACGACACTGTGTATGAGAAACTAACCACAAGGATAACAGGCGAGATTCTAGATGGTTGAAGTGACATTCACAACACGTCAATGCCAGTAGATAGGTAGGTAGGTATGTTGTAAGGATTAACGTTCCTTCAGACCAACATTGACCTATTATGCTGGTAGACCCTGATCACAGGTCTCCTGCAGGATCTCCCATGTTTGTAACTTTGCAATATATTGTTCAAATAAACACTTAAAAGCCGAAAATAGATTAGAAATACAGTAAAATCTCAATTATACGAACTCACGACAGTTTGAACATAACCATATTTATTGGTTAAAACGTGGCTTAGCCACGTTTTAATCTTGAACTACGGGTACATGTATGTCCGACATAAGCGAGATTGAATTATCAAAATTCAACACACGAAATACTGGTAAGAACGATTTAAGCGAGTTCGAAGTGTCGAGTTTCGACTGTAATTGGAATTGTCCATTAAAAGGGTGTTCCCTTACAAATCTCCTGTGAAAAGAAGAAAAAAGCTAAACTCGGACCATATCAAAAGTGCACAGGGACTGATTCTAGAGACTTCTAGATTCTCAACTTCATCCAACTACACTTTCCTTACCAAAGACAACGTTTCATAAGATACAGTGGAGAAACTGTTATTCTTTCCCAATAAACGCGTTTACGCTAAAACTATTATTTCTACTACAAACAGTTTGGAGCAAGATCAGACGCCGGGTAACCCGGCGTCTGATCAGGCTCCAAACTGTTTGCCACCAAGATAAACATGAATTATCAGAATTGTCCAAAAGTTGCACTTTTCTACGTTTTAGTGTTTTGCGTTTGCGTTTGCGTTTCGTTTAAACGGGAAAGAATAACGTTTTCTCCACTGTAGTTGTGACGAAATCCAACCATACAGTGTGGTTGTCGTGCATGTAGAAACCTAAGCCAAATATTATAACACTATGTCAGACTGCTGTAAGATTCGTGCATATATCAGTTAGCTCACCGCCATTGAACGAGTATTTTCAAACTTCAGCATTATGCATAATATAGCTTAGAAGTAGATTTGGTCTAAACAAGCTGCTGAACGTTTTTGCTATCATGAATATTATAAGTAAGTTGTGAAGAAACTCTTTATTTCTAAATTGAAAATTTCGCAGGTAATGAGCTGAATCATGTTGTATAAATTGAGAGAAAACACGAAAGAAACACACAAATATTGTGGTAGCATGAAAGCCACATGAAGACCCTTTTAACAGGGACGAATAAGTTATAATATAATCAGTAGCATTAGTAAAACTGAACTCGACAATTTAGTTTTAACATATCATTGAACAATTAGCATACACATTTGTTCAACCTAAAATAAATATAAGAAACAAGAGCTGGATTACAGTAAATTTCAGATGACGGCAGAGTGTTTACTGAGAGTGATTTAAGCGTGTTCATTATGTGACAGTACCTGCTTTAAATGCGGTTCAACTTCGCTCCGAATGAGATGAGCCGATATCATCTTCCAAAACCATACCTCATCATCATCTTATCTCATCATTCATTGGCACTATATGACGTGTCCGTCTTAAGACCCCTATCCTCCCTAAACCACTCCAAACCTCTCTAAATCACTTTAAAATACAACCAAAACTAATTAAATTCCTTAATATCTAATCACATAAGGCCTAAAATTGGCGAAGTAAAGCTAAAATAATGAACAAATGTTGAATTAAAATTAAATCTACGATGTTTTTCAATTCAAGGGGATCAACTCGTACAAAACTTAAGAAAGCTATACATACTTACATGTACTTCTAGATATTAACCCATTATCCTATAGCATGTTCCTGTTTTTTAAGACAGGTATCCATTTAAAGCAGGTTGATAGTAAAGCAGAATGCGCCATAAGGGACATTCTGCTCTACTTTCAGCCTGCTTCAAGCTATCATCTGCTAGAATATGGACAACTTGTTTTTAAAAGTGGTTTGGGGAGGTGGAGGTTTGGGGTCTTTAGACGGTCTAGTAGGGGTGGCACGGTAGCCGATAATATCGACTTATCGCAATAGCTGTTCAAGTCTCTACCTATTCATCTACATGTTACATCGTCTCAGTCACACTTGATTATTACGCGATATTTGATATTTCGAACTCGCTTAAAACGTTTGTACCAGTATTTCATTAGTTGAATTTCGATAAATTGATCTCGCTTAAGTCGAACATACCCGTATTTCAAAGCCAAAGTTAAAACGTGGCTCAGCCACGTGTTAACTTTGAAATAGGGGTATGTTCGAACTAACGCGATTTCGAAGTATCGAGTTTATACTGTATTTAGATATGAAACGATCTGTTCTATATTTAGACATGGCGACTATTTTTTTTTCTATTTTTAGAAATGAAAAATTGCAAAGAGTTTGGAGCAGGTCAGACGCCGCGTAACGAGACCGGGCTCTTAACTGTTTGCCACTCAGAAATAAAATGAATTGTCAAAAGTTGTCATTGTTTACATTTTATTGAAATACGTTTGTGTTAAAACGGGAAAGAATAACGCCTTCTCCACGGTATGACCACGTCATTTGGACGTCCATCTACGACACAATACTGTGGTTTATTTGTTTTGTTGAGTCTGATTTATTTACAAACAATGAATACAGATCATACAACACATAAAGTTAGTACATGACCATTCATAATTAGAATTCTAAGAGACTCTCTACTAGTACATGACAACAGTAACATATCGTCACTGCATGAATCATAAACATAATGACTATATACAGTGTAAAACCCAAGTTTTAGCCGCTTATCTAAAACATAGAAAAACAACAACAACAATTGAAATACAATAGAATTCAGCGCACCCTGAAATTACAAAAGCACTAATCCGCATTTAAGAAATTGTCTAAACCATCCAAATATCTTAATCTTTACTCAAATTCGAGAAGTTAGGTTTATATAAAACAGCCTAAGAACATAAGTCTGTTCTAATATCACCATACATCGAACAATCTAAACTGACATGCAGTTCATCCTTAATCACGTGACAGAAAGGTCAATGACGTCTATCCTGTCCCAAATATTCGTAATTATGTAACCGATGGTGATTTTTAAATCTCAGCGTTGAATTTCGGATGGTGGTAGATTGTCTTTTGCGTCCAATGTCAGTATCCCTTCGTAAAGTCAACCACATTCTTCAGCGTTTCACCTTTGCAGAACCGACGATAGTTTTCCACAAACTCTGAGGCGTAGGAATACAGGTACTGGAAGAAAATAAACAAGACCTCGCGTCATGAGATAAGCATTTATTTACTCATTCATCCCAGAAATTTCAGATTAAAGTTCCAACTCCCAATAAATAACATAGTTCATGTTTTACTAATTATATTTGTTTTTATATTCATTACAAAATGACAAACAGTGCAGACTTAATGAGCCCTCTAATCTGGTTCTACACTGTTTGCAAAGGACAAAATGTACTCTGTAATTCAATTCTTCTTTATTGCATTAATTATACACCGTATCATACATAGCAAGCAACACAATACAGTGATATACAACATGAACATGTCAACAGACAAAAACAAATCTTAGATATACAGTGAAACCCCTCTAAACTGGAACCTCTAATTACCGGAATTCTCTCTAAACCGGACAAAACCTTTGGTCCCGTTCCCAACCCTTCTTTATTTAAACTCGTTTCACCATTAATATGCCTTCTACGCCTTTGATTTATTCCTACACTGATGAAAATATATTTATGAATATGTACCATCAGAAATATTTTCTATATTCTAGCAGATGAAAGCTTAAAGCAGGATGAAAGTAAAGCAGAATGCGCCTTAAGGCGCATTCTGCTTTACTTTCAACCTGCTTTAAGTGATCAGCTCTCTTCCGTACTAGAAACAAGATATGGTTGAAAACCCCTTTAACCCATTTAGCCATACTGACTCATATTGACTCATTGTGCAATAGCCTCAAACTGACTCATTTTGACACACTTTAATCCACTAGCTTGTATTGAGATAAGCATTGATAATTGTTTATCGCTTATGAGTTAATGGGTTAAACCGACAACCCCTCTAAACCGGACATTTATTTTGTACCCACACATGTCCGGTTTACATGGGTTTCACTGTATACCTTTTTCGAAGACTAAAATAGAAAGTTAAGTAACTTAATACAAGTTTCCTAGTAGAGCTTTATCTGAAATATAAACTTTTTCAATTTGAGATTTGAATGTGTTCAATACAAATCACAGTGGGTATTTAAGCGTCAGTTGTGTCTTACATATTCATTTTTAGTGTATCCCGCGATGTGAGGGGTTATGAGCACATTTGGTAAGGTCCACAAAGGGCTGGATTCCGGAAGGGGCTCCTCGGGCACAACATCTAATATTGCTCCACCTATCCACTTTTCCCTATGAAAAATAAGTACAGTTAAGCTAACTTTTCAAAAATATGCAATTTTCTAAATTTAATAGTATTATTATATTATGTTTTACGTTTAGTTTCATTTAATAGTAATGTTGTTTACTATGTTTGGGCTTGATCAGACGTCGAGAAACTGTTCAGACTCAAATCTGATCGAAAATGACATACAGTCAGACTCTGAAAAAAGGATATGACCGGCATAAGCGAGGTCAAAATAATGGTATTTAACTGTAGAAGTACGGAACGATCGAATGAAGTGAGTTCGAGATATCGAAGTTCGCCTGTAATTGTTTTAGCACCAACATATTTAGAAAATAATAACACCAGCTAGTTACCAGGGGCCCGTTTCATAAAACTTCTTACGACAAATGTTGTCGTAAGTCAGATTATAAAAGTATCAATTATTATTTATTTCTCCATCTAATCCTTTCTTGTGACATCTTTTTGGAATCGTCTTGCAAAGACGATTCCAAAAAGATGTCACTAGACAGGATTAGATAGAGAAATCACAATTTAAATGTATTTTAAAGTTTTGACTTAAGACAACATTTGTCGTAAGAAGTTTTATGAAACGGGCCACTGGTCCCCGTCTTATGAAACGTTGTGCGACAATTATTGTCGCAAGTCAGATTATAATGTTTTTTATTTGATATTTATTTCTCTATCGAATCCTGTCTTGTGACATCTCTTTGGAATCGTCTTGAAAAGACGATTCCAAAGAGATGTCACAATACAAAATTAGATGGAGAAAGAAAAAGTCAGGTGTTTTTAAAGTTATGACTTACGACCGTTTTTGTCACAGGTACTTGACACATACTTTATTATCTATGAACCCCCTCCCCCCTTAAAAAAAAAAAAATTTTTTTTTTTTTACTATACTTCTATTATAGATACAAGGTAAACAGCGCAATTCGACACCTAGTCTTTACTATCCACTTAAACTGATGCTAAAATAGACTCGATCGCCGATATTCTCTTGTGGTACCCTCGGGAAATGATTAATTTATCAATATCTACTTTTTATTTCATCAAATTCCGTCAAATAACGCCACAGTACGTGAATTATAACGAAAATAAGCTTCAAAAAGTTTTATGTCGTTCTCTTGGTACAGAATTTATTGCCCAAAATAAGGGGTAATCTAGTCGGTTTGCACATTTAACGGCCTTTACGACTGGAACTTTCACCTAATTTCATTAGAGCAAATGCGTTTGTGTCGGAACATGACCCTCTTCACTATCAGCTATATGAAATATACATGTAATTTGGCACGAAATTGACAAGTGAAAGACTCATTTCATTTTCAATGCCATTTTGAATACCGGAATGAATCGAATGAACGGAGCGATCTCATTGGTCAAAATTAAACAGGTAAAGTTTCTTTTAATTTTGCATTCTATGTAAATTATATAAAACTGATAATATTTCATTTAAAGATGATTTATAATATTTGGTGAAAGTTCCAGTGGCATAGGCCGTTTATTGTGGACAAATAACAGATAACCCCTACATGTACATTCGTTGCTATGTACCAAGAAAACGACAAAAAACTTTTTGATGCTTATTTTCGTTATAATTCACGTACTGTGGCGTTATTTGACGGAATTTGATGAAATAAAAAGTAGATATTGATAAATTGATCATTTCCCGAGGGTACCACAAGAGAATATCGGCGATCGAGTCTATTTTAGCATCAGTTTAAGTGGATAGTAAAGACTAGGTGTCGAATTGCGCTGTTTACCTTGTATCTATAATAGAAGTATAGTAAAAAAAAAAATTTTTTTATTTTTTTAAGCGGGGAGGGGGTTCATAGATAATAAAGTATGTGTCAAGTACCTGTGGTTTTTGTTGTACGACGTTTCGTAAGATAAAGACATCCCCGTGATGACACCTCAAAGCTCAATTCAGTGAACAGACGCAGATACTTGCAGTAACTGTTTCAAACAGATTTAAGATCCTTGCATATATATATAATGGCTCTATGAAAGATTAATTGGAAAGTGTGAATGACTCTATGTGCACAGCCGGTTAGTGGACCATGGGATACACGAGCAGGTCATAAAGAACTGGCTGTCTGAATGAACTATCACCAATACAGGGAAGGAAGGAAAGGAAAGTCAGACACTGTTTGATGTAGACCAAATCAGGAGCACACATGTATTTATATATGCAGATTATCAAGGCAGGGTACATAATCATGCAGAAAGACGTGAAGCAACGTACCAGACAGGACAATCATGTTGACCAGTTTGCTATAACATAAACAAACGCTCCAAACAGACACGACATGAAGATCTATATTATATCAGTAGAAAGCTGTCAGGAAAGAGCATCATTAATAGTGTTAGACCAGTTAACCCTTCCACTCTTAATGACGCCAAAAAGCGCATTTCCAAACAGTTTGGATCCTGATCAGACACCGCGTAACGCGGCGTCTGATCAAGATCCAAACTGTTTGACACTCGTATCGATATGTTTTTTAAGTCATACATATTCTTCACTGAATCTTACTTTGAAACGATCTTTCAAACAAAACAATTGAAGCAGACGACAATGAACCTGTGAAGGGTAAAACTCTCACGATCAATTTGGCAGTGAAATATTTAACCCTTTGGCTGCTGGTCGCGACTTTATTGATTTTTGAAAACAGTTTAGATCCAGATAAGACGCCGCGTAACGCGGCGTCTTATCTGGATCCAAACTGTTTGACACTTTTCTTTCGGTTTCTTTACCTATGGCAGGGTTGTTGGCTAAACCGGCAGAGCAACTTGTAAGTTGGAGTGAGCACTTTAGCACACTGCCGTGTGGAAAACATGTGACATAATTCCCTGGTAACCCTACTGGCAACGACCTAGATATAAATATTGGACCAGTTCCTTGGAAGAAGTTTCACAGGCCATAACGAAGCTGAAAAACAACAAAACTCCAGATACAAATGGGTTTACAGCAGAAGTTCTAAAAGCAGATACGGTGCTTCCTCTCTGCAACAGCAGTTACATCATGCAATGGGAGACACAGAGTGTGTGTGTTGTTCGGAGGTAGTTGATATTGGGAGCGATAATTACTACCCAAAGACTGCTGAATATTATTGGGCCTGTATTTTCAAACAGTTTGAGCCCAGATCAGACTCTATATAACGCGGTGTCTGATCTGGCTTCAAACTATTTGTCACTCGTCTTTATGTTTCTTCTGCCAAACTGTCCAATACGAAAAGTTCTTTGAGAAAAAACAGCAGACGATAATTTAAGCAGACGATATTGCAGCAGTAAAATCTCTTGTTTGGAGAACAGCGGCAAGCATTGTTGTAAGGAGGGAATCGTTGTTGGGAGGTTCGTTGTAGGGAGGGAGCATTGTACTGAAGTAACAACAAACATCATGCAGGCCCTGTAGGGGCATCTTCTGGAAATTTGGGATAAGGAGAAAATTCCTGCTGACTGGAGGACAGGTCTTATAGTCAAGCTACCAAAGAAAAAAGACATTGGAGACTGTGAATATTTGAGAGGTATCCAACTACTGTCTTTACCAAGTAAAGGTCTCACCAGAATCATCCTAGAGCGAATAAAGAAAGCAGTAAATGGAACCTTACGAAAAGAACGAATACAGTGGAGAAAACGTTATTCTTTCCCAATAAACGCGTTTACGCTAAATCTATAATTTTCAATGCAAACAGTTTGGAGCCAGATCAGACGCCGGGTAACCCGGCGTCTGATCAGGCTCCAAACTGTTTGCCACCACGATAAACATGAATTATCAGAATTGTCCAAAAGTTGTACTTTTCTGCCTTTTAGTGTTTTGCGTTTGCGTTTCGTTTGCGTTTAAACGGGAAAGAATAACGTTTTCTCCACTGTATGTTTCCGACCAGGACGGCCTTGTACTGATCAAATTGGTACGCTTCGAATTATGATGGAGCAATCTTTGAATAGCAATCATCAATCCGCATAAACTTCATCGAGCTTTAGATACCATAGACAGAGCAACCATCTGGTAGATCATGAGGAGCTGTGGAATCCCAGGGAAAAGTATCAATATTTCCGTAGCCATAATAAGAATGTGATCAGCAGTGTCATGTAATAGACAATGCAGACCTTTCAACATCGTTGCTGTCCAGACAAGGGTTAAGCAATGTTGTTTGCTATCACCGATGGTTGTCAACATAGTCATTATCAGGGTGATGAAAAGAGCAAGACAGCCAAAAGGTATACAGTGGCCCTTCACGAGACAGATTGAAGACCTGGGGCCCGTTTCATAAAACTGTGTACGACATAAACGGTCGTAAGTCAAAACTTTAAAATACACTTAATTTCTGATTTCTCTTAATCCTGGCTTGTGACATCTCTTTGGATTTGTCTTTTCAAGACAATTCCAAAGAGATGTCAAAAGACAGGATAAGAAGGAGAAATAAATAATAATTGACACTTTTATAATCTGACTTATTTTATGAAACGGGTCACTGGATTTTACAGACGCACAAGATTTCTGGTCCACACATTTACCCATAGTCAGGAACAGACACAATCTCTCAACAACATTGCTAAAACAAGTGGGCTCCGGACAAATGTCAAAACTAGGAACTGTGGAAAAAAGCAAGACAGTACCCAGTCAGCCAAAGAATCAACGAGGGGAATGGCGGTGGATTCGCCACATTCTACGAAGAAAACTAACAAACACTATCAGACAGGCTCTAAAATAGAATCCACAAGGTCGCCACAGAAGAGGAAGGTCATTAATAACTTGGAGACGAACGTTTTGATACTAAACGGCGGTCCATCCAATTGTCATGGGGTGAAGAGAAAGACAATGCACAGGACAGAAGCAGTTGGATAGATGTAGTGAAGGCCATATGCCCACACGCGGGCGAAGAAGATTGAGTGATGCTTGTTAAATCATACAAACTATGCTGTACTTCCTCACTTAACCCCTTCAATGCCTTACCCCGAGTGCGATGGTTGTTTGCAAACAGTTTGGATCCTGATCAGACGCCGCGTCAGGATCCAAACTGTTTGACACTCATTTCAATATTTCTTAAATCAAAATACCTAAAAATTAAATTTGAGAAATAAAAGCAGACTACAATTGTTTAAAATTGATGACGTCACGGCAGTGAAGGGGTTAATAACAGTAAGTATGCTTGTTTCATCATAGCATTTCCCCCGTACCTACTGGGTACTCACCGTATACAAATGAACATGTATCTGTAAATAACAGTAACTATGCTTGTTTCATCATTACATCGTCCCTGTAATACTGGGTACCCATCGTATAACAATTACTGTAACTATGCGTGTTTCCTCATACTATTTCTACTGTAGCTACAAGAAACTCACCTTATAGCAGTAACTATGCTTGTTTCATCAATGACGTCACCACGACCAACGCTTATTAAGATGGGCTTCTGTGAATAAAATCTAAATTTAAGTTCAGCGTTAATAGTAGAGAACACGTTATTATTTCCCGTTAAAATGCATATAAAACGCAAACATACTGCAATAGTATCTAGTACATGTAATTACAATTATTTCGTAATTTCAATTGCTTTATGTTCATCATTATTATTTGTAGTTATTTAAATCAAAGTTTGCTCTCTGACTAATTACCAATAATACTATCTGCACCAAAATACATGTACTTGACAATAATACTGCTAAGTATTATCACTAACGATCTAAAATGAGGAATGTGGACGACTATCCAGATAAGTATCTTAACACAAATTAGTATGAAAGTGATTTAAACTTCAACCACCTATAAACGTTATCTAGGTACTTAAATAGCTTTAAACGAAGAAACAACGCAGACGATGAACTAGTAAAGATTTTTAAAAATAGAAAAATGTATTCGGATTACTGCGTCCTACTAATATACAATGAGATGAATGTCACCGAGTATCACTGAATTTTCTGGAAGACCGTGATATATATTTTTGAGATTTCAACTTCAACTATGTGCTTTCAGACGATCAGTTCAGAGCTTTCAGGGATATAGACGGAATTAGTCTATAAGTTAACAAGAAAGTTTTCAAGAAAAGTTTCAGTTAAGTAAGTATTATGTGGTGGCAGTATATGTATATGGCACTAACAGGTCATTTGACGCGATACGATAACTTTCAGGATTACATGAACAGTTTCCACCTGTAAGATATTGACTGATATCGGTTTAGAAAAGCTCAGTGGTGTCAGAAATATATAACCATACAAAAACGATTTCTGCTTTACTTTCAGCCTGCTTTAAAGAGGCTCATAACCGGATTTAGCATTAAAAATAGTAATTTGTAAATATATGTCAAATGCTTATAAATATAAATGGGTAATATTTAGTTTAGGATAATAAATTCTGTTAAAAAATGCACTCACCCCCCCCCCCCCCCCCCCCCCCCCCCCCCCCCAAAAAAAAGAAGAAGCTCTGGTGGGATTCGAACCCGTGACCCTCCATGCGGAGACAAACATGAAAAAAGGGAAACGCCTTTACCAACGCGGCTTCTGGCGCTCTCTATCTATATGGTAGCGAATTAGTACATATTCGGCCCGGGTTAATGTATGAGCCCGTGTAGAGAAGCAACAACAACAACTATATCGTTTGCTAACGCTATAGAAAACCGATGGAAAATATCTAAAAAAATAAGATTCGGTGACGATTCTTGAGACTTGTTTGGACTGATCATATTTTTTTAATGTCAGAAGCCAAATAATGCCACACATTTGCTTTTATTTGAGTATTTTATTTTATTTTGACAAGTACACCATCCTGACAAACAGTACAGCCTCTGATCAGAGGGCTCTGAAGGAGCCATCCGATATGTGTTTTCATTGTTTGCATAGGCCAAGTATACTCTTTATATGTAAAGTATACTCGTCACTTGTGTTCAATGTGTTACGGGATATGAGAGATATTCACCTTCTGTTTGCATGTTTTGAGAATGTCCCCTGACAAGAAATCTTTCGTTTCTTTGGTGCTAGGTAGCGAACAGCAGATATAATCACACTCACATAGTGACTGGTGACTGTCTTCAAATGTTCTGAAACAAAAAAACACCATGCAGCAGAGATAATCAACTTCCTATGCAAACAGTGTATATCCTGCAGGAGTCCTCTGATCAGGGTCTACACTGTCTGTTATTTTGCAAGATATTGTTCGTGCTAAAATCAACTCTAAATACCGGTAGTCTAAAATGATGTAGACTTTTTTGGAAACCAGATCTTGTCCATTAAAAGTTTCAGAAGTGAATGAGTTAACAAATTACTCCATTGATACGCTTTTTTACGGAGTTTAATTTACTCATTCACTGAAGAAAACAGTCCAATTGATACAGTCATTCATGAAAATGCACCGTAAGATTTTGTTTCTATACCCTAGCATATGATTACTTAAAACAGGCACATTCTGTTTTACTTTCAACATGCCTTAAACAGACTATGGAGTAAAGGGTAAATATTCAGCTTGTAAAACTTCATCTACACTTTCATAAACTGGTATTTCCTACATTTTATTACATCGTGGGTTTCGATTATATACATCCCTACTGCAGCAAGAGGACATTAATTATCAAAGAGTCCGTCAAAAGACCCCGAACCTCCCCAAACCACTCCAAACCTCTTCAAATCACTTAAAAAACAAACCAAACTACTTAAGGGTGTCTCAATGTCATAAGCGATTATTTCAAAGTATTAAACTTTTTTTCTATCATTGTTATTTTGGAAGAGCTATTTATGATGAATGAAAAAATGGAAAAAAAATATATGGTGGTGTCATTTGTTTTGAGCTACAACGATTTGAAAAAGGTATGTCAAATTTGGACTTTTTTCTCTCAAATTTTACTCATTCAGAGTACAAGCTTCAGTAAAATCTAATTCAAAACAAAACAAACATGGTAATTTGGGTTTTCATTATTTAGTTCATGTCTATGGTGGTATTTTCACATAAAGAAACCAAATTTAGACAAAGCAGGCACTAGGTTTGAACAATATGGATCCTCGAATATCACAAATATGCTTTTTATAGGGCATGATTTTATTAGATTTTTTATTTTATGAAAAAAAGTAAAAAAGTTTGAAAATGAAATAGTTCTAGTATTAAACTTTTTCTTATATTCTACCAAATGAAAGCCAATGCTAAGGCAGTTCAAAATATGAAAAGAAATTGAAAGGTCAGTGTTGAAAATTTTGAGTTATTAAAGTAAAAAGAGTTATCTCCCCTTACAAAATTTACAAAAAAGTACCATATCGATGATATTTAGAGCTTTATAAATTTCACATTTGGTGCCTTTTTTTTCTTAAATTAGTTTTTGTATGAAGAAATACTACCATAGACAGGAAATAAATAACACAAAACCAAATTATCATATTTGTTTTCATTTAAAATGGATTTTATTGAAGCGGGCTGTTTGAAAAGGACAAAATAAGAGGAAGTGGGTGGGGTAAATTTTACATGGCCATGGAGCCAACTGTTGTTCACCAAAATGTACACTTTTTCTATTTTTTCATTCATCTTAAATAGCTCTTCAATACAAAACCATCATAAAGTGTTTCTGTATATTTTGAAAATTTCTTAAAGTCATGACATTGATACACCCTTAAAATTCCATAATATATAATAACATAGAGTTTATAAATGGCGAGTTTAAGCTAAAATAATGAAAGAAGTTCAATTAAAATTAAATCTACGATGTTTTTCATTTCAAGGGGAGCAACTCGTACAAAACTTAAGATAGCCAAATACAGTTACTACTAAATATTAACCCATTTCCCAATAGCCTCTTTCTGGTTTTGAAGACAGGTATCCACCTAAAGCAGGTTGAAAGTAAAGCAGAATGCGCCTTAAGGCACATTCTGCTTTACTTTCAATCTGCTTTAAGCTGTTTAGGCTACCATCTGGAACCCTTGTTTCTAAGAGTGGTTTGGGGAGGTTGAGTTGGGTTTGGAGATGTTTGGGGTCTTTAGACGGACCCGTTACGTTCCTACTACAAACAGGAGGACAATAATAATCAAATCACCTGTAGACATCTACATCATCATATCTGCTATCAGCAGTGGGAGGGGTTCGTTTTACTCCATGGACATGCATACCAAGCTGCTTACATCTTCTTGCCACTAAATACAAATCAATATATACTCAACAAAAAAGTGAAGAGAACCATGGAACGAAAAAAAACACAAAAACAAATCATTGTCCGATTCTTATTTATCTAATAAGATACATTTCATGATTTTTTTCCTTTAGTTAGAGGTTCACTTATATCCTTGCTGTAGCACTGTGCCACGTAGCCCAGAAAGTCAGCGTGATTCTCACGATAGTATGGAAGATGAGAATGTTCAAACAATATCACCGCATGCGAATGCCAACTCTCATGTTTTGAAGATCAGTGAAAAATAGTTACAGTAACTACAGAGAAACACTCGTTACTGAAAAAACGTAAATTTCATGCGACATTCAAAGAAACTGAATTTCAAGTCATGAAAACTCGCAGCTCAATGATGTGATTTGCATAAAAAGGGACTACTCTGAAGGCACTTATTTTGTGAAAATGATTTGATTCCTAGGTTACTAGACACAGTGCTACAGCAAGGATGTAAGTGAATATAGTAGTAGGAGTAAGAGTAATGTAGTATTTGTAGTAGAAGTAGTAGTAGTAGTAAGATAATGATTATTAATATCATTAGCAGCAGAAGTAATAGTCGTAAATAAAGTAGACGTGAAGGTAGTAGAAGTAGCAGCTGAAGTAGCAGTAGTAAATTTATTTATTTTTTATCATTAGCAGCAGTGTTATTAGTGTAGTAGTAATAGAAGAAGCAGTAGAAGATGTAGTGGTAGCAGAAGTAGTAATACCAGTTACTCTAGTAGCAGTTGAGATAGTAGCAGTAGCTACATATAACTACATGTACATGTATTTACACACCTTCTTTGCCCACTTCTCCTACGCCAAGAATACATATAGTAAGTGAAGTCAGTTCCCTTGTTTCTGCCATTTCTACTCTGGAATTGTAAAGTAAATATAATGTTTTAGCTATTATTACAGTGTTTTGGAAAACCCAGCCGATCTGACGAGCGCCTTGGCACGGGTCTGGTCGACTCTTTCCGCCTAGAACGCCAAGAGCTGAATACAACGTCCTGTAGCGCACCGCCAACTGGTGGTGTGTTTTATATATGCCTTTGATATGCCCAAAACAACAATTAAAACTTGTTAAATCATTTACTATCCAGAAACATTTGAAACGAGCAAAATTATTTTATGCCTCAAAGAATAATGCGGAACTTGTACACGTACGTATACATGACGTCATGACTGTCGAAAATGAGTTCGAAGTAAAATACAAACAGAAACAACTTTACAAAATATTCTTCGCAGGTTAAGTTGTTTAGGGTACAATATTCATTGTGTAAACACGTCTATATCAACCGTTTGAACTTTTTCCATTTATAAACAAAATTTCCGAAATCTAAATTTAATGATGATCCAAGGGATATTTATCATGCTTCAGAATGTATCTCAGTACTTTGCAAGGTTTTCAATCTAAGTTTGTGTGTGGGAAACCAATGCACCAGCATAGGCGCTTCACCGTATAGTGTTTCATGCAAATGAGCATTGACTTAGATTTCTGATAATTTCTGATTGGTTAAAATATTTTAGAATATATTTAGATTTAGATATATATTATTATTATTATTATTATACCAGATTTATATAGCGCTCTTTTCACACAGGGGTAGTGCGTTCAAAAGCGCTTCACATGAAGTTACACCAATGTACCTATAAACAAGAAAAGACAAAATAACTACAATATGATCTAAAATAAACATGAATAAAACATATAAAAGACAGCCCCCAAAATGGCGATCACATTACTCCCATCAATCAGCAATGAAGCAACCGGCTTCTGATTGTCGACTGATAGAAACAATAGTAGAGCGCCCCAATGCAGGCCGCCCGGAAAAGACAAATAACTACAATTAGATATAAAATAAACATAATAAACGTACAAAAGACAGCCCCCAAAATGGCGATCACGTTACCCCATCAATCAAGAGCAACGAAGCAAATGGCTTCTTTATGCGGACTGATAGAAATAACAGTAGAGCGCCCAACGAAGGCCACTAAACATACAGAAGACAGCCCCCAAAACGGCGATTGCACTACCTCAACAATCGAGAGCAACGAAGCAAATGGCTTCTTTATGCCGACTGATAGAAATAATAGCAGAACGCCCAATGCCGGCCGCCCAATGTAACATAACTAGGAAAAATAGCATGCGACAATAACTAAAATTTCTATAAGAGACCGAAAACCAGATAATACTCCAGAAACTCCCATTTGGACCCACAACATCTACAGCAAGAACATATCGCATAGGTAGCAGTGTTCTAATAACAAATATTAAAGTAATGTGTTTTCAGATGCTTTTTGAAAACTGCAACTGAGCTTGCATCTCTAATGTCTGATGGTAGACTGTTCCAGAGCTTTGGGGCTGCATGCATGAAACTTCTATCTCCAAACCTCACCAAACGACTCCTCGGTACAACCAGCGATACTGATTTAGTTGCAGACCGCAGCTCTCTTCGAGGTTTATACACGTCAAGCATATTGACAATGTACCTTGGAGAATCATTGCACATGGCTTTGTATGTGAGTGTCAGAATTTTGAATTCAATTCTGTGTTGAACTGGAAGCCAGTGAAGATCCTTCAAGACTGGAGTGATGTGATTGTACCGATGGGTCCTGGTAATGATGCGGGCTGCTGTATTTTGCACACGCTGTAGTTTGCATATTGAGTTTTGGGGAATCCCATACAGCAGTGAGTTGCAGTAGTCAATTTTTGAAGTGACCAGAGAATTGATCAAGGTCTTTGTAGCTTCTGGAGAAAGGTACTGTCTGCGACGGAAAAATAGAAAAAGTAATGTACTGACTATTGTATCCTACTGTACTGGTACACGCGACTGGATACCACAGGAAGGCATACAATTAATGTATGAACTCACTGTTTCCATTGCTTCTGTTGGTGAAGGCGACGCATATATAGTAGATTTCGCTCTCTGGCAAGCACATGCATCATCACATACTCTCCGACAAATCTGCTGTTGATCGTTAGTCGGGTGATCGGAAATGGCGGGGGCTAAAAGCTAAAACCACAGTTATCATTTACCCATCTACTGCCAAAGTTATCTCATTGTCTTTCATTAATCACCTTCTGCTAACTTATGAATAGATTCTAGTCAAATTTAGTGAACGTATATTCTTCATTTGGAGTGCCAAGTTTACAGTGGTCAGCCATTGAGTTACATTAACATGGCGACTGAATATGATGCAAACTGCTTGCAAACAGCAGAGTCATCGAGGAAATGCAACGAAGAGGTGAATTGTTACAGCTTGATAAATAACTAAACAGATTCCAATAACCCTTCAATAGTAGCTTCATTCCGGTCCGTCTCAAGACCCAAACATCTCCAAACCTCAACAAACCACTAAAAACAGATAAAACTACTTTAATTACTTAACCCTTTACCCCGTGATTACGCCATTTTTCGCCTTTGATATATTCCGTCACAATAGAAATTTGTTCCAATTCATACAATAATTTTGTTTTCCATACCCTAGCAGATGATAGTTTAAAGCAGGCAGGAAGTAAAGCAGAATGCGCCTTAATTTCAACATGCTTCAAGTGGATGTTAGCCTTCAAAACTAGAAATAGGCTATGGGAAAATTGGTTAATATCTAGTAGTAACTGTATATAGCTATCTTAAGTTTTGTACGAGCTACTTCCCTTGAATGAAAACCTCGTGTATTTAATTTTATTTAGCATTTATAAGTTATTTTTATTAGATATCAAGGAATTAAAGTAGATTGGGTGGTCTTTTTGAAGTTGTTTTGGTAGGGTTCGAGAGGTTTGAAGTGGGCTTGGAAGGTATGAGGTCTTTAGACGGACCCACCTCAGCCCGATTATGTACAGTGGTCATACATTTGCAAATAGTTTGGATTTTGATCAGGCGCAGCGTTACACAGCGTTAGATTCCGAACCGAATCGTTTGAAACTATACCTGTAAGTCGTCCTAAGAAGGATTAGCTCTTTAGTCTCCACAGTATGTTTTCTGTATTGTTTTAGAAGGGGCTAATAGCAGGCGGAAAAAATGAGAATTCTCCTTAATGAGAATCCTACTGAACTGTCAGCATGCTATAAGCGCTACCATCTGCTAGGGTATAGGACATATTTAATATGGTGCACGTTCATGACTGTATATAATGGAACTATTTTATTTAGTGGGGGAATAAGATAATGGCATGTAAGGTCATATCCATTGGGTATTGGGATAAGGTGTTATTTGATATAAGTCATGCACTTACATTCTGTCGATCCACCAGTTGCAGCATATGGTTTACTCCTAAAAATAATCTTAATGTCAACCAATCGTCTTATTATCGTGGCTTTATTAAACTGTGTACATATACAGTGGAGAATCTGTTATTCTTTCCCAATAAACGCGTTTACGCTAAAACTATTATTTCTATTACAAACAGTTTGGAGCCAGATCAGACGCCGGGTAACCCGGCGTCTGATCAGGCTCCAAACTGTTTGCCACCAAGATAAATATAAATTATCAGAATTGTCCAAAAGTTGTACTTTTCTACATTTTAGCGCTTTGCGTTTGCGTTTCGTTTGCGTTTAAACGGGAAAAAAACGTATTCTCCACTGTACATACAAGTTCTATACGTAGCATATATCGCGACATGCGACGTCTGATAAGGGTCAACACTGGGTTACCCTCGTGGTTTGGTGTGTTAAGACACAATTCATATTGAAAGGAAAGTTTAAATAAAAAACAAATGCAGATGGTAGTTCTGAATCAGACTGTACAAGCAGGCGGTTAGTTAATGCAACATGAAACCTTTAATTGGCAATTCCAAGGCTCTATGCTGACAAGCATACAAGCAGTAAAGACCATCTGATCAGTCTCTGTGCTATTTGAGTAGGATACGTGTATTCTGCAAAGGTACACTATTTCCAAAAAACGAGTATACTCGTCGCTGAGGTTGAATGTGTAACCTGGGGATTTATCCAATGCCTCTGCAATCACAGAATGTCTTCAAACACCACTCTCAGCTAAGGCACAAGAATACGTTCGTTTTCATAAACCAGGACGACCCTTTTTTCTATCCGAGCCTTCAAATAGTTTCTTTAAAAAAAATCAAATTTAACGCACTCTTTGTAAAGGACTTTGCATATACGTTTTGAGCAAATGGGCTTGGTGAACAGAGCTAATACGGAATTTGAACCTTTTCACGGCCACGGCAAACAACACTGATATATGCTAACAGTTGGACACAGCGTACTGCAGCGTCTTATCAGGGTCCAAACTGTTGTTTACTTGTATCTGCGATTTTTAGTAAGAACAAACATATATTTCCAAATTTCCTAGGGGGCGTGAGCACTGTTGCATATTTAAGTATTGCTCATGAAAAGACTCAATTAAACCGAGTCTGCAATTTTCAGTATTTGCTTTGTTTTCTGTGCTTTCAAAGGATCTCCCCTTATTTAGATTCTAAATAAAACGTGACGAAAGACATAATTAGACAGTACTATTGTAGCGGCTGTGTTGGCCAGGATGTTACAATATAATGGCAGTGAAAGGGTTAATATAAATGTTTGACGCCGCCAACGACGCCGCAAGAAAGTATAGAGGCTAATTGGCTGTGGAAGATTTAATGTATCGGACCCAAAATATATAATATATAAATACCTGCTTCTTTAGCTTGCAACCATCTCAGCCTTTTGTAGTCACTCATACGCTGTCCAGTTAACAATGTTGAATCACAGAACAAAATCTCAGCTTCACATTGTAACACTTTTAAGTCATCTGCAGAAATTCCTCCTTTTTCTAAAAGACGATAACAGGTATGTGAGAAAGCTCGTAATGGGGAAATGACGATTGTGTTACAACAGTTATGACCACTGCAGTTAGTTTGGTGCCTTGTCCCGTTGTAATTAGTTTGAATCCCGGCTCATTTTAGCCAATAAATACATGTAGCGCCATTCAGACGGTGAAAAGTATCACCTTTAAACATCGTTGTTTTATGGCCGAGATGTTTGATTTTGTATAGAGAACTGTGTTGGTTTATTTCTATAATTAAGTACGTGGTTGATTACTATTCCTTTTTATCACCGTAACATTTCCCATATGATGCTGAAAATACATCCAAATTATTTCAGTACGATACAAAACCGCAAGGTCATTTCATTAGGCAGAACGAACAAACGCAAACATTCAGTACAGTTTACGGGTATATACAGACGAACGATTCTGAAACGACGTTAAATACCGGCGGGCGTGGTCTAGTGATATCGTGCTCGATCAGGGTTCGATCACCCACCAGACCAAGTCCTTTGGATGAGACTTTTTAAACCGAAGTCCGTTGTGTCACTGGGTGTTACAATTTCGTTAAATATTATAGAAAGGAAACCATGATCCCAGTTTTTGTTTTAAAAAAGTAATTAAAATCGAGACTATGATTTCTGTACATTCATTTGTATTTTATAGATGTATTAAAAGAAAGCGCAACAACAAATACGGCACTGGCCAGCAATGCTACAATAAAAACTAAATAAATACAATGTCGTCCACGGTATAGTTGTTCTAATTCGCACGTATTGTTAAGTTTCACAAGTCTGGTAAAGCAATAACTCAACCACACAGATTTAACAATGAATATGAACGACCGCACATGTCAATTTAAATGAATATAACCACATATGCGAAAATCTAACCACACAGGTTACTCTAAATAGCCACACGGGTGTAAAGTTCAACCACACATGTCACTTAAAATTAACATATCCCCATAGGCGTAAAGTTCAAACACACAGGTAAAAGTAAATTAATACAACCACACAGGAAAACATCCTAACCACACATATTATTTCAAATTAGTATTACCACACATGCACACAGTCTATGTGATTGTCAATTTTGGTGCAGCTGGACAAAAGTTTATTCCTATAGTCGTCACGCATAATGACAGTTTAATAGGATATAAAGCAGTATCTCATAGAATCCTAAGACAGTATTTCAAAGTTGAGTACATTCTCAAACGCTCAACCGTGTTACAAAAGGTTGATTTCACCCTCCATAGTAGCCACCTAAATGGACAATAAACGGAACTGACTATATACAGCGATTACTCACTAAAATATATATCAATCCATGCGTTCTACACTATGGGGACGGGGCAAGGGAACACTTAGAGTAAAAAAATCTCTACCTGCATTTATACACCTACATCTTTACATGTTGAGCGCTGGTCTGGGAATGACTAGTTAGTTATGTTTATCTACACAGGACACAGCTTATCTAAAAATGATAACCACCCTTCGCAAATCACTGGTCAAGCTATTCCTGTTATATGTCCAATACTAACAACAATCAACAACCCCCATACTCACAGGAAAACCCAAGATTTTTCACCAACATAATTACAAATATTGACAAAGGTAACTTACATTCAAGAAAACTTATTTTATAAAACCACTCCCATTTAGATCTGCTCAGAAAATATACTCCAAATATTTATCAACTTTATGTTTCCAAACAAATTCCTTACCATAAAAATTACACTAAAGTTTCTGAAAGGTCACAGCTATGGCCAACCATTAATTCTCAATCGTAGAGAATTTCTGTTCACAATCTATGATGTTCCTACTTCCATACACAACTTGGAATTTGTAGGTGGTCTGACGGTCAAGTAAGCGTAACTGAGGCTTTCAAAACAATTTCTCAAATTTCCCAAATGATACTCCCTAAAATCAAATGATACTCCCAATTATGTTAGGATAAGATAAATGTTGTATAACAGTAATGAGTTGTATTGTTACAAGTCTGTGTATTACACGGAGTAGACATATTTGTTTACAATGATTACATATATCTGTGCACAGTACTTTGTTTATACACGCATGGAGTGTCAATGCTATTTCTACTTATTGTTGTTTTATTACTTACAGATCAGCATGACTATGTGATGATAGTGACAGTTGATACACACTGAAATAAATTACTGTTTGACATTGATCAGCGTGATGAACGATAGTGGAGTCGCATACATTAAACCTCTCTATTACGGACACTAAAACGAAGGCTAGCTGAGTGTATAAAAGACAGATGACAGCTTAAAGCAAGGTGACAGTAAAATAGAAAGCTCCTACTGGAGCTTTCTTTTTCACTGTCGCCTTGCTCGTAGAGAGGTTTTATTCATTCGTACTTCATTCTCAGTGTTGTTATACTTTCTGGTCCTTGAGAATCATTGATTTCAGCGTATTTACAGTTGAAAGTTGAATTCCGCTTAAGCCGGTGCTAGGGGGCGTGAGCACTGTTGCACATTTCAGTATTGCTCATGAACAGACTCAATTAAACCGAGTCTGCGATTTTCAGTATTTGCTTTGTTTTCTGTGCTTTCAAAGGATCTCCCCTTATTCAGATTTTTACTATACTTATTAAAACACTACTAAATAAGTGTCAGAGAATTTACCTCTAGCAGAGTTTTCTTTTACACGGCTTACCTACTGGCTGTGGAACGTGTACTTTAACCACATTGACACCAGGAAGCAGCTTTTGAACCATGTCCGCCAACTCTGGTAGGTAAAAACTAGCGACGTACACAGCCGGAAGTCCACTAGAACATTCAGCAGTCATGGTTCGGCACGCAATAGGCTGTCAAGAAGCCAACTGGTGTCACTTGTAACGTAAGTTATTTTGCATAGATCAGCACGATTTCACTTGTTGACGATATGCGTTACGAAGCTAGTTGGTCATACAGTGGGGAAGACGTTATCCTTCCCATATGTTGCGCGTTAATGCTAAAACAATTACAGTTTGCAAACAGTGTGGAGCCAATTCCAACACCGGGTTACCCGCCGCCCGACCAGGCACCAAATTGTTTGCCACTCAGGTTAGAATTAATCGTGTTTCAATTTCTAAAAATGAACATTTTCATTTCATTGCAATGTGTTTGCGTATTCTTTTTCGTTTAAACGGGACAGAATAACGTTTTCCCCACTGTATATGTCGTGTTATCAGTCACACGGGGATATACATTTTAGCCCAAACTCTACTAGTATCGTCTGCTGTCTGCTAGTACTACAAAATGTATGCAGGGCCCCGGATAAGGGTAGTATTTCAAAACCTCGAAGAGACGATTCTAATAGGTTTTGGGGCTTACTTGAGTGAGAAAATGTTGGTTTTGTGTAGATTACTCCTTCTTATCTGGATCCCGGTGTATCTGTAAACGCGAGGGCCAAAGCAGATGTCAACTAACTTGTCGTTTTATCGGGATCCTTACCAAGTGTTACTTTCTTCTTTCCGCTTCCTTTTATTCAAGGGAAGGGGAGTTCATGTCACTAAGCGCCCATTCTGGTTCCGCGCATGTGTTCAATGAAACAAAGCTTGATCGGCATTAGCAAAATGTTTTGACCCAGAACAGACTCAGTCTTGACAGCGCCTAATAGAAATAGTTGTATTTCTAAAATAAGAAACTAAAGAAATTTCAATAGACAAACATTAAAAGGGTTATAAAACAGTTTTTATCCTAATCATACAATATAGTTCTCTGTCTGAACAAGATAAAAAAGAGCCCTGCCATGAGAAAACCTGCCTTATTACATTGCAAACAGTGTCGATCAAGGCCAACCGCCGCGTCAAAGACGCGACGGTTGGTCTTAATCTTCACTGATTGACACCCACATGCGTCTAAAGCAGTTATGTAGTTGTATTATATACGGTATTCGGTAGTGTAGACCAAACTCTTTAGAGCCTTGGATGACAGTGATGATTGGTGTGTACTATGTTGCAATGCAATAAGGCAATAAGATTCATGCATTAAATGGTCTAATAGTGTGTATACCAAGCTTAGCAGTAGACAAGAGTTGTTTACAAGAAAAAGAAGTTCGGCGTCTTGGTAAGTCTTTATTTTGAATATGTTTACAAGTGTACAAAGCTGCAATGAGAGATGTAAAACCAATAATTACATCATAAATAACCCACGAGTACTATTGAAACTGAAATCCTAACTCTTTGCGGAAAATATTAATTTCCTCATGGCCCTGTGCCTCTTGGCCTTTGGCATTAAATGTATTGTTTAAGAAACAATTGTCTTCCTTAACCCTTTCATAATGAAATATTTCGTGAGTTTTTTTATCCCTTCACCGCCATATTGTCATCTGCTCCAATAGTGTTGTCTGCAATATCGATTCAAAGTAAGATTTAGGCAATATGACTGACACATTTTCATAATGTTAATCTGTTTGAATCCTGATCAGATCGCATTACGCGGCGTCTGATCAGGATAAAAACTGTTTGCAAATGCGTCTTTAGGCATCATTGAGAATGAAAGGGTTTAGTACTTGTAATTGTTTCCCTGCCAAACATTACCTATCTAGCAAACAGTTTTGATCCAGATCAGTGAATGTATATGTGATCATCCGAAAAATGTTTGGCAGTGTTAACGAGCTTTCTCTACAGTAAAATACTGTACATGTATCTAGATTTGAGAAAAAAGTCTGCGTGTTTTTTTTATTATTATTATTATATCTATTATGTTTCAGTTGGCAGGAAAAGGTTCAAAGAAAACACAATATGACGCTATTTACCCTTTCGCTCTCAATGACGCTTAAAAGCGCATTTTCAAACAGTTTGGATCCTGATCAGACGCCGCGTAATGCGGCGTCTGATCAGGATCCAAACTGTTTGACACTCGTTTTGAAATTTCTTCAGTCATACGGCTTATTTTTTAATTTTGAAACGACATTGCCGATAGCAAAATTGAAGCAGACGACAATGAAACGGTGAAGGGGTAAAAAACTCACGAATAAACTTGGCTGTGAAAGGGTTAATGTCCTCGACTGTCCATGGAGTTCGTCAACAAATAGTGTACTTTTGTTCCAGCATGTGGTATACAGAGGAATTTAACACTACAGACAGTGGATAATGCGTTATTCTTTCCCGTTTAAAAGGCAAACGAAACGCAAACGCAAAGCACTAAAACGTAGAAAAGAGCAACTTTTGGACAATTCTGATAATTCATGTTTATATTGATGGCAAACAGTTTGGAGCCGGATCAGACGCCGGGTTACCCGGCGTCTGATCTGGCTCCAAACTGTTTGCAATTGAAATAATAGATTAAGCGTAAACGCGTTTATTGGGAATGAATAACGTTTTCTCCACTGTACATGCTTTTCACTACTGCAGGTACCAAACATCGGGTTGTTATTCAAACTTCTGGATTTTAGTAGTTAGAAGGAGAAAGTAAATTTGGACATTGTATACATCTACTACTGTGTACATGAAAGGTCTAAATCTCATAAGGACAACAACGAAGACCCGAGCAGATTTCTGTGAGTATTAGTAACAGTTTGTCTTATAAAAAGACTGTAACTATTTACATGGTTTAACCGTTTCCCCATGTAAGCGCCTTTTAGCGATTTTTATGTTTTGATCCCACTGAAGAGAAACGTTCCAATTTATACAGTTATGCATTGACATGTACCGAAAGAAGTATTTTCCATATTCCAGCACTGCCAGTGGACGGAAGCTTAAAACAGGCTGAAAGTAAAGCAGAATGCATATTAAGGCGCCTCCTGCTTTACTTTCAACATGCTTTAAGTGGTCATCTGTCTTCAAACATGCTATGGATTAAAATAGGGAACCCTTTCGCTGTCAATGCAGACAGCACTGAAGTTTTCAAACAGTTTGAGACAGATGACCACTTAAAGCAGGTTGAATGTAAAGGTAAAGGTATGGGTTTATAAATACTGTAATTATGTTACATTATGTCGACTTTTGCCTTTACCAACTCGATCATCGAGCCACAAGTCGGCCATTTGCAGAAAGCGCCCTAATGTGCATTGTGTTTTACTTTCAGTCTGCTTCAAGTTACCGTCTGCTTTAAAGATATCACATGACCAAGCTTGGGTGGTAACACCTACCCCCGTATATAGTTTGAGTCAAAGCATGCAGAGCATGCACTAACAGTGGTAGCGTCTAGGCAAAGAATCATTCAGGCGTCTCAAGTGAGGCCCGCACCTAATATTTGATAGCTTGGTTAGTAAAACCCATAGAAAAACCTATTGATATCTATTATGTAAGGGCCTCTATTCAAAGCTGAGCCATTGCCTGAAGACTTTTCTCATGCTGTATACCGGTATATACCTGTATTTTGACACCAACTAAAGAATGGGGGGGGTGAATCAATGAAAGGACTGGCTGGAAGTTTTTAAGTGGTCACCTGTCTTCAAAAATAGAAACAGGCTAATGGGTATTGGTTAACTCCTTAACAAATGTTTGTATATAATAATGACTTAATACATTTATCCTTATCGAGCACAACAGTAGACACTAGCCAACAGTGTATATCCAGATGAGTCACCGCAAATTGTAGTCTGCAATGTCTGTAGGTCTCTCTCGTACGAGAACAGTCAAATATCGAAAATTCGAACTTGAGTTATTTCTAATATTCCGGTATTTCAAAGTTAAAACGTGACTCAGTCTCGTTTTAACTTTGAAATACGGGTATTTTCAACTTTAAGCGAGATTATCAAAATTAAATTCACCTCATGAGGTACTGATACGCTCGATTTAAGCGAATTCGAAGTTTTGATGTTCGACTGTATATCTATAATGAAATATTCATGAAAATAATTAGTAAAGTTCATTGCAATATCGAGGCATACATAGGTTAAATCTTCTTCTTTGTTGTTGTTTCGAGTTTGTTTCTCTCTTTCAGGTCTGGAGTCATCATAAAACAGACTCACTCAAGAATTGTTTTTTTAGATACATCATGTCGTCCAGGATTTTTCAAAAGCTGTTCGTATTCATATTACTTATTACTGGAACATTAGGACAGAGATCTGACAAGTGCACCAAACGTTTTACCCATTGTGGAAAAAATAAATGCTGTTGTACTAATGACACCGCAATTTGCAGTGGGTTTGGTTCTGCTCTGACATACATACCGCCGCTGCATCAACATATCTCGCATTTGGTGTTTAAAGGCAACTATCTACCAATTCTGAGTAACGCCAGTTTTAGTAATATATCAACAAATAACATTCTTTATTTGTCACTCGCAAACAACAGCATTGGAAATATTTCTGCTGACGCTTTCTGTGACTTCGTGCAGCTTATTAGACTTACACTTGATGGAAACAAGCTAACAATTTTTTCCGTAAGACCATTTCAAAGTTTAAAATATTTGTCTACCATCGAGTTGAAAAATAACCGAATCCGTGACATTGTCAATGATGGAATACAACAAAGTATCCGTCAAATTATATTGTCACATAATGTACTAACTGGAGAATTTAACCAGGCTTGGTTTTGTTCACCCGATGGGAAACCAGTATATCCAAGACTCGGTGACATTGACATTTCATGGAATGATTTAAAAAAGTTAACGAATGACTCATTTAAGTGTCTTGGAAGATTGCAACGGTTGAGTTTATATAAGAATAGTTTACGTGAAATTCATCCGAATGCTTTTGCCTATTTACGGAGTCTATATAATCTTACGATGTATCAAAACAAAATCGTAGTTCTGCCAAACTTAGCAAAATCAATTTTCCAGCACAATGCTAACATACAGTTTCTTGACATATCTCATAACCACTTGAATAGACTCTCTCCGGACCAGTTCTTGAGAATGCTGCGTCCACTGAAAAAGATAAAATATCTTCACGCGATTTCATGTCGTCTTACAACATTGCCGGTCAACTTCTTATCGTTCTTCGGAAGTCTGGCCTATCTGAGTTTAGACGGAAACAGTATTAATACATTAACTTATTTTAGAAATGTTCATAGCTTGACGAGACTTTCCTTACAGGGAAATACTTTTAATGGGATTCATGAGCATGAAGTTTCCGATAATTTCATGAATTCTTTAAAAAGCGTGAATTTAGCTAACAATCCGTTCGATTGCACATGTGAGCTGCTGTGGTTTAGATCGATGATAAACGATGATGCAGGAACGTTTGGCAATATAACATTAGTAGGATGGCCGCCTGGATACTCGTGCCACACTCCTCCAACGTTGAAATATGAAGAATTAACCAAATACAAGCCAAGTAAGCTATCATGCATAAACGTATTAGAAATTGCCCTCATATCCGTTGGAGTTTTTTTGGTCATGTCGTCCACCATGGCAATTTTGTCATTTAGATATAGGTGGTATATAAAGTATTGGTTCTATAAGCTAAAGACCCATCGTAAGAACTCTGAAACAAGGACACTACTAGATCCTGAACATCAAGCGTATAACGGCTACGTTATATACCACACTGACGATAGCCAGTTTGTGCATCATGATTTAAGGTTGTTCATGGAAGAGAACCAGGGCTATAAGTTACACATATGGGAAAGGGATGCGCCTGCAGGCTGTAGCACATTGGAAGCAATGGTTGATGGTATACATGCTAGCGAGCACGTCATTGCTGTGATTTCAAGCAACTCCATTCAGGACAGTTGGGTCAAGTTTCAGATGGATGTGGCATTGGACAGACAGGTTGAGCTGGAGAATGAGTTCTTGATACTGGTAATACTAGAGGACGTTGATTTTAAAACGTTAAGTAAATACTGGTGTGTCATGTTAACCAGACTGAATGCAGCACGATGGTGCCGTGATGGAACAGACGTGAAACAAGCTGTGTTTGAACAACAAATGGCGAAGCACTTCGGAGGATCAAAACAGTTAAGTGTTCAGTAGAGAAAGAATGACACGTTTTAAGACGCCTCACAGGTAAACGCTGCACAAATGAAACTCAGAAAGCTTTGCGTTAAAACATACATGTATTGTTAAAAACTTATTATTGTACAGTAAAACCTCTCTTGTAACGATCACTAATTGATTGTATGGAATACAAATAACAGCTTAAAGAAAGGTAATAGTGAAACAAAAAGCTCTTAAAAGAGCTTACGGTTTTACTATCACCTTGATTTAAGCAGCCACCTGTCATAAACAACTGTTACGCAATACAGTAAAACCTCTCTATTTCGACCACTAAATTGTATTAATTAATAGGGGTTACGAACAGATGACTGCTTAAAGCAAGATGACAGTAAAACAGAAAGTTCCTGTAGGAGCTTTCTGTTTTACTGTCACCGTGCTTTAAGCTGTCACATGTCTTTTATACAACAAAATAAACTTCTTTTTAGTGATCGTAATAGAGAAGTTTTACTATATAATAAAGTGGTTGTAATGGAGAGATTTTACTGTATGTGACCGCTTTACTTAAAGCCCCTCGCATGTCCAAGTCTTCTTGCGGGCGAACGGAAATGCGTTTCGACGACATAGACTTTTTCCGCACGTGCTTATACTAGAACATTTACATAAAGAAAAGGTTGATAAGCTTTAGTGTCTTCCATGATAACTCAGTCGGTAGAGTGTTTGACTAGCAATCCAAAGGTCCTAGGTTCGAGTGCCATTTGATTCACAAAAAAAGTTTTAAAAATGTATAGCTCGATTTTATTTGGCAGTCCATAACGCAGTGGTAAAGTGACAGGTTATGTTTAGTCTTCGTTGGTTATATTCAGTGTCCGCTATATACTGTATAATTAAATATGTCCAATTACGTTTTGGTTTAGTGACTTACGAGTAAATAAAATCGGAATATAAGATTTGATCGAGCTAACAAGCTACACATTGAAGCTTATCCATCCTTTTGTGTGTTTTTTCAACATTTTCAAGATCTATATTGCCAATTATAATGTATAAACAATATTATTAACCTTTTATGCAAGTCTATGAACTAGTAATGCTTTTTAATGACCGAGAGTTTCAACTTAGGGGGGAGGGGGGGGGGGGGGGGGTAACTTATCTAAGCTTCAAATTTCCCACTTTTAAAAAAATTGTATTACAACAAATCCTAACTGTAATTTTTTTCTGACCAACTATTTCACCAACCTTATTTTTTAATAGAATGAAAATAATATGCATGCGTCATTTCTTTCTTTTCACCGAAAATTAGCAGTTTTCAAAATTTAAATGGTTGATAACATCTTTCTGAACACCCATAATATAAATGTGTTTTTTTTGTAATGTATGGAATGAATAACTGCAGTATATTAAGAACTACTCATCAATACCTGCTAAATTAAATTATTTGCAAAAAACCAGACTTCTAGTTTAAACGTATTTTATTTCAATTATATACATGAAATGGGGTTGGGCCACAAGTTCTACCAACTTAGAGACGGCCCGTCCCCTGAAGTTTTACAGATACCAGACTTCTATAACCCTTTGACTGCCTCAGTCCGAGGACAATGATTATATTATATTTGGAAACAGTTTGGATCCTGGTCAGACACCGCGTCACACGGCGTCTGATTCAGATGCAAATACCAATTCAATTCAATTCAACATTTATTGTACTAAGGCCACCGGCCCATACACAAGATGATATATACAAATGTACATTTAATAAACATGTGTAGCAGTGAAAGCATCCTGGTAATCTGCCTTAAGATCAATTAAATCTATACTGGAAACTTTGGAAAAAGATCATAGCACTATACATAAATTAAAATACAGAACAGAATTAAACAGACGAATTTAGTCATTCAGGTGAAAAGCAATACAGAAGGCTCCTGAAAAAGCCTTCTGCATACCTTTTATCCTGGATTGATCAGTTATCTAGGCAGAACATACAGGTCACAACAACATAGAAAGCTGATAAAAAAGCTTTACATATAAAGTTTGTCAATACAGGTCAAAAGCAATACAGAAAGCTCCTGAAAAAGCCTTCTGCATAACTTTTATCCTGGACTGAGCAGTTATCTAGGCAGAACATACAGGTCAAAACAACATAGAAAGCTGATAAAAACGCTTTATATATAAAGTTTGTCAATACAGGTCAAAAGCCACACAGAAAGCTCATGAAAAGCCTTCCGCATAACTTTTATCCAAGCAGACCATACAGGTCAAAAGCAACACAGAAAGCTGATGAAAAAGCTTTCTGCATAACTTTTATCCTGGTAATCTGCCTTAGGATCTATTAAAGCCATACTTTTAATTTGGAAAGTAGATCTTACCAATATACATAAGTTAACATAGAGAACGTAATTATGCAGATAAATTTTGTCAATTACATAAACATGCGATATCAGTCGAATATACCCATATACGACTGTCGTTCTTTTAACGCATAATGTATAAACATTGCAAGCGTTTGAACCTCTTTCTTATAACTAGACATAAGAGAGCAAAATTTCTCCATCGAAGGATTTACTGTATATGAACTATGTATGGAAAGCGTTCTTAGATGACTGTATAGCGGACATATCATAACGAAATGATACTCATCCTCTATACAGCAATCACAATAAGGACACAATCTATAATCACGATCAACAGAATAATAACGCCCAGTTTCAACTGATAAAGAATGAGATGAACCCCTGAAAGATGCAAACAGTGACCTGAACTTAGCAATATTTATACAAGTTACATAATTTTCAATATGAAATGACTTCTTAAAATGGATGTACAATGTTAATTTTCTATTTACCTCACATCTAGATCGCCAATTTTGGATAGATTGATCTTTCAGTCTCATGACATATTGGCTAAGAAACAATGTAGCATTATTAACAGATTGAGCTTCCCACACATAGCCAAATCCATTTTGATACAAGTTTTCTCTAATACTCGTAGCCCAATTTCTATAACCTAACCTATCATAATAAACCAACATATTATAACATAATTTAGTATAGCGATCGTTCGTCAAAGAAAGCAATCTTATCCAGTACTTAATACACCTTTTCGAGCTACATATATACATTGGGTATCGAGCTAGGTCGCCCATGACTGCATCATTACATGTGAGTTGCTTAACACCAAGGAATCGTTTGCAAGCTAAATATTGCACACTCTCAATACATGGATAACTATTAATACCCCAAATCAATACCAATGCATATATTCTTCCTTCCTTCGTAGAAATGATTCCAAACTTAAAGGCTTTAGGTTTTGCGTTCTTTTAAAAGTACAAACTATCATTTTGCTGTTACATTATGGTAATCTGGAGACACAACAGTACCAGGATAAATCAATAAGATTCTGACCAGATGCCGAGATACACAACGTCAAATTTGGAACCAAAGTGTTTGAAATCATACCCGTGTAAATTTGTCCTACTTAAGAAAAGGATGAACTCTAAAGCTTCACCCGGTAGCTTGTCTACAATATTGAAGACAGATCTAGTGGAGAAGACGTTATTCTTTCCCGCTTAAATGCAAACGAATATTGAAAAGGACACCTTTTTGACAATTTTGATAAGTCATGTTAATCTGGATGGCAAACAGTTTGCAGCTTGATCAGACGCCGGGTTACCCGGCGTCTGATCTGGACCCAAACTGTGTGTTATTACAGTTTTATCTTGAACGCGTTTATTGGGGTAAGAATAACGTCGTCTACTGTAGGTGTTTATAGCAGGCTGAAAGAAGCAGAGTGCTCCTTAATGAGAATTAAGCTCTACTTTCAGCTTGCTTTAAGCGCTACCATCTGCTAGGATATAGGAAATATTTCATATGATGCACATTCATGACTTTATATTATGGAACTACTTTCTAAAGTGGAGGAATAAACCAAAGGCATAAAAAGGACGTATCCATTAGGTATTGGGTTAACCGTTATCATGCTGAATTGTCGTCTGCTTCAAATAAAATGAATCGTATGCTGAAAACAAATATAGTATTCATGCTTTTGAAACCGAAGAAAAGTTGAAGAAAAAAACATAAGGAAGGGTGACAAATATCCAGTTACGCGGCGTCTGATCTGGATTCGAGCTGTTTCCAAATGTAAGCCAATGTCCCTCCCTTTAAAAACTCCCCGAACAACACACAAACTCTTTGTCTCCCATTGGGTGTTGTTGTAGGGCCTGAGCACTGTATACATGGGTTCCAAATGACGCGTATACTCGTCTCTAAAGCTGAATGTGTTACACCAAGGAGTTTGGTGGCTCAAATGCTTCTGCAATCACTGAATCTCAGCTAAGGCACAAAAGTTCTTTCGTTTCCATTAACCAGGCCAATCCTATTTTTCTTATCGATTCTTCATATTTTAAAAGGAAATTTCACATGCGTTTTGAGCAACAGGGCAGAAACGTAATCTAAACCCTTTCCCTGCAAATGCAAACAACACTGATGTGTGCAAACAGTTTAGTTCCTGATAAGACGCCGCGTAACGCAATGTATTTTGGGGTTCCAACTGTTTGACACACGTGTCTTTAATTTTTAGTAAGCAAAAGCATATGTAATCGTAACTCGATACTTCGAACTCGCGTTAGTTCGAACATACACATATTTCAAAATTAAAACGTGGCTTAGCCACGTTTTAACTTTAAATATACGGGTATCTTCGATTTAAGCGAAATCGCTTTATCAAATTCAACTTATGAAACACTGGTACGATCGATTTTAGCGCGTTCGACGTAGCAAGTTTCGACTGTAATTACAAAAGGTACGAATAAAAAGAAATGAAAAACATAGATCTACGTAGACAATAGTATGAAAACGACTGTGTTAGATGGGACATTATACAGTCTAACCACACAGGTTACTCTAAATAAATAGCTACACAGGTGTAAAGTTCAACCACACAGGTCACGTTAATATAACATAGCCACACAGATGTAAAGTTCCACCGCACAGGTAACTTAAATTAACATAACCACACAGTCGTAAATTTCAACATCACAGGTAATATTAAATGAATACAACCACACATTCTAACCATGTATGTTATTTCAAATTAGTAAGACTACCCATGCAAATAGTCTGTGTCTTTTTTATGTTGGTGCAACTGGGCAGAGGTATTTTCCTAAAGGCATATTTATAGTCGTCCGGCATTGTGACAGTTTAATAGGATACAAAGCAGTATGCCTTTGAAGAACTGTAAGTTTGACATGACAGTTAGTGAAACTGAGTAAGAGCAATATACAAACTATCCTTGTACAATAGATCCTGGTCTTGCTATGTTTTGATCCTGCCCAGTTGCCAATTGAATTTACCTCACGACTACTCTGTATTTCAACCGTCGTTTAGCATCTGTATATTTAAAATAACAAGGAATAAAACTCTTTTGGAATAAAATTACCATAAAAACCATACGCTCCTCTTTTTATTTGAAAACCTTACATCAATTTTTCATATTAACATATTATACTTAACAGTATATTTTAAACAAACACATATATCTTATAATCTATGCACTCTCTTCTGAAGATGGATATTATCATCAAATAAATGTATCACCACTTTTCAAAAAAGTATGTAAAAACACTTCTACTATCTGATTAATAACCACACACAATTTTGTATAACTTGATAATCATATTAAAATACATACATATATTGCAAGTTTTATTTATAGACATTTTGCATTTATTACTTATATCATTTTCTCCGATTTTTATGGCATTTTCACCTCTGTCATTTGTTATCTGTAGTATGTTTTCCTCCGGCATTGTTTACAAAAACGGGCAGAGTGAATTTTTTCCGCGATATCACAAAAGCAAGTTGATCAGGAGGAAAACTCAAAGTCCCTCAAAACAAATGCTTAATTGCATAAGCAATCATAACCGATGATAAATCAGGAGTGTTCAACCTATTCCCACCACTCGTAAAGATATATTGTTGTGTGATTGTCCATTTAGCTCTTGTAGTCATGGTACTGTTTAGACATGACTTTGTTTGATTTCTGTTGCATCATCAGCTTGTGTTTCATTGGTCCTGAACTCCCATGGTACCCCTTACTACCCATCTGAGCATGATTGGCGTACATGTTGGAACGATGATCTGAACGGCGATTCACATCCTACAAACAAATAAAAATACAATTAAATGATCCCTGAAACTTAACCAATTACACCATGAATACACATGTTTGCGCCTTTAATTTACTCCTCCGCTGAAAAACTCCATTTTATACAGTCATTAGTATGAAACAGGCTATGGGGTAATAGGTTAAATGCTTATTTAAAGTTTTCAAATAAGAAGAGTCCATGTTGTATTATTGTTTACTAAAACAGTTAGTTGAGGAGGTTCGACCAATTCATGGTTTGTTTGAGAAACAAAATGACATAGTACAGACCATGACCAGATTGTTCTGATTGCAAAGGACTTAAGTACCGGTATACTCTGCGTAGGCACATTGCTTGAAAATAGTGTGTTGCAATGATGTCCGTGAAGAATTTAATCGTTACTCCATAAATAAACATTTTACACCTTTAAAATTTCTTCCTCCACTGAAGAAAATAGTTTCACTTATATTCACAATAAGAACACTTTTCCAGAGCCTAGTACATGGTAGCTTCAAACAGATTGAAAATAAAGCAGAATATACCTTAAGATTTAAGCTATCGTCTGCTAGGATAAGGTAAAAATGTTTACGATACATATTCATGACTTTATAAAGTGAAACTAATTCCTTCAGTGGATGAATAAACTAGGCATAGAAAGGTGTATTTACGGAGTGGTTGGTGAACATATTTATTTTCATTGGAAACATTTTTCATGACTTGGAACAAGGTACGTCAGATTTCTTTCTAGGATAATTCCCCACCGGACCATTCCCTACCTTTAGACAAGGTGGACAAGTCCCCACGTTTCAAATACAATTGTAAATAAATCAACGTTTAGACAATTTAATACATACTAAGAAGATAAAGTCGAACTAATATTAATCCATTTTAACATTTATAGTATAGGTCGTTTGGTGGCTCTGGAAACTAACGTTTTGCCAAATATCTCATTTATTATACAAATATGAGAAAAGTTGTGAAAAGAAAGTATACTATTGCGAAAATGAATTTTCCCAATTTTTAGAACTTTTTTAGAATAAAGTATATTATTTTATTTTAAAAATGTTTAAATCGCTTTCTTTCCTATATTTTTGGTGGGAGGAGAGGAAGAGCCATATACAAAACAGAAAAGCACATGGTTTTGTTTCTAAATTTACTTACGAAGGTCATGTCATCATCTATATATGGGCAATGTAAACAAACATGTAGAGTAAATCATATGGCTCGGCAATATTGGCCTGTGAATCTCATGCTTTGTCCACTACTTTTAAATCAAGCACTAATAAATGCAGTAAACCCTCTCTATGACGACCACTTAATTACATTCATTATAAGGTGTTTAAGACAGGCGATTGCTTAATGCCAGGTGGAAGTATAACAAAAAATTCCTTTAGAATAATTCTGGGCTTATTCACCTTGTTCTAAGCTGACGCCTGTCTTTTATATAGCCTATTAAATGACAAAGAAAATGCAGATTGTGAGAGCGAGGGGGGGGGGGGGGGTCATCTCAAAATAAATTGCCAAACGGACAGTTTTGACCAATTTGAGGATCATCAAAAGAGCATGCTACAACATGTTTTAGAATAATAAAACTGTTACAGCAAGAACCATTAACGCATTCATATTAAACAAAACAATGATATAAAGATATTTTAGTACAAATTGTGGAAATATTCCATAAATTGAGGTTTTAAATGCATCGGCTGATCTGGATCCAGACTGTTTGCAAATAAGTGTCAACCCGTTTGGATCGAAGTCAAACGCCGCGTTAGGCAGCGTTTGATCTGGTCCAAACGGATTATCACTCATTTTATTTGGAAGTTTTGTTTCAACTTTACAATGAGAAACTCCTAAATTTACATTTTTGCACAGGACTATTGCAAAGCAAACAACGTATTCGGCGGTTTCGGGTTTAACCTAGTTGTTTGATTAAAGAAAACATATGGCTTTATCTATCATATAAATTATAAATACAGTATAAACCTATCTATTGTAATATGTTGGTGTTTACCACAGGTGACTGCTTAAAGCGAGGTGACAATAAAATAGAAAGCTCTTCAAGTTTGGAGCTTTCTGTTTTACTGTCACACATGCTTAAAGCTGTCACCTTTTTTATACAATCAATAGCCTTCGTTTCAGTGGTCGTTATAGAGAGGGGTGGTTATGCTGTTTTGATTCAAGTTTGACAGCTAAACATTACATTGAGTAATATTATGCAGTGGATTTATTAACCAATTTTAATCTAACTCACCACAAACATTCCTTACCACAATAGCTCGGACGAGGTCCCGTTTCAGACGTTTGCGACTATTTTGTCAGAGTTATGTCCCCTTTATTGGAAAATATGGGCATTTTTAATTTTTTTTATCAATATTACGACAGGATGTGACGGGCGTATTATGCTGCCGCTGGCGGTTGTCTTGTTATTATTAAGAATTAACTATTTTGAAAGAGTAAAGTCTTTTGAAAAACGTATTCCAACGGTTTGTCATTAATACCTTGAATTATTTAATATGAATTTAAATTTTAAACCTTCTTTATGGAATGCCGGTCGCGACATGCCAATTGCTAGATGCTAGATGCTTGTTTGCTAATTGCTTATTTGTAATTTTCTAAATGCTTGCCAATATGCCACTTGCCAGTTGCTTAATTCTAATTGCCATTTGTCATTAATCTATTTTGTAACTGAAGAGTGTTGTTTCGGGGGTCAAACTTGTATTGTAACACCGTCTAATTGACAAGATGGTGGTCATGAGTGTAAACAATAACCCAACACTACTTTATTTGCTGTTTTGACCAATTATGCCAATTGTTAAATGCTAAATGCTTGTTTGCCAATTGCTAATTTGCCATTTGCTAAATGCTTATATGTCATTTTGCTAGTTCTATAATGCTAATTTGCCAATTGTTAGAAAATAGTCTGCATCTATTGTAATGGAAAACATGCTACAATATTTCACTTTTCCTCCACGGCAATGTCTAAGGACATCATCTGGTGAAGCCTAGTGCTGAAGTTTGATTTGACAATTTCATAAAAGTAAGCTATTTTGGATGTATTGGCATTTAGCAACTGGCAAAGCAGCAAATAGCATTTAGCAATTCGCATATCGTGACCGGCATTCCATATTTTGTCTTTAATCAAACAATTTTTTTCTCATTATTCCTTCAATATTGCATTGAATAAATTAACAAAGGTAATAATTTCAAGGAAATAATTACTTGTATTGATTAAGATCAAATGTCGAGTAATATAGGGTGTATTATCTGGATCCGCACTGTTTGCAAATGTTAATTCAAAGGTGTTGTGCATTATGCTGTTATAATACTTTGTTTGGAACTCGGGTCCGTATTATTAAACGTCGTACGACATAATTATACTGTCGTAAGTAAGATTCTAAAATGCTCATTTTGTATTTATTTCTCCATCTAATCCTGTCTTGTGACATCTCTTTGGAATCGTCTTGAAAAAGAATTAAATCTATTTTAAAGTTTTGACTAACGACCGTTTTTGTTGTACGTTTCATAAGACGGACCCAGATAAATATATGCTGTGAATGACATTTTCAAATAGTTTATATTTAAATCAGATTCCCGGGTCACTGTTTGGTCGACCTTGATCCACGGCAATGTCTAAGGACATCATCTGGTGAAGCCTAGTGCTGAAGTTTGATTTGACAATTTCATAAAAGTAAGCTATTTTGGATGTATTGGCATTTAGCAACTGGCAAAGCAGCAAATAGCATTTAGCAATTCGCATGTCGTGACCGGCATTCCATATTTTGTCTTTAATCAAACAATTTTTTTCTCATTATTCCTTCAATATTGCATTGAATAAATTAACAAAGGTAATAATTTCAAGGAAATAATTACTTGTATTGATTAAGATCAAATGTCGAGTAATATAGGGTGTATTATCTGGATCCGCACTGTTTGCAAATGTTAATTCAAAGGTGTTGTGCATTATGCTGTTATAATACTTTGTTTGGAACTGGGGTCCGTATTATGAAACGTCGAACGACATAATTATACTGTCGTAAGTAAGATTCTAAAATGCTCATTTTGTATTTATTTCTCCATCTAATCCTGTCTTGTGACATCTCTTTGGAATCGTCTTGAAAAAGAATTAAATCTATTTTAAAGTTTTGACTAACGACCGTTTTTGTTGTACGTTTCATAAGACGGACCCAGGTAAATATATGCTGTGAATGACATTTTCAAATAGTTTATATTTAAATCAGATTCCCGGGTCACTGTTTGGTCGACCTTGATTCACATTGTTTTGAAAATGTCATTCTAACGAGCTCGTATGTACAGAACTGCTTTTATTATTATTCAATCGGTGCATGTGCATAATGTGATAAATACCATATAAATGGTGTGTTCTCTACATTCTTCCTGTGCAAACAGTCTGAATTAAGATCAAAAGCCAGGTTACTTGAAGACATTATTTAGGAATGTTGTTCAAGTTGTGTTCAAATCTCTTTGGGGTAATAAGTAAGAAACATGAATGAAAGTGTCAAACAGACTTCCATGTCTTACAGTTACTCGTGACTACAGACTAGTCGCTTGAGTACAATTTGACCGTTGCCATAGTGGGTTATTTTTAACACGGGCTTGAATGTTTAATTCTTTCCTGTGTTACTAATAATCTTGTCATAGAATTTTGTTAGATGTTTTACATGTATTTACTTACTGTGATGGTGGTCTTTTTGATTGTAAGGTTGTGGAACAGGGTTTATAGTTTATGTACACTGTTCGTCTTTATAGGTGAATATAGGAGATAAGTGTGAGGTTGGGCGCCCCTAAACCCAGGTTTAACCCCCCAGTGGTTGTCAATGGTTAATTTATAATTAATTATTGATTGCTACTGACCGTACCAATGCGGGCTCCTATGTTCACTTTGCTTTATGTTTGTCTTGCGTTTTGTTTTCTGTTTGGTGTGTGGGTGGGTGTGTGGGATTGCGTGTGTGTGTATGTGTGTGTGCATGTGCGTTGGTGACACTATCAAAGCGAGGTACGTCATAGGAGTACACAGCAACGAACCGAGGTACCTCCAACAAGCGAGGTAGTTTTTACTAATACCTCGGTAGGTATACCTCGCATTTAGCATGCTCAGTTCAAGATACAAACGCACACAAAATATCTCGAGTACCTCGGTTTGCTTTTCTACTACCTGTTTGTGTGTCGGTGTGTGTTTGCACACAGTCGATAACGATATGTGTAGGTGATGTGTGAGTGTACCTCGTTTTGTAGGTGATGTGTGTGTGTGTGTTTTTTACCTCGGTTTGAAACAGAGTTTTTGCCCATTACCTACCTCGTTTTGTCGGTCTAGTGTTGATCGGTAATTCTTTATAAATTCAATATTTTCTTCACATCATTTGAAACTGTGACTGTCCTGAAAACCTTTTGTCATATTTGCCTTAAGCGTTTTGGCTTATAAAGCGTACACCTCGGTATGAGGGTGTGAAACGTGTACCTCTGTCGGATAGTAAAACCAGTATGGGTGTGTGTGTGTGTGTGTGTGTGTGTGTGTGTGTGTGTGTGTGTGTGTGTGTGTGTGTGTGTGTGTGTGTGTGTGTGCTATGGTATGGCTGTGTGTGTGTTCTGCTTTAGAGATGGGTGTATTGTTTGTGTTGCGTTTCCTGCTTGAGTCTTCTTTCGTATTTATTTATCAAGTTCAGTCACCTACTTTATCCTTATCTTATCTTATGATTAAAAGTTGGCTATTGTCCTAGTGGGGGAAAAGTCCTAGTGGGGTTTTGTCCTGGTGGGGAATTGTCCTAGTTGGGTTTTGTCCTGGTGGGGAATTGTCCTAGTTGGGTGTTGTCCTAGTTGGGAAATGTCCTAGTTGGGTTTTGTCCTGGTGGGGAATTGTCCTAGTTGGGTGTTGTCCTAGTTGGGAAATGTTCTAGTGTGGAATTGTCCTACACTCCTTGGAACATATGTCATGAATTGGATTTCGTTTTTACTATACAGTCGAACGTTAATATCTCGAACACGCTTAACTCGAAATCTCCAATATTTCGACACATTATTTGCCTTATATCATGCTCGGTTATGTCGAAAATATCCGTATTTCAAAGTTAAAACGTGGCTTAGCCACGTTTCAACTTTGAAATACGGGTATGTTCGCCTACACCGAGTTCGAGATATCAAAGTAAGTTCGACTATATTCTGTTTGGTCTCCTCTGCACACTGTTGGTATTTTGAGGGAACAGAGTGTTCGTCTAAAGACCTCAAACCTCCCCCAAACCACTCCAAACCTGCCTAAACCACTTCAAAAACAACCCAAACTACTTTAATTCCTTAATATCTAATCAAATAAAGCTTAAAAATGGCGAATTTAAGCTAAAATAAAGAAGAAAAAAAAATATACGGTGTTTTCCATTTCGAGGGGAGGAACTCGTACAAAACTTAAGATGGCTAAACACAGTTGCTTTAAGATATTAACCCATTATACAATAGCCTGTTCCTGGTTTTGAAGACAGGTATCCACTTAAAACTGGTTAAAAGTGATGCAGAATGCGCCTTAAGGCGCATTCTGCTTTACGTTCAGCCTGTTTTAAGCTACCATCTTCTAGAATATGGAAAACTTGTTTTGAAAAGTGGTTTGGAAAGGTTGGAGAGGTTTTGGGAGACTTGGGGTCTTTAGACGGACCGGGGAACAGACACTTACATCGTGTACTAAGGCAGATCTCAACTCATTCCGTAGTCCCTCAGATTCCACTTTGAAGGCGAGTTTTTCTTCAAGCTGTGTTGACGTCTTGGCCCCTCTCTTCACCATCAGTCGTGTTTTCTTCCTATAATTTATAAATAAATGTGCTTCTACAGTAATAAACAACAATTCCTTAAAGCTTTACTCAATAGATACACATTTTAAGGCATTTAATTATTTATTCCTCAACTGAAGAAAATAGTTTAATGTTATGCAGTCATGAATATGTATCGTAAGAAATATTTGTTCATATTCTAGCAGGTGGCATCTGAAATCAGGTTTATCTCAACATGCTTTAATTGGTCACCTATCTTCAATTCTAGCAACAGGTAATCGGTCAACGGGTAAAAGACGCATGTATATATCTAATGATAAGGGGCCTCTGAATCGACTGTGAGAAAATACATTAACGCAGAAAGCTACTATATCTACAGTTTCTGTACCCAGAAACAAGAAGCCCCTGTCATACAAGCACGAATATTAGATTAAAATGCCGCTGATTACAACTGTGATTTCATATATCCAGGTGTATTCTGCTTTAGATAGTTTTATTTTGTTCTATTAACCCTTAGCCTGCCACTCACAACTATAGCTCCATATGCAAACAGCTTTGATCCGGATGAGACGCCGAGTAACTCGGCGTCTCATCCGGATCCAAGCTGTTTGACACTCGGACAACGTTTTCAGCAATTTTGAGCAACTTTGAAGCACTTTGAAACTTGAAGCAGACGAGAAATATAGCAGACGACAATTTATTTGGCGGTTTAAGGGTTAAAGTCTTTCTTAACCCTTTCCTCCATTGAACGTCAAAAAGGATCATTCCAGTTTGCAATTAAGCCCAGTTTTGACCATTAATGGTTGCTTTGGTCAATGTATTGTAATACTACAAACAGTGCGGACCTTAATCAGAGGACTCTTAAAGGAGTCATTTGATCTGGATCTGTACTGTTTGCATAAGACAAGAGCACTCTTAACATGTAGGGCTGCCATTTCTCCGGATTTTTCCGAAATCTTCGGACTTTTATTCCAACAGATTGAAGCTTAAAGCAGGCTGAAAGTAAAGCAGAATGCGCCTTAAGGCGCATTCTGCTTTACTTTCAACCTGCTTTCAGCATCACGTGTCTTAAAAACTAGAAACAGACTATGGGTTAAAGGTACAATTCGGAAAATCGCGCTTGAAAAATTGAAAATTTTTGAAATCTTAGGATTATTGTACTTACATGTTTTCCTGAGCCAATTTGGTTTGTCCTTTGGCAGCCATTAAAGCTGAATTCTGTACAGCAGCTAACCCTACCACAGCAACATTGATACCCTGAAAACAGAAACCATACATAGAAGCTATTTTTATTATTTTTTTGTTAAATAATAACGTTGGACAGTGCTGTAGATTGTTGAGTTAGTTTACCCTGAAAACATAAGTCATACTGCAATTAAATGTGTTTCTATCATGTTAACCGGAGTTGCAATAACCCCATTCATGATTCAATGTTATCTAAGACAACATTTCGTAAAGTACTGTGTCATATTTTGTTGAAATTTTCAAAAAAATATTTTTTTACCGGCGCCGACAAATACATTCAATTTCGTCACAGGATCCCAAAACACCAAAAAAACACAAACAATCAATTATGTATGATCACCATATGGAGTAAAACGTTTTGGAGCGATTTCAAAATTTTATTGCAATTTCGGTTATTGCAAAACCGGTTGAACTGTCAACCGGAATTGCAATAAAACAGGATTTGCAATAAAACAGTGGCAGATTTTTTTTATTGCAATTAAATTTGTTTCTATCATGTTAACCGGAGTTGCAATAACCCTATTCACGATTCACTGTTATCTAAGACAACATTTCGTAAGGTACTGTGTCATATTTCTGTGTCATATTTTGTTGAAATTTTCAACAACAAAAAATTTCCCGGCGCCGATGAATACATTGAATTTCGTCACAGGATCCCAAAACACCAAAATACACAAAAAATCAATTATGTATGATCACAATATGGAGTAAAACCGGTTGAACTGCCAACCGGAATTGCAATAAAAACAGGATTTGCAATAATCATTGCAAAACCTGTTTTGATTGCAAGTCCGGTTACTACATAGCTTTGTTGTATAATAAAAGAGGCAGTGTTTTAGAATGTTGAGTTAGTCTTCTATGAAAATTACACATACCCAATAACTAGCTTTGTTGTATGATAATAGGGGGTAGTGTTTGAGAGCGTTGGCTAGGTCTACCCTTAAAACATACACCATATCCAATAGTTGTTGTTACCTAGCTTTGTTGTGAAATAACAGGGGATAGTGTTGTAGATTGTAAGGTAATTTTTAAAATAGTCTGTTGAAGTATGATCAGAGGGTCAAGCAGTTTGTATCTGGAACAGACGCCCATGTATACAGTGTCTTATCTTGATCCAAACTATGAACTTCGCTCTCTTCCCGGGCATTTAAACTTTGTTGTACATATATAGACTTACATCTTCCATTTCTTTCCTGTCGCTGGTTACTTCGTGGGCCTTGCTCAGCACTCTTAAACACCGCATGCCATTCTTCAAGGTGTAGGATATTTGAACCTGAAAAGGCAAAGCTATTGTTAGAGGAAAGTGGATTATCCCCCTTTGCTATACAGTTTTTATGCATTCAATAAGCCTTCATTTTAGTTGTCATAATAGAAAGGATTTACTGTATATCAATAACTTGAATGTGTCAGTTAAAATCAAATCTCTTTAATCTTTAATCTATAACCTGAGTATCAAGGCAAGTATCTTGCTTTAACCATAATATTGTGCATGCCATTATTCAATGTGGAGGATTATCCAAGTAAAATTATGAAAGTGGATTACCATGTGTCTAATCTGGATCAAAACTGTTTGCAAAGGTAAAATGATTCTCACATGCAAAGTATTAACTGCTGGACTTTTGATTTATTACCAATTTACTGATTACTAAATAAATATACAAATACAGAAACGTTTATACAGCGCAAAAAGCATACACATTCAATAGCGCTTTACAATTGATCCTACTAATTATTACATAATTACAAAAATAGGCAATATGTGTCAAAGTCACCTAGAACACATATACACTAGTCATTCATTGTAGAATTGACTGAACAAGTGTGTCTTAAGCTTTTAAGTCTCTTGGACGCATATTCCACCAGTTTGGGCCAACCACCGCCAGTGACCGTTCAGCGATCTTCGTCCAATGTCTAGGTACAACAAACTGAATATCGTTAGACGATCTCAGACGGTAAGTCCCCTGTACCCTAGTGAACAAGTCTCTGAGGTAACTCGGTGCGGTCCCTTGTACAACCCGGAAACAATGACAAGCACTTTAAACATGATCCTCGCACGAACAGACAACCAGTGTAGCTGTTTAAGAATGTTGCAGCTATGCTGCTCATATGTTGCTTTCTTTACTAATCTGGCAGAATGGTTTTGTACATTTTGAAGTTTAGCTAGCTGATAAGCTGGAATATTAGCAAATAGTCCGCTACAAAAATCGAGGTGTGAATAAATAAGTCCGTGTGTGAGAGTCTCAGCTGACTTTTGCGATATATGTTTACGGATACCCCTCAGATTTCTTAGCTGCTGTGCAAATCGAAATTCAGAGTACTTGTCAATTTAAACACCAAGGTCACGCACATGATCGACACAATTCACTTCGCAGCCACCAACAGTCATACTAGTTATAGTAGGTTTATGTAATTGTTGTTTTGTTCCATAATGATATGCGATAGTTTTTGCATTATTCATTTTAAGTTTATATTTTGTCATCCACGAAATAATGTTATCGAGGCAGTTGTTTAGATCATGAAAGATAGAGTATTCACTCTGATTATTACCAGCTTGAACCCTAAAAGCAACTTTGTGGTCTTCAGCGTACCCATAGAGGTCTGCTGTATATATATGTACAACTCTATTAAAGACTATAGCGGCAGTTTCTTCGAATTTTCAAAATATTAGTTTGCATGTTGCTAGTATATATCCTGTTATGCAGAAATATGAATTAAAAATAGGGCGTCGCCGAACTGGATCTTTTCTTAAAAGCTTGATTTGGGGGTATACCCCTAACTATCCGGAGCCACGTGCTTTTGATCATAAAATCTCAGAATAACCTTTTCCAGCTTTGTAATTTACCTAATTTGTTGGGTAATACATATGTTTTCATAAAATAGAAAAAATAGGAGCAAGTATAAGTAAACAACGACCAGTGAACCATAATATTTAGCGCATTCCATATTTTGGCGGAGTCAGCATTCTGTCAGCATATCGACAGCTTAGTTAGATAGACTGCAGAAATGCAGACATCCCGGTTCACTGATTGTTGTTTACCTATAGCACAAAAACATGAAAACAACACGTTATCCGTCAATAAAGGGGACACGTCATATAGTTATTTTTCAAAGTTTTTTCTCCTACAGTTCAAACATTCAGATTTTGACAATAGTTTTAAAAATATTGATGAAGCATTAATTTACTGAAATCACACATAAAATTTATAGGTACCCGGATCAATTTTTCTGAAAAATACAAATGTCTGCATAGAGAGCAACACATGTCAATCCAGTTACATATAGGGCTATCTACAAATGCTATATGATAACCACTTTAAATGCTAAAATATGTCCAAATCCATACGGTTCACTCGTCAACAATAAATAACAACATTAGTATATTATATCACTAATCGTGGTCGCCAAATGCAGGTATGACCGCATAATTTAGCCTAATGAGACAGAAAAATACAATTTTTCAAAATATAAACTACATCGTACAGTATTGGTGAAAAGGAGACAACTCAAAATGGTGCCCGAGTGTTATCCTTTGACCGTTAAAAAAAGAAACTGCCGCGGAACGCCAAATTTTAACGGTTCGGTGTCTGAAGCTTAATTTCGAATTTTAACCTTCATTGTCCTATCGGTCAATCCAATTTAGGGGAGTATTGATAATGCCAAAATCATCATGGAGAAGTTGAAGTACTATAGGAATGTCAATAGTGTCAAATGCTGCACTAGTATACTCGTATAAAGTTGATTACTGTATAAAGTTGAACCATTGTCACTATTTAGAAGCAAATTGTTGCATTGCTTTTATCCCAAGCACCTGCTATTAAATATCTCAGCACTACTTAAAAAGCATTCGGTTAAGACATGACTGTGTTCTGAGCTGGCTACCTCAGTATGGTCAAATGACAAACAACCTGAATGTATTTTCTTACCTGGAATGGAATGCTTTTCTGTGTAATTGTTTTCTTAGGGTCCTTAAACTTGTATTTGAATGTAAGGTCTGTATCCTTGGCTGCGTTTCCTACTTCCTTGACCAGTCGGTTTGCGTCCTGGAGATAAAAGAAAGAAGTACAGTCGAAACTCGATACTTCGAACTCGCTTAAATCCACAATACGTGTATTTCATAAGTCTAATTTCGAGATCTCGATCTCGCTTAAGTCGAGCATACCCGTATTTCAAAGTAAAAACGTGGCTAAGCCACATTCTAACTTTTAAATATGGATTTGTTCGAAAAAAAGCGAGTTCGAATTTTAGAGTTTTGGCTGTATTTCGTTTTAACTATTAAACCCATGTATGTATATACATACCCTTTACAGACAATGTACATCTGGGGCCCGTTTCATAAAACTTCGTACGACAGAAACGGTCGTAAGTTAAAACTTTAAAATACATTTAATTTCTGGTTTCTCCATCTAATCCTGTCTTGTGACATCTCTTTGGAATCGTATTTTCAAGACGATTCCAAACACTTGTCACAAGACAGAATGAGATGGGGAAATAAATAATAAATAAGAGTTTTATAATCTGACGCGTAAACTACGCACATGCGAATGTCCTATACAATCAGGTTAGTTCCACAGAAGCCCTAAGATTTGGATGTTCACTATTTATGGTGTTACAATGTATTGCAAACTAAGCATTAATAGTCAAAAACGGACAACTCATGGTGCAATGAGCTATAAACAACAATCCCACGGAATCAGATGAGTTTTCTGTCTCCGTTATGCCCTTCAGGCCAGGCATTTGCACATTTAGACTTGATAACCTGTATTCCAAGTTTGGTTGGTTTAACACTTATACTTTTAGAGCAATTAACCCTTTCCTCCCTGAAACTTTAAATGGAAAATTCCAGATTCCATTTTAGTCTAGTCCATTTCTGACTTTTAAGGGTTGTTTTTGTCAATGTTTGGCAGTGTGACAAACAGTGAAGAACCTGATCAGAGGGCTCCTTTCGGAGCCCTCTGATCAGGGTCTTCACTGTTTGCATAGGACAAGTGTACTATTCACGTGTACACTGTTTGAAAAGCACGCCTATATGCGGGACTAGGGCACAAAGAGTTAAGCTGAGGTGTCCAGTTTGAAGTAGACGATTCTAATGAGTAGTGGCACCATAGGAATTTGATGCTGAAAGAAGCGAGAAAATGTTGGATTTGTCAAGTTTACTCCCTCTTATCTGGAGCCCAGGGTCCGAGGTTATAAAGATTTTGAGTTGAGCCTGAAGTCGTTCTCAAGGATCTAGGATCAAATTTAGCCCATCAAATGCTTTAAAACAAACTCAGACTCAACTAAAACGCTTAATAACCTTGTAGCCCTGGTCTGTGATAACAAAAGGTGCGCTACCTGTATATATCCTTGTTCATCAAACGCAAGAGCTGTATGTAGAATCACTGTAACATCTACAGCTGTAGCTATGGTATAGTTCTGGGCAATCAGGCGTAGCTGTCTCATCATCTCCAGTGGATTGAGAACATTGATGGTACCGCCTGACACGACGGCACATTGCTGGACGTGCTGGAGTCCAGTTTCGACACCCTCAACAGCAAGGACAGACAGACGTGTGTTGTTCCCCTTAGCAAACTCTCCAATCTGAAACATTAGAAATTACAGTCGAACTTTGATATCTCGTATCGGTAAAGTCGAACATACCCGTATTTCAAAGTTAAAACGTGGCTAAGCCACGTTTTAACTTTGAAGTATGGGTATGTACGACTGAACCGAGCATGAAGTAATGCAGTTCATATGTCGAACTGTCGGATAGTTCTATTTAAGTGAGTTCGAGATATCGAAGTTCGACTGTATATTGAATGTTAGCCCTTGTCCCACATTATAAAAGGAATATCATGTTGTTTCATTACAGCATGAGACTGTAATCTTATCCTAACTGGAAACTGGAATTGTTGATTTGAAATATTAGGGGTGAATGAGCTTCACATTAAAGTAGATCTAAGTAAGATGTCCACATTTCGCGCTACATAATCTATATAGGAAACACACATTCAAATGGTCACAACATTCTTTCAAATAAATTGCAGCCGAAAGTTCAAACCACATGAACATCTTCTCATATAAACAGTTAATCTGTAAAAGTTTGGAGCAAATCGCACCAATAGTCCTACAGTGCTGGAGGATTTAGCCGCGCACTATTTTAACAAGTTTTTTTAACAGACACACTGCTCAACATCAATATGTCTCCCTTACTGTTGGGGTGGTTTAATCTCTAGATAGGACTTTATCTAATTTACCCTTTTATAGAAATCACTGTCTCCATCGCCACCATAGTGTACCCTTCCAACACCTGCGTTTGGTGCCCCGTCGGTACATAGCACTACTTCAGAGTTAGGGGCACCAGCTATAATGCCAGCACTAATAGCCAGAGCTGGACCAAGCGCAGTGCTGCCTTCAGTAGTCAAATTTGTCACCATCGAAGTTAGTTCACTAAAAAACAAACAAAATGAAATAAAAATTACCTGAGAATAAAAAGGTGATCCATCAACAGTATACTCCAAGTTGCCTATACCGACATTTGGTTCTCCGTCTGTGCAGAGGATGACTTCAGACAGAGGGGTTCCTGCTATTATTCCAGCACTGATAGCTAAAGCTGGGCCCAATGCTGTACAGCCCTCTGTTCTAATACCTTTTATTTTGTTTTCCAATGTGCTAGTAGGTAAGTAAAATGAAACCAAATAATAAACAAGAAATGTGTTTTTAAACTTTGTAAATATAAAGCAGCATATTTGACCATAAATGTAAGCAAAATAATTCACTAGGTTCAAAGATGTTAATGTCAAGTGCAAGCTACTATAATGTCACAAGCTGTACTCATTAGGGTGCCTCAGCAAGTTACGTTGCCTGACCCTAGATTCGCAGTATTACGAGTTAAGCACGAAACCTTAACCCTTATCCTGCGGTGATGTCGTCTGCTTTGAAATTGTCGTCTGCAAAGTTTGTTAACTTTAGATTGATACATTTTTTAAGTAAATAAACCCAAAGACGAGTGTCAAACAGTTTGGATCCAGATCAGACGCCGCGTTACGCGGCGTCTGATCTGGATCTAAACTGTTTGCAAAAATCAATAAAGTCGCGACCAGCAGGCAAAGGGTTAACAATTGGAATAGTAGGTAGAGCCGCTCTTATGTGCTTATATTTAGAAAATTATTACATGCAAAAACTTAACCAAATTTTATAGACTGAAATACAGACATGATTTCCGTTGTCGTGGAAATCATTAATGGTAACTTCCCATTTCCAAATACACATCCATAATAAAAACTACCATTTACTTCTGTATACATACAGTTTAAACATATTTTATTTCCAAAATTTCATCAAGGAAATGGGGTTGGGCCACAAGTTCCAAAAACATTAATTACGACCCTTCCTGTATAAATGCGCCCATCTATCAAACAATAAACGCCCAGCCCAATCCGAATATCTGTAATTTAAATACATTTAAATCAATATTTAACCCTTCACTCTCAATGACGCTTTGAAGCACGTTTGCAAACAGTTTGGATCCTGATCAGACGCCGCGTCTGATCAGGACCCAAACTGTTTAACACTCTTATCGATATTTATTAGGTCAAACAACCTCATATCTAACTTTAAAACGTGTCTCGCAAGCAACAATTCTGAAGCAGGCGACAATGAAACGATGGAGGGGGTAACAAAATCTCTCTAAAAATGTTAACTAAAATATTTGAAATTCTAATGCCAGGCTAAATTTCGTTTGTTACATTTGTCATCATCCGGTTTTGTTTTAATTTTAGAAGTTCTGAAACTTTTATTAAATGTTTGATTTTTCGTAGCCCCTTTGGGCATCTAAACTGGGTTATACAGTGGATTATTTATTCAGAAGTGCAAGCTAGATGTACAGGGGACATTGCACATCAGAACCACTAGTATTCCTTAGGTCCGATAAATGTGGACAAACTGAGGGCAATCCCAACATTTTTCATTAATATTTACTTTGATAGAACTGAACAATTGTCATTAAAATGCCATCCCCACACACCTTCGAAAGAATTTGGGGTATAATACGTTTGCACATTTCAGTTGGTCAGTGTGTCCGCCGTTCGGTTGGATGACAGACCAGATGGTCCCCGATCAATAACTTGTCATTCATTCTACCTACAGCTCTCATATTTGGTAAGAAGGTTAGTCGTGGTGAGTAGATGGCCCGTAAATATATTGTTTTTAAGTAGTGAAGCTCCTGATAAGGTAAGCAATTCAAATGCTAACATTTAATTATTATGTCTCCACAAAACGTTATGATTTGACTTCTTATAAAAATAGATTTCTAATTAGAAATCAAAGCATAGGATTTCGCAAAGACATGTAAAGGATACAACTCTTTAATCATTTACATCATCGCCTAGTTCTAATTTTGAATAGAGATTACCATTAAAACAGTTTTAATATTTCTTATGGTGCATAATCATGGGTTATCAAGTGGAACAATTTATTTTTTTTATTGACGGATTACATACATTGCGTAAAAAGGCGTATTATGGAGATTTCTTCCTCTAATATAGAGCGCGGAAGTAATGCAACAACCCTCTGCTAGTTGAATACATGTATATCATTATTAACCTGTATGTGTCTTCCAACACTCCGAGCTCCAATGTTGTAGCATACTCTTGTCCCCTGGCTATCAGCCAATCATAATTATCCAGGTTGTCGTTAAAACTCTTTGCATTTCCATGACAACAGTCTCCCCATAAGTAAACAGTGGAGCCAAATGTAACCAGGGCAACTTTCTTGTTGGGGTGCTCAAGCTTCACCCTCTCTAACTGCCTGTAACATAGAGATGTGGTTATGGCAATTAAGTTATGTTACTTAGTGTTAGTGAACATGTTTTTGCATCGACAGGTTATATGAAGGTACATGTGTTGCTAAATATACTTTATATTTAACATTCGTGGTTAAATCTAGGTTCCTGTGTGGCTAAAAAGACTGTATATTTAACCTGTTTGGTTATATTATAAGCCTGTGTGGCTACCAAGACTATATTAATACCTATGTGGTGAAGTATACATAATGTGCATATGTTGCCAACATATTCCTGTATCCGTTACAGAATAACAAGTGGTGTTATGGTTGAATTCGTACTGTATTGCTAACTATTACCACTAGTGTACAATTAAGGGATCGACATAACATTTTAAATTCTTATTTAAGTAATAGCAATCGTAAAATTGTTAGATGTTTTCTTTAAATATACAACCTTTCAGCAGGTGCCTAAAGCAGCATTAACACCTGCAAATTAACACAATATAGTGGTCGCAATAGAGAGATTTTACTATATTTACCTTATAACAGCATCTTTGATAGCTTTCAGTCTTGCAATATGATTGTCGTCATGAGAAGTCCTGTCTCTTGCATTCCTCCACTGGGCTAAAACACAAGAATATCTAGAACTTACAGAGTTGACAATATTGATAACCTTTTCCTTAAACCTTTCACTCAAAACTTAATTTTATTCCTGATGACATGCGTTTGCATTTTGTTTTGCACTCAGTCTTCGTTAAGCATCCACCTTTCAGGATGCAGGAAAAGTTTGCTTTGGTTCTTCATCGGAACTATTAGTAGTAGTCTGAACATGGAAGGCAATTCTATATAATATACGGAATAGGTAAAGACGCAACGAGGAGTGCAAAGGGGTTAAAAGTACATCTATGACTGATTCATATAACATGAAGAGAGTTAAATTGAGACGATTCATGAAAAATGAAACTTTCTTCGAAACTAGATTTTATTATAGAATACATGTATGGAAAAATGAACTTCCAGATAAGAGAATGGGGCCGAATTTCATCTTTAAAACAAACACCTTAACTCATCGAACCTGTAACAAATATTGAACATGTGACAAATAATACTCTTGTCTTACGCAAACAGTGTAGAATCAGATCAGAAGGCTCCTACAGGAGGATCTCCACTGTATTTTAAGCATCAAGCCTAAGTAGTTATAAACCTGAATGTTCGGTAATATTCTTTTCCCTCATAGCTTGTGTTCAGTATTGCTTAAAGCATGTTAAAAGTAAAGTAGATTGTGTCTTAATGTATATTTTGGTTTATTTTCAGCCTGCTTAAAGCTACCATCTGCTATAGTATAGAAATTGTTCTTATCATATATGCTCATGACTGTATAAACTATTTTCTTCAGTGCAGAAATAGAATATATGCGTAAAAAAGTGTATATGCAGCGTAATGGGTTGAATTTGAAGTACAGTCAAAACTCGATACTACAAACTCGTTTAAATCGATATTACAAGTATTTCGAAAGTTGAATTTTGATAAGTCGGTCTCGTTTAAGTCGAGCATACCCGTATTTCAAAGTCAAAACGTGGCTTAGCCACGTTTTATCTTTGAAATATGGATATGTTCGAACTAATGCGAGTTCGTAGAATCGAGTTTTACTGTATAATGAATTAAACTCACCTTGTAGCTCTGGTAATCGGACCGCTGTACTCATGGAACCACTAATATCAATACAGTACACCACAATCCCTTTGCTCTCTTCTTTTTTCTCTGGAGTGGTCTCCCCTGTTGCAGCCTGTGTAGTACTGTCAGTGCTTTGATTCTGCTCCCTGGCCGGAGTGATAACAAAGTCAAAGCTCTCCCCTTGTGGAACTTCCTCTGGACTCATGTCTATGTTCTCATTTTTATGTTCACAGAACTCGCTGAAACATCAAAATTACTAAATACGTCAACAATAATTAGAACGATGTAGCCTCTAGTAAAAGGCTTCATAATAGGTTGCCGATGTTAGTTTATATCCTAGATTACAACATAGATATGCCTTTTAACACATTTAATTATTTCCTTCATTTAAGAAAATAGTTACATTTGATATAGTGATGAATGTTCAACATAATAAATATTATGCATACCGTAGTAGATAGGAGCTGACAGCAAAGCAGAGTGCTCTACCAGGCATATTATGTTGTACTTTCAATCTGCTTTAAGATGTCACCTGTCTTCAAAATGGTTAAACAAGTTAAGGGTTAATTGGTAAAGAATTGAAATTACTTTTTTCGGTATCATGCAAAATGAACAACAGAAAATGGTTAGCAAATACATGAATCATAGCAATTCATGATTGATTTACTGATCATTTTCTATCATACATTTGCATGAATACTGAAAACATCATTTAATGTTTTATATATTTGCATTTTGTTCATTTCTATTTTGTTACACCAAGCATTGCCTTTTAAGTTGTGGAAAGTAAAATACTGTACCAAAAGTGATAAATAGGAAAAACAAAACCATTTGATGGAATAGGCCCGATTTTTCATTTAGAAACTTGACATTCATTTTGTATGAATGTTGGAATTCGTTTAATATCATTCTCTGAGGAGATGGTGGGGGAATATTGGTATTTTCAACCTGCAAAGCTTGTATCTTCATACAGACCTCTAGTTTTTAACCCTTTATCCCATGGCATGTGTCTAGTTTTGAAGACAGGCGACCACTTAAAAGGACTCGCAACCAGATGGTGCATTAAAAATAGTAATTTGTAAATATGTGTCAAACGCTTATATAAATGGTAAAGAATTAGTTTAGGATAAGAAATTCTGTTTAAAAAAAATGTATTTCAATAAAAAAAAATATTGGTCTCTGGTGGGATTCGAACCCGGGGCCCCGGCATTGGCGGACAGAAGGCAAAATAGGGGAAACCGCTTAGACCAATGAACCACGGAACTATCCGTTTATCTCGGATCGATTTAACGTATTTCAATGTGTAGCTATCGAAAGTGCATATAACTTCGTAATTCGGCTCGTGTTTATGTCTAAGCCCGTGTAGAGAAGCAACAACAACAACTATACCGTCTACTAGTCGGTATAGAAAAACGATGGAAAATATCTAAAAATCTAAGATTCGGTGACGATTCTTGAGACTTTTTTTGGACTGATCATATTTTTTTAATGTCAGAAGCCAAATAATGCCACAAATTTGCTTTTATTTGAGTATTTTATTTTATTTTGACAAGTACACCATCCGGTTGCGAGTCCCTTTAAAGCAGGTTTAAAATAAAGTAGAATGTACCTTGAGAAGCATTATATTGTTTTCAGCCTGTTTTAAGCTACCATCTACTAGTATGAAATAAGTGAAATAGGGAATATAGAAGATATATCTGTAGGTGCATACTCATGCCCGCTTAAAGAGGATCTGTTTTTCCCCTGAGGAAAAGCTTAAAGGCATCAAATGCGAACATGTATATAGAGTTAAAGAAAGTGAATGTAATTTTTTACGATGGACTAGAAAGAATTTCGGGCTAACTCACCAAATCCAGGTAGAACTGTCTCCAGTTTTCTCCAGCACAGATACTGAGGACAGTATGGCATCACAACCTTTACAATGGACGGGGTCCCCAGTGACTATGTTTGGCTCCTCTTCCAAGATATCCATCTTCAGCAGCATAACATTGGCATCAGCCTTTCTCACTTTCTTCTTCTCTCTTGTAACTAAAATATATACAGGGCTCCAGATAAAAGGGAATAAACTGAACAAATCCAAGGTTTTCTCACTTATTGTAGCCCAAATCCTATGGTGTAACTACTCATTAGAATCGTCTCTAAGAGACGATTCTAATAAGTAGTAACACCATAGGGTTTAATTCAGAAATAAAGATTCTAGCTTTTGAAATACCCCCCTTATCTGGAGCTCTGCATTGGCATCAGCCATTCTCACTTTCTTCTTCTCTCTTGTAACTAAAATATATTATGTTTTTTTTGTTTGTTTTAACCCATTTGTGCCGAGCGCCCTTTAAAAATTATGCGGCGTCTGATCAGAGTCTACACTGTTTACTGATAGAAATTTCAATATAAAACAAAACGAAAATGAAAATTTAGAACAGGCAAGCATTATATCAAAAATGGACTAATCCGATATGTAAGTATGTGAGAATCTACTGGGTGCAATTGGGTTAATATACATACTAGTCACAATAACTGGAGGTCATTTACACCTTCACCAAATAGCCAGTTTTCATTGTTTTGAAGCCAGCTAACCATTTAAAGTAGGTTGAAAGTAAAGCAGGTTGCACCTAACCCCAAAACCCCTTAGCCAGTTTCTACCAGTTAATGTAGATCTAGGTGACAACTTAAAACAAGTTGCAATTAAAACAGAATGCGCTTTAACCCATTAACCTGTTTCTAGAATTTAAGTTAGGTGACCACTTAAACCAGATAGGAAGTTAAGCAGAGTGTGCCTTAATGTGCATTCTGCTTAACGTGCAGCCTGTTTTGAACTACCATCTAAGATATAGTAAATATGGCAAATGGTATATAGCTAAATATAAACGGAAATGCAAAGGTCCGACAAACGTCGGTCCGGTAAAAGTTTAGATAGATATTGAATTAAAAAGATAGCAAGATTATGCCTTTGTTTAAAAAAATATTTAATAGAAACATTGCGCTACTCTACTAAACTAGTTTCGCCTTAGAGAGCGTTGAGTAGCATGATGTTTTTATTAAATATTTTAAACAAAGGCATAATCTTTCTGGGTTTTTTTCCAATTCAATATATAGCTTAATATATATACATAATATTAAAAATTTTGACTGAATAATTGTAAGGGAGTTACTTTCTTCAATAGATCAATAAAGTCATATCTATTGGGAAAAGGTTTAAAACACCAATAACTCATATATCTGGATAGGCCGCTTAACACATTTTTGATTATTAACCCATTCACTGCCTTACCCCAAGTACAGTAGGTATATGATAACATTCAAAATCCTGATCAGATACCTCGTAAAGCAACATCTGATCCGAATTCAAACTATTTGACACTCACTTCAATATTTCTTCAATTAAAATACCTAAAAATTCAATTTGAGAAAAATGGCAGACGAAAATAGTTTAAAATTGATGACGTCATGATAGTGAAGGGGTTAAAGTAGAAAAGCAACTCACTTTTACTGGTTCCCGGCTTGTCTTCATCGTCACTGTGACTGTCTGGCATTGACCGGCCAGCCTGCTGCCCTTGAGGATAACCGGCGTCAGGCGTAAATTGGCACGCCTGTTGCTGCTGCTGCTGCTGCTGCTGGGGTGGGGCAGGGCGCTTTGGTCTCTTTCCTGCACATTTCCTCTGGGCTTCTATTTGATAATACAGAAAAGATTCAGTGACGAGAACAGTGAAGAAAACATTATTCTTTCCTAATAAGCTGTTTATTATAATGTGACGATACAATTATATGGACAGTAAAAACTTCTCTATTACGGCCACTAAAAGGAATGCTAATTTGTTCCATAAAAGACAGGTGACAGCTTAAAGCAAGGTGAACGAAAACGTGAAGGAGCTAGCTTTCTGTTTTACATTTACCTTGATTTAAGCAGTCACCTGGCTTAAACATCTGATAGTTACAACAACTTAGTGGTTGTAATTGAAAGGTTTTATTGTATTATCATTGCAAATTGATCTTGGCCAGATCTGATGCCAGGTAACCCGACGTCTGACCAAATTCCAATCGTTTTGTCACTCAAACCGTAATAAATAATCACCATTGTCAACAAGAGGACCATGGTTGCCATGAACATCTCACCTCACCTGGTACCCAATGGTTGCAGAAATAGTGAAATTAAAATCGGGCATGTGGTATCGAGAAAAGATTTGTATTTAGCTTTCAGTGATTTCAGACAAGAAGTTTTCCCGTCTATTGACGGTCACGTTTTTAAGCTAGGAAATTGTGGTGGTTTTTTTTCAGAAATTTGGTAGAGGGTCACCAATGGATAATTTGTGTGAAAGTATTTTCAATTTGAACCTGAAATTTCTGACATTTTTTAAAGATTTCGCTATCAGCTATCATCTAGGTAAAACTGACCCTCCAACTGGCGGCCAGGTTTTGAAGCTCTTGAAATTATGTTACGAAATCTTATAGAAGGCCATCATTTAGTCATTTGTGCAAAACGATTTTCAGTTTAGACCAGTAGCTACTGAAATACGACTTTTTCTGTTTTAACTTATAATACAATTATGATTATAAGAAAAACCTGTTCCACCCATTGGGTGCCATGTTTTTAAGCTAGGAAATTTATTATCCTTTGGCTGTTCATTTATATTGTAAAAAAAGCAAAATATGTACGCAGCGATCATGTAATTGGAAACTTCAGTTATCCTTTCGATGTTTCAGAGGATATTGAGTCAATATGGTTGGATAATTGATAAAACACTGAGTTAATTTCTCATTTACCCTTTCTCTTCGCTAGCTTTTTAATTTTCCCTGCACTTTTTATCTCTTCCGAGATTCCAGTAATCTGCACATGTTTCCTGTATGAGTCTTCAATGGTTGGATCATAGTCCTCCACAAAATCATTGCTGGTGTACCGAATAGTCAGGCTTGATTTCCCAACTCCGCCTGACCCTAGAACTACCACCTTGGGAGAGAAAACGATACCAGATCAATTAATTTAACTCATTCACCCCTGAAAACTTTTAATGAAAACTTCCAATTTCAAAATAAGTCTAGATCATTTTTGACTATTTATGGTTGATTTAATAGTATATTTCAAAATGACCAACAGTGTAAACCCTGATCAGAGGGCTCCCTAAGGAGCTCTCTGATCAGGGTCTACACTGTTAGCAAGGGACCAGTGTAATCATCATAGGTACACCGTTTGTAAATGACGTGTATACTCGTCGCTACGGGTGAATGTGTTAATATATTGTACATTCTTAAGATAGTGTGGAGACTAAGACCTGTGTGATTATTACATATACGTGTACATGTAAGTGTATACATTGAGACTTGGTCTGTTCTAAACCTGTGTGGAGTGAACTAGTGAACAGAACCAAGGTGAGCATGTGTAGTTACTGACGTATTAACCTGTGTGGATATTTATGGAAACATGTGTGGTCATCTCTGACAGTATAGTTTACTTAGATAGTACAGAAGAGACATTGGCTTAAGTTTTTCATGTCATATTGCGATACTGATCTATATAATTATTTCAATTACATATGAATAATATGTGTGCCAACCTAATTGCTCTTTCTAACCTGTCTCCATAGCAAAAATTTCGGATCATAACATTGTTGTTTTTTATTTTTTTGGAAGAAAATTGTTTCAACGTGTACGTATTGGTGAGCGATTCTAACACCATTGTTTTACTATCCATATACCTATTTTTGCGATTCTAACATCGTGGTTTTACTATTTTGTGAGATTCTGGCACTATTGTTTTACTAGATTTTAATGCAATGTATTAACTATGCATGTACCTTATAATCGGCACCTCTTCTTGGTGTCACTCTAATTAGTCGTGCAAACGCCTCAGTGACATTGTCTCCAGTTTTAGCTGATGTTTCAATGAACGGTACGTTTAAGGCAGCAGCTACAGCTTTGCCCTCTTCTTCAGTCACTTGTCTTTCATCCACCAAGTCAGACTTGTTGCCAACCAAAACCTGAATTGTAGATAAGATGTAAGATAAATGCAAACACACTTAAACTAATCGATTACAAACACTAAATGAGGTTATTAATCTTGTGCCTTGGGCAGGTGGCTGCGTAAAGAAAGGTGATACTTAACCCTTTCCCTTATAGAAGCGACTTTTAGCACATTCATTTTATTCATCCGCTGAAGAAAATAGTTCCAAATTATACCGTAATGAATATGTGTCATATATAATACTTTCCTTATTGTAGCAGTTAATAGCTTAAAGCAGGCTGAAAGTAAAGCAGAATGCGCCTTAGGGCGCATTCTGCTTTACTTTCAACCTGCTTTAAGTAGTCACATATCTTCAATACTAGAAATAATGCTATCAGGTAAAGGGTTAAACAAAAAGCTTTTGTATGAGTGTTCTGCTTTACTGTCATCTTTATTCAACCCTTAACCCCATGACCTGTTTTCTAATATTGAAGAAAGAATAACCATTTAAAGCAGGTTGAAAGTAAGTCACCATCTGCTAGGATATAGAAAATATTCCTTATGGTACAGGTGCATGACTGTATCAATCGGACTTTTTTTCGATGGGGGAATAAATGAAACGCGCTAAGAGGCGCTTCTATTGGAAAAAGGGTACTTTCAATCAGTAGCTCCAGAGACCACCACAACAGTTTTCATTTTAAGTTTCAGAGGTCATTCTAGTCAGTCATCACACCTCCCTTATTTTATATAAGTATACTTTTTTTTATATAACATAGCTATAAATGGCATATATCTAAATAACAGAACTTACTGTGGCAGGGCTTTCTTCGCCTTTAACCTTCTGTAAAAAGGCATACAAAGCCTGGGCCTCGTCAAATGAGGTCCTATCTGTAACACTGTAGACTAGCATGAAGCAATCTCCAGTACGTGTGTACTGGTCACGTCGACTTGAGTACTCTTCCTGGCCCGCCGTGTCCAGAATGTCAAGTAAACATGTCTGAAATAGAAAAAGGTGTCGTGAATGTAGGGTAAACATGTCTGAAATATAACCAAGTGTCACGAATGTGAAGTAAACATGTCTGAAATAGAAAAAGGTGTCGTGAATGTTGGGTGAACACGTCTGAAATAGAAACAAGTCTAATAAATGTTAAGTTACATGCCTGAAATACAAGCAATGCCTCTGTATATCGCTACACTTTGACTTCTTTTCAAAGAAGCTCAAGCGAATTAATACCGTAAGTATCCTTGCTTATTGCAGGGAAATCAGAAAACTCTGATAAGATCTTCTAAATTAACTTATTTTTTCATTGTATTATGTATATACAGTAAAACCTCGCTATTACGACCACTAAAACGAAGGCTAACTGATTGTATAATAGAGAGGTGGCAGCTTAAATCAAGGTGACAGTGAAACAGAAAGCTCCTAAAGGAGCTTTCTGTTTCACTGTCACCTTGCTTTAAGCGGTCACCTATCGTAAACACCCTAATAATTAACTGTAGTATAAAATGCTGGTGGCAGCTTAATCAGCTCAAAGATGAAGAAGGAAGATTTTATCAGAGTATCGAGTTTCGACTGGACTCACTTCCCCGTCATCGTCGTCTGAATATTCGGATAAATATGTGTTGTAAATCGCAGCCAGCCACTTTATAACTTTGACCTAAGCGATATCGAGTTATTTAAAACAAATTCCACAAATTTGTTTTAATTTGGAGTATTTTCCCTTTTTTCACAAATACACCATTAGGTTTTCAGTCTCTTCCATTTGTGCCTAGCGTCCCATAAAAGGGACATAGGCAAAAAGTGTATACTCTGATCAGACGCCGCATTATGCGGCGTCTCATCAGAGTCTACATTTTTTGCTGATAGGAATTTCAATATATATACAACGAATAGGAAACTTTAGACCAGGTGCCCCTTAGATAAAAATGGACTAATCCAATATACAAGCATGAAAAAATCTACTTAGCGCAAACGGGTTAAGAAATGTTGGGCTACTATTTCGACTTAAGCGAGTTCGAAGTATCGAGGTATCGAGTTTCGACTGGACTTACCTCTCCGTCATCCTCGTCAGATGATTCCGATAAATACGTGCCTGTTTCAATCTCTTCTTCCTCCTCATCGATACCCTGGTAAACAAACTTGCTACCCAGTAACATGGTGTAGGATTCACAGTCACAAACAAACTGAAAATAAGAATTGATTGATTGATTGACTGATTGATTGATAAACAGATTAACTGATTGATTGATTGATTAACTGATTGATTGATTAACTGGTAAATAGGTAACTGATTAACTGACTGGTTGATTGATTGATTGATTGATTGGTTGATTGAGTGATTGAATTGGGTGTAACCGTTTTACGGCACTGCGATACATGATTGATTAATTGATATATTTATTGATTGATTTGGGTATAACCGTTTTACGGTACCGCGACACTTTCCGCATATAAATTGTATACTCTCAGAGTGAATTGTAATGTGAATTGTAATGTGTTCTGGCCTTACCCAGAGGGCTCATTTGAGACCTCTGTTCTGGGTCTGCACTGTTTGCATAAACACGTATACTCTTCATAGATACACCGAAATGCAAAATGACAGACACTGCATACACAGATCAGAGAGTCCCTTTATGGGCCTTCTGGTCTGTTTCTCCAGTGTCTGCAAGGAAATGGTGTACTATTCATAGTATCACTGCTTATATGTTTGTGTTGTTTTGTTCACATCATGTTAACTCTGCTAAGGCGGTCTTGTGATGGACGTCATATTCTTGGGGGCGCATATCGGGGATCTAGTGGGGTGGGGCTGCCTGATGTGGGATTTGAACGATGCTGAGGGTAACCACTGGCTCCCTCTATTGTCTGGCCCTGTATCTGGCAGCTTCATATCACTGTAGTTTGATCAACCAATGGGTCTCCTAAGCGGTGGCCGCTCAAAACATGATTGATCTACTTTGTTCCACGTCACTAATGCTTTTAGTTTATTACATGTACAGTTGCTGGCCATAAATAAGTTCCCACCCTGGAAATCTGTCAAATTTTTTTATGTATTTAAGCTGTTTAAAGGTAAACAGGAACTTGACAAATCTCATAAAGTCACTAAAGGTAAATATCTACCGAAAGCTGAATTAATTTCTGATCAGACTGAGAGATTTAATTTTATTCACTCACGATTTGATTCTGTTGCTAAGCAACTTTGGAACACTGGTGAAAATCCATGACAAGTGTTCTTAATAGTGTTGCCATGGCAACGTGAACATCACATGGCATCAGAACATGCTATCATTTTAAAAAGAAATCTTTAATGATTATCAAACATTTGGAATTGTTCAGCTAAATCAACCCTTAGTTAAATGACAGATGTGAAATAATGAAACTTAAGTTGTTGAAAACACCATCTCCATAGCTTTCTATATGATTAACATAGAAAGCTATGGAGATGGTGTGTTTTCAACAACGTAAGTTTCATTATTAAACATCTGTCATTTTATTCAGACTTGATTTAGCTGTACAATTCTATATATTTAATAATCATCAATGATTTCTCTTTAAAATGATAGCATGTCTTGATACCATGTGATGTTCACGTTGCCATGGCAACGCTATTAAGAACACTAGTCATGGTTTTTCACTAGTGTTTTAAGTTGCTTAGCAACAGAATCAAATCATACGTAACAAAATGTCCCCTCTCAGTCTGATCAGAAATTAATTCAGCTTTTGGTAGATATTTACCTTTAGTGACTTTAAGTTAATCGTCAGGTTCCTGTTTACCTTAAACAGCTCAAATACATCCAAAAACTTATGACAGATTTCAGGGTGGGAACTTATTTATGGCCAACAACGTTGATGCATGGCAAACACGTCGTATATATAATAGCCACATTTTATTCTTGGTTTGCTAGCAGTTTATATCGCGTGTTCGAAAATAATTTCATTTCACATTGAGTAGCAAAGGGAGGTACTTAAATAACACACATGGGATTGTAAACCGCATGCATGTGAGTTAACTAATTACATTTCATTTCCCTCTGGGATTAAAAGCTTACATGTTTAAAAGTTTACACTTTGCGACTGGTTTTCATCGTATAGTATCATTAATATTTGACTGTTCCACCATTGACATAACTACATGTACTTGTATAAAACGAATGTGTACTGATAAGCCGCTGGCTTTTGTACTGAATAAAGTATATCATAAAACGGTCATATGGCGTAGAAATGATTAAACATAGAGAAATGAAATACCGAGAACAATAACCCATAAATAAAATTTTAACTGCTGACCGCGACTTGCATGACTGCTTATTCCAAACAGTTTGGGTCCAGATCAGACGCCGCATTACGCATTACGCGGCGTCTGATCTGGATCCAAACTGTTGGACAAGCGTCTTTTGATTTCTTCAATTCTAAAATGCATAAATATGAATTTGACTAATTTTGCAGACGACAATTTCAAAGCAGACGATAATACGACACGACCATGTGCAGATTACGTCAGTCTAAAAATAACCAACCGGGGAAAACGGGGAAATACCCTTGCTACATGTAGAACACCGGACCTTAATATTTTCATATAATTATTTTTATTATGTAGTTTATAATGCCTGCTTGGAACTACCCTAAGATAAGACTTTTGATTTTATGCTTTCTGATCGAAGAAGTAAAATATGTTGGATCCTGATCAGGAGTCAAATTAATCGGCGTCTGAGATGGATCTATTTAAAGTATTTGCAAATCTTCGCAAGTAGTTAACAAAACTTTTAGGGATATACCCTATTACATGTAGGAAGAAAATGAATCGAAAATAAAAGGTGTTTTTACTCCTCACCATGTTGTAATATCATCTGATTTCAAATTGTCGTTTGCAAAAATATTCAATTAAAATGTGAGTACGTTTTATCAAATTAAAGAAACGTAAAGACTAGACAACGTGCCAAACCTTCTGTATCTAGATCAGACGCAGACTAATTCAGCGTCTGATCAGAATCCAAACTGTTTGACATTCTAAATTGATATTTCTTTAACAATGACAGCAGACGACATTTTTTAGCAAATGACGTCATAATATATTGTACATGTATGTACGCCTGGATATTGCAAAGGACTCTTCGATTGTGCTTGCTGGAAGATTCCATTATAGATATATGTACATACAGTGGAGAAAACGTTATTCTTTCCCAATAAACGCGTTTACGCTAAAACTATTATTTGTAGTGCAAACAGTTTGAAGCCAGATCAGACGCCGGGTAACCCGGCGTCTGATCAGGCTCCAAACTGTTTGCCACCAATATAAACATGAATTATCAGAATTGTCCAAAAGTTGTTCTTTTCTACGTTTTAGTGCTTTGCGTTTGCGTACGTTTGCGTTTAAACGGGAAAGAATAACATATTCTCCACTGTAGTAGCTGCGATAACGTTTTCTATTGGTATCGAACATCTTATTTAAAAAGTCTAAGCATTTAAGCGCGTTTGCAAACAGTTTGGATGCTGGATCAGACGACGCGTAACGCGGCGTCTGATCAGGATCCAAACTGTTTGCCACCCGTTTTGAAATTTCTTCAGTCATGCTGCCTTTGAAACGACATTGCAGACAACAAAATTGAAGCAGACGTCAATGAAACGGTGAAGGGGTAAAAATCTCACCAAAAATTGGCAGTGAAAGGGTTAAGGGTGGTCTAAATACACAGATTGGCTGAATTGTTTATACAGCTGAACATTTCATATGAAACGGCAAACTGAAACAGTGCAGACCCTGACGAGACGCCGCGTTACGCGGCGTCTCATCAGGGTCTACATTGTTTACCAATTACCCTTATCAGCAGACACTTTCCTTAAATTAGGTAGATCTAAATGAACCTGTTCAGTGAACAGATCAGAACGATTCAAAATATTGATCGCCATCCCGACCTAGCTCTTCCGGGTATGTACAAGTAGGCCTATACCCGGTCATGACCAGTGTAGTCTACAATATACACTGTAAAACAGAAAATATTAATACATGTACATAATGAAATGAATTGGCATCAGGTAATATAGGTGTTTATACTCTTAAGAAGAAAAAAGGCACTCACCAAATATATTCAAGTCTCAGACTTCAGTGACTGAACAATAATGGTTGCCTGTGTGTTTCTTCGACTTCTATGTATTACAATAAGCCTGTCAATCCTATACTTGGAAGATATAAACAAGGAGGTGTTTTCTTGTTCATGTCTAAAAATAGATCTGTCCACTAGTTGAAACATGTATATAAATAGAAAACGCAATACGGTGTCATAATTATATTGGTTGGCTGTTTGAGTTACAACCACCTATGGTTTCACGTAATGTGCACGGGTGCACAGGTACTTGACACACACATCTAGATCTATTAACCCGCCCCCCCCCCCCCCCCCCCCCCCAAAAAAAACAAACCTAGACTCTTCTATTATAGATACATATCTATATTTAGAAGTCTTAGTAAAAAATAATATATCTAGATATATGTGTCAAGTACCTGTGCACGGGTGTACATGTATCTTAAAATATAGTTTGAAACAAATCTGTAATTATTTATGATTCACTGATGTTATTCAGTCATAATATATAATTATATACATGCAGGGCTGCCATAAGTTGATCAGGAAAAATCCTAATCTTTCCAAATTTTCAAATTTTCAATCGCGATCAGTTTAAACAGGTTGAAAGTAAAGCAGAATGCGCCTTAAGACGCATTCTATTTTACTTTCAGCCTGCTTTAAGCTACCATTTGTATGCTAGGATAAAAATCCGGAGAAATGGCAGCCCTGTACATGTATATTATACATATATAGCATGTAATTGGGTACTTTTTGAAAACTTTTAGCCTTTTCAGTCGTAGCGATGAGTTTATATATACTCGTCATTTTCAAACGCTACAAATACCCGAGAATTTGTCCTATGCAAACAGTGTATACCCAGACGAGAGGGCTGCTAAATGGGAGGGCGCCTAAATGAGACCTCTGATCAGGATCTGCATTGCTTTTCATTAATTATGTATACAAAGTAAATATTGTACTAGAGTGTAAACACTGTTAAATATGGTATTTTCAGCAATTCAAAGGTAGATAACTCTTGATCTGTTGGTCTGATTTCAACCATAATCAAACTCATCCAAACTCTTATAGCTATATACAATCTGGTTAAGCTTTAGATAGATTGGATAAAAAGTGTGGCCCCTAGAGTGTAAACACTGTTAAATATGGCATTTTCAGCAATTCAAAGGTAGATAACTCTTGATCTATTGGTCCGATTTCAACCATAATCGAACTCTTCCGAACTCTTATGGTAGTAAACAATCTGAGCAAGTTTCAAAAGACTGAATAAATATTGTGGCCTCTAGAGTGCAAACACTAAACTTGTTGACGACTAACGACGGACGCCGGACATTCAAGGATTGCAAAATCTCACCCTGAGCTAGCTCAGGTGAGCTAAACATTCAGTCATCGGTCCTAAATAGTCAAAAATGGGCATGACTTCTGAATTGGAAGTTGGAATTTACCGTTTCAAGTCTCATGGGTGATTGTGTTATTAGAAGAAATTTGACATTATATCCGGATCCAAACTATTCGGCATTTCTGGTGATATGCAGTGCGGAATACGTTTGTTGTTTTTTATTTCAATTGAAGCTCGTTTACACTAACTCTATTATTTCCATTGCAACCAGTTGTAACCCGGCGTATGATCAAGATTAAAACTTTTAGTCGTTCAGATTAAAAAATACATTCAAAACTGTCAGAAAGTTGTCATTGCAATGCGTTTCGTCTGTAATTAAACGGGAAAGAATAACGTTTTCCCCACTGTATAGTAAACGTGAATTTCAGATAAAAAAATTCTTAGAAAATTACTGCAGACAATATGTTTGCAGGGCTGCCATAAGTTGACATGAAAAATCCTAAGATTTCCAAATTTGCATTTTTCAAGTGCGATTTTACGAATCGTACCTTCACCCCATCGCCTGTTTCTAGTTTTGTTGACACGTGATTACTTAAAGCAGACTGGAAGTAAAGCAGAATGCGCCGTCAGGCGCATTCTGCTTTACTTTCAGCCTGCTTTAAGCTACCATGTACTAGAAAAAAATCCGAAGATTTAGAAAAAATCCGGATAAATGGCAGCCCTGTGTTTGTCAAACAAAACTGGTATATGGTGCTTACGGTTGTTCAAAGACAACTTGAACCCATTTAGGTCTGGATATTGCAATGAACGTTTCCCTGTATACGGGAAGATTTCATTGGAGATATACCAGAGTGATCTAAAGACACTGTGCACATTGTTTGTCCATACAGAAAAATGATGTTCATATGATATAGCAAACAGTGCATATCCTGATGAGTTGTCGCATAACGCGGCGTCTCGTCAGGGTTTACACTGTTTGCCAATGTCTACTTAAAAATGACGTTTAATTAGTATAGACGCTATTTCTCGAGAGGGCGAGACTAGTGGATGTATTTCGCAGAGAAGGCGGGGCTTATGGATCTGCTCTCAGCGAATCATTTTGTTGCGTTGCTTCAGTAACGCCGTTATAGCTGTTCCTTACAGAGTACACATTATTCGTGTTAACAACCTCGAATATGGATTAAAATACATGCATACTAATAAAATGTTCATTTAATATTAGAAATTACAGCAAATATAATGTAAATATAAGAAATTAACTGATTTTTTTCGGCGTTTACCATGAATCGTGGGTAGATTGTGAAACAATGATATCTTTTAAAAAGATATTTAAATTTTAGCGTAGTAATGGAAGTAATGCTGTAGATGGGCGAACAAACTATAATGATATTGAGATTTACAAAGAACGCCATATCTTGGATTGGGAAAAAACCGCTATATAGCTATACGGGTAAAGTGTGAAGACAAGCAAACAGTTCGGATCTATGTTATTTGGCGTCTCATCTGGATCCAAACTGTTTGACACCCGGAGAATATTTTCTCAGAAAAAAAACCAATATAAATCATCTCTGAGTCTTTGCAGACGACTGAATTAGAAAAATAAATTTGATGTCGTTCAGTCTGGATTGCATGTTTCCCCAAATTCCGTGTTGTGCAGAAATTTCCCAAGATGGTCGGCATCTAATTCCAACTTACAATGGGATGTTTGTTGTCATTGTTGTTGTTGCTGCTAAGATTTAAGTCTCACATAACCTTTTTCAGGCGCGTCATCCCATTGTCATCAGAATTGAGACAATGGTCAGCATCATGCCTATTGCTGTCTGGACTTTTAAGCCACTGGGAACGGCCTTGGTCCAATGTTATAAAGCTTTTGAGTTGAGTCTGACTTTGTTCTCAAGCATTTGATTGGTCAGATTTGAGCCTATGAAAATAGAAATAGAATCTGAACTATCAAATGCTTAAGAACGAACTCAGACTCAACTCAAAAACTTTATAACCTTGGCGCCTGGTCTGATCAGGGTCTATACACTGTTTGCTCAGGTGTCTCTGTCCCAATAGCTAGATAGGGTCATTGTGGTGTCCTTCTTTCTCCGTTTGTCTTTCCAAACTCTCTTCCCATCGTGCAATGAGTTCTATGGCAATAATAGTATTGCTGCTGGCACGGAATACATACACATATCTACTATCTACTACGTGCTGCTGGTTGACAAAAATATTGCCTTTACATGTACGTATTCTGTTTTTCAATGGCTTAACACATATATGACGCATATATGCGTCTTTTACCAAAAGTGTACCTGTGAAGAGTACACTTGTCCTATGCAAACAGTGAAGTCCCAGATCAGAGGGCTCCTGCAGGAGCCCTCTGATCAAGGTCTTCACTGTTTGTTATTTTGTAAAATATTATAAAAAACCCAAACCTAAATAGTCTAATATAGACCAGCCTTTATTGCAAACTGGAATTGTCCACTTTAAGTTTCAGGGGATAATGAGTTAACACTGGTGCTCTGTGCTTACTGCATAGTCCGGCAAGGTTTGCCATGTAGACCTAAGCCTGACTGGGGGGGGGGGGGGGCATTTCCCATGACTTTGTTCAAGATCTTATTACACCGTGTAGAACACCACACATGGGATACCCGTGCTGTTCAAAGCGCTCGGTATGTGTGTTATAAGACATTTCCTGACCTACCTGCGGTGTTAACGCCTAGTCAGGCAGTTCCCATGCAAAAATCATGATTTTTGTGCATACCTGTAGTACTGTGAATCATTGAAGTGTCTCATGTGAAGCCCGACTGTTATATTTGATAGTATGGATAGAAATAACCATTGATTAACCACAAGGTTGAGTTAGTTGAGTATTCATGAGTTTGTCTGGGCCTCATGCACTAGGCAAACTGAGACTGGTATAGCATATGCTGCATCCTTACACCTATCGAGAACAATGGAGGAGGGTCCATCACTTTAAGTTCGAGGCGGGGAAAGGCACTCGGTAAATAAAAATGAACATGTAGGCCTACATAGCGCTCCCTCTCTATGTACAACGGCGCTCATAACAACGACTCCCTCCTTACAACGACCCTTACCGTTGTTCCCCAAACAAGACAATAATATGCCTAACACTTTCACTTTTGCAAGTTATCGTCTGCTTAAAACTGTCGCGCGCGTCTGCTGTGTTTCTCAAAGTTACATATCTAATTAAATATTCATTTTGACAGAAAGAAATTAATGACGAGTGACAATTTTAACAGCTTGGATCCAGATCAGACGCCGCGTTACGCGGCGTCTGATCTGGATTCAAGCAGTTTGCAAATGTAAGCCAACTTCCCTCTCTGTAACGACTCCCTCCGAACAACGCAGATAGTTTTTGTCTCCCGTCGGGTGTCGTTGAAGAGAGGGAGCGCTCAGGTATATTATGTATCATGTTTTCATGAAAAATCATAAACTGAGGGTAGAATGGCATTAAAATGTGATTACAAGCCCATCTTATTAGATTCCAAACTGTGTGGTAGATCTACTCGAATCAATGTTTCTTCATTCATGATACAGAAAAAAATACAGGGCTTAGTCTGCCTACGGATCGAAAATAAGGCTCTGGAAAATGGGTCTCATGGCATTTCGTGTAGACGGGCAACATCCACTTGATTTATATTCAGCATATGTATACGAACAATTCTAGGGGGGATGTAAAGTTCTTAGGCGCGTATTAAGGTCAGAAATAGGTCAAAGGTCATTGGGTGCAGATTTTTGCATACCATAATATAAACCTAACTTTATTTACATTTCAAATATATCAAATGAACTATTATTGGTTACAATTAGTTCACAAATGTCTGTACTTGCTAAATATTATCAAAAAAGTAAAATATTACTGTCAATGTCCTTTTCCAGGGGCAATAACTCTGATTTTCCTCATTCTTTTTTATATTTTTTATAGTTATTCTTTCGTTATTTTTGTCTGTGTTCTTATAACATCAAATTATTTTTATGTTTCTTTACACCTTTGACATAAAGTAACAATTCTAAATGCAAATGGAAGTAAATATTACAGCCAATGCCCTTTTCCAGGGGCAATAACTCTGATTTTTCTCTTTCTATTTTATTTTTTATGGGAATTTGTTTTCGTTATTTTTTGACTGTTTTCTTATAACATCAAACTTTTGTATGTTTCTTTACACCTTTGACATAAAGCAACGATTCAATATGCAAATAAAAGTAAAAATTACAGTCAATGCTCTATTCCAGGGGCAATAACTCTGTTTTTTCTGTTCCATATCTCCTTTTTAATAGGAATTATGATAATTAATTGTTATGCTATTTGCAATCACTCATAGATAACCTAAAAAACTTTAATTTATTGAATGTATAATTGGTCGAAAAATCTAGAAATAGAATTTTCGTGACAGAAAAAAAATTATAAGTCACAAACAAGGGCGATAACTCTTAAAATAAGCCAGTAAATCACGTATTCTGTTCATTTCTGCTATAATAGCTGGGCACACTAGAGAAAAAATAATAAACTTAATATACAATCATCAAAGTAGGTTTACATAATATACTGATATGGCCTTTCTTTCAACAAAAAGCCCTTTTGCACCGTAAACATTCAAAATGGCCGCCACTTTTCAAGATGGCCGCCATTTTCGGTTCTCATATACCATTTCTCTTCTAACATTTGACATGTATGACCAAATTTTATACTTTTGGTGTTGAAATATATGTTTTTAAGCATTGGCAAGGTAATCAAGAATTTTTTTAATTGATTTGAAGCTTACTTTAATGCATAATGACCAATGTTTGAAAAAGAAACGTGTTTGCTTTAAGATGACCGTTACCTTTTGCACTAATGATTAATTTCGTTTCTTAAATTTTCTCATACATGTTTGTTGTTGTATTATTGCTTATGATGTGTATATATATTCATTGTCATATTCACAAATTTATTAATCTGAACAAAAGCGGCAACATCGAAAATACAGGCATCTGTCACTGTAATCAGTTTTCTTGAGCGCATACGCTTAATCTTCGCAACTATATGTATATCTATATCCAATAAAAAGCAGCCTAGTCTAATGTATCAGCAATATATTTCCTTCATTCACACTCTACTGGACACTTATATTATTTTGCGTAATGCCACAAAACACAAGCTATTTAGTATGCAAATAATTTCGTGTGTTTAAACAAAGCTGCTTGGCTTGTAGGAATTGCGAAGTAAGGTTTTTTCCACTATCAGGCAAACACGTCCAGTCCAACACAATAATTGCATTAAATACAACTTATCTAATGGCTTGTCATACATAGCAATCGCAGTGTTTTCAAGACTTTACTGTTTCTACATTTTAACTAATAGTAAATAAACAATAAATTGTAAATGTAAAATATTTTCTATGAAATGCATTCGATGTGGTCCATGCAGCCTTTTCTCTTTCCTTATGAAAACCATCTAATACGAATTAACAGAACACGAAATATAATGCGTTGATTGTGTATGTTCAGATCTCACAGGGTCAATTAACAAAAATATTAACTTCATTACGGGAAACCAGCTCAAGTTTGATTGTTGTACAAAGGAAACCAACTCTTTCTGTATACCAAGATCTTTTAGCAAAGGTAATTCTAAGCCCTTGCTGCACTGGGCGGTTTGTTAGATGTATTTTGTATTTCGACAAGTGAAAAATCGAAAGACGCATCCAAAGCTGTCGACCAATTTGTTGAGACAGCGTTAAAGGATGCTGAAACAAAAGACATTAGCCATAATTTGTTGGACGCGATGTGATTGCAGAACCCTCTCATTGGTTTAGGACTTTACAAATTATTGATTCAAGTAGTGCAACACCGACTATTTGCTCCACCCAAAAAACAAAGTCAAAGACATTAGCAAGTATTTATAGAGACACGAGATCAGACAAGCAACAAGTATCGAAACAGATAAGACCTGACCTTATTAAAGCTCGAGAAAGATCTCAAGGATGTCAGACATTCGGAGAGTATGCTCAAGAATTTGTTCAGTCGGTATATTCCCATTTCACAGGCACACCTACTCGCATTGATGTCACATTTGATACCTTGGGAGCAGCTCTATCAAAGCTGCCACTGGAAAATATCACAGGTCCAGAAGACCCACTACCTAGACCCACTACCGCATGTCAGAGAGCCATACCTTGTGCTCGACGAGAAGTAGAAATACATGTACATTGCCGAGTTTCTATCATCTGAATGACACATTATTACCACAAGGGTTGCTTGTTGTAGCAGATGGAACGTTCGTAGGCGTCATATAGTTTCCATGCTGATAAGTTGTCGGTCGATAATAAAGAAGCTGACAATAGAATGATATTCCATGCTAAGGATGCTGTTGCAAGCGGGTTTGATCGTCTGATTGTTATATGCAGGGACACAGACGTAATACTGTTGATGCTTTGTAGGAAATGACGTGTTAATATGGATGGTATCCGGTACAGCAAAGCAAAGGGGATGATTCCTTGTTAACAAAATATATGAGGCACTCAAGGTCGACACAACATCATAGGTTTCCATACCTTAACTGGTATATAGACACTTGCTGGTATAGGCAACTCATAAAGGTCAAGACAGCCTTGGACCCCATACACACACACTAATTATGTATCACCCCCAATTGGATAAGAAATCCCTCTATCCCAATGTCATACATGCAACTCGCGTCTTGCTATTGCAAGACAAAGTGCAGCTCGGCAAAATGTGCTTGCTATAAAAGCCAACAAGTATGCATGTATGTATGTGGTTGTGAGGCAACACACTGTGTAACTCAGATTAATTGGTAGCATGCGTCTTTATAAGAATCCCCACATTCTCACTTTTGCTAGACGCGTCATTGTAAACTGAATGTATGTAGATCGATGATCTGATTGTTTCATAACGAAGCATAATGCATGTCTTAGTACATCCAATTGGTGATGAAAGTTCTGTAAAGTTATTCGCAAGTTTGGTCAAATGATACCACGAGTGTATGGTTTGTGATTGTTCTTCTTCGTTCAAATATCTCTAAAAGGATATAGATATTGTAAATGTTCATTTGTAAAACTGTACGTTAAAGTATGTGAATAATTATACAGAATGTTTACATCTAATTCATTTGGTATGTGTTAAAATTACACGTATACAGGCTGTAAAGCACAACTTCCCGTCACAAAATTGTAAATACACCATGTTTTAGCCAGATACATAGTAATAACCCTTGGATTTGTCACAAAACCAAAGATAACATTTTATAGAAATTCGAACCTAAATAGTCATCCATTATGTATGTTCATGTCAATACAGTGTTCCTAAGAAAGTAATACTTAATATAATGATACTTTCCCCAAAGTGAATTTAAGAGAAACTCATTTGGCATCGCACACAATCCAATCTTTTGGCTTTTTTATATATCGGGGTTGTCTGTATGTATACCCTAAAACGCATATTTCAGTGATGAATTTCCATAGTGAATTACTGCTTCATGTCAATGATGTTTATATACATGTACATAAAGTAGTTTGATTTTATAAGAAGACAGATGATAAATAATAAACAAACAAACATAAAAAGAAAGAGAAAAAACCAGTTATTGCCTAAAGAAAGAACAATGACTGTAAGATTACATTTGATTTGATTATTTAATTGCTGTTTTTATTAAAATGTACTAGGTAAACCCAAACAAATTCGATATTATAAGAAAACAGTAAAAAATAACGCAAACAATTCTCATTAATAATTGTTTAATTTGACTCATTTTAAAAATGATTTTACAAACTTACTATAACAATTTTATAATCTTGGTAATAATATTGAAAGAATTTCCATGTTTCCATGCATCTCAATATTGTATCATTTTTATTGTGAATGTAGTTATTTGTCTTTCTCGCTTTGTAGGTACATTGATATAATTTCATTTGAGGCGCTTTTGAACGCACAACTCCTGTGTGAAAAGAGCGCTATATAAATCGGGTATAATAATAATAATAATAATAATAATTAAATATAAAATAGGAATGGAAAAACAAGAGTTATTGCCCCTGGAAAAGAGCACTGACAGTAATATTAACTTTTATCACATAAACGTGCAAAATATAGAGGGCCGTAAAAATCGTATGGCCCACCGGGCATATATTTTATACTAATTTTCGAATCACCAAAATACTGTATTACTACGCCGACTTTAAATCAGTTAAGAAAATCTATACAAAATAAGATCACCACTAGGGTTTTAAAACATTTCCAAGTGCCTAAAAACATTAACCCGAGCAGTACCGCAAACTCAGGCTGCAAATAAGCCTATGTAGAGCTCTGTTATAACAGTGACTCAGACAGTTTTTCAAATTTAGACGTTACAATGATGATGACGTCGTGTTGCTATAACGACGTTATTTGAAAACAAAACTTGACTCTAACTGTCAAATGATCAATTTTAGTCAGTTAGAACAGTTTTAAATTAAATATTAATTTAAAATTTGAATATGGTATCGGAGAAGTCTTTTCGCAACACATTGATGTTGATTTTCTTTATTTTAGCTTGGTGGGTGTTTTTACCTTCGGATGAATAAAACCGAATAACACCTATGGCGAATCGTTTTCCATAGAGCCGAGGGCAAAAGTGAAAGTAAGACCGTTCGGATTTTCGTGTCATTTGGTGTTTATGTGATAAATAGGATATCAAATTCGTGTTTTTTCAGTAATAAATTTATTGAACGAGTTGGATAAAAATGATATGTTGCTCGCCAAGGCTCGCAAAATATCATTTTTATCCAACTCGTTCAATAAATTCATTACTGAAAAAACACTCATTCAATATCCTCTGTTTATTTGCATATTGAACTGCTCCTTTATGTCAAAAGTGTAAACAAACATTATAAGAAAACAGTACAAAAAACGAAAACTAATCCCCATTTAAAATTAAATATGGAACTGAAAGATCAGAGTTATTGCCCATGGAATAGAGCATTGACTATAATATTTACTTTTATTTGCATATTGAACTGCTCCTTTGTGTCAAAAGTGTAAACAAACATAAACACATTATGAGAAAACAGTCAAAATATAACGAAAACAAATTCCTATTAAAAAAGAGATATGGAACAGAAAAAACAGAGTTATTGCCCCTGGAATAGAGCATTGACTGTAATTTTTACTTTTATTTGCATATTGAATCGTTGCTTTATGTCAAAGGTGTAAAGAAACATACAAAAGTTTGATGTTATAAGAAAACAGTCAAAAAATAACGAAAACAAATTCCCATAAAAAATAAAATAGAAAGAGAAAAATCAGAGTTATTGCCCCTGGAAAAGGGCATTGGCTGTCATATTTACTTCCAATTGCATTTAGAATTGTTACTTTATGTCAAAGGTGTAAAGAAACATAAAAATAATTTGATGTTATAAGAACACAGACAAAAATAACGAAAAAATAACTATAAAAATATAAAAAAGAATGAGGAAAATCAGAGTTATTGTCCCTGGAAAAGGACATTGACAGTAATATTTTACTTTTTTGATAATATTTTGCAAGTACAGACATTTGTGAACTAATTGTAACGAATAATAGTTCATTTGATATATTTGAAATGTAAATAAAGTTAGGTTTATATTATGGTATGCAAAAATCTGCACCCGTTGACCTTTGACCTCATTTCTGACCTTAATTTGAACTTTTCGACTTTACATCCCCCCTAGAATTTCTAAGATATGTTCACTGAACACGAATCAGGTGGATGTAATCCGTCTACACGACATGCCATGAGGGGTCAAAAACGGTCAAAATGTTGGTAGACTAGCTTCCATTTCTCCGGATTTTTCCTAAATCTCCGGATTTTTTCCAGTCAAGGTAGCAAAAAGTAGGCTGAAAGTAAAGCAGAATACGCCTAAGGCGCATTCTGCTTTACTTACAGCCTGCTTTAAGTAGTCGCATGTCAACAAAATAAGAAAAATGCTATGGGGTAATGCAGAGACCTACAGAGATCTCTGTAGGTCTCTGGGTAATGGTACGATTCATAAAATCGCACTTGAAAAATGCAAATTTGGAATCTTAGGGTTTTTTATGTCAACTTATGGAAGCCCTGAAAACATGGAGAAATTACTCCGAGCTGAAAATAAGATCGACGTCTCGACGACTCTACGAACGAGGACGCCAAAGAAACGACCATAAATCCGGGGTCCCATAAATCGCACCCACAGTGCTTTGATTATCGAATTACATACACATGCATACTCGAGTTAACCTTTCCACCAATTTAAATGATGTTTCAATTTTCCTTGCCATAACATTGATAATTTGAACTTGGGAGTAATGTGTGTGAATGTTAAACCTTTATATGATATACTTGGTAATCAAATGTGCATTCGAAAAATTATAACCGAAATACAATTTTCGAAGACATGAGGAAAATTTTACTACTGCACCGGTGACTGAATTGTGGTTAATAGTCGAACTCGTCCATTGCGTCGTTTCTGAATGGTTGAATCTATCCCTCAATTTTCACTGGCTAAAGAATTTGATCGTTGACCAACCAATTTCTGAAGATATATTCGGTTTGTTTATGTTATTCTTTCCATCTAATACACGTGTTTTAGATTAAGCTGACACAATGAAGTTTTAGTTTACATATAAATCGCAATCGATTGTTAAATTTGAGAGTAGATCCATATGCGAAACAAAGACTGATTTTCGGATTTCATGTTCGAATAAATTTCCGGGGACAAATGCTTTAAAGCGCACGAAACTCGCGGACTTTTTATTTTATTTTAGTTTATTACTGTAATTGTATCCTGTAGTGTAGGCCTAGGATTTTTAAATTTCTATTTCTCTTGTTTGACCAAGATAAATTTTACATCAAACCTGTAATCTCCTTTCATTCATGTGGGTGGGGTACTGTACAGTACTTGGAAAATTAATTAGAATCTGAACCGAAGCTGACAGTGTTGATAATTTTATTTGGTCCAATAATTAACCTGTTTCTTGCTTTGATGACAGCCGGTGTTCATTTAATTTTAAAGCAGGTTAATTGAAAGTAAAGCAAAAATTAATGTACATTCAGGCACATTCTGCTTTACTTTCAGTCTGCTTTAAGCTATCTCGATACAATCTGCTATGAGATAGAAACTTAAGGAAGTATTTATTACGATACACATTCATAACTGTATAAATTGGGATTATTTTCTTCAGTGGAGGAATAAACTAGAGGTGTACAAAGGCATATTTAGTAATAGGTTAAACTTTGATTTATTATTTTAAAGTATAAACTTTATATAAACAAAAATGCGGATAATATAGTGTAACGTGCAAAGCGAGAGACCCAGCAACAACAAACCCCGTCGGTGCAAAGCTTAAGCTCGCACCAAGAGATGTTTGTTACGCTATATAATTGACTCTTCCCAACATACAACGATTTGGGAAGCCTCATTTGCATATACCAACGTACTACGTACGTTACATAACTCTCCCCTCCGAGAAGTCTCGTCCCGAGACTTGGACCCTGGGAGAACCGTGGGTAAGGCAACTCCGGTCTGGCAGTTGTCATTATCCCACCGCTGCCACCATTTGTAACGTGCAAAGCGAGAGACCCAGCAACAACAAACCCCGTCGGTGCAAAGCTTAAGCTCGCACCAAGAGATGTTTGTTACGCTATATAATTGACTCTCTTCCCAACATACAACGATTTGGGAAGCCTCATTTGCATATACCAACGTACTACGTACGTTACAATAGTTTCAGATGATGTTGACCGGCGGACGTGGTTAAGGGGTAATATACTCGACTACAATACCAGGGTCGTTAGTTTGATCCCTGGCACTAACAAGTCCTTCAGAATCGGATTAGACTTAATAAAAACCTAGGTCCAATGTATCGGTGCTTTCATCTGAAAGAACCAGGGAACTCAATTCTGATGTCAGATAGTGTAACGTAAGTGGTACGTTGGTACAGTGTTCCCTCCCTACAACGACCCTCCAAGCAACGACTCCCTCTTTACAACAACCCAAAAACAGAAAAATCATGTCTAACGCTTTAACTGCAGTTGTCATCTGCTGTTTTTCTCAAAGTTACATAATGGACATTTTGACAGGAAAAAAAAATGACGAGTGACAAACAGTTTGAATCCAGATCAGACGCCGCGTTACGCGGCTTCTGATCTGGATTCAAGCTGTTTGCAAATGTAAGCCAAGTCTTAATTTTCCCTCACTATAACGACTCACTCCGAACAACACACACAATCTGTGTCTCCCACTGGGTGTCCTTGTAGAGTGGGAGCTTTGTATATGCAAACGTTGTATGTTGGGAAGAGAGTCAATTAAATAGCGCAACAAACATCTCTTGGTGTGAGCTTAAGCTTTTTACTGATGGGGTTTGTTGTTGCTTAGTCTCTCGGTTTGCACATTACAAATGGTTGCAGCGGTGGGATAATGACAACTGCGATACTGGAGTTGCCTTACCCGAGGTTCTCCCAGGGTCCGAGTCTCGGGACGAGTTAGGTCTCGGAGGGGAGAGTTTATGTAACGTACGTGGTATGTTGGTATATGCAAACAAGGCTTCCCAAACCATTGTATGTTGGGAAGTGAGTCAATTATATAGCGCAACAAACATCTCTTGGTGTGAGCTTAAGGTTTGCTTCGATGGAGTTTGTTGTTGCTGGGTCTCTCGGTTTGCATGTTAGTAACTTACAATAGTAACAAAAATCTTGTAGAAATAAATCCGGTAAAATACTTAAATAAACCTACAAGAAACATCAGATATGCACAACCCCACAGCTATGCCGTGCAAACATCTAGAACAGACTCCAGGAAATGGTCCTAAATATCTTTAACCAAACTACAAAAGATTGGAACATATTCTACCACTCAATATTGCAGTTGAACTGTTCTAAGCCCAGTCACTTGAGATATTTAAATCTCAAGTGACCAAGCAAATATGACACAAAACTCTTCAAAATTATCAGTGGGAAGGGGGGTTATCATGCGCACAAAACTGGCAGATTATTCGGCACGACGAAGGCGGCCAGTATACGGAAGAAGAAGGGCATCACACCCAGGCTCTCTGTTTCCACTTCCCTCTCTCTGGGGCGTCCAATTAGCCCATAGATTGATGGCAGAAACAGACGTTAACAAACAAATCAAATCAGCTTCAGATTACTGGTTTATTTAAATTCTTAACTAAACTAGACTCTAGAAGGAAACACAATATGTTTCGAAGAATTCCAGAGATGGAACAGTTTCAGTTCATTTGCCCCCAAAATCTCACCAGGAACCATAGTGCTCGGTCTGATTTAACCCATTACCCCATAAATACGCCTTTTTACGCCTTTAATTAACTCCTCTGCTGAAGAAAATAGTTCCAATTTATACTGTCACAAATTAAAATCATAAGAAATATTTTCTATATTCTAGCAGATAATAGCTTAAAGCAGGCTGAAAGTAAAACAGAATGTGCCTTAACCCATTAAGCCATAGAGACTCATTTTGACTCATTGCGCAATAGCCTCATACTAACTCATTTTGACGCACTTTAATCAACTAGCATGCATTGAGGTGGGCACTGATAATTGTTAATCGCTTATGAGTTAATGGGTTAAGGCACATTCTGCTTTACTTTCAACCTGCTTTAAGTAGTCACCTATTTTCAAAACTAGAAATGGGCTATGGGGTAAAGGGTTAAGTTGGATACCAACTGTAACAAGACGTGAAAAATTGAGACGTGACATCACGTAGGCTGTAAATTAGGGTCTCTTCTCACAGTCTCTGGCATACAGTAAAAACACTCTTAACCCTTTATCCCATACAGGGTTCCTGATAAGAGGGAGTAAACCAAGGAAATCCATTATTTTCTCACTGAAATCAGCACCAAATCCTATGGTGTTACCGCTCATTAGATTCTAATGAGTAGAAACACCATAGGGTTAAAGGCAGAAATAAAAGATTTTAGGTTTTGAAAGCCTCCTCTTATCTGGAGCTCTGCGCCATATCCTGTTTCTAGTATTGAAGCTAGGTTACCACGCAATATGCTTTACTTTCAGTCTGCTTTAAACTACCATCTGCTAGAAAATAGAAAATATTTTTTATGATACATATTATGACTATAAATTAAAACTATTTTTTCCAGTTCAGGAATAAATTAAATGCGTAAAAATGTGTATATTATATGGAGTAATGGGTTGATGTGTGATGTTTGTTTCTTGCAGGGTTCCACTAAACTGTAAGGTATGGACGGTGGTGGAGATGCTCAGGGGGAAAACAGCATCACTGATTCATTCTTCCAGACTAATGCAGCAGGACAAGTAACCCTAGAAGGTACGTATCGTCGGTCACGTTCGAAAAGGACGTACATGCAATTCTGCTAACAATGGATTTTTCCTATTTTCGAAATACATATATTTTTTCTCGCTTCGAATGCGAAAATGTCAGTATTTTTAATAACCAATAAAAAAGATGAGATATACTGATATAGTCACATGAGCATATCTGGTATTTTGTTTGGTTCCAATATTTAACCGGTCAAAAATGTTGTATATGCAATGTAAAAATGGCTGGATACTGATGCTGAAACAAGTCATGTAATCGACATCATAACCCCTTACCCCATAGCCTGTTTCTTCTTTTGAAATAAAGTTGACCACTTAAAGCAGGTTGAAAGTAAAGCAGAATTATCTGCTAGAGTATAGAAAATATGTCTTATAATTCTCATTTGTAACAGTATAAATTGAAACCTTTACTTCAGTGGATGAATAAATTAAAGGGGTAAAAAGGCGTATTTATGGGGTAATGGGTCTCTCTTGGACTGTAAGTACTCTTGTAGAGGAGTATACGATTTATATCATTATACACAATTTAACTTGAAAAAAGGTGAGTTATAGTCACATGAGCATATCTCGTATTTCGATTGGTTCATTGGTTCCCCGGTCAAAAAAAAGGTTGTATATGCAATGTAATAAGTGACATGAAAAACATTTTTTTGTGTCTCCTGAAAAGGTGGGATTTGCATTTTCGTCCTTTCCTAACTTGACCAACTTTATACTACTAATGCCTAATTGCTTGCAGGCCTGTGATTTTTCCGCAGATTTCCAGGGATCGGGTTGCTGCAGAGGTCATTTCTGGTCAGGGTCTGCACTGTTCAGTGTTGTCATAAGGCTGTGTTTGACACTTGTAAGACTGCACTTGACTTTCCCCGTTTCCCAGGGGGGGGGGGGGGGGATTTACTTTACTAGCCAGTGATGTAAATTATTCAAACAATGCATTTTCACGGTGTCCCGAGTTTAATATATCTCATATTCAGCATTGCAGGGCTCCAGATAAGGGGAGTATTTCAAAAACTAAAATCTTTATTTCTGCATTAAACCCTATGGTGTTACTACTCATTAGAATCATCTCTTTGAGACGATTCTAATGAGTGGTTAGTAGTTACACCATAGGATTTGACATTAACATAAGTGAGAAAATGTTGGAATGTTTCCAGTTTAACCCATTTCCCCTTAATTATCCATTTACACCTCTATTGTGTTCCTCCAATGAAGAAAAATACTTTCAATGAATCCATTTATACTGTCATAAATATAATTTCTACCAGATAGGTGTCGACTTAAAGCAGGCTGAAAGTAAATCAGAATGCACCCTAAGGTGCATTCTGCTTTACTTTCAACTTGCTTTAAGTCAACACCTATCTTTAAAATTAGAAACAGGATATGGGATAATGGGTTAAGTATGTTTTTGTTGATATCATTCAGGTCAGGATGTGGAAGATCACCTGGAGTCAGGAGACAATGAGCCGTCAGCCCAGGACCAGGAACCTCTTAGAGAGCAGGTTAGTCAGTGGTGTTTGCCTTTTGTGCACAAAATAAAGTTTGTTTGAGAATAAGAGAGGCCTCCGTACCGTAGTTTCCTGAAACCCTTTCCCTCCTGATTGTGAATTGACTGCCACATGCAAACAGTTAGGATCCAGATGATGATCAGACTTAAACCCTATACTCCATGGCCTGTTTCTAGTTTTCAAGACTACTAAAAGCAGGTTGAAAGTAAGACAGAATGTGCCTTTAGTTGCCTGCTTTGAGCTATACCATCAGGCTGTTTTAAGCTACCATCTAATAGGATACATTTCTGATTTTGCACACTCGTTACTTTTTAGCTCACCTGGCACATAGTGCCAAGGTGAGCTATTTTGATTGTGCTGTGTCCGTCGTCAACAATTTCTTCAAACGACTTCTCCTCCTACACTACTGGATGGATTTTCACCAAACTTGGCAGGAATGATCCTTGTATGGTCCTCTTTCAAAGTTGTTCAAACATTTCCGGTCAATTGCATATCTAGGTCACAGGAGCTAAAAATAGATTTTTTCAATGAAAACTTAAAAAATCTTCTTGTCTGAAACCACAGTACCCTGAGCTTAGATATTTGGCACAAGGTATTGTCTTCAGGTCCTCTATCAAAAGTGTTCAAATTATGTCCCTGGGGTAAGCGATATTTAGGCCCGCATGGGCCTCTTGTTGAATTGGAAATTCTTTTTGTCAGTGGATCGGCTCTAAATGACTATCTTGTGGTAAAGGCATAAGGATGTGTATTTATGGTATAATGGGTTAAACTACCTTCAATTAGGATAAGAAAATATTTCTTACAGCACATGTTCATGACTATAAATTAGCACAATATTTTTCAGCGGAAGAATAAATTAAAGGTGTAATGGTTTATAGTGAAACTGCTGTGAATGAATTTAAAAAGATTTGAGACTGATTATTCTTATATCTGTTTTTACAGGACAGATTTTTGCCCATAGCCAATGTAGCAAGAATAATGAAGAAATCAATTCCCAAATCTGGAAAGGTAAGTAAAACTATGCTGCTCTTGGCGTAAGGTTATAAAGCGTTTGAGATGAGTCTGAGATCATTCTCAAGCTTTTGATTGGTCATATTTGGGCATCTGCTCAAAACTGACCAATAAAAAGCTGGAGAATGATCTCAAGACTCATCTCAAATGCTTCATAACCTTAGGACATTAACTCAGTCAAGTTTGGAGAGATAGTTGGCAGTAAAAATATTTCTCAACTTAGTCAGGGACCCAGTTAAGACGGAGTAAACTGAACAAATCCAGCATTTTCTCACTTATGTCAGCACTCATTAGAATCATCTTGAAGAGTTTAATACAGATATAAAGATTGTAGTTGTAGTCACCTTATCTGGAGCTCTGTTTAGCTGGCTGAAAGTAAAGCAGAAATCTTGTACAGGATTATAAGAAGTGGTTCGAATTGGTTGTACAGTCATCATTGATCATTGCTTGATCTAATTTACCAGGGGCCCGTTTTACTTAACTACTTACGCACAATTTTTGTGTAAGTCAAAATTTTAAATTTGAATTTATATTTTTTATTATCACTTGCTACAAACAGCAAATAGCCAGATCAGAGGACGCGCTTTTAGCGCGTCCTCTGATCTGGCTATTTGCTGTTTGCAAACATTTTTGATCGAAAAATAAGAGTAGAACGATTTTGACTTTTTTAGTAAAACGGGCTCCAGATAAGAGGATGTAAACTGAACAAAGTGAACATTTTCTCACTCATTTCAGCACCAAATCATGAGTAGTAACACCATAGGGTTTGATGCAAAAATAAAGATTTTAGTTTTTGAAATACTCCCATTACTTGGAGCTTTGATTTACTATAACAATTGATCAAAATTGTTGACCCATTATAAGACTCTTAATGCTGACTAACTGGTCTTGAGTTTCAAATTGTGAAACAACCCTATCTGTTTGAATTTATCCTCCCACCAAGAAAAAGCATTATAACAAAACAAAATGTGTGCTGATATCAGTGAGAAAAATAAATTTGAGTTCCTTCCCTTTGTCCATTATTGAGATATTAATGGTCTAAGTGGCAGTACTGGCGCTTCGTTTCACTTAACGGTATCATCGGTTAGGAGTTTGTGGTTTTTATGAAATATTTGGTATCCTTTATTTCGAATCCAAAAAACTATGTTGTTGGGTTGTTGTTTTTTCAGTTGAAAATCTGCTTTTGTTTGCTTTGCTGCTGAATCATGATTTTCTTTTACCGTATTTAATTAGCTCACCTGAGCCAAAGGCTCAAGGTGAGCTATTGTGACCGCTCACCGTCCGTAGTACGTCTGTCCGTCTGTCCGTCTGTCCGTCTGTCCGTTCACTTTTACTTCAAACGACATCTCTACTGAAACCCGCCGATTGTAGGGAGAGTTCAAACTGCTTATGATGTTCCTTGGATGCTTCTCTACAGAAGTTGTTCAAAAAAAAGGAAAAAAAGCACAAACTCTGCTTGAAAAAGCAAAAAAGCAAAAATCTTTAAAAAATCTTCTTGCCCAAAACTACTAGGCCCTAAGCTTTGATATTTGTACAGTAGAATCTCCTGGTGGATCTATCTATAGTTTGTTAAAATGAAATCCCTAGGGTCACATTTGACACCACCCTGCACAGTTTAAGTGCTGCTCTAGGCAGGTTTTACAGTATTTTTGATTTAGGCAGAACTGTATTTACCTGAGTTACCCTTAATATACTATGGGCAAATAGCCAATATTTGCAAACATTTTGGATCCAGATCAGATGCAACATAATCATAATGCTACATCTAATCTGGATCCAACCTATTTGCCACTCATTTACCAACTTAACATTTTCTAAATTGTTTTTTTGTACACTTTTCACATACAGTAGGTTTTAAGCAGACATCATTTCAGTCTGGTAAGGGTAAGCCCAAGCGTTCTAGCCACTGAGGTCAAATATTATGCAACTCTGAACTGGTAGTGGGTATCACAGAACTGGTCATGATCAGCTGAACATGTTGTCTGCTAAAGTTTAGATATGGTTCAGTCTGATTCATACTTAGAGAAACAGGATCTGGAAGTGATCCACTGACAGTTATGTAATTATGTCTTATGCCATATTTATACATATGTTTAATATTGGTTTTGTCAGAGTTATCTGTATGTCTTTTCAATAATTCCACTTTAAACAGTCATGAAAATGTAAGATGCAAAAGTAAAGCAAAGTGTGCATTAACCCTTAGCCCGCCAAATAAATTGTCGTCTGCTATATTTCTCGTCTGCTTCAAGTTTCAAAGTGCTTCAAAGTTGCTCAAAATTGCTGAAAATGTTGTCCGAGTGTCAAACAGCTTGGATCCGGATGAGACGCCGAGTTACTCGGCGTCTAATCCGGATCCAAGCTGTTTGCATATAAAGCTATAGTCGTGAGTAGCAGGCTAAGGGTTAAGACACATTCTGCTTTACTTTCAACCTGCTTTAGGTGGCCACCTATTTTCAAAATTAGAAACATGCTATGGGGTAATGGGTAAAATGAAATTGCCTATTTGGAAAGAGCCTGATGAGAGGAAGTGCCATTTGCAAAGGCCATAACTCTGACATCATTGTTTTTTGAGTTATTTCCCTTTGTGATATTTTCTTGTCAAGAAGACAACTTCAGTTCTACTGATGCTATTGTAATGAAATTTTATGTATGGAAAGAAACTGATGAGAGAAAATGCCATGCACAAGGGCAGCAATATTTAGTTTTTCCCCTTTGTCATATTTTATTGTCAGGAAAATAATTCCAGTTCTGTTGACGCTAGTGAAATAATTATCATTTATTGGAAATGGAAATAGCTTGATAAGAGGATGTGTCATGGATAAGGGTCATAAGCTTGGCAACAAAATTCACTTTTGTCATGTTTTCTTGTCTGGAAGATAACTCCATTTATAGTTATATTAAAATGTTGTCTTGCCCAGTCAACTTAGGTACAAACTTCAATGTCCTCAGGTGAGCGAATTAAGGGCCATGGCCCTCTTGTTTCAGATTGCCAAGGATGCCAAAGAATGTGTTCAGGAGTGTGTGTCTGAGTTTATCAGCTTCATCACCAGCGAGTATCCTTTCAATACAGACTTCACCCACTACCCTATAAATACTAGGGGTGTAACGATTCGGCGGTGTACCGATATATTGAAATTTGTGGTGGAGCTGAATAATATTGCCCCGCGGTTCAGATTCAGAAAAAACGATTTTCTTTGCCTTATTTAAAAACGGTAAAAGAATAGACAAACTTACTTTTTGTTTCCCGGAATTGTTTACGAAACAACGCGTAGACACAGTCCGGTGTTTTATCCATATCCCTAACCGGTGTAACAGTAATTATTTCGTTTCCGTTTAATCTCGCTCAACGAGACGCTCTTATTAAGAAACAAACAGCAAATCAAGGGCCTGGTTGAACAAGATTAATACAGTAAACACGATGGCAGATGCTTGTTCCATACTTACACGGTATATTGCAATTCGATTTCTCCGTATTGCGATATACTGCGATGCGGGTTTCGGCGAATTGTAACACCCCTAATAAATACACCTTTTAATGCCGTTAATTTATTCCAAACAGTGTATACACAGACATAGGGCTCTGTCAAGGTCTGCACTGTTTGTCATTTTGCAATGTTTTGTTATTAACATCCCTCCATAGTCCCAGCTGCATACCCCAGCTATTGAAAACTAAACTTAAGATCTAGCTAAAGTCGAAATGGAGTTACACTCAGTTGGAAACGTGAATGCTCCATTCAAAGTACACTCAGTTGGAAAGGTGAATGCTCCATTCAAAGTACACTCAGTTGGAAAGGTGAATGCTCCATTAGAAGTTTCAGGGATAAATGAGTTGAAAGAAGTATTGGTCTTCGATAGTTTGTTGTCCTTAACAATTTGTAAGAGCCAGTGAAAGATGCCACCAAGAAAAGAGAAAAACCATCAACGGTGAAGATATTCTATTTGCAATGTCTACGCTGGGTTTTGACAGTTACGTTGAACCCTTAAAAGTCTATCTCCAAAAATACAGAGAGGTGAGTTCAATGCTTTTACCAAAGGTAGTCAGGTCCCAATGTTATAAAGAGTTTGAGGGGAGTCTCTGAGATTATTCTCAAGTATTTGATTGGTCAGATTTGAGCTTTTGCTCAAATCTGACCAATTAAATGTTTGAGATTGATCTCAGACTCAACTCATATTCTTTATAACCTTTGACCCAGATTTTCATGTATAATAACATATTTTTAAAAAAAAACTCATATCAGTGTAAAAGGCAGATGGCAGCTTAATCCATTACTCCTTAAATTGTCAATTTATGGAAAGCATCATTTTAAAACACTAAATGATTGAACACATTAATTTTGCAAGCTATTGGAAGATCAGGTATTGTAGGATTTTCAGATCTGTAAGCTCAATTAATCAATTGAAGAGAGTATAGGTATTTTCGGAAATGTAGAAAGGGATATCTTCAATAATTATATGAAAGTTAACTGGCTTTCTATGAGTTCAGGGGCCCGTTTTACTAAACTACTAACGCAAAATTTTTGCGTAAGTCAAAATCGTTTTACTCTTATTTTTCGATCATAAACGTTTGCAAACAGCAAATAGCCAGATCAGAGGACGCGCTAAAAGCGCGTCCTCTGATCTGGCTATTTGCTGTTTGTAGCCAGTGATAATAAAAAATATAATTAAAATTTAAAATTTTGACTTACGCAAAAGTTTTGCGTAAGTAGTTTAGTAAAACAGGCCCCTGGCCCCAATCATTATCAGACATTGAATGTCATAAAGCTTTTGAGTCCAGTCTGACACTGTTCTCAAGCATTTGATTGGTCAGATTTGAACTAAAATCTGACATATCAAATGCTTGAGAATGATCTCAGACTCAACTAAAAAAGTTGCATACCCTTAGACCCAGATGAAAGTGATAAATCAGTAAGTTGTCTTTTGTTTTGTAGTCCATGAAAGGAGAGAAGCCGCTGGGTGGTGGGGGCTCTGATGGCGAGATGACAGATTTAGGTGTAGAGAGCGCCACCTATGAAATGCAAAGTATGTCTTTACTCTTTCCATATACATTCCACATATAGTAAAAATGCTCTTTATTAATTGTTTAGAACATATTTCAAGACTTTCTCTTCTTTAAAATAACAACTCTTATTGTTATAATTTTTTTTTTTTTTTTATAAAAACAACAAACAAACACTCCCTTTATTGCACATGTAAGGAAAATATGCACATGCAGGGCTCCAGATAAGGGGAGTATTTCAATACCTAAAATCTTTACTTCTGCTTTAAACGATTCTAATGAGTAGTAACACCATATGATTTTGTGTTGAAAAAAGTGAGAAAATGTTGGATTTGTGCAGTTAACTCCCTCTTATCTGGAGCCCTGACATGTGTAACGTGTGTAATAAACACAAAGTATAGATTATTCACTCTTATCATATTATCATGCTGAATTGTCTGCTGCTTCAAATGTAATGTCGGCTAAATACTAAACATTAGTTTCATGTTATTAGAAAAGTTGAATATGAGTGACAAACAGTTTGGGTCCAGATCAGACTCTGCGTTACTCGGCATCTGATCTGTATCCAAACTGTTTACAAATGTTGGGCAAGTAGCACTTTAATAGCATGATAAGGGTTAAATCATGTGCAGTAATTTTGTTGGAAAGTTTGTGTGATTGGACCCTATATGGAAGGTATGTTCTGTTTCAGATACTTTGACAACGAATATGATCGACCCTACCGGTCAACAGAATGTTATATACACAACAGCATTCCACAATCCGGTTAGTAATCAGTGATAATTTTACCTGTGCATACCGAGTCCTATACTCATTAAATTTGCCAGGGACTCATTATTTAAAAAGTTGCGAGTCCCATGGACCCATAGCTTTTCTGACCTTTATTAACCTATTACTCATAAGCAAATAGTAGCTTAAAGCAGGTTGAAAGTAAAGCAGAATGTGCCTTAAGGCACATTCTGCTTTACTTTCAACATGCTTTAAGTGGTCACCTGTCTTCAAAACTAGAAATTATTTATGGTATATTGGGTTAATTTCTCACCTCAAGGACTCAATGTTTGTCATAAGGACTCGTTGTTTTACAGAATGTGCATCCCCAGGACTCATTCATCTGATTTCTAAAATTATCACTGGTAATACAAATGTTCTTGCACAATAATAAAGGCTTCGAAGCCAAGTCTGGGCACTTTGGATTTTTCATGTGGGAAAGCCTTCCAGCTGGCTTGTGGAAGGTCAGTGGTTCTACCCAGTTGCCGTTTTGTGCCTAAAACCATGCATAAAGGGCTTCCAGGGTTGTCCTCTACCTGTTATTAGCTGGAAGTTGCAATATGGTTGAAATACTGTTTAACCCATTACCCCATAGCCTGTTTCTAGTTTTGAAGATAGGTGGCCTCTTTCGCAGGTTGAAAGTAAAGAAGAATGTGCCTTAGGGTGCTTTCTGCTTTACTTTCAGCCTCCTTTGATATATCATCTGATAGAATATAGAAAATTATTTTTATGCCCCCGGCATCGACAGATGCGGAGGCATATAGTAATCGTCCTGTCCGTCAGTCCGTCCGAGCGCACGAAAGGTCCTTTGTTGGGTAGGGAGAACAATAGATTCCATTCATTCCGTGATTGCCCTATTGTTATTGTTGGGTATTTTAGTGTACTGTTGGGTATTTTTAAACAAAAAAAATACCCAACAAATGTCCAACTGTGAGAACGTCCGTCCGTGTGTCCGTAACAAGGTTAAGTAGAATTTACCGTTTCATCTAGCATCAACACCGCTTACCCAAATGCTTGGATACTTATACAGTTGTTGCCTTGGACCATTCCCTATCCACCAATATCACCAAACTTTGATTTTGACCTTGACCTTGACCTAATTTGGACTTAGCATATATAAATGGGCTATTTCTTGGTTAACTAGATTTTACCGTTTGGTCTAGCATCAACACATCTGACTACAATGCTTTGATACTTATACAGTTGTTGCCTTTGACCATTCCCTATCCACCAATATCGCCAAACTTTGATTTTGACCTTGACCTTGACCTAATTTTAACTTAGAATATTTTAAATGGGCTCTTTCTCGGTTAACTAGATTTTACCGTTTTGTCTAGCATCAACACTGTTTACTACAATGCTTTGATACTTATACAGTTATTGCCTTGGACCATTACCAACTCACCATTAATACCCAAGCTCAATTTGACCTTGACCTAATTTGGACTTAGAAAAAAATCTGAATATATTGTCAAGGATGCCACCGGGGGCATAAGCGTTTATTGAACGCACAGTCTTGTTTGCTACATATTCCTGACTGTATAAATTGGAACTATTTAGTAGAGGAATAAATTAAAGTCCTAAAAAGGCATATTTATGGGGTAATGGGTTAAGCAAGGTAAAATCATAACAAATCCAAATCTTAATAATCAAGCCTGTTTTACAAGTTTTCATTGTGCTTTTATAAACTGATGAAAACGTTTTATTTTGATCAATACTGACTCCTGATCATCCTAACATCTGATTTTGATCCAAATTGTTCCCAAATGCCTACGGTCCACTTACAAAACGTCATACGACAAAAGCGGTCGTAAGTCAGATTCTAAAACTCTCAATTATTATTTATTTCTCCATTTAATTCTGTCTTGTGACGTCTCTTTGGAATCATCTTGAAAAGACGATTCCAAAGAGATGCCACAAGACAGGATTAGATAGAGAAATAAAAAACAAGTTGTGTTTTAAAGTTTTGTTGTACAACGTTTCGTAAGACAGCCACCTGACCTGTTCAGTGATAATTTTACCTGTGCATCCAGAGTCCTATACTTATTAAATTTGCTAAGGACTCATTATTTAAAAAGTTGTGAGTCCCATGGACCCATAGCTTTTCTGACCTTTATTAACTTATTACTCATAAGCAAATACATGTAGTAGCTTAAAGCAGGTTGAAAGTTTAAGGCACATTCTGCTTTACTTTCAACCTGCTTTAAGTGGTCACTTGTCTTCAAAACTAGAAAGTTATGGGAGATTGGGTCAATTTTTCACCGCAAGGACTCATTGTTTTACAGAATGTGCATCCCGAGGACTCTTTCATCTGATTTCTAAAATTATCACTGCCTGTTAACCCTTTCCCCCATAGAAGCGCCTTTTAGCGCATTCAGTTTATTCTTGCCTTGAAGAAAAAAGTTCCAATTTATACATTCATAAATATGTATAATACAAAATATTTTCTATATTCTAGCAGATGATAGCTTAAAGCAGACTGAAAGTAAAGCAGAATGCGCTTAAAGCGCATTCTGCTTTACTTTCAACCTGCTTTAAGTGGACACCTATATTCAATACTAGAGATATGCTATGTGGGAAAGGGTTTAGTGGTTACTTAAAGCGCATTCTGCTTTACTTTCAACCTGCTTTAAGTGGACACCTATATTCAATACTAGAGATATGCTATGTGGGAAAGGGTTTAGTGGTTACTTAAAGCACATTCTGCTTTACTTTCAACCTGCTTTAAGTGGACACCTATATTCAATACTAGAGATATGCTATGTGGGAAAGGGTTAAGTTGTGCTGTGTAGGTTAGACTGTAAACTTTGACACTGTTCACTAGATTTATTTCCTTGTATTTTCAGGGTTTGCAACAGATCAGCTTTGGAGGTGTTGGTGGAATTTGAGCTTTTACATGACTTGTGCTCTGTGTGACAGACTATGATGCAGTACTATACAGGGCTCCGGATAAGAGGGAGTAAACTACACAAATCCAATATTTTCTCACTTAAATCAGCATCAAATCCTATGGTGTTACTACTCATTAGAATCGTCTCTTCGAGACGATTCTAATGAGTAGTGACACCATAAGGTTTAAAACAGAAATAAAGATTTTAGTTTTTGAAATAACCCTTATTATCTGGAGCCCTGACTATAATGGGGGAAACATCATTATTTCCCTTTCAAATGAAACTTAACTAAATGCAATGGAATGTAGAAAATAGCAGTTGGTTAAAATTGTTGACAATACGGTAAAACCTCCATATTACAGCCACTGAAAAGAGTGGTAATTGATTATATGAAAGATAGGTGGTAGTTTAAAGAATGGTGAAAGTGAAACAGAAAGCTGCTTAAGAGCTTTCTGTTTTATTTCATCTTGCTTTAACTCTTTGAACCCTAGTCACGCATATATGCATCATTTGCAAACAATGTACCTGTGAGGAGTACATGTGTCCAATGCAAACAGTGTAGACCCTGATCAGAGGGCTCCTTAAGGAGCCCTCTGATCAGGGCCTATACTGTTTGTCATTTTGATATATATTGTAATAATCAACCCTAAAAAGTCTAAAATGGACTAGACTTAATTGAAAACTAGAATGTCCATTTGAGGTTATGTAATTTGGAGGTTATAATAGAGAGGTTTTTACTGTACATATGTAACTGAGGGGTAGACAGTTTTGACTGGACATCCAGGGCTCCAGATAAGAGGTAGTTATTTCAACAAATCCAACATTTTCTCACTCTTTTTAGCACCAAATCCTATGGTGTTACTACTCATTAGAATCGTCTCGAAGAGACGATTCTAATGAGTAGTGACACCATAGGGTTTAATTCAGAAATAAAGATTTTAGTTTTTGAAAAACTACCCTTATCTGGTGCTCTGGACATCAGTTGTTGGGAGTATAAGGAGCATGTTGGGAAAGAGAATCAATTTCTACCTGGTATTGTATGGAAATGTAACGGTAGAGAAAACATTTATTCTTTAATGTTTAAATGCAAACAAAACGCAAAAGCAATGCACTAGAATGAAGAAAATTACAACCCTTTGAAATTTCTGACTATTTTTATCTGAGTGGCAAACAGTTTGAAGCCTGATCAGATGCCGGGTTACCCGGCATCTGATCTGGCTCCAAACTGTTTGTAATGGAAATCTCAGTTTTAGTGTAAACATGTTTATTGGGAATGAATAAAGTCTTCTCTACTTTACTATAACCGACTGTAAAATTCTTTAAAACTGGTTATCCAAAGCAAAAACAGCTCAACCAAATTTTTTAAAGTCATTCTGTTAATGTTATTGATTTTGAAGATTTATTAAGCATCAACTATGTAGTGTACATTGAACATGGCATTTTGAAGTATTTAATAGGGCTCCAGATAAGGGAAGTATTTCAAAAACTAAATCCTTATGTCCGCATAGACCACTATTGTGTCACTACTCTTTAGAATTGTCTCGAAGAAATTATTTTAATGAGTAGTCTTACAGTAGGGTTTGGTGCAGAAATAAAGGAGAAAATAATGAAAACTTAAAAGTTGACTTCCTCTTATCTGGAGCCCTGATTTAGGACAGACTGCTATCTAAAACAGGCTGAAACTAAAGCAGTAGTCTTAAGAGACTTTCTACTTTACTTTCAGCCTTTTTGACCAACAACCGTGGGGCATGTATGAAAACATATTTATATTTAAGCACAGTAATTGTCTTAGGGCTACCTTAAAAGCAGTTTTCCAAATTAAATTTTGGTTTTCTAGGACTCAGCAAATTTTGCAAGCTGCATATTATATTGTTTAATTTTATACATGTACATATTGAAACTTACAGCCAGTGACCAAACAGATCAAATGGCAATCCACTACGACATTTGGCAGCTTCATACTGAACAAATTGTTGGAGTCTATAAATTATTGAACTATCCCATCATAGTCCCTTATAAGCTGTTTCTAGTTTTGAAGACAGGTTACCACTTAAAGCAAGTTGAAAGTAAAGCAGAATGTGCCTTAAGGCACATTCTGCTTTACATTCAAGCTGCTTTTACCCTTTCTCCATAGCAAAAATATTTCTTATTTTAAAGATAGGTGACAATTTAACACAGGTTTAAAAGGTTAAGACAGTTGGTTGATTAAAGCAGAAAGATCCTAAAGGAGCTTTCAACTTTCCATTCAACCTGTTTTAATTTTTCACCTAGAAGACACTGTCCATGCATATTCCTACATTTACAGGGCTCCAGATAAGAGGGAGTAAACTGAACAAATCCAACATTTTCTCACCCATTTCAGCACCATATCCTATGGTGTTACTACTCATTAGAATCGTCTCGAAGAGACGATTCTAATGAGTAGTAACACCATAGGGTTAAATGTAGAAATAAAGATTTTTTTGTGTGAAAAACTCCCCTTATCTGGAGCCCTGATGTATATTAGCAAAATGTAAATGAGTGAACAATATAACTGCTAAGAAAAGGGTTCAGCTGTTGGATTAATTATTAACTTCGCAAAATGCCTGATAAACTAGTTTATGTCGCTTTGTAATTTACCTAATTGGTGTACCATAAAAATAACAGAACATAAACAGAGCTCCAGATAAAGGGAGTATGTCAAAACCTAAAATCTTTATTTCTGTATTAAACTTTATAGTGTTAAGTTACTCATTAGAGTTGTCTCTTCGAAATGACTCTAATGAGTAGTTACACTATAGCATTAGGTGCTGAAATTAGTGAGAAAATACTGGTTATGTTCAGTTACTGTCTCTTATCTGGAACCCTGATAATATTGCAAAAACTTTGGACACCCTGTGTAAGTGCTCCTATTATCATAAAATTTGAACAAATTGCTTTTATGTACAAAAGGTGCAAACCGAATGGCAAACAGTGTAGACCCTGACCAGACTGCTCCATCAGGAGCAGTCTGATCAGGGTCTACACTGTTTGATCAGGCCATATACCTAGGGTCACTACCGGGTCCAAGGTTATAAAGCCTTTCAGTTGAGTCTAAAGTTGATCTCAAGCATTTGATTGGTCAAATTTGAGCCTAGGTTCAAATCTGACCAATCAAATATTTGAGAACATAATCAGACTCAGCTCAAACGCTTTATAACCTTTGACCCGGTAGTATGTATGCAATTTTATCACGTGCAGATCATTCTGTAGACCTGCATTAAGGTCAAGCCATATATATTTATTATACATAAATAAATGAACTTTGTACATACATGTATGATGAATTTGTTTCCTAATCTTCTTGAAGGTATTATCTATTGAAATTCTAAGAACAGTATGAGTGACAGATTTACAACACTGTGAAAGGCAAAAAGCCCTTCATCAAATATTCTTTAACCCCATTACCCCATTAATATGCCTTTTTAGGCTTCTAATTTATTCCTAGACTGAAGAAAATAGATCCAATTTATACAGTCATGAATATGCAGCGTAAGATATATTCTCTGTATTCTAGCTGACAATAGCTTAAAGCAGGCTAAACGTTAAGCAGAATGTACCTTGACACATTCAACCCTACCGATGAGTATACTTGTCATTTACAAACAGTGGACCTGTAAGGATTACACTTGTCTAATGCAAACAGTGTATACCCTGATCAGGGGGCTCCTTTAGGAGCCCTCTGATCAGTGTCTACACTGTTGTCATTTTGAAATATATTGTTAAAATCAACCCTAGTTAGTCAAAAATGGACTTGGACTTATTTTGCAATTGGAATTGTCCATTAAAAGTTTCAGGGGTAAAGGGGTTAAGGTGCATTCTAGGTTACTTTCAACCTACTTTAAGTGGTTACCTATCTTCAAAACTGGAAACAGGCTATGGGTAATGGGTTAAACCACTCTTCATGCTCTGTTGTCTATGAAGGAAAGAGTAAGGGGGTTTATATCACAGCGCTGCCATAAGATCCTAAGATTTTTATTTTCAATTTTTTATACGAAATTTTATTAACCATACCATTACCTTATAGTCTTTTTCTTGTTTTGAAGACACATGACTGCTTAAAACAGGTTAAAAGTAAAGCAGAATGCGCCTTTAGGCGCATTCTGTTTTACTTTCAGTCTGTTTTAAGCTACGATCTGCTAGGATAAAAATCCGAATACTTAAGAAAAATCTGGCAGCCCTGATATCAAGAGGGGTGTGTGTTTGTGTGTGGTCAATCAATGTGTGTATGTGCTTATTCAACATTAGGATGCAACAAGTGAAGACAGGATGACTGGATGAGAGTATAGCAGAAAGCTTCTCTTGGCACATTTTTAGCTCAACTGAGCCAAAGGCTCAAAGTGAGCAATTTGGAGAGCCCTGTGTCAGTTGCTGTGCGTCGTCCGTCTTCATTAACAATTGCTTCAAATGGCATTTCTTCCTATACTGCTTGGCAGATTTCAACCAAACTTTACAGGAAATGTTCCTTGGGTCAAGTTCTTTTAATTTTGTTCAAAGACTTAAAAGCAATGCAGAACTCTGGTTGCCATGGCAACCAAAATGAAAAAAAATAAGGAAATCTTAAATAATTCTAGTCAAAAACTGCAACAGCCAGAGCTTAGATATTTGGCACATAACATCATCTACAGGTCCTTTATCAAGTTTGTTCAAATTATGCCCCTGGAGTAATAAATGACCCCGCCCTGGGACATAAATCATTCTCTCCATTTTGTCAGCTATTATCAGGTGAGTGAAATATGGCCCATGGGCCTCTTGTGTTAATATTTTTTTCTCATTCACTCCTGAAACTCCAATTTCCAAATAAGTCTAGTCAATTTTTGAGTCTGTAACCCATTGTATGCTGGGTAATATGTCGTCTGCAGCAGATATAACTCAAATATTTGCAAAAGATTTTAGCAGTTTCTGATAGAATACTGAACTAGCTGCAAACAGTTTTGATCTCAGATGAGGCCCCACAATGTGGGGCCTCATCTGAGATCAAAACTGTTTGCCTAGAGGTACACCTAAAAGTGTATCCCGCATTAAATGGGTTAAGGGGTTTTATTTTACATTATGGGGTATTGCAAAATGACTATTAATACAAACCCTGATTAGAGGACTCCTAATTATCAAAAGTGGTCAAGACTTAATTTTACACTAGACTTTTTCGGGTAAAAGTTTCAGGACTAAATGAGTTGGTTTAAACGTTTTAGATCTATTTCAAATATTTACATGCATTTCACAAACTTACAACAAAGTTAAGCAAAATTGAAATGAGATAAAAACCAAATTACAAATGAGTGGCCCTATTAGTGAGGGTTTTCTGTTAATCTGTATGACTGATATCACCATTTCACTTCAATTTGACTGAATCAATTGTTTTGGGTTTTATTTGATTATTTTTATCATTCTTATATGGTTGTACATGTTCTTTTATAAATAAAATGATGTAATCATATCTGTTTTGGATGTTGTTATACAGTGCTCCTTTCGCACAATGCCCCCCCCCCCCCCCCCCCCCCCCCCCCTTACAATGACTACCTCCTTACAATGACTCCCTCCTTACAACGATGATTGCTGCTGTTCCCAAACAAAGCATTTATGTGTAACACTTGAACTGTTTCAATACATTCTGCTTACAGTGGAGAATCTGTTATTCTTTCCCAATAAACGCGTTTACGCTAAAACTATTATTTGCAGTGCAAACAGTTTGGAGCCAGATCAGACGCCGGGTAACCCGGCGTCTGATCAGGCTCCAAACTGTTTGCCACCAAGATAAACATGAATTATCAGAATTGTCTAAAAGTTGTTCTTTCATACGTTTTAGTGTTTTGCGTTTAAACGGGAAAGAATAACAGATTCTCCACTGTACAACGATGATTGCTGCTGTTCTCAAACAAGGCATTTATGTGTAACACTTGAACTGTTTCAATATATTCTGCTTATAATTGTTGTCTGCTTTTCTCATTGTTACATATTACTGGACATTTTCACATAAGAAATATAATGACGAGTGACAAACAGTTTGAATCCAGATCAGACTCCGCGATACACGATGTCTGATCTGGATTCAAGCTGTTTGCAAATATAGACAAAGTTTGAAAATTCCCTCACTATAACAACTCCCTCCGAACAACGCACATATTCTGTGTCTCCCATTGGGCGTTGCTGTATAGAGGGAGCACTGTACATTATAACATAGGTTATTATTAGAGTAGGGCATCAGTCCCAGGTTTTTAGCTCACCTGAGCCGAAGGCTCAAGGTGAGCTATTGTGACCGCTCATTGTCCGTAGTACGTCTGTCCGTCTGTCCGTTCACTTTTACTTCAAACGACATCTCCTCTGAACCCGGGGATTGTAGGGCGGATTCAAACTGCTCATGATGTTCCTTGGATGCTTCTCTACAGAAGTTGTCTAAATGAAAGAGAAAAAGCAAAAACTCTGCTTGAAAAAGCAAAAAAGCAAAATTTTTTAAAAAATCTTCTTGCTAAAAACTACTAGGCCCTAAGCTTTGATATTTTTACAGTAGAATCTCCTGGTCAATCCCTCTATAGTTTGTTAAAATGAAATCCCTAGGGTCACACTTGACGCCACCCTGCGCAGTTTAAGTGCTGCTCTAGGCAGGTTTTACAGTATTTTTGATGAAGCAAAAGCAGAACTGTATTTTACCTGAGTTACTCTTAATATACTAAGGGCAAATAGCCAATATTTGCAAACATTTTGGATCCAGATCAGATGCAACATAATGCTGCATCTAATTTGGATCCAAACTATTGGTACTCATTTACCAACTGAACATGTTCTAAATTCTTTTTTTTGTCACTTTTCGCATACAGTAGGTTTTAAGCAGATATCATTTCAGTCTGTTAAGGGTAAGCCTTCAGAGCAGTTGCTAATTCTACCATACTACCCAGTATTTGACCTCAGCCACTGAACTGATGGTCTTAGCTGAACATGTTGTCTGCTAAAGTTTATAAATGGTTTAGTCTGCTTCATACTTAGAGAAACAGGGTCTGGAAGTGATCCACTGACAGTTATGTAATTATGTCTTTTGCCATATTTATACATATGTTTAATATTCAAAATATGTATAGCAGACAGCAATTCAGCATAATAAGAGTTAGACCCTAGCCAAATTTCCTACTGACAGAGTTACATAACTGAACTCAGGTCAGCTGGTCAGCTGATGAGGTTGCATATGGTGGTGTCTGCTATATATTTATGCCCTGCAGTTGGGGGCATATTGTTTTTGTCTGTCTGCTTTTTTGTCTGTTTGTCCATTTGTTTGTCTGTCAGTCCACAACTTTAATCTTAGCCATAACTTTGTTAAAGTTAGAAACTTTATAACTTGGGTCATGTCGTACAAAGGTCAATGTCAATTTTCAGATATTTCCCAGTGTCATATTTTCTTGTCTTTGAGATAACTCCAGTTCTACTGATGTTAACCCATTACCCCATACATATGCCTTTTTACGCCTTTAATTTATTCCTCCTCTACAGAAAATAATTCCACTTTATATAGTCATAAACATGTAAGATATAAGAAATAGTATCTATATCTTAGTAGATGATAACTTAAAGCAGGTTGAAAGTAAAGCAGAGTGCGCAATAAATAATCATATGGAAATACATGTAGCTTGATAAGAAGAAGTGTCATGGATAAGGGCCATAACTCTGCCAACAATATTTTTTTAAGTTATTCCAATTTGTCATGTTTTTTTTGTCTGGAAGATAATTCCATTTACAGCTATATTAAAATGTTGTCTTGCCTATTAAGCTAAGGCACAATGACCTCAGGTGAGCGAATTAAGGGCCATGGCCCTCTTGTCTGTATCGGCTTCTCTCAGTCTAGGGTGTCCAATTAGCCCATAGATAGCCAAAACAGGCTTTCACAAACATTGTCAAAAATGGACTAAACTTGCTCGGAAATTGGATTTTTTCTCAGCCCCTGCTTTAAACTAGGGTGCATATTCAGTACTGTATTTTTCAGCGAGGGGGGGGGGGGGGGTGTAAATTAAAGGGGTAGAAAGATGTACATTGTATCTGTAGAGTAATTCAAAAAAATAAATATGCATAGAACCGCTGCTCTAAAAAAGGTATTGCTAAAACGATATGTCACTGTTTGAAATGGGTGCATGCATATACAAGATATAGTGTACATACGTCTGATCAGGATCCAAACTGTTTCAAATTTATTTAAACACTAAGTAACTCTTGTGGGTTATTAGCATCCCTTGTTGATATTTTTAGTTACCAAAACATGAACCAGTATACTTGGAATTCTGGGTAGTTTAATGGAGCCCTCTGGCCTGGGTCTACACTGTCTGCAAATGTAATGAGTATATTCTAAACAGACCAATGGTGTTGAAAGAGTTAAAAGAACTTTAAAAATAATTTGGATTCATATTGCAAACGGCATGTCCGAAAAGAACGGTATCAAACACGTATTAGAATGTATCTGACTCCAATTTGCCATCCTATTCAGTCCAATAATAACGTTGGTCTGTTCATAATCTAGTTAATTTGTCACTCTTATGAAATATTCGTTGACATTATTACACATAAGAACTTGGCAAATGACATGTCTGCAGTAGACGATATCATACAGTATAACCTGCCTTATCCGACACCCTATGGTACCAACTGATGGTGTCGGATAAAGCAGTGTGCCGGTTAAAGTAGGTTTTAGATATACATGTACCACCGAACTTTCATATTTCAAACTCGCAAAAGTGGAACATGCCCGTATTTTAAAGTTAAAACGTATTGCTACGTTTTAACTTTAAAATACGGGTTTGTTCGACTTAACCCTTTACCTGATAGCCTATTTCTGGTATTGAATATAGATGACTTTAAAGTCATATTTAGGGCTGTTTTGGCTTAAGAAATGTCGAAACGAGTGTCAAACAGTTTGGAGCCTGATCAGATGCCGCGTAACGCGGCGACTGATCAAGATCCAAACTGTTTGCAAAATCGACATTATGCCACTCCGGCAGTGAAAGGGTTTAATCTAAATTGTATATCTATTCTGCGTTGGACGTTTTTCAAATATTTATGCTCGACATATTATTTAGAGTGGAATAATATATCATTGTTTGCTGGTAATGAATACGGGTCTATGTTAATCGTATCATTGTACAATATAACCTGGCTTATTCGACACACCTGGTTAAGCCATAAACCTGCTTTATATGACAATGATTTTCGGACACAAATTTCGACTGGCATACAGTAGAACTTTGTTATCTCGAATACTTTTAAGTCGAACTCACCCATATTTTTTTTTTTATCTTTTGATGAAATTCTTTATCTCGAGCTCGTTTAACCCTTTCCCCTATAGAAGCGCCTTTTAGCGAATGTGATTTATTCCTCCGCTGAAGAAAATAGTTCAAATTAATCAGTCATTAATATTATATTATAAGGAATATTTTCTATATTCTATTAGATGGTAGCTTAAAGCAGGCTGAAAGTAAAGCAGAATGCGCCTGCTCTAAGTGATCGCATATTTTTTAAACTAGAATCAGGCTATGGGGTAAAGGGTTAACCCTTTCATTGTCAAAATTGTCGTGATGCTTTTACCCCTACACCGCAATCTTGGCCGATGTTTCAATAATGTTGTCTGCAATTTCATTTCATAGTAAAAACAGTCCGACTGACGAAATTTCAAAACGAGTGTCAAACAGTTTGGATCCTAATGTGACGCGGCGTAAGATCAGGATCCAAACTGTTTGCATGCAAACGCGCCTTTTGGCGCCATTGAAAGTGAAAGGGTTAATCGTAATATTTCTACTTTCCACACTGGGTACACTACCCCCGTGCACACACACACCTCCCCTCTATAACGACCACTAAGTTGTGTTAATTGTTAGGTACTGAATGAATGGTGACTGCATGAAGCAAGGCGAAAGTAAAACAGAAAGCTCACTTTGGAGCTTTCTGTTTTACTTTCACAATGCTTTTAGCTGTCACCCGCCTTTCATTCAATAAAATGGCATTCTTTTAGATATTCTTATAAAGAGGGGTTACTGTATTTAAAACAGCAATGATTGAATTGGACCTTCATATTGAGTTTGTTGACAGTAACAAAGAATGTAAGCCGCATTGATCAAGCAGGCTGAACGTATTTTGCAAAAATCTCCTTTAGGGAGATTTCTGTCTTGTTTTCAGTACGCTTGAAGCATCCATCTGTAAGGATGTTAATGTAGAATATTCTTAACCCACTTCACCATAAATACACATTTTACGCCTTTTATTTTAGTTCCACATTATACCATAATGAAAATGTCTCATAACAAATATTTTCTTTTTCCTAGTACATGTAGACTATACCTTAAAGCAGGCTGAAAGAAAAGCAGAATGCGTCTTAAAGCGCATTCTGCTTTACTTTCAACCTGCTCTAAGTAATCATATGTCTTCAAAACTAGAAATAGGATATGTGATAATGGGTTAAGACTCTTTATTGCAAGATAATAGAAGCATAATTTAACATGCAGACCATTGTCCCATTACCTCATAAATACGCCTTTTTACGCCTATAACCATTACTACACTAAGAAAATAGCCCCATCTATACATGTATATCGAAAGTCTTGAACACGAAACGCATGAGGCATATCTAGAAAAAGGGAATGCTGAAGCTTAAAGCATGTTGAAAGTAAAACCAGAATACTCCTTAAAAAGTATTCTGCTTTACTGCCAACCCCCGCAAAAAAGTCAGGGGATCTTCTTAGACAGTAGAATTTGTCAGATTAATGGCACAAGAAATAGTCAGGTTAATGTTTTTCACCTATGTGACTACCGACTAGATATTGTTGTCACATAAGTATCGATTTATGAGCGCGTTTGTCCGCTTTTATGTTTAATTATTTCACTGCCGTGGTGCCACCTGATTTAAAGTTGTCGCCCGCATTTTGTCTCTGAAAATTGAATGGTTGACACGTTTGCTGAAGAAAAATCAATACCAGTGTCAACCAGTTTGGATCCTGATAAGACGCCGCGTAACGCGGCGTCTGATCAGGATCCACACTGTTTGCAAATGTGAGTTAAGTAGAGCTTTAGCACTTTAAAGGTTCTAGTCATAGAAAATTTATCGATCCAGTGAAACATTGCATTTACAAGTGTTTACATATGCAGTTACCTGTTAGATTCAAGATATACGATATCTTTCACAACTTATTCAGTTAGGAGTACGTGTTTGTGTATTCGACTCACCGTATTTAGGATTTTAACATACGCTAGACTTAACAATGGACACCGTAAGTGTTGTTAGAAATATAAACACTTAAGTCTTCTGTCCACACAATATTAGATCGCATTATGCCCTTATGGAGAATCGCGGACCAGTGTTCAAAGTTCGACATGGTTCAAAAGTAAATATACCCAGTAAGATTGGCTTAACGAGTAGACGCCTAGTTTCAACGTTGGAAAAAACTTAAAGCAGCTTGAAACCTGTCAGACGGTTATTGCGATATTGATAAATCGAATTCTTCAAAGACCCCCTGTTAAGTCACTTGCAGTTGGAAATGTATTGTGTGTATTGATGATTTTCAAGGATATATTTCACGGGTAATATATTGGATTATACGTTTGTTTGTTGATAGACACACATATAAAGGAAAATGTCAGGTCGGTTATAGTTTCCCGTAAGGTTGTTTGCCAAACACAACATAACAAAGAACATCTTAGACCTTAATGTGTATTTACATCACTATGAAACAAAATGGCCGCTTTTAATTGGAGCACTCCCGCGCGGATGAAGAAATTTAACCCCCCTACCCGTGAATGGCAACAAGCTGCAGCTAGAATACTCAATTTAAAAGTTGAATATTTCTTACGATATGGACACCGGAAGTACTACAACCACCGTACCGCGCCAAAATTAACAGCATCCGTTCGCGCAGACGGAAATTGCTTCTTTCGCGCCTTAAGTGTAATTATTACGGGAGTTGAGGAAAATCACATGGTAATTCGACAGGCTATAACTCGACACGTCGAGGACCACAGTGATATATACAGAACTTTCTTGCAAAGTCGTGGAGGGATGGCGAACTATGTGCGGAGCATGCGCAGACCTCGCGAGTGGGCGACGGACACTGAAATTTTCGCAGCAGCAACATTTCTAAAAACTATAATAGAGGTCTGCACTGACCCACAAACAAGTGAGAATGGCGCAGAATATCACTGGCAGACTTTTACACCGTTAAAGGACGCCCATGTTTCGTTGCCTGTAATTTATATATCACACAAGGATGAGCACTTTGAACCTATACTAGATATAGAAGCAAATGTAAGAAGTTAGAGTATGTATTTTGATATACATCAATGTTTAAACATTCATGTGCGGATCTAGAGGTCAAAAGTATAGTTTTTGGATTCGTTAAATGGGCAGCACTGGTACCGTTAGGATTAAACCTCCTTAGTGAATGTTCATATACGTATGGTACATAAGGGCTCCAGAAAAAGGGACAGTACATGTAAACTGAAGAAATCCAACATTTTCTCACTCATTTCAGCATAGTGTCAAACAGTTACACGAAAACTATCTGCCATCTATTTGGAAAACGGTCGAGCCTTTTGTCTCGAACACGCCTAATTCAAACTTACCCGGTGTATTTGAAAGATCAAACCAGGCTTATAGCCATGCTTTAAATAATATTTGAATATGGGGTACGTTCGGGTTTAGCAAGTTGAGTTGTCGAAATTCGACTAACGAAGAGACAATGTCGAGTTAAGCGAGTTCGAGACATTGAGGCTCAACTGCACCTTTCAATTCTAACATGGCAGGAGAAAGTATAAGTACAGTCGAAATTCGATAAATCGAACTCGCGTTAGTTCGAACATACCCAAATTTCAAAGTTAAAACGTGACATAGCCACGTTTAAACTTTAAAGTACGGATATGTTCGACTTAAGCCAGCTCGACTTTTCGAAATTCAACTTATGAAATACTGGTTAGATCGATTTAAGCGAGTATAGAAGTATCAAGGTTCGAGTGTTTTTGGTGTTGGTAGCTCACGGAACCTTGTGTTGTGTTCGTCTTTATAACCAATAGATCTACAGTGAAACCCCTCTAAACCGGACATGTGTGGGGACAAAAAAGATGTCCGGTTTAGATGGGTTTCCGGTTTAGAGGGGTTTTTACCCAACGCTGGTTTCTACATGTAGTAGGGAAGATAGCTGATCACTTAAAGCAGGTTGAAAGTTAAGCAGAATGCTTTACTTTCAACGTGCTTTAAGCTATCATCTGCTAGAATATAGCATATTCATGAATGTATTTTCTTCAGTGATAGAATAAATCAAAGGCGTAAAAATATTTGGTGTAATGGGTTAAAATATCGAAAGGTTGGAAACGGGATCAAAGTTTTTGTCCGGTTTAGAGAGAATTCCGGTATTTAGAGGTTCCGGTTTAGAGGGGTTTCACTGTTTTGGTTCCAAAAAGCCAAACAGTGTTTGATTCTCGCTCGATTTTAACTCTTTGCATAATGGGTAATTTATTTCGTCTGCAACAAAATATTCAAATTTTCCTTTAAATTAGGATCAGAATGGCAAACAGTTTGGATCCTGATTAGATGCCGCGGTACGCGGCGTCTCATCTGGATCCGAGCTGTTTGCAAAGGTAATCACTGTGGCAGATATATCCGCCGCTACCATGCAAAAAGTTGAGTGTTAAAGACTGACTGGATTACTGTATATTTACAAGCCTTTCTTACCAAGATGTAGTGGTGAAATTGAGATGAATTCCCGATTCAAAGAAATGAAACACAAGCGCAATACAACAAACTGTAGAAAATGACAAGCTGGTGAACCCGTTCAGGAATGACAAACCGCGTGGAGCTTAAACAGACGCCGAATTACCAGAATTGGCGCCAACTGTTTTCAATTTATATATTTGAGCCGTACCATGAGAAATTCTGATTTATTGCATTGCAAACAGTGTAGATCAAGATACCCACACACATCTAAAGTTTTTCATGTATCATTGGGGAGTGTAGACCAAACTTATACACAGAACCTGTGTGACAACAATACTTGATCTCTGCAATGTTGCAATGCAATAAGTCAGGTTTTGTCATGTCACTGCTCATTTGCTTAACTCATTCACCCCCTGAAACTTTTAATGGACAATTCCATTTTCAAAATAAGTCTAGTCCATTTTTTACCATTTAGGGTTGATTTGAACAATATATTTCAAAATGACAAACAGTGTAGACCCTGATCAGAGAGCTCCTTACGGAGCCCTCTGATCATGGTCTACACTGTTTGCATGGGACGAATTAGTGTATTTTTTACAGGTACTCTGTTTGTTAATAACGAGTATTAAATACTTTATATCCTACAAATTGCTACATCCAGTTAGAACATTGTATTGTTATATTGTTAATTATTTGTTTTGTAACAAATGCTTTTTGTTTTATGTAATTTGTATATATGTTGAGGGCCTCATGGAAGATTGGTTTTCACCAAATGAGTTCTCTCATTAAATAAAGTCTTTATTATTATTATTATTATTATGTATATTTGTCGCTAGGGTTGATTGTGTTAAGCACAAAGTTTAATGTGTTTGTTAGGAAGGAATGGTGTATTTACTATTGTACTATGGAGAATACGTTAGTCATTAAGTTCCCAATAAACGCGTTTTGAAATCTCTACAGTCATACTGCCTTTATGTTTACATTTGTAATTTTAAAACGACATTGCAGACAACACAATTGAAGCAGACGACAATGAAACAGTGAACGGTAAAAATCTCACGAAAAATATGGCAGTGAAAGGGTTAAGAGCGAACGAAACGCAAACGCAAATTGCATTAACTCGATGATAATTCTGACTATAGTCAAACTACCTAAATGTTAGATTTGAGAAATTAAAACAGACGACAGTTGTTTAATGACGTCATGAAATGAAAGGGGTAAAATTGGAAATATACTGTGAAATTATTTCAAACATGTTATTATACGCAATGTAGTACAGTGGAGAAAACGTAATTTCTTTCCGTTTAAACGCAAACAAAACGCAAACGCAGTGCATTAAATTGGTAAAATGAAAACTTTTTCACCATCATTTTAAACTGAGTGGCAAACAGTTTGGAGCCTGATCAGCCACCGGGTTACCCGGCGTCTGATCTGACTCCAACCTGTTTGCAATGGAAATAATAGTTTGGGCGTAAACGCGTGTATTGGGAAAGAATAACATATTCTCCACTGTATATAAGGAGATGGCATTGTTTCCAAAGTCGCTTTCAGAATATAAAAACAAATTTGTCCACTATATGTAAATCTTTTGGAACTTGATCAGACGCAAAGTAATCCTGCGTCTTATCAGGCTCCAAACTTTGGGTATTTTAGATTCATTTAAATGAGAAAGAATGAAAGAATAACGTATTCATCATTGTATTTCTACCTGGGCTCAAGGTTATAAACGATGAGTTGAGTTTTAAATCGTTGTAAAGTATTTGATTGGTCAGAGTTGAGCTTTTGCTCAAATCTGGCCAATCAAATACTTGAGAGCGATCTCAAAACTAAACTCAAACGTTTTATAATCTCAGGGCCTGGACAAACAGTGTTTACTGTCATCATCCATTCTGTTAGAGACATGGGGGACTGATCTTGGTCGGCACTGCTAACAAGGTTCAGTTGATCGTTTTCATATGGTATGGCTTAAAGGTGTTTCATTTAGACGCTTTATTATTTCCTCAGGACTGCCATAAGTTGACTTGAAAAATCCTAAGATTTCCAATTTTTTATTTTTCAAGTGCGGTTTTACGAATGGTATACCTGTATCCCCATAGCCTGTTTCTAGTTCTGTTGACAGGCGACTACTTAAAAGCGGATTGTAAGTAAAGCAGAATAGCTTTAAGGCGCATTCTGATTTTGTTTCAGCCTGCGTTAAGCTACTTTGTTCTGGAAAAAAAATCCCAAGATTTAGGAAAAATCCGCAGCCCTGTTTCCTATACAGATTTAGCCAAAATTTACATACTTTCACAGCAAACAGTGTAGACGCAGGTGAGACGCCAAGTTACGCTAATCTAGGTTTACATGTATTTGCTTATAAATACTTTGTCTGGAGATAATGCATATTAACTCCTTAACTGTCATGAAGTCATCAATTTAAAACAATTTGTCGTCTGCTTTCATTTGTCAAATTTAGATCTAGGTAAATCGACTTAAGAAATATTGAAATAAGTGGCAAACAGTTTGGATCCTGATCAGACGCCGCGTTACGCGGCGTCTGATCAGGATCCATACTGTTTGCAAATAACTATTATACTCGGGGATACGGCTGTAAATGGCGGTAAGGGTTTGATCACGGACACATATCGATTTATCATTAAACCATTTTCATGCTGATTGTACTGTATTGATGTAGATTAAAAACAGTGGAGAAAATGTTATTCTTTCCCGTTTAAATGCAAACGAAACGCAAACGCATTGCAAAAAAAATGAAGAAAATGACACATTTTGACAATTCTGGATGTTGATTTTAACCCGGACGGCAAATAGTTTGGAGCCTGATCAGACGCAAATGCATTGTAAATAATAGACTAAGCGTAAACGCGTTTATTGGGAAAGAATAACGTTTTCTCCACTGTGCAATGAATACTTCAAGGTTTGGTTGAATCTTTTAAACCTAACCACAATTAATGCACGAAAAATTTGGCTCTACCCCAAACCGTTTATATACCTGCATTTAAGCTTGCAATCATGATAAATTGACCCCTTAACTGCCTTGCCCCGAGCACTATAGTTATTTTCAGACAATTGGATCCTGAGCAGATGCCGCATAACTCGTCGTCTAATCAACATCCACACTGTTTGAGACTAAAGTCTTTGCAAAATACAAATGTACACTTCACAAGTATTTTGACTTGAGAAATATTGAAATGAATGTCAAGCAGTTTGAGTCCTGATCAGACGCCGCGTTACGCGGCGTCTGATCAGGATTCAAACTGTTTGCAAATGAAAATTGTACTCGGGGTAAGGCAGTGAAGTGGTTGATCACACTAATGCGCACTCATTGGTGTACTTTAAAGACCCGTTTGTAAACACGGATCAATACATTGGTTTACAATAACTCATTCACCGCCTTACCCTGCGATCAACGAATATTTGCAAACAGTTTGGATCCTGATCAGACGCTGCCAAACACGGCATCTGATCCGGATCTAAACTGTTTAACACTCAATTTTATATTCTTAAGTCAATATATCTAACATTTAAAGTTTGAGAAATAAAAGCAGACGACAATTTTTATTTTTCAAAGCTGATGACGTCATGGCAGTGAAAACAGTTAAAAGTCGGGTAACTACATGACTGTTAAATATTGATTGAAAAATCAAATAATTTTCTCGGTCGAGCCTTATTGTTTTGTACAGAGCCTTTATTATTATTTCCACAAAATATCGATAATTGTCAAACTTTGAAAGTATTGACCCATTTACCCCTGACACTTCAAATGGACAATTCCAGTATCCAAATTAGTCTAATCTATTTTGATCATTTAGGGTTTTTTGACAGTGTATATTAGGCAAAATGGCAACCAGTGAATACCCTGGTAAGTGTTTTCTTTTAGGAGTACTCAGAAATGGATATACAGTGTTTGCATAGACTCATATACGCGTTATTAGTCCATTTTCAAATATTTAGGGGATGATTTTAACAATATGCAATGTGAGATAGTATGAACATGTCTCCCACCCGTAAGCCTCGTCAAGACCATGTTTCAGGGTAAGGTAAATGGAATAAAAAGGTGTGGATGACAAAGCAAAGATGTGAAGATACTGTCAAGGCGTGGACAAGCTTGAGCTTTTCAGCAACTCAGTGGCGCAGTCTAAATGGAGAGAAATTGTCATGAAATCAGCAAAGATGTCAATGCATTGACCTTATCACTTTCTCATCGCATAACTTCCAACATTTTAGTTTGCTTTCTTCCAAATTTGGAAATGTTTTGGCCAAAGGTTCACATTGCATATTCTGATAATTGTTACACTTGTTCAGGTCCTGTAGGCGAAAGCCGAAGAAATTATCAAAATATGAAATTTCTGAGATTTCACCAAAATGTCAAATCCATTGAATTCTACATCTTAATGTTCTTATAGATGTTATTCGTTGGTAAAAGCAATGTTTTACCTTTCAATTTTCAATTGTACTCATCATTGAATTGTAAAGCATGCTCGTTAACTTAAAAACAGAATTTGTATTTTTTGCAGTTTTCTGTGAAATAGTGATATTTGATCTTGTTTACTGATTCACCTGCATGGGACATTTACATGTAAGTCACATTAGAACCTGTAGAATGGACCGCTGGTTACAACTGTTGAACATTTTGTTGAAATTGGACAAGAGTTGAAACTCATAAAAAGAGGACGCGATAGGGTCAATGCATTGGTTCAAATGGAGATTTTACCTTTGGCGCTTAGCAAACTTTGAGTAGTATAGACATTCTAATGACGAGTGTAGTCGATTTTTTTTATTGTTAACTCATTCAACCCTAAGACTTTGAATGGACAATTCCAAAAATAAGTCTAGTTCATTTTTGACTATTAACCCTTTACCTGATAGCATTGTTTCTAGTATTGAAGATATGTGACTACTTAAAGCAGGTTGAAAGTAAAGCAGAATGCGCCATAAGGCGCATTCTGTTTTACTTTCAGCCTGCTTTAAGCTATTAACTGCTAGAATAAGGAAAGTATTAAATATGACACATATTCATTACGGTATAATTTGGAACTATTTTCTTCAGCGGATAAATAAAATGAATGTGCTAAAAGTCGCTTCTATAAGGGAAAGGGTTAAGGGTTGATTTTAACAATATATTAAAAAAAACAGTGTAGGCCCTGATCAGAGGACTCCTCATCAGGGCCTACACTGTTTGCATGGGACAAGTATAATCCTCACAGGTATACTGTTTGTAAATAACGATTATACTCGTCGCTAGGGTTGAATGTGTTAATGGGTGTCTTTCACAAACTATTGGCATCTGACGAACTTAATGTACTCGGATCAGAGAGTTCCTATAGGGTTCTAAGTATGTGTATAATGTTAGGTCAATATTTTGATTACTATCTGAAATTGATATTTTGATTTGTTAAGTGTTTATAGTCAAATATTTGACAACCGTCTTTAATAACCGAGACAACAAATAGAGGATATTGAATGAATGTAATTTCAGTAGTGAATTTATTGAACGAGTTGGATAAAATAATATGATTCGAGCCTTGACGAGTAACATATCATTTTATCCAACGAGTTCAATAAATTTACCACTGAAAACACACATCTGAATAGGATCCAAACTGTTTGCAAACGCGCTTTTAAGGCGTCATTGAGAGTGAAAGGGTTAACACATATTTGCCTACAAGTCTATGATCGATGGGTAAACATTGGGCGGTGTCGGTCACCGCCCTCAACTCATGATGTCATATTTATATAATGCACGCATGATGCACAATTTCAAGAGGAGCATTATACTTACAGTGGAGAAAACGTTATTCTTTCCCGTTTAAACGCAAACGAAACGCAAACGCAGAGTGATAAAACGTAGAAAATGACAACTTATCGACAATACTGACTATTCATAATCTGAATGGCAAACAGTTTGGAGCCTGGTCAGACGCCGGGTTACCCGGCGTCTGATCTGGCTCCAATCTGTTTGCGATTGAAATAACCTGTTTTAGCGTAAACGCGTGTATTGGGAAAGAATAACGTTTTCACCATTGTACTTACGCGTTAATCCCTACATGGCGCAACCTGCTTTAAAAAATTGCCGTCTACTTTTATTTCTCAAGATTTAAAAGGTAAATGAACTAAAGTTAATATCGTAGGGCTGAGTGTACAATAGTTTGGATCCTGATCAGACGTCACATATACGACCTTTGATTGTGTTTATCAATATCTTAAAAGCATATTTAAATATAAGTTAGATAGTTTAACATAAGTTTCTACAGATGAATTAGCCTTGAAAAATGAAAAAAGTCATTTTCTAACAAAATGTAAGATACGACCTTGTGCCACCAATGTGACGCGTTGTTCGGAGGGCCGTTGAAGGGAGGGATTACTGTACGTGTCCAAAACATACATTTTGGAACTTGGTTTTGTCACTTAGATTTTTTCAACCCACCTAGACAAGTGGCCCGTTTCATAAACTTCGTACGACAAAAAACGGTCGTGTTTCAAAACTTTAAAATACATTTATTTCTGATTTTCTCCATCTATACCTGTCTCGAGACATCTCTTTGGAATCGTCTTTTCAAGACGACCCCAAAGAGATATCACAGGACAGGATTATATTGAGAAATAAACAATAAATAAGACTTTTATAATCTGACTTACGATAATATTTGTCCTACCACGTTTTATGAAACGAGCCTCTGAGGGTTGCTAAACACAATATGGGATAATTATTGGTTAAATGTTTAACAGCGCTCCCTCTCTACAACGACACCAAATGGGAGACATAAATGTGTGCGTTGTTCGGAGGGAGTCGTTATAGGCAGGGAATTTGGTTAACATGTGCAAACAGCTTGAATCGAGATCAGACGCCGCGTTACGCGGCGTCTGATCTGGATTCAAGTTGTTTGTCACTCGTCATTAACTTTTGTTCTGTCAAAATGTCCAATATTTAACTGAGAAAAACAACAGACGACAACTTTAAGCAGAGGATTTTACAGCAGTAAAAGCGCTAGACATAAAAGTCATGTTAAGGGAACCGCGACAAGCGTCGTTGTAAGGATGAAATCGTTGTTCAGAGGGCGGTTGTTTGGAGGGAGCACTGTATTTATTCGTTTGCTTTTATATCAACTCTAGGGATAATTAGTTTGTATAAAGGTTAAAAAACTTTGGGATTGCATGGGAGGTAACTCTATAAAATTATCAATAATTTCTTTAAACAGTTATTTCTCCACTTTGTCTTTGATTGATAAGCGATTCGACAGTTTGCTCCGTATTAACCCTTTCACTGCCAAATCTTTCAAGACATTTTAACCCCTTTATCGTTTCATTGTCGTCTGCTTCAATTTTGTTGTTTGCAAGATCGTTTCAAAGTAAGATACAAAATAATATGAATTAAAAAATATTGATACGAGTGTCAAACAGTTTGGATCCTGATCAGACGCATCGAAAACGCGCTTTCAGGCGAACATTGAGAGTGATAGGGTTAATCCATTTGTGCCAACGCTGTTTTTATGGGACATAGGCATAATGCGGTGTCTGCAATATAAAATATATAATATATATAAAAAAAAAAAACGAAAATGAAAATTTTGACCATGTTTCCCGTAGATAAAAAATTACTCATCCAATATACAAGCATGGACGAATCCCGTGGACACGAACTGGTTAACAGGAAGTGTAACCCTTTTGTCTCATCTTTTTACAGACAAAGTGCCATCTGCTTTAAATATTGCTGTCTGCATATTCGTTTCAAAGTAAGATTTAACCCTTTCCCCAATAGAAGCGCCTTTTAGCGCATTAAGTTTATTCCTCCTCTGAAGAAAATAGTTCCAGTTTATACAGTCATAAATATGTATTTTCTATATTCTAGCAGAGTATAGCTTAAAGCAGGCTGAAAGTAAAGCAGAATGCGCCTTAAGGTGCATTCTGTTTTACTTTCAACCTGCTTTAATTGGACACATATATTCAATATTAGAAACAGGCTAAGTGGGAAAGGGTTAAGGCAGTATACGAGTGCCAAACAGTTGATTAATACTTTATTAACACTGATTCCCCCAACAACGGGCCTCCGAACACGATTTCTTCCTTAACCAAAATGTTTGCCGCTTTACTGTGTTCCCTCCTAATAACGGCCCTCCGAACAACGATTTCCTCCTAACAGCAATGTTTGCCGCTTTACAGTGATCCCTCCTACACACGGCCCTCCGAACAACGATTTCATCCTAACAACAATGTTTGCCGCTTTACAGTGCTCCCTCCTACACACGGCCCTCCGAACAACGATTTCATCCTAACAACAATGTTTGCCGCTTTACAGTGCTCCCTCCTACACACGGCCCTCCGAACAACGATTTCCTCCTAACAGCAATGTTTGCCGCTTTACAGTGATCCCTCCTACACACGGCCCTCCGAACAACGATTTCATCCTAACAGCAATGTTTGCCGCTTTACAGTGCTCCCTCCTACACACGGCCCTCCGAACAACGATTTCCTCCTAACATCAATGTTTGCCGCTTTACAGTGCTCCCTCCTACACACGGCCCTCCGAACAACGATTTCATCCTTACATCAATGTTTGCCGCTTTACAGTGCTCCCTCCTACACACGGCCCTCCGAACAACGATTTCATCCTAACAGCAATGTTTGCCGCTTTACAGTGCTCCCTCCTACACACGGCCCTCCGAACAACGATTTCCTCCTAACAGCAATGTTTGCCGCTTTACAGTGATCCCTCCTACACACGGCCCTCCGAACAACGATTTCATCATTACAACAATGTTTGCCGCTTTACAGTGCTCCCTCCTACACACGGCCCTCCGAACAACGATTTCATCCTAACAGCAATGTTTGCCGCTTTACAGTGCTCCCTCCTACACACGGCCCTCCGAACAACGATTTCCTCCTAACATCAATGTTTGCCGCTTTACAGTGCTCCCTCCTACACACGGCCCTCCGAACAACGATTTCCTCCTAACATCAATGTTTGCCGCTTTACAGTGCTCCCTCCTACACACGGCCCTCCGAACAACGATTTCATCCTAACAGCAATGTTTGCCGCTTTACAGTGCTCCCTCCTACACACGGCCCTCCGAACAACGATTTCCTCCTAACATCAATGTTTGCCGCTTTACAGTGCTCCCTCCTACACACGGCCCTCCGAACAACGATTTCCTCCTAACAACAATGTTTGCCGCTTTACAGTGCTCCCTCCTACACACGGCCCTCCGAACAACGATTTCCTCCTAACATCAATGTTTGCCGCTTTACAGTGCTCCCTCCTACACACGGCCCTCCGAACAACGATTTCATCCTAACAGCAATGTTTGCCGCTTTACAGTGCTCCCTCCTACACACGGCCCTCCGAACAACGATTTCCTCCTAACATCAATGTTTGCCGCTTTACAGTGCTCCCTCCTACACACGGCCCTCCGAACAACGATTTCATCATTACAACAATGCTTGCCGCTTTACAGTGCTCCCTCCTACACACGGCCCTCCGAACAACGATTTCCTCCTAACAGCAATGTTTGCCGCTTTACAGTGCTCCCTCCTACACACGGCCCTCCGAACAACGATTTCATCATTACAACAATGTTTGCCGCTTTACAGTGCTCCCTCCTACACACGGCCCTCCGAACAACGATTTCCTCCTAACAGCAATGTTTGCCGCTTTACAGTGCTCCCTCCTACACACGGCCCTCCGAACAACGATTTCATCCTAACAGCAATGTTTGCCGCTTTACAGTGCTCCCTCCTACACACGGCCCTCCGAACAACGATTTCCTCCTAACATCAATGTTTGCCGCTTTACAGTGCTCCCTCCTACACACGGCCCTCCGAACAACGATTTCCTCCTAACAGCAATGTTTGCCGCTTTACAGTGCTCCCTCCTACACACGGCCCTCCGAACAACGATTTCATCATTACAACAATGTTTGCCGCTTTACAGTGCTCCCTCCTACACACGGCCCTCCGAACAACGATTTCCTCCTAACATCAATGTTTGCCGCTTTACAGTGATCCCTCCTACACACGGCCCTCCGAACAACGATTTCCTCCTAACAGCAATGTTTGCCGCTTTACAGTGCTCCCTCCTACACACGGCCCTCCGAACAACGATTTCCTCCTAACAGCAATGTTTGCCGCTTTACAGTGCTCCCTCCTACACACGGCCCTCCGAACAACGATTTCCTCCTAACAACAATGTTTGCCGCTTTACAGTGCTCCCTCCTACACACGGCCCTCCGAACAACGATTTCCTCCTAACATCAATGTTTGCCGCTTTACAGTGCTCCCTCCTACACACGGCCCTCCGAACAACGATTTCCTCCTAACATCAATGTTTGCCGCTTTACAGTGCTCCCTCCTACACACGGCCCTCCGAACAACGATTTCCTCCTAACATCAATGTTTGCCGCTTTACAGTGCTCCCTCCTACACACGGCCCTCCGAACAACGATTTCCTCCTAACAGCAATGTTTGCCGCTTTACAGTGCTCCCTCCTACACACGGCCCTCCGAACAACGATTTCCTCCTAACATCAATGTTTGCCGCTTTACAGTGTTCCCTCCTACACACGGCCCTCCGAACAACGATTTCCTCCTAACAGCAATGTTTGCCGCTTTACAGTGCTCCCTCCTACACACGGCCCTCCGAACAACGATTTCCTCCTAACATCAATGTTTGCCGCTTTACAGTGCTCCCTCCTACACACGACCCTCCGAACAACGATTTCATCATTACAACAATGTTTGCCGCTTTACAGTGCTCCCTCCTACACACGGCCCTCCGAACAACGATTTCCTCCTAACAACAATGTTTGCCGCTTTACAGTGCTCCCTCCTACACACGGCCCTCCGAACAACGATTTCCTCCTAACAGCAATGTTTGCCGCTTTACTGTGCTCCCTCCTACACACGGCCCTCCGAACAACGATTTCCTCCTAACAGCAATGTTTGCCGCTTTACAGTGATCCCTCCTACACACGGCCCTCCGAACAACGATTTCATCCTTACAACAATGCTTGCCGCTGTATAGTGTTCCCTCCTACACACGGTCCTCCGAACAACGATTTCCTCCTAACAACAATGTTTGCCGCTTTACAGTGCTCCCTCCTACACACGGCCCTCCGAACAACGATTTCATCCTTACAACAATGCTTGCCGCTGCACGCTCCCTCCTAACAACGGTTCTCCGAACAACGATTTCCATCTTACTACAATGCTCTCCGCTGTTCAGTGATCTTTCCCAACAACGACCCTCCTTACAAGGGTTCCCTTCCGTACAACAATGCGTGCGGCTGAACAGTTTTCCCTCCCAACAACGGCCTTCCTAACAACGATTCCCTTATTACAACAATACTTGCGGCAGTACAGTTCTCCCTCCCAATAACGATTCCCTCCTTGAAACAATGCTTACCGTATTACAGTTCTCCCACCATACAACGGCCCTCCGAATAAAGACTCCCTCCTTACAACAATGCTTGCGGCAGTACAGTTCTTCCTCCCAACAACATCCCTCCAAACTAATATTCCTTCCTTACAACAACGCTTGCTGCTGTACAGTGATCCCTCCCGACAACGGCCCTCCGAGCAACGATTCCAGTGTTCCCGAAACAAGACAATTACAGTGGAGAATCTGTTATTCTTTCCCGTTTAAACGCAAACGTACGCAAAGCACTTAAACTTTTGGACAATTCTGATAATTCATATTTATCTTGGTGGCAAACAGTTTGGAGCCTGATCAGACGCCGGGTTACCCGGCGTCTGATCTGTCTCCAAACTGTTTGCACTGCAAATAATAGTTTTAGCGTAAACGCGTTTATTGGGAAAGAATAACAGATTCTCCACTGTATGTCTCACACTTTCACTGCTGCAATATAGTCTACTTGCATATGCCGTCTGCTGTTTTTCTCAATGTAACATATTAGTGGATATTTTGACAGTAGACATATAATGACGAGTGACAAACAGCTTGAACAAGAGCAGAGGTCGCGAACTACGTTCAAGCTGTTTGCAAATGTAAGCCAAATTTTAATTTTCCCTCCCTATAACAAGTCACTCCGAACAACACACGCAATCTTTTCTTTCATTTGGTGTTGATGTAGAGAGGAAGAACAGTAGTGCTGCAAACGAGACCCAATACCAAACCTTAATTTGGCACCAACCGTTCTTCCTCTGAAAAGAAAGGTTTCTATGTAAAGTAAAACTTCGATATCTCGAACCCGGTTCAGTCGAATATACCCGTAGTTCAAATTTTAAACGTGGCTTAGCCACGTTTTAAATTTGAACTACAGATATGTACGACTACACCGAACATGAATTAATGTAATTCATGTGGCGAAGTATCGGAAAGTTCGAGCTATTAAGCGAGTTTGAGATATCTAGAAAATGATCGTACAAGTGGGAAGATTATACACTTGCATGCTGCAGTTGTAATATCTGTGGACTAAAATAGCTATTAAAGATTGCGTCCAAGATGGCCGCCACAAACATGAAATATCACCAACATACTATCTATTACAGTATCGACAGGAACTGTGACATAGAAATATAATGATTTCTCTCATAACTACCCTTGTTTTCTGTAGCGAACAACGATGACGAATATCCTTTTCTCCCCCTCGGGTCAGAAACAAATTCACACAGGGACACGGCAAGCCTCGCCCCTGCATGAATTTTCTGACCCTCGGGGGAGAAATTCCTATCCCACATCAACACTCATGGTGGATTCTTATAATCTCGAACATGTGTAAGATCACTTTATGACGTCACTATAACGTCACTATTTATAACGGCGTTTTGACGTCACCGGGGTTTCCAAAAAATGCATATTGCTTAAAAATAACTTAAATCGTTGGTAATGTGAGAAAAAGAATCTGTCACTAGTCGATGTTTAAGACAAGTTGATCTCAAACTCGCAAAGGCTCGCATAATAACATTTCAATTCTAGACTCGTTTGAGATCAGCTTGTCTTAAACATAGACTCATGACAGATCCTATATATCCACGAACATCATCATAAAACGAATTACAGTGTTCCCTCTCTACATGGCCCTCTCAACAACGACTCCCTCTTTACAACGACCCTTACTGCAGTTCACTAAATAGGACAATTATGACCAACCAATTCACGGCTGCAGTGTGGTCTGCTTAAAATTGTCGACTGCTGTTTTTTCTCAAAGTTACATATTGGACATTTCAACCAACGAAATTACGAGAGACAAACAGCTTGAATCCAGATCAGACGCCGCGTTACGCGGCGTCTGCTCTGTATTCAAGCTGTTTGCAAATGTAAATCAATTTCCCACCCTATAACGACTCCCTTCCGAACAACGCATACCATTTTTGTTTCCCATTGGGTGTCGTTGTAGAGAAGGAGCGCTGCATATACATGTAGTACCAAGTGTACATAGGTGTATCAGTAATTTAAACATGAGTCATATTTTAATAAGCCCGCCTGTACAAAGTAAAAGACGAGATTATTCTACACTCTAGGGGCCCGTTTCATAAAACTTCGTACGAAAAATGTCGTCGTAAGTCAGATGATAAATGTCTCAATTATGATCTATTTCTTCATCTTATCCTGTCTTGTGACATCTGTTTGGAATCGTCTTGATAAGACAATTCCAAAGAGATGTCACAAGACAGAATTAGATAGAGAAAAAAGAAATTAAATGTATTTTAAAGTTTTGACTCACAACCGTTTTTACCGTACGTAGTTTTTGAAACAGGCCCCTGGGGTCCGTCTCACGAACAACGGTCGTAAGTCAAAACTTAAAATACATCTTATTTCTGATTTCTCCATGTAATCCTGTCTTGTGACACCTCTTTGGAATCGTCTTGAAAATACTATCTTTTTTATGATTATTCCAAAGAGATGTCACAAGACAGAATTAGAGAGAGAAATACATAAAAATGGAGATTTTTAGAATCTGACTTACGACATTATTTGTCGTTCTATGTTTCATAAGACGAACCCAGTCGTAGGTGTCGTTGTTATCGTCGTCGGCGTCGTCGGAGTCTTCGTAAATACCGTAAATAATTTTAAGAAAAAAACGTATATGTCCCTTGAGAAAGCATTACGTGTGTATCCTACTAGTAACCTTCATATACACCGATCATCTTTAAATCATTGTGCTGAGAAAACAGAAATTCCAAAGTTTGATATATTAAATTTCAAATATGAAATGAAAAAGGCGAGTGTCAGTTTAGAAGGCAGCAATATATCAACAATGAAAGCGACAAGTCATGGAGTGGTCCATCAGTCAAATGTCGGAGTATTTAAAATCAGATTTATTACTATTAATCATAACCGCTCATAGAGAGACAAATCTTTTCAACCCTTCATCATAAGCGACAAGATTTAAATTTTGCAAACAGTTTGGATCCTGATCAGACGCCGCGTAACGCGGCGTCTGAACAGGATCCAAACCGTTTGACCCTCTTATTGATGTTTCTTTTGTCGAATTCTTTTAAAATATTACTTTTTAATATTTGTTTAGACAGTTTTTAAAGCAGGAATTTATAATGATGGTCAAAGGGTTAAAGCAGACGATATATTTGGGCAGTGAAAGGGTGAAATACACAGCTGTAATCCATCATCACTATATAATCCGACTAGATCTACATTAAGAATAATTTTAAAGCAAAGTCACTCGTCAAAGTATACAAATTATGCTTCGATTTGAAACAGTTATTCACTGAAAAGAATGGTCCTCTGCATAAAAAGTCATACTTGTGGAGTATTAGGATCCATTGCGGATCATTTTAGTTACAAAAAAATGAACCAGTCTACTTGGAATTCTGGATAGCTCTAAATTAACAAACAGTGTATACCCAGATTAGAGGACTTCTACAGGAGCCTTCTGATCTGGGTCTACACTGTTTGCAAATGAAATTAGTATATATTGGAAATAGGTCCATCGTGTTCAAAGAGCTAACCATTTCATCGCGAAATTAGTCGTGAAGTTTTTACCAATTCACAGTCAAATTGTCGTCTGCTTCAATATTGGTGTCTGCAAAATCGTTTCAAAGTTAGAATTGAGGAAGATTCAAGATTCAAACACTTTATTTAGTAACGTAAATATAGATCTGTTATTTGTTACATGATACAATGGATTGTTAATATTAAGATTTAAGGAAGTATGACTGACGAAATTTCGAAACGAGTGTCAAACAATTTGTACCCTGATCAGGCGCCGTATTGCGCAATGTTCGCAAAGAAGACGCATTTTGGCGCCAATGACAATGAAAGAGTTAATAAACACGAAACACCAATTTCAGTTTAGATTTGATATACTCCATATCCGGATACCGACTTTTTGCTAGTGTAAGACAAGGTGTGTTTAGCGTGATAAGGGTTCGTTTAAATTTGAATGATTGACAGAAGACAGAAAGAATTTAGAAAAACAAAACTGCAGCGTAAACGAATTTTCTAAAAGTTAGTCATACTAATATCCGTCATTACTGTCACGATGAAGAATTCTCGCTGATGGCGGACAAGGCATGTGGAAGGAAATGATTATGTCATACGGAAATGTCTGTTATATGTCCGCCATGTTTCAATTCATTCGCCCCTGAAAGTTTTTATGGACAATTACAATTTTCAATTATGTTAAGTCCAGTTTTGACTCGTCATGCTTTATTTTAACAATAAATTGCAAAATGAAAAACAGTGTAGACCCTGATCAGAGAGCTCCAAAAGGAGCTCTCTGATAAGGGTCTACACTATTTGCATAAAAAATGCACCTCTACTCATAGGAACTTGTTTTTGTTAATAACGAGTACATTCGGAAAAGCAAAGCTAAAATTAGACATGTTTGACTTGAGGAATTAAATAAACAAACCCTTGAGTACAGTGAAATCCTCAAAACCAGACGCCTGAACACCGGGTGCCTCTAAAATCAATACCAAACATTAATTTTGTTTTTATCTTTATCATTTGTAAAATAGAACGTGTATACATGTATGGTAAATTGTTGTTGCTTTGGGGGATGACGTTATTTAGAATATATTCCAGTTTAAATGCAAACTAAACGAAACCTTCTTCGGAAACATGTTTAGCATGAGCAGACGCCGGGTTACTCCAAAATGTTTGCAATGCTGTAAAATAGGGAAGATATTTTTATTTTGACAATTCTGACACTTCCTTTGCGTTTTTTTTCTTCATTTCAATGGGAAATCAAACCGTGTTTTCCACAGTTTAGAACAGTTACTTTCCTTTGACCTGACGCTCCTGGAAGCTAGCTGTATGAATATACAGGCAGTCCTCGTATACCCATTACCCAATAAATATGCCTTTATACACCCTTAAGTATTCCTCCACTGAAGGAAATAGTTTTTTTCAAAATATATATGCGCATTCTGCTTCACTTTCAGCCAGCTTTAAGTCGTCATCCATCTTCAAACTAGAATTCTAACATGACACGTGAATTCGTCTCTATAAACAAAGAACATGTATATCGTGGTATACCTGAGACGGTATACCACGCTCTTCCCTACCCCGCTCCTCCCACGGTTATATGACATGACGTGACCACGTGCGTTCATACGTTATGTTTTTTAAATTTCTTTCGTTATTCATATAGCCCGTAAAGACCATATACTTTTAACCAGTAACGTTACAGTAATTTTCTCATTCTTCTGTCTTGTTTGATGTAATGTTTGTTCTATGCCAGATTATGGATCGGTAATTGTAAATTTGCTTATGGGTGTTAGATTCTTGTAATGCCGCGGAAAAAGTTATTCGGTCGAAAAACTTCATTCGCTGAGGAAATAAGTATGTAACATTTGATTTCCTTTCTAATGAATTTCCTTACATCTGGTCATGTTAGAATCGAAATAATCTATGTTCTACCGTTGTTAAACTGTATTTTACAACGGTCGGTCGTTGTGGTGCGCAGGAATTGACCACTCAGGCCTTCGGCCTTCGTGGTCAATTCCTGCGCACCACAACTCCCAACCGTTGTAAAATACCGTTTCACAACGGTAGAACATAGATTATTTCTTAAATGTGCTATGGGGTAATGGGTTATACCTCTTACAGTGATGAAGGCGTTATCATTTCCCGTTTAAACGCAAAAGAACGCTTCACGTATTGCAATACAATATAGAAAATATCTTTTGTTTTAGAACTTTTCAACGGTTCATTTTAATCTGAGTGGTAAGCTGGCATCTGATCTGGCTTCAAACTGGTTGCAATGGAAATAATCGTTTTAGCATAAACACGTTTTTAAGAAAAAATAACATCTCTGGGAGCCTCTGGATAACATTTTATTCTTAAATAAGCGGCTTTTTGACACTGATGACATATATACTGACACGATAAAGAAACTATATATTTAGTCTGAGGGACTTTTGTTATACATTTGTACTTACAGTGGAGAATCTGTTATTCTTTCACAATAAACGCGTTTACGCTAAAACTATTATTTACAATACAAACAGTTTGAAGCCAGATCAGACGCCGGGTAACCCGGCGTCTGATCAGGCTCCAAACTGTTTGCCACCAAGATAAACAAGAATTATCAGAATTGTCCAAAAGTTGTTCTTTTCTACGTTTTATTGCTTTGCGTTTGCGTACGTTTGCGTTTAAACGGGAAAGAATAACAGATTCTCCACTTGGTACATGTATTTAAATGTGCTAAAATGTATTGACTACAAGATCTATATTTTTCACGATGATATACGAATTGGAAAATCATTATTTTGCGTGTGAATGACGATGGTGTGAAAAGAAAAAAAGGTGTTTTGGCCATCAAATAGGGTATTATGTATATTGTCGCTGTTTTGGGGGTATACTTGTAATAATAGGGAATGTTAGGGGATAATCTCGGTCAAATAAACAGAAACATTCCCTATGGCAATTAAGCCCAAGAACACAAACTTTGTCTATGTTTGTACTTATAAGTACATTGTATTACCAAATGTATAGTTTCTTTATCGTGTTAGTATATATCTTTATTCGTCCTTATAATGTGTTTTGGGTATGTTTTACTGTGTGTGATATGCAGTATCATGCGTAAATCCAGAGGACAGCACCCGAAACATTTGTAAAATACCGGTACTAGTCTTATCGAATTTGTTCGATTGGGTAACATTGGGAAGATTTCAACGAATGATTTCCATAAGAAGCCCTCTGAGCAGGGTCTTCACTGTTTGCATTGGACAAGTGTATGCTACACAGGTAAACATATTGTAAACCTATTGCCTTGCCAATCGCAAATTGACAAGGACATACAAACATTTTTTGATCCAGATCAAAACCGTGAAACTAGGTGGCTGATCTTCCTCCAAATTGTTTGCAATAAACACATTTCTTCTTGAAGTTCTTTAAACGTTTTATCTACGTTATTTATTGTAGATTACACAACATTGAGTTGGCAAGAGACAAATCTAATCGTTTATGCAAAGTGGGTTCTTCTTTGGTTATATAAAAATACATCGATGAGTCAATTGTTTGTTTTGTTTTTTGTTTAACTCATTGTTCCCTAGTGACGCATATATGCGTCTTTTACCAAAAGTGAACCTGTAAAGAGTACACTTGTCTAATGCAAACAGTGAAGTCCCTGATAAGAGGGCTCCTGTAGGAGCCCTCTAATCAGGGACTTCACTGTTTGTCATTTTGAAGTATATGATAAATAACAACCCGAAATAGTCTACAATGGACCAGCCGTTAGTGTAAACTTGAATTGTCCATTTGCAATTGCAGGGGAAAATGAGTTAAGCGGTGCATGGTCTAATGTTCATCTTCATTTTATTTTTAACAGAAATTTCTGTTAGAAAACAGCTCAGAATCAGATCAGACGCCGCATTATGCGGCGTCTGATCTGAGTCTACAGTGCTTGCTTATGTGTCCTATTTATAGGACGCTAGCCACAAACGGGTTAATAATAGACCTAACCAGAGGCGATATTCCAATTCAGCGACCCTGTTTAGTTTGGGGTTTCATTCTTTTCAATATCCGGGTGGGTTATCTTGGTAAGGTTTCTCTTGTTTTGCAAGAAAGTATTGTAAGAATATTAGAGACATTGTTTTTTATTTCTAAATCAATAACTATACTTGCAATAGATACAGTAGAGAATGTGTTATTCTTTCCAAATAAACGCGTTTACGCTAAAACTATTATTTCAATTGCAAACAGTTTGGAGCCAGATCAGACGCCGGGGAACCCGGCGTCTGATCAGGCTCCATACTGTTTGCCTCCAAGATACACATGAATAATCAGAATTGTCCAAAAGTTGTACTTTTCTACGTTTTAGTGTTTTGCGTTTGCGTACGTTTTTTAAACGGGAAAGAAAAACAGATTCTCCACTGTATGACGTCACCAATGACGTCAGATTAACAGATTCTCCACTGTATCAATCTTACTACAGTGAAATCCCGTTATTACAATGGAGAAGATATCATTTCCGTTGCAACAGTTTCGAGCAAGATCAGACACCGGGTAACCCTTCGTCTTATCAGGATCCAAACTGTTGGCAATTCCAACTAAAATGAACAATTAGGATTGTCGTTTTCTACATTTTATGCAATGTGTTTGCGTTCAGTTTCAACGGAATAGAATACAGTACTCCCTCCCTACAACGGATATCTGAACAACGAGTCCATCCTTACAACAACGCGTATAGCTATTCCCCAAAACAAGACAATTATGTCTAACCTTTTCACGACTGCAACATCGTCTGTTTAAAATGGTGGTCTTCTGTTTATCTCAAAGTCAGATTTTGGAAATTTCGACAGAGAAAAGAAGCAAAAAGCTTGAATCTAGTTTAGACGTGATCTGGATTCAAACTGTTTGCAAGTGTAAGGCAATGTCCCTCCATATAACGACTCCCTCCGAACAACATATACAATAGTTGTCTCCCATTAGACGTTGTAGAGAAGTACAGTGGAGAATCTGTTATTCTTTTCCGTTTAAACGCAAACGTACGCAAACGCACGCAAACGCAAAACGCTAAAACGTAGAAAAGTACAACTTTTTGACAATTCTGATAATTCATCTTTATCTTGGTGGCAAACAGTTTGGAGCCTGATCAGACGCCGGGTTATCCGGCGTCTGATCTGGCTCCAAACTGTTTGCAGTGAAAATAATAGTTTTAGCGTAGACGCGTTTACTGGGAAAGAATAACGTTTTCTCCACTGTAGCACAGTCTCGTCTTATTCCCTGTAAAACTAATTGGTGGCATTTAACCCATTACCCCATAGCCTGTTTCTAGCATTGAAGACAGGTGACCACTTAAAGCAGGTTAAAAGTAAAGCAGAATGCGCTTTAAGGCTACCATTTGCTAGGACATAGAATATATTTCTTATTGTAATTATTCATTACTGTATAAAGTGAAACTATTTTCTTCAGTGGAGAAATAATTGAAATGCGTTAAAAGGCATATGGGGTAATGGATTAAATACATGTGCAAACAAAGTATAAAGCTCAATGCAAACCCTTCGTTTGATTATTTTTTTGCTTACCAAAACACGAGTCCTTCTCGGATTGTAGAAATAACGGAAATTCACTACATTTAACAACACTTTCATTTAATAAAATATGAGTATTAGAAAACAAAAGAAGAGAGAAGTCCATTTATAAAATGTACACATAATAATAAAAAGTCCCAGTATGTCTTCCGATATCAAAAATAACTGTTACTTCGTTCTCATGGACTGTTCAAATATTGGGAATGACAAAACCTTGTCAACCAAAAACCAAACATATTCCAAAGTGCTAATTAATGCTTTTGGCGAGTCTATTTACAGTTTAAAACTAATACAGCGCTCCCTCTCTACAACGACATCCAATGGGAGACACATATTATGTGTGTTGTTCGGAGGGAGTCGTTCAAGAGAGGGACAATTAAGACTTGGCTTACATTTGCAAACAGCTTGAATCCAGATCAGACGCCGCGTAACGCGGCGTCTGATCTGGATTCAAGCTGTTTGTCACTCGTCATTATGTTTGTTTCTGTCAAAATGTCTGATATGTAAATTTGAGAAAAACAGCAGACGATCATTTGAAGTAGACTATATTGCAGCCGTGAAAAGGTTGGACATAATTATATTGCATATTGTGTATTAAAAGGAGGTAATCAGATTACTCATATGTATGCAGTAAACCACTCTTATACAGTCCATTCCCTATCAACTCTCGTATGTAAAAGTATGTATATAGCATATGACAGGTCAAATCCCATAACATGGAGCCTACATAATGACTATAATTGGTAAAGATGCAAATTCCCCAGGTCAGTTCGGAGTGTTAGGACATCCAGTGTATATTATATAGCTGGTGGTGAAGCAATTCTATTGAGTTGTTTAGCTACCAGTCTGTTGTTATGCAATGTGTGTCTTAGCTAGGCGCTGCTGCCGTATCCGACTGATTAGGGAATGGACCATAATTATAATGTTTTGGGAACAGCGGCACTCGTCGTTATAAGGAGGGAACCGTTGTTGGGAGGGTCGTTGTAGAGAGGGAACACTGTACATGTATTTGAATATGTTCAAAGTTGTTCTTTTTCTAAAATTCAAGAGTCGTTGTGCCACTGCAACGGGGAATGAAAACAGTGTAGAACCAGATCCAGGGCTGCCATAAGTTGACATGAAAAATCCTAAGATTTCCAAACTTGCATTTTCAAGTGCGATTTAACGAATAGTACCTTTACCCATTAGCCTTTTTCTTGTTTTGTTGACATGCAACTACTTAAAATAGACTGTAAGTAAAGCAGAATGCGCCTTAAGGCGCATTCTGCTTTACTTTCAATCTGCTTTAAGCTACCATGAACTGGGAAAAAATCCGGAGATTTAGGAAAATCCGGAGAAATGGCAGCCCTGCAGATCAGACGCCGAGTCTGATCTTCTTCCAAACTGTTGGCTCTATCCTATACACCTTTAACGGTTTCTTAATGAAGGAATAGGGTATCTCTTGTTCATTTACTGCGCTGCTCTCTACATTGACACCCAACGGGAGACAAAAAGTATGTGCGTTGTTCGAAGGGGGTCGCTATAGGGAGGGGACTTTGCGAACAGCTTGAATCCATTTCGGACGCCCCGTTACGCGGCGTCTGATCTGGATTCAAGCTGTTTGTCACTCGTCGTAAAGTTCTTTTAAGCAGACGCCATTGCAATTGTGAATAGGTTTGACATAAGTGTCCTGTTGACAACAGCGGCAAGGTTCGTTGTAAGGAGGGAGACGTTGTTGGGAGGGCCATTGTAGAGAGGGAGCACTGTAGTATGCACAGGTTCTCCGAAGACATATTGGGAAGATAAGAACAGTAGAACCCCTCTATTACGACCTATACACGTCATATAGATGGCCTTTAAAGGCAGATGACAGCTTAAATCAATATGATAGTACAGCAGAAAGCTCCTAAAGGATATATTTTAATTCCATCTTGCTTTAGTCGCATGCATTTAATATAGAAAATATGACTTCTATTGTGTCCAATAAATATAAGCATATTTGATGACGGCTTATGGCAATTCATAAGTAACGCAGAAAGCATAAGTCACGCAGAAAGCTCCTTAATGGATTTTCTTCTCACTTTTAACATGCTTTACACAGTCGCCTTACTAGAGGCACAGAACATTTAATCTCGTGCAGTTGTCGTGATAGTGGGGCTCTACTGCAACAGCTAATCGAAGAGCGCACATAAGCACACTTCAAATTTACAATATACATGTACTATATATTTACAACTGAAAGACAAAATATAGGAACATACTGCACTACTTTTGTCCTGCATTAAGCTGACACATAATTTCTATATTCTTTTCAGTGACAGCTCAGCGCAGGAATATTTTGTATTACCCCTCTGTATAGCGATTGAACAAATCTGCAATAACAGTATAACAGTACCTTGATCGTATTCTTACTTAAATAAGTTAATTACAAGTATGTAACAATTTCTTGATAACATGTTCACTTAGGTAAGTTAACAATGTAACAATTTCTTCCAAATGTTTTCACTTAGGTAAGTTAACAATGTAACAATTTCTTCCAAATGTTTTCACTTAGGTAAGTTAACAATGTAACAATATCTTCCAAATGTTTTCACTTAGGTAAGTTAACAATTTAACAATTTCTTCCAAATGTTTTCACTTAGGTAAGTTAACGATGTTACACTTTCCTGATACTATTTTTACTTAGGTAAGTCAACAATGTAGTATGCCAACTACGTAAAGTAGAGCTACAGTGGATAATCTGTTATTCTTTCCCGTTTAAACGCAAACGTACGCAAACGCAAAGCACTAAAACGTAGAAAAGAACAACTTTTGGAAAATTCTGATAAGTCATGTTTATCTTGGTGGCAACCAGTTTGGAGCCTGATCAGACGCCGGTTTACCCGGCGTCTGATCTGGCTCCAAACTGTTTGCACTGCAAATAATAGTTTTAGCGTAAACGCGTTTAAAGGGAAAGAATAACACATTCTCCACTGTAAGTTAACAATGTAACAATTTCTTGATAATATTATCACGTAGGTAAGTTATCTCTTGATAACGTTCATTCTCACTTTGGTAAGTTAACAATATACATGTAACAATTTCTTGATGATATCCTCATTTAGGTAGATTAACATTATAACAATTTCTTGACAATACCCTCACTAAGGTAAGTTAGCAAACAATTTCTTGATACCTCCTCACTTTGTTAAGTAAAAAATGGAACAATCTCTTAATAATATCTTCACTTGGTTAAGTTAACAATGTAACAAATTCTTGATACTATTTTAAATTAGGCAAGTTAAGGAAAGTTGCGGACAATTGGAACGACATTTAAATAACAAAGCTTACGCTAAGATATTTCCATGATTGCAAAAAGTCTGAAGCCAGGTCAAACGCATGAAAATCCAGCAGGTGACAAGGCTCCGAACTCATTGCTACTCAAATCCAAAATGAACTATTCTCTGCTTCAACTCCTTGTTAACTTCTTAGTATATTTTATTTCATTACGTAAAACTTGCATTTAGTTTCCGTTGAACGGCAAAGGATCAATGTATTTTCCCCTATAGAATGCCGTTAAGGCGTTTGCATCGTGTCCTCAGATGACGTCAGAGCGGGTCGCGCCTGGACGATAGAGGCCAAAGAACATGGTCCCCTGCTTATTGTATAAAGCGTTTTTATAGATGTGTCTGAGATCGTTCTCAAGCTTTTGATAGTCAGATGTGAGCATTCTGCTCAAATCTGACCAATCAAAAGCTTTAGAACGAACCCAGGTCCGACTCAATCGCTTTATTAGCATGGGACCTGGCCAAGGCAAAACTGCTCTCTAGATAAAAGAGCCATAGTTCATAAATGACGTCATCACACCTTTCGCCCAAATCTTGATGATTTAGCTTGTTTTAATAATGATGGAATATCATAGCATCGCCTTCGGAAGGGGTTGAACAATTTTAATTTTCCACCACCGCGACAGTCCCCGTGTAATATTACTCGCTGATCCCTGCAAATTACAAAGTGGGGTGTCCAAAGCTTGCCCTCAAATGGATTGGGGCCATTTGGAAGTCCCAGACACGAGCCGAATCGAGTTCTACATGGTACACATCCGCTTCCAAAACACTGGTTAGCTTCATAGTCACCTGTAAGAGAATGCATGTATTATTGTTATGTTGTTGTTGTTGGTGTACCTGTGCTTAACACTCACAGGACAGCTTGGTACAGACATTATTGTCTGTCAAGCTGGAGGATTACGTGCATATCTGTTTTCAATTACCTCGCCATATAGGCAGCCATGCTCCGTCTTCAGAGGAAGTTATTATAATTATTGTAATGAATTGTTTGTTCTTTTAAAAAAAAAACACAAAAAAAAACATTTTCATCGACTTCTTCTGTCAAAATGTCCATATATATGTATAGACTGATTTTTTTTCACCTGGCAGGGCGAGGCTAACCTTTGGCAAAGATAAACTAATATGTAGCTTTGAGAGAAAAAACCAGCAGACGACAATTTTAAGCGGACGATATTGCAGCAATGAAAACTTTAGACATAAATGTCTTGCTTGGGGAACAGCGGTAAGTATTATTCCAAGGAGGGAATCGTTGTTCGGAGGGCCGTTGTAGGGATGTAGCACTGTTTCGAACAATACCGTGCTACAGCAGAAATACTTCTAATATGTATGTATGTATGCATACTTATGCATACTTATGTTATGCTGACGCATAGGAAATCTTGGTGAATGTAATTTGCAATTAAAATAAGGTAATTGGTCAATTCAAGCTCTTAATATTCAAGCAAATCAATTTTAATTTAGTGTTCATGTCCAATGCTTACGTAGGCGGACATTTCAGAATCGTTCAAATACTTTATGCACACTTTGCCTTTTAAAGCTATTCACTCTTAATGACGCCATAAAGCGCGTTTGCAAATAGTTTGGGTCCTGATCAGACGCCGCGTAACGCGGCGTCTGATCAGGACCCAGACTGTTTGACACTCTTATCGATATATATTAATTCATACAAAGTTATTTCTAACTTTGAAACGTGTCTTGCAGGCAACAATACTGAAGCAGACGACAATAAAGCGGTGAGGGGGTAAAACTCTCCCGAATAATTTGATCACGAAAGAGTTAAGCCCTCACCTGCCCTAATACCGTCATCTTACACGACAGTACATTTTTATAATGTTGGAGATCAAACAGTTGAGTATCAAACAGTTTTGAATCTGATCTAGCAACAACCAACTATTCATATACAGTAAAAACTCGATTCTACGAAATCGCTTTAGTTCGAACATACCCATATTTCAAAGTTAAAACGTGGCTTAGCCACGTTTTAACTTTGAAATACGGGTATGTTCGACTTAAGCTGATCGACTTATCAAAATTCAACTTACGATATACTGGTAAGATATCTTTAAGCGAGTTCGAAGTATCGAGTTTCGACTGTAGTTCCAAACAACATACAAAAATGCAATTAAATGGCCTACAGAAGCTTTTGATTTTAATCGGATTGTTTTACCGGTACTGCTTAAAATTGTACGAGAAAATGTTAAATTAAGAATCTTGACCTTTTGAGCTGTAGCCTTTGACAGAGATTGTATGGGGGTGAACGAATGGATACTTTTTGTAAAGGAGATTGTCAAGACTGTCAGCATTGATGGTAATGCGTCACTGTTTTCTTAAAATATGATAGGTGTCCATGTTACATTTTAAGTGATTGAAAATTTACATTAACTTTACATTAAAACTAGGAAGTAGTATTTCACGTAAGCTGTGATAGAACTAAATGTTACTACATGTACATGTAATATAAGCTGATATGTGCAAGCATTTAAGATCCAATTAAGACATCGAGTAATGCAGCGCTTGATTAGGATCAAAACTGTTTGACACACATTTTCAGTATTATTAGAGGAAATATCATCTCAGGTTAGATTAATTGGTAATGCACACCACACATTCAAAACAGAATTCATTTAGAATTGGTAAGGGTAAACATTATATGCTTTTTTACCATATCTAATAGGTGAAACTTGTAACGTGACAAAAACACCATGGTTTGCACTTGTTATACCTTCAGATAGTACGGGAAGAGGTTGATATTCTTCCTCAACCATCGTACAGTGGAGAAAAGGCTGTCCTTTCCCAATAAATAGAGGATATTGTATGAGTGTTCATTATTTATCATTTTTAATAAACGAGTTGACTAAAATAATATGACGCGAGCCTTGGCGAGCGTCATATTTATTTTAGTCAACGAGTTTATTAAAAATGATAAATAATGAACACGAATGTGATATTCTATTTATCACATTACAAGTTCAAGCACCTATTAAATTGATTTGAAGCCGTAGTTTGTAGACCCTCCGCTCTATAGATTTTCCGCCAAACGTTATGTTGTTTACGTTAACGTCATAGTAAATGACGTCATTTGGCACCCCGCTACATGCAGCGCTTATGGACGAACAACTTAGGCCGGAGCCCAAAAAACGATATTCCACTAGTGGATTACGATATTTATACAATCGCTTTATGCAACTCCCATACCTCAAATTATGTGATAAACGTGTTTATGCTAAAACAATTAAGTACATTGCAAATGATTGCAGCCTGATGATACACCGGGTAACCCGTCGTATGATCTGTCTCCATTCTGTTTGCCACTAAGATAAAACGTAACTGTCAACACTTTCAAACAGTTTTCCTATTTACATTTTAATTAGGTTTCTAGTCATCTGATCAGAATCAAAACTGTTTGAAGATGTCCAAAAACACCCGCTGTCCCATTTCAAAGAGTTAACTCTTTCGGCGTCAATTTAATCGTGAGGTTTTTACCCCTTCGCCGCTTTATTGTCGCCTTCATCAATATTTTTGTTGCAAGATCGTTTCAAAGAAAGACTCAATGTATAGTGACTAAAGAAATGTAGACACGAGTGTCAAACAGTTTGGATCCTGATCAGACGCCGCGTTACGCGGCGTCTGATCAGGAACCAAACGGTTTGCAAAGTCGACTTAATGCGATGTTAGCGCCGAAATGGTTAAAATAAACTAGGATACTTACATGGATCTTTGATTTCTTTTCTGGTGCCGCATTTGACAAATAGGTACAGCTCGCACGTGCCCCTCTCTCGGTCGAACAGACGCGGGTATGGGCACTCTCGTTTTTCTGGTTTGAGCCCGCCATCACAGTGATAGTAGCGTGCACAGTTATCATCGTCTACTTCATCGGATTTCATGCCTGGTATGCACTTCCGGTCTGGGTGACCTTTAAGAAATAAGAGAAAAAGACATATTTAGTAAACTTACAGATACCACGTGATTCAAGGTTTTATGCTTCGTTCAATAACTGATTGAAGTTAGTTGGTGTTAAATTCATTACCCCAGTCCATTCATTGATTCTCCCTTCATCGTTCTCACTAGGCGAGAAAATAACTGTAAAACAGGGGAAACATGAGTTCAGACAATGTTAGCAACCTCAAGTTTTCTATAGAGGCCCTTACAAAATCACACTCTAGGGGTTTCTCAATGGGTTTACTAACCAAACTATCAAATATAAGGTACAGGCCTCACATAAAACGCCTGACTGATTCTTTGCCTAGACATTTGTACTGTTGAAAAGCATGCTGCATGCTTTGACTGAAGCTTTCTACGGGGATAGGTGTTACCACCCAAGCTCGGTCAAGTAATGACTTTAAGATATTACTTGACCTAGCCTGCATGGTAACACCTACCCCCCGTAGATAATTTGATTCAAAGCATGGAGATCATGCACTTACGGTGGTAGCGTCTAGGCAAAGAATCAGTCAGGCGACTCATGTGAGGCCCGCGTCATATATTTGATAGTTTGGTTAGTAAAACCCATTGAAAACCCCCTTGAGATCTAGTATGTAAGGGCCTCTTTACAAAACTTCAGATTGCTGATCCGTTGCTAACACAAACGATACGCACACATGCATTGCAATAAAATGTATAAAAATACAACTTTTTGACAATTTTGAATGATCAATTTAATCTGAATGGCAAACAGGACCCCGCATCAGATTATGCTCAACACTGTTTGCCACTCAGATTAAGATCAATGAACATTTCGTTTTTAAAAAGGTTGTCATTGTGCTTGCGTTGATTGTAGTTTAACCCTTTACCCCATAGAAGCGACTTTTAGCGAATCTGATTTATTCATCCGCTGAAGAAAATAGTTCCAATTTAATAATTTAATATATATTATAGGGAAAATTTTCAATATATTCTAGCACATGATAGCTTAAAGCAGGCTGAAAGTAAAGCAGAATGCGCCTTAAGCGCATTCTGCTTTACTTTCAACCTGCTTTAAGTAGTAACCTATTTTCAATTCTAGAAATAGGCTATCAGGTAAAGGGTTAAATGGGGAAATAGTAACGTATTCTCCACTGTACCAATTTATCTAGTGTTGTAGTAAAAGTGACTATAGGATAAGGTTCGAATCTCTGAGGGTAGAAAACAAATTCTAAGTAGGCGGTAGTCTCTTTTAGCACCAAGTTTTACTTCGTTTTGGTAGTTACATACAACCATGGATCTGTTGTGCACATATTTCATCAACATTAATGCCAATTATTAACTTTATTTTCGGCTACCATCAACATTTGATAACCAATCTTCCTTTGTAAGGAGCCAGGTTTTATTACCCGTTAGACACGAATTGTCAGTTTAATTGCTTGTTAGAGAAGTCAAACATTTCGATATCTGACACTTCATGCCACTCAATTGACAAAACCTAATTAAAACATAGTTATACCATGAGTTTTTGAATGTAATTTACATGCAATTAGTACCGTTCAATTCATCAATTGTAGAATCTGCACGCTCATTTGAAATATATGATGAATTAGGCAATAAAACTCTTATCACGGTAAATTTCGCTTCCGTTGTTTCTTGCTATCAATAAATAGGTCGATTATAAATGGTACCTTATGAAGAAATAAGTAGCCGTGTTCTTAAATGGAATGTTTACAAATAGCATACTTTTGAATAATGTTTGAAACTTGTCTCCCGCAAACATGTTTCCCATGTTTCTTCAATACATTTATCATGATAACGAACAATTGGACATATTTTCTGTGTCATTAAAGGCACGACACATCCAATAGAATATCTTGTATAATCATATACATGTCAACAAAAATGTCAACTTTTATACACCCAACAAGTTTAGTTAGGCCAAAAATACATTCATAGGAAGTCAGGTAAAAATATCATTGTTTCAATTACATGAATGGCGTTCTCCATTTTGACGGAAGCACGTATTAAAACAGGGACATGTCAGATCAGTCCACATAATGTTTTCATAAACCTCTAATAGGAGATCAGTAATGCCCTGTATATATTCTCTTGAACCCATGTATGAGAAAATTTCACCTGTTATGTTCTCCCTTTACTTGGAAGATTTAGAAATGTATTTACAAACAATGTTTATTCTGGATTGAAGATAGATAAAAGTGTATTTATGCTTTTGCTTTTTGCGGTAATAATGGTTATTCTTGAGGATTCACCTGAAAATTTACAGAATAGTCTGAATTTATTAAATAATTATTGTATTAGATGGAGTCTTGAGGTGAACCCCACAAAAACTAAGGCGAATGTGTTTAGAAAAAGAGGCAGAGTGTTAGATAACGAAATATTTTCATATAACAATAGTGAGTTAGAAGTTGTAAATGATTTTAATTACCTTGGCACGATTGTAAACTATACTGATTCGTTTGTACACGGCCAAGAACATTTGGAAACTTAAACTGAAGCCAAAATACTTTGTCAAATATTTGACTAATTTGTAGAGTCGATTTTAGGATATTCTTCTGAAATATAGGGGTATAGTAAGTCAAAAGAAATTGAACGAATTAACGTGAAATTATGTAAATCTATATTTAATGTTAGAAAAAACAATGCTATAGTTGGGCTATATGGGGAACTGGGTAGGTACCCATTGTATATACATGGATATATACGTATCATGAAATATTGGTTTAAGGTATTGAAAACTGATACTATCATATTAAAGTCTGTTTATAAGCTTTGTTATGACGAATGTGTTGCAGAAGGAAAATGTTGGTTATCAAATGTAAAAAAAATGTTTTTGAATATGTGTGGCAACAAAAATATTCTATACAAGATAAATTAAACAACGTTTAATTGACATAATTTATCAAAGTTGGTATACAGACAAGGCCAGTAGTGAAGTTTTAATTTTTTATAATAATATCAAAATCACGTTTGGCTATGAAAGCGACTTGGATAATTTGCCATTTGATTTGAGGCATTTTATTATAGAAAAAGATTGTCGTCACACACTCTTCATATACAAACTGGACGATATGGTAGGAATAGAATTCCATCAGCTGAACGACATTGTATTTATTGTGTAAAAATGATATTGAAAATGAATAGCACTATATTATAATATGCACATTTCGAGTTACAAAAGAAATATCTAAATATATACTATTATGTACCGCCAACTATGGCTAAATGATTAGAACTGTTTCAAATAGATGATAAAATTGCGTTGTACAATCTGGCAAATTATTTGAAATTTGCCTTTTTGCATCGGATTTTTTTATGTCTTATGTTGTTTAAATATTTCTCTTGAAACTATCATAACCATATGTACGAAATGATTATACGTATTGCGCATAAGTGACATTAGACTGATATTAACTGTAAAATATATTACCAACAGTATTTACTTGAGTTTAACTGGTTATGGTATATAATATGTGGTATATTTACTTTATGTTACAAGATTGTGTACTTATGTACAAGTATAAATAAAATATGTTCTGTTCTATGATATCGAAAGCACAACATAGTACATATTTCATGACAAACTGCTATTTTGAGGCAAACAACAACGGGATTATTCCGCTACAAGACCACTACAATACCTTCTGTCATTTTGGTGTGTCGTAACCTTAAGATAGGCTCAAAATAAGACAGTGGTATATACCAACCAGAGATGTCTGCTACATGTTTCAATGCGCTTTAAGTTTTAGCAGCCATATATCTTTAACCTTTTACCCAATAGCATGTTTTTTATTTTTGAAGACAGGTGACCATTTAAAGTAGGTTGAAAGTAAAGCATAATGCGCCTTAGGGCACATTCTGCTTTACGTTTAGCCTACTTTAATATATCGACTGCTAGGATTTCAAAAGTATATCTTGTGGTACATTTTGAAACTGTATAAATTGGAACTAATTTCTTTAGTGGCGGCACAAATTGAATGTGCTACAAGGCGCTTCTATGGAACAAAGGGTTAACACTAAAGATAAGCTGTGACGAAATTGGTTAACAATCACTATGAAGAGCGCTACTTGGTTAAGCTTTTATAAACAGTTCAGGTCGTAAGTCAGATTCTAAAATTCTCAATTATTATTTATTTTTCTATCCAATCCTGTTTTATGACATCTCTTTTGAATTGTCTTGAAAAGAAACTTCAAAAGAGATGTCACAAGACAGGATTAGACGGATAAATCATTAATAATACGTATTTTAAAGTTTTGACTTATGACCGTTTTGGTCGTAAAACGTTTCGTAAATGTGAAATGGCAAATTTAAATTATACAAATAATTGGAACAACTCTATTTTTTCACGTTTAAACGAAAACTAATAAAAAGTTATATAACAAAAGGAGATATGGCATGGTGTTGTTTACCAATATTTATTTCTGATTATTTTTAACTGTTGGTGTTAAGAGACTAGGGTCCGTTTCGTTTCGACAACTGTTGTCGTAAATCAGATTATAAAAGTATCAACTATTATTTATTTCCCCCATCTAATCCTGTCTTGTGACATCTCTTCGGAATCGTCTTGAAAAGATGTTACAAGACAGGATTAGATAGAGAAGTCATAGATTAAATGTATTTTAAATTTTTGACTTACGACCGTTTTTGTTGTACGAAGTTTTATGAAACGGGACCTGGTCAGACGACGGGTTTACTAAGTTGATGCCCAAATGGAATAGCTTTCCTCTGAGTTCAAATGATTTATATGTAAAATAATATGGATTATTCCAAATAAAACAAATCGTGTCAATTAAATGATGTATCTATGAAAGTGGGTATCTATAGCTCTTCTTGAATTAAATCTGGTGTAATATCTCAATTTTAATATATCCTACTTATGCAGGTGATGTAAATGTACATATTAAATTAGTGTAAAAAAGTATTAAGCGATTTTCTGTGAAATAGTATACATTTTGCTACATCAGATAAACCACATTCACGGCTTCATATATTACGAAGCATGAGGGGTCTTATCGAAAACACGAGCCATTATTAATATTTACTAAAGGGTTTTTGTCCGCGATGTTTTAATCTAACAAAGTTCGATTCCGTTCGGATCATCAGTTGACGAAAATCAACGATCGCGTTACGTAAAGTACCGATATTGATCATCAAACATTGCATTTTAGTGCAGCAGATAATAGCTAAATAACAGAAGAATCTTTCACTTCCGGAAACAAGCACCAAAATTGGCACACATACTCCTTAGTGGTTGCTCTTTTGAAAAAACCCGCTGGCCACTTGAAAATCCAAAATGGCCGCCATTTTCCAAGATGGCCGCCAAGGCATATTTGGGACACAATATCTTTTAATCAAAACAATCTAAATTGCTATTACAACGAGTACAAATGAGACATATAATTGAATTAATAAGAAAGTTTTTTAGAGCTTTTGAACGCACAACTCCTGAGTGAAAAGGGCGCATTATAAATCTGGTATCATAAATAAAATAAATATAGTCTACATTACTAAACGATTTCCTATTTTCAACTAATGAATAATAACAATTGCTGGGGAAATAGTTCATCTCCGTGTTAAGAGTCTGGTTAGACAATGGGTTTACTGGGTTTATGCTCCAAAGAATATGCAAAATATATTGCTTACACGTTGTAAAACAAATTCAATGATGAGTAGATAGGTTCTCTGGAAGTAATTGTAATGATGTATACTGTATATAATACTGGGTAATTATAGGTCATCTTGTGTACCTCAATTTTGATATATCATGCTTATACAGCCGATGTGTATAATATTCAATCAACTACTGCACTGCATTACCCAAAGTACAATTTTTATTTGCAAACAATTTGGATTCTGATCAGGCGCCGCGTCACGCGGCGTCTGATCAGAATCCAAATTGTTTGCCACTCAATACGATAATTCTTAATTTAAAATACCTAACGTTTAAATTTGAGAAATCAAAGCAGATGACATTTGTTTAAAATTGATGACGTCATGGCAGTGACGGGGTTAGTTTACAGCAATTATAAAGCGTTCTTCTGCGAACTAATTTACATTTTGCTGCATCAGATTTCCGGCCACAATATCGTCTCTTTGACAATTGCTGTCAGTATGTCAGCAACTATTTACAAATTTTGATTTCATGTAAGTATGTAATTAGATTACATCGATAACAGTGTCAAACGGTTTGATTCCTGATCAGACGCCGAGTTACGCTGCGTCTGATCTGGAACCAAACCGTTTGTGGATGCTGATTTAATTACACATGACATTTTCGAAAGGTTATACAAAGTTGCGTTGCCTAAATGACATAGATTGTCAGTAACTATTAATTACGTGACCGCAGTCTAAGCTTAGGAGACAAAGTAAACTGAAGACAAACCAGATCGTGATCTCTGATTAACCTGACATGAATATGTTTGAACATACAATGTATCAAAACCAAAGTGTCTTAGCATCTTGCGTTTGTAAGAATTTAATGACCTTTTCCTATTTTAATTGTACATCCAAAGCGGGTATGGAACAGCGGGTAGATAAGCAGATCCCATTAATACGGTTCAGTTAAAAGACGTTATTCTTTCCCGTTTAAAAGCAAACGAAACGCAAACGCATTGTAATAAAATGTAGAAATGACACGTTTTTGACAATTTAGAATGTGCAATTTTAAACCTCTAAGTTGCAAACAGTTTGGAGCCTGGCCCGGTGTCTAATCTGGCTCAAAAATGTTTGTAACGTAAACAATAGGTTTAGCGTAAACGCTTTTATTGCGAAAGAATAACGTTCTCTCCACTGATATACTGCACAATCACAGTAGTTTTAAAACAGTCTGTTTTGCCCTTAGAAAATGCAAGGAATGATTATTTTGTAAAAGTATTGGACAATTTTGTCGGTACTTGACGAGTTTGGTTTAAACATATATGTATTTTATTTCCATATAATTTACATGTATTTCACAAACATAAAACAAAGTTCAGGATTGAATCAAAAGCAAAATAGCTTATTGTGTTTCTCTGCGGTACAAGTTTATACGTGATGATTTATGTATGTGGTCAATGAGTATTATAAAATACAAACGTATTTACGAGAAGGTCAGGCAGTTTAAAGAAGCGTTCTACATTTCTTTTGTCATATGCTAAGGAGTCTACTGTCTTTAAAGACATGCGTCTATGTTTTATCTATTTGTCGCTGGAATCACTTATAACTGTACTCATATTAATGATCTAATTAGTTATAAAACCATTTAAACCCAATGATCGTCTATTAATATCTAATCGTTCCATTTATCATAAGGGAGTCGTTCAAAATTGGTGTTTTTTTTATTTAACCATAAGATAAAACCACATATATGTCAGCTCGGTAAACCAAATTAGACTTGTTTGAGGTCATTTGTACTTTTACAAATAATCTAGTTGTATATTACCATTTTCCTCCTTAATACAGTAAAACCGATCTATTCCAACCACTAAATTGTATAAATACCTACGTGTTTAATATAAGTGACTTCTTAAATTAAGGTGACAGTAAAACAGGAGTTTTCTGTTTTACTTAAACATTCACGACTTTACGCTGTCATCTCCCTTAACCCTTTCACTCTCAATGACGCCATAAAGCGCGTTTGAAAACAGTTTGGATCTTGATCAGACGCCGCGTTTCGCGACGTCTGATCAGGACCCAAACTGTTTGTCACTCTCATCGATATTTATTAAGTCATACAACCTTAAATCTAACTTTAAAACATGTCTTGGAGACAGCAATACTGAAGCAGACGACAATAATGCGATGAAAGGTTAAACATCTCCGGAATAATTTGATCATGAAGATAAAAACCTTCTATTGTGTGTTCGAATTAGAGATGTTTTACTGTATTTATATATTAATATCCGCCTTCTTTGAATACTTTATCCATTCTACAGTGTATATTTTCTACCACGACACTCAACGGGATACAAAAAGGTGTAGATTGTTCGGAGGGAGTTGTTATAGGCAGGGAAATTTGCTAACTTTGGCAACAGCTTGAATTCAGATCAGATGCCGCGTCAGGCGGCGTCTGATCTGGATGCAAGCTGTTTGCCACTGGTCATCATATTTCAAAAACTGTTTGCCAATCATTATTTGATTTCAATATGATCAATGTTGTTTTTTCATTTTATTTCATTGTATTTCGGTTCAGTTAAATGCGAACCAAAAACGTCATCATCAGATTTCCACATTCAGAAAAAATATGAACTAACCAGCACAATGAACATTTTCAAGAAACCAGCTAAAGTCATGATGAATAATAGTCATAAAGACCGAGAGCATTTGGTGCTAGTTTCATGGTTCGAACCACCAGTTTAACCATTTAGTGGGTAATTTATATATCCGAAAAAGTAGACACTATTATACAGTCAGCATGCCCACCAGGTTTTATAATATGGGGTACAAGTACCCCTTACCCTTGAAAATGTGGGGTACATGATGTAAATTTGGGGTACATGTCAAGTAGACCTTCATTCTGTTACTAAAATGCCTCAGTTTTGTGCATTTTGCATTATTTTTATCTATTTCTTTTTATACTGTCTTGCTAATTTATCAAGCTAATTTATCATCAGATTATGTCATAAATTACAGTGAAGACTCTGATGTGGTGTCACGCCAGGGTCTACACAGTTTGTTAGTTCTCATGAAATCTTCTGCTGTATGGACGAAACACTGCAGTGTCTTAAGATCACCCTTGTATATATATAATGAAATCTCCAAGCGCGTACACAAGGATAGTCCATTGCAGTATCCAGACAAACATGGGGTAATCAAAGTTCAGCTTTGTTAACAAATAGTCAACACTGTGGTTTACAACTTTCTTATTTGTATGAATGTACAGTGTTCCGTCTCTACAATGACACTCAATGGGAGACAACCAGTGTGTGTGTTATGCGGAGGGAGTTGTTATAGGGGGGGAACTTGGTTTACATTTGCAAACAGCATGCATCCAGTTCAGACGCCGCGTAACGCGGCGTCTGATCTGGAATCAAGCTGTTTGTCACTCGTCTTTTTTTCTGTCAAAATGTCCATTCTGTAAGAAAAACAGCAGACGACGAATCTAATCAGACGATATTGCAGCAGTGAAAGCGTTAGACATAGTTGTCTTGGGAGCAGGGGAAAAGGTTGTTGTAAAGAGGGAGTCGTTGTTCGGAGGGCCGTTGTAGGGGAGATCATTGTACATTAATTTGCCGCATGTACAATATTTTCCTTTGAATTGTTCTTTAACACTTGGTTCACACTAAATTGAACAAAACTGATTTTTTTTGTTTCTTTGGAGTTTACCTTCGTTTCTTATCCTTATTCAAATTAGATAATAGCCATTCGAACAATTAAACAACCTTACAATATAATATACTAGTATGTAAATTTACTAAATCACGATTAGACTATTTATTATTTGTGGAACAATGTTATTTTAATTCATATTGGCAGAAAGTCAGTACAATAAGTACTTATTTCCTTGATAACATTTATTCTCATCATTTACGCAAAATTGATGTTAAATATTATCTATCAATGTTTGTCATTTAATCACCAATCATTTTAGACCACCCAGACGGAATGCACTGGAATAACCATCTAAAACCCTTTAAAAGCACTCACAAGTATAATAAACAAGTGGGATAAACATAGATTGATACATGCACAAAGTTGTTATTTTTACAATAAACGCACGTGATGGATTGTTTACAAATTGTCAGTCCCACTCGCCTCAGAAAAACTAACACTAACGACGTCATCATCCGTCAACTGATGGATGCAACGTGCAAACAAATTGTTTCTTGACTTCATAAAACTGTCGCATCAACGGTCATGGCGTTCACGCGGCCTTTAACCCTATCACTCTCAATGTCGCATTTGCAAACAGTTTGGATCCTGATCAGACGCCGCGTAACGCGGCGTCTGATCAGGATCCAAACTGTTTGCCACTAGTTCTGAAATGATGTCAGTTATACTGTCGTAAATCTAACGTTCAAACGATATTGCAGACAGCAATATTGAAGCAGTCGACAATATGGCGATGAAGGGGTAAAAACTGTACAATAGATTTGATCATTTCGCACGCTACAAATTTCTGACGACTGTTGCAAACCACAGGTGCCCTTCGCATGCAATATTTCTCTCCACCTCACCCCGATTCTAGTCACCAACACTAAGTAATAAGTTATTATATAGAGTTATGATGTTTGCGGACTTTTAATTATTATTATTATTATTATTACATGTGTATGTATTATTATTATAGCAATGTTGATTGTATTTTAACTTGTCTTCTGATAAATTTTAAAAATTGAGTAAGTCACATAAAGGTACAGTAAACTCCTCTTGCGACAGCTAAATTATGTTATGTTCGGTGTTTAAGACAGATAGATGCTAGAAGCAAGAAGGAATTTAGTGATGCTTAAAGCAAGATTAACAGAAAACATAAAACTCCTATTGCAGCTTTCTGCTTGACTTCCATCTGACTTTAAGCTGTAGTATAATCTAAACGTAATGAAGTGGCATGGATGAGTTGGGTTTTACGGTAATTAATTAGCCTTCTTTAATGTGGTCGCAATTGACGTGTTGTATAAATACCACAATGAAGATTATAATCTACACTACAAATTTAGTCTTTCAAAATGTTTTATTTGTTGTAGATCTACAATTACAAAACCATTGAACTAAAAGTTTCAAATATAAATCATTAATACGCTATTCATCCTTGAAAGTTCAACACATATACAGAACAGAAAAGGCCAGTTCAATGTAGAAAACAGTTATTAGAGAACTCAGAAAACAGTGATTTTAAATCAAGGCATCAGAAACATGCACTCAGAACACAACATACAGAATGGCAAAGACTTGAATACTGTTTATTGGAACTATTTTTTTTTTGTTAATGATTTTCAAACAGTTTGGAGCCCGATCAGATATATACAAACAAGGGAGTTCGATGCGAAACGACACAAAAGCGATATGAGTGCTATGTTTGTTACCCAATGTTATTTTACACTATTGATGGTGCTCATGTTATCCCTTAACTATGAACATGGAACACTCTCACATTATTTATTCCATGAAAATTACTGATTTTTACAAATGTTTCCAGAACAAGAATGGTAAAAAGCTTATGCTCATTATTACAATTACTTGTACAAATGTACCAATGATCGGAATTTTGAGCTCATGACTGCTTAAAACAAGGTGACAAGTAAAGCAGAAAGCTCCAAAAAGGGAACTTTCTGCTTTACTTTTATCTTGTTTTAAGCTTCCAAATATGTTTAACACTTGCAATAAAAACTAAAGTGAATGGTTTCAAGAGCAATTGTTTACTGAAATAAGCTTATATACTTACAGGAGCTATGGTCGTATGAAGAACCTCTCAACACACAAGTCCTTGACAGGGGATCGAACACTTTCGGTGGGCCTCGTTTTGAATTACATGAGAAGTGAAAGCTCTTTGTACCGTAGCAAATATAAAACTGGGCACAGTCATCGGCGTCGGAGATAATCTGCGGAGTTTTCGCGATTCCACTGCAGCCGCTGTCGGATAAAACGTCCGTAACAAACACTGCCGCGAAAATAAAACCCGTAATAAATAAAACACTCGCCATTATATTTACTTAAATGTCGCTTTGCGTGAAATATTCACGAACTATTTTTTTTCAGTATGTTTACAAAATTGTTTGTGTAAATGGAGAGACCAGCTCTCTGAACTGTAGGCTAGGATGATGGGCTCACTGCGACTTCCAAGTAAACACTGTAGCCGTGACGACACGTCACACGTTTTAAATACATACGGACGTAATGAAGATCATGAAGCTGATAATTAACCGCGCCATGATATAATTAGCGTCCAATCTATTATCGTAATTTTACGTTTAGAAATCAGCTTTTATGCGATTGTAATTACGGAAAGTTACGACGTGAGTTTCAAACAGTTTGGATCCTGATCAGACGCCGAGTTACTCGGCGTCTGATCAGGATCCAAACTGTTTGTTAACGTCAGCAACGTCGTCTTAGCAGGCTGAAGGTGAAGGTATCAGTCAGTTTCAGACGTGATGTATATGACTGATGAGCTAGAGGTGGCAATTAAGGTGAAATGCTATAACTGACAGGCCCTAATTATCACTCAAAATATAAGAGGCCTGTGACAAGTCAAAGTATATACGAATCTGATATACCTTTAACCCATAGCCTGTTTCTTGTTTTGACGATAGGTGACCACTTAAAAGCAGGTTGAAAATAAAGCAGAATGTGCCTTAAGGCACATTCTGTTTTACTTTCAGCCTGCTTTAAACTACTATGGCGCATCTGCTAGGATAAGGGACATATTTATACATGTATTGCTTATTCATGGCTGATGAAAGTGGAATTAGTTTATTCAATGGAAAAATGACTTAAAGGCGTAACAATGCATATTTATGTGGTAATGGGTTAACGCATTCACAGCAAAGTCCGACTGTACTCAAGCGTTTGCAAATAGTTAAGATCCAAGCCGTTATGGCACTGTGATATATTATTTTCAGTCAAAGAAAGAAAGAACAAGGCGGTAATTTAAGCAGATGATATTACGACAGTGAATGAACTACATGTACGTGTACGTGTATATGGGTTACTGCGTAACACTGGTAGCGATAGAGCTATGGAACTGTATGTACGACGCACGCAACCTTAACGACATGAACTAGAGAGAGAGACAGAGACAGAGAGACATAAAGAGACAGAGAGAGACAGACAGGGACAGACATAGACTGACACACAGGCAAGCAGATATAGAGACAGGGAGAGTGACAAAGGCAGAGACAGACATAGACAGACAGAGGCAGAGGTACATGTAGGGACGGAAAGACACAGACAGAGACAGTGAACAGAGAGACAGCCAGAGATAGGGAGAGAGAGAGAGAGACAGACATACAGAGAGAGAGACAGAGAGACAGAGAAACAGACACAGAGAGAGAGACAGAGAGAGAGAGAGAAAGAGAGACAGAGAGAGAGAGAGAGAGAGAGAGAGGGGAGAGACAGACAGATAGACATACTGAGACAGACATACCTTAGATATCTTAAAAGACTAGATGGGGCACCTTAGATGTCTATGAGACAGACATACATACAGGCAGACAGACAGATAGACAGACATACAGACAGCGGACAAAGGTCAATTAGTGTATATATACACATTCTTACATTGCATTAGGGGTCCGGGGGCATGTTAGCCCGGAATTGTTTTAATCCTAGATAGTCTATGGTGCGTATTATTTCGTCTCCAGCATTTCAAACAAGTATACAACAAACAGAAATCCATGTCAGTAATATGATAAAAAATGGCCCTAAATATTTAATACCGGGTATAGGGTAACATTTTCCCGACATGTTGCCTTCCAGCTATTACTCGCTGACCCCTATAACACACCAACTCCTTTTAGTGTAGGCACTCTTAGAAGGGGTCCGGGGCATGCTCCCCCGCGAAAACAATTTCCTAGATGATCTCAGGTGCGTTCTGAGGGCGTTTTGCGCATTTAAAACAGGTAAATACAAATATAAATTAGGGATTTAAAACATATAGACCTAGACGAACGTTGGCAGATGGAAAGACAAAACGACAGCTAGACAGAGACCTTTGTGAAAGTCAAAAGACAACTTATAGAGATAGATCTACAGTGGAAAAACGTTATTCTTGCCCGTTTAAACGCCAACGGAATGCAAAAACATTGCAATGGTGAACAAGACACTTTGTTTTAACACTTTAACGATTTATTTTTTATATAAGTGGCAAACAGTTTGTAGTCTGATCAAACGCCGGGTTACCCGGTGTCTGATCTGGCTCCAAACTGTTTGCAATCGAAATAATGGTTTTAGCGTATAAGCGTTTATTGGAAAAGAATAATGATTTCTCCATTGTGTATAAAGACAAGTCAGTGCTTAAAGCTTTAAAGAGACTCGCAACCAGATTTAGCATTAAATTGGTAATTTGTAAATATGTTTCAAACGCTTATATAAACGGGTAAGAATTACTTAAGGATAAAAATTCTGTTTAAAGAATGCATTTCAATAAAACAAAAATTGACCTCTGGTGGGATTCGAACCCGGGACCCGGCATGCGCGGACAGAATGCAAAATAAGGAAACCACTAAGCCCACTGGGCTATCGAACCATTTATATATCCGGGATCGATATAACGTATTTCAGCGTGTAGCGATGGAGAGTACATACAACTACATAACTCGGCTCGGGCTTATGTCAGAGCCCGGGATTAATTTCTATAGCGTCTTTCGACGCTATGGATAAATCGATGGAAAATATCTAAAAAAAAAAAACTACCATTTGCAGACTTTTCTAGAGGATGTTTTTAGACTGGTCATATTTTTCCAATGCCAGATGCACGATAATGCTACCCTTTTGGTTATATTGAGTATTTTCTTTTATTTTTGCAAATACGCCATCTGGTTTCGAGTCGCTTTAAGGGATTTCTGTGTTATTCTTGTTCAGCATTGAGCTGTCTCTTTTCTGTGTCAACTTATCGTCATTTGAGCGACTGATTAGTCCTTACATGCATCATGGTAAGCGCGACATTAGTAACATTAAAATTTCGCATACTGATTTTTACTGTGACGTCAAATCTTGATCCAAACTGTTTGTCACTCAAATTCGGCATTCCCTTTATTTTACAATGCATAAAAGCTGATTTTCATTTTTTTCGCAGAAGATATATTTGAAGCAGACGACAATTCTGATTATTATTCAGCGTGATATGGGTTACATGTAACACACATTTAACTGTATAAAAAATATAATAACAACATCATTAACATTAATCGACATGTGTCATGTTAATGCAAAAAAGTTTTTTTTAAGATGACCTTTATGGAACCTTTGTTCCCGTTATATAATATATGTAAATCTTTCTTAAAATAAAATGCACGGAACACTCTTATGTTTAACCCATTCTTTGCCACGACATCATCATCTTTAAACAATTGTCGACTGTTTTTATTTCTCAAATTTTAATAGAAGGCATTTTGACTTAAGAAATATAAACTTCAGTATAAAACAGTTTCAATCCTGTTTAGACGCCACGGCGTCTGAACAGGATCCAAACTGTTTGGAAACAACTACATTGTATTGTATACTTGAGGTTAAGCAGTAAAGAGTTTTTATAACAATATTTATGTGAAAGGCTTCTGTAGAGTTGAGGTGAGGTTCGTTAATCCGCATGTCAGTATGAAATACAGCTAAATTCTGGTAGCTATTTAAACCCATCAGGATACAAATTACAGATTCCCTCCCTACAACGACCCTCTCAACAACGACTCCTCCTTACAAAGACCCTTGCCGCAGTTCCCTAAACAGGACAATCATGTCTAACGCTTTTACTGCTACAATATCGTCTGCTTAAATTGTTGTCGGCTATTTTTTTCTTAAAGTTACATACAAGTAGACATTTTGATAGAATAAATATAATGGCGAGTATAACCAACAGCTTGAATCCAGGTCAGACGCCGCGTCTGATCTAGATTCAAGCTGTTTGCAAATGTAAGCCAAGTCTTAATTTCCCTCCCTATAAGACTCCCCCCGAACAACACACACACTATATGTGTCTCCCATTGGGTGTCGTTGTAAAGAGGGAGCACTGTAATGTAGACAAAAGTAATACAGAAGGCTCGTTCAGTGGCTTTCTGTATTACTGCTGTCATGCATACAGATATTGACTACAGACTATATATAGAGTCTACACATCTAGATTTCCCCTTCATGTATTAAGACAAAATAATACTGACCGGTAGATACAGTTAAAAAACAAACAAACAAAAAATACCTTACTATAGTATATATGTTACAGTCAATCTGTATAATCAGTCATTATTAAGTACACTGAACAAGCATGTTAGATTAGTACGCGTAATGACTAGATCGACTTTAACTTTCTGTATAACATTGTTATTATTGGTTATACAACTTTTTGCACAATGTGTGTTATTTATTCATGCTTTTTAGGAATTGACAGGAAAAACTTTAAGTTATTATAAGAAAAGCATGAATCATCATTATTTATAGCTCATTATTACATTGTATTGATTGAAAATAAAAACAAAGCGATTTTTCAAACAACTGTTTTTTCATAATCTATTCATAATCATATTCATGTTTTAACATATCTAACCCACTACTCCATATCCAGTTTTTAGGTTTAAAGCTGGTTTAAAGTAAAACGGAATGCTCCTTAAATTTAGGTGCATTTTACTTCACTTTAAGCCTGTATTAGTCATAATCTGCTGGAATAAAGAAAATATCTTATTGATTTTTCATAATCTATTCATAATTCATTCTGGCTTGATTTCCATGACTCAGAGCGAAAGTTATTTACCTGCGTAATTTTCAGAAGTTTCTCACTTCCTTCGTCGGCGCTGACTACTCAACTAGTGCTGGTCAGGTGACCTTGCTTGGTCACCTGACTTGAGGAGAGGCGCGAAGACGGGGGGTAGCTCCAGGCCCTCGTCCCTGTTCAGTGATAGTTTCCGCTGTCTAATTTCAATGGCTTCCTTTACTTTTCTTTTCATTAAGGTGTTCTCACTGGTAAGGATTTTGGTACTGTCTGATTTGAATTTGTGCCCGGTGTTGTTGCAATGTTCGAAAATAGCTGAAGAGTTTCTGGTCACATGTTCTTTCATTCTTGTTTCTAAAGTTTTGCCAGTTTCCCCTATATACTTATAGAAAACCTACACACACAGATCAATACCTCATCTTCAACTCAAATCATCACCTAGAGCACAAGCGATCAGTGGTTCGGACGTTATTGCACAGAGCAAACTCTCTAGTAACCACTGAAACGGACCAAAAGAAAGAGAAAGAACATGTCAAGAATGCTCTCCGCGCCAACGGCTATCCCGAATGGATGTTCAATTTACCAAAGAAGAAACGACCGGAAAACAACAATGAGAACAGAGACAGTGGCAGAAAAGCCAGTGTTGGTATGCCTTATGTGCGTGGTACGTCCGAAGTTCTCTCTCGAATATTCAAGAACCACGGCATTAACATGTACCATAAGCCTTTTAACTCCATCAAAAGCCATGTTACTAAAGTCAAAGACAAGACAGACAAACTAAACAAGAAATATCTTTAAAAAAGATATTCGGCGGAATGAGTGGTTGAACTAAGGCTATATAGATGGGTGTGCAAAATTGAATGAAATTGAGGTTTTCAAAGAATTATATCTTGGATTGAAAAGCAAAAAATACAAGTATTCAATTGAAACAGTAACTTTTATTTAAAATGCAAAACTATCATGTACAGAAATGCAAAACAAAACAATAATTTAACTAATATCCTAGCTACTGGTAGGAGATCCTCACATTAATCTATTGTTCTATATGTCAAACTTCATTCATAGAGTTTCTTGAAACAAACTATAGCATACACAAATGTACAGATACAACAATCTACTGTACTTCACTCTTGTAAATAATGATGAAACAACACAATTGTGTTTAACTCACTTGAGGCCGTTCATATATAAAATATTGCTTAAAATAATGTATGGCAAATGTGTACAAATAGTTAACAATTAAAACAAATTGGTTGTAAACAATTACAAAACACCTAGCTTCCTCTGTATATCTATAAATAGATTTCAGATCATATCTTAAAATTGAAGCATAATTTCATCAGCCCAGTGTAGTAAACAGCCAGCCTGTGTCTCTAAATTTTACACCCACAGTCCCCATCACGTAAAACTATAATGGGACATAAACCAACCTACATGGCTCCAGATAAGAGGGAGTAAACTAAACAAATCACATTTTTTCACCCCTTTCAGCACCAATCCCTATGGTATTACCACTCATTGTGATTGTCTCGAAGAGACAATTCATATGTTTAGTGACACCACAGGGTTTAATGCACAAATAAAGATTTGAAGTTTTGAAACAATTCCCTTATCTGTAGCCCTGGCTACTATCCAATCAGACTATTCAGTTTCAACAGGTGCTCTTAATTCTAAATTTCTGATCAAATATTATTGGTTGAAATGTGTGGCCAAATAGAAAGTGTGTCCAAATAGAAACTAGTCAGCTCCGCCGAAAAAATGTGGTGTCATCTACCATATTAAAGCCGCATTGTGTTTTTGAGAAACCTGCATAAAACGGTTGTTTGGGGACCCATTTGAACTACGTGGGACGTGATTCTTTCACAAAAACCGGTTTTATCTAAATAATTCGCTTTTAAATTTTATTTATAATATTTTGGTGCTAGACAAATTAAAAAGCCTCCCTTGTGAATGGAAAGAAGGACAATTCTGTAAATACAGGGCTCCAGATAACGGAAGTATTTCGAAAACTAAAATCTTTATTTCTGCTTTTAAACCCAATGTTGTCATACTCATAAAATTGTCTCGAAGAGACGGTTTAATCAGTAATAACACCATAGCATTCGGTGCTGAAATGAGTGAGAAAATGTTAGATTAGTTCAGATTACTCCCGATTACATGTTTAGCTGGAGCACTGGAAATGACCCTGTTAACCCTTATTCTGCTGCACAGACGTCTGCTTTGACATTGTCGTCTGCAAAATGTGTTCGGTTTAGATTTATGCATTGTTTTAATTAAACAGACCTTAAGACGAGTGTTAAACAGTTTGGATCCAGATGAGACGCCGCGTTACGCGGCGTCTTTTTAGATTCAAATAGTTTGTAAACTCTGTAAAGTTACACCAGTAGGCACATGGTTAAACACTCTGAGACCAATAACAACGTGTACATAATTATTCAATGGGTGTAAACGATTAAAACAAACTACGGAGAATATATACCTTGAGCTTGCTGAAAATGACTGTTTCAGCCTTGTCCGCTCCCTTACTCAAACACTTCTTTTTGGATCTTCACCAAATTTGCTACAAATGTTTATCAGTATAGAATCTAGGTCAGGTTCAATAACTAGCAAAATCGCATAAGGCATGTCTGAGTTATTGCCCTTGAATAATTAAAAAATGAATTTTTTAGTCATTCAAGGGCAATAACTCCAACATGCCTTGTGCGATTTTGGAAGTTAAGATGACTGACCTAGATTTTATATTAATAAACATTTTCAACAAGTTTGGTGAATATCTGATATAAACTGTATGTGTTAGAAAGCAAAAAATGCTGAAACATTCATTTTTAATACTTAAAGGGCCAAAACTCAGACATGCCACATGTGATTTTTGTAATAATCAAACTAGAACTAAATCTTATATAATTCAATATTTTCAGCAAGTTTAGTGAATATCCGATAAAAACTGTGTGTGTTAGGGTGCAAAAATGAAACAGTCATTTTTTATTAATAAAAAGGCATTAACTCAAATATACCTTATGCGATTTTAGTAGTAATCAAACTAAACCTTGATTTTATATCAATGAACATTTTCAGCAAGTTTGGTGAAGATCCAATAAAACGTATTTGTGATAGAGAGCAAAACTTGCTGAAAACAGTCATTTTTTAATACATAAAGGGCAAAAACTCAGATATGCCGCATGCGATTTTAGTAATAATCAAACTATACCTAAATTTTATATGAATAAATATTTTCAGCATGTTTGGTGAATATCTGATAAAAGCTGTTTGTTTTAGAGTGCAAAAATGACTGAAATAGTCATTTTTTATTAATTAACAGGCAATAACTCAAAAATACCTTTTACGATTTTAGTAGTAATCAAACTAAACCTTGATTTTATATCAATGAACATTTTCAGCAAGTTTGTGAAAGATCGGATAAAAATTAGATGAGTTAGAGAGCGGACAAAAAAGTGTGATAGTCTAACTGACTGATGGATAGACGGGCGGAGATAGATACGGTTGCCCCCAGTGAAGTTGTATTCGGCTGTATCACGTGATACTAAGCCGTGTGGAAATGTTTATGTCAGACGTTCTATTTTCGGTTTGTTATGATTTTAAATCGCCCTTTTTGGTGATTTAGGTCCGTCTTCATCATTTCATAGATCAGTTTGGCCCATAAGAATGTTCAAACATTATTATTAACCGTTATCGTATTTCAGGCATTGAGAAAAGGTCTGAAAACACAATGGGACTTTAAATGTGACAATTGCAAGGAAGACTATATAAGGGAAACTGGCAGAACTTTAGAAACAAGAATGAAAGAACATGTGACCAGAAACTCTTCAGCTATTTTCGAACATTGCAACGACACCGGGCACAAATTAAAATCAGACAGTACCAAAGTCCTGATCAGTGAGAACACCTTAATGAAAAGAAAAGTAAAGGAAGCCATTGAAATTAGACAGCGGAAACCATCACTGAACAGGGACGAGGGCCTGGAGCTACTCCCCGTCTACGCGCCTCTCCTCAAGTCAGGTGACCAAGCCAGGTCACCTGACCAGCACTAGTTGAGTAGTCAGCGCCGACGAAGGAATCGAGAAACTTCTGAAAATTACGCAGGTAAATAACTTTCGCTCTGAGTCATGGAAATCAAGTCAGAATGAATAATCCAGAGCATGGAAACAACCTTTTTCGGCGGAGCTGACTGTTTTCTATTTAGACACACTTTAATATTTGGCCACACATTTCAACCAATAATATTTGATCAGAAATTTAGAATTAAGAGCACCTGTTGAAACTGAATAGTCTGATTGGATAGTAGCCAGGGCTCCAGATAAGGGAATTGTTTCAAAACTTAAAATCTTTATTTGTGCATTAAACCCTGTGGTGTCACTATAGATATGAATTGTCTCTTCAAGACAATCAAAATGAGTGGTAATACCATAGGGTTTGGTGCTAAAAGAGGTGAAAAAATGTGATTTGTTTAGTTTACTCACTCTTATCTGGAGCCCTGTAGGCTGGTTTATGTCCCATTACAGTTTTACATGATGTGGACTGTGGGTGTAAAATTTAGAGATACGGGCTGTCTGTTTACTACACTAGGCCACAGAATTGACAAAATTATGCTATGATCTGAAATCTATTTATAGATATACAGAGGAAGCTATGTGTTTCATAATTGTTTACAACCAATTTGTTTTAATTGTTAACTATTTGTACACATTTGCCATACATTAAAAGCAATATTTTATATATGAATAGCCTCAAGTGAGTTAAACACAATTGTGTTGTTTCATCATTATTTACAAGAGTGAAGTACAGTAGATTGTTGTATCTGTACATTTGTGTATGCTATAGTTTGTTTCAAGAAACTCTATGAATGGAACAATAGATTAATGTGAGGATCTCCTACCAGTAGCTAGGATATGAGTTAAATTATTTTTTGTTTTGCATTTCTGTACATGATAGTTTTGCATTTTAAATAAAAGTTACTGTTTCAATTGAATACTTGTATTTTTTGCTTTTCAATCCAAGATATATATTCTTTGAAAACCTCAATTTAATTCAATTTTGCACACCCATCTATATAGCCTTAGTTCAACCACTCATTCCGCCGAATATCTTTTTTAAAGATATTTCTTGTTAGTTGTTCTATTCATAATTATTATGCATTGGAATCAACCCATTACTCCATGCATTGTTTATTTACACAAAGGTTACCACTCAAGCTGGTTAAAAGTAATAAAAGTACTGTAGTACTGCAGGCTCGGACTTTCAGTTTAATGTAGAATAAAATAATGCAGAAAGCTAATTATGGAGTTTCTGCATTACCATTGCCATGCATTAAGCAGAAACCTGCAGCGCTTAAAGACCCAAAATAATTTTGTAATGTGCATGTCTTATAATGCATCGTCTGCTATGACTACTAGGTGAATGTTTATAACAAGGGAGTAAATACGGTGTTTAAATCACCACAGGTACAGACTCAGGATCCTGAGTTTAACTCAGTGCTGCTACACGGTTTATCTGATAGTGACGTATCCAGCAACTGAAGCTCCGTTAGATAACATATGTAAACCCCGTATGACAGGATTTGTTTGTAGGGGGAGCTAGACTCGCACCAATTTTATTCTTAAGGATTCGATATAGGCTCTCCGAGCCAAAATGGTTACGTCTAAATTGAAGAAAAAAAAGTTTGTTCTGAGTCACTGAGCTCTACGTAGCCTGATTTGCAGCCTGAATTTGCGGAAACTGCTCGGAAAATTGTTTAGAACACTTAGAAATGTTTCAACCCCTAGTGGTGATCTAAATTTGTCTAAATTCTCAAATCTGATTTACAGTCGGCGGTATAGAACAGTATTTTGATGATTCGAAATTATTATAAAATATATGCACCGTATGTCGTACGATATTTACGGAATTCTATATTTTGCACGTTTATGTGATACACACGTTTATGCTAAAATATTTATGCCCGTTGCAAACAGTTTGTAGCCTGATCAGACACCGGGTAACCCGGCGTCTGACCAGGCACTAAAATGATTGGCACTCAGGTTTAAATTTGATTGTTAACATTTACAAAAGCAGTAATTTTCTATGTTTTACTACATTGCATTTGCGTTTAGTTTGTTAGGGGAAGAATAACGTCTTCTCCACTGAACATATAGTTACGTCATTTCAAAATTACAGTAACACCTCTCTATAACGACCACTAAATTTGGTTAATTATTAGGGTGTTTACGATATGTGACCGCTTAAAGCAAGGTGACAGTTAAAGGAGCTTTCTGTTTCACTTTCCCCTTCCTTTAATCTGTCACCTCTCTATTATACAACAATTAGCCTTCGTTTTAGTGGTCGTTATAGCGAGGTTTTACATGTATATATTTATTAATAAATATTTCTGCAAGATTACCATCGCCGTCTGCAATAGTATCCAAATATTAAGTTTCTCATTTCATTTTAATCAAATATATAGTTACTAAAATCAAGTACATGTACCAAACAGACATATGATCTGGCTTCAAACTATCTTCAAAATACTATAGAAACCAGATGCCCGTACGGCAAGAAATGGATAGCAAGTCAAAACTTTAAAATACATTTAGTTTCAGATGTCTCTTTATATCTGATCCTGTCTTGTGACCTCTCTTTGGAATCGTCTTTTTAAGACGATTCCAAAGAGATGTCAGAGGAGAGGATGAGATGAAAATGTAAATAATAATTGGAACTTTTATAATCTGACTTTCGACAACATTAATTTTGTCGTACGAAGTTTTAAGTTTATTTTAAATCTGAATAGCAAACAGTTTGGAGACTGGTTACTTTGAACCTGATCTGGCTCAAAACTGTTTACTACGGAAGTAAACACGTTTATTGGGAAGGAATAACGTATTTCCACTGTATATCTACATTGCTGCTTTATCGCTGTAGCTCTTGGGCCCGTTTCATAAAACAAAATTGTCAAAAAGTTGTCATTTTTTACATTTTATTGCAATGTGTTTGAGTTTCTTTTGCGTTTCAACGGGAGAAAATAACGTGTTTTCTCTCTGTAATATAGGTACATGGACATTAAGCCTGTTTATATCAGTAAATTTGCATACTTTTTGGTCGTAAATCATACTATAGTTATGATTGATAATTTATGCTCTTTTGAACTGGTCCATATTTAGGCGCTGACACTTGAAGCCATCATGTCATTTGTATGTTTTATTCTTTATTGATGGCCCGTATAATCCGTAAACCTCGCCTATTGTGATTGATTATGTTTTGTTCAACACATTAATCTACTTTTCGCGTATGCAAACAGATTGGATCCAGATCAGACGCCATGTGACTCGGCGTCTGATCAGGATCCAATCTGTTTGAAATTGTTACCGCTTTACGACTGAAATACTACATTTTGATAATTTGCAGACGAGAAATGTGAAAAAAGCAGACGATACATTTTTCAGAATGAGGGTTAAAGTTTAAAGAGATGAAATTTGTTTCCAACAACCGTTTAGCCCTGAGTACTATTTGCCATGTACCATCTTCAGCATTTAAAATGTAAATTTTTATGTAACTTCGTTAAATTATACATGTAATACTTATAATATTTTAAATGCTACTATAATCTGATAATCGAGACGTTGGTTTATATGACGACTCATCTACAACAAACTTAAGTGCAAAGAGTGCAGTTTAGTCAAACCGTTTATTTATTTCCAAAGTTAACTTCTTCACTGCCATGACGTCATACTTTTTCAACAATTGTCGTCTGCTTTTAGTGTTTGAATTTGAATTTCAGGTATTTTGACATAAGAAATATTGAAATGAGTGTCAACAGTTTGGATCCTGATCAGATACCGCGTTGCATGGCGTCTGATAAGGATCCAAACTGTTTGCAAGTAGCTATTGTACTCGGGGTAAGGCAGTGAAGGCGTTGTCGTCAGCTTTTATTCTTCAAATTTTGATACAGACATTATGACACAGAAACATGGATATGATTTTCAAATTGTTTGGATCCAGATCAGACGCAGAGTTACGCCTGATCGGAATCCACACTGGTTGCAAATGTTTGCTATGTTGAGCTCATGAATCCTATAAGGGTTACATGTATTACTAAACGGCGAATGGGTTTGGATACAGCGAATACTCTGATATAGGGAACCTGCAGATTAAGTGTCGTTTCCGCTTAAAGGCATCTCCTGACGACCTTTTGGTCATAACGCCTTGCCAGATTATTTACTGTCAATTTACTTGCAAAATGCATGGGTCTTGTGCATATTGAACCATTGAATCGTCTTATGTGAGACCGGACCTTTATATTTGATAGTTTGGTTAGAAATAACCATTGAAAATCACTAGAGCATGAGTATAATCTGGACCTCACCAGGTAAACTTAGATTGTGTTGCACGTGCTTTAAAGTTACATTGACACCTCCAGAACAATGGGCTGGTGGTCCCTCAATGGACTGAGGAAAAGTCTTTAAGAATGTATGTAGTTGCTAAAACAGAATGTAAAGGTCACACAGAAAGCACAGTTATTGTAGCTTTCCGGTGTACTTTTATTTTGCCCTAACCTTTTATACAATGAATATTTGTTGTAGTGAACGGAATAATGAGTTTTACTGTAATATTTCAGCGATATTACGTAATACTGAACTCCTTCACTTCCATGACATCATCAACTTTACACAATTGTAATCTGCCTTTATGCCTTAATTTTAAAGTTTAGGTTATTCAACTTAAGAAATACATAATTTGTGTGTGAAACAGTTTGGATCCTGATCAGACGCCGCGTGATGCGGCGTCTGATCAGGATTTAAACTGTTTCCAATAACTTTTGTACTCGGGGTTAGGCAGTGAAGAGGCTAAGCGGCCAAGTGAAGAAAGCAGTTAGATTTGAATAATTGATGAAACGGGCGTTCCACGTATACATTCATCAATTACAAATTTACCTCATGTGATGAGACAACGCATGCGCTTTTTTTACATCTTCAAAATTTCTTAAAAATTGACATTTTCGCTGCCATGCATATAACGTCTTTTCAATATATTTACAACCCGTTTGGATCAAGATCTAAAGTCGAATTAACCAGCGTCATGTCAGAATCCAAACGAATTTTAAATCTGTAATATGGAATTGTAGTTAAAATGACCAGGGAAATTAGACTATATTTAAGAGCTCCTGAAATGACGTAATATGTTATTTTTAGAATTTTTGCAGACAACAGATTTGATGCATGCGATGATACAACAGGATAAGAATTACGCATAAAATCTTAATCATTTCGTAATATATTCTGCTTTGAAATTCTCGTCTGCTAAAATGATCAAATTAGGATTTATGCATTTTAATGGAAAACATTTCAAGATGAATTTGAAACAATTTGGATCCAGATCAGACGCCGCGTCACGCGGCGTCTGATCTGGATCCAATGTGTTTGCAAAGACTAGTTCAGTTGTAGTCGGTTGGATAAGGGTGAAAACAAATAAAAATGTCTTGCCATTTAACATCTTTTTCCTCCATGGACTTAAAATTAAAATGGATACAACACTATATTTAATAAACAGCGGATTTTAAAAGTATGAGTTCAATCTTGACAATAAAACGAATATTTTCAATTGTCTATAAGGAAGAAGAATTGGTAATATAATTGAATAATTTGCATCCATAAGTTGAAATTGAGATTACCAGTAACTCGATTATATTTTTTTAAAAAGAAACACTACCCATTTTAATACATTCTCATACATCAATTGATTCAGACGAAAACATTAGGGGGGGAGTTAAAACTATGTAGCACCTTATTAACCCCTCCAGTGCCTTACTGTGAGTACAATAGTAAACGTGGAGAAAACGTTATTCTTTCCCGTTTAAACGCAAACAAACGCAAACGCAAAGCACTAAAACGTAGAAAAGTGCAACTTTTGGACAATACTGATAATTCATGTTTATCTTTGTGGCAAACAGTTTGGAGCCTGATCAGACGCCGGGTTACCCGGCGTCTGATCTGGCTCCAAACTGTTTGCAATAGAAAAAATAGTTTTAGCGTAAACGCGTTTATTGGGAAAGAATACATGTAACGTGTTCGCCACTGTAACCCCTACAGTGCCTTACTGCGAGTACAATAGTTATTTGCAAACAGTTTGAATCCTGGTCAGACGCCGCATTACGCGGCGTAGGCCGGGCTCCAAACTGTTTGACACTCGTTTCAATATTTCTTCAGTCAAAATGTTTAACCTTTAAATTTGGGAAATAAACGCAGACGACGATTTTTTTTAAATTGATGACGTCATAGCAGTGAAAGAGTTAATGGATGACCAATGCAAAAACCGTTCATGTATTCGTCTTATTGCAGTATTATAAATCTGTTATTTATCATGATCAAAAGGACAACTAATCAAGGTCATAACATTATAACACATAGTTTTCAAAACACAACAACACGATGATGAATTGTTAAAAACATAGATTTAATTTCAAAATAAAAGGAAAATATTTTATTTGTCGGTAAGGGCGTATAAATTTGACAAATTGTGTACTGTCAAGCCGTTAAAACCCGAACCGAGCACACGAATCGTTTTGATAGAGGTTTCAGGCTCAAAGAATTAATTTAATCTTACAGTGGAGAATATGTTATTCTTTCCCGTTTAAACGAAACCCAACGCAAACGCAAAACACTAAAACTTAGAAAAGTGCAACTTTTGGATAATTCTGATAATTCATATTTATCTTGGTGACAAACAGTTTGGAGCCAGATCAGACGCCGGATAACCCGGCGTCTGATCTGGCTCCAAACTGTTTGCAATAGAAAAAAATAGTTTTAGCGTAAACGCGTTTATAGGGAAAGAATGACAGTTTCTTCACTGTAGAGGTTTCAACCTCAAAGAATTAATTTAATCTTACAATAAATACTCCATTCATCCCTGACACATTTAATGGACAATTCCTATTTCCTATTAGGCCTGGTCTACTTCATACAATTTAGGGATGTATTTTACAATTTATTGCAAAATGGCAAAAAGTGTAGACCCTGATCACTCCTCAACCCTGAGCAGAGGGCTTCTTTATGAATCCTCTGATCTGGGTCTACACTGTTCGTATTAGACAAGAGTACTCTTCACAAGTTTTGTATTGCAAAATAGCAAACAGTACAGACCCTGATCAGAGGGCTCCTTAAAAAGTCCTCTGATCTGGATCTATACTGTGTACATACGACAAAGGTACTCTTCAAAGGTAAACTGTTGATAAATGACGAGTAAACTCGTTGCTAGGGTTAACTTAAATTTATTTACTTATTTCAGAAGAAATCATTTATGTAAACTAATAATGATGTGATTATGCTGAAAGTGAATGACCTGACTTTGATATAATACCTTGTTTCGCCATCAATCTCTAAATAGCATGTAGTTACAGTGGAGAAAACGTTATTCTTTCCCGTTTAAACGCAAACGAAACGCAAACGCAAAGCACTTAAACGTAGAAAATGTCATTTTTTAGATATTTCTTACAATTCATTTTTATCAGAGTGGCAAACAGTTTGGAACCTGATCAGACGCCGGGTTACCCGGCGTCTGATCATGCTCCAAACTCTTTGCAGTGGAAATAAACGTTTTAGCGTAAACGCGTTTATTGGGAAAGTATAATGTTCATATTATCCACTGTATTATATAGTTACCTAATACATATTACTTCAACGTCATTACTCTGTTTAAGTCCTTTCAACAACACTGTCGATTACATGTACTTACAACTTAGCAAAAAAAATTGATCCTGATCAGGATCTTACCTTTTTATTTTCTCTCTAGTAACACTTCCTTGAGTATGACTTTGAAACAACAGTGTAGACAACACTATCAACCCTTTACCCTCTAGCCTATCTCTAGTTTTAAATGCAGGTTAATTACAACTTAAAACAGATCGAAAGTAAGGCAGAATACGCCTTAAGACGCATTCCGTTTGACTTTCAGTCTGCTTTAAGCTACCATCTGCTAGGATATAGAAACTATTTATTTTGTATATATTCATGACTGTATAAATTGGATCTATCTTCTTCTGTGAAGTAATGATTTAAAAGCGCTAAACGGTGTTTATATGGGAGTTAAGGGTTAAGGTAGATAACCTGTATTGTTTGGTACATTGTAGGCAACAGGGTCAAGTGTAGTGGTCACCCTTGATTCCAGAAGCTCTTTTGGATATAAATATTTTTGGATATCGAAGCAATTCGCCTCGAGTTAACTGGGTCCCGCGATAACATGACATCACATGCCTATAATCATAGACATATAGATACTTGATCATTACCATACCTGCATGTTGTTTTAAACCTTTACTCCATAGATAATTAGATATGTATCATAATTAATGCTTTCTGTTCTCTAGTAGATGGTATCCTGAAGCGGACTTAAAGTAAAACAGAACGCACATTTGGACTCACTATGTTTTACTTTCAACCTGGTGTAAGTGGTCACCTCTCTTCAATACTAGAAATATACCATTGATTAAAGGGTTTCAAATATCTGCGGTATCTCTTTTGATATATAATTTAACTGGTCTAGATATTTCCTACTTGTTAAAACGTCGTTTTATTTGCGCTTTATATTGCCTATATCTATTGAATATTCATGTATAAATAACAAATCTTGAACAGTATGACACTAATGCATTATTATTTTCAGTTTGATCTTTAAAATTATCTAAGTAAACAGAGTAGTCCTGTGTAGAGCTCCTACAGGTTCTGTCTTTTCTGGATCCACTCTGTTTGCAAAGGTTTAAAAATACTGTTTTTGTTCCCGTCTCACATAATGCGTGTTCTATATATGTTAATTTTGTTTGTGGACCATATTGAAAATTGGTTTGTTTGTTTGTTACCAAATATGTAATCCACATGAAATAAAGTCGTTATTATTATTATTATTATTATTATATTCACTAAGGAAATACAGTGGAATCCCTCCAAACCGGAACCTCTAAATACCGGAATTCTTTCTAAACCGGATAAAAAAGTTGGCCCCGTTTCCCCCTTTTTTTTTAAATTACACCATAAATACGCACTTTATAAATTCATTAATAAGTATGATCAGAAATGGTTTCTATACGCTAGTAGATGATTGCTTAAAGCAGGTTCAAATTAAAGCATAATGTACATTAAGGCGTATTCTGCTTTACTTTCAATCTGCTTTAAGTGGTCAGTTATCTTCTATACTAGAAACAAGTTATAGGGTAATGGGTTAAAATTAAAACCTCTCTTAACTGGACAACCCCTCTAAGCAAGACATTTATGTTGTCCCTACACATGACCGGTTTAGAAGGGTTTCACTGTACCACAACAAGTGTCAATCAGTTTGGATACTGATCAGACGCCGAGTAAAAAAAATATACCATTATATTCTATTATATACATTTACCCTTTGGCGTGGATGTAAACGATTTTCAAATGCAACACAGTATGGCTTGACAATAGAGTGGTAAAGACCTTTAAAAATAGAGAGAAAACCCCCACCACCACCAACAACAAATACAGTATGTGACTTTTGATGTTGATGTGAATGGTTTTGTTGTGTTTATATAAAGATTGGTGAAGACGCTTTGAAACCCTTATGCTACAAAGTTTAGTCTTTTATCTAAATGACAATCTGTCTTGACTTCTTCCGATGTTAAAATATATCCAACCGTCCCTTGCTAAATAAACGTATATATTAATCAATTTCATAAAATGTAGAAACAACTTTGTATTTCCACGGCAAGAGGGAAGTTAAGAGTCAATTTCAGCTACAAAGAAGACAGAGATCTGCTTGTTATATTACTTGTATCTGAATTAAATTTGACTTATTTCTTCAACCGCATGCATAATATAGATCAGTAGAGAGTCCGCTTGCAGTGCTGGAGGTTGTGGGTTCAATCCCCGGTCGGGTCGAACAAAAGACTTTGACAAAGAAATTGGTAGTAATGGATTCCCTCCTTCTGGTTAACATTAAGACTGTTTTGTTGGTGTCAGGACAAAGTACACAGTCCCTGCATGGTGCGCCTCATAAGTGCCCCTTCTTATAATCATCAATATTGATAGAGAGAAGAATACAATACATAAGAAGTAAGAATAAGACGAAATTTAATTTGTTTAACCCATTACCCAAATTAGCTTGTTTTAGTGTTGAGGATAGATGACCACTGACTTAAAGCAGGTTGATGGTAGCCTAAAGCAGAATGGTCCTAACGGTGCGTCCCGGTGCTTTACCTTCAACCTACTTTAATCTGTTAGAATATAGGCACTATATTCTTCAATGGAGAAAAAAGCGTATTTATTGGGAAGTAGATTAATCAAGAACCACTGTAGGGCCTATACATGTACATGTAGTGAGTAGTATCGCGTAGGCTCTATACCCGTCATCAACAGTGTACATGTACATCTAAAGCCGGAATACACTTGCCCAGCCGGTATGCAAGCAGTGTAGATCCAGATTAAAAATCCTATAGATACCTTCTGATCAAGTTTTGGCATATTTGATAAATATACATAGATCTATATTGAGATCTTCAAAAGTGAAAAAAGAGAAAAAAACGAACTAAATCTAGATCTACTTTATATATCTACAGTTTTAAAGCAGACGGTAATTGATTTGATAGAGATGAACACATCTCTGAAGCGTATATAAACTATAAAATGACAATAATGTAATATGTTGTTTATAAAACATGAATATTTGCGTAAACATGGACATCTCTACTTAATGTCACCACATTGTAGGTCACTTTATACACACTTTAAAAGCTGGGAAATGATGTCCGCTTTATTTCTGAATTTTGGCTTATATCTTCCTTTACTTCTCTAAACTTGCAAATATATGGTCCGAATGTCAAACAGTTTGGATCTTGATCAGACGCCGAGTTACTCGGCGTCTGATCAGGATCCCAACTGTTTGCAAAGGTCAACCCGAGCTTGGAACCCCGACTAGATCAAAATGGGTCGATCCTGCCAAGTAAAGTTTAACCTCGACACCGTTTATCAGGGTTGTTTTATGTCAGCGGTGAGGTTAGGTACGCTTACATACATGTACATGTGCTCATTTCAACTTTCGGTTTAAAACATGGCCGACAAAACCCCAGCCACGGTGTTGTTATGTATGGATGGAAGTAAATGCGCTGATTATGCCTTTGATTGTGAGTAGATCTAGATAATAAATGTTTATGTTCACGTGTGGCTACAAACTAGATAATGTTATATGACGTATAAATCTATCTACACGTGTCGTAATTCTGTTTACACACCGTTGTTGGCAAGCATACATGCCTAGTACATGTACAAACTTACACATGTATACAGTTACTTCAGTTAAATGATTTATGGAGCTAATTTTTGATCCGGTCATATCGACGGCACCTGTCACAAAAATAGCCAGCCGTCACAGGGGTTCATTGATGACAGGCATTTTTTTTGTAAACGGACCAAATCCTGATTACAGGAACCAGTATCAAATAACCAGACACATAATACGATTGACTTATCTGGAACAACCTGTAGATTTTATGATAGATTTTTTTTCTTCAGAATTGGGACTTATTTGGCCAGAATTAGGAATAAAATTGCAACTTCTAATTTGGAATGGGTCCGTTTACCTGACCCGTGGATGCCCTAGAAAAGAGGCCTGAAATCAGACATAGCAATTTTGCTAAAGTGGCCAGAAAAAAGAAGGCCTGTTATTTCATTACAGAATAAGGAGTGCAGACAGGCTTCTTGTTTCAAAAATAATTTAAAGGTTACATTGCATAGTGCATGTTACTTGTAAACCTTTGCACTCTCTGTACAAATATGTGATACTTAGATACATACATGTACGTCTACATTACAAACAGTTTGAATACAGATAGAATTCCAAAGCATTCGTTCTTTTTGACATTCTGATTATTGTCTATTTGTCTCTTTTAACCCATTACCCCATAAATACGCCTTTTATGCCTTTTATTTATTCCTCCAGGGAAGCAAATTGTTCAACTTTATGCAGTCATAAAAATGTAGATCTACCATTAGAAATATTTTCAACAGCCTACCAGAGTATTGCTTAAAGCAGGCTGAAAATAAAGCAGTTAAGGCCTTGAAACTTCCAATGAACAATTCCAGTTTGCAATAAAGGCTGATCCATTTTAGACTCTTTAGGGTTGATTTTTTAAATAAATTGCAAAATGACAAACAATGAAGTCCCTGATCAGAGGGCTCCTGCAGGAGCCCTCTGATCAGGGACTTCACTGTTTACATAGGACAAGGGTACTCTTTACAGGTACACATTTGGTAATATATATAGATATGCATGCGTCTCTAGGGCCCAATGAGTTAAGTGATAACCTTTCTTTAAAACTAGAGGCAGGTTATGGAGTAATGGGTTAAAAGAAGTTGCAGATTTATAAAACACAAACACAGACGAAATATGTTGCAGATGAAACTCGCTTAGAGTGCTGAATGTTAATATATTGTCCAGGAGCGGATCATAATCCAGGCCCTAATGTTACATATAAAGAGTTTGAGATCGTTCTCAAGCATTTGATTAGTCAGATTTGATCAATGGCTAAACTCTGACCAATCAAATGATTGCGCAAGGTTATAAAGTATTTAAGTTGAGTCTGAGATTGTTCTGAAGCATTTGATTGGTCAGATTTGAGCAAACCTGACCAATCAAACGCTTGCCCAAGGTTATTAAGCTATATAGAGTTTAGACTGAAGGCGTCCTGAAGCATTTGGTTGGTTAGACTTGACCAAAAGACTGACTAATTGAATGCTTGGTTAAAGTTATTTATAAGTGTTTGAGTTAAGTCTGAGATCGTCCTCTTTCGCAATGGATGTGTCAGAATTGAGCAAAAGCTCAAACCAGACCAATCGTACAGTTGCCCAAGATTATTAAGCTCTAGAGTTGAGTCTTGGATTGTTCTGAAACTTTTTATTGGTCATATTTGATGAAAAGCTCATATCTTATTCGAATGTTTGACAAATGTTATAAAGTGTTTTGGTTGAGTCTGAGATCGTTCTCAAGCATTGGATTCGTCATGATTTGAGCTTTTGAAGTGATTTTGCAGACAAATTGGCGATGTATGGATAAAAAATCTCGATTTATTTGGCGATGAAAAGGATTAAAAATTGATCCGCCATTGGAGTTGATAATCAAAGCGAGATGTCGCACGTTGTCTGTACGGGATATCAGAGCCAAGATTAAATTGTACAATGTACATGTATTATACCTGGGAAAGGTTTTAGCATAATGATATAATCACTCCTAGCTATTACTGTTCGTGCTGTTGCATATTTATCGTTTATTCCATTTCCCTGAGCACCAGATTAGAGGGAGAACACTAACATATTATTGTTGTTGTTGTATCTAAGAAAGTTTTACGTATATCCAGCCAAAAGGTGATAACGTCTTGCCAGATAATTTCCTTGCAAAAATCATGGGTCTTGTGCTCATGTCGGTAGCAAAGAACCATTGAAGCGTCTCATGTGAGGCCCGACCTATATATTTGATAGTTTGGTTAGAAGCCTCTAGGACATGGGTATAATCTGGGCCTCACCAGGTAAACTGAGATTGGTATACCCGATGGCAGCGTATGCTGCATGCTTTTTCACGCTTATCGAGAACAATGGGGGTCTCCATCAATGGACTGAGGAAATGTCTTCAATCGTTATTTCTTCAGTTGATGGTGGAAGTGAAGAAGAAAATTGCAATATAAGATTTCTGTTTTACTTTTGCGTTACATTGAATGAACAGATACATGCAAATGATATAAGCATTCTATCTCAAAGAATGGAAGTTGTCCTGATTACAGGTTTTCTGGTCTCTTTGGACTTTAAACAGAGATCCCGTCCCAAAACGATATTGTTGTTTATTATGTTTAATGAGGTAAAATAATTCCTCCGGAACCTTTCCCCAGAGCTTGTTTGCAGTATTGAAAACATATCAATTAAAGCACATTGAAGTTTAGGCAGAATGTTCCTTAAGTCTGCTTTAAGCTATCATCTACTAAGAAATATTCCTTATGGTACATTGTAACTGTATAAAATGAAAGCGTTTTATTTAGTGGGTGAATCAATTGAAAGGAGTTAAATGGCGATCTATTGGGTAAAGAACTGTCGCTTTATTCGATCAAACATGTGACGTTTACGTCATAACAACATCTTTGTCTATTTCAGGGTATATGTCAAAGGTCTTTGTCTATTTCTGGGTGCATGTCAAATATCTATGTCTACTTCAGGCTACATATCAAAGATCTATGTCTATTTCAGGGTAGGTCAAAGATCTATGTCCGTTTCAGGGTATATGTCAAAGATCTTTGTCTATTTCTGGGTGCATGTCAAATATCTATGTCTATTTCGGGCTATGTATCAAAGATGTATGTCCGTGTCAGGGTATGTCAAACTCTATGTCTATTTCAGGATATATGTCAAAGATATTTGTCTATTTCAGGGTATATGTGAATGATATTTGTCTATTTCAGGATATATGTCAAAGATCTTTGTCTATTTCAGGGTATATGTGAAAGATATTTGTCTATTTCAGGATATATGTCAAAGATCTTTGTCTATATTTCAGGGTATATGTCAAATGTGCATCACGCTGAGGATAATGTGATTCTGCTTCACTGCGTGGAGTTCCACCTCGCCGCCACAATGCGTAAGTCGGTGCATGTATGTGTTGGGGTGAGGGAGCCCTGAACCGTATTAGTCTTACTAATTCACATTTCTTATTTCATAACAGAGGAACACTAACGATTGTTTTAGTCGCATGTACATACATACACTTGCCATTAACCAGTGCATGCTTAGATTCCCAAAAGTTATTGCATACATAAGTATCTGTGTATCTTAGTTCCTCCAATATCAGATAGTGTTCAAAATTTCATATTGATATATTCGTCAATAACAATAGTCGATACATGTAGTAGTAATAATAATAAAACAGATGTATAGCAGAGAATATTACGCATACACACAACGCATAATTACCAATCTACCATCTGACATAGACAGGGCTGCCATAAGTTGATAATAAAAATCCTAAGATTTCAAACTTTCAATTTTTCAGACGCAATTTTACTAATCGTACCTTTAACCCATAGTCTGTTTCTTGTTTTGAAGACACATGACTGCTTTAAACAGGTTGAAAGAAAAGCAGAATGCGCCTTAATGCGCATTCTGCTTTACTTTCAGTCTGTTTTAAGCTACGATCTGCTAGGATAAAAATCCGAATACTTAGGAAAAATGCGGAGAAATGGCAGCCCTGCATAGAACACACATAACACGAAACCAGACACGACAATGGGAGAGGGACGTGATTGGTTAAAAATGTAATGAGAGTTTACAGGCTATGAGAATAAAGTCAGAAATTGAGCGTACGTGATTGGTAGAAATTGGCACGACTATAAATAGCAGAAACCTACCATCTACTATAGGGTATATTTGAAATAGGCTTGCAAAATCAATTAGAAAGTTATAGCTACAACTGCAGTATCCTTTATGACATTTCGATCCAACTTCTGATTGGAATGATCTTTAAAATGCAGATTATATGTATATACATTGCTGTAGGAAGTACTTGCAGCAACACCTCGATTTCACCTGTTTTGTAGCGAAATCCAGGTTTCTTCAGTTCTCCAGTTTTTGTTGTTAACCTATTTAACCCATTACCCCATAAATACGCTTTTTACGCCTGTAACTTATTCCTCCATTGAAAGAAATAGTTCCATATTATACAGTTATGAATATGTATCATAAGAAATATTTTCTTTATTCTAGCAGATGGTAGCTTATAGCAGGCTGACAGTAAAGCAGAGTGCGCCTTAAGGCGCATTCTGCTTTACTTTCAACCTGCTTTAACCTGGTCACCTATCTTTAATATTAGAAACAGGCTATGGGGTAATGGGTTAAAAGGTTTAATTCTAATAGTGCTGACTGAACTCAATCCCTCTATAAGTTCCTTATTAGGTCTAGTCAATTATTGAATATTTTCGGTTTAATTTTACAATATATTGTAAGATAACAAATGGTGCAGACCATATAATCAGAGGGTTCCTGTAGGAGTCTTCTGATCTGTGTCTTCACTGTTTGTTTCGGACTTTTGTACACTTCCCATGTATTCTGTTTGTAAATGATGAGTGTAAAGGTAGCTCATGACTCAATTGTTTTAGTTAAATGTGAAATATAGCTTTCTGGTTTTGTTTTTCTAGCCGCCATGGGTGTTGGGGGTGGGGAATTAGTGACTCGTCTGATTGAAGAAGAGAAGACGAAAGCTTCAGCCTACCTTGAGCAGCTCAAAGCCAAAATGCAACAAGCAAATGTAAGAACAAAAACACACAAATCAGCTTTCTGTGAAATGAAATATTAAAATAGTTTATATCCAGATCTCGTACAGCTAAAGCTCAAATCTGACCAATTAAATGATTGAGAACGATATGAGACTCAACTCAAAACGCTTTATTTCCTTGGACCCCCCCCCCCCCCCCCCCACACACACACACACACCTCTCCCCCCCCCCCCCCAAGCTCCGATAGGACATTTCCCATGAATCTGGTGCTTTAAAATTATTTGATATGATCTAGTTACTATTCTTAAATGATGAACTTCTTTGATACCCTGATCCAGTGGCGGAGGAGGGAGGGGGCGAGGAAGGGCGTTATCCTTCCCCGTGTGTACACTAAATGCAAATGCAATTAAATAGAATATAGAAATTTACTAAAAAATATTAATTCTGAAGTATTTCTATCACTGATGCATGCAGAGAGTCCGGAATCTGGTCAGATGGCGGTTAACCAAGCGTCTGATAAGGCTCTAAACTGTTTGCGATGGAAATATAGTCGAACTTTGATATCTCGAACTCGGTGACTGAACCGAGGATGAAATAAATATATAATTGTAATTCATGTGTCGAAATATCGGTTAGTTCGAGTTAAGCGGGTTCGAGACATCGAAGTTCGACTGTAATTGTTTTGGCACAAATGTCTTTATTGCGAAGGAATGACGTATTCAACACTGTAATTAGATGGTGTCAGCTATTCCAAAACGTTCTCTTTTGAGGCAAGTCTTGCGTCCATGTAATAAAATAAAGTCTGATACACATGTACTTTATATGAGCAAATGGATTACATTAGAAGTGTAGGTAAACAGAGATGACCTCACTGTGACCCGGTCAAGAGTTGCCAAAATCGTCAATGACACCATAGCTATAGACTAGAGAAATGTTTCATTATTACGAAGTCCGTAATTCAATAAGTCAAATTATGTGACTACTCACTAGTAGTTACTAGTTATCCGGTGTATGATCAGGTGCTATACTGTTTGCCACTCAAATTAAAATGAACAGTTAAAGCTGTCATTTCTACATTTGATTGCTTAACGTCTTATTTTATTTTTCCTATCTAACTATACTCGTCGTCTTATAGCCATCCAAAGAATCATGCAGAATTGTGTCAAGAGATGAAAAAACTTAATGAGGAAACACAAAATCAGACACCATATATCAGCATTTGGTTAACCCCATTTCTGTCTTGACCATAATGCACTAACATTTGCGCATTTTGGATTCAGATCAGAATCGAAACTGTTTGAAAGCCATACATGTGTCGATGTTTCTCAGTTATGTCGAAATGTTCAAAGTTTTTAGTTAAATAATAAAAGCAGACGACACTGTATATGCAGATGATAACATATTGTTGAGAGATTAACCCCTGGGCCTTCACTGCCTTACTCCGAGCACAACATTTTTTTGCAACACTTTTGATCCTGATTAGACGCCGCGTTAAGCGACGTCTGATCAGGATCCAAATTGTTTGACACTGATTTCAATATTTCTTTAGTCAAAATAGCAAAAATTAAAGTTTAAGAAATAAAAGCAGACGACAATTGTTTAAAATTGATGACGTCACGGCAGTGAAGTGGGTTAGGAGCACATACCATCAAGTGGGGCTTAACTACACAAAACTTTGAGGACATGTGTGTCACAAACAGCAGGCGATATCTAGAGAGCTATCATCTGATAAACATATTAAACTTGATTTGTGGAAACCAGATTTTACATAAAATTGTCAATTTTAAATGAATGTCAGTCTCTAGAATTACAGAATGAAGTTGAGTCGAGATTCGAACCTCGTTCATCGCGTCAGAAAAATGCTAATGAATCTTTAGCGCCGAAGAAACTTTAACAATTTCTATGCTCGCCGCGAAACCAGTTCATGCAGTGGAGAAGACGTTATTCTTTTCCGTTAAGACGCAAACAAAACGCAAGTAAAATGTAGAAATTGACACTTGTTGAAATTTAAACTATCGATTTTAATCTGAGTGGCAAACAGTTTTGAGCCTGATCAGACGCTGGGTAACCCGGCGTCTGCTCTGGCTCCAAACTGTTTGCAATGGACATAATAGTATTAGCGTAAAAGCAGTTATTGTGAAAAGAATAACGATTTGTCAAAAATACGTCGTTATACATTGTTTTTACTCATTTGCAAGCGATATAGACTCCGAGGATTTTTTTTTGAGCCTTCTGATCAGGATCTTCATGGTTTTTAGCTCATCTGGCACGTAGTGCCAAGGTGAGCTATTTTGATAGTTCTGTGTCCGTCGTCGTTCGTTCGTCCGTCCGTCCGTTCGTCCGTCCGTTCGACGTCAACAATTTCTTTAAACGACATCTTCTCCGAAACTACTGGATGGATTTTTACCACACTTGACAGGAATGATCCTTGTATGGTCCTCTTTCAAAGTTGTTCAAATAGTTTTGGTCTGTTGCATATCTAGGTCACAGGAGCTAAAACTAGATTTTCTTAATGAAAACTTAAAAATCTTCTTGTCTGAAACCACAGTACCCTGAGCTTAGATATTTGGCACAAAGCATTGTCTTCCTTCAGGTCCTCTATCAAGATTTTTCAAATTATGTCCCTGGGGTAGAAAATGACCCCACCCCAGGGGTCGTAATTTTACATAGTGTTATATAGTGAAATCTTCAAACATCTTTGTGAGTTCGAATCCCAGTAGGGTCGTTCGGATTTTTCATGTGGGGAAGCCTTCCAGCTGGCTTGCGGAAGGTCGGTGGTTCTACCCAGTTGCCGATTTGAGCCTTGAAACAGTGCACAAAGGACTTCTGGGGTCTTCCTCCACCTGTAATTAGCTGGACGTCGCGATATGACTGAAATACTGTTGAAAGCGACGTAAAATCAAAAACAAATAAAAAATCAAACATCTTTATCTCTGAAACTAATATGGCCAGAGTTTTGATATTTTGCATAGTTACAATTCTAGAAGCCATTAACCAATATTGTAAAATGTGGTTCCAGTCCGTTGCATATCTAGGTCACAGGAGCTAAAAATAGATTTTTTACAATGAAAACTTAAAAATTCTTCTCGTCTGAAACCACAGTACCCTGAGCTTAGATATTTGGCACAAAGCAGCGTCTTCAGGTCCTCTATCAAGATTGTTCAAATTATGTCCCTGGGGTAAAAAATGACCCCGCCCGGGGTTGTAATTTTACATAGAGTTATATAGTGAAATCTTTAAACATCTTTATCTGTGAAACCAATATGGCCAGAGCTTTAATATTTGGCATGGTGACACTTCTAGAAGCCCTTTACCAATAATGTAAATATGGTTCCAGCCAGTTGCATATCTAGGCCACAGGAGCTAAAATAGAGTTTTTCAATGAAAACTTAAAAATTCTTCTTGTCTGAAACCACAGTATCCTGAGCTTAGATATTTGGCATAAAGCAAGATCTCTATCAAGATTGTTCAAAGTATGCCAAGGCTCTTGGGTCGCAGTTTTACATAGAGTTATATATGCAAATATTCTTCTCTGAAACTATTATGACAAGAGCTTTAATTTTTAGCATTGTGAAGTGACACTTTTAGATGTTCTTTACCAATATTGCTGAAATGGTTAGGGTCTGTTGCATATCTGGGTCACATTAGCTAAATTAGATTTTTTTCAATGAAGTCTTCCTGTCTGAAACCACCCATGTACAAACTATTTGACAGAACACTTAATTTTCAAGTTCATCAGCAAGATATTTGAAATTATAATATATCTCTGGGGTAAAAAAATGATCCTACCCCAGGGGTCATGTGACCCTTGTGTTGGTTATCCAGGTGAGCGATATTTAGGCCCGCATGGGCCTCTGGTTTTAATTCTTTAATTGTCTGAAATAGTTTTTTCAGAAAAGTCCTAAAATCAACATAAATGGCTTTTTTCCGAAATGGAATAGTCGATATGAAAAATTCGGTATAAAAACTTAAAAAGGCAAAACGGAAACATGAGTGTTGATAATTTATTGGATTTATTAAGCGAATCTTTTAGAAAACGATAAAAACGAGGCTTTGCCGACGTCGTTGCGTACCTCATTTGCATAGTTATATAACTAGTTTTTATAACATAACAGACGGCGTTAGCGTTGAATAAAACACGTTGTTTAAATGTCATATATAACTAGTTAAATAACTATGCAAATGAGGAACGCCACGACGTCGTTTACTTGTGACGTCATTATAATACGTTCTATGCGTTCGATTTCCGATCTACTTATATCGCGCTTAGCATTCACTTGACCTCAAAGGCTGCGATAAATAACATTTCTAGGTTATGTTATAAAAAGAATATAACATTCGTGTTAATAATTTATTGGATTTATCAAACTCGTCGTTTTAGAAAACGATAAAAACTCGGCAAAGCCTCGTTTTTATCGTTTTCTAAAATACTTGTTTAATAAATCCAATAAATTATGAACACTCATGCAATATCCTATATATATATATATGACATTTAAACAACGGGTGTTATTCAACGCTCACGCCATCTGTAATGTTATAAATAATTATAATAATGCATATATGTATGTGTGGTATACAGTGGAAAATAAGACATTATTATTTCCCATTAAACACGTTTACGCTTAAACTATTATTCCCATAGCAAACGATTTGGTACCAGATCAGACGCCGTGTTATCCTGCGTCTGATCAGACACCAAACAGATTGCTATTCAGATTATAATAAACATTCATAATTGTCAACAAGTTCTAATTTTCTAAATTTAAATGCAATGCGTTTGTGGGTTTTTTGCGTTTAAACGGGACAAAGAATACCACTGTCACATTAATCAATCAATAACAAGCACACCACAAAACTGTAACAGCTGTCCTTATTGAGGTCGAAGGATGTATATCCCAAGTCTTGGTTACGTTGAGTACATTATTATTATTTCCCGTTCACACGATCAGATTACAATATATGATGAAAAATGCAAAAAAATGTATTTTTGTACATTTAAATGTGTGTCGTTTGCATTCAAACCGAAGATATTTCAATATCGTCTCCTTCGCATAATACAAGGATGAGCAAAAGAAACTGTAGTGTTTGCCCATACAGCAGACCATTTCACATGAAATACCAAGCAATGCAGACCCTGATGAGAGGCGAATTGCGGTGTTTCATCAGGAACTGCATTGTTGGCGTATGTCTACTGAAGTGGGCGGTAAACATTATTGAGTTAACCAGACGGTAATCTAGCGATGGAAGCATTTACAAGCAGCAAACAAGAACTGAAATAATTATTTCGGATATGTATTCAACAGCTGATTTTTCTGTATTTTATCATTTCAGATGCACGGGAAAATCAAACAGTGTCACGGAATTGCTAGAGAAGAAATACTGCGTGTTGCCAAGGAGGAGAATGCCACAATGATTGTCACAGGAACACGTGGTCTAGGCACGGTGCGACGCACGTTGCTAGGCAGTGTCAGCGATCACATACTGCACCACGCGCACGTGCCAGTGTTGATCTGTAGGCACGAGGACGACCACCATCACGGGCAGCACAAATAAAACAAAAATTATACAGTATTGCTATGTCTGAATCAGATTTTCATCCTAAAGTTTGATATCAGATCCCCTGGGGCCAAGGTTTTAAAGCATTGGAGTTGAGTTTTAGATCGTTCTCAAGCATTTGATTGGTGATTTGAGCTTTTGCTCAGCAAAAGCTTAAATTCAGACCAATCAAATGCTTGGGAACGATCTCAGACTCAACTCAAACTATAGCAAAAGCTAAAAGCTGACCAATCAAATGCTTGAGAACGATCTCAAACGCAACTCAAACGCTTTATAACAAGAGTATTACTTTATCTAATCAGTATTTTATTATTGCACAGTAAAACCTGTGTTAAGCGGTCACATAAAACATGATTCATTAATAGCTTAATGTGGGATGAATGTAATGCAGTAAGCTCCTAAAACCAACACTTTCCGCATTTTAGCGCTTTCAATTTATTCTTCCACTAAAAATAATTTTCATTTTATACATTCGTGAATATGTATCATAATAATTTTTTTTTATATATTCTAGCAAGATGGTAGCTTTTTAAAAAGCAGTTTGAAAGTAAACCAGAATATGCCTTAAGACACACTCTACTTTACTTTCAACCTGCTTTAAGTTGTCACTTGCTTTCAACACTAGAAACAGGCTATGGAGTAAAGTGTATAGAGCTTTCTGAATAATACTTTTATCCTGCATTAAGCAATGACTTTAAGAAAGATTATACATTATCATATTATAATTTTTCTCAAATTCTCATTAATGACCTTATTCTTATAAAATCAGATGAAGCAATAACGCCCATGCAATATCATTGACCATTTAATTTTGAGGTTTTAACACAGCCTACTGTTTGCAGTTCAAGATAGCATAACATTAAAGGTCATTACTTTTAAAGGTCCGTCATTAGCTCACCTGAGCCAAAGGCTCAAGGTGAGCTATTGGGATGGCCCTGTGTCCGTCGTCCGTCGTCGTCCGTCGTCCGTCGTGCGTCGTCGTTAACAATTGCTTCAAATGACATCTTCTCCTAAACGGCTGAACAGATTTCAACCAAACTTTACAGGAATGTTCCTTGGGTCAAGCTCTTTCAAATTTGTTCAAAGAATTGAAAACAATATAGAACTCTGGTTGCTATGGCAACCAAAGTGAAAAAATAAGGAAATCTTAAAAAATCTTCTTGTCTGAAACTACAAGGGCCAGAGCTTAGATATTTGGCACATAACATTATCTACAGGTCCTCTATCAAGTTTGTTCAAATTATGCCCCTGGGGTCAAAATTGGCCCCGCCCCGGGGGTCACAGTTTTACATAGAGTTATATAGTGAAAATTTCAAACGTCTTCTCCACTGAAACTAATATGGCCAGAGCTTTGATATTTGGCATGGTGACACTTCTAAATGTCCTTTACCTAGTTCGTTCAAATGGTTCTGGTCGGTTAAATATCTAGGTCATAATTCACATTCAAAATATGTATAGCAGACAGCAATTCAGCATTATAAGAGTTAGACCCTAGCCAAATTTCCTACTGGCAGAGTTACATAACTGAACTCAGGTCAGCTGGTCAGCTGATGAGGTTAACAGCATATGGTGTTGTCTGCTATATTTTTATGCCCTGCAGTTGGGGGCATATTGTTTTTGTCTGTCTGCTTTTTTGTCTGTTTGTCCATTTGTTTGTCTGTCAGTCCACAACTTTAATCTTAGCCATAACTTTGTTAAAGTTAGAAACTTTCTAACTTGGGTCATGTCCTACAAAGGTCAATGTCATTTTTGAGATATTTCCCAGTGTCATATTTTCTTGTCTTTGAGATAACTCCAGTTCTACTGATGTTAACCCATTACCCCATACATATGCCTTTTTACGCCTTTAATTTATTCCTCCTCTTAAGAAAATAATTCCACTTTATACAGTCATAAACATGTAAGATATAAGAAATAGTATCTATATCTTAGTAGATGATAACTTAAAGCAGGTTGAAAGTAAAGCAGAGTGCGCAATAAATAATCATATGGAAATACATGTAGCTTGATAAGAAGAAGTGTCATGGATAAGGGCCATAACTCTGCCAACAATATTTTTTTAAGTTATTCCAATTTGTCATGTTTTTTTTGTCTGGAAGATAATTCCATTTACAGCTATATTAAAATGTTGTCTTGCCTATTAAGCTAAGGCACAATGACCTCAGGTGAGCGAATTAAGGGCCATGGCCCTCTTGTTTTTAACATTTTATGTGACTGTGTTAACCCTCTCCCTCCTAGTTTAGTCTATTTATGACAGTTTGTACATGTAGATCTGTATTTTCACAATGTATTTCAAATTTACAAACAGTGCAGACACTGGTCAGAGGGCCTTTTTATGAGCCCTCTGATCTGGGTATACACGGTTTGCATAGGAAATGTGTACTCTCTATATGTACACTGTTTTTACAAGGACGCATATATGCGTCACGAGGGTGGAAAGGGTTAAGCTTCATTCAAACAGGAAGGAATAACGGCTGTCTTATACTGAAGTATTCTTGAAGAAATCCATTATTTAACTTGTTATTTTCTCAAACAGTTTCGGTTTTAACCCTTTACTCCACAGCCTGTTTATAGTATTTAAGATAGGTGACATCTTAAAGCAGATTGAAAGTAAAGCAGAATGCGCCTGAAGGCGCATTCTGCTTTTATTTCAGCCTACCGTTAAAGCTACCACCGGATAGAAAAAAGAAACTATTTTTTATGATACATATTCTTGATTTTGTTATTTTTGAACTATTTTCTTTAGTGGTGGAATAAATTAAAGTCGTAAAAATATATATCCATGGAGTAAAGGGTTAAAGAGGTAATCTAATGTATAATTATGACACCTGTCTCATTTATTTCGAAACAATTTGATAGATTAACGTTGGGGACCTCTTATGAGATCGGGCAAATATCGGTACTCTAAATACAGCAATCGGCAATTCCCGTCAACTGCCGATCTATTCCGAACCATGCTTTAGCATTGTTTGGAACAATAGGCAGTTGGCAAAAATGGCCGATCGCTCTCCGTAGAGTTTCGATATTGACCGACAATAGCCTGGCTCCGAGGTTATAAAGCTTTTGCCGTGACCAAGCCTAGGCTCAAATCTGACCAATCAAATACTTGGGAACACACTCAGACTCAACTAAAACGCTTTATAACCTCGGAGCCTGGTCTCATTACCATCATTAGGGGTCTTCAACCTTAAAGTCTGATTTTGTCAAATTTTACATGTTTTAACCCTTCTCCTGCTGAATATTCACATATAAAACTCCGCCCACTTTGAAGTTATGAACATCAATCAGCTTAACTATAGTACATTGGCTACTAAAATACATTACAGATTCACATAAAAGAGTGCATTGTCATGTCAGACAGGTTGTATAGAAAATACATGTTGTACATATTTTACCGGACAGTTCCTTTAAGAGATGTCTGAGTTGAGTCTACATTGTTTTCAAAAAGAATCGAAATGTGCTATTTGTAGAAGAAGTTTTAATGCAAACTAATTGCTCAAAATATGTTTCATTGTTAGCTCAATTAGTTATATAGGTCAGTTGTCTTAGACATGTCTCAATATCTAAAAAATCACCTCCTTATGTAACTCAGGTACAAATATTACTATTCCACAAAGTGCATAATCCATCACTGTCTCGCTTATAGAAATTACCCGATCCATGAAAAAATCAGACTTGGTTCAATGCAAGTGTATAAAACAAACCCAGTTCGGCGTTCAGAGTTGATCAGGGTTCACACTGTCAAAACAGTTAGAGTTATTATTTTAGCAGGGGATAATATTGCAATTTTAGAATTGACCATGTATGTGTTCAAGAATGTTGTACAAATATGTATTTTTTTGGTCCGGTTGCCATTTTCAAGTTCTGAAGTTCAATAAAACGAGATTGTATTATTTCCATTGGTTTGTTAGTGTGTTCATGTCTCCAGCAACGAATAACAAATAGGATCGAACCGGCCTAGATATAGGTCATCAATATGTATTTGATTAATGATGAGTAGGAGGGGTGACACCCCACGTCCCAAGACTCCAAGTTCTGCGCGTTCGAACATATCCTATGACCAAACGTTAACCAAATAGTTCATGTGTGCGTTTATGTGTCCGACCACGGCCCTTCCTTTCGATCCGAGCATGCATTTTATAGGGGTTTCTTAGTACATATGTATACAATGGAAAAGACGTCATTCTTTCCCGTTTAAAAAGCAAACGAAACACAAACGCAGTGCAATAAAATTTAGAAAATGACACTTTTTAGATCGCCTGTACGAAGTACATGACAAGCTATTGCAATACCGCCGGTGTAGTCGTCGTCGGCGTCGTCGTGAACGGCGTAAACAATTTTAAGAAAATGTCTATAACTTCTATGTCCCTTGAGGTATTGCTTTCATAGTTGATATGTGTGTGTATATGGACAAGACCTTTCCATGCACAGAAAAATGTGGACCCTTGACCTTGAACTTGGGGCCCGCGTTTAGGTTTCGAAATCTGTGTTTAGGTTTTGAAAAATGCCTATAACTTATATGTCCCTTGAGGTATTGCTTTCATAGTTGATATGTGTGTGTATATGGACAAGACCTTTCCATGCACAGAAAAATTTGGACCCCTGTGACCTTGACCTTGAACTTAGGGTCCGCGTTTAGGTTTCGAAATCTGTGTTTAGGTTTTGAAAAATGCCTATAACTTCTATGTCTCTTGAGGTATTGCTTTCATAGTTGGTATGTGTGTGTATATGGACAAGACCTTTCCATGCACAGAAAAATTTGGACTCCTGTGACCTTGACCTTGAAATTAGGGCCCACGTTTAGGTTTCGAAATCGGTGTTTAGGTTTTGAAAAATGCCTATAACTTCTATTGGTATGTGTGTGTATATGGACAAGACATTTCCATGCACAGAAAAGTTTGGACCCCTGTGACCTTGAACTTAGATCCAGAGTTTAAGGATTCGAAATCTGTGTTTAGGTTTCGAAAAACGCTTATATTTCCTATGTCCCTTGAGGTGTAACTTCATATTTTTTCATGTGTATATTGACAAGACCTTTCTATGCAGGCAAAAAGCTTGACCTCGGTGACCTTGAGTGTGCTTTAAGTTTCTAAATGTGCCGATGGCGAGCTTTGTTGTCTCTCTGACAACTCTTGTTTGACAATTCTGACTATCTATTTCAATCTGAATGACAAACAGTTTGGATCCTGATCAGATGCCGGGTTACCCGGTGTCTGATCAGTCTTCAACTTGTTTGCAATGGGAAAATGGCCAGGCTCTAAATTGTAAACGATGAAACTTATTGTTTAAGTATTAAATGCGTGTGTTAATTATAGGGGTGTAACAATACGGTGAAACCCGTATTGCAATATATTGCAAAACAGAGGAACTGTATTGCAATATATTGTGGCTGCTTATAAGTACAAAAAATTGATAGAAATTAGCATTCAAAACTTGTTCATATTATTGAAAGAATAAAAGGAGTGCTATATATATACAAGGGAGGGTCCAAATTAAAATAAACATTTGTTGTGAATGTTATAATTGTCACAGTATAACATTCAAGTTAACAGGGAAATCCCTCTCGTATGTGCTCAAATAATATATAGAATATTGCAATACGGAGAAACGGTATTGCAAAACGTATTGCCAAGAGACGTATTGCAATATATACACATTACCAGTTGACAGTGCGATACAGAGTGATGTATTTAGCTCGAGACGATTTTGGCGGAAATAGCCGATCTGACGAGCGCCTTGGCTACTATAGTTTAGACAAGGCGCTCGTCAGATAGGCTATTTCCGCCAAAAACGTCTCGAGCTAAATACATCACTCTGTATCGCTCTGTCAACTGGTAATGTGTATATATTGTCGTATTGTTACATCCCTAGTTAATTTGGAATGAATAACCTCTTCCCACTGTAAGTATATACAGTCGAACTTCGATATCTCGCACTCGGTTAAATCGAAAATAACCGTATTTCAAAGTTAAAACGTGGCATAGCCACGTTTTAACTTTTAAATATGGGTATGTTCGACTTAACCGAGCATGAAATAATGCAGTTCGTGTGTCGCACTATCGGATAGTTCGAGTTAAGCGTGTTCGAGATATCGAAGTTCGACTGTATTCTATTAATGATTTGACCTCATTATACGGCGCAACACTTGTGTTGAATGAAATTGTGATGATTATAATAAAGGTGAATGACCGAGCACATTATGTGGTTTACCCTGGGATTACACTGGTGTACGACGCTATTCTTTCCTGTTAAAGGCGTTTGTGCTTAAACAAATTATTTCCATGCAAACAATTTGGAGTCTGATCAGACACCGGGTAACTCTGTGACAATTATAACATTCACAGCAAATGTCTATGTTAATTTGGACCCCCCCCCCCCCCGCCCCCCCCCCCCCCCCCCCCCCCAAATAAGTTTCCCAGGCTAATTTTCTATCCAGAGTTTTACTTCTAAGTTGCGTTCGGCTCTAAATGACATTTTTGTGTCGATGGGCCGTAAAACACCATTCATTCATTTACTTATAAGTTGCCACAATATATTGCAATACGATTCCCCTGTATTGCAATATATTGCAATTAGGTTTTCACCATATCGTTACATGTGTCACCCTATGTGCAGTTTGTCATTTTGAAATATACTATACAAATAAACCTAATTGTAAACAAATGAATATATTTGATTGTAACACGACCTGGACAGTTTTATATAGAAAAGTTCTCAAGTTTAATTTGGATACCGCACATTTTAGAGTGGGCGGAGTTTCCCCGCCCATGCAATAACTGATGGAAAGCCATGCAGTTAACTAGTTAACTGCACGAAAATGGCATCCGACTAGTTAATTGCACGAAAATGGCGCACATCCGGTGTCAGATATCTGCATAGCAGAGTCCCAGATAAAAGAGAGTAAATGGAACAATCCATATTTTCTCACTCATTTTAACACTTAATCCTATGGTGTTATTATTCATTAGAATCGTCTCGAAGAGATGATTCTAGTGAGTAGTGACCCCATAGGGTTTAATGCAGAAATAAAGATTTCAACTTAGTAATAGCAGCATAAGTCACAATGGAGAAATTACACGATTTGTGTCAAAAAACGATTTTGTGCAAAAATAATAATTCCTTTTCAAACAGTTTGGATCCAGATCAGACGCCAGGCTCCAAACTGTTTGCCATCGACATTTTCTTTAAACGACGATGTGCCAAAACAATTGTTCCTTTGCAATCAGTATACACTTTGGATCCAGATCAAATGTCTGGCGTCTGATCAGGCTCCAAACTGTTTGAACAAATATGCCATTGTCTAGATTTTACTGCATTCCAGATCATACTGGTAAGGTCTACAATGAAACCTCTTGAAAACGGAAACTAAACAATCTTTAGGAGTCGAAACACACGCGGCTGCTAAATACAGGATTACAGCAATATAAAACGAGATTCTTGCATTGCTTTTCTCCCACATTAAACTGCCATAGATCTATGTCTCAAAACAATTCGGTTACATGTATTCTAATCCGAGTGGCTAACAGCTTGGAGACTGATCAGATACCTTGTACAAAGCGTCTGATCTGGGTCCAAATATTGTGCAAAGGAAAAATTGCTAAATATAGCACAAAGCCGTTGATTGAGAAATGCAAACGTGTTCTTCACTATAAATCGTTCCGTCATTACTGCGCCGATATCCATTTTAATCATTTTAAGTAAACACGCGCGAAAACTAGTGACGCAAATATTCCCAGAAACTAGGACATTCGTCTTTGGTCAATGAGTATACGTTCCAATCATTGATTGGTCTCTTTTATGGGGTTTACACTACCTTTGATTAGCAAAGCGCTCAACATTTGGTGCAACATGCGCAGCTATAGCGGTATTGTTCCTGTCACTGATTGGTCGTCAAAATTGGGATTCTAATGGATGTCAAAAGTGCTCAATATTTGGAGTAAATTACGCAGAGCCCAACCTTTTGATCTATATTTGGCCATGTTACAAGCAATATATTGCAGTAGCTCCACTCGTTATCTAATTAAACACGCCCACATACACTCGTGCGCATGCGCGCACTCATGTACAGTGTGCGCGTTAAAATGTGCGGTATCCAAATTAAACTTGAGAACTTTTCTATATAAAACTGTCCAGGTCGTGTTACAAGGGTGATTTAAAGACACTACCATACATGTATGTATGTCAGTATACAATAAAACAGCGAAATAGCAAACAGCGTAGACCCTGATGAGACACCAATGTTTGCTAGTGTCTACTTTAGTTTAGGCACTAATTTTAAACGGGTTAATAAATATTAACTATACTTCGATATGTACAGTAGAGAAGATGTTATTCTTTATCGTTTAAACTCAAACTATATAAACGCATCGCAATAAAACTTAGGGAAGGACAACTTTTTCAACAATTCTGAATATTCACAAACAGTTTGGAGTCTGAGTTGGCTCTAAACTGCTTGCAATGGAAAAATTAGTATTTGTGTTTACGTGAGCAAGAACAAGAAATATCTTTAAAAAAAGATACTCAGCGGAATGGGTGGTGGAATTCATGCTGTAGATGGGTGTGCAAAATTGTATGACATTGGGGTTATCAAAGAATTGTAATATCTTTGATTGAAAAGCAAAAAATACACATTCAAGGATATAGCATAACTCTGACTTAAAAATATATAATGGACAGAAATGCAAAACAATAATTTAACCCATATCCTAGCTACTGGTAGGAGATCCTCAGATTAAACTATTGTTCTATATATCAAACTTCATTCATGGGGAGTTTCTTGAAACAACCTATAATTAAATAAACTGTGCATGTTCATACAGAACAGCAGTCTGCTGTACAAGTTCTATAACACCTCATTCTTGTAAATAAATGATGAAACAACATAATTGTGTTTAACTCACTTGAGGCCATTTATTTTATTGCTATCAATGTGTAGTAAATTTGTACAAATAGCTAACAATTAAAATAAATCGGTAGTAAACCATAATTAAACAAAAAACCTAGCTACCACTGTCTATCTATAAAAGGACATTTTTGAAATAGAAGCATGATGTCATCAGCTCAGTAGTAAACATTGCAACATTCAGCCTGTGTCTCTTAATTTTACACTCACATTAATTTTTTATATCTGGTAAAACTGTAATCGATCGTAGACCAGCATGGTTACAAAAAGTTTCAGGGCTCCAGATAAGAGGGGAGTAAACTGAACAAATCTAACATTTTCTTCCTCATGTTAGCACCAAACCCTCTGGTGTTACCACTCATTTTGATCGTCTCGAAGAGACAATTCAAATGCGTAGTGACAGCATAGGGTTTAATGCAAAAATAAAGATTTTAAGTTTTGAAATACTCCGCTTATCTGGAGCCCTGGCTACTATCCAATCAGACTATTCAGTTTCAACAGGTGTTCTTAATTCTAAATTTCTGATCAAATATGATTGGTTGGAATGTTGGTCTAAATAGATACCATTCAGCTCCGCTGAAAAACGTCTTCTCAACTGTACCAGCTGTTGTCCTTAAGTATAGAAGTATTTCGACTAAACGTTCAATGAACTATGTTAAACTGTATGACCCTTTGGCCCTTAAGTACTGTGCTTAGATTTCATTAGAACAAACTAAATCCATAGTAGCTAGGTAATCGGTACTTCACAGTAGGTCAAAGGTCAAAGCTGTCATATTCGCTTATTGTTTTTTGTTTCTTCAACTGAAATGAAATAAAAATCATCATAAGAAATATTGCAGACGTATATATATAGTATTTTTAGCAGACGATCTCATAGTAGCTCAAGTTTAAAAGAAACTTTGTCCTTTGAGCGGAGTGGGGTCTTCTATGGAGTAGTCGCTTAATTAGCTAAAATTAGATACGGGGGAGAAGACGTTATTCTTTCCCAATAAACGCGTTTATGCTAAATCTGTTATTTCCTTTGCAAGCACTTTGGAGCCAGATCAGACGCCGGGTTACCCGGCGTCTGATCAGGCTCCAAATTGTTTGCCACTCAGTTTAAATAGAGTTGTAAAAAATGTCAAAAAGATGCTATTTTACCTATTGAAATGTATTGTGTTTGCGTTTCGTTTGCGTTTCAACTGGAAAGAATAATATACGTCTTCTCCACTGTAACATACGTTGAACTTCGATATCTCGAACTCGGTTAGGTCAAACATACCCGTATTTCAAAGTTAAAACGTGGCTAAGCCACGTTTTAACTTTGAAATACGGATATGTTCGAGTTAACCAAGAACGAAATAATGCAAGTGATGTGTCGACAAATCGGATAGTTCGACTTAAGCGAGTTCGAGATATCGAAGTTCGACTGCAGTTTATTATGCAGAAAACTGCACCGGCTTTAATGTAGTGGAGAAGACGCTAACTTACGCATTTATAAATACTTTAACAGTTATGCCCATTGCAAACAGTTTAGAGTCAGATCAGACTCCAAACTGTTTGCCATTCAGATTTAAAAAAGAAAAAAAAAGAAAATAGATCTAGTTAAGATTTTAGAAAAAATTGTAATTGTCTGCATTTTAGATATAGATCTATAGGAGGTCAGGTGCAAATTGCGTGTCGCGTTTAAACGGGAAAGAATATAACGACTTCATTGTAGACTGCGAGTGGTATTGATTTACTAAATAATTTTGCTTTCAATGAATATTCGCTTTATAAATGTTATACAATAAACCCCCTCTATTACGACCACTAAAAGAAGGCTGATTGATTGTATTAAGACAGATGACAGCTTAAAGCAAGGGGAACGTAAAACAGAAATTTAAGCTCCTCTAGGAGTTTTCTGTTTTACTCTCACCTTGCTTTAAGCAGTCACCTGTCGTAAATACTAAATAATTAACACAATTTAGTGGTCTTAATAGAGAGTTTTGCTGTACATTATGTTTACATATATATTATATATGTAGCATATGTAGCTTGACATGTATATAGATCTATATGCAAATGCTACTTTCTAGTTCACGGGGGCGTGACGGGGTCCTAAACTAGGCTAGATCTATAACGTTAGCTGACTGCCTATATAGCAAATTTTGTACACGTCACATGCACGAACTCTAACAATCCACATATATCTGAAAATTGAGTGACCCCGGCCCAGACCGAGAGAGCATATCTCTGCTATCGTATATCACATGTATACATGTATGTGAAATCCTAGCGGCAGGTAGTGTGGTGTATGCATATTGTACTATTATACACAGTTGGTGTACACTGAAAACTAGACTTTAGCAATATGGCTGACACAGATAAAACGGAGGATAAGCCAGAAGCCACGACGCCAGAAAGTGAAAGTAAACCCATACTGCCAAAGACGGATGATGGTCACAAGGAATTGCATGCCAGCGGGGACAAGACGGACAAACACGTAGTCGTGGTTGCAATCGACGGCAGCGAGCATGCCGATTATGCTTATCAGTGTAAGTACACAGCTGTTAATTGTTGTTATTGTTGTTGGCTCAGGGCTTCCATTTCTCCGGATTTTTCCGAAATCTTCGATTTTTATCCTAGCAGATGGTATCTTGAAGCAGGCGCATTCTACTTTGCTTCTCAGTCTGCTTTAAGTCTATTCGCGTTTGAAAAATAGAAAAATTGGAAATCTTAAGATTTTTCAAGATCAACTTATGGCAGCCCTATAGTCCACATGTGCACAGTTACATGATATGGAGCTATTTTTCGTCTTTGCCATATCCTTCACGGGGTGACAACTGTCACAAAATATAATGTCGTTCCAGGGGTTCATTAATGAGACTATGGTAGCCCTGCAAAAGCGAAAACTTCTGTAGGAACTTTCTGTATTACTTTTATATTCACTTATCTAAGTCGATTCTAGATCTAGACTACCAAGGCACTTGCTTGAAAATCTTGCTATGGAAATATGAATTCAGTGTTTCCATTTTCTCTTCTGTCCAAGGTTCCAGAGAGGGGTGGGGCGGCTGGCCCCTAGTCCACATATGCATGATGTGTACAGTTAGATGATATCATGTAAAAATCAACAATGAAAATTTGAAAATTGTCAAAACCATGTCATTTTCTTGATTTTGTTTGTTTACGTTTCGTTTGCGTTTAAAAACGGGAAAGAATGACGTTTTCTTCACGTTAATTCATTTTAGTGAGGTTTGATTGTAGCCACGTCACGTGACAACAGTTTACAGCAGACGACTGTTTTATGATGGTCTGTTAAAATATCTATTGTCTGCAAAACTGACATCAGCTTCTATTTTGTAATAATAATAAAGACTTTATTCCACGTCGATTACACATTTGGTGTCAAACCCGATTTTCAATATGGTGTACAATTTTGAGCTATTTCTTTCGAAATGGGTAATGTTTGGTCTCAATGTCTCAAAACAGTTTGGATTCAGATGAGACGTCATAGCCCATAGATGGCAGACACGGACGTTAACAAACACGACAAAAAATCAGATGAGACACCGAGTTACTCGGCGTCTCATGATCTGAATCCAATGCGTTTGCAAAGCGTATCTCTAATTCGCCCCCTAAAGCTAAAAGATCAAAGTTTAAGTGTGTCCATACATTAAACAAACATGTATATAGGTCACCGCTACATTATGTTGTTATTTCTACTTTAGTACAGTGGAGAAATCGTTATTCTTTCCCGTTTAAACGCAAACGCAACGCAACGCATTGTAATAAAATTTTGACTATTTATATTTATCTGAGTGGCAAACAGTTTGGAACCTGATCAGACGCCGGGTTACCCGGCGTCTGATCTAGCTTCAAACTGTTTGCACTGGAAATAATAGTTTTAGCGTAAACGCGTTTATTGGGAAAGAATAACATTTTCTCCACTATACATGTATGTGGATAAAAACGTTTTTCTCTCCTGTTTAAATGCAAACGAAACGCAAGCGCATTGCAATATTAAATGTAGAAAACAACAACAATTCTGACTTTATTTTGAGTGGCAAACAGTTCGGAGCCTGATCAGACGCCGGGTTACCCGGCGTCTGATCTGGCTCCAAAATGTTTGCAATGGAAATAATAGATTAAGTGTTTACGGACGCCTTTACATTGTTTTGGGATAGAATAAAGTCAATGTACCCAGACTTTGCCTGTTTTTGAGACAACCCCTCACCTTCAACACAAGGAGCTATAGCTAACTCCGACATTCGCGATTTTATTCTTTTTTGGTTCGAAACTTTAAACATTTCGCTCCCAAAATGAAATATATACTCTAACAGGTGTTTACAAAGACATAATAAATCAGATTATTGCTTGAACTTTCTAACCAGACGCCTTCAAACGCCTTTATAGTGGAGAAGACGTCACATTATTCCTTCCCAATCAACGCGTTTATGTTAACTCATATCCATTACAAACAGCGTCAGGTCAGGCTTCAAACTGTTTTCCACTCATACATGTTTAAAAACTAATAGTCATACTTATCAAAAGACATCGACCATTTGCTCCATTTTACTGCATTACGGTCTTTCCCGAATAGAAACGCATTTTCGCGCATTCATTTTATTCCTTCACTGAAGAAAATAGTTCCATTTTATACAGTCATGACCATGTTTCATAAGAAATGTTTCTATATCCTAGCAGATGGTAGCTTAAAGCAGGCTGAAAGTAAAGCAGAATGCGCCCTTAAGGCGCATTCTACTTTACTTAACCTGCTTTAAGTGGTCAGCTGTCTCCAAAATTAGAAACAGGCTGTGGAATAAAGAGTTTAAAGTACCTATTCCTCGCAGAAATGTGTTTCGTGTTTTTCCTTGTCCTGATAAAATGAATCATTGCGTCATGGTTAATGTTTCCTATATCCAGAAAAAACTGTTACTTTCATGTAAAGCAAACTTTTCTATAACCCATTCACCCATAACTTATGACGTCTTAAAGTAGCTACCACCTTCTATAGAATACAGAAATTATTTGTAATGCTACATATTCATGACTGTATAAATTGGAACTTACTTCTACAGTGGATGAACAAATCAAAGGCGTAAAATGGCGTATTTATGGGGTAATGGGTTAATATGACTTTGTGTACTCCTTATACTGTTAATTGGATAAGGACGAGTATACTGGTCACTGGCGCTTAATGGCTTTAGAGATACGTTTAGTACGTCATGTATGTATATTTAAGAAATAATCTATGTTCTACCGTTGTGAAATACAGTTTCACAACGGTAGAACATAGATTATTTCGATTCTAACATGACCAGATGTAAGGAAATTCATTAGAAAGGAAATCAAATGTTCCATACTTATTTCCTTAGCGGATGAAGTTGTTCGACCGAATAACTTTTTCCGCGGCATTACAAGAATCTAACATAACATAAGCAAATTTACAATTACCGATCCATAATCTGGCATAGAACAAACATTACATCAAACAAGACAGAAGAATGAGAAAATTACTGTAACGTTACTGGTTAAAAGTATATGGTCTTTACGGGCTATATGAATAACGAAAGAAATTTAAAAAACATAACGTATGAACGCACGTGGTCACGTCATGTCATATAATCGTGGGAGGAGCGGGGTAGGGAAGAGCGTGGTATACCGTCTCAGGTATACCACGATAGATCTGTTCTTTGTTTATAGAGACAAATTCACGTGTCATGTTAGAATAACTTTTTGAAAAGTGTTTATAAACCCAGTACCCCATAAATACGCATATTTACGCCTTTAATTGATTACTCCATTGAAGAAAATAGTTATAAGGTCATGACTATGAAAAATAAGAAATACTTGCTGTATCCTAGCAAGCAGATAGTACCTGAAGGCAGTCTGAAAGTAAAGCAGAATGCGCCTTTAGGCGCTTTTTCTTTACTTTCAACCTGCTTAATGCCCCTATTCCACACCGACTACGAATCCCACGAATCGCTACGAATTGGAAAATGCTAGGATTCGTAGTTGATTCTTAACAGATTCGTGGAGTTCTTACCTGATTCGTAGTCGATTCTTGCAATTCGTGAGCGGTCGGGGATTCGTGGCAAAAGTTTTGAGCTGTTCAAAGTTTTGGCCAAGACCTCCACGAATGGAACAATGGGTAGTTAATTCGTAACAAATTCGTAGTGCATTCGTAGGATTCGTAGCTGATTCGTAGGATTCGTAAACGGCTTTTTTGGCGTTCGTGGTATTCTTAACTCATTCGTGGGATTCGTGAGTACCAGTTTGATACATTTCTCCTGTAGCCAGGAGTCTGAGAGTCAATGCCAGCTTCCCTCCGGTATATATATTTGGTCTCACGTGAGTGTCCCTCCTCTGCTTGGATGACTGACCTATAATCCTGGCATTCTTACATGTACCTACAGCGCTCCCTCTCTATACAACGACACCACATAGGACACACACAATATGTTCGGAGGGAGTCGTTATAGGGAGGGAAACTTAAGACTTGGTTTACATTTGCAAACAGCTTGAATTAAGTTCAGACGCCGAGTAACACGGCGTCTGATCTGGATTCAAGCTGTTGTTCACTCGTATTTTTTTTTCTATCAAAATGTTCAATATGTAAATTAGAGAAAACCAGTAGACGATAATTTTAAGCAGGCGATATTGCAGCAGCAAAAATGTTAAACGTAATTGTCATGTTTGGGGAACTGTCGCAAGGGTCGTTGTACGGAGGGGTCGTTGTTGGGAGGGCCGTTGTAGAGAGGGAACACTGAAGTTGGTAAAGGTATTCTCATCTTCCACACTAAGCTAATGTTCTAGCGTTCTATAGATGGAGTCAGCCACTGTCTAATCCAGCACCTTGTGGATCGTCCCCTTCTTCTTCGGGATATCTTCTTGCTATAAGCATGCAGCTAGCGTTGATGCGCAAGTTCCAAATTCAGTGCCACTGCTGCTCTATCTTAAAAGTCAATTTCTGGACTGATGCCCGAGTTGAAACGGGAACTACAGCGCTCGCTCTCTACGATTGGCGTTGTTGGAGGGAGTCGTTAAAGGGAGGGAAATTGGCTTACATTTTGCAAACAATTTGAATCAAGATCCGACGCCGAATAACGCTGCGTCTGATCTGGATTCAAGCTGTTTGTCACACGCCATTATTTTTTTTCTGTCAAATGTCTTTCATGTAACTTTGAGAAAAACAGCAGCCAACAATTTTAAGCAAACAATATAGCAGGCGTGAAAGGTTGGACATATTTGTTTTTGGTTGGAAAACAACGACAAGTGTTGTTGTAAGGAGGGAGTCGTTGTTTGGAGGGCCGTTGTAGGGAGGGAACACTACATACCGTCAAGAATCCCACGAACCGTCAAGAATCAAACTTCATTCGTAGCTGATTCGTAGATGCATTCGGCATATTCGTAGATGCATTCGGCTTATTCGTAACTGATTCTTAGCGGTCGTGCAGTATTCGTAGTGGATTCTTGCAATTCGTACTGAATTCTTGACAGTATTCGTAAGATTCGAGCCGAATCCCACGAATATTCTTAACTCGTTCGTAGCCGATTCGTAGAGTGTCACGAATTGGATAGAAAGAAATGCTGAACTCCACGAATCCCCACGAATCACAGCATTTATCAATTCTTGGGATTCGTGGGATTCGTAGTCGGTGTGGAATAGGGGCATTAGGTGGTCACAGGTCTTCAATGCATGTACTAGAAACATGACATGGGTTAATTGGATAAGTTATACGTGTATATGATCTTTATGAACAAGCTGTTGGCAGCATGCAGGAGGGTTAATATTATTCATCTCATTACAGTGGAGAATCTGTTATTCTTTCCCAATAAACGCGTTAACGCTAAACTATTATTTGCAGTACAAACAGTTTGGAGCCAGATCAGACGCCGGGTAACCTAATAGTTTTAGCGTAAACGCGTTTATTGGGAAAGAATAACACATTCTCCACTGTAAATGATGGGAAAAGACAGGTGACAGTTCAAAGTAAAATGAAAATAAAGCTGTTAGCTCATATACATGAACATTATGATTTAACGGTCGTCTTGGTTTTAAAAATCAGCTAACTCAATGTTTGCTTTTAATGTTGCGTTTGATTTGGTTCTAAACTGTTCGCTACTCGCCTTAAGGTCTCTTTAATAATAAGATACAAAAAACTTTGAAAGTTGATCAAGTTTGCGGTTGATTTTAAAGCAGTTTCTTCATCGTCTGGCGCATGGTTACAGTGGAGAATCTGTTATTCTTTCCCCATAAACGCGTTTACGCTAAAACTATTATTTGCAGTGCAAACAGTTTGGAGCCAGATCAGACGCCGGGTAACCCGGCGTCTGATCAGGCTCCAAATTGTTTGCCACCAAGATAAACATGAAATATCAGAATTGTCCAAAAGTTGTTCTTTTCTACGTTTTAGCGCTTTGCGTTTGCGTACGTTTGCGTTTAAACGGGAAAGAATAACAGATTCTCCACTGTATAACAAGGCATAGAATATTGCCAAATCATGAAAATTAATACTTAGTTATGCAACAGCAGTAGTGTTTATGCATTATTTTGACACAGTTAAATTGATACTTAAGCTGTCAGTCCATAAGAATACACTTGAACTGAACATTGTTTCTTTTTTAGAACGAAAGTAATACAGAATGTAAAACTTCTCTATTCATTACTTTTGTTGTGCATTTACTTACCACCTGCTATATATTGATTATATTATAGAATTGTATTAGAACAAGTGAATAGTTGATATTGAATCGACTACATTGGAAACTAATACAGTGTTCCTTCCCTACAATGGCCCTCTCTACAACGATTCCCTTCTTACAACGGCACTTGCCTTTATTTCCCAAACGTAACAAAAACGTCTAACCTTTTCACGTCTGCTTAATATAGTGTCTACTTAAAATCGTCGTCTGCTGTTGTTTAAAAAAGTTACATAATAGAAATTTTGACAGAAACAAACTTAATGACGAGTGACAAACAGTTTGAATCCAGATCAGACGCCGCTTAACGCGGCGTCTGATTTGGATTCAAGCTTTTTTGCAAATGTAAACCAATTTCCCTTCCTTTAACGACTCCCTCCGAACAACGCATACATTTTTGTCTCCCATTGGTCGTCGTTGAAGAGGGAGCGCTGTAGTTTTTAACCAGTTGAGAAATCCTTGTAACCCGCCACCTCGTCTGAATCAAAACTGTTTGACAATGAGTTTATATTTTCTGAGAGAAAAAAAAGCCTTTGAATCATCTTTGATAATTGATGAAAACGACAACGTTTGCAGACAACGATTAGATAACGTGCAGAGTGTAGTGTTATCATGTTAAATAGTTAATGTTACGATGTAATGATGATGAGCTTGTATGTTAAGGTTAAATAAGACATACATGTATGTTCTGTTAAAGTTGTTTCACAGACGATAAATCGATACACGTGTCAAACAGTCTGGATCTTGATCAGACGTCACGTAACGCAGTGTCTGATCAATATCCAAACTTTTGGATACTGTCAACTTTTAGTTTAGTTGTATAATTATACCGATGAACGGGTCCATGTGAAGCATCACCACAGAGGGTGCATGTACATGGAATCGTATACCTATACATTCCATGCATATGCAGACAAGTGTCCATCAGCGTAAATCATATATTTTAATCTTTAGCATGGTACAGTGGAGAATCTGCTATTCTTTCCCGTTTAAACGCAAACGTACGCAAACGCAAAGCACTAAAACGTAGAAAAGAACATCTTTTGGACAATTCTGATAATTCTTGCTTATCTTGGTGGCAAACAGTTTGGAGCCTGATCAGACGCCGGGTTACCCGGTGTCTGATCTGGCTTCAAACTGTTTGCACTGTAAATAATAGTTTTAGCGTAAACGCGTTTATTGGGAAATAATAACAGATTCTCCACTGTATGTATAATGTACAGTGGATATTTGGGAAACAACAACGACACGTGTCGTTGTAAGGAGGGACTCGTTGTAGGGAGGGAACACTGTATTTTCAAAAGTTATGTAATACTGTATCACAAATGAAATAATAGTTTAGACATCATTGTTAAAGCAGACGATACATTTGACGATAAAAATGTTAAGGTTTTAATAACAGAACAGAATTTAACTTACACGTTATTACACTCATGCATCTAAGCAGCATGCAGTATGAATGCACGACACTAAAAATAAGGTTAATTGATTGTATAAAAGACAGGTGACAGCTTAAAGCAAGGTGACAGTAAAACAGAAAGCTCCTGCAGGAGCTTTCTGTTTAACTGTTACCTTGCTTTAAGCAGTCAACTGTTCTTAACCCCTAGTAATAAACACAATTTAGTGGTCGTAATAGAGGGGTTCTAATGTACTTGAATATATACGAGCTATTCCATGACAAAACCTATCTTATTGCATTGCAGATAGTGTAGATCAAGGTCAGCCTTCGTGTCATAGACGCGGCGGCTGGATCGTCACTGTTTGACACCCACATGCATCTAAAGCATTATATTTAGCTGTATTATATAGGGTATTTGGCAGTGTAGACCAAACTCATATATAGAGAGACTGGGGTGACAGCGGTGCTTGGTCTGTACATTGTTATAATGCAAAAAGGCAGGTTTTGCCATGGCGCGGCTCATACATGTACATGTAATATCGCGTGACAATATGAAAAAAATATTTCGTATTAGAGCGGAATATTGACATTAAAATTGTAAAGTTTAAAGCGGGGTTAGATCTATTTACATATATTAAACTTTATTACAATCAGGCATCTAAGCAGCATGCATTATGAATACTTGAATATATACGAGCTATTCTGTGACAAAACCTGCCTTATTGCATTGCAAACAGTGTAGATCAAGGCATGTCGACATTACATATATATGTTTATGAATTTTGCAGGGTATATGGACCATCTCCATAGGGCTGACCACTACCCAGTGCTATTACACGTGCCCGAGAGACATGCGTTTATGGTTGGACGTAAGTATACCATAGAGCGATGCTAAGGGGTCAAAACATTGAATCGTTCATGTAGCCCCGGCCCCTATGTATATATTCACCCTAATACAGTGGAGAAAACGTTATTCTTTCCCATTTAAACGCAAACGAAACGCAAACGCAATGCACTAAAATGTACAAAATAATATTTTTTTTGATAACTCTGACTATTCATTTTTATACGAGTGGCAAACAGTTTGGAGCCTGGTCAGACGCCGGGTTACCCAGTGTCTGATCTGGCTCCAAACTGTTTGCAATGGAAATAATAGTTCTAGCGTAAACACGTTTATAGGGAAAGAATAACGTTTAATTTCTCTACTGTACCTGCCTTTCCTTTACAACCTTTATCAAAATTTGAAAACGAGTAAGTATCTAACCATTTCATGGTCAAATTCATCCTGAGCTTTTTGGTTTTTACCCCTTCACCGCCATATTGTCTATTTACGTTATGCCCGTGCCTATTTCTTGTTCAGTTCTACCTGACACATGCATATGTACAGTGGAGAGAACGTTTTTATTTCCCAATAAACGCGTTTTACGCTAAAAGTGTTATTTCAATTGCAAACAGTTTGAAGCCAGATCAGACGCCGGGTAACCCGGCGTCTGATCAGGCTGCAAAATGCTTGCCATCCAGCTCAAAATGGTTAGTCAGAATTGTCAATAACTTGTCATTTTCTACATTTTATCGTTACGTGTTTGCGTTTCGTTTCGATTAAACGGGAAAGAATAACGTGTTTTCCACTGTAAAAGATATAAGTATAGCAAAGTAATATGCATTTCTTTTGTGATCGGATCTCTGTTAGAGATCAAGGTTAAAGTGTAGCGATCGGATTTCAAAGAAATCGTGCATTTTGTTATTGGTACCCTATTTATATTGGCCATTACTTAGGTATACTATAGTGAAGCCTTGCTTAGTGTGAAATTAAAGTGAAGGTTTTATTGTCAGTGTCACTGCTTGAAGTAAGAAGATAATTAAGTAGGGCTACCTGTTTTACTTTCATCTTACTTAAAACAACTTCCTGTCTTAACCCTTTCAACCCTACAGCCCTCTTTAGAGTTTACTGATTTCATATGCAAACAGTGTAGACCTAGGCCCAAGGTTATAAAATTTAAAACAAACTCTGTGCTCAAAACTCAATTTTGATTATATGCTCTACTTTTTACAAAACATGCTTGAACTGATTCAAGTAACCTGATTTGGATATGTTTTTACGATAGAATTATGGTATGCAAATACTAGTTATGTACAAAATGTTTGCTGAAGTGTTATTAGCTGAGAAAAATTCTGAGTTTTGAACACAGCGTTCATTTTAATTTTTATAACCTCGGGGCCAGATCAGAGGGCTCCTATAGAAGCCCTCTGATCAGAGTCTGTACTGTTTGGTATTTTCATTGGTTTTGTCCTCATACCAAAAATGTACCAGTAGTCTGGTTCAAAATACTTGTACTAGAAGAGTCCAAAAGGATTATAAATACCCATGCACAAGAGACATTTAGTGTTGAAAGGGTTAAACACAATTCTAGCTATATTAGTATTTGCTTGTATAAAATATAGTTATGTCGAAGCATATTAACCCTTATCCTGCGGTGATGTGGTCTGCTTCGAAATTGTCGTCTGCAAAGTTTGTTAAATTAAGATTTTTACATTTTTTAAGTAAAGAAACCTAAAGAAGAGTGCCAAACAGTTTGGATCCAGATCAGACACCGCGTTACGCGGTGTCTGATCTGGATCTAAACTGTTTGCAAAAATCAATAAAGTCGCGACCAGCAGGCAAAGGGTTAACATACATGTATATCACTCAACCCCTTTGCTGCCTTGACGTCATCAATTTTAAACATTTTTTGTCTGCTTTATTTTCGCAAATATAAATTTTCAGGTATGTTTACCTAAATTATATTGAAATGAGTTTCAAACAGTATGGATCCTGATCAGACATCCAAATGTAGCCTTGACCTTGATCTGGCTTGACAAGAAGTTACAATTAGTTTCATTTGTGAAATATGAAGGGGTGGGCAAATACTTGTATGCAGTTTCTGTCATTTTGATATGAGCAGAAAGATAAAATCACTTGATGATATGACCCGGTACTTTGATCTTGATGTTATAAAAAGTGGGTCAAATAATGACCTTCAATTATCTGTGAAATATGTTCACCCTCATCCATCCCGCTCTAGCGAATACTACTACAGTGGAGAATCTGTTATTCTTTCACAATAAACGCGTTTACGCTAAAACTATTATTTGCAGTGCAAACAGTTTGGAGCCAGATCAGACGCCGGGTAACCCGGCGTCTGACCAGGCTCCAAACTGTTTGCCACCAAGATAAACAAGAATTATCAGAATTGTCCAAAAGTTGTTCTTTTCTACGTTTTAGTGCTTTGCGTTTGCGTATACGTTTGCGTTTAAACGGGAAAGAATAACAGATTCTCCACTGTACTTACAAGTACAGTAAAACCTCTCTATTACGACCACTAAAATGAGGCTAATTCGTTGTATAAAAGACAGGTGAATGCTTAAAGCAAGATGACAGAAAAACAGAAAGCTCCTACAGGAGCTTTCTGTTTTACTGTCACCTTGCTTTAAGCAGTCACCTGTTCTTAACCCCTAGTATTAAACTCAATTTAGTGGTCGTAATAGAGGTGTTTTACTGTACATGTTTTTATATTTAACTCTTTTACTGCCAACGGCGTCAAAAGGCGACTTTGCAAACAGTTCGAATAATTTAAGTACTAAACAACATCAGTAGAACAAGACCAAAGATAAGAGGGAGTAAACTGTACAAATCAAACAATTTCTCACCAATATCAGGATAAAATTCTATGGTGTTACTACTGCTTAGAATTGTCTCGAAGAGACGATTTAATGAGTAGTAACGCCATAGGGTTTAATGCAGACATACATATTTTAATTTTTTAAATACTGTGGGTTCTGGAGTTGCTAGAAGTCTGATACAGAGCTGCATTGCCGCGTAGACTAAAGTTGTTTACATGTACATGTATGTCAAAATGATATGCAGGTTTTGAAACAGGCCTTCATATCTGGATCGCAATGCATATACATGTATAACACTTTTTCCCTTGTGGCACTAGTGAAATAAGTGGATTTTATCAAGGATTGGGATGATACTGGGCCTGAGTATTATGCACAGTGAACTTTCAATGACTCGAACTTTTCTTGAGATAAATTTCGAAATTAAAGATCAGTTGTCGATTTTGAGTCGAGCAGGTCCGTAATTCAAAGTCCATACCTAACTAAAACCACGTTTTAAATTTGAAATTTGGGTAAGTTCGACATATGTAAAACCAGATTATATACTGTAATTCTAAATTCCTCACACCCGTATACTACAGGTTATTTGCAAAAAGATGTAGTTAACCCATTACCATATAGTCTGTTTCTTGTTTTGAAAACATGTGACCACTTAAAGCAGTTTGAAAGTAAAGCAGAATGTGCTTCACTTTCAGCCTTCTTTAAGCTACCATCTGCCAGAATATAGAAAATATTTATTATGATGCATATTTATCAGTGTATAAATTAGTACTATTTTCATCAATGGAATAATAAATCAGAGGCGAAAAAGGCGTATTTATGGGGTAATGGTTTAAGATGCAGCTCAGACGACAAATTACAGTAAACCCCCTCTATTGCAACCTCTTAATTGTGTTAATTATTAGGAACTTAAAACAGATGACAGCTTAAAGCAAGGTGACGGTAAGACAGAAATCTTCTAAAGGTGAATTTTGTTTCACTGTCGACCTGCTTTAAGCAGTCACCTGTCTATTACAAAAAACCTTAATTTTAGTGTTTGTAATAGAGAGGTTCTACTGTACTCGGCTACCAGTTTCCTAAAGGAGATTTTTGTTTTACTGTCGACCTGCTTTAACCCTTTCCCTTATAGAAACGACTTTTAGCACATTCATTTTATTCATCCGCTGAAGAAAATAGTTCCAAATTATACCGAAATGAATATGTGTCATATTTAATACTTTTATTATTATAGCAGTAAATAGCTTAAAGCTGGCTGAAAGTAAAGCAGAATGCGCCTTAGGGCGCATTCTGCTTTACTTTCAACCTGATTTAAGTAGTCACATATCTTCAATACTAGAAACAATGCTATCAGGTAAAGGGTTAAGCAGTCACCCTTCTATTACAAAAAAAACTTTGTTTTAGTGTTTGTATAACACAGAGGTTCTACTGTACTCGGCTACCTGTTTCAAATGGTCTACTTTATTTATGACTATTACATTGGTTTGTTTTACAATATAGTGAAAAACGACTAACAGTGCAGATCCTGATTAGAGGGCTCCTTTTGGTGCCTCTGATCTGGGTCTACCACGGTGTTCACATATGACACGTGTACTCTTTAGACGAACACCGTTTGTAAAGGACAAGTATACTCGTCGCTAGTTTTGAAAGCAGACGTACGACAATAAACCAAGGGGTGATTATATAATACGATAACATAGCGATGAAAGGGTTAACTCTTTGCACGCTAGCGGCGGATATACCTGTCACAGTGATTACCTTTGCAAACAGTTTGGATCCAGATGAGACGCCGCGTAACGCGGCGTCTCATCTGGATCCAAACTGTTTGCCATTCTGACACTGTTTTGAAAAAAAATAATTTGAAAATGTAATTTCAGAACATTTACAGACGACAATTGTTGCAGACGAAAAAAAAAAAACCCAGCATGCAAAGAGTTAAAGTAACCTGTAAATGGTTGTATATGGTAACCGTATCATTTTTAACCCTTCAGAACCTTACCATACAGTTGTCGTCTGCTAAAATTTTCGCCTGCTGCTTCTCGCTCTCAGTGATAATTTATTTTGTCATTTCTTCAAAACAAAACAAAACAAAACAACCAAGATCAGTGTCTAACAGTTTTGGTGTAGATGAAACGCCGAGTTACTCGGCGTTTCATCCGGATCAATTTGTTTGGAGTTTTAAAATACAAAATGCTAAATTAGCTGTATCGTGCAAATGTTAAATCTTACATATATTATGTTACTAGTTACATGTTCATCTGCATCATGTAATCTTACGCAATCTAACAAAGAAATGATAATGTAACTTAACCTACATTTACATACTGTATATAGTTATAAAATAGGGAATGCTATATATTTAGTTCATGTATGATATGAGAATAATTGTCTGACTAAATCTGTATGTCGATATATACAGTTGCAAGGTCAATTTCATCAATAATGACTCTATCTACCTTACGAACTAACATTAGAAATCTTATTTTGTTACATCAAGACATGTATCTGATGCTGCTGTCCACGTCCCTAGTTGTCAATAACATAGCCATTTTAAGATAGAGCTCTATGGTCTATAGTATATGTATGTATGCCTAAAGATGTAAATTCGAATAAGATGAAGCGGTGAAGGGGTAAAACTATCACGAAACATTTGGCAGTGAAAGGGTTAACTCATTGAGCCCTAGTGACGCATATTTGCGTCATTTTCCAAATATGTACCTGCGAAGGGTACACTTGTCCTGTGCAAACAGTGAAGTCCCTGATCAGAGGGCTCCTGCAGGAGCCCTCTGATCAGGGACTTCACTCTTTGTCATTTTGCAATTTATTTCAAAACCAACCCTAGATAGTCTATAATGGACGAGCCTTTATTGCAAACTGGAATTGTCAATTGGAAGTTACAGGGGATAATGAGTTAATACAGGTTTCTTTTAAACTTTATGTCTAGCGTTATCTTGTGTTGACGTTGTTTTGCTGATATCCGAATATTTCTGAACTGATGCCCGTTAAATTATTATCCATGTAAAATTTTGATATCTAGCGACAATAAAACCTATTCCGACCACTTACACTCATAATATTATAAATTTATTAGGTGTTTACGACAGGTGATTGTTTAACCCTTTCCTCCCTGAAACTTTAAATGGATAAGTCCAGTTTCCATCTAAGTCTAGCCCATTTCTGACCTTTAAGGGTTGTTTTTGTCAATGTTTGGCATTATGACAAATAGTGAAGACCCTGATCAGAGGGCTCCTTAGGGAGCCCTCTGATCTGGGGCTTCACTATTTGCATAGGATAGGTTTACTATTAACATATACACTGTTTGCAAAGGACGCCAATATGCGGGACTAGGGTTCAAAGAGTTAAAGCAAGATTACAGTAAAACAGAGAGCTCCTTCATGTGCTTTCTGATTTACTGCAACCATGCTTTAAGCTTTCACCTGTCCTTTAATTATAATAATGATAATAATAATGATGATAATAATGATAATGATAAAGACTTTATTAAACGAGAGAACTCATTTGGTAAAACCAATCTTCCATGAGACCCTCAACATATATACAATTACATAAAACAAAAGGCATTTCAAAAAACAAATAATTAACAATATAACAATATGTACATGTAGCACGAATGAAGAACGTTCTTCATTCGTGACTGTAGTGTACTAACTGGGTGTAGCAATTTGTAAGAAAAACGTATCTTAGCATTTTCAAAAGTGTACCTGTTAAGTGTATACTTGTCCTATGTTAACAGTGAAGACCCAAATCACAGGACTCCTAACGGAACCTCTGATCAGGGTCTGCACCGTTTGTCATTTTACAATGTATGAAGGAAATATAAAAGATAACCCCTAAATAGATCTAGCAATAAGATGGACTAGACTTAATTGGAAACAGGATTTGTCAAGTTGAAGTTTCAAGGCCAGGAAAAGTAATTTAATCTATTATACAAATAATTTAATATTAATTGAAAAACAGTGGAGATTAGTTGAGAGAGCACGTATATGACCTCTATATCAGTGTCTCCACAGTTAGAGATTTTGATATCGATTTAAAGTTCTGCGGTCTGATTAGCCATCCATTAATAGATCTAAGGACTCCCTTTAATACCAAATGAAGACTTTTAGACAGCCAACTAGCCTTCATCTTAGTAGTGGTCGTAATAGAGAGTTTTAACTGTATTATGCATATGCAATTCGCGTGCATAGTTTTACATACATGAATAAAATCTACATTCTATTTCATATGTTGCAGATCATTACATAGGTAAAGTTTCAAGTCCAACGGACGGGCCACACTGCATGCAAAGGTTTTCAAAAATGAGTCGTATTATTCAATCATAATATTTCGTCGACATCCGTAGAAAATCGGAAGTTACCGAATAGTTGTGATTGGTGAGACCTCAAGTCTTTGACGTAATTTCCTGACACGTCATTATTGGAAACTTAAGGTAGAAAGCCTCTAATAAGATCAGACTACCGTCGGTCAGTATCTATACTCTACGTACTGCAATCGCACTTTCTTGTCACCTGACGGTCCGTACCAAACTAAGCCCGAGCATTGTTCGGTACGTGCATGACGTCAGCACTTGGCGTTGAAAGTCACTCATTTTCGAAAACAGAACACAAAGGTGGTCCGACTAGTTCCAGTGATCGAATCATTGGTGATGGATGATGGTTGATTGAGTTAATTAACGCAGCTTCGTCCATCCAGTTGCCTTGTACACTGTAACGCCCCAGCGAAACACGTTTCTCATTCAAATACAATGCTCCCTCTCTACATAACCACCCAATGGGAGACAAAGATATGGTTGTGTTGTTGGGAGGGAGTTATTATAAGGAGGGGACATTAAGACTCTTCTTACTTTTGCAAACAGCTTAAGTCCAGATCAGACGCGGCGTCTGATCTGGATTCAAGCTGTTTGTCACTAGTCATTTTGTCAAGATGTCCAATAAAATGTAATTTGAGAAACAGTAGACGACAAATTTAAGCAGACGATATTGCAGCAGTGAAAGTATTAGACATGTTTTGTTTTGGGAACAGCGGCAAGCGTGTTGTAAGGAGAGAATCGTTGTCGGGGCCTTATGGGGAGGGAGTACTTTACAATCTACAATGAGAAAAATGTTTTCTTCCTGTTTTAATTTACTGTATCAAAGGTGTACCTGTGAAGAGTACGCGTGTCCTATGCAAACAGTGAAGTCCCTGATCAGAGGGCCCTCTGATCAGGGACTTCAATGTTTGTCATTTTACAATTTATTAAAAAAAACAAACAAAAAAAACAGTCTCAAATGGACCAGCCTTTATTGCAACTGACATTGTCAATTGGAAGTTGCATGGGATAATGAGTTTAAAAACGAAACGAAACCCAAATACAGTACACTAAAATGTAGAGATTTGTTGGTTCATAAAGTATTGACTGTTTATATTTTCGGTGCCATATGACCATCTCATGTGTCGCGGTGCCGTAAAACCCAACTCAACTCAACTCAACTCAACTGTTTATATTTGCAAACAATTTGGAGTCGGATTCGACCCTGAGTTTAAACTCGGCTTCGGATCTAGCTTCAAATTTAACTGTTTGTAACGAATGTAATTCTTTTAGCACATCGTATTTAATGGGAAAGAAAACGATATTCTTCACTGTAACACCTTAACAATAACATGTTTTTGCTACAATGGAATCGTTCATATTTTTGGAGTGGAAATGCATTAAAGTTTTACTGAAATGTTACCCCTTTCTGTAGGATAACATAAAAACACAACTGCGAACCATAATTTGTAGAGGCTAAGTTTTCCCCCGGTTCTTAACAGTTTGGCTTTGCATGAATAATAAGTTTCAGTAAACCCCGAGACATCATGGCCAAGATCCGACCCTGACAAGGCAATTCAATACTTTTTAGCTCACCTGGCACGAAGTGCAAAGGTGAGCTTTTAGGATCGCTGGATGTCCGTCGTCTGTCCGTCCACAATTGGTTCGTTAACACTCTAGCAGCTACAAATATCATCCAATCTTCATGAAACTTAAACACAATGTTTGTCTAGTAGAAATCTAGGCCAAGTTCGAATGTGGGTCATGTTGGGTCAAAAACTAGGTCACAAGGTCAACTCATAGAAAAACCTTGTTAACACTCTAGAGGCTACAAATGTCATTGGATCTTGATGAAACTTGGTCAGAATGTTTGTCTCATTGATATCTAGGTCAGATTTGAATGTGGGGCATGTCCGGTTAAAAACTAGGTCACTAGGTCAAATTATAGAAAAACCTTGTTAACACTCTTGAGGCTACAAATCTCATTGGATCTTGATGAAACTTAATCGGCATGTTTGTCTCATTGATATCTAGTTCAAGTTCGAATATGGGTCATGTCCGGTCAAAAACTAGGTCACTAGGTCAAATCATTGGAAAATCTTGTTAACACTCTAAAGGTTGATTGTGGGTCATGTCCAGTCATAATCTAGGTCACTATAGGTCAAGTTTGCCATGGTGTACCAGGTGAGCGATTTAGGGCCATAGTGGCCCTTGTTATTATTATTAATAATGAGGTTGTAATAATGTGTAGTTGTTGTTTAACCCTTTACTCCATACTCGTATACGCATTTTTACGCCTTTAATTAAAAGGATAAACATCCACCCTGGCTTTGATTTCACCAACACAGGTAAGCTTGTTTTATGCGAGCACTGAAAAAAGTCCTTGAATACATGTACTGTTTTAGAATATTAACCACTGAATTGCGAAGCATTGTGAATCTAAAACACGGTTGTTCGCTTAATGCAAGGCAAAAAAGTACACTGTTTGTTTAGACTTAAAATGATTAAGTTACGAGTAAAATGACATTTATTTTGGAAGGGGTTCGTTCGACCTTTGATAAGATTTTTAATCTTGTGGTGGGAATACGACTCCTTTACAAATAGTATCTTGCAGAGTACTGTTGCCCTATGCAAACAGTGTAGACCCAGATTCTGAGTAGAGACCAGGGTCTGTCCTATGTGGCATTTTACATTATTTTGTAAATAGTCGATATGGATTTGACTAAATCGGAAACTGGAATTGTCCAATTGAAGTTTCAGGGTTTAAGGTTATAAAGAGTTTCAGCTGAGTCTGAGATCGTTCTCAAGCATGTGATTGGTCAGATTTGAGCTTTTGCTCAAATCTGGCCAATCAGATGCTTGAGAACGATCTCAGACTCAACTCAAATGCTTTATAAACTTGGGCGCAGGGTCCAATGAGTATATACATGTACGAGAAAGCTTTACTTATACCGATGTTCTTTAAAGACAATCCCTTATTTCTTCTGGTATTTCAGCCTTTTTTGGACCAGTTCTACTAGAACCAACGAGTAATGTGTATAACAACCCTTGTCTTGATCCCCTGTTTGTTTTTGACCGTCAGTTATAGTTGAGAAGACGTTAGTCTTTCCCAATTAAAGGGTTTACGCTAAATCTGTTATTTCCATTGCGAACAGTTTGGGCCCAGATCAGACGTCGGAAACCCAAGCGTCTGTTCAGGTTCCACACTGTTTGCCATACAGATTGAAAGTTGGCATGCAGAGTTGTCAAAAAAAATCATTTTCTAAACGAGAAAATGCTAAGCAGGAAAGAACAATGTCTTCTCTATCGTATGTGATTTGTTGTTAATTAACTGTTCCTGCGCACGCTATGATGTACTTGTACTAACACCACTCTTAACTCATTACCCCATAACTTGTTTCTAGTTTTTAAAACAGGTGATCACTTAAAGCAGGTTGAAAGTGAAGCAGAATTCTGCTTTCTTTTCAGCCTATTTTAAACTATCATCTGCTAGGATAAAAATATTTTTAATAGTACACACTCATTACTTAATAAATTGGAACGATTTTTTTTCATAGAGGAATAAATTAGAGGCGTAAAAAGGGGTATTTATGAGGGAACGGGATAACTTCGCGTTAGTCATTATCCGCGTGTGGTGATACGAATTAAGGTAGAGATAACAATAATTATGGAAATGCCGAGTTAGCCAGCTCCTGATCTATTTGAAATGTATAAACAGATAATGTACAACTTTGGAGTGTATAGCTCACTTAAGCAAAGCTCAGGGTGAGTTTCTATGCGTTTCTTGAATGTCCGGCGTCCATCGTCAATAGTTTAAGTGTTTACGCTCTACATGTAGAGGACTTGCTCGTATGAGATCGATTATAGTTGAAATCGGACAAATGAGTCAATAGTTATCTGCCCTTGATGTGTTTAAAATGCGATATTTATCAGTGTTTACATTATATAGCTACTACATTTTTGAATGGATTTTGATTTTACTTGCACACAATGCATATAAGCTCTTGAAAGGGTGCAATTATCGTTGAAATAGGGCCACTGTTTCAAATGTTATATACCCTTGGTGTACTTCGATCTGCTAGAAAATATTGTATTTCAGTATTTATACACTCTTGGTGTCTGTAAATTTGTTTTGGATTTTGATCAATCTTTGTAAAACTAATACATGGCTATAATTCGTGAATCAGTTTGATTATGGTTGAAATATGGATAATCAGTGAAGCGTTATCCGCAGTGTTGAAAATGCCATATTTAAGTGTTTACACTATATGGTGACTGCATTTTTATTTTGTGTTTATTTTACCTACATGTACGAAGAATGCATTAAAAAGTTGGATGAGCTCAAACTTTTGTGCTTAACCCTTTCCCTTATAGAAGCGACTTTTAGCACATTCATTTTATTCATCCGCTGAAGAAAATAGTTCCAAATTATACCGTAATGAATATGTGTCATATTTAATACTTTCCTTATTCTAGCAGTTAATAGCTTAAAGCAGGCTGAAAGTAAAGCAGAATGCGCCTTAGGGCGCATTCTACTTTACTTTCAACCTGCTTTAAGTAGTCACATATATTCAATACTAGAAACAATGCTATCAGGTAAAGGGTTAAGGAATGTATCTGCCCCAGATGTGCTCACATCTCTAGAATATGTAGTATTCCAATATTGTTTAGGGTAACATTATAGTGTCTATAATTGTGAATAGATTTAGATTAATAAACTTTTAAACTCAAAGGTAAAAGTATCAGGTTCATTTACCACAGGTGAGCGATATAAGGGCATTCAGTGCCCTCTCATTTGAGACTATGTTTGAGCATTTACAACGTTGCATGTTCTCAAAGGCGAATAGTATAAAGTATCCTTGTGCAAGTTAATCAATGTTGACCGTTTCTCTAATAGCCTTGATAATAGGTTTGCAGGGCTGCCATAAGTTAAAATGAAAAATCCTAAGATTTCCAAATTTGCATTTTTCAAGTTTGATTTTACGAATCGTACATGTACCTTTACCCCATCGTCTGTTTCTACTTCTGTTGACACGTGACTACTTAAAGCAGGCTGCAAGTAAAGCAGAATGTGCCTTAAGGCACATTCTGCTTTACTTTCAGTATGCTTTAAGCTACCATATACTAGACAAAATCCGAAGATTTAGGAAAAATCCGGAGAAATGGCAGCCCTGGGTTTGTGCAATATGCTTGTGTTCCTGACTTTATTTAAGCGTGTGTGAAACCTGCTGTTTGGGTCTATGCATTTTATTGTTTTAGTGCATTTTGCAATTTGATATGGTTAAAATACAATCGTCCATCTCGAATTAACTCATTGACCTTTGAAATGTTAAGTTGACTCTTCCAGGTTCCAATTAAGTTTAGTCCATGTTTGACTGTTTAGGGTATTTTACATTGTTTTTCAAATTCACAAACAGTGCGAACCCTGATCCAAGGGTTCCATAAGGAGCCCTAAGATCAGAGTCTAAGACTCTGATCTTAGGGCTCCTTATGGAACCCTTGGGCAGTCTACACTATACTCATAGGACAGTGTACTCTGCACATACACACAGTTTGTAAAAGGACTTAAAGTAAAGCAGAATGTTCCTCAACCCATTCTCCCCTGAAACCTTTAATGGACATTTCCAATATCAAAATAAGTCTAGTCCATTTTTGACTATTTAGGGTTGATTTTAACAATTTATTTCAAAATGACAAACAGTGTATACCCTGATCAGAGGGCTGACAACATATGGGGGATAGATTAAACTGCTTTGAGCAGTTACTTATGAATTGTGCCTTATTGAAGATTATCTTGTTCTTTTAGAAGGACTAAGCAGTATTGCTTACTTTCAATTTCAGTGGTTATCTTAGTGCTTTGTTCCATTTAAGTCTAGCGTCTATTAAATGGGACATTAGCTGACAGAGTAGACATTGGTGAGACGCCGGGGTACGCGGCGTCTCATCAGGGTCTGCACTGTTTGCTATTGAATATTAAATGTTCTGCTGCACAGAGAAAAAAACATTGGAATCTCCTTGTATATGCATAATGAAATCTTCCAGCAAACATATAGGGATATTTCATTGCAATATCCAGGCAAAAATGGAATAGGCTACTTGCATGTCTTATAGTCTTGTTCCGTCATCATAATATTATGTTGTCCGTCATCATTATCCTTTTCTTTAAAGATCTTCTTGGAAACTATACTTGGTCAGTTTCATTAAAACGTTGATAACAGTGCAAATAACATAGTGAGTCGGAAATTTATCCAAGGTTGTAGATCTATGTGTTTAGAGAAAACTTAGGGATCCCAAATGAGATCGGGCCAATGTTGGTCAACATCGGAAACTCTACGGAGAACCATCGGCCATTCTCGTCACCTGTCGACTCGTAGGCGTCGCCGTTCCCGTCACTAGTTTAAAGAAAGATTTCACATATATGCCCTTTCACCTACATATTTCATACTTGCACCTCACATGCCTTTGGGCAAGACCTTTACTACCATGTGACATTTTGGACCCCCGTGACCTCGACCTTGAACTCAGCCAATGTCTTTAAGTTTAAAAATGTGTTTAACTAAATGTAAACAAAAAATTTATAACTCCTATGTCTCTTGAGGTATTGCTTGCATATTTGATATGCCTGTGCATATGGACAAGACATTTCCATGCACTTTTAAAGGTTTAACACTGTGACCTTGACCTCTGACTCTGCTTTTAGTTTCTAAATGTGCCGCCAATCTCTCTGACAACTCTTGTTACTATTTAGGAGTTTCGTTTAAGAATATCTTGCAAAATGACAAAACACTGCATACCTATATCAGAGGACACCTAAAGAACCGCAGATCCAGATCGGAGAGCTCATATATAGAGCACCCTGATCAAAGTATGCACTATAGGACAAGTAAGTGTACTCTTCACGAGTCAGGGCTTCCATTAAGTACATGTAGATCATAAAAATTCTAAGATTTCCAAATGTTCAATTTTTCAAGCGCAATTACTTAAAGCAGGTTGAAAGTAAAGCAAAATGCCATTGAAGGCGCATTCTGCTTTACTTTCAGCCTCCTTTAAGCTACCATCAGCTTTGATAAAAATCCAAAGATTTAGGAAATATCTGGAGAAATGGCAGCCCTGACGAGTCGGCTTTCCCACGAGTCCACTGTCTTTAAATGGTACACATGTGTACATGTATCACTATGGGTTTAACAGTTTTAACCCTTTACCTCATATCCTGTTTCTAGTTTTGAAGACAGGTGACTACTTAAAGCAGGTTGAAAGTAAAGCAGAATGTGCCTTAAGGCACATTCTGCTTTACTTTCAGCCTGCTTTAAGCTAAAATCTGCTAGGCTATATAAAATATTTGTAATGGTAATTGTTCATGAGGGTATAAACTGGAACTATTTTCGTCAGCGGAGGAATAAATTAAATACGCTAAAAGTCGCTTCTATGGGAGAAAGGGTTAAATTTGACCGTTTTTATGCTATTGTTGCAGCCCTGGGAGGAGCAGCTGATGTAGAAGCCATACAGCAGATGCTACAGGAGGAAGAAGCCAAAGAGCAGCTTTTCCTGGAAAGTCTGGCACGGAAGCTTAAAGAAGCAGGGGTAAGTTGGGTACCAGCTGTACAGTGTTAAAACATGCTTATAAAGCGGTTGAGTTGAGTCTTAAGTCATTCTCAAGCATTTGATTGGTCAGATTTGAGCCTAGGCTCAAATCTGACCAATCAAATGCTTGAGAACGAACTCAGACTCACCTCAAACTCTTCATAAGCACTGGGCTAGGGCTCCGGATGAGAGGAAGTAAACCGAACGAACCCAATAATTGTTTCGTTCAATCCAGCGCCGAGTCCTCTTCGAGACGATTCTAATGAGTAGTGACACCATAGGGTTTTATTAAGAAATTAAGATGCAGGGCTAAGTGGGGAACAGTGGAGAAGGCGTTATTCTTTCCCGTTTAAACGCAAATGTATTGCAATAAAATGTAGAACATATAAACTTTTTGACAATTCAGACTATTCATTTTAATCTGAGTGGCAAACAGTTTTGAGCCTGGTAAGATGCTAGATTACCCAGTGTCTGATCTGACTTCAAACAGCTTGCAATGGAAAATAGAGTTTTAGCGTAAACACGTTACATTGGATCTGTTATAACGCGTTTACGCTAAAACTATTATTTGCAGTGCAAACAGTTTGGGGCCAGATCAGACGCCGGGTAACCCGGCGTCTGATCAGGCTCCAAACTGTTTGCCACCAAGATAAGCAAGAATTATCAGAATTGTCCAAAAGTTGTTCTTTCTACGTTTTAGTGCTTTGCGTTTGCGTACGTTTAAGTTTAAACGGGAAAGAATAACAGATTCTCCACTGTATTAACCCTTAGCCTGCCAGTCACGACTATAGCTCCATATGCAAACAGCTTGGATCCGGATGAGACGCCGAGTAACTCGGCGTCTCATCCAGATCCAAGCTGTTTGACACTCGGACAACATTTTCAGCAATTTTGAGCAACTTTGAAGCACTTTGAAACTTGAAGCAGACGAGAAATATAGCAGACGACAATTTATTTGGCGGGCTAAGGGTTTATGTCTTCTCCACTGTACAATGTTCATACCCTCATTACAGAACAGAACAATCCTTTTCTTTGTCACAGAAAATAAAAACATATGTTTTGTAATTACATGTGAAGTATAACATAATCAAACAAATATTGAGTTAGTAGGACATTTGGTGATTGAATACTGAATTAAGATGGTATATTTCTGCGATGGTGGGGGAAGGTGGAAAATAATATAATACATTACTAAATGGTATGGACACAATAAATAGAAATACATATCAAGTACACAATGACAAACCATACTGACATTGGAAAACGTTTTGGCTCCCAGATCAAGTTACAGCGGAGAAGACGTTATTCTTTCTATTATTTCATTGCAAACATTTTGCAGTCAGATCAGGTACGGGTAACCCTGCGTCTCATCAGGCTCCAATCTGTTTGCCATTCATATTGTCAAAAAGGTGTCATTTTCTACATTTTAGTGGTTGAGGTCCATCATGGATGGGAATTGTTTGTACTATTTTAGCTATGCTGTTCTCCTGCAGCTTTAGTCAGGAGCGAGATGTGTTTGTGACCTTGACCTTGGTTTGACACCATTCGACCTGTACTGAGCTCAATGGGCCTCTTGAATGGGGCACACATGCTAAATTTGAATCATATCTAACCCATGCAGTTCCAAATGTATGGTCAATTCAGCCTATTTGACCTCTAAATGACTTTGACCTTTGTTGAACATTGTCCCACTTGTACTGAATTCCACAGCTTCTCGAGTGGGGTACACATGCCAAAATGTATATGAAGTGTCTTTCATTAAACATGTAGTTCCAAAGTTAAGGCCACTATTAACCCATTACCCTATTTCTAGTTTTAAAGGCAGGTGACTACTTAAAGCAGGTTGAAAGTTAAGCAGAATGTGCCTTAAGGCACATTCTGCTTTACTTTCAGCCTGCTTTAAGCAATCCTCTGCTAGAATGTAGAAAATATTTCTGATGATACATACTCATGACTGTATAGATAAGTAGATGAATAAAATAAGAGGCGTAAAAAGGCATATCGATGGGTTAATGGGTTAAAATTATGGACAGTCAGACAGACGGAACAAAAACAAATGCCCAACTAAGTCATGTGGTGGCATAAAACTTTACCCTTGAGTCTATAGAGTAACATGCTCTGCATCACTGTACTATCTTTTCAGGTTGGAGGTAAGGTCAAGAGTGTAGCTGGCAAGCCGGGTGAGGTGATCTGCCATATCGCCAAGGAAGAGCATGCCCTATTCATTGTGTGCGGGTCACGTGGTCACGGCACACTCCGCCGCACGTTCCTCGGCAGCATCAGCGACTATGTCTTGCACCACACCAGTATTCCCGTGTTTGTGTGTAAGCATAAGGAACTGCACGAAAAGCATGCCTTTGGCTCTCCCAAGGGATCTCCGTCGTTAAAACACAGGATCATGAATTCTCCGCTGTTCCGACGCAAGAATAAAGACTCACCAAAGAATTCTCCAAGTATAGCGAGGAAGAACAGAACGGAATCAGAAAACTCGGAGAAATAGTGTAGATAACATGTCCCTGCTAAATAAATTTATAGATTTTTATAATGATTTCTGGACTCAAGCTAACAGTGAATTCAAAAATTGAACATGGCCAACAGTTTCTTATTTATGTCCACAAAACGCTATGTTGTGACTACTTCTTAGAATTTTCTCTAAACGATGCTTCTGAGGAGTAGTCACATCATAGGGTTTGGGGGAGACATAAGGAAGACAGTATTTGAAACATTTTTGAGCTCTGGTTGATGCATTTTATACATTAACCCTAGCCAGTTTCTAGTTTTGAAGACATGTGACCACTTAACCCATTATCCCATAGTCTGTTTCTAGTATTGAAAATAGGTGACCACTTAAAGCAGGTTTAAAGTAAAGCAGAATGCGCCTTAAGGCGCATTCTGCTTTACTTTCAGCCTGCTTTAAGCTACAATCTGCTAGAATATAGAAAATATTTCTTATGGTGTATACTCATGACTGTTATAAAATGGAACTGGTTTCTTCAGTTGAGGAATAAATTAAGCGGATAGTAGCTAAAATCAGGCACATACTATTTTACTTTCAACCTGTTTTAAGTGGTCACCTATCTTCTAAACTTGAAACATGCTATGGGTAATGGGTTAAATGACATCAGTCTGACATTAAAGGGCCTGCACAATATTCCCTTGTATTTTATTGCATAGCATATAGACTTTGACGCAATTATTTTTATGCATGGCTTTTGAAATATCTTTATCAAATAGGTTATGTTTAACTATAAAGAAAAGGACAAGTAAATACATGTATTGACAAAGGTCAAATTGCTACAATTAAGTCATTTGAAGTAAAACAATTATTTTGTTGCAAACATATTGGAGCCAATTAGACACGGGTTACTCGGCGTCTTATCAGTCTCCAAACAATTTGCCACTCCCATAAGAATCAGTTGTCAGAATTGTCATAAAGCTGTCATTTTCTACAATTTATTGCTATAAATGTATTTGCTTTTCTTTTCGTTTAACCCTTTCCCCCATAGAATCGCCTTTTAGCGCATTCAGTTTATTCTTGCCCTGAAGAAAATAGTTCCAATTTATACATTCATAAATATGTATAATACAAATTATTTTCTATATTCTAGCAGATGATAGCTTAAAGCAGGCTGAAAGTAAAGCAGAATGCGCTTAAAGCGCATTCTGCTTTACTTTCAACCTGCTTTAAAAGGACACCTATATTCAGTACTAGAGATATGCTATGTGGGAAAGGGTTAAATAAGAAAGAATTTATAACCCACTTTATACTGTATTACCTATACCTATGAATAACATTCTTTGTATTTATAGCCATTTATATTTTAAACTGGCAAATAAAGGATCAAGCGTTGCCAAAATTTGTATCATAAGTGGACTTTTTTCCACATAGTGTAGCTCATGTGTTAGTGTCAGTCTTGAAGTTAGGAACACAGTCGAACTTCGGTATCTCAAATTAGCTAAACTCGATATTATCCGATATTTGGAAACATGAATTAGCTTGGTTTAGGTGAACATACCCTTGTTTCAAAGTTAAAACACGGCTTAGCCGCGTTTTAACGTTGAAATACGGGTATGTTCGACTTGACCGAGTTCGAGATATCGAAGTACGACTGTATAAATATGTACACATGTGTGACCCTGGGAAGTCTTGCCCAAAATAAATGTGACTACCAGCCAGTGTTCAGCTAAATCAGTTCTTCCATTAATGTAGTTGTGTTTTAATTATATCCCTACATAAATGTGCTGTACATTGGTCCTTTATACAGAACTTTAGTAATACTTTATGTTAAAACAGATTGAAAGTAAAGCAGAATGTGTTTCAACAATACTACTGTATACATAGAAATGTTTGCATAAATATGTACCTTTGTTCCACAAGAGAAGTAAATTACACTTTAATTTCCTCCTTGTGTCCTAACTCTTATGTTGTGACTACTCATTAGAATTGTCTCTTTGAGACAATTCTAATGAATAGTCACACCATAGGGTTTGGTGAAGACAAATACATGTATTTTAGTATTTGAATATACTCTATCCTGTCATGAGCTATGGTCACCTACATTTCATGGTATAAACTTTCACCATTTACAAAGGCTAGTGTTTTCCTAACAGGGTTTGTTACACTATAAGCAGGGTATTGACGAAGTTTTTTATTGAAATTAATTTTATTAACCCACTACTCCATAAATATGCCTTTTTTATTCCTCAACTTAAGAAAATAATTCCAATTTATACAGTTATGTATATGCAAAATAAGAAATATTTTCTATATCCTAGAAGAGGATAGCTTTAAGCAGGCTGAAAGTAAAAGCAGAATGTGCCTTAAGGCACATTCTGCTTTACTTTCAACCTGCTTTAAGTGGTCAACTGTTTTCATAACTAGAAACAGGCTAAGGAGTAACGGGTTAACATGTATATGCTTAAAACATTCTTAACATAAATAAGCAAAAATATTTTCTTTGTTAAACCCATTAATACCTAGTGATATGTAAGCACATCCTTTACAAACCGAGTACCTGTGAAGAGTACACATGCCCTATGTAAACAGGGAAGATCTAGATCAGGAGGCTCTTACAGGAGTCTTCTCATCAGGGTCTGCACTAAATAGTCAAAAATGGACAGGACTTAATTGGAAAATGGAATTGTTCATTTGATGTAACAGGGTTGAATGAGTACATGTAGTAATATCTTTGGTTGACTCATCAAAGTATTTCATGTTTGATATTCTTATTCAGTTTGTAGATTGTAGTATATATCCAAGTTAATATAGAATAATGGTTGTATGGTTTTATACATGTATCTCGATAGCATTTGTCCCATACAGTAACACACATGGCTTTAATTTGTTGAACTTCAGCTAATGTTACTCTATAGCCTGTTTCTAGTTTTGAAGACAGGTGATGACTTGAAGCAGGTTTAAATTAAAAGCAGAATGCACCTTAATGCGATAGCCTGTTTTTAGTATTGAAGAGAAGTGACCTCTTAACCCTTTGAACCCTAATCCCGCATATAGGCGTCCTTTTCAAACAGTGTACATGTGAATAGTACACTTGTCCTATGCAAACAGTGAAGACCCTGATCAGAGGGCTCCGAAAGGAGCCCTCTGATCAGGGTCTTCACTGTTTGTCATAATGCCAAACATTGACAAAAACAACCCTTAAAAGTCATAAATGGACTGGACTTAGATGGAAACTGGAATTATTCATTGAAAGTTTTAGGGAGGAAAGAGTTAAAGCAGGTTGAATGTAACGCCGAATGCACCTTAAGGTGCATTCTGCTTTACTTTCAGTCTGTTGAAATTTAAGCTGCCATCTGTTAGAATACAGAAAATATTTCTTTCTCATGTACATTATTATTTTTGGAACTATTTTCTTCAATAGAGGGAATAAATAAATTGTGCTCCAGGGTGCTTCTATGAGTTAAGGGTTAAGGCGCATTCTCCTTTATTCCAACCTGCTTTAACCCTTTGAACCCTAGTCCCGCATATAGGCGTCCTTTTCAAACAGTGTACATGTGAATAGTACACTTGTCCTATGCAAACAGTGAAGACCCAGATCAGAGGGCTCCTTTCGGAGCCCTCTGATCAGGGTCTTCACTATTTGTCATAATGCCAAAAATTGACAAAAACAACCATTAACAGCCAGAAATGGACTAGACTAAAATCGAAACTGGACTTGTTCATTTAAAGTTTCAGGGAGGAAAGAGTTAAACAGGCTTTAGAGTAAAGGGTTGACTCAGGTTTGATTATGCTTGTTTCAGCTGTCAGGTTCCCTGTGCACTTGAACATTTTACTTTCAGGACAGTGCCTTAGAAACATGCTTATTTCTTGGTTGTTTGTGCAATGGTTAATTGGTTGTACTATTCCAGATTTTAGTTTTGTCTTTAACTTAAGTATATAATACACACACATACACATAACATATATATAAATGATTGATTGCAATAAATTCTGGAAAAGAAATTATTTTGTAGTGTCTTTCATAGCGACTTTTTGCTATACCAACTGAAAACCAAGGTTTGTTGCTTTCAGCCATATTGTTTGTCGGTGAAAAACATAAAACATAAACACAAGCTGGTATAGAGCAAAAACATTATAGGAAATATAATAAGTATCAATAACAGCTTGGGGTTTAAATTGTATTTCATTGCATATATACAAACCAGGCCATTCTTAAATACAGTAAAACCTCTCTATTATGACCACTAAATTGTGTTGATGATTAGGTTTTTATGACAGGTCACTGCTAAAGGCAAGGTGACAGTAAAACAGAAAGCTTCTGTTTTACTGTCACCTTGTTTCAAGTCATCACCTGTCTTTTATACAATTAATAAATGGTAGTTTTAGTGATTGTAATAGAGAATATTTACTGTACATGTCTACTGTCCATATCCTTATTAACCCTTTCCCTTATAGAAGCGACTTTTAGCACATTCATTTTATTCATCCGCTGAAGGAAATAGTTCCAAATTATACCGTAATGAATATGTGTCATATTTAATACTTTCCTTATTCTAGCAGTTAATAGCTTAAAGCAGGCTGAAAGTAAAGCAGAATGCGCCTTAGGGCGCATTCTGCTTTACTTTCAACCTGCTTTACGTAGTCACATATCTTCAATACTAGAAACAATGCTATCAGGTAAAGGGTTAATCCTTTCTTCCAGACTCCGAGCAAACTTTTCATACCTTGGATATTTCAGATTTCTAGGAAGCAGGTATGAAAAGTTTGCTCTCTGTTACTGGATTCACCATAATAATATGGACAATCCAGAGCAAAAGAACAACTTGTGTTGTTGTATCATTACACTTGTTATTTCAAAACACCTTTTTAAAGGTACAACAAAATTTGATTTCATGACATGTCCCATTCTTGTGAAACAAAATCTAATTTCATGACATATGTCCCATTCACGTGAAACAAACTCTGATTTCATGACAAATGTCAAATCCTTCCCCTTCCAGAGCCTCTACCCCCACCTCGTCCTCTGCCTCTAGCTCCACCTCTAGCCCCGCCTCTTCTCCCTCCAGCCCCTCCCCTTCCACCAATCTGCCCGCCTCCTCTTGCTTTGATCCTCCTCTTCATTACCTTCTGCTTAGCCTTGTAATTCTGTAATTGGATTTTTGAGAAAGTTTTAATCCAGGGCTCCATACGCATTTTTACACATTTAATTTATTTCTCCTCCGAAAAAACAGTTCCTTTTGAAACATTCATGTGTATGTATCTTCAGAAACATTTCTATATTCTAGCAGATGGTAGCTTAAAGCAAGCTCAGAGTAAACAATAGTGTGCCTTACTTTCAACCTGCTTTTAGTGATCACCTGTCTTCAAAACTAGAAACAAGCTATGGAGTAAAGCAGAGCTCCAGATAAGGGGAGTATTTCAAAAATTAAAATCTTTATTTCTGCTTTGAACCCTATGGTGTCACTACTCATTAGAATCGTCTCTTCGAGACGATTCTAATGAGTAGTAACACCATAGGATTTGGTGCTGAAATGAGTGAGAAAATGTTGAATTTGTTCAGTTTACTCCCTCTTATCTGGAGCCCTGAGTAAAGGGTTGTTCTTTATTTTTTGATGCACAATATTTATGCAGCTCTATAAAATCTAATATAGAACCAAGCTTCTACGGCTATATTAAGTAAGTAAAACACTAAACAGTAAAATCTCTCTATTAAGATTACCCCTTTATTACAAGGGCCACTATGGCCCTAAATCGCTCACCTGGTACACCATGGCAAACTTGACCTATAGTGACCTAGATTATGACTGGACATATATACCCACAATCAACCTAAACAAGATTTTCCAATGATTTGATCTAGTGACCTAGTTTTTGACCTGACATGACCCATATTCAAACTTGACCTAGATATCAATGCGACAAACATTCTGACCAAATTTCATCAAGATCCAATGAGATTTGTTGCCTCAAGAGTGTTCACAAGGTTTTTCTATAATTTGACCTAGTGACCTAGTTTTTGACCAGACATGACCCATATTCAAACTTGACCTAGATATCAATTAAACAAAGATTCTGACCAAGTTTCATCAAGATCCAATGGGATTTGTAGCCTCAAGAGTGTTCACAAGGTTTTTCTATGATTTGACCTAGTGACCTAGTTTTTGACCAGACATGACCCATATTCAAAATTGACCTAGATATCAGTTAAACATACATTCTGACCAAGTTTCATCAAGATCCAATGAGATTTGTAGCCTCTAGAGTGTTCACAAGGTTTTTCTATGATTTGACCTAGTGACCTAGTTTTTGACGGGACATGACCCACATTCATACTTGACCTAGATATCAATGAGGTAAACATTCTGACCAAGTTTCATTAAGATCCAATGAAATTTGTAGCCTATAGAGTGTTCACGAGGTTTTTCTATGATTTGACCTAGTGACCTAGTTTTTGACCGAACATGACCCACATTCGAACTTGGCCTAGATTTCATCAAGACGAACATTGTCATCAAGTTTCATGAAGATCGGATGAAATTTGTAGCCGCTAGAGTGTTCACAACCAATTGTGGACGGACAGACGACGGACATCCAGCGATCCTAAAAGCTCACCTTGGCACTTCGTGCCAGGTGAGCTAAAACCCAACTCTCTATTACATTAATAATAAATTATAAGGTGTTAAGACAGGTGACTGCTAAAAGCAAGGTGACAGTAAAACATCTTACTTTCAGCTGTCACCTGTTTTGGTTACAATCTATTAGCCTTCACTTTAGTAGTCGTAATAGAGAAGTTTTACTGTATTTATAATTTGAGATAATTTCTTTTTCAAATAGCAAGAGGTGATGTTTTGAATAAACTAAAGATGTATAAATATATTCAGACACACTTCCCATAGCAGTTCATTTATTTCACCTCACAGTCATGGTCCTACATTTTCAAGAATTAGGTCATACAAGTTAACAATCTTTTTGTCATAGCTTGTAAGAAAAATACTGGATCTTCTGTTTATAGCAACCAATCAATTTTGAAATATAACCTCCTCTACAGAGATGAATTGAGGTAGCTTCTTAACCCATTACCCAATAGCCTGGTTCTATTTTTAAAGAAAGATGATCACTTAAAGCAGGTTGAAAGTAAAGCAGAATATGCCTTAAGGCGCATTCTGCTTTACTTTCAGCATGCTTTAAGCTTTTATCTGCTAGAATATAGAAAATATTTCTTATGATACATATTCATGACTGTACAAAAGGGAACTGATTTCTTTAGTGGAGGAATAAATTATAGGCGTAAAAAGGTATATTTATGGGGGAATGGGTTAAAGAAAGTAAAGCAAGAAGCTTGTAAACAGAGTTTTTTGCTTTACTTTTATCATGATTTAGAAATCCACCTGCCTTAACCCTTTTACTAAAAGCCAGTTCTGAAGACAGATGACAACTTAAAGCAGGTTAGCATCTGCTAGGATATAGAAAATATTTCTTTGGGTACATATGAAATACTGTATAAAATGGATTAACTGCCTCAGGGCTGCCATAAGATGACATGAAAAATCCTAAGATTTTCTAATTTGCATTTACAAATCGTACCTTTACCCAAACGCCTGTTTCTAATGTTGTTGACGTGTGACTACTTAAAACATGCTGCATGTAAAGCAGAATGCGCCTTAAGGTGCATTCTGCTTTACTTTCAATCTGCTTTAAGCTACCATGTACTCGAAAAAAGTCCTAAGATTTAGGAAAATTCCGGAGAAATAGCAGCCCTGCCTCCTCAATGGAGGAATAAAAGTAATGCTTAATAATGTTCCAGGCTATTCTAATGAGTAGTAACACAATATGATTTGGTACTGAAATCAGTGAGAAAATGTTGGATTTATTCAATTTACTCCATTTTATCTGGAGCAATGGAACTGTTGCCGACCTACCTGTATGAGTTCTGGTCTCTTCTGTTTCCATCTCTCTTGAATGGCCTCCATGTCTTCATGACGATAAAACTGTTCCCCTTCTGTATGGATAAACAAACAAGATACAACAGAACCAATCACCAAATATCTTGTTTTTAGTTTTGAAGACATTTCAAGGCACTTTCTGCATGACTTTCAGCCTGCTTTAACCCTTTCGCAAATAGAAGCTCCTTTTAGCGCATTCAGTTTTTTACTCCACTGAAGAAAATAGTTCCAATTCATACAGTCTTGAATATGTATCATAAGAAATATTTTATTCATTATATCAGACGGTAGCTTAAAGCAGGTTGCAAGTAAAGCAGAATGTGCCTTAAGGTGCATTCTGCTTTACTTTCAACCTGCTTTAAGTAGTTGCCTATTTTCAAAACTAGAAATAGTCTATCAGTTAAAGGGTTAAGCAACATTCTGTTGGATATAGAAATATTTCTTACGGGGCATATTCATGACTATAAAGTGAAACTATTTTCTTGACACAGTAAACACTAAATTTCATTTTTTGTTAACAATACCCCTACAGCATTCCTCAAATTCATTAAACAAAGCACCTTTTGCCAGCCTTTACCATAATACCATACTAATACTAGTTCTTGATTCTACACTGTCTGTCCTATAGACAGACAGATTCCTGCCTAAAGCAAATGATTCCTTCAACTGTTTTTTCTACTTTACTGAAATAAGCATCCACCTATCTATTAGCTGCCTCAAGTTCCATGTTTCCATGCATCTCAATATTGTATCATTTTTATTGTGAATGTAGTTATTTGTCTTTCTCGCTTTGTAGGTACATTTATATAATTTCATGTGAAGCGCTTTTGAACGCACAACTCCTGTGTGAAAAGAGCGCTATATAAATCGGGTATAATAATAATAATAATAAATAATTTACTAGACTGCAGTACTCCCTCCTAACAACAATTCCCTTCATACAACAACTTTTGCAGCTGTTCCCCAAAATAAGAACTTTATTTCTCACATAACTACCCCTGTTTTCTATAGCGAACAACGATGACGAATATCCTTATCTCCAACATGTGTAAGATCACTTTGATGACGTCACTATAACGTCACTATTTATAACGGCGTTTTGATGTTACCGGGGTTCCAAAAAATGCTCATTGCTTTAAAAATAGCTTAAATCTTTGGTAATGTGAGAAAAAGAATCTGCCACTCGTTGATGTATAAGACAAGTTGATCTCAAACTCGTCTAGAATAGAAAAGTTATTAAGCTCGCCAAGGCTCGCTTAATAACATTTCAATTCTAGACTCGTTTGAGATCAGCTTGTCTTAAACATTGACTCATGACAGATTCTATATGTCTCCTTCACTGCTTAAACTGTTGTTTGCTGTTTTTTTCTCAAAGTTAAATATTGCAAGTTTTGATAGAAGAAACATAAAGATGAGTGACTGACAGTTATACAGCATCTGATCTAGGTTCAAACTGTTTCCAAACTTAAGCAAAGTCATGCTCAGCACTATAAGGGTATTAATTTTCATCCCTATAACAACTCCCTCCGAACATCACTCTCTCTCTTTGTCTCCAATTGGGTGTTGTTGTGGTGAGGTTTTACTGTACTGTTTTTTACCTTTTAGCCTACTGTCATCCTGGGTGAAGAAAAACGTTGACGAGGATTTCTTCTCTGGAACAGATTTTCCAGGCGTGGGCTTGCCTGCCGTCGAGCTGTCCTGACTCGACTTGTTTGTCCCGGACTTGTCTGTAGGTGTCTTGCCAGGGACAGGTTTCTCTGGGGTTATTTTCTCTTGGCTGTAAAGGAAACGTGCATAACTATGACAAACTTATTTCATATACAGTAAAACCTCTATTTAGACCACTAAATTGTGTTTAAAAATTATTAGGTGTTTAACCCTTTCCCACATAGCCTGTCTCTTGTATTGAATATAGGTGTCCTCTTAAAGCAGGTTGAAAGTAAAGCAGAATGCGCCTTAAGCACATTCTGCTTTACTTTCAGCCTGCTTTAAGCTATCATCTGCTAGAATATAGAAAATATTTTGTATGATACATATTAATGACTGCATAAATTGGAACTATTTTCTTCAGTGAAGGAATAAACTTAATGCGCTAAAAGGCGCTTCTATGGGGGAAAGGGTTAAGACAGGGGACTGCTTAAACCAGCGTGACCCTTAAACAGAAAACTCCTCATAGGTAAGGGTTTTAATGCTTTTTTTAGTATGTCCTGATAAAGAGCAATATGAATCATTTTTTACAAGACACGCGGCTGCTTAACCCTTTCCCCAATAGAAGCGACTTTTAGCGCATTTAATTTATTCCTCCGCTGAAGAAAATAGTCCCAAATTATACAGTCATGAATATAATTATAAGAATTATTTTCAGTTTCCTTGCAGATTATAGCTTAAAGCAGGCTGAAAGTAAAGCAGAATGTGCCTTCAGGCACATTCTGCTTTACTTTCAACCTGCTTTAAGTAGCCACCTATCTTCAAAACTAGAAACAGGCTATGTGGTAAAGGGTTAAAGCAGAATGAGTGTTAAGCAAAAATCTCCCTTTGTTTACAAATGGCAGGATAAGAATTGAATAAAGACTTAAGAGTTGTCTACACTGCAGTACATATACTTACTCTCTCTGGGAATTTCTTTCCTTTCCCTTTACATCATTTGATTTGTCCTCTGTCTTGGAAGGTGTCTGCTTAGTTTGTACTATCGGCGACTGTTGTCCCGTAGATGTCTCTGAAAATGAAATTGTATCCGAGCTAAACAAGTATTCAGAGGATATTCGTGTGCAAGCAATGAGATCTCTTATGTTTGTTGAGCAATGTTTTAACTTTGAAATACAGCACTCCCTCTTTACAAAAACACCCAAGGGGAGACAAAGATTGTGTGTGTTGTTCAGCAGAAGTTGTTATTAGGAGGGATCATTAATACCCTTAGAGTAAAAGTACATTTGCAAACAATTTGAATTCAGATCAGATGCCGCTTAATGCGGCGTTTGATCAGGGTTCAAACTGTTTGTCACCAGTCTTTATGTTTCTTCTGTCAAAATGTCCAAAACATGAGTTTGAGACAACATGGCAAAACAACTTTTAAGTAAACAATATTGAAACAATGAAAACCTTAGACATAAATGTCTTGTTTGGGAAACAGCCGCAAGCGTTGTTGTAAGGAGGGAATCATTGTTCGGAGAGGGGTTGTAGGGAGAGAGCACTGTACTGGTAAGTACGACTTAACCCACTACCCCATAGCCTGAGTCTAATTTTGAAAATAGGTTACTACTTAAAGCAGGTTGAAAGTAAAGGCACATTCTGCTTTACTTTCAACCTGCTTTAAGCTACTACCTGCTAGAATATAGAAAATAGTTCTTATCATACATATTCATAACTATAAGTTGGAACTATTTTCTAAGAGGAGAAATAAATTAAAGGCATAAAAAGCGTATTTATGGGGTAATGAAGTTCAAATTAACGAGTTTCGACAGTTGAAGCTCACCTTCAGTTTCCATGTCCTCTTCTTCACTATCACTTGGCACCTTGCCAAAGGCAGCCAGCAAGGAGAACCCCTGGCCCACTGGTTGGCTGTCTTTCTTGGCAAATGTATCAAGGACGGCCTCAGACACCTGGTAAAACTTCTCCTTACTAACCTCGGGGACCGGCACAGACTCTTCAGCAGCTGCTTTGGCTTTCTTCTTCTTGCTGTAATAAGAATAAGTTTTTTTGGTTTTTTTTAACCCATGTCATGCTGAATTGTCGTCTACATCAAAGATCTAACGGTAAAATATTTTGGTATGTCTGTAAAGGACTTAAAGATGAACATTCATATCAAAATGAAGATTGTAGAGGAAATATTTAAGAAGCTATGGCCAACGTTAAGATTTCTGATGATGATGTCAATGACATCTGGGTGACCACAGTAGCTTGTTTACTTCAAAATACAGACAAGCTAAATTTGGATAAAAGAGTTTAAAGCAAGATGTATTAGAGCACACAGCTCCTAAATACTAGTAGCAATCAGACCAAGCCTTATGATTGGCTCTAGTAAAGCCAGAGAAATACTTTATAAAAATGAACATGTGCTGTTACACAAAATAATTTTACTCTTTACTCTTTTAACATTATCACCAGACTTGCCTCTTTTTCTCCGTGTTTTCCTGTGGTGTTACAGTAACCTCAAATTGACTATGGTCTTTCTTCGACGGGTCATACTTAAGCTGTGATACATCTCTGCAAACAAAAACAAAATATATAACAATGAAGTGAATGAATGACTGAATAATATTTAACCCATAACTTTATATCCAGTTTCTAGTTGTGAAGATATGTGGTTACTTAAAGCAGGTTGAAAGTAAAGCAGAATGCCATTTTCTTGAAAACTATTCAAGATATTGTCCTCAAACTATTGTGAGACTTTTCATGAAGTTTGACAACTCTTGCACAAAATTTGACAAAATTATGGCCCTTTATAACTTGAAATTTTGTTCCTTAATATGCATTTATTCATTGGACATGTCATTTTCTTGAAAACTATTTATGACAATGTCTTGAAACTTGGTACACATTTATAAGTGTGATGTTTGCAGACTGTACTTGAAGTTACATAACTCTTGCCAACAAATGACAGAATTATGCCCTTTTTTAACTTGAATTTTTGTTCTATTTTCTTTGAACATGCCATTTTCTTGAAAACTATTCATGATATTGTCTTCCAACATGGTAAACATTTGTAGTGTTGTATTGAGAAACTTTTCTTTAAAGTCGAATTAAATTTGACAGAATTATGCCCCTTTTCAACTGGAAATTTTGTTCCTGAATATGCATATATTATTCTTTCTACATGCCATTGTGCTGTTTGTGACAGGTCAGTTGGAGTGGGGGTATTTATATCCTTTAATGATAGCAGTTCTAGTTTCTTGTGACGCAGTTTGCTTACTTGAATTTTTTCTTCTGTTTGGCTGTTTTGTCGACAGTTTTTGCCAGGTCTGTATTCACCACTGACTGTAGTATCTTTAGGGACTTTGTCTTCTCATCCTCCGACAGAGCCTCACCAGAGTCTGAAATATAAATAACACTTTTTAAGCCTTTGATTTATTCCTCCGCTGAAGAATATAGATCCAACTTTCTACATCCTAGCAGATTGTCACTTAAAGCAGGTAGAAACTAGAAAGTAAAGCAGAAAATGCCATAAGGTGCATTCTGCTTTACTTTCAACCTGCTTCAAGTGGTCACTTGTCTTCAAACCTATTGGGTAAAGGGTTAACCCTTTCCTCCCTGAAACCTCAAATGTACAATTCTAATTTTCTATTTAGTCTAGTCTGTTTTTCACTTTTAATGGTTAATTTTTACAATATAGGTCAAGTTGACAAACAGTGTAGACCCTGATCAGAGGGCTCCTGAAAGAGCCCTCTGATCAGGGTCTACACTGTTTGCACAGGACAAGTGTACTATTCACATGTACACTGTTTGAAAAGGACGCCTATATGCGGGACTAAGGTTCAAAGAGTTAAGCAACCGCTCTGTAATGAAGCATGGAGACATAACACAGAAAGTCCTATATTAAATTTTCTGTCCCACATATTCTGAATCCTTTCAACAACTGACAACATAGGAAACAAGAAGGGTGTCACAGTAAGTGACAAATGCCTCTGAGATGTTTTGTCACTCAAATGTATTCATTTGGCTGTAAAATAAAATTATCAAACAGGGATGGTACTCCTTGTCCAAATCAAATCAGGATTAAGATGGTACTCCTTGCTGTTGTTGTGATGAAAATATACAAAGAAACAAGCTTTTTCTAGATTTTAAACCAGAGTTATGGCCAATGTGGAATTAACTCTTATTTGACCTTAAAATGACCTTGACCTTTCCCTGACATGACCCAACTTGAACTGAGCTCAAGAGCTTCTTGAGTTGAGTGCACAAATCTGATGAGAACCTGCGGCCCATTTCATACAACTTCGTACGACAAAAGGGGTCCTAAGCCAAAACTTTAAAATACATCTAATTTCTGATTTCTCTATCTAATGCTGTCTTGTGATATCTCTTTGGAATCGTCTTTTCAAGACGATTCCAAAGAGGTACCACAAGACAACATTAGATGGAGAAATAAATAATAATTGGAACTTTTATAATCTGATTTACAACAACATTTGTCGTACGAAGTTTTATGAAACGGGGCCCCAGATCATTCCTTACCATCACTGTTCGAGTCTGACTCTGCAAAGTTCGCTGTCAACTTGAATCTCTCATCATTCCCAAATCGAGATTGCAGTTTCATCAGCTATGAATACAAGATGCATGTATGATAAATACAGTCAAAACTCTATAATTTGATCTCGCTTAAGTCAAACTAAGAAATTAAATATTTTCTCACTTATTTCAGCACCAATCCTATGGTGTTACTACTCATTAGAATCGTCTCGAAGAGACGATTCTAAAGAGTAGTAACACCATAGGGTTTAATGCAGAAATAAAGATTTTAGTTTTTGAAAAACTATCCTTATCTGGAGCCCTGTATATTCCCTTAGAGATATAAGTAGGCTCACATTCCATGGAGATTGTTAACCATTCACCCCATAAATACGGTATGATTTAATTTATTCTTCCACAACAGAAATTAATTCCACTTTATTATTATACAGTCATAAATATGCACCATTGTAAATATTTTCTCATTTCTAGCAGATAATAGTTTTTTATAGTATGCTGAAAGTAAAGCAGGATATGCCATAAGGTGCATTTTACTTGATTTTCAACCTGCTTCAAGTAGTCGCCTATCTTCAAAATAAGAAACAAGGTATTTGGTTAAGTGTGGGACCAAAAGGTCAATTGAGTCCATTACATAAGGGCCCTTATTCTAGAGGCTAAAATTGAAAATATTTTTAAAATGTGGATTTGACTTAATCCCGCTGTCAAACAGTTCAAAAGCCTGATCAGATTTCCCAGTCAATTGTTTGAAATAGACATTATGTCTTGCAGAACCCTTGTGTTTGTAGGTAAAATGAACAACAGTTTACCCCAATACATGAATAATTCAGCAAAATTCTACCTTTTTGCCCCCTGGCCCTTCAAATTCTGGCCTGATGTTGAATCTTGTGATGTCCAAGTCCCCTTCATCCTCCGATTCAGAAGAGCTGTCAAACAAAGTGCTCATCTTCTTGGCAGCCTTCTCCTGTAAATACAAACAACATTGCAAATAATGTACAGTCATAATTATGTTACCATTTCACTGATATATTAACTCCTTAAACACTCAGTAACTCTTGTGGGTTATTAGGTTCTCTTGTGGATCTTTTTGGTTACCAAAACATGAACCAGTCTACTTGGAATTTTGGGTACTTGAACCCATTGCCCCATAAACACACCTTTTTAGACTTCTAATTTATAGTTTGACTGAGGAGAATAGTTCCCTTTAATGCATACATGAACATCCAGCATAAGATAATATTTTCCATATCCTGGCAGATGGTATCTTAAAGCAGGTTGAAAGTAAAGCAGAATGTGCCTTAAGGCACATTCTGCTTTACTTCCAACCTGCTTTAAGTGATCACTCGTCTTCAAAGCTTGAAATAGGCTATGGGTTAATGAGTTAATAAATACATTTGGGAGCATAATACAATTTTTATCCCAATCAAACATAATGATCACAAACATAATACAATACATGTACCTTTAATCCTAAAGGCTCTTTCTTGTCATGTTGGTTGGAAATATTTGGAACACTTTCCTTCTCTTCTCCATCCGAATCAAACACAACCTTCTTGTTGTTTGTGACACCAGCATCCTAAAACACAGACACAGCTTTAAACTAGGGATGTTAACGATTAATGGGTTAACCTTTAGAAGCGCGGTTAATCGGTTACACATTTCCTTCAAAAGGTTAACCTGAAGAAAAAAAATGGAAGTTTGATCATAAAATCTGCTGCACGTAATCAGCGGTCGACACCTCCTTTGCTCGTTTCAACTGCCTTGACACCTTGTCGAATAACACGCCACGGGCGTGTACTACCCTTTCTACAGAGGTTGCCAGGTAACCCTGGTATAAAACCAGTGGGCTGAGACAATGGACAGGTCGCCAATTAACTGGCGATACTAGATTAAGATTAGTGTCCTAATATTTAAAATGTGTAGAAAACGTTTGAACTGACTCCAATATCATATTAATCATATAAATCCAGCAATGAAAAACAGTACTTGAAATTTCGGAGAAATAGATCTACACATAACTGCTCCCAGCTGAAAATGACATGTCTATCCATTCAGCAGCCAAGCGGTTTGGATCTAGATGAGACACCTATTAACTCGGCGAATTTTAATAATCAGAAAGTCAAAAAGTGTATTCCGGTGCATTTCCGATTCGATTGTCAAGTTGATTAATTTTCGCACTGTACCATTCACAAACGTGTTACGTAACTTACACTCCGTATTGTCGTCTGCTTCTTTTCATAGGAGTGGCAAACATGTAACCTGCTGAAAATTTCTTCTACTTACAAGTGTGTTAAACTGCTTCTGTTTGGCTTTATTCAGTTCAAAATGCCATAATAAGAGTTTAACGCCCTCATATGTACTTTAAAATCGAGTGTAACAATGATTGACTCAAGATCCAGATCAAATGCTTACCAGTGCATGAATATTCTGTGTATCAAACACACATTTAGCGTGCAGATGAAAATATATAGTACTTAAAGGGATACTTGCGTATTTGAAAAATTCAACAGAATCTCATGAAAAGTTCTACAAGTTGAATTAAGGTATATATAAGCAAATTGCTAAAATAAAAATTGGGGGTTGCAATGCTTTTTTCAGCTCTAGCTGGCTTTGAAAAGTGTGACGTTTGCCGCATTTGCTCATTGTCAGAGCAGAAAACGTCATTAGGGACAAATGCACTTATATTACTACACAAAAACATATTTCTAGTACACTTTTTAAGTTTCTAGCATTCACTCATCACAAGCAAGTGTGAAATAAACTTTTTAAAGCTCTTTCTTGTGTTTTTAATGAGCTTTTGGGCTAAAATGAATGCTGAAAACCGGAAAAATAAGACATTTTTTCTTGCCAATGTCTCACAAAAACATCAATTATGTAAAAAAAAATCCAATGAAAATTCTTTAAACTTTCTAGGCATCTAGGTTAAAGTATTTCTTATCAAATGGTGTAAAGAAACCTAGGTATCGCGTTGTTCATTTATGAAATATGGTCAAATTTCTAACCCTACCCCCTTAGATTTTATGCAGAAAATATACCTCCCCCAATAGCCAAATTGGGTCTCTGTTGACCTAAAAATGAGAAATATTCATCCAATAGTTGCTTAAATTGGTAAATATATGAGTGTATGTGAATACAATAGCATTAAATAAAGTTTTAGTTACTTAAAGCATTTACAGTGCTGCTGATAAAAACATAAACATAATTTCTACAAGAACTGCTACTCGGGACAGTTTTTTCAAATCTTGAAACAGTGCCTGTACGGAAAGGACTATATTTTACATAATTTACCAATGAGAACTTTTCAAAACTCATTTTTATGGTAATAAATGTATTGCAAATCAGAAAATATATAGTAATCAAGGTATTTAAGAATTTTGTTTTTCAACATTTTTAATATAGGCGAGTATGTCTTTAAGAACTGGAACATACTCTTTGAAATTCAGTTTTGAGTTGGATCAAAAGCCTAATAGAACATCGCCGAATATTTCATACACGCATGTAAAGTCGGAGACTTTTAATGATTTTGAAAGCAGCCTGGATCCAGATCGGACGCAGTTTCACTCGGCGTCTGATCGGAAATCAGACTATTCGACATTAGTCAATATGTTTCTTCAAAGAATGGATGGCTTTCATTAACAGTCAGAACTAACAGTATAGTATGTAGACATTTTGTTTCGGCAATACAATGGTTTAATTTAATGTCAGGTTAACCGGTCGGTTAACGTTAACCGGTTTTTACTTGCGATTAACCGGTTACAATATCCGTAACCGTTAACATCCCTACTTTAAACCAATACCCCATACCCTGTTTCTAGTATTGTAGATAGGTGACCACTTCAAGCAGATTGAAAGTAAAGCAAAAAGTGCCTTAAGGCACATTCTGCTTTACTTTCAGCCTGCTTTAAGCTATTATCTGCTAAAAAATAGAAAATATTTCTTAAGATTTTAATTTGTGACAGTATAAATAGTAAATTGGAACTATTTATTTCAGTGGAGAAATTAATTAAAGGCATAAAAGGCATATTTATGGGATAATGGGTTAAACCAAAACCCCATAAATATGTCTTTCTACATCTTTAAATTATTCCTCCTCTTAAGGAACTAGTTCCACTCTATACAGTCATTAATATACACCATATGAAATATTTCATATATGCTAGCAAAGGATTTCTAGAGAAAACTTAATGAAAATACACTCGACGCGCTGCAGGCTCCTGGCCAGCCTGGCCCCAGATAACGGTTGACTCACGCCCGCAATTAGTTTTCCCTATAGCGACACAAACATTGTAATGTGACTACCGAGAATTTCTTGGGTGCACCGCACATATCCGAGGAAATTACCAGAAACAAGAAGAAGAAGATAACTGAAAGCAGACTGAAAGTAAAGCAGAACATGCGGCACATTCTGCTTTACTTCCTGTCTTCAAAACTTGAAACAGTCCATTGGGTAAAGGGTTAAGTTTCGTCATTCTAAACCTTAACTAGCTGAATAACCACTGAAACAATACTACAAAGTGCATTCAGTTTACCTATATGCCCCTGCTGGCATCCTTGACAAGCTATTCTGAGTCTTTTATAAAAAATTCCAAATAATGTCATGGTCAACATCAAACTGAGGTAAGGTGATATGGGTAAATTAGTATTGTCAAAGGCAACAATTATATACATGTAAGTATCCAAATATTTGAGTTAGTAGTGTTGATGTTAGAAGAAACGGCAAAATCTGTTTAACTTTTAATAGACAAAATTTTCTAATCTAAAACAAGTCTTGTCCATTTTTGACTATTTCGGGTTGATTTAATCAAAATATTTCAAAATGACAAACAGTGTAGCTCCTGATCAGAGGGCTCCTTAAGGAGCCCTCTGATCAGGGTCTACACTGTTTGCATAGGACAAGTGTGATCCTCACAGGTTCACTGTTTGTAAATGATGAGTATACTCATCAATAGGGGTTGAATGACATTTTTTTATGAACAACATGAATTAATGAATATTTCTAATGAATACATGTATGCAAAATAAGAACATAAATTATTTCCTTCATCTTAGTAGACGGTAGCTTAAAGCAGGCTGAAAGTAAAGCAAGTACTTTACTTTCAACCTGCTTTAAGAAGTCAACTGTTTTCAAAACTAGAAACAGGTTATTGAATAAAGGGTTAGATCAAACCGTGACTAAACTTACCACATTAGCAAGAGCTGTTCTTATTGCCGTCTGTTTAGCTGAGTGTTCCTTCTGTTTCTTTCTAACTGCTTCCATTCTCTTCCTTTCTGTGTCTTCTTTCTCTTTCAAACTAACCTTAGTTTTGACTACTTTTCTTTCTTTCTTTTCAACTTTACTATCTATCTTTTTGTCTACATCACTTGGTTCTTTGACTTGAACCTGTGAAGCAGCTCCGGCATGTTTCAGTAACATTTCCTTAGTACTAACAGGTTTATATTCTTCTTTTTCATCACCAGAATCACTATCTGACGAGTCGCTCTTGTGGCAGAGCTGAAGAGGGTCTGAAGAGGACATTAATTTTTTCAGTTTTTCTTCAAATACAGTTTGACTGTCTTTGGCTGGCAGACTAGTATTTGTTACCTTTTGAACATTTTTCACAACTGGTTTTGTTTCTCTAATCATTTGAGGCAGGTCGACTTTTTTCATTTCTTTGCTGATTAACTTTTCAAAGTCACTGTCACTTTCTGAAGCTTCAACAGATTCATTTTCATCATCTGAAGAATCCTCATTAGTCACATGTTTTGGTTTCAAAGCTGTATACTCAGATTCAGGCTGTGAGGCTTTTTTCTTATCATTGTCAACCACTGTCTTGCCACCAGCTGAGGCATGTTGTTTGTTGATTATCAAGGAACTTTCATTAGAATCAGAAGTGCTATCGTTTTCTGATGTACCTTCAGACATATCTTCATACTCAGAACTTGAGGCGCTTTCATCTTCTGAAGAATTCTCACCTGTTTCATGTTTTGAATTCAACTTGGTTAATTCAGATTTAGACATTTTATTGTTTGAAGCCATGTTGACAATCGCGTTGGTGTTTTGTTTATGCTGATCATCTTTTATAGAATTGCCATTAGAGTTGGTAGTACTATCATTTTCTGATGTACTTTCAGACATTTCTTCACAATCAGAACTTGACGTACTTTCATCATCTGAAGAATCCTCATCAATTTCATGTTTGGACTTTAGGTTTTTTAACTCAATTTCACTAGCAACCTCTGTAACTTTTTGCTTTTGATGGTTTAAAACCAAGTCGGCAGTTGTTTTAGTGCCAGCTGAAACATTTTGCTTGTGTTGGTCCATTTTAAAGGTACTGCCTTTAGGGACCGTGTTACTATTGTTTTCTGATGAACCTTCAGTCACTGCCTCAGACTCTGTACTTGAGGCACTACTTACTGACTCATCATCATCACTTGTAGTGTCTGAGTCAGATTCAGCGTCAGAATGGTTTGGTACACTATCATGAACAGCTGATGTATCTATAGAGCTTGCTGGCCTGGTTGGAGTCTGTTTTGCAACTGGTTGGTTTTCTGACGACCCGTTTCCCTTTGAAGCGTTTGACAGCTCTGCTTTGTTTTGTTTTGATAAATTTCTTTCCTTTTCTTGATTTGAAACTTTCTCCTTGTCAGTACATGCATTTTTCTGAGTCTGTAAAACATTTATTTTGGAAACCATTGATTTACCTTTAGCTTCAATGGTTAGACTTTTGCTCTTACTAACCTCTGTAGACTCGCTAGATGAACTTCCGTCAGAACTTGAAGAATTCTCGTCATCAGATTCTGAGCCACTTTCTTCAGAATCATCACTTTCACTCTCTGAGGAATCACTTTCTTCATTATTGGCTTTATGAAAGGGTGATGAAGCTAGTGCATTGAGTGTAGATGCTTTAGCATCTACACTCAATGCACTAGCTTCTTCATGCTTGGCTGTAGCATCTACACTCAATGAATTAGCATCCCCACTTTTAGCTTTAGCATCTACACTTGAATTAGCTTTTCCACACTTAGCTTTAGCATCTACACTCAAGGAACCTGATTTTTCACACTTCGATATTTCTTTTGCTATTGATTTATCATTGAGTTTGGTCACCTTTTTTATGACAATAGGCTTCTTAATACTATCTCTTGATGTAGCATCACTAGCTACAGGTAACCCAGCACTATCGTCACTGTCAGAATTATATACCCTTCTCTTTCCACCTGTGCTGGCCATGTTACTACTTGACATACTTGTTTCCATGGAAACACTCACATCCTTCACCGGCATCTTTCCCAGCTTCTTTTCCTCCGCTTTTACAAAACTTTCGAAGTCACTGTACTCATCATCCGAGTCCTGTGTTCTGAAATCATCATTATCATTAATACTTTCAGACTCAAGCGGGTTATTAATACCACTGAAATATTCATCCATAGCATTATAGGAAGAAATAGTTTTCTTTCTAGTTGCCATGGTATTCATCGAATGCAAATCTTTTTTATTGTTTTTAGAGTTTACACCAATTTCTAACTCTATTTTTTTATTTTCTGTCGTTGATTCAGACTTGTTTCTGGAAATTATAGTTTTCTTTTGTTTTGCTTCTTTCTTCGATGAACTATCTACACTTACTGGTTTAATACCTAAATTACTCACATTAAATGAAGTTTTATTTTTATCTGCATCAGTTCTGATTGAAGAATCCATTTCATCATCAGATTCAGAATCAAATCTAGATAAATCTACTGGAGAATTCATTTCGTCATCAGATCCGGAATCAAATCTAGATCTTGATTTTCTATCAGTACTAGACTTAGCAGCTGAAGGAGATTTACTGCTACCGATTGTAAACGACTGCGGCGCTATTTCAAACTCTTCATCATTTCTACTGACAAGAGTTTCCTCCCTTTCTAAGTGATCACAAATTGACGGTGTGATCTTTTTCTTTTTCCTCACTGGGGGATTCCATTCTGGGAAGTCTCCCTTCCTCCTGCGTGTGATATCATTGTCAGAGGTGTCCATCTGCCAGGTTAACGAAGCAAGAGCTTTAGATTTGGCCGTCTCGTCGTTAAATCTCTTCACATTGTGGGTCAGCTTTGATGGATCCACCTTCAACAACTATAAAACTGTTAAGAAATTTAAAGAGCAAAATAAGCCATTTTTGATATTCAAACTTTACGGTTATTGAAGAAGTCAGGGCTCCAGATAAGAGGAGTATTTCAAAACTAAAATCTTTATTTCTCCATTAAACCCTATAGTGCCACTACTCTTTGAGACAATTCTAATGAATAGTTTAATGCTAAAATGAGTGAGAAAATGTTGGATTTTTTCAGTGTACTCCCACTTATCTGGAGCCCTGAGTAGTTCTCAATATTCACTATAGAAGCTGGAAAAGGTGTAGCAACAGCTGTTACAAGAACTTTCTGTATTACTTTTGACAACAGCTAAAACCATGATTTTTATTGACCTTATTTTCAGATATTTTTCATGGGATAAAGGATACATTTCTCACGCCTTTTTTCTTCATCTGTACAACTGGCAATACTCTTCCGTACTTTGCTACAACCCAGTTCTGGAATATAACAAGGATATTTTTGTCCATCATGTAGTAGAGATTTAACCCATAACCCCATAGTCGCTTTATAGTTTTGAAGATAGGTGACCACTTAAAGCAGGTTGGAAGTAAAGCAAAATGCGCCTTATCTGCTTTACTTTCAGCCTGCTTTAAGCTACTATCTACATGGATCTAGAAAATATTTCTTATACAGTAAAGTTCCGCTTAACGACCGGTCCGAAATTAAGACCGGTCCGAAACTACGACCACTTTTTAAAAGAACGGAATATATCCCTTCATAGTTCAATGGTCGTATGGTCCGTTATTAAGACCGGTCCGCTATTCCGTATTACGACCACTAATCCAAGAACAAAAGACCGATTAGTGTTGTTTTAGGGTCCGATATTAAGGGCAGGCGTTCACACTTCGCCGGTCGCGACAAAAGCCAGTTTGACACTTTTACGACAAACACCGATTACTTTACGGCAGAGGTCAAGGCCGATTAAACAATAGGGATGCTTCAACTAGGGAAATGTTTTGATAGCAGATAACTAAAAATAATGCGAAAGTATGATGAATACGGCACTTGTTTAATCTCTTGATTGCTCTATTGGTGCATGTATATTTCGTTTATCTCGCATTAGGCCAAATATAGTTACAGAAAAAACTGTTTGTAGCGCATACATCGGACTCGATGACAGAGGGAGAGATAATTGGGCTAATTAGTAAAATACTTACAAGCGTGTGATTTACTATTAAAATGTTAATTTATCACTTTAGACTTTCATCTGATCCGCCCCAATCGAGTTTTATGTTTGATAAATTATTTTTTATTGGTTATCTCGAAAGATGATTTTTGTAAACAATGAAATAATTGGTCGAACTTTGGATAATTAATAATATTAAACCCGACGAATTTCTTCATAAACATGTCGTGTGACAGATTAGATCCAGATCAGATATCAAACAATTTGGAATCTGTTCAGGATCTAAACTGTCCAAAATGATATTTCTTTGTCACTGAAACTCATAGACTATGTGCTAAGGCCCATCTTTATGTGCTAAGATTTTTTTATTGAAACATCAGTTCAGTTTAATTCAGATCAGACATCAAGTAATTTGGAGTCTGGTCAGGATCCAAACTGAAATGCCACTTCTTATAGATTATAGTCTATGTGTTACACTGCTAATGCCACTCTTTATGTGCTAACATTAATAATTTATTCAATTAATGAATCTTCATAACATGTGTATGACAGTTTTTAGTTTCTGTGTATGTGTATTTTCAAAAATTAAATTATGGTTGTTTGAAATAGGCTTTTTTGTGCCGATCTATTCAAAATAGGTTCAATATACCTATCTATCTATATCTGACCAAAAAATCCTCATCGATATCAAGGGTCTCAATAATAAGACCGACTCTATATTAAGACCACTTTTTGTCAGTACCACAGGTGGTCTTAATAGCGGAACTTTACTGTACTAAATATTTTTTCATGACTATATTAAAAAATTTATATATGGAATTTTTTTCTTCAGTGGAGGAATAAATTAAAAGGCGTAAAAAGGTGTATTTATGGGCTAATAGGCATTGAGTGGTGACAAACTGTATACGAGTATTCCCTCCTCATATTGTACTTTCTTTTGATGGTGAACCCTTTACTGCTTTACTTGCAACCTGCTTTAAGCTGACATCTGCTAGGACATAGAAAATATTTCTTTGAAAGTTTCATATTCATGACTGTAAACATTTGAACTTTTTTCTTCAATTGAGCAATACACTAAAGGTATACTAATTGTGTAATGGATTAAGTAACAAGTCTACAAAATGGAAGTTTATCGAAGATTATCTAGTTATTCACCTCTTGTCCTGGAAGAGGCCCTGGTGGTGCCCCCTTTAGGTGAAAGTTCTCAATCCCTGGAATGTCCCTTAGGGGCTCGGCTAGGACAGCTTCACCAGTATTTGGTTTACTTCGTTTCTTGACCTTCTCAGGAGACTCAGACCCCTGCTTGGCCTCCTCTCGCTCTTTCTCAAGTCTGAGGATTGAAACAAAATTCTAACATAACATGTGAATTCGACTCTATAAACAAAGAACAAGTTCGCTGTGGTATACCTTGTGTGTTTTACCCAATGTGAAAATATTCCTTATATTTAATCTGACTAAAACTAAATGGTTCTATGACAGAATGAATTATTTCATCACTACTTTTTATTTTTCTTATATATGACGTACTGAAATTGGTTTCATGTAATAGCCATACAAGGGAAGTAATTCGGTCGAAAACTGCATCCACAGAGGATTAAGCCTGAAACATTTGCTTGAATTTTAATGATTTTTAGCTCACCTGAGCTAGCTCAGGGTGAGCTTTTGCAATCCTTGAATGTCCGTCGTGCGTCGTTCGTCGTCAACAATTTTAGTGTTTATTCTCTAAAGGCCACAATTTTTATCCAAACTTTCTGTAACTTGCTCAGATTGTATATTACCATAAAAGTTCGGATGAGTTGGATTATGGTTGAAATCTGACTAATAGGTCAAGAGTTATCTACCTTTGAATTGCTGAAAATGCTATATTTAACAATGTTTACACTCTAGAGGCCACAATTTTTATCCAAATTTTCTGTAACTTGCTCAGATTGTATTATACCATAAGAGTTCGGATGAGTTCGATTATGGTTGAAATCTGATTAATAGGTCAAGAGTTATCTACCTTTGAATTGCTGAAAATGCTATATTTAATAATGTTTACACTCTAGAAGCCACAGTTTTTATTCAATCTTTCTAAAACTTTCTCAGATTGTATATTACCATAAGAGTTCGAATGAGTTTGATTATGATTGATATCGGACTAATAGGTCAAGAGTTATCTACCTTTGAATTGCTGAAAATGCCATATTTAATATTGTTTACCCTCTAGAGGCCACAATTTTTATCCGATCTATCTCAAACTTGCTCAGATTCAATATGACTATAGGAGTTCAGATGAGATTGATTATGGTTGAAATCAGACTAATAGGTCGAGAGTTATCTACCTTTTAATTGCTAAAAATGCCTTATTTTAGGGTGTTTACACTCTAGAGGCCACAATTTTTATAAATCTTTCTCAAACTTGCTCAGATTGTATGTGACCACAAGAGTTCAAATGAGTTCGATTATACTTATAATCAGAAGCATAGGTCAAGAGTTATTAACCTTTGAATTGCTGAAAATGCCATATTTAACGGTGTTTATACTCTAGCCGCCACAATTTTTATCCAGTCTTTTTCAAACTTGCTCAGATTGTATATTACCATAAGAGTTGCAAGAAGTGTGATTATGGTTGAACTCAAACTAATAGGTCAAGAGTTATCTGCCCTTGAATAGCTGAAAATGCCATATCTAACAGGGTTTACACTCTTGCAACTGCATTTTTCAATGGATTTTGATTATACTTGCACACAAAGTATACAACTATAAGTTCTCACAGGAGTGCAATTATTGTTGAAATCTAATCATTGTGGCAATAGTTATCTGCCCTTGATATACTTTGAAATGCTAGAAAAGGCTTCATTTCAGTATTGTTTAGGTTCTAGTTATCTGCCCTTGATATACTTTACTATACTAGAATTATGAGGTTGTATTCCAAAATTGTTTACATGCTATACTACAAATTTGAATGGATTTAGATTAAAACGAGTGAAACAGAAAGGTAAAGTTTTCAGGCTTCAGTACAAGAGGTGAGCGATATCAGGGCCTTCAGGCCCTCTTGTTTTAAGTTAGTCATGCTTGAATCAAAATAATCAATGTTCTACTGTTGTGCCTTTGAAGTCAATTCCTGTGCATCACAACTTCCAACCGTTGTAGAATACTGTTTAACCCTTTGAACACTAGTCCCGCATATAGGCGTAATTTTCAAACAGTGTACATGTGAGTAGTACACTTGTCCTGAGCAAACAGTGATGACCCGGATCAGAGCCCTCTGATCAGGGTCTTCACTGTTTGTCATAATGCCAAACATTGACAAAAACAACCCTTAAAAGTCAGAAATGGACTAGACTAAAAAGGAAACTGGAATTGTCGATTTAAAGTTTCAGGGAGAAAAGAGTTAACGTTTCAGGGAGGAAAGAGTTAACAACTGTAGAACATCGATTATTTCTTAATTAAATCATTAACCCATTACACCATATATATGCATTTTTAAGCTTTTAATTTACTCTTCTGCTCATGAAAATATTTTCTATATTCTAATGAAGTAGATCATCAGGTATCTTCAAGCAGGCTGAAAGTAAAGCAGAATGTGCCTTAAGACACACTATGCGTTACTTTCAGCCTGCTTTAAGCTACCACCTGCTAGAATAAAGAAATTATTCCTTATAATACATTTTTATGAATATATAAATTGGAACTATTTTTTTCAGCACAAGAATAAACTGAATGCGATAAAAGGCGCTTCTATGGGGGAAAGGGTTAATCTGTTACCAGTTTAAAGCAGAATGCTAGTAAAGCAGGAAGATCTTTAAGAAGTTTTTTGCTTTACATTCACCCTGATTTAACCCTTTAACCCTTTACCTTATAGCATTGTTTCTAGAATTGAAGATATGTGACTTCTTAAAGCAGGTTGAAAGTAAAGCAGAATGCGCCCTAAGGCGCATTCTGCTTTACTTTCAGCCTGCTTTAAGCTATTAACTGCTAGAATAAGGAAAGTATTAAATATGACACATATTCATTACGGTATAATTTGGGACTATTTTCTTCAGCGGATGAATAAAATGAATGTGCTAAAAGTCGCTTCTATAAGGGAAAGGGTTAAATTAAAGGCATAAATAGGCGTATTTATAGAGTAATGGATTAAATAAAACCTAATCTAAGGGCTGCCAAAGTTTTACAAGAACCTCTATCCGTACTTACCTTTCCAGGAAATCTTCTTTTGCTAATTGCAGTCTAATCTTTCCCCCTTTCCATGTAACATTATTAAATGTTGAGATACCTGCAATTTAAACAATGAATGAATGAATGAATGGTGATTTACAGCCCATCGACACTTGCAATTTAATTTTATCAATAAACAAACAGTATAATAATACACCCTTAAGGGGGCATCAGAGCAATTGAGATAAGGGTAGTTTTTCAAAAACTAAAATCTTTATTTCTGAATTAAACCCTATGGTGTCACTACTCATTAGAATCGTCTCTTCGAGACGATTCTAATGAGTAGTAACACCATAGGATTTGGTGCTAAAAAGAGTGAGAAATTGTTGGATTTGTTGAAAAAAACTACCTCTTATCTGGAGCCCTGGGGCATACCTCATTGAAAATTTGACAAATTTAAACAAAATGCAAACTCCAGATAAGAGGGAGTAAACTGAACATATCTAACATTTTCTCATTTGGGCATCAAATCATATGGTGTTACTTCTCAATAGAAGTGTCTGGTTTAATGCAGAAATAAAGATTTTAGTTTTTGAAATGATGATGATGATGATGATGTTCGTCCATCGCTAGGCGAAGATGACCGTGACTACTGGATTGGCAAGGTGCCATGTGACCAAATGTGGCTCGTCAGACCTATTTCAGTTTTTGAAATACATGTACAGTAAAACCCTCTATTACGACCACTAAATTGTGTTAATTATTAGGTATTTAATTCAGGTGACTGCTTAAAGCAAGGTGTACGTAAAACAGAAAGCTCCTTCAGGAGCTTTCTGTTTTACGTTCACCTTGCTTTAAGCTGTCACCTGTCTTTTATGCGGTCAATTAGCCTTCTTTTTAGTGGTCGTAATAGAGAGGTTTTACTGTATTTCTCATCTGGAGCTCTGTCACCAAATTTTAGCGTACTATGATACTAGTACATGTGTATGATATACAGTGGAGTAGATGTTACTCTTTCCCAACAAACACATTTATGCTAAATCTATTATTTCCAGTGCAAACAGTTTGGAGCCTGATCAGACGCCTGCATAACCCGAAAGAATAACCTCTTCTCCGCAATACTTACTTCCCTTAAATAATACCTGGATACTCTGCTTATTATAGTACTTACATTTTAAGATTGACTTACATTTCTTGATATCAGTATCTGTTGAGCTGATTGAAATGTAGGCAAAGGTGTTGCTTGGCTTACCTAATGGGGAAAAATACAAGAAGCTATGAAACTGATCAACTGAATAGAAGCAAGACACGATTTTGTTTTCGAGAGTCACATGATGTTTGACTTTCAGAATTTTACCCCTTCCATCATAGCTTGTTACAATGTTTAATTATAGCAGATGACTGCTTAACCCTTTGAACCCTAGTCCCGCATATAGGCGTCCTTTTCAAACAGTGTATATGTGAATAGTACACTTGTCCTGTGCAAACAGTGAAGACCCAGATCAGAGGGCTCCGAAAGGAGCCCTCTGATCAGGGTCTTCACTGTTTGTCATAATGCCAAAAATGGACAAAAACAACCCTTAAAAGCCAGAAATGGACTAGACTTAAATCGAAACTGGAATTGTCCATTTAAAGTTTCAGGGAGGAAAGAGTTAACCCATTACTCCATATATAGAACCCCTTTTATCACATAACTTGCGGTCTGGGAGTGACATAAAGCCATTATGTAAATATCGTAATCCACTAGTGGAATATCGTTTTTGGGCTCCAGTCCAACCTGTTTGACCACAAGCGCTGCATGTAGCGGGACGCCAAATGACGTCATTTGTGACGACGTTAACGTAAACCAACGTAATGTTTTGGCGGAAAATCTATATAGCGCAGGGTCTACAAACTACGGCTTCAATCAATTTAATAGGTGCTTAAACTTGTTATGTGATAAATAGAATCTCACATTCGTGCTCATTATTTATCATTTTTAATAAACTCGTTGACTAAAATGAATATGACGCTCGCCAAGGCTCGCATCATATTATTTGAGTCAACTCGTTTATTAAAAATGATAAATAATGAGCACTCATACAAGATCCTCTATTTATGCTTTTAATTTATTCTTCCACTGAAGAAAATAGTTCCAATTTATACAGTCATGAATATGTATCAAAAGAAATATTCTCTGTATCCTAGCTTGACATAAGAATTACTCGTTTGTATTCATTATCTTAAATCTAATCATTAAACAAACACAGGTGCTAAGCTTGCATTTCGTAATGAAAAAGTCCTGGAAGCATAATGTGCGCTTGTACGTGTTCTAACTATGCATATTTTCTTTCAGTTCTCGTGTAAACGTATATTTTTGTCCGTGTCGAAATATAGATATGCGTAAGTTACTGGACCCATATCATGTCATTTTCCTACAAAATAGATTTTTTAATCAGATTGTCATGTCATTTACATAACCGGGTCTGATTATTTCGACTTGTTTGATTGGATGTTTAACAGAATAAACAAGACTTGCACGTTCAATAAACGCTTATGCCCCCGGTGGCATCCTTGACAATATACTCTGAATTTTTTCTAAGACCAAATTAGGTCAAGGTCAAACTGAGCTTGGGTAATATGGGTCAGTAATGGTCCATGGCAATAACTGTATAAGTATTGAAGCATTGTAGTAAGTAGTAATGATGCTAGACGAAACGGTAAAATCTAGTTAACCAAGAAATAGCCTATTCAAAATATTCTAAGTCCAAATCAAGGTCAAAGTCCAAATCAAGGTTGGGTGATATTGGTGGATAGGGAATGGTCCAAGGCAACAACTGTATAAATATCCAAGCATTGGAGTAAGCGGTGTTGATGCTAGACAAAACGGTAAAATCTAGTAAACCAAGAAATATAGCCTATTCAAAATATTCTAAGTCCAAATTAGGTCAAGGTCAAGATCAAGGTTGGGTGATATTGGTGGATAGGGAATGGTCCAAGGCAACAACTGTATCAGTATCCAAGCATTTGAGTAAGTGGTGTTGATGCTAGACGAAATGGTAAAATCTACTTAACCTTGTTACGGACGGACGGACAGGACGATTACTATATGCCTCCGCATCTGTCGATGCCATGGGCATAATAAGAATTTGATAATTCTCAACCGCTGAAGCAGGAGATTAGTAAACTGAATCTAAATAATTTAAACATTAGAGGTCAGTAATATTAACACGGAATAATAATTCCTTAATATTAATAACAACATAAGTGAAATAAGCATATCACAGCCCACACGTTAAACAAATAGTACACACCATAGGCATTCGGCCCGTTGGCTATGACACTACCCCTAGCTGCTATAAACCCCCAGCCCCCTCCACCACCACCAAACGTGGATAAAATACCCTAAAATCTATCCATACATTCAATAATCATCATAAAAGAACATTTCCTGAAGTTTCGTGAAATTTAAAAAAAAAAAAAAATTTGTGCTAATTTATAAGTAAAATCACAGGTTTTCGGCGCGTAAGCTATGACCCCCCCAACCCCCCCCCCCCCCCCCCCCCCCCCCAATAAATCTTTCAAAATGAGTCAAAATACATCCATATGTTCAACAAACATCCTTAACAAATGTTTCAAGAAGTTTCAAAAAAAAAAAAAAATTTCGTATCATGTAATTTAACTAGATCTATGTATTACTATTTTACTTATAAATTAGCAAAAAAAAATTTTTTTTTTAAATTTCACGAAACTTCAGGAAATGTTCTTTTATGATGATTATTGAATGTATGGATAGATTTTAAAGTATTTTATCCACGTTTGGTGGTGGTGGAGGGGGTTGTAGCAGCTAGGGGTAGTGTCATAGCCAACGCGCCGAATGCCTATGCTGTAGATGCACAACGGTACACATAATTATTGTATGCCAACAGTGCGAACAAGCCAACGCCTGTTCGGTTCTCACGACTGACAGTAGTCAAGACGATCGCACCGGCAAAACGTTATAATGACGGCGATTTGCACCTTGGGACCATCAAGCTTCAACCTTAATAGCAATCCAAACGTTAAAAGAAGGAAACCTTATAACAAACCTTTTTCAACATAGAGAAAGAAGGTAATTGGTCGGGACCAGAAAAATCATACGTTCTAATAAAGGAAAGGTACAAACAAGGAACGTTATAAGCAATCTTCACTGTACATAGTCTGTAGATTTGTTCTCTATTCACTTGGCACAAGGGTTCAATGAATTAACTCATCGAAAGCTAAAACTTCATTTAAGGTCAATTCCAGTTGCCATTTAAATTTAGTCTAAATAGTTTTTTACACTATATAATATTGCAAAGTGACATATGTCACAAAGACTGAAAGAAAGCAGATCCTGATTACAGGATTTCCCTAGGAGCCCTCTAAAGTCTAATCTGGGTCTATACTGTTTGCCTAGGAAAAGGTACACTGTTTGTAAATTATGTGGTAAAATCCCTCTGTTAGTCTAGACTATTACAGCTACTAAAGTTTTATGGCTTATTAATTGTATGTCTATGAAAGGAGCATTTACCTTACTTTAAGCAACCACCTGCCTTAAACACCAAATTAATAATTCAGGAAATTTTTTGTCCTATAATAGTTAAGGTGTTTTACCATCCTTTATTAAGTTCATTAAGTTAAACGCTACCTTCAGAGTCTCTGCGCTTCTTTATCTCAATGCTTCTGATCTCTCCATATCGTGTAAACCTTTCTCTCAAGTCCTCGTCTTTTGCATCAGGATAAAGACCACCAATAAACAGTCTTTTTAATTCCATAACAGTTCTGAAATAAATTACACAGCTCTCTTAAAATGCTGTACCCTGAAATTACTCCATAGCCTTGTTCTAGATTTGAAGACAGGCGACAAAATTTAAAGCAGGTTGAAAGCTAAAGCAGAATGCACCTTAAGGTGCATCTGCTTTACTTTCAGCCTGCTTTAAGCTACCTTCTGCTAGGATAAAGAAAATGTTTCTTATGATGAAGTATGTTAATTGTAGATCCTGAATACAGTTTTTATACAATCGTTGTGAGAGTGGTGATGACTGGCTTATCGGTTACTGAAAGGTGCAAAATTTGCTTCTGAACATGTGTGCAAAAGATTTATTTCTTTCAGACTTTCACGTTTGTAAACACGCATTCTCGAAGAAAAGCCTTTCAAAATTGACAACTGCTTATTTCAGTTCATGAAGCCTCTATTTTTTAATCATTTTTAAATTCTCGTATATTACTCTAAATTTATAGTATATTTAATACTGCATGAGGGTAAAAACACAATGATTTATTGAAAAACAATTATATTTTTAATTTACTTCGGTAATAAGAATTTGGGGGGAATCGAAAACGTACGAGTAGCGTGTAATGTACGGGTAGCGAAACGTCCAGGGTAAAAACACCCTGTGTAGCGATCTGACAGGCGCGAAAGCCACTAAAGACTGGAACGCTCTACCACCTAGCACAGCAGATGCCCCGTCACTAGAGACATTCAGATCTCTCGTGACTGAGCAAATCTGACTTGCTTTTCTAAAAGGGGATTAGGGAGGGGGTTTAAGCCCAGATCTAAGAAACTGGCATAATACTCGGCAAGACGAGGGTGGCCTGAAAAAGGAAGAAGAAGAAGAACACTTAAGGTAGCGAAATGTCCTGAAATCACATATTTCAATCAATCTTTCAACGAAGGTTTAAAAATTATTGTTAATGTGGTGATTACCGATATTCGGCCCGAATCCGGATAATAGTACCCGGCCCATAGCGGTTACGTGAGGAGCCGGAGAGCAGCAAGTGCTTCTGTGCACAACCCTGGTGGCCACGAGTGAGAGTAGACGTAACAGAAACCGTGAGTTAAAAAGCCTAATAATATTGTATTTGGGTATTTACAACAATGGTGTCAGAAGTTTTCAAAAGGACCGACGCAATATTTATTTTTCGTAATCTCTAGCTTGAATTGAAATTGTTCAGCGAGAAAATAATTTTTGCCACGAGGCGTGGACCAACATGAATAAGGTAAAGGCAATTACAAGTCGGGATATTGTTTTCGAAACATATTCTGATAAATTGCTATTGAATTAAAGGCAATTACAAGTCGGGATTTGTTTTCATAAGCAAATTCTGATAAAATTGCTAGAAATTATGTTAAACGGCAATTTGTATTCGTATTGTCATTTCTTTTTTCATGAGGGGGAGAAAGAGAGAATGGAATACAAATTGACAGTTGTTTCAGTTTTGCTGAACTGGTCTCAAGCTTAGGTTTAATAGGGTGACTCTATGGTTTCTGTTGGTGTCTGACAGGCTAGGCAGCAGATTGTTACAGTCTGCTGTATCATCTGATATCCCTTTGTAGCAAGTTATTTCCTTGAATTTTCAAGCCGCACATGTGAACTTAGTTGCGATATCATGACTGTTTTGTATAGACCTTGGTCTAGAATTAGAGGTATGGTACCGCAGCTAATGTAAGCTTTGCTCAATCATGAATGCACATGCTAGCTGTCTGTTGTTAGGGACTGAGACTGAGATAACAGACTCTCTCCTAAGGGAGTCTAGCCTTTCTAGATGGTTTACTTAGCATTCAGACTCGGAGTGTATTATGTACTCCGAGGTGCAGATGAGCATTTGGTGTTTTGGCAAGGTATGCAGGACAGTGCAGACAGGACGTCATGTCTGTATGAGAGCCGCATGCACTGCCGGAAGTCACACAAATGTTTTGTACGCTGTAAGAGTAAACTTGAAAGGGGTCTTGACTCTTGTGCAAAACGAAGGGCTGCATGTATTTGGCTACAATTGTGCTGGTGTTAAAGATTTCAGGTTGTAATATAAGGAAAGGGATGGTTGTGCCCGGTGGTGAATTTGACAAGAGAGTCTGTTCAAATTGAGTTGACAGATCTGGCATCACCGCCGTTAAGTAATGGTAAGCCAGACACGGTCTCGGACAGTGTCTAGGTACTCTAGATAGTTGCTTCCTTAGCAAACAAGCAGCCTATGGTTACTGGTTAGAGAAGACTTGACTAAGACAGCCTTAATAGCAGAGTCGGGGCTGTTAGGGATGTTCAGTGGAGCTTTGGAGAAGACTGAAGTCGACGTAGACAGCCTTTATAGCAGAGTAAGGGCTGTTGAGGATGTTCAGTGGAGCTTTGGATTTGGTGGAGCTCTTGCTTCAGATGTTAGAGCTCTTGAGGTTAAGATAGAGAAGCTATACATGGACAAGTCATGTAATCTTTCCTGCTGTGGAGACCATTCGTTGTGTGTTCTGACCACTTAAACTAGAAATGGTTGGTTAGGTTTCTTAGAGTCACAGACAGCTGGGTGAGATTGTCGGGGGACAATCCTGATTGGTATTGGAATCAGAATTGCATATGTATACGGTTAGGTATAGGTTGTCATCGTCACTCGTATTAAAGACAACAGTTGTCTCTGTCACTCTATAGGCAATTATAATGTAGTTCTGATGGTCAATTACCTGGTTTGTTGCGATCATGTTATTGTGGTATTGACATCGTCACTCCCTAGGTCAAATAGTTACAATAGTCATGTAGGAACGCAACTGAATAGTTGTCTGTTGGCTGGTATGTGAAAGTCCAAAGTAATTTGGGGTCCTTCCTGGATGTTATGAATGTTAGGTAGAGGAGTTGAGCTCAGACTTTTGATAGACAGGACGAATAAGTATTTTCCTTTGGCCATGGAATGAGAGACAGTGCTGTCATGGGAATCAATAGGGGTCCTATCGTGGTCATTCATGGGTAGTCTGAGGGAATTTAATCATGCCAGATTAGTAAAAGTGGCAAGCCGGAGGATACAAGAATGGTTGACACATATGGTAAGTTTTTGGTACGGTAACTATTATTGTAGGCTGTTGGTTAAGCAAGACAGCTTCAGCAGTGGAGGAAGTAACAGGATTTAGACACCTCAGCAAGTCATCCTGGTACTTTGGTTGACTCTAAGTCAACTGTTGTATTTACTCCCTAGTAAGGGGGTAGATATGGACTACAGGGAGCTCCCCTGGCAGCTAGATAGGACAGCCAATGAACCGGGTCTGGAACGCATAATGGAACTTGCAGACAGTCAGGAGCACCATTGCAGACAGCCAGGAGCACCAGATACCAGGCCGACCTGAGGTAGGTTACTTGAAAATGTCTGATACCAGGGAGTCCTTTGAGGTCCAGATGGAGCGGTAAGTCCAGGTTCTCAGTGACCCGGATACATAACCCACCATGGAGGAGGTGAAGAGATCCTTATCATAGGGGGATCTTGGATGCCTAAGCAGAAGCTGCTGGAAAGAGGGGTCGATGTCACCGTTGGAGTCCACAGTAAGAGATCCTTATCATAGGGGGATCTTAGATGCCTTAGCAGAAGCTGCTAGCCTGAGGGGCAGCAGTACGGTTCAAGGATGGTAAGGGCCCGGGCTAGATATCCAGCCTGGCCAGTTGCAGGATACCAAGGACCAGCCAGAAGGTAGCCCAGGACCATATCCAATTGAATAAGGTGGGGAGGAATGTGGTGATTACCGATATTCGACCCGAATCCGGATAATAGTACCCAGCCCATAGCGGTTACGTGAGGAGCCGGAGAGCAGCAAGTGCTTCTGTGCACAACCCTGGTGGTCACGAGTGAGAGTAGACGTAACAGAAACCGTGAGTTAAAAAGCCTAATAATATTGTATTTGGGTATTTACAACATTTTTCCCGATGCTGGTCATTTTGATTGCCTAAAAACTTACTGGAAGAAAGGGCTCAATCTAAACAAATGTAAGCTGACAGTCCGAGCCTATCAAGTATCAGTGCATGTCCAATGATGATCATGAACTGACTCCCATGACAGACAGTCAGGCAGTCACACTAAAATGAGAATTTTACATGTTAATTTAAACTTCAAAACATGTGACTGTTTTGGGAATTTACCAATGCATCTGAATATCACTTATATCGTTGCGACTATCATGCAAAACCAGCTTCATCAGTTGATTTCCAGATTTCCACTCTGAACATGTGTGGATGTAAACAAACGGAAGTCACTTTCTAGAACTCATCAAAGCGCTTTATATGAAATTTCAAGGTGCTTTGTGGATAAATTCCATGCGTCTGGCTAGTGAAAACCCACAAATAGGCCAGGATAAAACGATGGCGAAACGGAACGAGCGAAACAAATAAAAAATAAACCTGAGTCTCTGTGTGTAAAAATGATCAGTTTGCTGATTGTATCTTGAGACGAAGTTTTCAGCTTGAAATTTACCTTGTTAAATAAATTTGTCCATATGCTATGCTAAAAAATATTGGTTTGCTGGTGTTTGTGTAATTATTACGAAATAGCGAATCTGCTAATTCCAGTTTCGATTTAGAACTTTGGACTCTCTTCAATTAAACTCATTGTAGATCTAGAATTGATCAGTATGCCAGAAGAAAAAGCAGCCAAGAGACAGAAACATGAAGACAGAGCTGTCACATTGTTTCGCGAATATTTGCGAATAAAAACTGTACACCCAGACCCCGATTACGGTAAGTGCTATTCGTCCCGTTTACGTTTCGACCACAGTTGTTTTGACATTAGGGTTACATATAATTTTAGCATGTCCAGTCAAACTTTAAAGCCGTATATTGCATTCAGACAATAAAAGCAGGCATTGAATATGTCTTGAGATCTCTAAACATAGGATTTATGCATTTTGTTACCCGCTCATCTCAGGAAATCCCTCTAGGCCGCAACATCGATCTAACTCTTACTTCAAGAACTCATTCTTCCTTATTGTAACGTGGTGAGAAAAATATGCAGCCAGACTGTGATTCGAACACAGAACTCCTTGCTTACAGGTTGTGTGCTCTTGCGACTGAGCAACCTCTACCTGCGATAATGTATCTCGCACTCTACATGTAGACTGTTACAAATCCCTCCTTAGGCCGCAACATCGATCTACCTCTTACTTCAAGAACTTATTCTTCCTTATTGTAACGTGGTGAGAAAAATATTCAGTCAGACTGGGATTCGAACACGGAACTCCTTGCTTACAGGCTGAGTGCTCTTGGGACTGAGCAACCTCTACCTGTGATAATGCATCTCGCACTCTAGACAGTTATATACAGTATACAATATTGAAACTACCTGACCGCTAACTCATGCATATCTCTATCATTTCACCATAAACACAAACCGGCTAAACACACCCCTACTACACAATAATTTGTCCGGAATTCTTAATTCAAGAACACTTTCTTTTTATTATTTTTGTACACTTTGCGAGTTATATATTTCTCTTGCGAGTAATTTATGTTTTGTGCCAAATGTTAATAATGTATTATTAACATGCAAACCAAGGAACCCAGTAACAACATACCCTGTGGTGTTTATTGCGCTATATTTGTATTAACAGTTTAACTCATTTCCCAACATGCAATGATTGGGGAGACCTCTTTTGCATATAATTTATTATACCAAAGCTCCATGAACACTTTACAATAGTGAGAAAATATGCAGCCATGCCGGGACTTGATTCAGTCATTGGGACCCCTCGCTTACGAGGACAGTGAATGAGTGGTCTCTTAACTGAGCTTACACAAATCTCTCGCCATTTCGTCCTAAACGGACTTCGATATCACTGGAATTATATTAAAGCCTCTGATTTGTTGCGTCGCTCAACCCTCTTAGTATTTGTTTTCTTTTTTATTAGATGGTGCAATTGCTTTTTTGAAGAAGATAGCAGATGAGCTGGAACTTCCCTTTAGAACTGTTGAGGTAAAAACCCAAACAGAAATGGTTTCATTGACAATATTATATTAACTTACTTCAATTATAACCCTGATTACCCCACCAATAAACCTTTTTTGTCTTTAGTTTATTCCTCCACTGAAGAAAATAGTTTCCCTTTATACAGTCATGGATATGTACCATAAGAAATATTTTCAATATCCTAGAAGATTATACTTTAAAGCGGGCTAAAACTATTAAAAGTAAAGCAGAATGCACCTTCAGCTTCACTTTCAACCTGCTTTAAGTGGTCACTTATGATCAATACTAGTACAGGTTATTGGTAATGGGTTAAATATTGTATATCTCCACAAATCTTGTTTTAATTCATTATTTGATAAAATAGTAAAATTGTCCTTTTGGCAATGTATTCAAGCCAGAAAGGAAACTTACCTAAAATTTCAGCTAACCCTTATCATGCTAGGCACGACTTGGCAAGCTTTTGCAAACAGTTTGGATCCGAATTAGATGCCACGTAACGTGGTGTTTGATCTGAACCCAAACTGTTTGACGCTCATGTTCAATATTTCTTCAGTTTAGATAGCTAAAAAAATTATTTTGAATTTATCTGTAGACAACACATTTGAGGCAGCAGGGTTCCAGATAAGGGGAGTATTTCAAACATTAAAATCTTTATTTCTGCTTTAAACCCTATGGTGTCACTACTCATTAGAATCGCCTCGAAGAGACGATTCTAATGAGTAGTAACACCATAGGATTTGGTGCTGAAATAAGTGAGAAAATGCTGGATTTGTGCACTTTACTCCCCCTTATCTGGAACCCTGGGCAGACAGCAATTATGCAGCATGATAAGGGTTGAAGCATTAAATTGATTTGGCTTCAGTTGGACTCAGTCTTGATGCCTCCTAGGGCAAACATTGTACTTTGTCCTACATATTTTTTTTTTTTTTATAGGTTCATCCTAAGATGGAGGTAGTCATTATGACATGGGAGGGTCTGGAGCCCGGTCTTCCATCTCTGTTACTGAACTCACATACAGACGTGGTACCAGTCTACCCGGTAAAGATAATCTTAATCACTCACTCACAGTATACAAAATTCCAGGGCTCCAGATTAGAGAACTGAACATTTCAATTCAAAATTTTCTCACTCATTAATTCAGCACCAAATCCTGTGGTATGACTACTTAATAGAATTGTCTCAAAGAGTAGTGACACAATAGGGTTTAATGCAGAAATGAAGATTTTAGCATTTGAAATAATCCCCTTATCCCTATATACCTTATTTTAGCTTTTGAAATACTCCCCTTATTTGAAATACTCCCCTAATACTCCCCTTGCCAAGGGTCAGTTAATTCTATACTCGTTTGAGATCAGCTTGTCTTAAACATCTACTCATGACAGGACCTATATATCCTATGCACATGGTGACTGTGTAGTCCCTGATCAGAGGGCTCCTTAATGCGCCTCTGATCAGGGTCTACACTGTTTGTCATTTTTGTAAATGGTGAAAATCAACCTAAAAAGTAAAAAATGGACAAGACTAACTTGAAATCTAGAATTGTCCATTTGAGGTTCCAGGGAGGAAAGGGTTGAGGCACATTCTGCTTTAGTTTCAACCTGTTTGAAGTGGTCACATGCCTTCAAACCTAGAAACAGGCTATGGGGTAATGGGTTAACTATCTAGAGCGAGTTTCAGTAACAGACTTTAGAGGCAGGGCTGCCATTTCTCTGGATTTTTCCGAAATCTCCGGATTTTTATTCCAACAGATGGAAGCTTAAAACAGGCTGAAAGTAGAGCAGAATGTGCCTTAGGCGCAATCTGCTTTACTTTCAACCTGATTTAAGCATCATGTGTCTTAAAAACTAGAAACAGACTATGGGTTAAAGGTATAATCAGGAAAAACGGGCTTGAAAAATTTACAAAATTTGAAATCTTAGGATTTTTTTAATCAACTTATGGCAGCCCTGTAGAGGTTTGATTGTATACAATATATATCTACAGGATCAATGGAAGGTGGATCCGTTCAGTGCAGACAAGATAGACGATGGTGATATATATGCAAGAGGAACGCAGGTGAGTTTGATGTTGACAAAGTCATGCCTCATTCCATTCAGACGCTGTGTACCCTTACCTACAAAGCCAACAGAACAGAATCACTTGGCAGACAAACTATTTAACCCATTACAGTAATACTCCATGAATATGCCTTTTTACGCCTTTAATTCAATTCTTCCTCATCTGAATAAAAAAGTTCTAGTTGATACAGTCATGCATGAGTATGTATTCTGAGAAATAATTTCTATATTCTAGTAGATGGTGGTTTAAAACAGGCTGAAAGTAAAGCAGAATGCACCTTGAGGTGCATTCTGCTTTGCTTTCAACCTGCTTTAAGTGATCACATGTCTTCAAAACAAGACACAGGTTATAGAGTAGTGGGTTAAGAGTAACACAAGTAAGTTTGAAATGGACAAATGGCATCACTGCTCAGACAGACTATTCATATATCTTAACCCTTAGCCCGCCAAATAAATTGTCGTCTGCTATATTTCTCGTCTGCTTCAAGTTTCAAAGTTGCTCAAAATTGCTGAAAATGTTGTTCGAGTGTCAAACAGCTTGGATCCGGATGAGACGCCGAGTTACTCGGCGTCTCATCCGGATCCAAGCTGTTTGCATATGGAGCTATAGTCGTGAGTGGCAGGCTAAGGGTTAATTTGAATATTGCCTGGTGTGACAGTGCATAAATTACCATATATTATATTATGTCCATATTGTATACCCCCATTTAAACCCTACCATGCACAAAGCAAAATGACATTAGCTTAAAGTGAAAGGTGTATATAAACCTTTACTCTTTAGACATGCATTTTTACCTGTTTAATTTATTCCTCCACTGAAGAAAATTATCATAAGAATTATCTTCTATATTCTAGCAGATGGTAGCTTAAAGCAGGCTGAAAGTAAAGCAGAATATGCTTAAAGACACATTCATCTTTACTTTCAACCTGCTTTAAGTGGTAACCTATCTTCAGTTCTAGAAACCGCCTATGGAGTAATGGGTGAAGAAGGAGTCTTAAGAGGAATCTGGTAACGAAGCAGAGCAGAAAAATCCATATTGGATATTATGAGAATCCCTGAGCGGGGATTGGACCCGGGGCCCTTGCGTGACAGTCCAATACCATAACCCCTGAGCTAAAGAGTTCTCTCCCTAGCTCAGGAGCGTGGTGTTGGATATATTGTTCACCGTGGCTATGCTATTTATAGAGAAGTGAGTATGTGGGATGTTACAGGAATTAAAACTGATAGCTTTTTCAGCAGACTAGCAGATTCTCAAATGTTTTAAGCTTCATTTTACAAGTGATATTAGACAGCTACATGTAGCAGCCTAAAGCAAACTGAAAGTAAAGCAGAAAGCTCCTGCAGGAACTTGCTGGTGTACTTTCAGTTTGATTTAAGCAGCTACATGTTAGGATGTTTCCAATGGTTTATTTATAAGGTCAGGATAAAATGATGAAAAAGGCATCTCTTTCACCCTGACAATGTAAAGTCTGAGCATATGCATTCTTTGCAATCAGTGTAGACCCAGATCAGAGGGCTCAGTATTATAGTGGCTAAAGAATAGGCTTGAAAGATGTTTCTGTTTATTTTAAAACTCCACCCACTATGAACATCTATCATCTAAACTATTACATTAGCTACCAAAACACATGTAAAGAAAATTGTAATGTTTTTGCCCTGTTCGTGTGTCTGTTTTCTTTATCCTAGTGAGCATGAAGGGGTTATTTAAATGTCTATATCATTTCAGGATATGAAATCAGTGGGTATCCAGTAAGTAACCTTTTCTTCTGTCATTACTCATAGTTTGGCGTTTAAATGATCTTATAGCTCTGACTGTTTGGCGTTTAAATGATCTTATAGCTCTGACTGTTTGGCGTTTAAATGATCTTATAGCTCTGACTGTTTGGCGTTTAAATGATCTTATAGCTCTGACTGTTTGGCGTTTAAATGATCTTATAGCTCTGATTGTTTGGCGTTTAAATGATCTTATAGCTCTGTTTTTAAATGATCTTATAGCTCTGACTGTTTGGCGTTTAAATGATCTTATAGCTCTGACTGTTTGGCGTTTAAATGATCTTATAGCTCTGACTGTTTGGCGTTTAAATGATCTTATAGCTCTGACTGTTTGGCGTTTTTTAATTTCAGGTATTTGAGTGCTGAAATGGCCTATATTTTTCTTTCTAAAAAGAATGAGCAAATAGAACAGATAGTTACAGGGGTTTTCTATCCATTAATTAAAAGCCTTTCCTCCATAGAAGTGCCTTATTAGAGCCCATATTCTTCCACAGGGTAGCTTATGTAGGCTACAAATCTCTTTAAATCTTAATGAAACTTAGTGACAATGTTTGCCTAATTGATATATAGGTCAAATTTGAATGTTGGTCATTTCCAGTCAAAATCTAGGTCACCAGGTCAAATCATAGAAAAACCTCGTTAACACTCTAGAGGCTGCAGATCTCATTAGATCTTGGTGAAACTTGGTAACAATGTTTACCTCATTGAAATCTAGGTCAAGGTTGATATGGATCATGTGGGGTCAATCACTAGATCACTATGTCATGTTCTACATGATATAGCCAGGTGAGCGCTCTAGAGCCATCTAGCCCTTTTGTCTTAATTTCTAGTTTTGGTTATAAGTACATGCACATATAGTGGAGTAAGCCATTATTCTTCTCCCATTAGCCCCAAGTGACATGTATATGCATCATTAACCCATTACCCCATAGCTAGTTTCTAGTTTTTATGATATATGACCACTTAAAGCAGGTTGAAAGTAAAGCAAAATGCGCCTTAAGGCGCATTCTGCTTTACTTTCAACCTGCTTTAAGCTACTATCTGCTATTATATAGAACATATTTCTTATGATTTTTATTTGTGACAGTATAAATTGGAACTATTTTCTTCAGTATAGGAATTAATTAAAGGTGTAAAAAGGCGTATTTATGGGATAATGGGTTAAGAAACAGTAAAGAATACAATTGTCCTACGGTATATGCAAACAGTGTAGAGCCAGTTCAAAGAGTGCCCTAACTTTTGTCATCTGAAATATATTGCAAAATCTCCCAACCTTGAATAGGAAAATGGACTAGACTTAATAATAGCTTTCTTCTGTTTCACAGGTACCTTGAGGCAATAAGAAAATTGAAAGCAGAAGGAACTCAGTTGAAAAGGACTATACACTTAACATTTGTACCTGGTTTGTATTAGCCTTAATGCACATTCTGCTTTATTTGCAACCTGCTTTAATTTATGACCTGTATTCAAAATAAATTAGAAATAGGTTAAGCAACAGCTAAACTATAGTTATACGAGGGGTGTTTCATAATTAATGCAACTAGATCAATAACTTTAATAATGTAAGTGCAAAATGCATGTGTGATGCATTATTCGAAAGAGTCATTCTTCGCCTACATAATGGTGTAATGCACAGTAAGATCACATGACTAGACAAGTCACATCATGAGCCTAAATGACCCCAAGTCAAGGGCACTGGACCGTTTTTGAGTATTTTTGAGGTAATATTTCGAACAAATTTTGATACTGTAATTACCATGACGGTTTTATTATTTGAAATAATTTTATGTCATATTTCTGTCATATTAATTTAGACAATTATACACACATTACACAATTTAAAATTATATTAATTTACAAAATGACAAAAATATAGTAATATTTAACTCTTACAGGAAAAAATTACACTACTGTTAAGTTAAAGAGGTTTTGTTGAAACCTAGAACACTTTTTGTTATATCAGACCATGCTGTAATTGAAGTAATTGAAGCAGATGTTCATGTTTAAAAATCAAATTATAGATATACGAATCTAGAAAAATTTCATAGCGTTCGAAAATTCATGTCAACTTTTTTCATTAGCAAAATGAGAAATTTTATTTTTTTAAAAATTAGATTTAAAACAGCTGAACTTTTTAATTCTAATGAGATCTTATTTATATTAAAATTCAGACATAAACTGACATATTTCAAAAATAAAGTATAGAAATTTTACTTTTAAAAATGTTATTAGGTCAATAAGTAAAGTCTGAAATGTGCTATGTTCTAGTGCCCTTGAGGAGGGGTCATTTAGATAAGTATTGTGAAGTATCTCGTAATGTGATTTTATAGTGCATTATACCATCGTGTAGGTGAGAAATTGCCCTTTCCAACGATATATAACACATGCATATTACAATTATTATATCGATGTTATTAATGGAGTTGCATTAATTATGAAACACCCATCGTAACCATGATGGTTATTTAATACAGGCTTTGATATAGAGATTTAACCTTTTTTCTGCTATTTATTTTTCAAAGCAACCATCCCACTTTTGTAAAATAACCAGTTTTTAGCTCGCCTGTACGAAGTACATGACGAGCTATTGCAATACTCCCGGTCTAGTCGTCGTGAACGGCGTAAACAATTTCAAGAAAATGTCTATAACTTCTATGTCCCTTGAGGTATTGCTTTCATAGTTGGTATGTGTGTGTATATGGACAAGACCTTTCCATGCACAGAAAAATTTGGACCCCTGTGACCTTGACCTTGAACTTAGGGCCCGCGTTTAGGTTTCGAAATCTGGGTTTAGGTTTCGAAAATGCCTATAACTTCTATGTCTCTTGAGGTATTACATTCATAGTTGGTATGTGTGTGTGTATGGACAAGACCTTTCCATGCACAGACACATTTGGACCCCTGTGACCTTGACCTTGAACTTAGGGTCCGCGTTTAGGTTTCGAAAAATGCCTATAACTTCTATGTCTCTTGAGGTATTACTTTCATAGTTGGTATGTGTGTGTATATGGACAAGACCTTTCCATGCACAGAAAAATTTGGATTCCTGAGACCTTGACCTTGAAGTTAGGGCTCACGTTTAGGTTTAGAAATCTGTGTTTAGGTATTGAAAAATGCCTATAACTTCTATGTCTCTAAAGGTATTGCATTCATAGTTGGTATGTGTGTGTATATGGACAAGACCTTTCCATGCACAGAAAAATTTGGACCCCTGTGACCTTGACCTTGAACTTAGGGCCCTCGTTTAGGTTTCGAAATCTGTGTTTAGGTTTTGAAAAATGCCTATAACTTCTATGTCTCTTGAGGTATTGCTTTCATAGTTGGTATGTGTGTGTATATGGACAAGACCTTTCCATGCACAGAAAAATTTGGACCCCTGTGACCTTGACCTTGAACTTAGGCCCCGCGTTTAGGTTTGGAAATCTGGGTTTAGGTTTTGAAAAATGCCTATAACTTCTATGTCTCTTGAGGTATTACTTTCATAGTTGGTATGTGTGTGTATATGGACAAGACCTTTCCATGCACAGGAAAATTTGGATTCCTGAGACATTGACCTTGAACTTAGGGCTCGCGTTTAGGTTTCGAAATCTGTGTTTAGGTATTGAAAAATGTCTATTACTTCTATGTCCCTTGAGGTATTGCTTTCATAGTTGGTATGTGTGTGTATATGGACAAGACCTTTCCATGCACAGAAAAATTTGGACCCCTGTGACCTTGACCTTGAACTTAGATCCAGAGTTTAAGGATTAGAAATCTGTGTTTAGGTTTCGAAAAATGCTTATATTTCCTATGTCCCTTGAGGTGTAACTTCATATTTAATTTTCATGTGTATATTGACAAGACCTTTCTATGCAGGCAAAAAGCTTGACCTCGGTGACCTTGAGTGTGCTTTTAAGTTTCTAAATGTGCCAATGGCGAGCTTTGTTGTCTCTCTGACAACTCTTGTTGCTGATTTTAGGGCTATTGGAAAATGTTTGAGAGAAAAAATAAAGTTGAACAAACTGTAGACCCTGACCAGAGTGCTCCTTGAGGAACCCTCTGATACGGGTCTACTCTGTTTGTAAAATAAGCATATACATGTACTGCTTTCAAATATAGACCTAAAACATTAACCCCTTCACTGCCTTTACCCGGAGTACGAAGGTTATTTGCAAACAATTTGGATCTTGATCAGATGCCACTTAATGCTGTTTGACACTCATTTTAATATTCCTTAACTCTTTCCTCCCTAAAACTTTAAATGAACAATTCCAGTTTCGATTTTAGTCTAGTCCATTTCTGGCCTTTAAGGGTTGTTTTTATCCATTTTTGGCCTTATGACAAACAGTGAAGACCCTGATCAGAGGGCTCCTTTCGGAGCCCTCTGATCTGGATCTTCACTGTTTGCACAGGACAAGTGTACTATTCACATGTTCACTGTTTGAAAAGGACGCCTATATGCGGGACTAGGGTTCAAAGGGTTAAAATTGATGACAACATGGCAGTGAAGGGATTAACCCTTTCCCAAATAGAAGTGCCTTTTAGCGCATTCTGTTTATTCCTCCGCTGAAGAAAATAGTTCCAATTTATAAAATCATGAATATGTATCATTAGGAATATTTTCTTTATTCTAGCATACATGTGTTAGCTTAAAGCAGGCTGAAAGTTAAGCAGAATGCGCCTTAAGGCGCATTCTGCTTAACTTTCAATCTGCTTTAAATAGTCAGCTATTTTCAAAACCAGAAACAAGCTATTGGGTAAAGGGTTAAGGATAAATGCTGTTCAATGTGATATATGGTTGAGTTACTTTCAGATGAAGAAATTGGTGGTAAGCTTGGCATGAAACTGCTCGTGAAAACTGAGGAATTTAAGAAGCTCAACGTTGGTTTTGCTTTAGATGAAGGTAAATATATAACTAAGTATAACCCTATACTCCATAGATACCAATATGTAAGCATTTAATTTATGCATACCCTGAAGAAAATAGTTCCAATTTATAGTCATAAATATGTATCATAATTAATATTTTACTAATTAATTATAACAATTTTTATAATCTTGGTAATGATATTGAAAGAATTTCCATGTTTCAATGTAACTCCATAATGTATCATGTTTATTGTGAATGTAGTTATTTGTCTTTTCTTGCTTTATAGGTACATTTATATAATATCATGTGAAGCGCTTTTGAATGCACAACTCCTTAGCACTATATAGATCGGGTATTATATACCGTATGATAATAATAATAATAATGTATTCTTGCAGATGGTAGTTAGCAGGTTGAATTAAAGCAGAATATGCATTAATGCACATAGTGCTTTACTTTCAGCCTGCTTTATGTTGTCAGTAGTCTTCAAAACTACAAACAGGCTATGGAGTAAAAGGATAAATGACTGCTTATTTCAAATTCTTTTGAATGGTGGCTAAGCCTTTCTTAACTCTTTCCTCCCTAAAACTTTAAATGGAAAATTCCAGTTTCCATTTTAGTCTAGTCCATTTCTGACTTTTAAGGGTTGTTTTTGTCAATATTTGGCATTATGACAAACAGTGAAGACCCTGATCAGAGGGCTCCTTTCGGAGCCCTCTGATCTGGGTCTTCACTGTTTGCACAGGACAAGTGTACTATTCACATGTACACTGTTTGAAGAGGACGCCTATAAGCGGGACTAGGGTTCAAAGGGTTAAAGAAAACTTTAATTTTGGCCGAGAAGGGTTTGCTTTTTCACTCCAGTTTGTGTATTCACAGGTCTTGCCAATCCTACTGATGCGTTTACAGTCTTTTATGGGGAAAGATCACCTTGGTGTGAGTATATAACCCAATTATGTATTATACGACCACTTAATAGAAGATTCTTAGGTTACCTCAAATACCAGGGGTTTCTTAATGCTGATGAAAATAATAGCCCTGTCTGTCTGTCCTCCGTTTGTTAATTCATCCATCAACAATTGGCTTCTTCAGATTTTTCCGGAAAACATTTTGAAGGATATAAATGAAACTTCACACAAATGTTATACGCATAAAGATCTGAAGCTGAGTCAATTATTAGATTTATTCGATTTGTCGTTAAAAAGTTATCTGCCCTTGCTGTACTAAGAGATGTTATAAAAGGCTGCCAGTGGGGGTATAATGTACCGTTTGTGGTGTTCTGGTTTATCTTGCACTGAGCAGTCACTTGCCTTTAAAGATCTCCATGATGGTACCGGGCCAAAACGGCCCGAGTCAAAACGGCCCCTGGTCAAAACGGCCCACCCTTCAGCTTTAATACTCAAACTATGCAATGCCAAGAATAATAAATTATTTAAAGGAGTATCTAAGGGTTAATGGGTTTAAAATTTCTATAGCAAAGCAGACCTTCTTATTTAAATAAAAAAAACTTTATAATTTGGAATAGTTTTAATAAATCTATGTCGTTGTTCGCTCCAGGAACGTATATTAGAGATAATATACGTTCCTGTTCGCTCTTACAGTTCGCATGAAAATGACCACCGTTTTAATATACTAACATTTCTGGGTGAAAGATTGGTCCTTCTATCCATTCCTTAGTTGTAACTTGTTAATTATTATAAGACTCCAAGTGCTTCAGATTGGATTATTAAATTTTACGTTCGGGAAAAGTGATAATAAGCGTTTTCAGATAGATTGATGGTCATGTAGCAATTAATTGTGAGAAAAGGGGCAACATATTATTTAAATCATTTTCATGTTCATTTTACATGTTCCACGTATTAATGTAATAATACTTATCATAATTAAAGATTGTCCTAATAATACTTGTATCAATATCAAGTTACAATATGTGAGGGGCCGTTTTGACCCGGGCCATTTTGGGGGCCGTTTTGACCTGGGCCGTTTTGACTCGGGTCGTTTTGACCCGGATTCTCCATGATACTTTAACCCTTTACGCCATAAAAACGGCTTTTTACCCCTTAAATTTTTATTCCTCCACCCAAGTAAATAGTACCAATTTATATAATCATGACATGAATATGTATCAAAATAAATATTTTCTATATCCTAGCAGATAGTAGCTTAAAACAGGCTGAAAGTAAAGTAATTTCCTTAATACCCTTATAATGTAGTGCTGGAACTGGAAACATGTATATGCAATTTTTTTCAACCAATGAAGACTGCAATGTTTGTCATAATTTAACCCTTTACACAAAAGATACACATATTTACTCATTTAATTTATTCATACACTGAAGAAAACATTTACAATTGATACAGCCATTCATATTTAACATAAAAAATATTTTCTATATTCTAGCTATTGGTAGCTTAAAGCAGGCTGAAAGTAAACCAGAAGGTGCCTTCAGGCACATTCTGATTAACATGTACTTTAAACCTGCTTTAAGTGTTCACATATCTTCAATACTAGGAAAAAGTTTAAAACATTTTGGAGACAGGTGATAAAGGGTTAGAAAACTGATGAGTGCATTTGAAAAATCAATATTTGAAGCCTTATTTTGAATGATTGCAGGGGTAATGGTCCGTTGCCCAGGTAATCCAGGTCACGGGTCAAGGTTCATAGAAAATAATGCAGCAGAAAAATTGGTAAGTCTTTAACATTGTTAACACAATTCTACCTATCTTAGGTGAAATACCTGTAAGTCAGAATTGTAAATTTCTAAATCAGATTACTACTTAATGCTAATTGGTTGTATAAAAAACACCTGCCTTAAAAACCTAATAATTAAAACAATTTAGTGATCGTAATACAGAGGTTTTTCTGTAAATGTTGATTTTTAGGAAGTATTTAAAAGACAAAACAAAAGTATAACAAACAGAACAGACCCTGAATAGAGGGTTCCTTAACCCATCACCCACAAGCCTGTTTCTAGTTTTGAAAACAAGTCACTACTTTAAAGGCACAATACTACCGAAATTGGTGTTTAAAACACGCAGTTTCTTATATGTGTGCATTTTCTATGTATTAAAACTAAGTGAAATCGCGTGTAAGAAGCCTGACATATGCCCCCACTTCGTAAAGAATCCTACCTAAATGTATCGAATTCTTATCGTGATGGTTTACATTTTAAGCGGGTTTGTTTACAAATAAGACTAACGGGCTGGTTCCGAGAAGCGTAATGGTCACGTGATTGATAAGAAGCGCGGCGATAATTCATATACACTGCAAAGCCGGACGTAGCCGGAACATTCCGTAATAATTCGTCTTCGATCGAATGTCAACAAAACAGATTTAAAAGTCGACTTGTTTCCACCAATTTCACGGGTTTGTAAGCAACGTTGCCTCTATAATCATCGGGGATTACTTCTTTTTATGGGTTTAGATGACGAATGTGCCTACATTTTTATACGCCCGTCTTCAGACGGGACGTATTATGTCGTGGCGCTGTCCGTCCGTCTGTCCGTCTGTCCGTCCGTCCGTCCGTCTGTCCGTCTGTCCGTCCGTTAACTTTTTCATGTCCGCTCTCTAACTCAAGCAAATTTAGTCTAATCCTTTTGAAACTTGGTCAGAACGTGTATGACCATAATATCTCGGTCAAGTTCGATAACCAGCAAGATTGACCCAGACATTCAAGAGTTATGCCCCTTTTTTGTCAAAAACGGGCATATTAGTTTGTCCGCTCTCTAACTCAAACAAATGTTTTTTAATCCTTTTCAAACTTTGTCAGCATGTGTATAACCATAATATCTCGGTCAAGTTCGATAACCAGCAGGATTGCCCCAGACATTCAAGAGTTATGCCCCTTTTTTCGTAAAAAACGGGCATATTTTAGTTTGTCCGCTCTCTAACTCAAACAAATTTATTTTAATCCTTTTGAAACTTTGTCAGCATGTGTATGACCATAATATCTCGGTCAAGTTCGATAACCAGCAGGATTGCCCTAGACATTCAAGAGTTATGCCCCTTTTTTTGTAAAAAAACGGGCATATTTTAGTTTGTCTGCTCTATAACTCAAACACATTTATTTTAATCCTTTTGAAACTTGGTCAGCATGTGTATGACCATAATGTCTCTGTCAAGTTTGATAACAAGCAGGATTGCACCAGGCATTCAAGAGTTATGTCCCTTTTTGTGTAAAAAAAGGGCATATTTTAGTTTGTCCGCTCTCTAACTCAAACAAATTTATTTCAGGCCTTTTGAAACTTGGTCAGCATGTGTATGACCATAATGTCTCGGTTATGTTTCATAACCAGCAAGATTGCCACAGACAGTTAAGAGTTATGCCCCTTTTTTCATCTAAAACGGGCATATTTTAGATTGTCCGCTCTCTAACTCAAACAAATTTATTCCAATCCTTTTGAAACTTGGTCAGCATGTGTATTACCATAATGTCTCGGTTATGTTCTATAACCAGCAGGATTGCCCCAGACATTCAAGAGTTATGCCCCTTATTTTGTCAAAAACGGGCATATTTTAGTTTGTCCGCTCTCTAACTCAAATAAATTTATTCCAATCCTTTTGAAACTTTGTCAGCATGTGTATGACCATAATGTCTCGGTCAAGCTCCATAACCAGCAAGATTGCCCCTGACATTCAAGAGTTATGTCCCTTTTATCGTCAAAAACGGGCATTTTTTGTTTGTAGCTCTCTTTCTCAAACAATTTTATTCCCATCCTTTTGAAACTTGGTCAGCATATGACCCCTAACTTTCAGGGTTCTTCCCCTTTTGTTTTTACCTTGATAGGGTTTTGGTATGACTACATTCTAAGATCGATTTGACGGGCGTATAATGTGCCCGGCTTGCGGTGCTCTTGTCAGGTTTTAAAATTGCGCGATTTTGCAATTTGACAGTAATGTTGGGACTTTAAGGAGATTGAAAGTAAAACCTTAGGACACATTCTGCTTTACTTTAGCCTGCTTTAAGCTATCATCTGCTAGAATGTAGAAAATATTTCTTTTGATACTTAAATAAATTTGAAGTACTTTCTTCAGTGTAGGAACAAATTAGAGGCGTAAAAAGGCGTATTAAGGGGTAACGGGTTAAGGAGCCCTCTGATCAGTGTCTTCTCTTTATGTCAAGTATAAAGCTGTATAACAGTGTTTTTAAGAAAATATTGCATGATAATGCAATAGTATGAATTTATTAATTTGATTCTAACACTTCAATTTAACTACAAAGGTGCTATGTGTTTTGGTCCCCGAATTGTCAAACCTATATTATGTCACATTAAGCTGTCACAGCATGTGCATATTTTATAGAGAATTCAAACATAGATACATTCCTTTTTATAGGGGTGTGCGCGAGGTGTGCTAGAATTGTATATTTTTACTAACTTTCAGCTAATGGATATTTGAACATTGATTATTATTGTTACAGAGGAAAGTTATCAACAGTTTTCTAGACTTCAGAGGGCAAGAGGAAAAAAAGTAAGACATTGTTTATACTCTTCTGTAATTTGTAACCCTGTCAACAGTGAATATCTGTATGGAAAACTTTTGCAAAGATTTTAGCAGGGCTGCCATTTTTCCGGATTTTTCCTAAGTATTCGGATTTTTATCCTAGCAGATCGTAGCTTAAAACAGGCTGAAAGTAAAGCAGAATGCGCCTTAAGGCGCATTCTGCTTTACTTTCAACCTGTTTTAAGCAGTCATGTGTCTTCAAAACAAGAAAAATACTATGGGGTAATGGTACTGTTTGTAAAACTTCGTTTGAAAATTTGAAATCCTAGGATTTTTATTATCAACTTATGGCAGCCCTGTTTTAGACCAGATCAGACCCCTCTGTGTGCAATGCAGGGCTGCCATTGTCCAGATTTATCCGAAATCTTTGGGTTTTTCTTAATTTTTCAGGACCTATGGATATTTTCGGAAATCTTCGGATTTTTTTATCTTACTTTCAGAAATTGGACTTAAATGCATTTTTTTTTTTACTTAGGAAACATTGATATGGGTGTCAAACAGTTCAGATCCAGATCAGACGCCAAGTTATGCAGCATCTGATCTGGATCTAAACTTTACATAACTAAGTTAGTGTTATAGAGTCTGGCAGCAAAACTGTTAAAGATATACCCCAGTATATGATTCCTAACTCAGGCTTGAACATTGGGAAATCTTCAGATTTTTATCAGCAACTTATGGTAGCCCTGATGATGGACATTCGTTTTGTAGCATCAAGGCATTTACTTAAGAACAGTGTAGACTTTGATCTGACACCAAAATTTAGACGACAACTAGGCTTAGCATGCACTGTTTTGCAATAAAATATGTTGGGTTTCATAATGACATGTACCGGTATCAAATGTTTTACAGATTGAAAAGCAATGGATGTCTGAGGCTTGGTGATGTGACCACAGTTAATATGACCCTGGTGGAGGTAAGAAACATACCCATACTCCAGGGCTGCCATTTCTCCGGAATTTTCCTAAATCTCCGGATTTTTTCCCAGTACATTGTAGCTTAAAGCAGGCTGAAAGTAAAGCAGAATGCGCCCTAAGGCGCATTCTGCTTTACTTACAGCCTGCTTTAACCCTTTGCACCCTAGTCCCGCATATAGGCGTCCTTTTCAAACAGTGTACATGTGAATAGAACACTTGTCATGTGCAAACAGTGAAGACCCAGATCAGAGGGCTCCAAAAGGAGCCCTCTGATCAGGGTCTTCACTGTTTGTCATAAGGCCAAAAATGGACAAAAACAACCTTTAAAAGCCAGAAATGGACTAGACTAAAATTGGAACTGGCATTGTCCATTTAAAGTTTCAGGGAGGAAAGAGTTAAGTAGTCGCATGTCAACAAAACAAGAAAAAGGCTATGGGGTAAAGGTACGATTCGTAAAATTGCACTTGAAAAATGCAAATTTGAATCTTAGAATTTTTCATGTCAACTTATGGCAGCCCTGATACCCTCTTGAGTGACAAATAAGTAAGCTAGAATGGAGATGTTTAATTACCGGTAACTCATTCACCCCTGAAACTTTTAATGAAAAGTTCCATTTTCCAATTAAGTTTAGTCCATTTATGACAATTCAGAGGTGTTTTTCTGCAATATATTGCAAATTGACAAACAGTGCAGACCCTGATCAGAGTGCTCCTGCAGGAGCCCTCTGATCTTAGTCTACACTGTTTGTATTGGACAAGTGCACTCTTCATAGGTACAATGTTTATAAATGATGAGTATACTCGTCACTGGGGTTGAATGTGTTAAGGAATAATTTAACCCTTTCCCTTATAGAAGCGGCTTTTAGCGCATTCAGTTTATTCATCCGCTGAAGAAAATAGTTCCAAATTATACCGTAATGAATATGTGTCATATTTAATACTTTCCTTATTCTAGCAGTTAATAGCTTAAAGCAGGCTGAAAGTAAAGCAGAATGCGCCTTATGGCGCATTCTGCTTTACTTTCAACCTGCTTTAAGTAGTCACATATCTTCAATACTAGAAACAATGCTATCAGGTAAAGGGTTAAATATTTTTTGTGTTCATGAAGGTATGAAAAAAAACACCTGGGCACACTGTATGAAAACAATGAATATTCAAATTATTCCTTGTAATTTGATATCACTACTGAATTTTAGAAAGAAATTAAATAGAGAATCTGACATGAATGTTCATTATTTAACACTTTTAAGCCATAGGTTGAATTCCCTCCACCATATATCTACCACCAAAACGTAACATTGTTTTGTAGTAACACCATTGTCAATGAAGTCATTTGGCGTCTTGCTTCATGCAACGCTTGTGGATAACAGTTGGACTATCAGAATGCAATGTATTCCTTTTGTTTCCAGGGTGGTATCCAGTTTAATGTTGTGCCAAATGAGTTTAAAGTCGGTGAGTGTGAACTCTTAACCCATTACCCTGTCGCCTATTTCTAGATTGGAAGACAAATGACCACTTGCAGCAGGTTGAAAATAAAACTGAATGTGCCAAGTCGTAAGGCACATTCTGCTTTACGTTCAGCCTGCTTGAAGCTTCCATCTGGTAGAATATAGAAAATATTTATTATGGTGCATATTTATCTCTGTATAAAATGGAACTATTTTCTTCAGTAGAAGAATAAATCAAAGGTATAAAAAGATGTATCTATTGAGTAAAAGGGTTAAAGCGCTGAAATGTCTTATCTTACACATCAAACAGGTTGAAAACAACATCTAATCAGGATCCAAATCATTTGTTACATTGATCTTATATCAGAAAATATACAGCCAAATAAGTTTGTTACCTGATCATTCATCTTTATAAAGCATTTGATTATCATAATCCTTTCCCCCATAGAAGCGCCTTTTAGCACATTCAATTTTTACTCTATTTCCTAGCAGATGGCAGCTTAAGCTAGAAAGTAAAGCAGAATTCTACCATTCGGTAGGATATAGCAAATATATTTTCTTTTCCTATTCATGACTGTATAAAGTGGAATTATTTTCTTAAGTGGATGAATAAGTTAAAGGCATTAAAGTGTGTATCAACGGAGTAATGGTTTAAAACAGGTTAAAATAAAGCTGAAATCACAGGAAATTTTTGTGGTTACATTTAGCTTGGTTTAAGCCATTGTTATGTGCCTTCCTTTCCACATGTATTTGTATGATACATTACAAGATTCTGTATTCAACTAACTGTATGCCATTATTTGTATTTCATCTGACCCAGTTTTTGATAAGCACGATGGATCTATGAGTTCCTACCAATTTAAAAAGCTCAGAACTAAACTATGTGACATTATAGAGTTCTTTGTTCTGTTTTGAATATCAAATATTTCTGGATATAAAATGATTGAAATCTTTTGTTTAGTTGTTGGTAATGTATATTAAAAGCATATAAGAAACATATGGCCATTTGCTGATACACACCAGGGTGTTGTATTCAGCTCTTGAAATGCCTGATGGAAACAAAGGATCACACATACTTCAAAGATGGTCTGTCTAAAGACCCAAAACCTCTCCAAACCTATCAAACCACTTTTAAAAACAAGTTTTCCATATTCTAGCAGATGGTAGCTTAAAGCAGACTGAAATTAAAGCAGAATGGCACATTCTGCAGGCGCATTCTTATTTACTTTCAACCTGCCTTAAGTGGATACCTGCCTTCAAAACCAGAAACAGGCTATTAATGGACATAGTTTATATTTAGTAGTACTGCTATCATAAGCTTTGTATGAGTTGTTCCCCTTGAAATGAACAACATTGTAGATTTAGTTTTAATTTTTAAAAAATTTCATTATTTTTAGCCTTAATTCACCATTTTTAAGCTCTATGTGATTGGATATTAAGAAATTAAGTAGTTTGGGTTGTTTTTTGAAGTGATTTTGAGAGGTTTGAAGTGGTTGTGGGAGGTTTGAGGTCTTTAGACAAGAGCTGTTTCCGACAAGTATATCTTGAAAACTTCCTCTGTATTAATATATCATTTACCGATAATCCCAGAGCCTGTTTCTAGTCGTGAAAATAGGTGACCACTTAAGGCAGGTTGAAAGTAAAGCAGAATGCACCATAAGGCGCATTCTGCTTTACTTTTAACCTGATTTAACCCATTACCCCATAAATATGCCTTTTTACGCCTGCAATTTATTCCTCCATTGAAGCAAAAAGGTCCATTTAATACACTCATGAATATGTACCATGAGGAATATTTTCTATTTCCTAGCAGATGTAAACTTAAATCAGGCTGAAAGTTAAGCAGAACATGTCTTATGATGCATTCTGCTTTACTTTTTTGACCTGCTTTAAGTGATCACCTAAAAAGAATTATCATACTTATTTATGACTTTAAATTGGAACTATTTTCTTTAGTGGGGGAATAAAATAGTGTTGTAAAAGGGTTATTTATTGGGTAATGGGTTAAGAAATTCTGGTTTCTTTCTCAATCAAGGGTTTGACATAAGGATCACTCCTACGGTGGACATGGAAGAGTTTGAAGAGAAAATCAAAGGCTGGTGTCAAGATGCTGGAGATGACGTCACATATGAGTTTGCCCAGGTAAATAACTTTGTTGCTTATTGGACTCCCACAGGAACATCTACTGTAATCCCACTTTAGCTACCATCTCTATATAACCCTTTATCACATGGCCTGTTTCTAGTTTTGAAGACAGTTGACTACTTAAAGCAAGTTGAAAGTAAAGTTTGATGACATAAAATAATAGATTTTAATTTTTAATCCTTTATTCAATAGCATGTTTCTAGTATTTAAGAATGATGACCACTTGACAATGACAATGACAAATATTATATTGCTTCTAGGCCACCAGCCCATGCAACATATATACATAGTAATATATATACAATATAGAGTGTGCCTGACCGTGCAGTATTCATTTACAATACGCCACACATTTGACAATGATTATTACATATACATTTTCATCATTTTCAATAGGCAACATTTTTAAGAATAATGAGTATAAACAGAAAATCACAGTGCCCCTGAACATGGAAAATGTATATGTATATTGCAACAACAGTTATAATATACAAAATAAAATTTGATCAGTTGATAAGTAGTTTCCTTCTCTTTAAAGCATGATATAAAAATGTAACTGTAGCTTTAGTTTAAGTCTCATTTTGTGTGGCCATTAATATATTGAATTTAAAAACCTTTGGTTTATTTGCATATTTTGTTGGTATGTATTTTTGCCTAAGGTCAGAAAAAACATAACAAATACATAGAAAATACCATTCATTTTCTATAAGATTCATATTGCATAATCGACATGTTCTATTTCCTCTTATTTCATTTCTATATCGGCCTCTTTCAATTTCTAAATCGTGACGGCTGATTCTAAAACTTGCTAATACTAATAATGAGTAATACAAATCTAAATTTCCGTAAATCTAAAATATCCAAGTAATATCCAAGTACTGTTCATATCCGAAAGTCTGTTTAAAACCTATATAAGTATCAAGCTTTGACATTGAGGAAATATCTGCACTCCATGTTTGTAGGAACTGATTCCTTAATCTTGCTGTGAAGCTTGCTACAAAAGTTTTTCATTATTAACTTTCTGATCATTCCAAATGTACCCAAAACCATTTGACTGTAAACAAGTCGGCAATTGTGTAACCCAGTTTGAAAGACAGTTTCTATCCTCTAAAATTATTTTTACATAACATTTTAAAACAAGCCTTTCATTTGGCATTTTCGCAGGTTTAAAGCAGGTTGAAAGTAAAGCAGAATGTGCCTTAAGGCGCATTCCGCTTTACTTTCAGCCTGCTGAGAGCTTCAGATTATAGAACATACAAGTTTCTTATGTTACATATTCATGAATTTATAAAAAAAAAAAAAGAAAGAAGAACTATTTTCTTCAGTGGAGAAACTAATTAAGAATGTGAAGAATTAGAAGATTAAAAATGTGTATGATTATTTATGGAGTAATGTGTTAATATTTTACCTTATCACAGAGCTCCAGGGGAGTATTTCAAAAACTAAAATCTTTATTTTTGCATTAAACCCTATGGTGTTTGTTCTCATTAGAATCGTCTCTTTGAGACCATTTTAATGAGTACTAACACCATAGGATTTGGTGCTGAAATGATGGAGAAAATATTAGATTTGTTCAGTTTACTTCCTCTTATCTGAAACCCTATTATTAGGATCTTAAATGATTGTTTTTTGGGTTGCATTGAAGAAGAGGAGGAAAGTTAACAAATTTAAGCAGGCAAAATTTTGAGCATGTGGCATTTGTACAGTGTTGGAACGGTCCTTATAGCCACTTGATTTTTTTTCTACTTTCAGAAAAATGTCGATCAGACATTGACTAGTACAGAAGATTCAGATATGTGGTGGGGTGCCTTCTCTGCAGCATGTAAAAGCATGTAAGTACAAGACTTACCCCGGGAAAGCTATTACAGGCTATGCAATTATATTAACTGGGTCGAGGGTTATAAAGCTTTTGGGTTGAGTCTAAGAATGTTCTCAAGCATTTGATTGGTCAGATTTGAGCCTAGGCTCAAATCTGACCAACCAAATGCTTGAGAACGACTTTCAGACTTAACTCAAAAGCTTTATAACCTTGGACTCAGGCCTCCAGGTAAGGGGAGTAAAAACCTTTATTTCTGAATAAAACCCTATTGTGTCACTACTCATTATGTGAATCGTCTCTTTGTTACGATTCTAATGAGTAGTAACACCATATGGTTTTGTGCTGGTATGAGTGAGAAAATGTTGGATTTTTTCAGTGTACTCCCTCTTATTCTGGAGCTCCAATTTCCCACAGCTAAGTTGAAATGGTGAAGAGGTAAACACACAGGCCGGCCATCTCTTTTCACTTTTTCCATAATCTTTGGATTGTTCTTTATTTCTCCGAAGCTACGGATTTTTCCGAAATCTTTTGATTTCTGCTCTTACTGATAAAATTTGGAATTTTATGCGATTATTACTTAGAAACATTGATATTATAGTGTCAAACAGTTAAGACCTGGATCAGACACAACATTAGTAGGTGACTGATCTGGATCCAAACTGTTCAAATAACTATGTTAGTGTTATAGAAGCTTGGCAGTGAAATGATTAACGGCACAATTCTTAAAATTGTGCTTAAAAATTTTGAAGGCTTAAAATATTTATGTGCGACTTATGTTAAGGAGTCACTGCAGCTATCTGTCTGCTAACCTTTTACCCCATAACTACGCCTTTTTATGCCTTTTATATATTCCTCCTCTTAAGAAAATAACTATAATTTATACAGTCAAGAATATGTACCATAAGCAAAAAAAATTGTATTCAAGAACCCATTACCCCATAGCCTGTTTCTAGTGTTAAAGAAAGATGATCACTTAAAGCAGGTTGAAAGTAAAGCAGAATGTGCCTTAAGGCGCATTCTGCTTTACTTTCAGCCTGCTTTAAGCTACTATCTGCTAGGATATAGAAAATATTTCTTATGATACATATTCATGAATGTATAAAGGCATTAAAGGGAGCTATTGCCTTCCACGGAGAAATATATTGTAGGCATAAAAAAGCTTATTTATGGGGGAATGGGTTAATTAGTCAATTTTCTTCAATACTTGAAATGGGCTATGGGGTAATGAGCTAATAGGCATTAGTTTATCAAAAAAGTCTATCTCTTGGAAATTCTTGTTCTTACAGGGGCATGGTCATTGAGAAGGAGATATTCCCAGCTGCCACAGACAGCAGATTCTTAAGAGAGGTACATAGATATTTGATAGTTTACTCAAGTGATAATTTTACCTGTGCATCCAGAGTCCTATACTCATTGAAATTGCCAGGGACTCATTTTAATTTGATAATGAACTAAAAGTACAATAGTTCTATTAGATTGCGGTACATTGCATTAACAAAAACTTGAATTTGACTCATAATTTCAATATAATGCTCATATATAGCATAATGTTGTGAGTTGTTGCTATGGTAACCAATTGTTATTTTTCTGTCAAAAGTGAATATTATATGACAAATTTAACTTACAAAAATGATAATGACACTAAAGTACCATTGTTATGTTAAGTTGCTGTACTTAACCTAAATAAAACCCTGAAATTCGACACATATTTTCGATACAAAGCTGTTATTTAGCATACATTGTGAGTGGTTGCTATGGTTACCAAATGTCATTTTCATGTTTAAAGTGATAATAATACAACACTGGTAACTAGCTAATCTGATGATGAAACTACAGTACCATGGTTTGGATATGTTTCGGTATTTTTCCTTAAAAAAGCTTGAATTTTACTCACATTTTCAATACAATGCTCTTATTAAGCAACTGCGTTGAGCGGTTACTAAGGCAACCAAAGGCCGTTTTCATCTTAACAATGAATGTGTATGAGACAATGCTAACTTGCAAACCTGATAAAGAAACTATTTTAAGTAAGTGTGTAATGGTTTGGATAGTTTGCTGTATTTTGCGTTCCAAAAGTATTGAATTTGACACATATTTTCAGTAAATAACGTTCTTTTGGCAGGCGTTACCATAGTAACCAACTAATATCTGCATGTGTTGTCTTTTACTTTCATTTTATAACACTAAAATATATGGTTATAGCAATTGCAGAGTGGTCTTGGTACCGTTTAAGCAATCCTGCTCAGTTACATAGGAAGTTACAACATTAAAAAGTTGATAGTTTCCTTGCCATGGTTACCCCCTTAGCAACCTGAATCCCAAAGGTTTTCTTCCTAGAAAGTAAACAACACATGTGCTACCTGTTATTAGTGATCATATTCAAGTTCAGCATGGATGCATAGATATTCTACCAGTCCTTAAAATATGCCAAAATCATGATTTCTTCCTTTCAGCATATTAGCCCCTTAAGCTCGCATGTGCGTACCAATCGGGTGTAATGTTGAGTTGAATCCTACAATGTTATTTAATTGTCAATATGTCATACTTCAACATGCAAATGTCATTTTATCTGAAATATGTACAGTTTTCTCTGAAAAAGTCTGTGAATTTGTCATATTTTACTCACCCAAAACACTGGTTTTTGGCCAAAATCTTGTTGCCGTGTTGCCATGGCAACCGGATACCGGAAATAAATTTTCAGGGTATTTTTTTTCATTTCATGTAGAGAAGTACAGATTGTGTAAGTTTTATGCAAATTGGTGACTATGCGTGCCGACCCCCCTATATAACCTGTTTGATGGTTACAGAGAATTGCTCTTAATGATTATTAAAAAGTTGCGAGTCCCATGGACCCATAGCTTCTGGACTTATTTAACCTATTATTCATAAGCAAATAGTAGCTTAAAGACGGTTGAAAGTTAAGCAGAATGTGCCTGTCTTCAAAACTAGAAATAAGTTGGGGATATTGGGTTAACTTTTCACGTCAAAGACTCAATGTTTGTCTCAAGGACTCATTGTTTTACAGAATGTGCATCCCAAGGACTCATTCATCTGATTTCTAAAATTATCACTGTTTACTGTAAAAATCCTAAAAATAGGACACCCTGTGTAACTGCTGTACATAACGTTTTAGCAAATTGAATATATCATACAGTATTTTGTCCAAAAGATACAAACTGAATGGCAAAGAGTGTAGACCCTGATCAGACTGCTCCCTCAGGAGCAGCCTGATCAAGATCTACACTCTTTGCTCAGGCCTGTCTGTCCCAATATTCCAATACTTAGAGTCACTTTGTTAAGTTCTGTTAGGGACAGAGAGGGACAGGTACAGTGGAGAAGATATTTTACTTTCCCATTTAACCCCAGGGCCCCAGATAAGAGGGCGTAAACCGAACAAATCAAATAATTTTCTCACTTATTTCAGCACTAAATCCTATGGTGTCACTACTCATTAGAATTGTCTCGAAGAGACGATTCTAATGAGTAGTGACACCATAGGGTTTAATGTAGAAATAAAGATTTTAATTTTTGAAATACCCCCTTTATCTGGAGCTCTGTAACCCTTTACTTTAAAGCCTGTTTCTAGTTTTGAAGACAGGTGATCGCTTAAAGCAGGTTGAAAGTAAGGCAGAATGCTACTATCTGCTAGGATATAAGAAATATTTTTTATGGTGCATCTTCATGATTATAAAGTGGAATTATTTTCTTCAGTGAAGGAATAAGTAAAAAGTGTACCAAGAATTATTTATAGAGATTTGTAAGTAAATGGCTAAATTTGATCTATCTGTTGGTTATTTGTGGAGGATCAATAGTTCTATGCATTCCCGGATTCGTGCATGAAACAGTGTATAAAGGGCTTCTGGGGTCTTCCTCTGTCGGTAATAAGCTGGACGCCACGATATATATCTGAAATACTATAAAAAAAAACTACAGACCATACTTTGGGAATAATTGGCTGTGATTAATTATTTGCCTATTTGGACGCCTGTTACGAATGGCGAAAATTCAACCCCCCAAAATATCCATATTAATGTTCACAATTGTCAATAATCCCCAGCGATTATATTATGTCGACCCAAACATAGGCATAAGAATTTACACCTCCGATTACTGATAATTTTTGCTAAGTAAACTGTGACTGAGTACTGTATACCTTAATCTACTTTGATCTGAGTCATTTGTGTGAGCAGATATCCCAAGCTATAATTTATAAGAGTCACTGTGTTAAATCTGTAAAAAATCAAACATCCTCAAATGCAAAATGAAACAGGAAACATTCCCGTATGTACTTTGACATTTTCAGACATAGCGTATTTAAGTAATCACGTTTAACCCATTACCCCATAAATATGCCTTTTTACACCTTGAATTTATTCCTCCACTGAAGAAAATGGTTCCAATTTATACAGTTATAAAAATGTATGATAAAAAATATTTTTTATATTTAAGCAGATGATGGCTTATAGCAGGCTGAAAGTAAAGCAGAATGCGCCCTAAGGCGCATTCTGCTTTACTTTCAACGTGCTTTAAGTGGTCACCAAATTTCAAAACTAGAAACAGGCTATAGAGTAATGGGTTAAGCAGCTATTTTACTTTCAAAGCCATTTTAAAGATATTTCAGTTACCATGTTGATTCATATAGGCATTTTACTTCTGCCCCTTGGATCTCAAAATGGCCAAAATTAAACAAACCAAAATAAAACACAATCTTTTAGCACAAAACAACCAAAATTATCACAACAACATTTATTCCTAAAGTATGGTACAATCATAACAAATCAAATCTAATCGACTGTGACAAGGATTGGCAATTTATTTTTATTTTTTTATTGACAAGACATACTGTTTTCACAAAACTATTTCTTTCTTTCTTCCTTCAGGAGGGATACCCAGCCATAGGCTTCTCACCGATGAACAACACTCCTATTTTGTTACATGATCACAACGAATTCCTGAATGAAGACGTGTTCCTGAAAGGAATTGATATCTACTGTACAATTATTCCCTCTCTTGCTTCTGTCTGATCTGCCTTAACCCATTTGTGCCCACGATCCCATATATGGGACATAGGCAAACAGTGTAGACTCTGATCAGACGCCGCATTATGCGGCGTCTGGTCAGAGTCTACACTGTTTGCTGATAGGAATTTCAATATATTAGTAGTGCTCTGGCCTCTGTCTGATCTGGAATGTCCAGATAAGGGGAGTATTTCAAAAAATAAAATCTTTATTTCTGTATTAAACCCTATGGTGTCACTACTCATTAGAATCGTCTCCATAGGATTTGATGCTAAAACTATGATTTGTTCACTTTACTCCCTTTTATCTGGAGTCCTAGACATAATGTCCTGTTAAAGGTTGTGACCTGTACTTGAAATCAGAAAGGATTGAAAATTTGCTCATGCGTAAAATACGATTGATTGGTTAGTTAAGTGCAATAACCTATAGATTTTAACATTTAAAATGAGATGTTTGAATTTGCTCATTTCAAGTGGTCAAGCAAATCCCCATTCAAAATTAGATTTTTGAAAAAGTATATATGTACTGGCCAACTTCGATTTCTTGAACTTGATTAAGTTGAACATACCTGTGTTGTGTGTATGTTTCACTTAATCGAGATCGAAATTTGAAAATATAAACTGCAGATGGACCACTTTTTTCTAGAAGTCTACACAGTTCTACAGTGCTCCCTCCCTACAACTGCCCTCCCAACAACAACTCCCTCCTTGCAACGACCCTTGCCACAGTTCTCTAAACAGTTTTTGCTTTTGTCTCAAAGTTCCATACAGTGTATTATGTTAAAAGAAAAAAACTAAATGACGAGTGCCAAAAAGCTTGAATCCAGATCAGACGCCGCAGAACGCGGCGTCTGATCTGGATTCAAGCTGCTTGCAAATGTTAACCAATTTCCCACCCTATAACAACTTCCTCCAAACATCCCACATACTTTTTGTCTCTAATTAGATGTTGTTGTAGAGAAGGAGCACTGTATATTCATTATCTAAAATGTATACAGAAAAACTTTTTGCATGCTGGGTAACTTTTTCTTCTGCATCAATAATATATTGTCGTCTGCTATTGTTCTAAAAATAGAATTTTATAATTTCTTTTCAAAACAGGCTCAAAGTGTCAAACAGTTTGGATCCTGATGAGACACCGCATCTCATCTGGATCCTAACTGTTTGCAATTGTAATCCTTGTGGGACATATCTGCTGATAGTATGGTATGAGATAAGAGTAATATGTGATATAGTTTATCCCATTTTATGCAGGATACACTTTCAGGTGTACCTCTAAGCAAACAGTTTTGGTCTCAGATCAGGCCCCACATTGTGGGTCCTGATCTGAGATCAAAACTGTTTGCAGCAAAGTCAATATTCTATTAGAAACTGCTAAAATATTTTGCAAATATTTGAGTTATATCCCCTGCAGAAGACATTTTAAAATGGCTGCCAAATATTACCCAGCATACAATGGGTTATAAGTATCTTTTTCACCACCTTGTCACATCCCCACTGGTAGAATGTGTATGATAGTAAGATTGTTTATGTCTTGCTGCTTCAGAGGAGCAAACACAAAACTACGGTGTCACTGTTCCCATTACCGTTCTGCAGGGCTCCAGATAAAGGAAGTATTTCAAGAACTATAATCTTTATTTCTGCATTAACCCTTTGAACCCTAGTCACGCATATAAGCGTCATTTGCAAACAGTGTACTTGAGAATATTACACATGTCCTATGCAAACAGTGAAGATCCAGATCAGAGGGCTCATATCGGAGCCCTCTGATCTGAGTCTTCACTATTTGTCATTTTACAATATATATTGTCTAAAACAACCCTTAATAGTTAAAATGGATTAGACTAAATTGGGAACTGGAAATGTCCATTTTTAGTTTCAGGGAGGAAAGAGTTAAACCCTATCATATAACTACTCATTAGAATCATTTCTTTGAGGCAATTCTAATGAGTAAACCATAGGATTTTGTGCAGAAATGAGTGGGGAAAAAATGCTGGATTTTGTTCAGTTTACTCCTTCTTATCTGGAGACCTGCCTGGCTCCTGCAACAAGTATCTCGATGTCTGTATAAATTGGTATATTTATTTTCTTGGCTTAATGCAGATCAGAATGGTTGCACAACTGCTGTTCTACAATAAAGCAGTCTCAAGTCTTAACCCATTACCCAATAAATACACATTTTTATGCCTTTTAATTCTGCTTTACTTTCAACCTGCTTTAAGTTGCCCCCTATCTTAAAAACTTGAAACTGGCTATGGGGTAATGGGTTAAGAATGAATTATCTATACAGAAATATTTGAAGCAATGGGTTAACACTCTCATTTAAATACATGTATATAACAATAGTTTATTATCTATTCATTGTATTTAATTTAAACATTTAATTTCAATGTTTACAAACCAGCATTAATGAAAATACATGCTTATTATAAGAAAGCTTATTTAGATCTTCTCCTTTACACAAACCAATTTATATTTAAATCATGGTGAAATCAATTGTATTTAAGAGAAGTTAATGATTCATTTATAAATATGCTTTAAGTCACCACCTTTCGTTCCAGTGTCAGTAACAGTAATATTTTTACAGTTAATAATTTGAGTAAAATGTGTGATGTTAGTTTATTGTCTATACAGAAATGCTAGTAACCATTGTTGTAACCATTGAACAGTGAGTGATTCATTTATCGATATACTTTAAGTCACCACCTTTCGTTCCAGTGTCAGTAACAGTAATATTTTTACAGTTTTGAGTCGATATACTTTGAGTCACCACCTTCCTTTTGAGTGTCTGTAAAAGTGAATAGTTTTAAAGTGAATTCTTTGAATCAAAAGTGTAATCTTAGTTTTATTATAATCTATTTATCTATACAGAAATACCAGTGTCCATTGTATTCAAGAATAGTGAGTAATTCATTTATCAATATGTTTTAAGTCATCACCTTTCGATACAGCAATCTTTAAAAAGTTAATACTTTGAATTAAAAGTGTAATCTATACAGAAATACTAGTATCCACTGTATTGAAGAATAGTGAGTGATTTTGTTATTTAGATGCTTTAACCCTGTACCCATTAGCCTATTTCTAATATTGAAGATAGGTCACTACTTAAAGCGTGTTGAAAGTAAAGCAGAATGCCCCTATCAGCACATTCGGCTTTACTTTCAACCTGCTTTTAGCTACCATCTGCTAGAATATCAAAAATATTTTTATAACACATATTCATGGCTGTATAAATTGGAACACTTTTGTTCAGTGGAATAATAAATTAGAGGCACAAAAATACGTATTTAAGGGGGAATGGGTCAATTATCCACCTTCTTTTTGAGTTGTTGTCACAGCAATATTTTTACAGTTAATACTTTGAGTAAAATGTGTAATGTTGGTTAATTATCTATACAGAAATATTACTATATTCATTGTATTCAAGAATCGTGAGTGATTTAGTCGTCAATATGCTTTTGCATTAAGTCACCACCTACCTTTTGTGTTTTAATTATCAATACAGCGGAGAAGATGTTATCTTTTCTCCATAAACACGTTTACCCTAAATCTATTATTTCCATTGCAAAAGGATTGGAGCCAGATTCAGACTTGAAATTTGTTTGCCATTCAGATTAAATGAACATTAAAATTTATCAACAACTTGCCATTTTCTATGTTTTATCGCAATGTGTTTGCACTTTGTTTGCGTATTAACAGAAAAAATAACACCTTCTCTACTGTATACTTTTATCCACTGCCTTCCTTAACCCATTGTTCTATATGTTCATCATTTACCAACAGTGTACGTGTAAAAAGCACCCTTGTCATATATAAACAGTGTAGACCCAGATCAGAGGGCTCTTACAGGAGCCCTCTGATCTGGGTCTGCACTGAAAGACGTTTTGCGATATGCAGAGAAAAATGTCGAAATTGGACTAGACTAAAGGGTGTATCAAACCCATATGCGATTTTTTCAAAGTATTAAAAAAAATTCTATCATTGTATTTTTGGAAGAGCTGTTTATGATGAATGAAAAATTGAAACAAAATAAATATGGTGGTGTCTTTTTTTTTTAGCTACAGCGATTTGAAAAAGGTATGTCAAATTTGGATTTTTTTCTTTCAATTTTTACCCATTCAGAGTACAAGCTTCAGTAAAATTATTTCAAAACAAAACAAACATGGTAATTTGGGTTTTATTAGCTCACCTGAGCCAAAGGCTCAAGGTGAGCTATTGTGACCGCTCACCGTCCGTAGTACGTCTGTCCGTCCGTCCGTCTGTCCGTTCACTTTTACTTCAAACGACATCTCCTCTGAACCCGCGGATTGTAGGGCTGATTCAAACTGCTCATGATGTTCCTTGGATGCTTCTCTACAGAAGTTGTTCAAATGAAAGAGAAAAAGCAAAAACTCTGCTTGAAAAAGCAAAAAAGCAAAAAAAATTAAAAAATCTTCTTGCTAAAAACTACTAGGCCCTAAGCTTTGATATTTTTACAGTAGAATCTCCTGGTCGATCCCTCTATAGTTTGTTAAAATGAAATCCCTAGGGTCACACTTGACGCCATGCACCCTGCGCAGTTTAACTGCTGCTCTAGGCAGGTTTCACAGTATTTTTGATGAAGCAGAAGTAGAACTGTATTTTACCTGAGTTACTCTTAATATACTAAGGGCAAATAGCCAATATTTGCAAACATTTTGGATCCAGATCAGATGCAACATAATCATAATGCTACATCTAATCTGGATCCAACCTATTTGCCACTCATTTACCAACGTAACATTTTCTAAATTGTTTTTTTGTACACTTTTCACATACAGTAGGTTTTAAGCAGACATCATTTCAGTCTGGTAAGGGTAAGCCCCCAGAGTTCTAGCCACTGAGGTCAAATATTATGCAACTCTGAACTGGTAGGGAATATCATAGAACTGGTCATGATCAGCTGAACATGTTGTCTGCTAAAGTTTAGATATGGTTCAGTCTGATTCATACTTAGAGAAACAGGATCTGGAAGTGATCCACTGACAGTTATGTAATTATGTCTTGTATGCCATATTTATACATATGTTTAATATTGGTTTTGTCAGAGTTATCTGAATGTCTTTTCATTTTTTCTTGTCCAAGATTCAACCCTTTCAACACATATACTGACGTTTGTTAACCAATGTGCATTTTTAGGCCTTTGATTTATTCCTCTACTTAAGAAAAATAATTCCACTTTAAACAGTCATGAAAATGTAAGATGCAAAAGTAAAGCAAAGTGTGCATTAACCCTTAGCCCGCCAAATAAATTGTCGTCTGCTATATTTCTCATCTGCTTCAAGTTTCAAAGTGCTTCAAAGTTGCTCAAAATTGCTGAAAATGTTGTCCGAGTGTCAAACAGCTTGGATCCGGATGAGACGCCGAGTTACTCGGCGTCTAATCCGGATCCAAGCTGTTTGCATATAAAGCTATAGTCGTGAGTGGCAGGCTAAGGGTTAAGACACATTCTGCTTTACTTTCAACCTGCTTTAGGTGGCCACCTATTTTCAAAACTAGAAACATGCTATGGGGTAATGGGTAAAATGAAATTGCCTATTTGGAAAGAGCCTGATGAGAGGAAGTGCCATTTGCAAAGGCCATAACTCTGACATCATTGTTTTTTGAGTTATTTCCCTTTGTGATATTTTCTTGTCAAGAAGACAACTTCAGTTCTACTGATGCTATTGTAATGAAATTTTATGTATGGAAAGAAACTGATGAGAGAAAATGCCATGCACAAGGGCAGCAATATTTAGTTTTTCCCCTTTGTCATATTTTATTGTCAGGAAAATAATTCCAGTTCTGCTGACGCTAGTGAAATAATTATCATTTATTGGAAATGGAAATAGCTTGATAAGAGGATGTGTCATGGATAAGGGTCATAAGCTTGGCAACAAAATTCACTTTTGTCATGTTTTCTTGTCTGGAAGATAACTCCATTTATAGTTACATTAAAATGTTGTCTTGCCCAGTCAACTTAGGTACAAACTTCAATGTCCTCAGGTGAGCGAATTTAGGGCCATGGCCCTCTTGTTTATTATATGTCTATGGAGGTATTTTCACATATAGAAACCAAATTTAGACAAAGCAGGCACCAGGTATGAACAATATGGATCCTTGAATATCAAAAATATGCTTTTATGTTGCATGATTTTATTGGCCGGATTGAAAATGCGGTCTATAGATTGGCGAAAGCCGTCCGTCCGTCTGTCTGTCCGAGCGCACGAAAGGTCCTTTGTTGGGTAGGGAGAACAATAGATTCCATTCATTCCGTGATTGCCCTATTGTTATTGTTGGGTATTTTAGTGTACTGTTGGGTACTTTTAAACAAAAAATATACCCAACAAATGTCCAACTGTGAGAACCTCCGTCCGTCCTCACTTTGGTTGACCTTTTTGTTAGTGTCAGATTTAGTCAAAGTTTAAGTCCTACAGCAACCAAATTTGGCATGTACAGTTATAGTGAGGTCATCATCACATGCTGTGGGTAACTAGGTCACTGTGACCTAGATTTCACGGTCCAATGACATAGAGAATTCTTGGTTAACCTTTTCGTTTGAGTCTTGGTTTACCTTTTTGTTAGTGTCAGTTTTAGTCAAAGTTTAAGTCCTTAAGCAACCAAATTTGGCATGTACAGTTGTAGTGAGGTCATCATCACATGCCATTGGTAACTAGGTCACTGTGACCTAGATTTCACGGTCCAATGACTTAGAGAATTATTGGTTAACCTTTTCGTTTGCATGTTGGTTTACCTTTTTGTTAGTGTCAGTTTTAGTCAAAGTTTAAGTCCTACAGCAACCAAATTTGGCATGTACAGTTGTAGTGAGGTCATCATCACATGCCATGGGTAACTATATTATATATATATATACAAAGCAAAAGTGCAGACAATCCGGCCATACCGACATTGGCGGTTTCTCGTTAGATTTTTTATTTTATGAAAAAAAGTAAAACAGTTTGAAAATGAAATAGTTCTACTATTAAACTTTTTTTATATTCTACCAGATGAAAGGCCATGCTAAAGCAGTTCAAAATATAAAAAGAAATTGAAAGGTTAGTTTTGAAAAATTTGAGTTATTAAAGTAAAAAGAGTTGCAAATGTTTTACAAAATTTACAAAAAAGTACCATATCGATGCTATTTAGAGCTTTATAAATTTCACATTTGGTGCCTGTTTTCTCTTAAATTAGTTTTTGTATGAAGAAATACTACCATAGACAGCAAATAAATAGCACAAAACCAAATTATCTTATTTGTTTTCATTTGAAATAGATTTTATCGAAGCGGGCTGTTTGAAAAGGACAAAATAAGAAAGAGTTGGTGGGGTAAATTTTACATGGCCATGGAGCCAAAAGTTGTTCTACAAAATGTACACTTTTTCTATTTTTTCATTCATCTTAAATAGCTCTTCAATACAAAACCATCATAGAGTGTTTTCATTTACATTGGAAATTTCCCAAATTTACGAGTTTCATACACCCTTATTTGAAACTGGAATTGTCAATATGAATTCAACACAGTGACAGTGGGGTATAGATGACATGGACATTTGGCAATGGAAGATAAAGATGAACAGAATGTATTAAACAATGAAGCTGTTATAAAACAGTGGTTACGTTTTAACCTTGACTTGCTCAATACCATTTAAATGTTAAAATTATATGTTAGTTAATTATCTCATTTGGAATGAAATAAAGCTTTATGGATATTATGTGTGTGTTATATTTCGCCAATCTTAAAACTTGCTGATATTGCAAAAGTCGTAAAACAAAAAAGCCAGTTAATGTGAAGAATATTTGTTAATAATTGGACATTACATTGGCAAACATGTAATTGATTGTTGTTGAAAAGAAAAGCATTACTCATGGGTGTTTGGCATGCATGCTATAATGGATACAGTGGAGAATCTGTTATTCTTTCCCGTTTAAACGCAAACGTACGCAAACGCAAAGCACTAAAACGTAGAAAAGAACAACTTTTGGACAATTCTGATATTTCATGTTTATCTTGGTGGCAACCAGTTTGGAGCCTGATCAGACGCCGGTTAACAGATCTGGCTCCAAACTGTTTGTAGTGGAAATAATAGTTTTAGCGTAAACGGGTTTATTGGGAAAGATTAACAGATTCTCCACTGTAAAATCATGCGGTGGTCCTTTAGACGACAGAGTAAATACATTTGTGATAAGACAAACTTTATTATAAAAGGAATAGTCAGAAATTTTATATAATTTATATACGACATAGCTACAGAAATATATGGGGTTTTTTTTGCATTTAATAAAGTTGTTTTAAAGTATCATAGTATGTTTTTTACATCTCATAGCAAATTGCCAAATGCCTGTTACAATGTTATAGAGTCAAAATAAAAATAAAAGAAGAAGATTAACAATTCACGCAGTCTTCATGTGATCTGGCTGCGGTCAGTTTTGCAATATTGGGAAAGGATAGCATTGTACAGTGGGAAAGGCGTTATTCTCTTTTAACAAACTTGAAAGAGGCCTAGTACTGGTCTACTAGGCGATACTAATCAGTGGAACCCCTCCAAACCGGAACCTCTAAATACCGGAATTCTCTGTAAACGGGACAAAATCCTTTGTTTTAACCCTCACAACACACATTCACCTTTTTACGCCTTGATTTATTCCTACACTGACGAAAATGTGGCCTAGTGGTATAGTCACTGTGACTTACATCACTAAGCTCCTCACCGCTGTGAGTTCGAATCCCAGTAGGGTCGTTCGGATTTTTCATGTGGGGAAGCCTTCCAGCTGGCTTGCGGAAGGTCGGTGGTTCTACCCAGTTGCCGATTTGTGTCTGAAACAGTGCATAAAGGGCTTCTGGGGTCTTCCTCCACCTGTAATTAGCTGGACGTCGCGATATGACTGAAATACTGTTGAAAGCGACGTAAAATCATAAACAAACAAACAAACAAAACTGACGAAAATACATATATACTCAAACGCAATGAAAACGCACAGCCGTAAAAGTTCAGTTAGTTTGTTTCTGTGAAAGGACGTTTGAACTTTCTTTTTGATAAGACAACGATGAAGCATTTTAACATACATTGTCCCAACAGTACCTGTAAAATTCATGGTAAGTTCTACAAAGTAATGTCTTAAACAAGACAGGTCGAATTTCAAAAGTCACAAATTTCACTTTCTGGTAAGACTACCCACCTCATTAACCACAGCCTGGCAATACCGGAGCGTGTACGGCGGACCACACGCTGTATTCTGTATTGTGGAATACCATTCCACTCCTGTGCGTCAATCACATCATTTGCAGAACGCCGTTGTACACACGACGTCCAAACTGGTCCCAAATGTTCTCAGGCGAAAATGCCAGCCAATGAAGAAAATTGATGTTGTTAGTGGCTACAAAGGTCGTTTGTAGCCAATAACTTTTGTTGAAGTCACTCCAGCTGAATGCGATGTTGCGTTATCTTGCTGTTAAAACATTACGTAAATGTGACGTTGGGCGTCATTTAAATGTCCCATAACTTTGACGTTGGTATCTAATTTTCGCGTATTTTTATTCATATATAGACAGAAATTTATTTTAGGGCTAAAATGAACCAATACACATGAATACTACACTGGTAATACAAATATGGGCATTTGCACGTACGGCTCGTTGACGTCATTGTGTTGTTACATAATTGATAGTTTTATAATCTTACTTACGACAACATTTGTCGTACGAAGTTTTAAAATTTTACATATAGCTTATATAGGAAAACCTTTAAAAATCTTCTTCTCTGAAACCGTAAGCCCCAGACCTTTTATATTTGGCATCTAGCTTTGCCTTAATGACAAACTTCATTTTGCATTGGTAGAGCTGTCTGCAATCTGGATCCAAACTGTTTGCAAAATCGCCTTTTGGCACCATTAGCAGTGAAAGAGTTAAACGAAGTATTTATTTTCAGAAATGAAGCGGACAGAATATTTTATATTTAGTACCAAGAGGATCATTATGGCCCTGGATCGCTCACCTGAGTGACTCGCCTCAATTGAGATTGATTAGAGATTAGTTGAATCCGCGTTCTGTAATTCTAACTAGTGACATTCTGTTTGAACTAGATGTCTATATTTGACCTTGGTTTAAATTGTGCCAATACGTTTTATTACCTGACTCTCTATTTAAGTGAATATTAAGCATTTTTGACTGTTTTCCGCAAGTTTTTACCAGACTGAGGCCAGGGGGCAACAGTTGACTGTTACATAGTACTGTTACATGCGCGAAAAATGGTGCGCAAAATTTTTCTGCATCGCGGGACCGAATAAGGCGTCTTTATGATACAGCTTTTTGTTTAAGGATCTAGCCTTTTGCGGAGTTGATCCGGTCATTTTTTCTGTCCGGAACAATCCCCTTAAAAGGCTATATAGTTCTAGATATAAAATTAAGAGTAACTCCGAATGAAATCGATAAACCGCTTGCAGATCTAACATCTTCCATTTTTTTGTAACAAATTATGACGTTACAAAAATAAATGACGTCATATCATAAATGACGTAATTTCGACAAATTGTCAATCAATTTCAGTCAATAAGAAACAATAATGATTTCAATCGTACTTGAAAAAATGAATATAGTAGACATTATTTTTACAAAACAGTGATGTTCACATTCAGTTGTTGTATTGAATTTAATTAAGATTAAATATAAGATCATCTCTAGAATCTTAATACGTGTTGTTCAAATCTTGAATATCTAGATAGATCTAGAATCTAGATCTAGCCATTCATTCAGCCTGGCTTAAATAGAGAGTAAGATAATAAATCATTTGTTTGATAGTTACTTCGGGAACAGTCAACCATTGTCCCTCGGTAGCAGGAAAGACCTTGAGAACTGTTGCCCGAGGCCGTTGGCCTCGGGCAACAGTTCTCAAGGTCTTCCCTGCTACCTCGGGTCAATGATTTGACTGTTCCCTCAGTACCTATGAAACAAATGTATACTGTTAGATATTATATCGTTCGTGATTATGGTGGCATACCAGTATCGTCATTGACATGTTGCAATTATAAACGCAATTTCATTCGGTGAAGAATGTGCAATGTAGGCAAGGTTGGGCTAAGTAAAATTGTAGCTTCTAGAGTGTTCTAATATCTGACATAATGACCTACTTTTTGATCGCTTTTGATCCATATTCAAACTGGGCCAATGTTTTGTCCAGATGATCAATCTGAACAAATTTGATAAAGATTTTGGCTAAAACCGTGGTTTCTGAATGTTCACAAACGTTTACTTACATTTGACATTTTACTTTTTGATCCAACATAACTCTTATTCAAACTTGACCTTGTTTTTAAGATTGCATTCTGACCAAGTTTGATGAATGTGGTGCTTAAATTTAGGCTTTTTTAAAATAAAATTTGACCTAGATCTATTGGCCTGCGCTTTAAGCCACATGACCCATGTTCTGATTAATATAGATTTTATCAAGATGGTCATTTTGACTAAGGTTGCTAACGATTTGGCTTAATTTGTGACTACTAGAGAATTCACAAGTGTTTTCTAAAGTTTGACCTATTTACCTACTTGTTATCCCAACATGACCCATATTCAAACTTGATGGACACATTATAATCTAAATAGCCCCCCCCCCCCCCCCCCACGAGCACAATGTGCCCAGGTGAGCTAAAACCCCAAAGAAGGATTAGGTCACATATTTTGCATGAAATGTGGGTTATCAGCAGCAAGGGTATCTGGCAAAGACTGGTACAAATGGCATTTTTAACCCTGTGATTGCGGGAAATGAGTTCTGAAGAGTCCATTCAGTGATCGGGATCCAACCAATTTTGTCATTCCGACAATATTTCTAAAAATATGGAAAGCTTATAAAACGTATATCTATAGCAGTTTTGTTCCTGATAGGAGGTCGACTTAAGGCTTCCGAAGCCAAAATAATAGTGTTAAAATGAAGAATATGTCGTACAAGCCTGGTACAGTGGAGAATCTGTTATTCTTTCCCGTTTAAACGCAAACGTACGCAAACGCAAAGCAATAAAACGTAGAAAAGAACAACTTTTTGACAATTCTGATATTTCATGTTTATCTTGGTGGCAAACAGTTTGGAGCCTGATCAGACGCCGGGTTACCCGGCGTCTGATCTGGCTCCAAACTGTTTGTATTGTAAATAATAGTTTTAGCGTAAACGCGTTTATTGGGAAAGAATAACAGATTCTCCACTGTACGTTGGTCGTTATCGGCATTTGAAGGTGAACACCAATGATGTAATCTGATTGGAAAGATCTGCCGTCAATCAAAACACGGAGATAAGTCAACATTGATAAAAAAAAAAGTATCATAACACGGCGGTTGAGTCTGCCAATTCCAGTTTCTATCTAGAATCGAGTACTTTCTGTAGTTTTAACGACTTTGGAAGTATTAAAGTGATCAGTATGCCAGATGTTTCACCTAACGGACAGATTCAGGAGGACCGAGCTGTCACATTGTTTCGGGAATATCTGCGAATAAAAACTGTACACCCAAATCCCGATTACGGTAGGTGTTTGTTCGTCTCGGTTGTGTTTCGACGCGAATGGTTTGACAATAAATAGTGTCAGTCTGTCTAGTCTGAAAAAAAGACAAAAAGAATATTTTGTTCTGGGACAATGGATAATCATATCTATGTTCATGGAAGATACAATGAGCTGTCTAAACTACGAAAGTCCAGTATAATTTATTATTTCACAGTTTCACTTTAAACATTTCTCGATAAATGATATACGTATTGCTAAAAAAAATATGTATTTTACTTTGCGTCTTTCGGCAATCTTCTGTACATGTATATTAAAAGTTAACTTTGTGAACATTCTGGAAACAAATTGGATTGTTAGTGTGGAATTTTATTGAAAACTGTTAGTGTCTAGTTAATTTTGAAAAGGACAGAAACTGGATTACTTTAGGATCTTAAAAAACTACAGGTTTTTACATGTTCTTAAACTTAATATTATATTGAGTAAAGAGGTTTTATGCTATGGCTGTGTGTGTGTTCTGCTTTAGAGATGGGTGTATTGTTTGTGTTGCGTTTCCTGCTTGAGTCTTCTTTCGTATTTATTTGTAAAGTTTGTTGCTGGCTTTGTCTTTCTGTTGTACCTCGCTCGTAATATAAGGCATTTTGTTTCTATAAATGCAGACTTCAATAAATTCTTGTTCTATTAAACTGGAAATTAATGAAAGGGGAAGGCCAATGAAATGTTTGATTTTTATATAACAATAACTACGTATTCGTGTAAATTTATGCATTTACTTGAATTTCATTCAAAACCTGGATGACGTGATCAATAAAAATAATATCCATGGATAATCCACACAGCAATTTGAGCTGAACTGTTTCCCCATGGAAGCGCCTTTTATCGCATGTATTGCGAAATTAATTCAAGTTGATACAGTCGTAAGCATGCACCAATAGAAATATGTTCTCTATCCTAGTAGAATGAAATGGTAGTTTAAAGCAAACCTGAATGAGCACTCTTTACTTTTATTCTGCTTTAAGTAGTCATCCGTTTTCCAAACGAGAAACATGCTACGGGGTAATGGGTTAATACAATACGAGGGTACAGTGGAGAATACGTTATTCTTTCCCGTTTAAACGCAAACGGAACACAAACGCAAAACACGAAAATGTAGAAAAGGTAAACCTTTTGACAATTCTGACCTTTCATTTTTATCTCAGTGGCAAAAAGTTTGGAGCCTGATCAGACGCCGGGTTACCCGGCCTCTGATCAGGTTCCAAATTGTTTGCAGTGGAAATAATAGATTTAGCGTAAACGCGTTTATTGGGAAAGAATAACACATTCTCCACTGTAACACAGAAGAGCGTGTGCTACTGTTTTGTAATATAATTTCTCTTTCTGATTAGATGGTGCAGTAGCATTTTTGAAGAATCAAGCAGCTGAACTGGGGATTCCCTTTCAGATTGTGGAGGTAGGGTAAAATTTCAAAATTTGTTAACGTCAATTTTAACACATTCAACCCCGTGTTATTAACAGTGTACCTGTGAAGAGAACACTGGTCCTCTGTAAACAGTGTAGACTCCTGCAAAGGGCTCTCTGTTATAAGTGTCTGCACTTTCTTAAATTAGCTCATCATGTAGGTGATTCAACATTATTTAAGAATTTCTTCCTATCACTTAGTCTACATAAATAAATATTAACTCGTTGACGTTTCAAATCTCAAAACTAACCATGAAATAGACTGGGAAAGGGCGACAGCTATTGATAGAGAAAGTGACTAGAGAACAAGAGCTATTAACTCATTATCCCCTGAAACTTTCAATGGACAATTCCAAGTTACAATAAGGGATGGTCCATTTTAGACATTTTAGGTTTGTTTTTTATAATATATTGCAAAATGACAAACAGTGAAGTGCCTGATTAGAGGGCTCCTGCAGGAGCCCTCTAATCTGGGACTTTACTGTTTGCATTAGACAAGTGTACTCTTCACAGGTACACGTTTGGTAAACGACGTATATATGCGTCACTATGGCTCAATGAGTTAAAAGAAGCGATTCAAATACGAGTGAGTAGAGAGGTCATGAACAGAGACCATGGGGGGGGGGGGGGGGGGGGGGCATCAGCTATCAAGAGTCTCAGATAGGAGAATGGCGGGAATCGGCGATCAAGACCCGAACTGCACATGCGCAGATCCTGGTTCTGAAGATTGCCTCAGCTGAGGATGAAACGTCAACAAGTTGGTATTTATGAAGACATTCTTAAATAAGTGGCTGCACTGTTTTTCATTTTACAATAATTAATATTGTTAAAGTCAATCCTAAATAGTAAAAACATCTATTTAAGTTTTGCTTCAGCTATTTCCAGATATCATATTGTGGCGAAGGAGGAGAATGTTGTACTTTTGTCTTCATATTTTGTTTTCTTTATAGGTTTATCCTAAGAAGGAGGTAGTCATTATGACATGGGAGGGTCTGGAGCCCGGTCTTCCATCTATAGTACTGAACTCACATACAGACGTGGTACCAGTGTACCTGGTAAATAAAACTCACCATTTTGAGATATTTAACATTGTCTTTAATTGCAGCCCATTCTAAGGAATGCCTGTACGTATTATTTCAATAAAAGCATATTAACTCACAGATTGCTCTAAAGCAGATTGTGGGTTATAGAAATATGAAAATGAGTCGTTTTCAACAGAAGCTGTTTTGCTTTCTTTTTATCCTGCTTAACCCTTTGAACCCTAGTCCCGCATATAGGCGTCCTTTTCAAACAGTGTACATGTGAAAAGTACACTTGTCCTGTGCAAACAGTGAAGACCCAGATCAGAGGGCTCCGAAAGGAGCCCTCTGATCAGGGTCATCACTGTTTGTCATAATGCCAAACATTGACAAAAACAACCCTTAAAAGTCAGAAATGGACTAGACTGAAATGGAAACTGGAATTGTCCATTTAAAGTTTTAGGGAGGAAAGACATGCCTCAATAACTTAAAACAATTTTTCTTTCATAATTTATTTACTATAGGAAATTGTGTTAACTATTTTATTCTGCATGTGTACTACAAGTTGCCTAATACTAGTGAATCTCAATCTAAAATTTAACCCATGCCAAGTTGCCAACACTGGAGTTACTGTACCAGTGCCCCTACTGTACAAAAAGAGAAAGAGAGTGGGTTAAAAGAGAGATATTATTACAGAAAAATATAAACTATATATTATTTAACTAGATCCAGTGTTTAACCCTTTACCCAATAGGTTTCTTCTAGTTTTGAAAATAGGTGACTACTTTCAGCCTGCTTTAAGTTACCACCTGCTAGAAGTTTAGAAAATATTTCTTCTAATACATTTTTATGACTATATAGATTGGAACTATTTTCTTCCGCGGAGGATTAAATGGAATGCGCTAAAAGGCGCTTCTATAAGGTAAAGGGTTAACAATGTATATCTACAGGATCAATGGAAGGTGGATCCGTTCAGTGCAGACAAGATAGACAATGGTGATATATATGCAAGAGGAACGCAGGTGAGTCTGATGCAGACACTGTACCTTTACCTTCAAACCAATCAGATCATATCAGAACTATTTGACTCTTGTCTTTAGCTTCTTTATTAAAAATGAACTTATATATTAATTGAATATTTTTTCCACAAACAGCACTTTCAAAGCAGATATATTACAACAGGATAAGGGTTAAAGGTCGTAGATGGGGTCGTGGTTAGGTTGACTGTACATACCTTAACTATTTTAGTACGTTTATAGATGTGCCCATGAATATATTAAGTAACATATACTTTACCAGTTTATTATATATACTTGTTCGTGAAAATAAGCAAATACAGGCCGAACACTCTTTTCTTTTATCATTTTCTGCAGGAATCTGGTTAGCAATTAAAATAACAATAGAAATGAAATCAAAACAATCGGTAAAAAAGACAAAATATAACATGTTCCAAATAAAATTTCTTTGTATGATCACATCATTTTCTTTTATACCAACCAACACACTCTGAACTAAAAAGATCTTAAAACAATTGGTTTAGAACGATAAGTGTAACGTGCAAACCGAGTGACCCAGCATCAACAAACCCCGTCGATGCAAAGCTTAAGCTCACACCGAGAGGTGTTTATTGCGCTATATAATTGACTGTACCAACGTACCACGTACGTTACATACATGTAACTCTCCCCTCCGAGAAGTCTCGTCCCGAGACTTTAACCTTGGGAGAACCCGTGTGCAAGGCAACTCCGGTCTGGCAGTTGTCATTATTCCACCGCTGCCACAATTTGTAACGTGCAAACCGAAAGACCCAGCAACAACAAACCCCGTCGATGCAAAGCTTAAGCTCACACCGAGAGGTGTTTATTGCGCTATATAATTGACTCACTTCCCAACATACAACGGTTTGGGAAGCCTCATTTGCATATACCAACGTACCACGTACGTTGCATAAGCAAGCAAAACATGACCCCCGAATCTGCAGTTTTGACCTTTGCAAACATTCCATTCATTTTTAGTCAACCAGTTGTGCCCACGATCCAATATATGGGACATATGCAAACATTGTATACTCTGAGCAGACGCCGCAAAATGCGGTGTCTACTTCTACCACGATACGGCCTCCATCAAACAGTTGATATTCTGCCGTGTTGGGTATGTGCGCATAAAACATTTTACAGTGCAATTGTGAGTCTTGAAGGAATCCAGGCTCTGCAACAGCACGACACTCGTGGGCAAGGTGTTCCATTCCCATGTCGTTCGCGGATAGAAAGATTCCTTCCTGACATTCGTCCGACAGACGTCTAAACAGAGTATACAGTTTTTAGCTCACGTGGCACAAAGTACCAAGTTGAGCTATTTTGATCGTCCTGTCTCCTGTGTCCGTCGTCGTCCGTGCGTTCGTCCGTTCGTCGTCAACAATTTGTTTAAACGACATCTTCTCTTAAACTACTGAATGGAATTTTACCAAACTTTGCAGGAATGATCCTTATTTGCAGGGACGTATATTTAATCGACGTCCCTGTTATATGGTGCTCTTTCAAAGTTGTTAAAAAAAACTTTCGGTCCGTTGCATATCTAGGTCACTGAGCTAAAATAGATCGTTTCAATAAAAACTTAGGAATTTTCTTGTCTGAAACCAAAGTATCCTGAGCTTAGATATTTGGCACAAAACGGCATCTACAGGTCCTTATTCAATATTATTTAAATTATGTCCCTGGGGTCAAAAATGAACTCGCCCCGGGGGTCACAAATTAACATAGAGTTATATAGTGAAATCGTTAAATGTCTTCTTCTCAGAAACTAATGTGTCCAGAGCATTGGTATTTGGCATGTTGACACTTCTAGATGTACTTTTTCCAATTTTGTTCGTATGGTTCTGGTCCATTGCATATCTAGGTCACATGAGCTTAAATAGATTTTCTCTATGGAAACTTTAAAAATCTTCTTGTCTTAAACTATAGCACCCTAAGCTTAGATATTTGCACAACGCATTATTTACAGGTCCTCTATCAAGATTGTTAAAATTATGCCCCTAGGGTCAAAAATGACCTTGCCCCGGGGGTCACAAATTTACATAGAGTTTTATAGTGAAATCGTTAAATGTCTTCTCCTCAGAAACTAATGTGTCCAGATCTTTGATATTATGGCATGGTGACACATGTAGAGGTACTTTAGTACTTTACCAATTTTTTGTTCAAATGGTTTTGGTCTATTGCATATCTAGGTCACATGAGCTAAAAATAAATTGTTTCAATAAAAACTTAAAAATCTTCTTGTCTGAAACCACCGTACTCTGAACTTAGATATTTGGCACAAAACGGCATCTACAGGTCTTCTTTCCAGATTGTTTAAATTATGTCCCTGGGGTCAAAAATGAACTCGCCCCGGGCGTCACACATTAACATAGAGTTATATAGTGAAATCGTTAAATGTCTTCTTCTCAGAAACTAATGTGTCCAGAGCATTGATATTTGGCATGTTGACACTTCTAGATGTACTTTTCCAATTTTGATCGTATGGTTCTGGTCCATTGCATATCTAGGTCACATGAGCTAAAACAGATTTTCTCAATGGAAACTTTAAAAAATCTTCTTGTCTGAAACTATAGCACCCTAAGCTTAGATATTTGCACAACGCATTATTTACAGGTCCTCTATCAAGATTGTTAAAATTATGCCCCTAGGGTCAAAAATGACCTTGCCCCGGGGGTCACACATTTACATAGAGTTTTATAGTGAAATCGTTAAATGTCTTCTCCTCAGAAACTAATGTGTCCAGAGCTTTGATATTATGGCATGGTGACACATCTAGAGGTACTTTACCAATTTTTTGTTCAAATGGTTTTGGTCTATTGCATATCTAGGTCACATGAGCTAAAAGTAAATTGTTTCAATAAAAACTTCAAAAATCTTCTTGTCTGAAACCACAGTACCCTGAACGTAGATATTTGGCATAAAGCATTATCTACAGATTCTCTATTGAAGATTGGTCAACTTATGTCCCTGGGGTCAAAATGACCCTGCCCCGGGGGTCACAAATTTACATAGTTATATTGTGAACATTTTAAATGTCTTCTTTTCTGAAACTTATGTGGCCAGAGCTTTGATATTTGGAATGGTGACAGTTCTAGATGTATTTTACCAAATTATTAATATGATTCCGATCCGTTGCATATCTAGGTCACATGAGCTAAAAATAGTTTTTTTTTCAATGAAAACTTTAAAAATATTGTTGTCATACACCACAGTACCCTGAGCTCAGATATTTGGCTAACAGCAACATCTACTCAGCAAATGGCACTATCATATTGTCATAATTTCTCAGCTAAGACATTTTACATTTACATCAATGGTCAAAGGTGAGCGATTTAGGGCCGCATACGGCTCTTGTTCTGATAGGCCTTTTAATATAAAACAAAACAATAATGAAAATTTATACCAGGCACACTTTTTATAGAAAACGAGCTTGTCCAATATATAGCGGAATATTACGATATGTATTCTGTAACAGAGCTTTCGTCTCATTTTGGTAATTTCTTGAATTAGGCTATTTCTTTTTTATCATTTCAGGATATGAAATCAACGGGTATGCAGTATGTATCATTTTACTATATCATATACTCTATTATATGCTCTAGATATATATCCAACAATGCTCTATATTTATATCAAACAAAACTATAGATCAGGTGAGTATTTTAAATGCTAGTTATTTCAATAGTCACCGCTTACTGCTATGGGATAACTATTCATTAGAAGCGTCTCGAAGAGAAGTTAAAATGAGTACTAACAACACCGGATTTAGCGGAGACCTAACAAAGACAGCATGTGAAATGTTCGGTATACATACTCGCTCTTTTTTAGAACCAATGCCTCAATGTTATAAAGCGGCTGAGTTGAGTCTGAGCCCCTGAGGTCGTTCTAAAGCATTTGATTGGTAAAATTTCAGTTTTTGCAGAAAGAGTTAAGTAGTCAACTGCTGTACAATTTCAGTTTTTGCAGAAAGAGTCAAGTAGTCAACTGCTGTATCCACAATTCGATAAAACTGATTTGAACTCTTGGTTATGGCGGCTGTCCATCATTCTGTCTGGCTGTCTCTCATTCTGTTGTTTTTGGCGTCTATTCTCTACTTGAAACACTTTTTACCCAATTTTAATTATACTTGAAGAAGTCTTGATTATGAACACAGTGTCTAGGTCAGGTGTGATAATCATTGGAGTTGTTGCAGCTGGTTGTATTTATCAGGTCAATGTCAAGATGCCCTTAATACTAATATGAAGAGGACTAAATTGATTACAAATTACAGTGGAGAAGACGGTGTCATTTCCATCTAAATGCGTTTACGCAAAACATGTAATATCCAGTGCAAACAGTTTGGAGCCAGATCAGACGCGGGGTAACCCGGCGTCTGATCAGGCTCCAAACTGTTTGACACTCACGACTTAAATAAAAGTCAGAAATGTCACCAAGAAGCCATTTTCCTCATTTTACTGCAATGCGTTGTTTGTACAGGAGCCAGTATTTCTTAACCCATAATCCCAAGTGACATGTCCACATGTCCGTTACACTGTACATGTTAAGAGTACACTTGTCCAATGCAAACAGAGAATACCCAGATCAGGGATCGTATTCAAGTAGCATAATAACTTTTCACTTAAAAATGGTTTGAATAAGACTAAAGAATTATCTTAAACTTAAGGGAAAAACCAACAGCATATATTAAGGTTTATTTCTAACTTAAAATGCTACGGTCCCGGAGCGTTACAACAGGGGCCATATGATCAGGATCTGGACTGCTGATTGTCATTTTGCAATATATTGTACAAACGACCCTTAGAGGTCAAACATGGAGTAGAATGATCTTGATAATCATCCATTTGATATTTCATAGGTGAATTAATTTATTCTGTGTTCACAGACACCTAGAGGCAATAAGAAAACTGAAAGCAGAGGGAAAGAAGTTTAAAAGGACCATACACTTGACATTTGTACCTGGTTTGTATTAGTGCTGGAAGCATTTGTAAAACCACAATCCAACAGATAATTAGTGAGTAACATAACAAGAGCACATCATGCGGGTGCCAACGCTCGTCTGTTTTGTTATCCAAATTATGGCCGTATTTTATCTCTAAATGCCATTGACCTTTGTCGAACTTGACCCAATTTGTGCTAAGTTCAAGAGGTTCTTGAGGTAAGTACATGTACACATACATGTACCAAATATAAAGTCATGTAGTTCTAAAGTTATGGCCAACGACAACGAAAAACTACGATAACACAGACGCAGGAGTGATGGCAATAACTCGTTGTTTTTTCGAAACATAAGAGAATAATGCTTTGATACATCAATATGTCCTTTCAGATCTAAAATGATTAAATACGGAGCAGTTATGATTTTCCATTGGACTTTCAACTTTTTAACAGGGGACAAATTGAAATGTCTTATTATTGTCAAACACGTATTAACCCCTTCACTGACGTGACGTCATCAATTTTAAACAATTGTCGTCTGTTTTTATTTCTCAAATTCTATATCAAACAAGCTCTAGATCTATATCAAACATTTTTTAGGTATTTTGATTTAAGAAAAATTGAAATGAGTGTCAAACAGTTTGGATCCTGATCAGACGCCGCGTCATACGTAGTGGTTAGGCTTTGATTGAGAAGTTTGCTTGTATCTGAAGTTATTGTGTGCCTGCCCAAGTTAATAAAACGATATCAGTCATGATTATCAGGACTCAAGGAAATGCACCAGGGGCCCGTCTTACGAAACGTCGTACGACAAATAGTGTCGTCAGTCAGATTCTAGAATTCTCAGTTATTATTTACTTCTCCATAAAATTCTGTCTTGTGACATCTCATTGTGACATCTCATTGGAATTGTCTTGAAAGTACGATTCCAAGGAGATGTCACAAGGCAGGATTACATGTATATGGAGAATATAGCAATTAGACGTACACTATTGTGACTTACTACTGCTTATGTTGTACGACGTTTATTAAGACGGTCCCCAGGATTATAATCAATTAATCAGAACAATACTAGTATGTTTTATTTCAAATTTATTTCACTAGTCTATAACATTTACCCTTTCAACCCTACAACCATCTGTAGATAATACTGATAACATATACAAACAGTGCAGACCCTGATCAGAGGGATCCTATAGGAGCCCTCTAATCAGGGTCTGCACTGTTTGATATTTTCATATGTGTGTGTTGTCATATCAAAAATGTAACATTAGACTGGTTCAAAATACCTGTACTAGAAGAGTCCATAAGTATTATAAATACCAACAAGAGAAATTTAGATTTGGAGGGGTTAAAGAAGCTATGTCATGGGGAAACATACTGCTTAATGTAGGACAATAGACAAAAAGCTTTCTGCATTACTGTCGTCTTGCATTAAGTAAATCGTTATACTACTGGTGTCTATATATGCGGGAGGCATATGGTGAGTGTCCTGCCCGAGCATCCATGTGTCCGTACGTTCGTCGACTGACTTGAATGCCGTTGTAGCATTGTTCTATTCACAAAGCCACCAATATCATCAAACCACAATTTGACATTTATCTTGACCTAATTTGGAATAGGCTATTTCTGGGCTAACTAAACTACCCAAATATCTTGACATTTCTTTTTTGGAAATGGGTTATATTTCTGTCAATACTTGGATTTTACCGCTGACTAGAATTGTGTGATACTTAAACAGTTTTTGCCTGGGACAGTTACCAATACGCATATCACATCCAACCTTAATGTCACATTGACCTAAATGCCCATTCAATTTGTAGAGTCGAAACCCCCAACTTAATCAAACAATTAATCAATCAGTCAACCTAATTTGGACTGTCAAAAGATCCTGCATATATTGTTATGGATTCCATCGGGGGCATAAGCGTGTTTCAAACTCAGTATTGTTGTATTTTATGTTGGATGAATTTCTCTGCATAACTTTGACCATGAATTAAGCAGCATTAGATCATTGATGATCCCCATCCTTCTGGAGCTTTCTGCATTAATTTAAGCTTTAGGGTGGGTGTTGTTGTAATATATAGAAAGGGACGAGCACCTGTGATTTAAGGTGCATTTACTTTCAGATGAAGAAATTGGGAGTAAGCAAGGCATGGAGCTGTTTGTGAAAAGTGAAGAATTTAAGAAGCTCAACCTTGGAATTGCATTAGATGAAGGTAACTGATATAACTAAATATAGGCAAAACTCGATACTTTGAACTCGCTTAACCCTTTACCTCATAGCCTGTTTCTAGTTTTGAAAATAGGTGACAACTTAAAGCAGATTGAAAATAAAGCAGAATGCGCCATATGGCGCATTCTGCTTTACTTTCAGCCTGCTTGAAGCTATTACCTGCTGGAATAAGGAAAGTATTAAATATGACACATATTCATTACGGTATATATTGGAACTATTTTCTTCAGCGGATGAATAAAATGCATGTGCTAAAAGTCGCTTCTATAAGGGAAAGGGTTAAATCGACCTTACTAGTAGTTCATAAGTATTTGATAACACGATCTCGCGTTTTAACGTAACTATATGGGTATGTTCGAACTAAAGCAAGTTCAATACATTGAGTTTCGCCTGTATAAGCAAATGCTCTTTGTTGTTACTAAATAGAAAATCGTTTCAAAGGTTGTTACTTGTTACTAAATATCATTGTAAAGTTATTATTGAATGTAAGCACATGCTAAAGTTTGTTACTAAAGATAAGCAGATGATGAAGATTATTACTAAATATAAGCATTATTGAAAATATTGTTATAGGTCGTTTGCAGTTCAAAAAAACACGATAAATCTTAGATAATTTTAAAACTAATGGACGTATTTAAATTGAATTTTGCATGCACTTATGATGTGTCTATACCAACTCTGGCAAGGAAATTCAGAATTTTTGAAAGTCTACCTAAAAACTTTTCTTCTTTGTTTTATATAAATTTTGTGTCGCTGAAAATGGTCAATTACGTGGGGTGTTATTGGCTATTACCTTGATCACGTTTGTTTATATTGGAGAATATCCCCAGGTAAAATCCCGTGCAAGTTGCTTCTGTCTGAAAGGTGAATCCCGTGCTGATATTGGTTGTTTAGTTGTACAAAATTAATTGTGAGGCCCCTTAATCCATTACATTTTTACTATGCCTAAAGCCACGAACTCTTTACCAGGAATAAAGAGAATTGCAATTACTTTTCAAACCGAAGCTCTAACATTTCTACATAATTACAGAGCTCCAGATAAGAGAGAGAAACTTGAATAAGTCCAACATTTTCTCACCCAGTTCAGCACCCGGCAAATCATATGGTGTGACTACTCGAAGAAAGACGGTTCTGATGAGTAGTCACACCATAGGGCTTAATTCAGAAATAAAGATTTACTAGTAGTTTTGGAAATACTCCCCTTATCTGGAGTTTAATATGTATCAATGTTCGACGTTGTATTGCACTTACGTTTACATTACGTTTCCTTTAAGCGATAAAATAATAAAGGTTTTCGAACTGATCTGGAAACGTTCTGTTGAAAATTTGATAATGGTAAGTTGGTGTAGATCGTCTGGTTTGAACATGTCTCTTCTGCTATTTATCGCATTTAGTTATTTTACGTTTTGTTGATAAAACTTTCGTATGAGTGGCACATGGTTCGGATCCTATTCAGATACGAAATGGCTCCGGTGTCCGATTAGGATCTAACATGTGTGCAAATGACAGTATGATCGGTTAATACGTTTAACGTACCCCAGTCAGGGCCTCGTTCGGTTAGTTGTAAACTGCTATGGTATGCGATGGCTTAACGGTGAGGCGTTGCCGGGTCGTGAAAGATAGGCTGTTGAATAACTTGAAATCACCCTTCGGAAAACTGTCCCTTAGAAGTGTAAACTTTATATAGAAGTTATGAATAAAACTTTTTTATTACGAAGAGAAAAAATATTTCTTTTTTGTCAGAGTTGGTATAGGTATATCATAAATCTATGCAAATTTCCATTTGTCTCCGGTTTCTTGTTATGGAGATATTTGAAAATTATCGTGTTTTTTTGAACTGCAAACGACCTATACTAAATTTAAACACCTGGTAAATATTATTATAAGCATATGGTGTAGGTTGTCATTAAATGTAAAACAAATGGAACAGGTTTTAACTAGATATAAGTACATGGTGAATGCTTTTACTAAGTACAATCCTATGGTAAATAAATATAAGCACATGGTGAACGTTGTTACTAAATATAAGTACATTTTTATGGTGAACGTTTTTGCTGAAAAGAAATATACGGTAAAGGTTATTACTAAATATAAACTTGTAAGCATATGGTGAATATTTGCTAACACTTTATGAACATTTGGTTTGATATTATGACTAGGAACGAACTTTAGGTTTTTCCGATATTTTACTGTATTGTTAACACTTTGTGTATTCACAGGTCTTGCCAATCCTACTGATGCTTTCACAGTCTTTTACGGAGAAAGATCACCTTGGTGTGAGTATACAGACCAATCTTGTATAATGTGACCACTGAATAGAAACAATCTTCGGTTTCTTATCTTGGTGGGTGGCTGCTTAATGTAGGCTGTAAAACAGAAACGCTCTTTCATGAAGCAACCATTTTTTTAAAACACCGAAAACAAGCTATGAGGGAAAAGTGTACAATGACATTTGTATATTATACATGATTAAGCGGATTCATGGTCTAGTGTCTACTTTATACCTTATAGTGCTTGAACCAGATATACATTATTTGCAAATGCTAAATAACTAGACCTGAGAGCGTTTATGGTGCACTTTTCTCAAGGTCTGCACTGTTTATCATACATGTACGTTTTAATCTATTTGGGACAAACCCCGAAAGTACATGTACACTGGTATTTATGAGGATGCTATGAGTGCATTTGAAATGTAAACATGTTCAGGGACAAGTTGAATTCTTACAGGGGTGATGATCCGTTGCCCAGGTGATCCAGGTCACGGTTCAAGGTTCATAGAAAATAATGCTGCAGAAAAATTGGTAAGTCAGAAACATTATTAACGTAGTTCTACTTCTCTTCTAAAGACGAAATGCCCGTATTGTGATATTTGAAAGCAGCTTATTGCTAAATGCAAAAGTAAGGTGTTTTCTTCTTTTTTACACAAAATTGTGTTTATTACGTTTACCACGTACACTAGCTCATAACATTTTCTCTTTTCATTTATTTTCCTTCGTTCGTTTAAATGCTGATTATTTGTTCACTTTCCAAACATGATATGTAAATACCGACGTTTTAGAACGTATGTCAGAAACATAAAAGTATAACAAACCATTGTGACACTGGTCCGAACTCGCAGTGGGTTTAAAATACGTCCACTTAACCTGAGTACGACATAATAATTCCATAATTAATAATTAACATTTATAAACCGACATATATGTTTGAATACACGCTTGGGGGACGCAATACTTCGACTAAATTATTTATTCGTCATGATTGAATTCGAGTTAAACATTTAATTTTATAAAGACAAAGTAGGGAAAATATTGGGACATTCTAAATACTTCGTGTAAACGAGAAATTTGACACACGTGAGTTCGACATAACGGGAGTGGACTGTTAATACAAATGTACCGATGACACCGTAGATTGTGCTTAAAAACAACACTGTCTAATATTGATTGTCAAAGCAAAGCACTACTTTCTACTAACTGATGTTTGAACACTGCTATATTCATTGTTACAGAGGAAAGTTATCAACCATTTTCTAGACTTCAGAGGGATGGAGGAGAAAAAGTAAGAGACTATGCATACACTTCTCTTATTAATCCCCAACCGCAAAGTTTATTTAGTAATTTTTAGTCAAATGTTAATTTGGGTAAAATAAATGGTGTTGGAATGCTTTTCTGTTAACCGTCTTCACGTCATTCAATTGTCTACTGCCAACTCTATTAGCTGCAACCATTGGCAATGTTGGTTCGAAGTTATTTTATTGTAGCAAATATCATTGAAGGAAAGATGAAGAGATTATTCAAAAGGAAACAAACTTGCAGATTCATATAAGGGGTTAGCATCATGCAGGACTATACTTATAATGCCATTTCTGAAATACAGTATATCCTGTCTTATCCCACATCCTTCAGTACTGATGCTGTCGGATAAAACAGCGTGTCGGTTAAAGCTGGTTTAAGATATATAGTCGAGCTTTGATATTCCATACTCGCTTAAGTGGAACATACCCGTATTTCAAAGTTAAAACGTTTTAACGTTGAAATACGGGTATGTTCTACTTTAGCGAGCTTGTGATATAGACATTCATCAATGAAATATGGTTTAGAGAGACTAGTTTAGTTTAAACATATTTTATTTCAATATCTACAAAGAAATGGGGTTGGCCACAAGTTCTTACAACATTAGATTCGGCCCTTCCCCTTGTGTTTAAACATTCAAAGTAGTGTAACAATGGCTGCAAACATATTATCTCTAAGTTTTTAATAACAGTCAGAATAAGTGAATAGTAAGTAAGGACAGAGAAAGGTAGAGGAGAGAAAGGAAGAAGAAGGAAAAGAAAAACAAATGCATATTAATAAATTTCTTGCGGTGTGGCAATATTGGATTATCCAACGAAGCAGCAGAAAGTGCAATGAGTCATGCATTATGCGACAATTCGAAAGACGTCAAAGGAGCTTGATAGAAGGGCGTAATTCGATGCAGATAAAAACAATGCAGAATTACTTTAATTGACGTGTATGCGTTATTTGATGTCAGATATCAACAAGCCACTTCATTTTTAAGCCCAAGACCGGTTATGCAATGCCAATTCAATACATGTACATACATAATTGTCATCAACACATAATTTTAGTCATGATATATCATAAATAAATACAGAGAAAATATTAGTGTCATTCACTTGTTGATTTTGTATAGCTCATATTTACAAATGAAATATAAGACAGTGTAACTTTTAACACATAATTGATCTAAAATAAAAAAAAAAAAAAAAGAAAAAAAGAGCGACTTAAAACGTGTTCGAGATAGGTATTCGTGGATGCCATTCGACATTTGGGTTTGAAAATCATTGTCAAGTTTCTGGATTAACCAAATCTCGGATAAGCCAGATTATTATTCACATAAAAATCCTTAATGCCATGTCTTAAATACATTAGTCATCTCTAGCCTATCATATAAACATTACTAGTCGTCGGAGCGGTGCAGGACAATGTAGTAAGCTCGAGACGCTTTTGGCCGAAACATCTGATCTTACGTGCGCCTTGGTACGAGTTTGATGGGATGTTTCCGCCAAGAACGACGAGATCTGAATACAACGCCGTGTAACGCGACCGCCAACTGGTGATACGTTTTTATATACCTTAATTTACAAAAAAAACTAAATAGTTGCTTAAATCATTTGATATCCAGAAACATTTGATATTTGAAGCAGAACAAAAAGTCTTTATGCCACGAAGAATAAAATGGAACTTTTAATTGGCCCATGTACGTATACATAATGTCATGCTAATCGAAAAAGAGGTTTGGAGTAAAATGCAAATAGTAAAGATACAGACTCTTGTATATTACTGTTCAGACACACACGAAAAGCTCGAAATAATAGGAAGATATACAATAAAAGAAAATATCCATGATTATTCGCTGAATACCCCATATACGCAGAGTTTATTGTAATATAAATATTTTACAGATTGAAAAGCAGTGGGTGTTTGAAGCTTGGTGATGTGACCACGGTTAACATGACCCTGTTAGAGGTAAGACATATAGATTGAGCAACACACCAGTAGGCTAGATTGAGATCTTTGACAAAAGATGACTGCTCAATGACGGACAACAGAACAGTAGAAAACCTCGAAAAGAGTTTCTGCTTTAACCATTTCATCGTTTATAGTACAGGTAATCCTCTTTACAACGGGAATCCTTGGTAACGTTATAAACAGTTTGAGTTTAGTCTGAAGTCGTTCTCAAGCATTTGATTGGTAAGATTGGAGCTTTTGCTTTAAGATGGGTCTTCTACTGAGTAGTCGTCTAATAAAAGACTGTTGCCTCCCCACTAGGACTCTCTTATCAACGATTCCCTCTTTACAACAACGAACAAGACAATTATTCCCAACATTTTCACGGTTGCAATATCGTCTGCTTAATATTGTCGTCTTTTTTTTTCTTCTCAAAGTCACGTATTGGACATTTTGACAACCCTAACGAGTGACAAACAGCTTGAATCCAGATTCGACGCCGCGATACGCGGCGTCTGGTTTGGATTCAAGCTGTTTGCAAATGTTAACCAACATATCTCCATATAAAAACTCCCTCCGAACAATATACACTCTCTCTGTCTCGTACACCCATAAGGTGTTGATTTAGAGAGGGAGCACTGTATTTAGTTTTGGTGAACGTGGTTTTGTGTGACCAATAGCGCTGAAACTCATTACATAGAAAACACTGATCTACTCAGGATCTGATCTGAATTCGCCCGTTTGTGCCTAGCGCCCCATAATAAGAACACAAAAAAACAATGTAGACTCTGATCAGACGCCGCATTATAAGGCGTCCGATCAGAGTCTACACTGTTTTCAAACAAGACTAACTATTAAAGATAAAAATAAAAAAGATAAAATGACTGATCCAATATATCAGCATAGAAGATTATTTTTTGCATTAATGTATGAAAGAGATATAGGTAATGCAGGAATCTCCAATAAGCGCCTACTGCACTACTTTATCTCTAATTAATCAACCACGTGTATTAAATAATGCATTTGTGTCTTGCATTCAGTAAAAATCTAATAAAAGACTAACTCTATGTAGTTTAGAACTGGACTGAATTTTTGAGACGTTTAAGCGAAATAATCGACAGAAAAATGATCGGAAAATTCAATGTATCGCGATAGCGATTCATGGTTAATTTGCCGATCATTTGCTGTTGTTTATTTGGCTTAAACGCGAAAATATCAGTTCATTTCTTATTTTTACATATTATGTGTTGTATTTTCAAATATTAAATGAACTTTGTATTAGTATGCATGTGTAATTAATCCTTATTAGTGGTTATTTACACTACAATAATATGTACCCTGAAAGGAACAGCCACAACGGCATTACTAAAGTAACGCAACAAAATGATTCGCGGAGAGCAGACACATAAGCACATCCTCCCCTGTTCAATATATATCTACAACTCCCATCCTCTCGAGAAATTGCGTTTACACGAGTTAAACGTCATTTTTTTCTCAATGGAATTGAATTAAGCGGATGTAAATATATAGTATTGCTTTATATTTCCAGGGTGGTATCCAGTTTAATGTTGTGCCAAATGAGTTTAAAGTGGGTGAGTATGAAGTATTTAAAGTGCTATAACGACTTGTCTTACACTTGAAACAGATTGAAAACAGATCAGTATCTAAACATATTTTTTGTCATCGATCTTTCTGCAGAAAATATTAGGTTAGCATTCGTTAGACGATCATCTATTTAAAACAAACACACTGAGTGTTAAATAAAAGACAATTAAAAGCAGAAAACGCAAATAGGAACCCGGCATTAAGTTGAGATATGTCTTTAACACCACTTTTTAAATGTATTAAAACTGTTTAGACAACTCTAGAACGTCAACATGCAACGAAGTTTTAACCCTTTCACTCTCTATGGCGTCATACAGCGCGTTTGCAAACCGTTTTGATCCTGATCAGAAGCCTCGTAATGCGACGTCTGATCAGGATCAAAACTGTTTGCCAGCTGGTTTGAAATTACACGACTTATTGCCTTCAATAAAACTTTGAAACGAGCTAAAGAGAGAAAAAAAAATTGAATTATTTTTTTCTGGTGGTGTTAGAATGATACCATAGGCGTGTGTAGGCGTAGAAAAGTGCACCAGATCACCACAAATTGACCGAAAAAAATCGCGTTTACAGCATCAGGTGTAGATATAGGAAATTGGAGTTGGGAACCTTCTCTATATAGATATATACCAAAAAAAAAAAAAAAAAATTTTTTTTTCTCCGCTCTTTAGCTATATATTATATATATATCCAGATCTAATTTTATGCAAAAAATAAAAAAATGCAAAAGGCTAAATAGTAATTTTCGTTGCAAACAATTTGGATCCGAATGAAAAGCAGTTTTAAATAACCCGGCGTCTTTTTCAAGATTTAAACGATTTGAGACTCTGTCCCTATTTGATAAAGACATCTTAGAAAATGTAGAAATTACTTAGTTTGAAAAGACTTACCATTTTTATTTTCAGTTTTTAAGAAAGGTGACTGTTTAAAACAAGCATGTGGGGACGCCTTCCAGCAGGCTTCCTAAATTTCGGTGGATTTACCGAGTTGCCGAGTTGTGCCTGAAACAGTGCATAAATGGCTCTAGGGTCTTCCTCTACCTGCAATAAGCTGGACGTCGCGATCTGACTGAAATACTGTTAAAAGCGATGTAGAATTATATCAAATCAAATCAAACAAAATAGTGCCATGCAGCAAATCGGTTAACCACACAGGTTACCACTCAGGCGAAATAATTCAACACACAATTCACATTAGAATAATATAGCCACACAGACAAAGGTCACATTACAATAATAAAGCAAAACAAAAGGCAAATAGTTTAACAACTCAAGATAATAGCCATAGAAGGTTTACATTCATTGATACATTCGAGCAACATGACTGGCATATTTCTATTCATGTGGTGTCATGACAATTAAAACGATATATGGGAACTCTATGTCCTCCTAAGACAGTGTTTTAAAGTTGAAGATGCATTATTTTTTCGGCGCCATATAACCATTTTATGTGTCGCGGTGTCGTAAAACACAACTCAAGTAATCATTCACATTTCAGAAGCTTCGCTTGAGCCATCTTTATAGCCAATGTTATCAATTTCACATGAATATACTAATGTATGTCTTTATCAAATGTTTGAATATACATGTACCTAGTACATACATAATCTAGAACTTAACCCACCCATACGAAAATCACTGACAAATAAATACGAAAGACTCAAGCAGGAAACGCACCACAAACAATACACCCACCTCTCAAGCAATTCCAGCATTTGAAAAAAACTATCATAGTTCTGAGGGAACTGACTTTACTTGTAACAATAGTTAGAAATACAAGGATTAATTTGAATTGACCCTCTTTAACAACATCTATCCAAGTATTGTTATGATAGCTTTTGGTTATTTTTTACTAAGGGTTTGACATCAGGATTCCTCCCACGGTGGACATGGTGGAGTTTGAGGAGAAAATCAAGGGCTGGTGTCAAGATGCTGGAGATGATGTTACTTATGAGTTTTTTCATGTAAATACTTGGTTCTTCATTTCAATACCGTTGGTTCTTCATGTAAAAAACGTTGGTTCAATGGAAAAGATATTCTTTCCCAATAAATGCGTTTACGTCTAGTTCTGGTGTGAATAATATATAATTTTCTATTGCCGTAAAAATGTGAATATGTGATTTTGGTGACACCTAGGGCCGATTCAAATGAAAAATGAGTTTCTTTAGCGCGTATGATATTGTTTTAACGATTTGCATGCTGGATGATTGTTTCGTCTGCAACAATTGCCGTCTGCTTTTGTTCTTAAAATGTAATTTTCTTAATTTATTTCAAAACCGGATCAGGGCGTCTCATCTGGATCAAAACTGTTTGCATAAATTTAGGTAATCACCGTGGGACATATCCGCTGCTAGCATTCAAAGAGTTAATTAGTCCGTAACCTTACTGTCTATATATAAGATTTGTCACTAAGAGTTTATGTATATTTTTACACAGTATCATTATTTCCTAAAGGATGAGTAGATATAATTGATACTAACGGTGGCAATAGGTCATTAAAAGAGTGCGATTCCATATTATTATGTAAATATGTGTATCTTATAAAACAGAAATAGCTTTCGTCTTTCCGTTCCGTTCGCAAAGTGGTTTAAGGCCTGATTCAAAGTATATAAGTTCCTTTTTGAAAAAATGGAAAGGCCACATGCAATTCTGGCAGTTTCTAACAGTACATTTTATTGTTATGCGTTTGCGTTTCGTTTGCGTTTAAACGGGAAAGAATAACGTCTTCTCCATAGGCTACAGTACCATCTGTATGATTTGTTTAGTTTGTTTATACTATTTAGCACTAAAGTAAGGGTTTAGTTTTAGCTCCGTTGCTCAAACACACTGCAGCTATAGTCACATACTTTCCTATACCCATCCGCCTTTTTGTACTATACACTGTAGTTTAGTGACTTTGGCCTCTGTGACCTTTGTTAAGAATTTGACCAGTAATAGACAAAATACTACAGCTACTTCAAACCAATTGCTACAATACAACGTGCTTTCGTCATGATTCGATGTCCTGTGCCTTTGGTTAATCAGTTATGGACTAGGTACTGAAGCTTTAGTAGCTCAACTTCACATGTTGATGTGCCCCAATGAGTAAACAGTGCTCCCTCCCCACAACCACCCTCTGAAAAACGATTCCCTCCTTATAAAAACCGTTTTTCGCTGTTACCCAAACAAAGCAAATATGCCCAACCTTTTCAAGGTGCAATATCGTCTGCTTAAAATTGTCGCCTGTTGTTTTCTCAAAGACACTTAAAGGACATTTTGAATGAAAAAAGCATTATGACGTGTGACAGACAGCTTGAATCCAGATCAGTTCAGTTCAGTTCAGTTTATTTCGCATCATAGGCCTCCGGCCCATACACACATAGGTGCATACAAACAGAAAAACGTATGTATCAGTTGTAGTAAAGAACACAATTTTACAATATTATAACAGTCTGTTCATCAGATTAATACAACTATAATACATAAATGTTCCACATCATTCGAGTATTAGTCATTTTTTCGGATCAAATATTCATATTAGAAATTCATCGCGGTATTTCATTGCATAATATATGAACATGGCCAACTTTTGAAGTGTTAACTTATCGTTAGAAGACATCAAGCTATTGAATTTATGAATGTTTGGCGAATTCCAATACTTATTATGTATATATTTTGATCTCAGATCAGCATATAATGGGCAAAATAATAAAAAATGTAATTCGTCTTCTACTGAATCAACACAGTGTATACAAAAGCGTGCTTCTCTAATCAAATCAATATGTCTACCTTTTTCAATCATCAACTTATGTGATGATGACCTAAATGATACATAGCTGCTTCTAAATTTCTTTAAATCAATAGCATCCAGATATGGTTCTTTCACAAATTCGACCTTATACTGTTTGTACAAAACCAATTTGTTATTATTACAACACATTTCATGCCATTTTTGTTTATACTGGTCTTTTAATCTAATTACATACTGATTAAAAAAACATTCAGGATTGTCAACTGCTTGACTTAACCATATATAACCAAAACCATTGCTACACAAATTTAAACGTAATGAAGTGACCCAGTTCTTATATCCACGTTCATCATAATATTTCAACATATTGTAACACATTTTAACGTACCTGTTATCAGACATTGTAATTATACGCATCCAAAATTTAACACATCGCTTAAATGCAGAAATATACAATGGATATCTACCACAATCACCCATGATAGCAGAATTACATGCTTTCAATGGTGCATTAAGAAAACGTTTGCATGCATATACATGTACTCTCTCAATTCGTTCTATATACTCAATACCCCAAAGTTCACACCCGTAAAGTAAAATTGGGCTAATTTTGCTATCAAAGAACTTAAAATATGTACTGTAAGTCATTGGTTGTATATCATGCAGACTGTTTAGTAAACTCACCAATACCTTTTTGGCTTTGACAGCCATACTTTCGGCCATTTTAAACAATGATAATCGACATGTGAAATGAACACCAACATATGTAAAAGCATTTACAGTTTCAACAATCTTACCATCATAATACCATTTCTCATGTTTTGACACGCGTCCACCGTTCTTAAAAACAACAACTTTTGTTTTAGCTATATTAACATTCAGTTTCCATTCTAAACAATGATTATTTAAAGCATTCAAATGACGTTGTAAACCACTTACTGTATCTGCAATTAGAGCTACATCATCAGCAAGTAGTAAGATTAAAATTTCAATGAGTTCTGGTGATAACTGGATTCCATGTGTACCACTATTGTTGATAGATACAGTCAATTCATTTATAAAGATAGAAAATAATATAGGACTCAATTTACACACTTGTCTGACACCTAAAGGACACTCAAACGCATCTGTTGTTACATTTCGATCTCGGACAGATGCCTTTACTGACTTATATATACCAACAACGGCTGAATATAGATATCCTTTGATACCAATAGTTTGTAAAGCTTGAAATAATTTGTGCCTGTTTACAGAATCAAATGCTTTTTTGAAATCCACGAACGCCACATATATTTTCCTACCCTTCTTGCATAAATATTTATTAATTAATGAATATAAAACAAAGGCATTATCAATGGTTGAGTAACCTTTTCTGAACCCAGCCTGTGCTTCCGAAATTTTATCAAATGCATTCACATAAAAAGTGACCCGTGTGTTAAGGATTCCAATGTAAAGTTTGCTAAAGACATCTAATAATGCAATACGCGGCGTCTGATCGTGATTCAAACTGTGTGCAAGTGTAAGTCAATTCCCCTCCCTATAACAGATCCCTTCGAACATTGCACATAATGTTTGTCTCCCATAGGGTGCTGTTGTAGAAAGGGTGCACTGTTCATAGTATGTTGCATCAGTGTTTGTTTGCAGTGATCTTTGAACTTGACATATTACCTATATTTAGTATTAAACTAAGTGGCAATTACCTTTGCTACTCAAAAATACAAGTGATAAGTCATTCAAACTTTTGAAACAGATCTGTCAACTCTTCATGGGCGCAATTATGGACACAGTTGAAACAGGCGAGTTAATTCCGCGGAATACTTGTACCTTGTTTGACCTGGAAAATGACATTTTTTATAAGAATTTTATATGGGAGAGCATATTTGGTGTTAATGGATATCCCATGTAATCATTTTCAGAAAGATGTTGACCAGACACTGACCAGTACGGATGATTCAGACATGTGGTGGGGTGCTTTCTCTGCAGCATGCAAAAGCATGTGAGTATAGAGCATGGACAGTGGTTTTAATACTCGTCCACTTCTAACATACTGTACATAAGTATTCACATCCTGTATAGAGTAAATACGAAAGACTCAAGCAGGAAACGTAACACAAACAATACACCCACCTCTCAAGCAGAACACACACACACAGTCATACCACAACAAACACACACACACACACACACACGCAATACCATTCCTTCATCTACACACTAATAGAAAACAACACGCAAGACAAACATAAAGCAAAGTGAATATAGGAGCCCGCCTTGGTACGGTCTAACTATGGTTAAGAAAATGTAAAACTTTACTGTCATAAAGCTTATTAAAATTCCGGGACTAACCTGTTCCTCATCACCTACCACACACTTTGATAACTTTTAAGCTTAACCCTCTCACCCTCAGTGACGTCATTAAGCACATTTGCAAACAGATTTGATCCTGATCAGACGACGCGTAACGCGGCGTCTGATCAGGATCCAAACTGTTTGTCACTTGTTTTGAAATAACGTCAGTAATACTGCCTTAAATCTAACTTTGAAACGATATTGCAGACGACAATATTGAAGCAGGCGATAATATGGCGGAAAGGGGTTAAAAACCTCACGATAAATTTGATCATGAAAAGGTTAAAAAAACGGACACAAAAAGCTTTGCTGGAGAAAATGTTTCATAATCTAATTCATTGCTGGTAATTTTAAGCACATTTTTCGACATATCTTTTCAAAAGGTGAATATTACGTGGTCTTCACACTCTTTCTTGTTTATAATTTGCTATGGGAGGCATCAGTGCTTTTAACTGTACATCGCATTTTACCACATGTGTCATTATTCCAGGAATTTAAGCTTGTTGAAAGATTTAACAAATAGGTGAAACGTGAGATTAGTTAGCCCATGTGTGCCTTGCATCCTAATAAATGGGTCATAGACAATCAGTATAGAATCAAACCAGACTCCCCGTCATACGTCGTATGATCTGAGTCTGCACTGTTTGCTAAAATATAAAAGTAAAAATTAAAAACAATTAGGACAAACATCCCTTAAATGAAAAATGGGTTATTTCAATACACCGCAATGGTAGAATCCACTTTGCATAAATGGGTTAATGTTTCATTATGTTCATTGTCTTCTCCTCTTTCTTTAGGAACATGGTCATTGAGAAGGAGATATTTCCAGCTGCCACAGACAGTAGACTCATACGAAAGGTATGTATTTCGAGGTAGACGTGTGACTAGTTAAAGGAGGCTAAAAGTAAAGTAGTAAATTCCTTCAGGGTTTTTTCGTTACATTGTATATTGGAATATTCCGTTTTTTATCTGAGGAGTACCTGATCTAAATTTGCATTTTCTTTTTGTTTTATATTGAAATTTCTGTCAGCAAACAGTGTAGATTCTAATCAGACGCCGCATTATGCGGCGTCTGATCAGAGTCTACACTGTTTGCCTATGTCACATATATCGGATCGTTGGCACAAATGGGTTTACTATATTTTTGACGACACTGTTGCTTTCTTATTACAGTTTAAACATATTTTATTTTGCAAATGTACATGAAAATAGCGTTGGGTCATGAGTTCCGACAACATTAGTTTTGACCCTTCCCCTACATTTTATACAAACAAAACGTGAACAATGGCTTATCTTTAATTTCTCCTTCAGGAGGGATACCCAGCCATAGGCTTCTCACCAATGAACAACACTCCTATTTTGTTACATGATCACAACGAGCGCCTAAATGAGGGTGTGTACCTGAAAGGAATCGAAATCTTCTGTGCAATCATTTCTGCACTAGCTTCTGTCTAATCTGGACATTCAGCCTTAACGTCATGCCTTATGTGTTTGTAACAGCAATATATTACACTGATTACTTTTAGTGAATTGTATAACATTAGTTTATAATCTATACAGCTATGTCTGTATCCATTGTATTCAAGAAAAATGAGTGATTCATTTATCAATATTCTGAAAGCAATCGCGTTCCTTAACTCACTTTAAGTCCTAACGACGGGTATACTTAATCGATGTTCTACCGTTGTTAAAGGATATTCTACAACGGTTGGGAGTTGTGATGCGCAGGAATTGACCACTCAGGCATTCAGCCTTCGTGGTCAATTCCTGCGCATCACAACGACCAACCGTTGTAGAATACCCTTTAACAACGGTAGAACATCGATTATTTCGATTCTAACATGACTAACTTAAAAAATCATAAGAAATGCAAGCAAATCTTTCAGACTTATTTCCTCTGCTGACGCAGTTTTCGACCGAATCACTTCCCTTGTATGGCTATTACATGAAACCGATATCAGTACGTCATATATAAGAAAAATAAAAATTAGTGATGAAATAGAGGATAATGTTTTTTTCAGTATAAGATAGAAATTTAATCCATTGAGTGAACATCAGACGTTATATTTTCACGAGTGGCGAAGCCACGAGTGAAAATATAACAGTCTGATGTTCACGAAATGGATTAAATTCGATCTTATACTGAAAAAATACAATTATTCTATTTATTTATGCTTTTAAGCCACTTTTTAAACGAAATTGTTCGACAATTGAGAAAGCGAAAGTAAATGATTTACCCCATGTTGAGCCCCAACTTTATATCGAACACATTTTCAAAACAGTTTCCAGTACGATGACGTCACTTATATATTGATTTGACGTCATCCGAATTACTTCGTTGCTCCCGCCGTTTGGATTCGTGCTCTTCCGGTGAGTAGTTCGCGACAAATCGGACTGCCGGAATTTAACGATAAGACACTATTGACTACGATTCTTGGGGAGCCCTTCGGGGAAAATTCATAATAAAAGCGATTGGTGATAATCCACTGCAGTGGATTACCAAGTGATAATCCACTGCTATTTCGTGGTAATCATCATAAATTCTTTGACTCTGATAGGCTGAAACTGCTGATGTGACCAATGTGTACGAGACCGTACACATTGATCTAGCCGAGTAGTACGGTTCACGTGTGACTGATTAGATTTTTTCTCCTCGATCGATTCGCGTAAACAATCTCTCTTTTTCTGTTTATTATGCAATTGCTTTGCATGAAAGAAAAAAAACTTAATTAAAAACTGTCTTGAATCTATTATAATGCGTACATGTAACTCAGATATCGATTTTATGCTAGTTTTGTGCTTTGTTTTCACTGATTACCCCACCCACGTCGTCACCATGGTAAACAAAAGACTGGAAGTGAAAGGGACAATGCGAGGTGCAACGGCACTTGTCACTCGTTTATAATGAAATTGACACTGAATTAAGATAGATTTAGATCAATATGTTTATCAAACTCAACCGAAATAGACAATAACTCTATATGCCTAGCTACTGACCTACGTGTTTATTTGTTCGCTCCTGATTACAGTACTGAACCTTATTAAATTAAATTGATAATCGCGCGCTTCAAAAAACAAATCCTACGTTTGACTAATTTTACGCGAATTTTCTGAAGCGGTTGTGACAAAAATGGAATCGCAAAAAATAACGAAGGCATATTTGCGAACATTTGTGAGATACACCATTCAAGAAAACTTACCCGAGGGTAAAGTTAGTACTTTGAATCGCAAGCGAATTGCCATCGAATTGCAAGCGAATTGCCATCGAATCGCAAAAATTGTTAATTTAATAAGATTCAGTACTGTAGTTCCGATCATTTGTTATAAATTATCGTTACAGTGTTTCATAAAACGTAAATGTCCTCCTGGAACTATTCGTTTGAAATATTCTGGTAATGAACATTTAAAAGATGTCCACATTCCAATGTGATGACGTAATTATGATAGAAACAATCGAACTACGATAGGGCCTATCTTGAATTTATTTAAGTCGAACCGATATCTGTATTTCAAAGTTAAAAAGTGGTGTAGCCACTTTTAATTTGAAATACGGAATGTGTTCGACATATGCGGTTTAAAAATTATGGTATTAAAATTAAGGAATGCGGTTAAATTCTATTTATGCGAGTTCCAGATATCGAAGTTTAACTGTTTAGTTTTTTGTACTTTACAGCCGGTGAATAGTGAACTGTTGTCAATTTCAAGTGTCATCTTTTAGGGTCAAGTCAGTAAAACTTTGTCAGATTATGCATGTTTTCTTTCTTGTATTGGATCTAGACTGGAAATAAATTCGTTTCACGGCATTTCGACAGTACGGAAGCCGGAAAGTGCCACTTTTACAATTTTTTTAAAAAACAATTATCTTGAAAATTCAAGTTATTATCTTGAAAATTCAAGATAGTATCTTGAATTTTCAACATACTATCTTGAATTATTATAAGCTTATGTTCCGTGTGAGTTATTGTGATTGCATTTCGCCCGACGTCCGTCTGTCTGTCCGTCCATCAACCACTTTCTTTAAACGAATTCTTAGCTGAAAACCAGTTGACCAGCTTTTATGAAACTTGATCCTTACAAAAAGTATTCAAAGAAATTGAATCCACTCAAAATTGTGGTTGATATGGCAATTTTTTAAAGTGTTCTTCTCTATAACCACAAGGTCTAGGGCATTGATAATTGGTAACTGGTATGTAGCATAACGGTATGTAGTTGTCCTCTACCAAGTTTGTTCAAATTATACACCTGGGTCAAAATTAGCTCTGCCCTAAGGTTCACTTGTTTTCTCTGAAGCTAGTAGAATTTCTTAGCCTAAAGGTGGGCGATTTAAGGTCCAACATGGCCCTCTTGTTTTAGCAGTCTTCTCTGTGAAACCCCTGGATAGATTTTCACCAAAATTTACCTGAATGATACTTATATATTAGTCTTATGCAAATTCCTAATGTTTATGGTATTACGTGAAGAATCGTGGTTGTCATGGCAACCAACCACTTAAAACTTTGAAAAATCTTTGAAAACCTTTCCAGAAATTACTGAGCTAATTTCTACCAAATCTCCCAGTTTAGTGATGCTTTTAAGCTCACCTTCACGAAGTGAGGGGGCTTATATGCTATACCCCGGCGTCAGCGTCCGGACTGGATATCATAAACTATAAGGGCTAGGTCTATGAAACTTGAACCAACTTGAACCATAAATGCGCCGTAATCAGTACAGCATTGTAAAACGTAGTTGAGTGACATTGACCTTTGACCTTGACCTCTGGGGTTAATGTTAAGGTTTTGCGTTAAAGTCTATTTATAACTTAAAGTCTGTTCTGGCTGATTCGCCTGTATGAGTAGACCATGATGCACCGCAGTTTGGTGACCTTGACATTTGGCCTTTACCTCTATGCTCAACGTTAAGGTTTTGCGTTAAAGTCTGTTCTGTGCAGGATATCAGCTTCGTAATATTTGATTAGAAAGACAGACGCTGGACAAAAGATGATCATAAAAGCTCACCCGGAGCATAAAATCAGGTGAGCTAAACTGTTTACGAAAGATGCAAGATGCCCAAAGCTGTGATCAGATGAGCTAGAAATAAATGCAACTATTTCTCTTTGATCTGGATTTTAACCCATTGACCTTTAATGCTTTTCCCTTATATATTTATTCGAGATTCAGCCTACTATGAATTCTTAAAGTGGCACTATCCATCTTCCGTACAACAGATTTATTCCAGCTCTATAATGTTGAAAATACAAGTTACTATCTTGAATTTTCAAGATAGTATGTTGAATTTTCAAGATAAGTATCTTGAAGATTCAAGTTATTATCTTGAAAATTCAAGATACTATCTTGAATATTCAAGATACTATCTTGAAAATTCAACATACTATCTTGAAAATTCAAGATAATATCTTGAATTTTCAACATTCTAACTTGAAAATTCAAGATAGTATCTTGAATTTTTAAGATAGTATCTTGAATTTTCAAGATAGTATCTTGAATTTTCAAGTTAGTATGTTGAAAATTCAAGATACTATCTTGAATTTTCAAGTTATTATCTTGAATATTCAAGATAGTATGTTGAAAATTTAAGATACTATCTTGAATTTTCAAGATACTATCTTGAATTTTCAAGATAATAACTTGAATTTTCAAGATAAAAAAAAATAAAAAATTGTAAAAGTGGCACTATCCATCCGGCTTCCGTACGACAGAGTGTACGGCCGAAATACCGTGTTACTAATAGTATTAGCATGGAGAAATTACAGATCTGAAATTTCTCCATGGTATTAGTCAGATTAAATATATCTGAGACAATTCAGTAAACAAACATGAAAGAAAAGACCTTTTACGTCACATGACTTTTCATTGAAAACTGCGCTTTACCGTAGGGAGTGTACAGGAAGAGCCTGTGTAAAAGGACTATTTTCACAGCGTGGTAAAACAGTCTAGGTATATTACGATAGACTTGTTCTTTGTTTATAGAGACGAATTCACGTGCCATGTTAGAATCGTTATTTACAAACAGTATACATGTACATGTGAAGAGTACAGCTAATAATAGGCATGGTGCTGACCGTTGCCTCAGCCCTGCTGACAATGGGATAGCTCATATGGGACTATAAACTTTAGCAATAACAACAACAACACGTTCACCTGTTCTGGGGAAACAATGCAGACCCTACAGGAGCCCTCTGACCAGGGTCTGCACTGTTTGTGTTTTTGCAATTTAATGTAAATTCAACCCTAAGTACAGTGGAGAATCTGTTATTCTTTCCCGTTTAAACGCAAACGTACGCAAACGCAAAGCACTAAAACGTTGAAAAGAACAACTTTTTAACAATTCTGATAATTCATGTTTATCTTGGTGGCAAACAGTTTGGAGCCTGATCAGACGCCGGGTTACCCGGCGTCTGATCTGGCTCCAAACTGTTTGCACTGCAAATAATAGTTTTAGCGTAAACGCGTTTATTGGGAAAGAATAACATATTTTCCACTGTAGGTCATACTATACTACACCTAATTAGGAATTCGAATTTTCCATTTGAGGTTCCAGGGTTGAACGAGTTAACTGAGAAACCAAAGGTGTCATTTACCAATAGTGCACCTGCGGAAAGTACACTTTTCTTTTGTAAATAGATCAGGGATCTAATCTAGGAACCTTTAGATTAGGGTCTTCATTGTTTGTTACTTTTACAAAATGCTGCAAAAAAGTAGAACAGAAAGGCGCTAATCTTACTTGGAATCTGGAATTGATCATTAAAAGTTTCAGGGGTCCCATGCATTTATTACAGTGCGGTACATGATGATTTACACTTATGACCATGGTGAGCCAGGGTTAATTGAAAATATTAAACGATGTTACATTTGTATTGTGATAAAATAGCGGCAGGGTTTTGTAGTTTATACATTGTATAATTTAACCCTTTCATGATCAAATTATTCGGGAAATTTTACCCCTCGCCGCTTTATTGTCATCTGCTTCAGTATTGTTGTCTGCAAGACACGTTTGATTTAAGTTGGATTAAATGTTGTATGACTTAGTAAATATCGATAAGAGTGGGTCCTGATCCGCGTTACGCGGCGTCTGACCAGGACCCAAACTGTTTGCAAACGCGCTTTAAGGCGTCATTGAGAGTTAAAGGGTTACATGATAAAATGATATGTTAGTTGATTATCTTCACTTGAATAAAAATAAAGCTTACAAATATACCTTGTATGTGTTATATTTTGGCCCCACTTTATAACAGCTACGTAATTATTGACATAAAAAATAAGGACATAAGTCTACGAACTTACATAACAACCTTCGTACTATTGTAAAATATTGACATAAAAACTAGCAAATGTGAAACGACTTTAGTAAGACATGGATATACTATTGCTACACATGTACTCACCTCGTGTTTACCAACTTACTCTATATACGAATGTTGGTGGCGTATTTGTTCATATCTGTGGAAGGAAAGTGTGGTACCCGGGGAAACCCCAGGTGTTGGGACGGGCAACCAATGTACCCTCTCACATACTGTCCTAACCGGAATCGAACTCGGAATGCATATGCAAAGAATTTGTAAAATATTGATCTTTTCACCGCCAAAATCAATATTGTCGTCTGCTTTCACTTTCACTTTCACTGACACCATACCATCTGTACCCTTTCACCCTCAATGACGCTTAAAATCGCGTTTGCAAACGGTTCGTATCCTGATCAGACGCCGCGTAACGCGGCGTCTAATCAGGATCCAAACTGTTTGACACTCGTTTTGAAATTTCTTCAGTCATACTGCCTTAATATCTAACTTCGAAACGACATTGCAGTCAACTAAATTGAAGCAGACGACACTGAAACGGTGAAGGGATAAACATCTCACGAAAAGATTGGCAGTGAAAGGGTTAACACATTCTATGCTCGTCAAAAACAAATAACGTACATGTACCTGTAAAGAGTACACTTGTACAGTGGAGAAAACGTTATTCTTTCCCGTTTAAACGCAAACGTACGCAAACGCAACACACTAAAACGTAGAAAAATACAACTTTTGGACAATTCTGATAATTCATATTTACATGTATCTTGGTGACAAACAGTTTGGAGCCTGATCAGACGCCGGATTACCCGGCGTCTGATCTGGCTCCAAACTGTTTACAAAAGAAAAAATAGTTTTAGCGTAAACGCGTTTATTGGAAAAGAATAACGTTTTCTCCACTGTATACTATGCAAACAGTTTAAAGCTAGATCAGGTCTCCTGTAGGAGCCCTCTCGTCAGGGTCTGTACTGTTTGTGACTTTGCAATAATGTTATGCTTTTAAAAGCAACCCTAAATAGTCAAAAATGGACTAGACTTACGTACAAATTGGAAGTGTCCATAAACAGTTTCAGGGGTGTATTATTATTAATATACCACATTTATATAGCGCTCTTTTCACACAGGAGTTGCGCGTTTAAAAACGTTTGTTTGGGTTATATAGAGACTTATTTTGAGGTTTGATTTAAAGCAAATTGACTGAAACGATATCAATAGAGTTTCAAACAGTTTGGATTTGTATGGCTGCGTCTGATCAGGATAGACACTGTTTTGGAAGTCAACGTCAGTCGCCAGTGACATTAAAAGGAACCTTTTTGCATGCTAAGTACGGTGCTCCCCCACTACAATGGCCCTCCCAACAACGACTTTCTCCTAACAACGACCCTCGCCTCAGTTCCCGAAAAATTATGTCCAACCTATTCATCGCTGCAATATCATCTGCTTAAAATTGCCGTCTGCTATTTTTCTCAAAGTTACATATTGGAGATTTGACAGAAAAAAAACTTACTGATTTGTGACAAACCGCTTAAATCCAGAACAGACGCCACGTTACACTGATCTGAATTCGAGCTGTTTTCAAATGTAAGCCAATGTCCCTCCTTATAACGACTCCCTCCGAACAACACACACAATTTTGTCTCCCGATGGGTGTCGTTGTAGAGAGGGAGCGCAGTTTTTACTGTGTTTTTCTCCTATTCGATATCTAGCTAAATTTATTTTTCAGAAATAAAATCTTACTGCCAAATACTAATAATTTGAATCGAGATAAGGCTCCACAGTTGCAGCACCTGATCTGGATCCAAACATAGTGCAAAAATTATAAAAGTTTCGAAACTCAAGCATGTTAAATTTAAATGTTAAACGAAAATTATTTCTTTAATACAATATTGTAGTTAACATAAGTATCAGATCTACACCACGTATAAAGACATTTGAAGGTTCTTCATAGTTTTCACACACAAATTAGGTTGATCAACCCTTTCCCACATAGAAGCACCTTTAGCGCATTGAATTTAATCATCCACTGAAAAAAATAGTTCCAATTTTGACAGCCATAAAAATGAATAATAAGAAATAGTTTGTAAATCCTGGCAGGTGATAGCTAAAAGCAGAATGAAAGTAAAGTAGAATGCGCCTTAAGGCGCATTCTGCTTTACTTTCAATCTGCTTTATGTTGCCAACTTTCTTCAAAACTAGAAATAGGGTATGGGGTAAAAGGTTAACGCTAATTCTATTATCAACATCGTATATTTAATACTTTTGGCATAAAAGTATATCAATTTCCTTTACTATGTAATCATCAATCAGATCGGTCAAGTCCATATGGCTAATCTATAGGATGCAGTAGCAATCACATGAAGTGTAATCAGTTGTGAAATCAAGGATGTATTTGTTTCCAAATTTCAACTAAATCCGATCACTCAAAATGTCCAATGTGTACACGGATACACATTTCGACCCCATCACTGTCATGACCTCATAAATTTTGAACAATTGTCGTCTGCTATTATATCAATACTTTAAATTTAAGTAATTTGACTTAAGAAACATTGGAATGAGTGTCAAACTGTTTGGATCCTGATCAGACGCCGCGAGACGCGGCGTCCGATCAGGATCCGAACTGTTTGCAAATATCTACTGTAAAAGGGCAAGACGGTGAACGGGTTAACTCTTTCAATGTTAAATTAAGTAAAGTTGTCGTCTGCAATAATTGTTGTATGCTACGGTTTTAAAAATTAATTTTTCGAAACCTTCTTCTCAAAATATAGTCAGGGTGACAAACAGTTTGGATCCTGATGAGACGCCGCATAATCGGCGTCTCATCAGGATCCAAAATGTTTGCAAAGGTGATCATGGTTTCACTTCTAGAGTACAAAGAGTGTATAACCCTTAGTTCATTTTGTGTATATTCGTATATTCTATATCCCGAAAATAAAAGGATATTAAAAACATTAATTAACGATTTATTAGGAAAATAATTAGTCTGAATGACAACCAAGTATGCAGCCATATTAGACTCCGAGTTTCTTGGAGTCTGATAGAGTTCAGAAATGTTTCAAATACATAATCAAAATTATCGGGATATGTTTACCCCTTCACCGTATTATTGTCGTCTGCTTCAGTATTGTTGTCTGTAAGACACATTTCAAAGTTAGATTTCAGGTTGTATGACTTAATAAATATCGATACATGTAAGAGTGTCAAACAGTTTGGGTCTTGCTTAGACGTCACGTTATACGCGGCGTCTGATCAGGACCCAAACTGTTTGCAAACACGCTTATGACATCAATGCGAGTGACAGGGTTTAGCAGAACTCCAGCTCAAGTGTTTACCTCCGGTTAGAAAGAACTCGGATTCAATGAATGTAATATTGTGTAAACCCATTACCTCATAGCCTGTTTAAAGTTTTCAGGATGGGTGACCACTTAAAGCAGGTTGAAAGTAAAGCTTTACTTTCAGCCTGCTTTAAGCTAACACCTGCTAGGATATATAAATATTTCTTATGGTATATATTTTTGAAGGTATTATTTGGAACTATTTTCTGCCGCGGAGGAATACAAAATCGTAAAAAGGCGTATTTATGGGGTAACGGGTTAAACAGCCATTCTTCTAAAACGCACGACTCGTGTTTCTTAATGTGTTAGACTGATTAAGGTGTGCCGAACGTATTGTAGAGGTCTCTCTTAGGGGCTTTCAGTTTTACTGGCGCCATGCATTAACTCATTACTCCATGGTCTGTTTCTTAGTATATAAGATAGGTGATCACTCAAAGCAGGTTGGAAGTAAAGCAAAATGCGCCTAAAAGCGCATGGTGTTCTATTTCAGTCTGCTTTAAGCTTCCATCTGCTAAACAACAGAACCTTTTTTATGATTCATGTTCTTGCTGTATAACATGGAACTGGTGTTTTTATTGAAGGAAAAAATTCAAGGTGTAAAAAGGCGTATTTATCGAATAATTGGTTATGGTGGTTCGCAGGTCTGCTTATTCCCTGTCAGACTTCATTGAAACCTTGATTAAATTGAAATATACCATATAAAGAGTAAAACATCGCTAAAATAAAAACAAATTACAGCACCGTTTTTTTTTCTGACAGGACCTTTTGTCGAGAAAAGTTCCATTTTCAATAAACAGGAATATTTTCTTTACAAAATAATTTCTATACATTCACGTAAACTGTACAGACAATCTAAGATCTTGAGCAAACAAAATTATTTCATGAAATATTTTCTGGAAATATCAATGTTTAAAAAAAGTCAAAATTCTGAAAAAGTCACTAAATTTCAAATTACAAAAAAACTAGCTGTTAACATACACTAATTTTAGACTTATTAGATAGATATTACTTAATTCTACTAGTCACAAAATTTTAATGAAAATCTACAATAGACCTTACATTTTATACACGATTTCCAGAAATTCTGACAATATGTTTACACAAACCGAGCTACCTCCCTTGAGTACAACTTTAAAATGCCGTCAGCTCTAAATAATACCATAAGTCCAACCTGTAATAATGGACCATTGAATACGGTAGCCTGTAGATCTTAACCCTTTACCTGATAGCCTATTTCTAGTACTTAAGATAGGTGACTACTTAAAGCAGGATGAAAGTAAAGCAGAATGCGCCTAAGGGCGCATTCTGCTTTTCTTTCAGCCTGCTTTAAGCTATTATGTGCTATAATATAGAAAATATTCCCCATAATACATATTCATAACTGATTAAATTGGAACTATTTTCTTCAGCGGATGAATAAATCATATCCGCTAAAAGGCGCTTCTATGGGGGAAATGGTTAAAGACAGATGATTGCAAAATGCATGACAAAAGTAATGCATAAAAACTCCTTTAGGATCTATCTTTTAGCATTGCTTTTGCCATGTGTTAAGCTGCCCTCTGTCATATAAGATATAAATCCTCACAAAGTTTAGTTCTCACTTGACTATACTTGCATCTGATATAATTCGTTATTACATTTATGACTAAACATAGTCTGTCCTTTGATCACTGCGTTATGGACTGACTAGGCAATAAAATCGGACAATTTATTTAAAAAAAAAAGTTTTGTACATGTATCGCATGTGACTCAAACCTAGAATCATTGGATTGCTAGTCAACCACTCTCCTGACTGCGCTAACAAAGAAGACACTGACGCTTATCAAGCTTTTTGTTATGTATTTTTTCTAGTATACATGTAAGCACGTGCCGAAAAAGATCATGTGAAAGTCATCAGCAATTCCGCTGTCAAACCACCTTAAATCGACCCCTGAAAGATAAAAAAGATGGTACATGTACCTGTTTCGAATTAGCTCTGGTCCAGTTGTGACTATTTGTGTACATTGTATTTTTGCAATATATTGTAAAATGAACAAGAGTGGCATACGTAAATTTAGTTTAGTCAACGAGTTTATTAAAAGTGATAAATAATGAGAAAGAATGTGAGATTCTATTTATCACATAAACATTTTAAAAACCTATTTAGTTTATTGAAGTCGAATGTTGTAGTCCTTTTCGCCATATATATTTTCTGCGAAACCGTGGCATTGTTTACGGTAACGTCATCGCAAACGACGTCATTTGGTGTCCTGCTACAGTGGAGAATCTGTTATTCTTTCCCGATAAACGCGTTTACTCGAAAACTATTTTTTCTTTTACAAACAGTTTCGAGCCAGATCAGACGCCGGGTAACCCGGCGTCTGATCAGGCTCCAAACTGTTTGCCACCAAGATAAACATGAAATATTAGAATTGTCCAAAAGTTGTTCTTTTCTACGTTTTAGTGCTTTGCGTTTGCGTACGTTTGCGTTTAAACGGGAAAGAATAACAGATTCTCCACTGTACATGCAGCGTTTGTGGACGAACAGGTTGGGAGGGAGCCCAACAAACGACATTTCACTTGTGGATTACGATATGTATAGAATGGCTTTATGCAACTCACAGGCCGCAGATTGTGTAACAAATATTATCATTATAATGTAGAACTATCTCATACTATAGTTTAACTTTTCTATTGTGACTACCAAAACGAAGGTTTATTGTCTGTACGAAAGACAGGTGACAACGGTAAACGCAAACAGAAAGTTCCTGAAAGCTTTGTTTTACCGTTCGCCCTCTCTACAACGGTCCTCCAAACAATGACTACCTCCTTAAAACGACTCTTGTTCGCAATTACCTAAACAGGACAACTATGTCTAACGTTTAAATGCTGCAATATAGTCTTCTTAAGATATTGTCGTCTGCTGTTTTTTCTCAAAATCACAAATAAGTGGACATTTATTTATTTTGATAGAAAAAATATAATTACGCGTGAAAAACAGCTTGGATCAAGATAAGACGCCGAGTGACGCGGCGTCTTATCTTGATTCAAGTTGTTTGCAAATCTAAGCCAAGTCTTATTTGCCCCTCCCTATAACGACTTCCTCCGAACAACACACACAATCAGTGTCTCCCATTGGTTGTCGTTATACTTTCACCTCACTCTAAGCAGCCGCATGCCCTAAAGACAATTTTAGTTGTTGTACTAGCGAGGGTTTACTGTGATTATGCAGTTTGATCATCAGTTGAATTTTCTCAATTTAGACGGATTTATTTTTGAAGACAACGAGCAGCTGGAGGTAGTGAATATAAGTAGGATCAATGTCCAAATCAAGACATGATCGTTTGGTTTGGTCATGTGACCAATGTTAGGTTTGATCACGTGATCGGTGGGTTCGCCCGATGTTTGCGTAGACTGCTTGTAGACTTTACCCGGACAAGACGTTCAAAGTAATAAGTGGTAAATTTACATTTGCGTTACGACTTTCAGGAAGTAACAAGATGAACAACTTGACGTTGACATTTTTGGTCGGGTGCGTAGTGCTTTTATTCACAGGTAAGTACAATGATTCCCTTTTAAAGGGGCAAATATTTTATTTCATGAAATACAGTGGAGAATCTGTTTTTCTTTCCCGTTTAAACGCAAACGTACGCAAACGCAAAGCAATAAAACGTAGAAAAGAACAACTTTTAGACAATTCTGATAATTCATGTTTATCTTGGTGGCAAACAGTTTGGAGCCTGATCAGACGCCGGGTTACCCGGCGTCTGATCTGGCTCCAAACTGTTTGTAATGTAAATAATAGTTTTAGCGTAAACGCGTTTATTGGGAAAGAATAACAGATTCTCCACTGTAAGCACAGGAATGCCTAAAAATATGGCGTCTGATCAGACTCAAATGTTTGTCACTCAAGACTTTAATAATTCGTTAAACTGTCTTTTCATATATTTGTATTGTAATGGTTTTGCCCTTCGTTTCTTTAACAGTAAGGAAAAACGTTACTATTTCCCAGTTACGCTAAAAGTATTCTTTCCAGTGCAAACAGTTTAGAGCCATCCAGGTAACCCGGCGTCTGACCAGGCTCCAAACTGTTTACCACTCAGATGAAAATAAATAGTCAGAATCGTTAAATGATTGTCATTTTCTCAGTTTTAAGTTATAACTCATAAGGCAAAAGTCATAAGTTTTAAGTCAAAAAGGCCCTCCAGGGCTTCTACAGGGTGTCCCAGAAAAAACGGAACCCCTATAGGTCAAATATGCAATACATCCATTTCCTGTCAACATAGAAAACTAAAAGGTATATGAATAAGTAGATACGACATTTTGCGATATGTCGTCCAAATTTGGTCTAAAAATATTCAACAGTTTTTTTTTAGATATAAGCATTTTTAAGGAATCAGTTGAAAAACCCGTTTGCCCATGATACCGATTTTTTTTACACTTGGCGCGCATAGTTAAGCCGTTGTCGCTGAACAGTGACTCGACGACTATTCACATTTTTCGCCTTTGATACTGAGTCTAACATCCCGCGATTTTTATTTTGATTTATTATATTGTTTATAATGTACTTTTATTTTCTTTTATCGGTTATTAAACAGCTTTTACTGTTTTCAAATGGAAAAGAACTTGACATATAAATGTTATTTTCAATCACAGCGGCTCTGCATAACACAGGTATTTGAAAGTAACTTGGCAATGTCGCGATAAAATTTCTGTTTTAAAACAAAAATAAAATAAGGTTCAAACATAAATATTAAACTGTACAGATTAATTGGTTATGAAATAAACAGCGCAAATTAAAACGATTAACAGGAATAATCTGACATAAATTAAACATGTGTAGCGTTTGATAACCGCCATTGGTGCCATATGCACTGACCAACATTTTTGAAATACGCTCAAATGACAGGCAATTTGTAATAAATTCTTTATAGAAATATAAGATGACTTAATAGACTCAATTTGCATGTGCAGCATGTGCAGAATGTGTTGGTTTCTGGGACAATTTTTGATACGTTTACACGTAAAGAATAAAACAGTAGCATGATTGTTTAGACTATGCTTTAACAGTGCAAAATACTGTCGTGTGTACTACAGTGGAGAAGGTGTTATTCTTTCCCAATAAACGCGTTTACCCTAAAACTATTATTTGCAGTGCAAACAGATTGGAACCAGATCAGACGCCGGGTAAGCCGGCGTCTGATCAGGCTCCAAACTGTTTGCCACCAAGATAAACATGAAACATCAGAATTGTCCAAAAGTTGTTCTTTTCTACGTTTTAGTGCTTTGCGTTTGCGTACGTTTGCGTTAAAACGGGAAAGAATAACAGATTCTCCACTGTAACAAAAACCAATATCATGGTAAAACGGATTTTTGGGCTCTTCATTAAAATACTCATAACTTTAAAACCAATGTATATTTATAAATACAATTTGGCAGTAATATGCCCAACTGATGTATCTACAAAACTGTATATTTATCTTTTAAAACATTTGTCTACTATGGAAGGCCGGTGCGCCATGCTAAAAGCTAAATGCAAATTGCTATATGCAAAATGCTAAATGCGAATTGCGAAATGCTAATTAAGTACAAAACTGTATTAGGGGGTGTTTAATGCTAAATGCTAATTTGTAAAATGCCAAATGCTTAATGCTGATTGCGAAATGCGTTTTGCGAAATGCCATTTGCGAATTGCAGAACTGATAAATATGAATTGTAAAAATGCTATTCGCAAATCCCTTAATGCCAAATGCGAATTGCTGTACTAAGGCCAAACAAAAAATACTTCTGTTTCCAGTAACCCGATCGATCCTAGTTTTTCCCTCCTACCCTAAACATTTTTTTCATTTTTCGAAAAACGTATCGACGAATGGCGGTCATTTTAGCGGCGCATGTGACAGTTGTTTTTGAGGCAAATTCAATAGACTCCTTGTATTAGCAATTAACCATTGACATACTCAAAATACAGACACCTCATTTTATTGACATATTTGACAAGTTCATTAAAATCAAAGGCAAGTACCAGGCTATAAAATATGTTGTTAACCTAATTAACAAGACAGATGTCTTAGTATTTTTATTGTCCTGACTTAAATGCACACTGTTCACTTATTTTTATTCACTTGTGCGAGAAACTTTGTATGAACGTTTATTAGACCATGATATGATGTTAAAAACCAATAGCAAAGTCATGATAGTACAAATCTATTAATTTGATGAAAAAAGGGATAATTCATCACTTCCATAAAACGCCCAGTGATTACGCTTAATCCCTAAAAAGTTCAGGGATTATGCGTAATCCCTGATTACACTTATATGTACAATGTAATCCCTGTAACATATACAGTGGAGAATCTGTTATTCTTTCCCAATACACGCGTTTACGCTAAAACTATTATTTACAATACAAACAGTTTGGAGCCAGATCAGACGCCGGGTAACTCGGCGTCTGATCAGGCTCCAAACTGTTTGTCACCAAGATAAACATGAATTATCAGAATTGTCTAAAAGTTGTTCTTTTCTACGTTTTATTGCTTTGCGTTTGCGTACGTTTGCGTTTAAACGGGAAAGAATAACAGATTCTCCACTGTATATTACGGTTACAAAAAAGGCTTTTGATGCATGTGTTGTCAAGCAGTGAAGATCAAGACCAGTCTTTGGCGCGGCAGTTGGATTTGATCTACACTGTTTGCACTTCAATAAGGTAGGTTTTTATTTGTCATGACACGGCTCAATTATATTTTCAAAGTCACTTATTTCATTTTTAACCATTTCATTGCCTTACCCCGAGTCGAATTGTATTTTCAAACATTTTGTATCCTGGCATCTGATCAAGATCCAAACTGTTTGACACTTAAAGAGTTGTTTCACACAAAACACCTAATAAATTACATAAATAAATAAAAACATACGGCAATTGTTAAAAGCAGATGACGTCATAAAATAAAAATCTTACCCATTTTTGGCAAATTATTTTAAAGGTTGTGGATTCTTTTTAAATTGAGTGGCAAACAGTTTTAAACATGATTAGACCCTACGTTACGCGGCGCCTGATCAGGTTATAAATGTTTGTATATGCGCTCTATGACGTCATTGAGAGTAAAAGGGTAAAATGGGCGTTACCTGGCGTCTGATCTAGTAGCGAACTGTTTGTAATGGACAATTTTAGCATATATATTTGGAACGAATAAAGTCTTCGCTATTGTAATTATTTACCGTCCAGTAAAAGTCTATCTATTACGACAACTAGAAAGAAGGCTAATTGATTGCACAAAAGACAGATGACAGCTTAAAGCAAGGTGACCGTAAAACAGAAAGCTCCTAAGTCGCCCGCCTCAAACACCTGATAATTAACAAAACAGAAATATAGAAGTGGTCGCCTCAAACATCTGCTAATTAACAAAACTTTGTGGCTGTTATACAGAGGCGGTAGCAATAGAAATCTAGTCGTAGTAGAGAGGTTTCATTGTTTGCTATCTGCTATCTTGTCCACCATATTGACAAAACTTTGTGGCTGTTATATAGAAGTGGTCGCAATAGAAATGTAGTCGTAGTAGAGGGTTTCATTGTTTGCTATCTGCTATCTTGTCCACCATATTGACGCATTTCCGCCTGATGGTTTGGCGATACCAGTTTACAGTATTTACACATAAGGAGGGGTATCCGTTCAATACATATACAGTGGTTATTCTTTCCCAATAAACGCGTTTACGCTAAAACTATTATTTGCAGTGCAAACAGTTTGGAGCCAGATCAGACGCCGGGTAACCCGGCGTCTGATCTGGCTCCAAACTGTTTGCCACCAAGATAAACATGAATTATCAGAATTGTCCAAAAGTTGCACTTTTCTACGTTTTAGTGCTTTGCGTTTGCGTACGTTTGCGTTTAAACGGGAAAGAATAGCAGATTCTCCACTGTATCTAACATACTTTCACACTCATAATAATTATGGTCTGCTTAACTCTTTCTCTCTCAACAATTTTCGTCTGCATCAACTTTATTGCCGCCAAAATATAGTCTGCATTTGTAGTGTCCTTTGCAATATTGTTAAGTTCAGCTTTAGGGCTGTTCTAACAAAATACGTACATTTCGATATCAATGTCAAACAGTTTGGATCCTTATCAGATGCCGCGTTACGTGGCGTCAGATAAGGTTTCAAACTGATTGCAAAAGCGCCTTTTGGCAACATTGACATCAAGGCAGCGAAAGAGTTAAATATATTCATCTACAATTAATAATTTCCTCAAATTTAAGATTGTTGATACTTCAATTGAAGTAATTGTAGCCGGGTGAAATATAATATATACTACCTAGCTACAGAGCTAGCTTTTATACGAGGGTTGTTTCATAAGCAATACAACTCCATTAATAACTTCGATATAGTAATTGAACTATGCATGTGTGATATATCGTTGGAAAGGGCAATTCTTCACCTACACGATGTTATAATGCACGATTAGATCACATAACGGGGTAAATCACAATACTTATCTAAATGACACCTTCTCAAGGGCACTAGAACATAGCACTTTTCAGACATTACTTATTGACCTAATATCATTTTTAAAAGTAAAACTTCTATACCTTGTTTTGAAATATATCAGTCTATGTCTGAATTTTAATATAAATAAAATTTCATTACAATTAAAAGACTCAGCTGTGTTTAAAATCTCAATTTTAAAAAAAAATAGAATTTCTCATTTTGCTAATGGAAAAAGTTGACATGAATTTTCGAACGCTATGACATTTTTCTAGATTCGTATTATCTATAATTTGATTTTAAAACATGACCATCTACTTCAATTGCTTCGATTGTAGCCCTGGTTTGATATATCAAAATGTGTTCTAGGTTTCAACAAAACCTCTTGAACATACCGAAAGTGTCCTTTTTATGAGATTTTCAGTAAGAGTTAAATATTACCTATATTTTTGTCATTTTGTAAAATTATATAATTTTAAATTGCGTAATGTGTGTATACTTTTCTGAATTAATATGACCGAACGTTTCATAAAATTATTTCAAATAATAAAACCGTAATGGTAATTATAGTATCAAAATTTGTTCAAAACTTTACCTAAAAAATACACAAAAACGGTCCAGTGCCCTTGACTTGGGGTCATTTAGGCTCGTGATGTGACTTTGCTATATGTAGTCATGTGATCTTACTGTGTATTATACCATTGTGTAGGTGAAGAATGGCTCATTCGAATGATATATAACACATGCATTTTGCATTAATATTGTTAAAGTTATTGATCTAGTTACATTCATTATGAAACACCCATCGTAGCAACGCGGTAGAGCGTTCGCCTAGCACGCAGGGAACCCGGATTCGAGTATCAGTCAGAGCAGTACATGTACATGTATGTTGCATTATATTGGTCACTGGGGGCCAATTAGGTATTACGATCAAATGTTTTGCTACGACAACTCATACATGTAGATCTATGGATATTTATTATAACAGATATGTTTTCCTACGAAGGTAACTTTGTTTTCGTAGCAAAACATTTCACACTATATACACCGACTTCATAGGAATACAAATCTATTGAATACCAATATAGGTTGTCGTAGCTATACATTTTGATGATAATACGTAGTTGCCTGTCCCCGAGGTTATAAAACAAACTCGGTGCTCAAAATTCAATTTCGATTACTGGCTCTAAGTTGTACATAACACGCTTATACTGATTTTAGTAAACTGATTGATTAGGATGTATTTTTTTCAATAAATTTATAAATGCAAATTTTAGTTATACGTATAAAATATTTGCTGAAAAGTAATGATCTGAGTTTTGAGCATGGAGTTGATTTAAATTTTTAAAACCCATGGCCTTGATCAGTGGCCGTGTAAAATGACAAGTCTGTAAGATTATAGTATTGCTATTTGAAAATGAAATCCTTTTACCAATTGTGACAGTTCTTGCATTATTCTACGTCTGTAAACACGCACCATGATTATTCTTCCTTTTTAGGTCATTTAATTTGCGTATGCATACTTCGTTTCTATACTTCCTACACATATTCTTATATACTAACACGATAAAGAAACTTGGTTTGAGGGACGTTTGCTGTACTTTTAAGTACGTACCAAAGTGATATCATTATTTGTTATTTTTTGTGTGAAAGACGATGGTGTGAAAAGTAGAGGTCTGCTATGCAATGCAACATGTTAAATGCCAAAACTTAAGGCCTCGCGGTTTGGCACAAGAAGATTGGTCGATGGTAAAACGACAGTTACAAAACATTACAAGTCTGCAACGTTTACTTTTCACACCAAAGTCTTTCACAAACCAAATTATGATCTGCAAATTATCAAATCACAATCAAACATACACTATCGTTTAGCCAATACATTCTTGTGCATTTTGATACCAAATTTGTCTACGTTTTTAATTTATAAGTATAAAAAAGTCCCTTAAACCAATTGTTTTTTTATCGTGTTAATTTACATGACAGTTGCAGTGCAATGGAGAAATATTTATCATTCCAGTTTAAACTCAAAAGAATCGCAAACACGTTGCAATAAAATGAAGAAAATGACAATCTGTTTAAAAGTCTGACGACTTATTTGTGTCTGAGACACTTACAGTTTAGAGTCTGATCAGACGCCGGGTTACCCCCTTCCCTATACGTTTGCGAGTGCCATTGTTTTCCTGTTTATTGAATCATGTTTTAAAACATATAAGTGTAACGCTTTCCCCAAATATTAAAACTATATATTCAGTACAGTGGAGACGTTATCCCCGTTTAAACGCAAACGAAACTCAAACACATTGCAATAAAATGTAGAAAATCACAATATTTTGACAATTTTAAATCTTCAATTTAATCTGAATGGCAAACAGTTTGGTGCCTGGCCCCGGCGTCTGATCTGGCTCCAAACTGTTTGCAATGGAAGTAATAGTTGTAGCGAAAACGTGTTTATTTATAAAGACTAAGGTTTTATCCACTGTAGCACCCCTCTTAAACGACCAATACATGTACCTAAGGATAAATTCCCGGTGGTTTGCAGCAGGTGGCTGGTTAAAGCAATACAGTTATGAGCAATAAATCCCTAGCAGGAGCTTTCAACTTAACATTAAACAGTGCTCCCTCCCAACAACGACCCTCCCTACAACGACTCCCTCCTTACAACAACACATGCCGCTGTTACCCAAACAAGACAATTTATGTCTAACGGTCTACATGTAACTGCTGCAATATTGGCTACTTAAAATTGACATCTGCTGTGTTTCTCAAAGTTACATATTGGACATTTTGATACAACATACAGAATGAAGGGTCGTTTAGCGGCGACTGATCTTGATTCAAGCTGTTTGCAAATGTTAATCCATTTCCCTCCCTATTACAACCCCCTCTGAACAACACACACACAATATGTGTCTCCAATCGGGTTTCCTTGTAGAGAGGGAGCACTATTGTGGAAGTTTACTTACAGTGGAGAAAACGTTATTCGTTCCCAATAAACGCGGTTACGCTAAAACTATTATACCCAATGTAAACAGTTTGGAGCCAGATCAGGCTCCAAACTGTTTACAAATAAGATTAAAACAAAGGTGTTAGAAATTTCTAAAAGCTGACCTTTTTTCGGCGGAGCTGTCTGGTTTCTATTTAGCCACACTTTCTGTTTGGCCACACATTTCAACCAATTATATTTGATCAGAAATTTAGACTTGAGAGCACCTGTTGAAACTGAATAGTCTGATTGGATAGTAGCCAGGGCTCCAGATAAGGGAATTATTTCAAAACTTAAAATCTTTATTTCATTTTAGTGATGTTCATTTGCATTTTGAACGGGAAAGAATAACGTTTTCTCCACTGTATCGACTTTGCTCTCTTTCAGCAAATAGAGCCGAGGGTATCAAATGCTATGCCTGCAGTGGAGACGCATGCAAGGACCCTTTCAACGCGAAAGCCGATGGAGTTGATATGCAGCCTCATTGCATGGGATCCTGCTCAAAAGCAGTATCGGGTGACGGTAGGTACATGAATGACGAATACAGTGAGCTTAAGGTAGATCACCCGAACGAAATAACATACAATGCTTTCATTCATAATTGGAAAACTTACAGTGATATGGAATGAAAGTGAATGCCGGAGACAAATCACTAAGATGGTTAAAGGTGGCAGATTTAAACAAGTTTAAAGCTTAAACTCGTATACTACATTTCTTTGTGCCATTTTTGACAAGCGCGGCGGTTTTTACTACACCTTTAATATATGGAATGTGTAGTAAGAGGGTTATGTGACGTATTTTCTAAAATGGCCGACCATTCCTCGATAAATGCCGCCCGCTTGTTGGGGGTAAAATTTAGATCAGACTATATCGCATAAACGCCAAACAAATCAGTTCTTTTCTTAATTGTATACACTATATATCCTTTCAGTTGTTTTCAAGACGTGTCTTCCACTGAAGAAGGAAGACACATGTGAAACAAAAGATGAAGCTACCCTGTGCATCTGCAACTCGGACCTGTGTAACGGAAGTTACGTCATTGTGCCTTCAGCTGTCGTCATAGCAGTGCTCGCAGCCGTGGGTCTTATTTTCAATAAAGTATAACAAGTTCATATTCTATATATATGTACACAACAGTTTCTTGTAACACATTACAGAAGAAATATGTACCATATAGTTATGGTAGTCCAAACGTTAATTGGCCGCGTTATTAGAAAGACAGATTTATCCCATGAACGTGATGAAACGGGCCCCAGGTCCGTAAATCTAATTTACGAATCAGCAAATTACTATGTTATTACACTAACTGTTAAACAGTTATGTTAAACATTTGAAACACCATGAGTCAAATAATCACTTCCAAATATCAAACTGGTCAATATCATAATACATTCAATTTATGTAGTTTCAGTATTGCAGCGTATTATTTTATCCAACTCGTTCAATAAATTCAAAACTGTATACACACTCGTTCAATATCTTAAACCATCTATGGCATTCCAAAACATGTAGACTAAGTGATCAGAGTCTAGCCGTCTCCACAATATATGCATATCAAATTTCCGCCTAGACACGCCTTTAATTTACTCATCAACTACAGAAAACAGCCAAGCGTTGTACAGATATGAATATGCATCACAATAAATAATTCCTATACATTAGTAGTTGGTAGCCTAAGACAGATTAGAAGAAAATCATTATGCTTTGTATTCAAATGTCTTTATGCAACAACCTGTTTTCAAATTTGAAACAGGCTTTAGGGCAATGGATTTAGGTTTACACAGTTACAGTGGAGAATCTGTTATTCTTTCCCAATAAACGCGTTTACGCTAAAACTATTATTTGCAGTGCAAACAGTTTGGTGCCAGATCAGACGCCGGGTAACCCGGCGTCTGATCAGGCTCCAAACTGTTTGCCACCAAGATAAACAAGAATTATCAGAATTGTCAAAAAGTTGTACTTTTCTACGTTTTAGTGTTTTGCGTTTGCGTACGTTTGCGTTTAAACGGGAAAGAATAACAGATTCTCCACTGTACAAAGATAAATTAAAAGTTCAGTAACAAACCGGTCCGTCTAAAGATCCCTAACTTCCCCAAACAAACACTACTTTAATGCCTTAATATCTAATCAAATAAAGCTTTTTAGTGGGCTGACTACATACGCAAACAGTGTAGATCCTGATCAGAGGGATCCTATAGGAGCCCTCTGATCAGGGTCTGCACTGTTTGATAGTTTCATTGGTATTTGTTGTCATACCAAAATGCAACAGTACACTGATTCAAAATACCTGTACTAGAAGAGCCCGAAAGGATTATAAATACCAACAAGAGAAATTTAGGGTTGAAAGCCTTAAGGGTTTAACTTAAATAACGCATAAAGAAAATAAAGAGCAAAAGGAATTCGTACAAAACGTAAGAACATAGTTACACGTATATACAGTTACTTCCCTTTGGTGCTGGTGTGATACACCACCGCCAAAGGGAAGAACATGTAACTGTATACAGCTATATTCTGGCGTATTGTACAAATTGCTCCCCTTAAATGAAAAAAAACCAACATCGTAGATTTAATTTTAATTAAACATTTGTGTCATTATTTTAGATTAAATTCGCTTATAAGTTTTATTTCATTACATATTTAGGAATTAAAGTCATTTGTGTTATTTTTTTAAGTGGTTTGGGTAGATTGGGTAGAGCCTTGGGCTAGTTTGGGGATGTTTTGGGTCTTTAGACTGACCCGTTACATGTACAAACCGGTGTGTGCTTCACAGTGTAAAAGCCTGCTGAATTCTGTTGCGGCGCAAGGTCTGGGTGTACAATTTTAGCATAGATACATGTATAATAGCATTTGGATTCTCATGAATTGAGTGATAAGTCTCATCAGTTGGGTTTTACGGTACTGCGACACTAAATAGGTCCTATAAGTATAGCGCTGATGATTGATGAGGGATGATGAGATGATAGTATGCATGATTGTTTCAGGAAGATGATTTCGTCTAATCCCATTCGTTAACCCTTTACCTTATAGAAGCGCCTTTTATCGCATTCCGTTTAATCCTCCGCGGAAGTAAACAAGTCTAGTCTATACAGTCATGAAAATGTATCGGAAGAAAAAATGTCTTGATTCTAGTGGGTGGTAACTTAAGGCAGGCTGGAAGTAAAGCAGAAGGCGCCTCAGGGCGCTTTCTGCTTTACTTTCAACCTGCTTTAAATAATAACCTATTATCAAATCTAGAAAAAGGGTATAGGGTAAAGGGTTAACTAGCAGCGCATTTGATCAAAAGTTTAAACCACCGACTTGCCTTCAATTTAGTTCTTGTCAGATCTAATAAACAGAAACAATTGCCCCTGACAACTAGCTGTGGCAAAGTAGGAAGGTCTCTGTGGCGTCTAATCAGGTTCCAGACAATTACTGTTCGACGGAATCGATTATCGCAGAGATACGCCTTTTGTACGCCGTTCATTCATTTCTCCACTAAATAAATTAGTTCCACTTTATATAGTCCTTAATACATTTACATTGTATATGCAAAAAGCAGTAGCTCCTATCTTATTAGATGCTTAAAGCATGTTGAAAATAAAACAGAATGCGCCTTAAATCTATTCTGTAGTAATCTACAGATATAACCTATATAATAAAAAAGACTACAACAATATGTCTGTTTAATCTTTTTCCTACATGGCCAAATAGGCTCATAGATAAAAAAAAAAAAAAAAAGTTATTCTTTTCAATCAAGGGCGTTTGCACTTGCGTCACCAGTTGAGAATACGTTATTCTTTTTAACTTTAAATGTTCATTTGAATCTGAAGGGCAAATAGTTTGGAGCCTGATCAGGCGGCGTCCGATCTGGCTCCAAATTGTTTGCAATGGAAATGATTGATTTAGCATAAACGCGTTTATTGGCAAAGAATAACGTTTTCTCAACTGTACGAATGCCCATCGCAAAACCTGGACAAACAGAAACACTTGCCTAGTTTGCACATTTGGTCAGGAAACATTTTTATCTAAACTATGATACCACCAAACCCATTTGTTGGGAACGAATAACGTATTGTTCCCGGTATTTTCAAGGATCAAGCTTGTAATGCCTTGACTCATAACGGGCTGGTTTTGATACCAGTCAGAACTACATATAAAAATTTAGTTTTCTCATCAATGCTCAAACCATCCTAATACCTTAACATATTAAGACCTAGCGACGAGTACACTTGCCTTCGAAAGGTAGCCAAAAGTTCCGTCCCTAGATAAATAGCCTCTATACGAATTAAACGTCAACTTTTTTTTAATAAAATTGAATGGAGCGAATGTAAAATTAAATATTTGTTATTTCAAATACCGGTAGTTTATATCATGATCAGGCGCGAAGCAACATGTCAAATGTTTGATACTCTTTACTATGTAACATGCAACTTAGTCACTTTACCTTAGTTGTAGAACAGAAGAAACAGAAAAACCTTTTATTTCCATGCCCCGCTACACTTGGTAACAACAGGGCTCTATATAGCCCAGTATTTACATTTCATGCGTACATGTATGAACGTAATAAATATATATGTGACCAGGTTTAAATTTGTCATTCCGCCATTATTTGTCCCATTTCGTTTATATTTGCTACATTCCAGCTTTTATTTTCTATTGCGCTTTTATTATGTCCTTTTGGGTGATTACGCTTGAGTGACGTCATTGAAGAGTAGCTGTTGCATTTTGGCAGTCCATTGGTTGTTCTCACTGAGTAAAGATCTCTGCTTTACCCGTGACTTGTTTAACTAGTTGAGAAGGTTTGAAGAAGATTGTCGGTTGTATTGGGGTGTGTCAGCTATTTCTACAATTGGTAATGTATAGGAAATGTTGTTGATATAGTTCTGCAACGTGGCATGAATTGTTCCTTTTAAATTAAATATCATCTGATGTATTTTCGGTTCGTGAATCTTTTGTAATGTGTTTTCGCGCCATTCGCGAAAGTTGAAATGGAAGCTTGAACCTTCATTTATCTTACTAACATTTGTAACATAGTCACAACATCATACTTGGAATGTTCACCTTTAATCTTTACAGCAGCACATTGTTTGGACACCATGGAGTGAGTGAGTTTGGTGTGGAGTTGGTACTGAAGAGCGTTTAGTTCGATAAACTGGTAAGAATTGTTCTGTATTGAATATTGTGTTATTTTGTATATTTAATGCATAGAAGGCATTAAGTTATTATATAGGTTGAGTCCATTTTGTAAAATGGGGGGTTGTATGCTGTATAGCCACTTAGAACATTGATACAAGTGTTGACAAAGGCGTTGAAAGTTGGTATTATGTTGTTTCAACTGTTATGTTGGATAAGTTACATTATGTTGTTATGTTGTAAATATTCACAACAGTCATGTTGTGAATGTTCACAACATATATGCTTATTTTTCAGTTTTAAGGAAATATTATAAGACAAATGCTTAGTGTGCTTTTAACCAATGTATTTTCAGGATGCTAACGTTTTGGAGTACTTTATTGCCATGGTATTTTGACGTTAGTCCTGTGATGTGATATGGTGTGTAACCGAGGTGTAATTAGACGTATGACAGAGAACCAGGCTTGTTTTATCATTGTCTCACGCCCGGCGACCCCACCCTCCTTATAGTGTTAAACCCATGAAATATTCATAAACTGTAAACAGTTCAGATATAATACCACTGAGCTAGTTGGTTATATATAAATATCAGAGTTATGCACAATGTTTTTAAAGATGATCAGTAATTATTGTCTATACATAGGTATACCATTTTGAGTAGTCTAAGATTATGGGATAGCTGGACAGTCTACCTACTAAACGTAGGACTGTCCGTCAAAGGGGACATATTTTTATGTCGCAAACAGCAGTGTTATCATCTCTCAGCCAATCAGCTGTAACATTCCGAAATTTCCAGCTGATAGGAGATAAAGGCAGATTACACATCGACACAATTAGAGGTGTGTACTCTTATCTTGCATGAATGTAAATAATAAACTAGAGCTCCATTTTTGTTGAAAAAACAAAGCTGATGTTTTCCATTTAATAATTTTTATTTTATTACGGTGTCCACAGCTCAAAAAGACATGCTTAGTTCATTTCGATACTTTGACTGAGTACCCACGCTATGGGTTTGTCCGCTGCGAGATTCACGTGTAAATCGCCGACTACATATTTGTGAATGAAGACTCTGGAATGTAGGTTGTTGACAATTCTCAAATGTGAGAAACTTTGTTTCCATTCATAGTTTTACCAATGGCTTGTTGAAGCAAACAGTTATATATATGGATTACGGAGGAGATATATGTCTAATGGACAAAATTTCTTGTGTTTGGTAAGCCGCGCACGGCGTGAAGCTTATCGTTCTAACAATGGCCACCGCCATGTGCCATCAGAGAAATCTCTGCGAGATTACTTTGATGGCACACAAGATTGGACATTTTGTTTTATAGATTTAGCAAGCTAATTTGTTGGGGGTTTCTTTCTTTTTCTTATAAACTGAAGTGCCGTTTGCTTTGCTTCAACAGGTGTCCGGTTCCTCATGTCGCATTTAAAAGTAACGTCTACAGCAAGGATCCGACAGGATCTCCAATATTAAAAAAATAGAAATACTGTACATCACGTAATGTGGTTGCGTGCATTAAGACATCTAAATCCTTATCATATGTCTCCCCTGGCTCCATGCCATGACTCCTCAATAGAATCGTATCTGTGAGACGATTCCAATGACAAGCCACTGCATAGTTTCTGTTGGAGACCAAAAGATAAAAATAACAGAAATACATCTGGTTATGTGTTTACATCTAAACATCTCCCCCAGCCCAATGCCCTGACTTCTCAATAGAATCGTATCTATGAGACGATTCCAATGACAAGTCACTGCATAGTTTCTGTTGGAGACCAAAAGAAAAAATAACAGAAATGCATTTGGTTATGTGTTTACATTTAAACATCAATATCATTATGTCTCGCCCAGACTAATGCCCCGACTCCTCAATAGAATCGTATCTATGAGAGTTGAGACATGAGAGTTGAGACATGAGAGTTGAGACATAAGGAAATGCAAATTATTGTTTAACTCTTTCACTGCAAATGACGCCAAAAGTCGACATTGCAAACAATTCGGATCCTGATCAGACGCCGCGTCTGATAAGGATCCAAACTTGTTGACACTCATATCAATATATCTTATGTCATACTACCTGAAATCAAACTTTGAAATGATATTGCAGACGATAATAATGCAGCAGACGATGAAAGGATAAAACACTCCGTTTAAATTTGGCAGAGAAAGAGTTAAAGCAGACGACGGCATAATAGAAAATCGGATCAACCAATACTATATGAGAAATATACTACAAAGTTTTCTAACAGTGTATAACCTTTTTCATAGCAAACCTTATCATTTTGAAATAAAACTAATTCACTGTCGGTATGACGTCACAAACCGTCTAACCCTTTCACTGCCGAAATGTCGTCTGCTTTCAAAAACCTCGTCTCATTTTATAACTAAAGTTAAGAATGATATATAGAACTATTTTGATTTATATAACTTTCCGCAGAGACTATTCCCTCTGTCAAGAACTAAAAGGAAGGCAGGTCGGTGGTTTTGATCCCATGCGCTACTGGTCATCAAATGGGATTAGCCGAAATCATCTTCCTGAAATCATCATCATCTCATTTAATCACTCCTCATCATTCATTGGCGTTATATGACCTACTCTGTGTCGCAGTGCCGTAAAACCCAACTCAGCCATCCATCCATCCATCCATTTATAACACTAGTATGTAAAATAATTTGGATCCAGATCAGACGCCGCGTAAGGCGGCGTCTGATCTGGGTCCAATCTGTTTGCGAATGTAAGTGTTGCAGAGGTAGGCACTGGAGGGGTTAACATATCTGACTAAATGTGAATGTACGATAGAATGCTGAACTCCTCGGGTCAGCAAATTATCTGTATATCGACTTTTACGTGAGAAACTAAACATGTCGAGAGTCGGTGCTATATGGGTGCCACGCTTGTTAAGTGCAGAAGAAAAAGAAAGATGTGTCCAGGTATCAACACTCTTTTTTAAGACGATATTCGAGAGATTAGGACTTTTTCAGCAAACACCCATCACACAGATCAATTGCATACGATGCGAGAGAAGTGACCGGGGTTCATTTCCAAACTTAGAAAAGCAACATATTTTACCAGGTTGTATCGCTTCGTGCCACATTTCCCAGCATGCACATTTTGAGCTTGCCGTGCTGTGCGTCAGCAGGGCTGCAATTTCTCCGGAATTTTCCGAAATCTTTTAGTTTTTATGCTAGCAGATGGTAGCTTAAAGCAGGTTGAAAGTAAAGCAGAATGTGCCTTAATGCACATTCTGCTTTACTTTCAACCTGCTTTAAGTAATCGCGCTAGAAAAATAGAAAATTTTAAAATCTTAGGATTTTGCAAGATCAACTTATGGCAGCCCTGCGTCAGCGAAAATGCATCGATCACCACTACAAGTATTTTGAAAGGGTTGACGTCGATAACGTCGTAACGTTAACTAGTGTGCGCCGGGGTTACACAGATAGGGTATTTCAAAATACTCTGTGCTGGCCAGTTTTAAAGATAACACGTTAAAACTTCACACAGGTTTACATAAACCCTATGTTTATATATACTGATGACCGTTTGTCTCTGCTGTTTTAACGAACAATTTTATAAGAAAAGTCTACGATGTTTTGGGACAGCCCTCGTATGTTGTTCCGTTAGGGCAATTCAGCGGATAAATCATTGGTCTTCCAACAGAACCTTACCATACATTGTCGTCTGCAGAATTTGTCGTTTGCAGCAATTTCAAAGTTGATTTGATTGTATCTCCATTGCCTTCCAGATATTACATCAGAGTGTCAATCGGCGGATGTGAGATAAGTTAACTTTTCCGCTGTCATTATGACGTAATAACTGGTCTGACACACACATATTTACATAACATCGTCTGCTTGAGTTTTTCGTCTGCTTTTATTTATCAGTTTTTTTTTTAATTTTAAGCGCGTTTAACTTAAGATATATGGGAATAGATACAAACTGTTTGCCTATGTTAGTTTTAAAGAGCCTGGCAGCGAAATGGTCAGTCTACATTTTATCAATAGAAGTCATAATCTTAGTGCAATTGTTATTACGATCTTGTCCTTATAGCGTTGCTTGATGTGCAGATTATCCCTTTCACTGTCAACTTTTTCGTGAGATATTAACCCCTTCATCGTTTCATTGTCGTGTGCTTCAATTTTGTTGCTTGCAAGATATCGTTTCGAAGTAAGATTCAATGTAGTATGACTTCAAACATATCGATATGAGTGTCGAACCGTTTAGATCCTGATCAAACGCGGTGTCTGGTCAGGATTCAAACTTTTTGCAAACCTTTAGGCGTCAGTGAGAGTGAAAGGGTTATTCAGTTCCTTATTTAACCGTCGATGACAACAACGATAATATTTGTCGACTAAGATGTCTAAACTATAGTCAACAAATAATGAATAACCAGATGCCTCCATTAAAATGGTGGAAGTAAAGCAGAATACTCACGAAGAAGTAGTTTGCTTTACGTGCATGTTTTAAGGCTAACGCAGTAGCATGTCTTTAAAACTGGCGCAACTACATTGTATATAATACATGCAAAATTTCATAGAACTGAATAATTATTTCAATTTCTTTTATTCAGATGATAGCTTAAAGCAGGCTGAAAGTGAAGCAGATTACGCCTTCAGGCGCAATCTGCTTTAATAATAACCTGCTTGAAGTGGTCACCTCTCTTATATATTAATGTAAAACGAGTAAAACAAGTATCAACTTACAGTTTTCATTTAATGCTAAAACACCTGATTAATAATTAGTCGATAATTGTCTATGATTAATCGACTACATGTACAAAATTCAAACCGATTAACAACAAAAGTGATCAGCGTAATTAAGTTTAGCCCTTTCAAACCGACAGCCCTCTGTAGAGATTACTGATTACATATGCAAACAGTGTAGACCCTGATAAGAGGGCTCCTATAGGAGTCCTCTGATCAGGGTCTGCACTGTTTGATATTTTCATTGGTTTTTGTTGTCAAACAAAATAATTGCAACAGAAGACTGGTTCAAATTCCTTGTACTGGAAGATTATAAATACCAACAATAGATATTTAGGCATGCAAGGGTTAATACGTTTTTATTCAAAGATTTGATTTCTATCGCAGTTTGAAGCCGGATCGCACGCAGAGTAACATGTTGTCTAATTAGGCCCCCATAGTGGCAGTGAGTCAGTGTACGATACTGCGACACTTAAGAGGTCGTATAGCGCCGATAAATAAGATATATCGTGTATATATAAAATCCCGTATCTTGAATATGACATCAACTGTTTTCTTTAATAGTTTCAACTGCTTGAACTCTTTCCCGGCCGTACTATCGTCTGCTTTAATATCTGTGTCTACATTTTTGTTTCAAAATCAGATTGCCTAAAGGAGCTTTCTGTTTTATTGTCAACCTGCTGTAAGCAGTTACCTATCATAAACACCTAATGATTAACACAATTTAGTGTTCGTGATAGAGAGGTTTTACTGTACATGAAAATACATATTACATAGACACAGTGTCAATACTGAGTAACTCGGCGTCTGGTCTGGATTTAAACAGTCTGCAAATGAAAGTCAAGTCGCATATTGGATTGACATTGTTTAGAATACAGTTGAACTTCGATATCTCGAACTCGGTTAGATCAAGCATACCCGTATTTCAAACTTAAAACGTGGCTAAGCCACGTTTTAACTTTGTAATACGGGTATGTTCGACTTAACTGAGCATGAAATAATGCAATGCATGTGTCGACAAATCGGATAGTTCGAATTAAGCGAGTTCGAGATATCGAAGTTCGACTGTAATATGTTTAGATTTTCGTAAAGAGAATGCACACGACTGTGAGAGGTCCACTGATCATTGCGGGTGCCGCGGATGCCGCGGGTGCCGCGGGCTCCGCTCCATTGCAGAGGTCTGTGCTGCAAGTACATAACTCTCCACTGACGCCCATTGAGGCTGTGACACACCCGTCCGTTCCACCAAGTGGAGAACACGATCTGGAAGTACTAGTTACTGCAATAAAGCAAATATAAAAATATATATATTAAAAGCTAGTCTGATGCCTGCGATTTTTGACACCTGTAGCAAATCTCAAGAAGAGTACTGAATATGGTACAAAAGACACTCGTGGACATTATAGAAGAAAGTTTTACATTGTAGATCAATATAAAAATAACAATTCCGCTGTGACTTTGATCTATAGCGAATGACCTTAAATTTCGACTGATCTCGAGATATTGATATTAGGAGTAATTTTGTGATTTTTTAAATTGATTCAGTATTTTGGTCAGAAAGCTGTCGACAAGATAATGTACAATTATTTCTTTATGCATAGCATAATTAACACATTCAGCCCTAGCGACGACTATACTCGTCATTTACAAACAGTGTACCTGTGAGGATTACACTGGTCCTATGTAAACAGTGTAGACCCTGATCAGAAGGCTCCTTAAGGAGCCCTACTGATCAGGGTCTACACTGTTTGTCATCTTGAAATAAACAATTAAAATCAACTCTAAATACTAAAAAATGGAATATAATTTTTTGTTTTGGAATGTCAGGGGCGAATGAGTTAAACCTTTAAACAACCATTCCAAAACACTTTAATCTGGTGATTTGAAGCCAACTATCTTAAGTCCAAAATATGTAAACAATTAAAAAAATTTAAAGTTACTTTTAAATTCCAACTTCAGAGCATCAATGGCTGAACCAAAATGAAGCTTCATACAAAATATATGCATCCTAACACAAGTATTGAGCTTTTAAACAACCTGTAAAAAAACCTTTAAATTCGGTCCATGCTCACGCTCACGATTACAACCTTCCGTGTGTTTTAAAAAACACCGTTAAAACCTTATTACAATCAAAGTGATCCTACGTTTGATCTAAAATATTTACATTCGCCCCATCCAATGCTATTGCACAAAGTGGCGTTTATTTCGTATTATAAACGGATTTTTGCTAGTGGCGGGACCTGTGGATATTCTCGCAGTTGAGGCGGGCGGTTGGATCTGCTCTCTGCGAGTCATTTTGTTGCGTTCCTTGAGAAATGGTAGTTACGGCTGTTCCTTTCAAGGTACACATTTTCTTGTAAACAACCTCTAATACGGATGGAACACACATGCATACTATTAAAATTCTCATTTAATATTAGAAAGTACAGCAAATATAATGCAAATATAAGAAATGAAATGAATTATTTCGGCGTTTAGACGAAATAAACGACAGAAAATGATCGACTAATTTACCATGGGTCGCTAGCGAGATTCATGGAATTTTCAGGTAATTTCCTGTCATTTATTTCGTTTAAACGCCGATTCAATTCAGTTCATTTCTGAAATAACCACAGGGCTGCCATAATTTGACATAAAAAATCGTAAGATTTCCAAATTTGCATTTTTCAAGTGCGATTTTACGAATCGTACAATTACCCCATCGTCTGTTTCTAGTTGTGTTGCCACGTGGCTGCTTAAAGCAGACTGGAAGTAAAGCGGAATGCGCCTGAAGGCGCATTCTGCTTTACTTTCAGCCTGCTTCAAGCTACCATGTACAAGAAAAAAATCCGAAGATTTAGGTAAAATCCGGAGAGTTGGCAGCCCTGTAACCCCTTCACGGCTGTTCCCCGAGAGTTCATCTTTCATGTAATTATTTGCAATCAGTTAGTATTCTGATTAGTCGCCGTATGACGGGACAACTGATCAGGAGCCAAACTGTTTGACATTCATTTGTCAGTGTTTGTTCATTTTGCATGTGTATCATACGTTATGCTTACCTCCAAGTAACTCCACCTTTGTCTTTGTACATGATTTACAGTCGTCTTTAATCGCCTTCTCGAACGAGTCATCGCATTTAGTGCAATCGTAACACTTGATGCCCTCAGCTCTTTGTGCTGAAAAGGGAGACGGAATACATGGGACATGGAAATTATGCTAAACACTATTTTTTCTCACATAACTACTCCTGTTTTCAATAGCGGACGGCTATATAGCTTCATTGAATTTGTTTATAAAGGCTTGATTACGTCACTGGGAATCAAAAAAGGCCTATATTGCTTTAAAAAATAGCTTAAGATCGTTGGCTGAGAAAAAAATCTGTCATTCGTCGATATGTGAGACAAGCTGATATCAACCTCGCCCTGAATTGCCAAGGCTCGCTAAATGACATTTCAATTCTAAACTCGGTTGAGATCAGCTTGTTTCACATATTGACTCATGACAGCTTCTATATTTATTTTAACAGCTATCTGTTTTAAACGTAGCTGCCCTTGATTTTTAATGGACAATTCAAATTCAAATTAAGTATATTCAAGTTTAACTATCTATGGTTGATTTTAACGATACGTTGCAAAATATCAGTGAATACCTTGATCATAGGGCTCCTACAGGATCCCTATGAATATTTTCTACACTTTTGTGCATTCGACACTTGTACTCTTTATGGTACACTGTTTGTTATTGACAAGTTTGAATGGGTTATTCTAAAACGTAAATTTTGGGGATTTTGAGGAAAGAAATAATTGAGTGCCAAGCCTCTTGAACCTAGATCAGACGAAAAGTTACTCAAGTCTGAGATGTAAACTTAAATGCTTGCAAATATTTGGTAGATGGGTATTTAGGTACATGTAAGTAGGATAAACGTCTCTCCGGACAAAATTGACATATTATGGTGGGGACGCCCTCAGCAGACGTTAGTTATTTAGTGTTTTTTGGACAGGTGCAATGATGCAGATAGAATCCCTCTGTTTGAGAATATAGGATCTGTCATGAGTCGATGTTTTTAAACGACAAGCTGATCTCAAACGAGTCTAGAATTGAAATGTTATTAAGCGAACCTAGGCGAGCTTAATAACTTTTCTATTCTAGACGAGTTTGAGATCAACTTGTCTTAAACATCGACGAGTGACAGATTCTTTTTCTCACATTACCAACGATCTAAGCTATTTTTTAAGCAATATGCATTTTTTTGGAACCCCGTTGACGTCAAAACGCCGTTATAAATAGTGACGTTATAGTGACGTCATCAAAGTGATCTTACACATGTTGGAGATAAGGATATTCGTCATCATTGTTCGCTATAGAAAACAGGGGTAGTTATGTGAGAAATCACTGGTTCTTTTACATGACCGTAGTATAGCACCGATACATGGGAACTCGGTTTATAACGTCTCATCATAATAACCATTGGCAAAGTTTATACAGTGGGGGATCGAACCAGAGACCCCAGTGTTATTGGTCCAGCTCGTTACGCTAGACCAAGAACGCGTCACTTTAGTTTTCAAAACGCACGTTGATCCATTTTTGTAAAGCGTTTGAGTTGAGGCTTTTATGTCTTCTAAGTATGGACAATGTTCTGGGATTACACAAAATGCTTATTTGCAGCGCGTTAAAATACCACTGTTTGCTATTTAGGTTAGCGGTGTGTGCCCCGTGTGCAGCGTGCAGACACTCAGATTAAAATTGGAAGTTAGAATTGTTAAAAATTGTCATTTTCTATATTTCATTGCAATGCGTTTGCGTTTGAGTGAAATAATAACGTTTTCGCCACTGTATTTCAGACCGGTAGCCAATTCGCAATCGATGGCCATCGACAGCCATCGATTTTCTTACTGAACTTATGGTAGGGTTGATGGTGTTTAACTGTTCACACTCAATGACGTCATAAAGCGCATTTGCAAACAGTTTTGATCTTGATCAGTCTGATCAGGATAAAAACAGTTTGCCACTTGTTTTGAAATAAGGTCAGTTATACTGCCATAAATTTAAATTTGAAACGATATTGCAGATAACAATATTGAAGCAGACGACATATGACGGTGAAGGGGTAAAACCCTCACGAACAATTTCAGGATCAAAACTGTTTGCAAATGTTCTTTATGACGTCATTGAGAGTGAAAGGGTTTAACACAAACCTGATTATTTAGAAGAAATAAGTCCCCCCTACTGAACAAGCATGGTCAAATGTTGTCTGAAAGAGCTAAAATAAGAACATTAAGTTTGCTCGGTCGTTTTATATCAACTTTTAGTCCAGCAGAAGTGTAAGAGGTCCTGGAAATGTGGTCTATATTTTGTTTCTTTATAGATTTGAACAAAGTAAATCATAACTAACAATATGCGACCGGGTAACATTCTGTTTACCTCACCCACCTATTTTAACATTGCTGAAAAATTAAATATAAGTGTTTCATGTGTTAGAGACTTAAAAGAGGTATTTTGTTAGCAGTTATCAATGTAGTTTACCTAAATACAAATTTTAAAAATGTTTAAGAATAGTTTCAGAATCATTGAAATAAAAAATGGCCGCCAAAAATGGCTATTGTAAGTAACATTTATCCTTCTTGAGCAATAAAACTGCTTATATTGACTAAAATTAATACTTAAATGGAACAATTTAAGTTGATTCGTATTCAACATTAACTTTTATTTTGATTTGCTTTCTGTCACCCAGTGCTGAAATAATCCAAAATGGCCACCGTATAAACCTACCTTATTAATTTCTTAAGTCCCATATGTGTTTCCGCGATTTAAAAATGAAAAGACCCTTGCTTTGAAACACTTATTAAACGCCCTGGTTGATATACCATGCTATGGCCAGATGACAAGTATATTCTCCATTGATATACATAATAAGTATCAACTGAAAATGTCAATTTCCACTCTCCCGCGAAAACTATTGACAAATATGATTGTATGTACAATACATATCCGGGTACAAAAATAGGTGCTACACATTATGTAAATTTATTTTGATACTAAGTAAGAATAAATATGTTCAACGAACTTTATTGGCACATATATCCATATAGTTATCCATATCTGACAAAATCAATATTGACCAAATAGACACTTGGGATTCTATGGTGGTCAATACAGGCCACTTATTATACTGTTAAAGCATTACCAACTTCAGGATGTATCGGCATGAATTAGGTTTGGTATAGTGATATGGAAATACACAAAAATGATATGCATAACCTTTCAAATCAAGAAAAATTAGATTATGTAGTAGAAATTTGTAAGAAAGCTATCAACGGCAGCCATATTGTATTATATCAGCACTCGATGACAGGAACCAATCTAAATAAAAGCTAACCGGGTTTCTCAGTTAATGTTCAATAAGAATCATTTAAATTTGTTTATATGAGAATCAATTACAGTCAATAAAAGTAGTTGACCAGCTGTTACTAAATATAGCCATTTGGCAGTCATTTTGGATGTCAATGAGTCTGAAACTATCCTAAAACATATTTAAAAATTTAATCTGGGAAAACTTCATTGATAACTGCTTATAAAATACCTAGGTCTGCTCTTGTCAAAACAAGTGTTAATGGGCATATAAATGCATGACCAATTTTAAGAAGTGTCGATCAACATGTAGATCTAGATTTCGTCATTCAATACTGATACTAAGTATAATTGTAATAGATCTATATTTTACTCACTACTATGTAAACCTTTAGGTACTCGTAATAGCAATTATGGTGGGTGGGGTAATCCCGTAATATTTCAAATTGCTCAAGGGTCACCACTGGTTACCCGGTCTAGATATTCCAGAAAATGTTCATTTTAATGAAATATAACGAGAAAAAAACAACTATAGATTACATTTCTAGGTCAAGGTCCATATCTGGGTTGGCTGCCGGACTATTTCTAGGAGTCAGCGGAATACAAAAGTTGTTAATTCAAACTTCCGGGTAACATGATTTTAATAGACTGAGCCATTCGTGCACTTTATTAAAATTCACAAAATTACTAGTGCTGTTATTATTTGCGAAACTTTTCTCTTTTTTTCAATTTTAATGGGTTTGAATAAAAATGGTAGACTCAAGTGTACATGTACATGTACTCGGCATGTGAAATTGTGATCCAAATTTTGATCAAGAAAAAGTAACGCATAATAATTGTTTTTTCTGTGTCTTCAATAATGTGCCAGGCATGACTAAACCTACTAAAACAAGTTTTCCAGACGTTTGAATTAAAAAGTAGCATTTAAAAACCTAAGCAGATTACCTATTACAACATTTCAGTATCGAAAAGCATATTTAATTCTTTTGAAAGTATTCGTAAAATAGATTGTAAAAATGTGTAGTTTCTTTGATATTCAGTATACAGTGTAACCTTCGAAAACCGTAACCTCAAAAGCCTGAAATCTCCAAGAAAAACGAACTACTATCTTGGTCCCGAATTAGTTTTCTTTATTCTATATAAGAAACCCCCCGAATTCCGGAAACATAGTGATATTTTTTTAAATTTCAGACTTCCGATTTTCCTATAAAAAGCTACCGCTGAAAACCGAATATTTGGCAAAGCTCTTTATGAAACTCTATTAAGTTGAACTATTAAATTGGATAATAAAAAAATGAGAATTTAGTACAGTAAACAATTAATCACCTCTTTATTAGCACCAAATCAAAGATAATAATTGTTGTTGTTTTTAAAACAGATAACAGGGGCCCATTTCATAAAACTTCGTACGAAAAATGTTGTCGTAAGTCAGATTGTAAAAATCTCAATTATTATTTATTTCTCCACCAAATCCTGTCTTGTGACATTTCCAAAGAGATGTCACAAGACAGGATTCGATAGAGAAATCAGAAATTAAATGTTTTGAAAGGTATTGATCTACGACCGTTTTTGTCGTACGAAGTTTTATGAAACACGTCCCAGCTTAGTGCACACATTACTACAGAAAACTCGTTTAGGCGATGTCTCTAGTACCTCCCTCCTGCATTATGCAGCCAAGTGCATACATGTATAAGGAGCCCTAATGTCATTTACTGATATATGCAGCCAAGTGCATATAAGGAGCCCTAATGTCATTAACTGATCTATGCAGCCAAGTGCATATAAGGAGCCCTAATGTCATTTACTGATCTATGCAGCCAAGTGCATATAAGGAGCCCTAATGTCATTTACTGATCTATGCAGCCAAGTGCATATAAGGAGCCCTAATGTCATTTACTGATCTATGCAGCCAAGTGCATATAAGGAGCCCTAATGTCATTTACTGATCTATCTCAAGAGTTAGAACTAAACTGTAATTCGCATGCATCGTGAATTAACCATACCAATAAAAACAATCTAATGGTTTAGTCAAACAATTCGAATTCAGATCAGTAACCAAGATCGTCAGCATCTAACAAATTCAACCCAAATTATCTCTTAGGTAATGGACAGTAACAGTTGAGAAATCGTTATCATTTCCCATTGAAACAAAAGGAAACGCAAAAGTTGTATAACACGTATAAACTGAGAGGTTCTTGAAAATTTAAATGAGCCCTGCCACGAGAAAACCCGCCTTATTGCATTGCAACATTGTACATACCAAGCACCGTTGTCATCACAAAATTTGCATACAGTGTCAAATACCGTAGTTAATGCGGCTAAATACAATGCTTTAGATGCTTGTAGGTGTCAAACAGTTAAGATCAAGACCAGCCGCCGCGTCATTGACGCGGTGGCTGGCCTTGATTTACACTGTTTGCAATACAATAAGTCAGGGGTTTTCATGACACGGTTTATTTATATTTTATTAAGTTTGAGTGGCAAAGAGTCGGAGCCCGACCAGACGCCGATTTATTGATCATTCTTGAACCTGGTTTAGCGTAATATGCTTATTAACTCATTGAGCCCTAGTGACGCATATATGTGTCCTTTACCAAATGTTTACCTGTGAAGAGTTCACTTGTCCTATGCAAATCTGTTATTACATAAACAACCCTAAATAGTCTAAAATGGACCAACCTTTACTGAAAACTCGAATTGTCCATTGGAAGTTTCAGGGCATAATGAGTTAAAAGACGGAAATTTTACTTCCTCGTGGATATATACATACCTGTGTACAAAAGAACTGCCAACCCTATAAACACAGTCCAAGTGAGGATGTTCATCTTGTTACCCTTCTGATAAGTTAACTGCTTGTTAGTTTGAACGTCTTCTCCGGGTAAAGACTTCCAGCGGTCTGCGCACACATTAGGCGAATACCGCGATCACGTGACCAAACATAACCGCGGTCATATGACCAATCCAAGGTCTCCGGATTATGCCTGGTGAGAATCACAATAGCGCAGTTCAACTTCGAACACTAAAAGTCCCACTTTACCGGATGTTTTAAACATGTTGGATTCAGAAAGCCTAGACAAGAGTGTAACAATTTGGATCCCAATCTTATTCAATATCCAAACCATTTAACATGCGTGTTAAAAGTTTCCTTAATTACAAGGCAAACCTATCATTCAAGAATCTGGATACTGTCGGAGATATCTGATCAGGGTCTGCAAGGAACTGAAAGGCAGACGGAAGCATGATGCAGGATAATCAACTTTCCGGAACACATTAGTTCAAAAATATTTATTTCCAGAAGTACATATGATTACATTTATACATGCTAACGTTATTATACAATACTTAGGAAAAGGATTGAAACGAAAGAATAAACTTATTGAGTTTCTCTCCTTATTCGGAACACATTAAGCAATCACATTATTAACCATTTCATGATCAAATTATTCGGGAGAGTTTTACCCCTTCGCCGCTTTATTGTCGCCTGCTTCAATATTGTTGTCTGCAATATCGTTTTAAAGTTAAATATAAGGCAGTATGACTGAAGAAATTTCAAAACGGTTGTCAAACAAATTAGATCCTGATAACTGTTTGCAAGCGCTCTTTTACGCGTCATTGATAGTGAAAGGGTGAAGCCATACGATTAATGTTAAAAACCAACCCCTCTCCCCAAAAATAAATAAAATAAAATAAAATCAATAACCCACAATGGAATAGTATTAAACTCCTTACCCAATAGCCTGTTTCTAATTTTGAAAATAGTTGACTACTTAAAGCAGGTTGAAAGTAAAGCAGAATGCGCCTTAAGGCGCATTCTGCTTTAATTTCATCCTTCTTTAAGCTACCACCTGCCAGAAACAAGAAACTATTCCTTATGAAACAAATTAACGACTGTTTAAATTGGAACTATTTTCTGCAGCGGAGGAATAAAGTAAAGGCGCTAAAAGGCGCTTCTATAGGGGAAAGGGTTAACTCTTTTCACGCTTGCGGCGGAATCGTGATTATCTGTGCAAACAGTTTGAGTCCTGGCGAGACGCCGAATTATCCAAACATTTGGACAGTGACCATTGTTTGAACATCAAAATTGAAAAATTATCTTTTAGAACAGAAGCAGAATCCCACTCTAAATGGGGACAACAGATTTAAAGTCACGAATACCTTAACCCATAAAACCAAAATGAGTTAGTCCGTCTTTCATTAACAGCGTTCCTATGAAGAGTATACTTGTCGTGTGCCGACAGCATAGAACCAGATCAGATTGGGACTGTAGGAGCCATGTGACAATGGCATTGTACTTACTTTTCGCTAAGGAGGCGGGGCTTATGGATCTCTTCTCCGCAAATAATTGTTTGTGCTGCTTTAGTAATGCCGTCATGACTGTTCCTTTCAGGGTACTCATTATTCGTGTTAACAACCTCTAATATGGATTAAACATTTTTTAATGAACTGATTTTTGCGACGTTTAAGCGAAATAAACGACAAAAAAATCGCTCTATTCATTGAATTTACCGATAATTTTCTGTAGTTTATTTCGCTAAAACGCCGAAAAATTCAATTCATTTCTTAAATACACTGTTTGTCGCTTTAAATCTATTCTGCTCATGTATAAAGCAACACTTGATGGTCAATAATGGGCTAGAATTATTTAGAAAATTGAATTGTTCATTTGAACTTTATTTGAACAATAATATAAACCATCAATACAATCTAACACAGTCTAAAACAAACGAAAGCAATATCACCTATTTGTGCTTTACATGAGTGTAAGGGATTTATATTGGTTGTTAACTACTGCAACCAGTTTAGTTCTACCTTTGTGTTGCATGTTTTGGATCCAAACTGTGTAAATTTAATTTCTGGAGTAAATCAATAAGGTAAAAAAAAGAACTATGTCAATGTAAGAGACCAGGAATTACAATTTATTGTTGTATCTTTCTTACCATCTATCTTATGTACGCTCCCTCATCAAACGATGTACAGTGCTCCTTCCCTACAACGGCCCTCCGAACAACGACTCCTCCTTACAACAACGATTTACACTGTTCCCTTAGACACGTAAGTCTAACGCTTTGACTGCTGCAATATCGTCTGCTTAAAAGTGTTGCCTGCTGATTTTCTTACATAATGAACATTTATGCAGACAAAAATCACAATGACAAGTGCCAGACAAACAGTCTGAATCATTATCAGACACCGCGTAACGCGGCGTCTGATCTGGATTTCCATTTTCGTTTAGCTTCATAAATGTACTGAACTTCCTAACAGCAAACAGTGTAGACTCTGATCAGACGCCGCATTATGCGGCGTCTGAACAGAGTCTAGAATGTTTGCATATGTCCTATATAATTATAGGACCGTGGGAACAAATGGGTTACTGGGTTTAAATGATGAAAGTCAAATATTTTCATGATGATACTTATCGACGTCATTAATTAAAAGAAGCACACGCTAAATTTACACCCACATACATGTAAAAAATAAGAATAATGTTCAGATTGGTTAAACCAAACTGAACATATTTTTTAAAACAATGAAGTGTAATCAGAAACGCTGCGTCTGATCAGAATCCAAATTAGCTGACACTCATTACGATAGGTATGGAGAGGGCCGTTACTAGTGTTTGTAGTAGAACATCTGGCTCAGCCCCTTTGCTATGATTCGTATTGTTTATAAACTTGATATTGCACCTATGCTATGTGGTTTCACAAATAGTCAAATACAGTAAAACCTCTTTTTTACGACTACCAAACTGATGTAATTACAAGTTGTTTAAGGCATGTGGTTGCTGAAAGCAAGGTGAACATAAAACAGAAAGCTCCTGAAGGAGATTTCTGTTTCACGTTTACCTGGCTTTAAGCAATCACCTGTTTTCTTATGGAACCAATTAGCCTTCTTTTCAGTGATCCTTATAGTGAGGTTTTTATTGTACTCGTTTTATGGCACTGAGATATATCTACATGTTATTCGTCCTCAATAAACATTTGCTCAAAACAATTATCTCTACAATAAACAGTTTGGAGCCTAATCAGACGCCTGGTAACCAGGCTCCAAGCTCTTTTTCACTCAGATTAAAACAGTCAACATTTTAAAAACGCGTTTATTGGAAAGAATAATGTTTTCTCAACTGTATTTTTGATTCTATGGAAATTGTATTATCCTGTCATACATATTTGATATGTATATATATATATTTATTATATACCTACCAATGTTCTGCCCGAAATATTTCTGTATTTTATCGAACAAATACACCTTGACGGATTGAAAATTCCGTATTACCCATGTACCTTGTGTAATGGGAAAAGAACGTTTACTGTGTAGTCGGAAGTTCGGAACTACAGTAAAACCTCTCTATTACGACCACTAAATTATGTTAAGTATTAGGGTGTTACGGTAGGTGACCGCTTAAAGCAAGGTGACAGTGAAACAGAAAGCTCCTTTCGGAGCTTTCTGTTTCACTGTCACCTTGCTTTAAGCTGTCACCTCTCTATTATTTAATCAATTAGCATTCGTTTTAGTGGTCGTAATAGCGAGTATTTACTTTCACGTGCCATTCCCCGAAGTGTGACGTATGGGGAATCCCGTTTATTTATAGTAACGCTCGAAACACTTCTATCGTTTTTCATTTTATTTTTATTATAAGAGGTATATAATAAAAGGAACATTACTATACTTTGCATATCTTATGTACCGGATCACTCTCGTTGTGTGTGTAAAGGCTATATCCAACTCGACCTCCGGTCTCGTTGGATATAGCCTTTACACACACAACTCGAGTGATCCGGTGCATAAGATATGCAAAGTATAGTAATATTCCGTTTGTATAATCTGAAAAAATGTCTTTTTTTTCAATCTTTGTTTCAATACATGCTGAATCTGAATTTTTTGTCGTTTAACCCATTACCCCATAAATAAGCCTTTTACGCCATTAATTTATCCCCTCCACTCAAGAAAATAGTTACTATTTATACCGTCAAGAATATTTATCTTAAGAACTAATATCTATATTCTAGCAGATGATAGCTTATGATGACTCTTATGGGTTATAATGTTTTAAGTTACTAAACCATGACCCAGTCTACTTGAAATTATGGTTAGTTTAATAAATACTGGTCTAAATTAGCACACAGTGTAGACCCAGATCAGAGGGCTCCACATGAGGCTTCTGGTCTGGGTCTACATTGTTTGCAAATGTAATGAGTATACTTTAAACCAGTCTATGGTGTTGATAGAGTTAAAGTAGGCTGGAAGTTAAGCAGGATATGCCTTATAGCGCACTCTGCTTTACTTTCAACCAGCGTCTGTTCTAGAAATAAATGATCATGGGATATAGGAATAACGTTATACATTCAGTGTTCATGCCTAATTCAACATTCGTCAGCTTTCAAACAGTTTGGATCTAGTCCAAAACATTCGTTATATGCACTTTAGAGTCATGACCAGAATCCAAGCTATCTGACAGTGTCAGTCTAATTACGTTTTCCAGGAAAAGAGTTACCATCCGTCAGACCGGCTATTTCCGCCAAAATGTCTCGAGCTGAATACATCACTCTGTACCGCACTTTCAACTGGTTATGTATATATTTCTTCCCGTTTAAACGCATACGAAATGCAACCGCATTGCAATAAAATATAGAAAATTTCTTACAGTTTGGAGCCTGATCTGGTACCGGGTTATATATACCTGGCATCTGATCTGGTCCCAAACGGTGTGCAGTTGTAATAATTGTTTTAGCATTAAAGCATTTATTTTGGAAAATAATAACGTCTTCTCCACTGTATAGGTCAAGTGATCGCTGTTTATTTTTTCACCGGATGTTTTTTTTCATAACGCCTGAAGTCTTTACCCGGAGAAGACGTGCAAACTAACCAGCAGTAAACTTGCGTTATACAACCGCAGGAGGTATAGTCGAGAATCTGTTATTCTTTCCCGTTATTTTTAACGAAACGAAACGAAAAAGCAAAACACTAAAATGTAGACAAGTGCAATGTTTGGACAATTTTGATTATTAATTTTTATCTTGGTGGCGAACAGTTTGGAGCCAGATCTGGCTCCAAACTGTTTGCAATGAAAATAATAGTTGAAGCGTTAACGCGTTTATTGGGAAAGAATAACGTTTTCTTCACTGTAACCAGCAGTAAACTTGCGTTATACAACCTCAGCCTCATGAGGTAACACCATGAACTCCCTCACTTGGACATTCTTGGTCGGATGCGCAACTCTGCTGTTCACAGGTAGAACTAAATTGTACTTGTAATATACAGTTATTTTCTTTACAAATAAACGCGTTTTTTTCTAAAACAATTATTTCGACTTAAAATATTTAAGAACCAAATCCGACGCCGGGTAACACGGCGTTTGACCAGGCTGCAATTTTTTTGCCACTCATATTAAGAATTAATACGCAGACTCGTCAAAAAAATGACAAATTTAAGATTTTATCGTTATTCGTTTGCGTTTTAACGGGAGAGAATACGTTTTGTCTAAGAGTAAAACTACCATACCATAGAAGAACTAGCTATCGTACATACTGTTGGTAGCGTTTTAACGGGAAAGAATACGTTTTGCCTAAGAGTAAAACTGCCATACCTTAGAAGAACTAGCTATCGTACATACTGTTGGTAGCGTTTTAACGGGAAAGAATACGTTTTGTCTAAGAGTAAAACTGCCATACCATAGAAGAACTAGCTATCGTACATACTGTTGGTAGCATTTTAACGGGAAAGAATACGTTTTGTCTAAGAGTAAAACTGCCATACCATAGAAGAACTACATGTAGCTGTCGTACATACTGGCGGTAGTGGCCCAATGGTTAACACCTTGGACTACGGTACCAGGGGCCGTGAGTTCGATCCCCCGCCGGACCAGCGGTCTGACTAGGGGATTTTTCTGAATCCCCGATGATGTACAGGAATGTTCTTGAGTAAGACATGTACCGCGAATTGCTCCTCTCCACCCAGGGGTTAAAATGGGTACCTGTGAAGGGTCTGAGTCGGTACTGCGGCTGCATTTGACTGCGCCATATGTTAGCAGTGCTCATAGGCAAGATGGCTCGATGATCAGGGGAGTATATGTACAGTCGGCTGAGCGGTCATTCGGACTGAAAGTAGACTTTAACTTGGTATATTACTTTTTTTTATTACTGTTGGTAGCTTAACCCTTTCAATACCAAATGTTTCGTGAGATTTTTACCCCTTCACCGTTTCATTGTCGCCTGCTTCAATTGTGTTGTCTGCAATGTCGTTTCAAAGTTAAATTACACGGCTGTATGACTGTAGAAATTTCTAAACGAGTGTCAAACAGTTTGGACCCTGATCAGACGCAGCGTAAGGCGGCGTCTGATCAGGGTCCAAACTGTTTGCAAACGCGATTTTAAGCGTCATTGAGAGTGAAAGGGTTAAAGTTGTATTAAACTCATAAACTTGTGAAAAATTCAAAGTATTTACAAAAACGGATTAGTTTTTACTGAAGAGCTGTTTAAGATGATGTTGCTGCCCACTTTCTTTACTCTACGGCTGAAAAAATGTGTGTTATATTTGGACCTTTTTCATATTTTGTCCCGTTTAACCATTTCACTCTCAAACATTTTAGAGTACACGCTTCAGCAAAATCTGTTTCGAATGTGAACAAATAAGGTAATCGAGTTTGTATTATTTACTGTGGTATTTTCCTTGCAAACCCACTTACATGTAACAAAGACAAAAAGAATATCTAATTCCGTCTCATGAATATGGTACTGTTTTGTGAAGGAATGTATCTCTTCTTCGTTTATGACTCCAAATTGTTCAACATCAACCTATCATTCTTTTCATATTTTGAATAACAATAGTCATGACGGATTTTAACCCAACAAGTTAAAAATCAGAACTATAATTGATCAGTGCCATGACAAAACCTGCCTTATTGCATTGCAGCATTGTACAGACCAAGTACCGCTGTCATCCCAGGCTCTGTATCTGAGTTCGGTCTACACTGCCAAAATATCGTATAAAACAGCTACATAAAATGATTTGGATGCATGTAGGTGTCCAGCAGTGGTCTTTGACGCGGCGGCTGACCCTGATCTACACTGTTTGCAATGCAATAAGGCAGGTTTTGTCATGGAATGGCTAAATTTTTTATTTCAAAGTTCTTTACTTCATTTTTTCACCCTTTCGTCGACTTGTAATTGCAAACAGTTGGGGTCCTGATCAGACTGCGCGTAACGCGACATCTGATCAAGATCCAAACTGTTTCACACTTAAAGAATTGTTTCACACAAAATACCTTATAATAGGTAGTATTAATAAATAAAAGCAGACGGCAATTGTTAAAAGCAGATGACGTAATGAAATAAAAATATTACCCATTTTTGGCAAATTGTTTTAAATGTTGAGGAATCTTTTTAATTTGAGTGGCAAACAGTTTTGAACATGATTAAACGCCGCGTTACGCGGCGTCTGATCAGGTTAAAAATGTTTGCAAATGCGCTTTATGACGTCATTGAGAGAGAAAGGGTTAAATGGACGTTACCCGGCGTCTGATTTAGTAGCGAACTGTTTGTAATGGACAATTTTATTTGGAACGAATAAAGTCTTCGCTATTGTAATTATTTACCGTCCAGTAAAAGTCTATCTAATACGACATCTAGAAAGAAGGCTAATTGATTGCACAAACGACATATGACAGCTTAAAGCAAGGTGACCGTAAAACAGAAAGCTCCTAAGTCGCCCGCCTCAAACACCTGATAATTAACAAAACAGAAATATAGAAGTGGTCGCAATAGAAATGTAGTCGTAGTAGAGGGTTTCATTGTTTGCTATCTGCTAACTTGTCCACCATATTGAAGTGGTCCCGATCTGAGGGTTTTATTCTTCTACAACTGGTATCGTGGTTTGGACTTGGGTGGATTTGGGTTTTCTCTCACGAAGCCCAGCAGTCAGCTATCATCGGTTGTATTTTCGTAATGGGGCTTACCTAGTTCTACGGAGAGTCACTCCAATGCTGTGACAGCTTATCTGATGCACTATTTCGATGTAAAGCCAATGCACGATTGTCTTCAATCATTTTATCTCGGATTCTACTGGATTTGTTTACATGTGCGTATGGAGGCGGCCATCTTTGTTGCATTGCGGGTAAACCGGATGCGGTCACTAAGCAACAAGGATGCCTGCTTCCAATTCATAAACACTTTAAATTAAACATCTACAAAAGGAAATGTGTGTCATTTAATGAGTATTATGTATGAAGTTGATTTAATTCGCTTATATTCAAATTTCCAACGTCGCACATGTAAATAAATCAGTTTAACTTAGTATTTTATTTTCCGATCACTTTTGACGGGTCTGACGTCACAGGAAGTTGAAACGATCACTTTCCAGCCATTTTTTATCGGAAAAAAACCGTCAAAAGTGGTTGGAAACGTCCAGTCAATTTTGGTCACAAAAAACAGACAAAAGTGATCGTTTTTTCTCAGGGGTATAAATAGACGTGAAAATTCCATGTCAAATGAGTCTGCATACAAAAATCATAGAGACCAGACCCCCGTGAATAAATTCACTGTGAATTTGTAAGAAGCTAAATAAATTGATTGAATAACTTATTTAGATTTAGATTTCACGGGTTACAGTTATTATAGGCGTGCATTGGCTAAATTATTATATTTGCCTGTATTTGTTATCTATGTCATCGTTAATTTCATAATCTGACATAAACTGTTAGTATCACCATTGGTGTTTCGGGCCTAGCAAACATACCATTGCTAGCCGAAAATAAAGTTAAAGAAACTCTACAACGGATCCAGTTATTTCTACTCCTTTGGCTCGGCGATCTAGATCCCTAGATCTTGTTTTATTTTATTCCCACATTAAGGTCTTAGCCTTTATAAACTACACGCACTAGCGCGTAACATTTATTGGTGGCAGCGAGGTGGGATCTGTTTATTATATCCAGATCCAGTGATACGAACTCAAGACCTACCTGTTATTTTGTGAGGAATGAATCTAAAGAAATATAATGAGCCATTTTAGACCGGATAGTTGTGATCCTGAGATAGAGTTTGTCGGAAGAGAGATCGGTGACAGTAGCTGTAGGGAAAGATCTGGATCCAAACCAGATAATAAGGGCAGCGCTCAAGCTGCAGGAGAGAGTGTTCCTGAGGGTGGTGACCAGTGTGGCCGACCAGGGGTCACTTTAGCCAACCCAAGGCATAGAAGCCCTGCTTATGGGGACCATAGCAGGCAAAGCAGTTACATCCATCCGACAGTTGAATGGCATCCAACTGAGGGCAGCGCTCAAGCTGCAGGAGAGAATGTTCCTGGGAATGGTGACCGACATGGTAGACCAGGGGTCACTTTAGCCAACCCAAGTCGTAGAAGCCCTGCTTATGGGGATCATAGCAGGCACATCAACATCCCTACAGCGCAGATGAACAGTATTCACGTGCACGCCCAGTGCAACACAATTATTCTACCTATGAGGGCGAATACTTAATGCCTGACAGGGCATTAAGAGGTGAACCCTACATCAGTCGTCCTCAGGTGAGGATGCAAGCCTTCACGGGAAAAGAGGATTTTCAGACCTGGATATCCCGGTTTGAAGCCATCACCAGGCGCTACAGATGGGGAAACGAAGAGAGGTTAGACAACCTAATACCTAGAATAGAGGGCGGTGCAGCCGACTTCGTATTTGCTCAACTCCCCCCTCGAGTACTGGAGGACTACGATGATCTAACGCACGTGTTGCATAGTCGTTACAGAGATATAGAGAACGCAAGATCTTATGCCATTCAATTCAGCAGACGGGCCCAAAAGTATGGCGAGTCCATTGAAGAGTATGCGGCAGAGTAAATGATGCTGTACGACAAAGCCCATGGATATCGGGACTACAGAACCAGGGAAGAAGACCTCATCAGACGTTTTTTAAACGGCCTTAGTGACAATGAGGTGAAGTTCCAGGTGGAGTTTCACAAGGAGCCAAGGACCCTGGACGAGGCCGTTCTGCATGCGGTGAGCATGATCCATATGAGGGGTGGTGGAAGCGTCGAAAGGGTGGATGAAAAGAGAACAAGGAGGACCATTGGCGAGGGCTATGAGGGAGACTCAAGCGTAGGCAGTCCAGTGTACAGAATGGATCCTGATGAAGACTGGATTGATCATAGGCCAAGCTATGGAGTGGACTTTGGTGACACAGAATCTCAAGAAGATGATTGCCATTTAAGAAGGAGTTTCATTCGCACCAACAAAATTGGCAATAGGGACAGAGACAGGCATAAGCATGAGGAAAAGGCAGCGCCTCAACAAGGCCGAGATGGGGAACAGATCAATAGCAAGGTTCCAGAGTTTCAAGGCCAAATTTTGTTGCAGATACTTGAAGCTCAAAAGTCCCTAGTAGAAAGGATGGAGAGGCTGGAACAGGAACAAAATGGTAGTACAGGAAAGCAGGATATCGAATGTTTTAGGTGCCATTTTAAAGGACACCTTAATTTTTCTCGAGATTGTCCGAACAGGTTCGAGACAGACCAGATGAGGAATCAGAACAGCAGGCAGAGAATATACCAGCCGAACCATTTAAACGAGGAAGGACTGACACTTGTGACCGGAGGGCAGTCCAATTCCACCGACATGTAGGAAAGAGGAAAGGTCAAGACAAGCCTAGGGTTACAGAAAGGCCAAGCATGGATACTCCGGAGGCCAGAAAGAGGTCTGAGGACCTAAGAAGACTAAGGGGTCTAAAGGGACCAAGGGATCTAAAGAGGTCAAATGACCTAAAGAGGTCAGAGAATCTAAAGAGGTCAAGGGGTCAAAAGAGGCCAGAAGATCGAACGAGACCAAAGGATCTAAGTGGTCAAAGGATCGAAAAGGGCCAAAGGATCAACACGGGTCGAAGGATCTAAAGCGGTCAAAGGATCTAAAGAGATCAAGGGATCTAAAGAGGTCAGAGGATCTAAAGAGATCAAGGGAGTTAAAGAGGTCAAAGGATCTAAAGAGGACAGAGGATCTACAGAGGTCAAGGGATCTAAAGAGGTCAGTGGATCTAGAGAGGTCAAAGGATCTAAAGAGGTCAGTGGATCTAGAGAGGTCAAAGGATCTTAAGGGGTCAAAGGATCTAAAGCGCTCAAAGAATCTAAAGAGGTCGGAGGATCTTAAGAGGTCAAAGCGTATAAAGATGTCAAAGGTTCCAGAGAAGTCGGAACATCTGAAGAGGTCAGAGGATAGAAAGGGGGCGATTAGGAAGCGGTCAAGTCTATCCGATGGCGTATATATCCAGGGTTATGTGGAAGATATACCTGTGGTGTTCACTACATATACAGGAGCCACAAAGACCATCATCTCTAAAGCAGTTTATGAGAAGATTTCATGGGAATCCAAGCCGGTGCTTGAAAAGTCCCAGGCCTTAAAAGGGGCAGATGGTACACCAATACCTGGAAGTGGAAAGGCTATCTTCCAACTGAAATTGGGACCACTTGAAGTCCAGCATGAGGCTGTGGTAGCAGATATCCAAGATGATGCTCTGATAGGGTATGACTTACTAATGAGTAGTGGAAAAAGTCCAGAAAACATCCTTTTGAGCAAGAACATCATGGTAAAAGATGGCCAGGAGATACCGCTCATGTCGAGCGGAAGAGCACCAAAGCTAAATAAAGTCATGGCTGCAGATGTGGTACCAGGAAATGCTGAAGGACTGGGCGGTGAAATTGTGAAGAGTGTAGGAGTGGATGAAGATGATAGTGGAGCTGATTATGTCATCAACCAAACAGAAGCCTTTGAGGGCAAGTATGACTCAACAATTGGAGCCATACTTGATGATGCCGACAGGTCGCTAACCAGGGACCAGGGCATGAATCTCCACTCATACGGAGTCAAACCGAGATGGAAGGCAGACATTGGTTCGACCAGGGACCCGGGCATGAATCAACACTCATACAGAGTAAAACCTGGACGAGAGGCAGACATTGGTTCAACCGAGGACACAGAGAGGGTGGCCAACGTAGTCGATGAAACCGCAAAGCCCAGGCCAGTCGAGAAGTCAAAATCTCCACTGAGAAGGACCAAAGAAGAAGACGTGCCACAACACAGGAAGTGCAAACATAGTCGACAGGGTGCAGGAGTTCTCCACTAACATTGGTTACCAATTTTAGTGACAATACAGATGAAGAGACATTAACAGTGATTTACTAGTGCTAATGTGCTGGAATTCAAAGACTGTGTTCTTTAATTTATTAAATATGACATGGGCTGTCATTTGGTTAAATTTTAATAGTGTAACAAAGTTTTAGTGTTTAAAGTACCAGTAAATTAAATCTTAGTGTTTAAAGAAACACAGTAGTCAGAGTAGTGTCATCACATTGTCTGTGCAATAGTGATCCATAATCAGCTGTATTCTTAAATTTTATAAATATGACATGGACTGTCATTTAGTCAAAGTGCTAAACTAATTTAAGTGTTTTAAGTGAAGTAAATTTAGTGTTTAAAGAAACACATTGTTATCATCACATTGACTGCTTACCAGTGATCCATTTACCAACCGTGACATTCTAAAAGGACAACCAACTATTTGGAGCCATGTGAACAGAACTGAACTCTATCAACATAGAGTATACCTTAACTGTAGACTTGGAGCTTTAAACTAAGACAGAGTGTAACACAAATACTGCGCAGTGATAATGTATGCTGTTTAGTTTAAATTTAATGGACATCATACTAGTTAAAATCTTTGTCATTGAGAGGCGTGAACCGAGTACGGATCACGCCTCCCGATGACAAAGATCTGCGATTTTATTGCGCTTACATTATCATTGTATTTTCATACAGCGACATGGTTGTTTGTATAGTTAAGCCATTTTAATAGTACTTGAAATGTATTAGGGTTTAAAGTCATATTCATTAATTCTTTCGGAAGATGTAATTCCGGTAGCTGTATGGATTTAAGATCGGGTTGCTTACGATGAACCTGAGTTGACTGCATACAGTTTGGATAACTTCTTAACATATTTTTGAGAATATTTCATCCAGAAGTTACGTGTATTTGCTTCAAGAAAATAGATGTTAACTCCAAAAACTGCATGGATACAATATTGTACTTCTTCAAAGAGTCCGAACGTGTTCGATGCAGCTTTCGGTTAGGTTTATCTTTATTAAATTAACTATTTACAAACTTGGAGGAAAGTTAATTTATGATGACACTTTGTGAATTTAGTCATCTAAAATAATTTTCCTTAGTTTATTAGACATTGTTATAAATACAATTTTGCATTTCATTGCATCAACCCTAATTTCAGGGAATAAAATTTGTTGTTATATAAGTCGTATTTGTAAAGTTTTGCACCAGATAGGTGTCACAGCAAAAGTCTATTCTGAAATACTGATAAGAATTACCTTAATTGCCATAAATTAGTTATTTCAGGAACTTTTCTCTGAATTAACAGATTTATGGTACAACCCTTATTGGTAATAAGGTTAGGCAGCTGGAGCTTTGCCTATTTAAGAGGGGGATAATGAAGTGGTCCCGATCTGAGGGTTTTATTCTTCTACAACTGGTATCGTGGTTTGGACTTGGGTGGATTTGGGTTTTCTCTCACGAAGCCCAGCAGTCAGCTATCATCGGTTATATTTTCGTAATGGGGCTTACCTAGTTCTACGGAGAGTCACTCCAATGCTGTGACAGCTTATCTGATGCACCATTTCGATGTAAAGCCAATGCACGATTGTCTTCAATCATTTTATCTCGGATTCTACTGGATTTGTTTACATGTGCGTATGTAGGCGGCCATCTTTGTTGCATTGTGGGTACACCGGATGCGGTCACTAAGCAACACGGATGCCAGCTTCCAATTCATAAACACTTTAAATTAAACATCTACAAAAGGAAATTTGTGTCATTTAATGAGTATTATGTATGAAGTTGATTTAATTCGCTTATATTCAAATTTCCAACGTCGCACATGTAAATAAATCAGTTTAACTTAGTATTTTATTTTCCGATCACTTTTGACGGGTCTCACGTCACAGGTGGTTGAAACGATCACTTTCCAACCATTTTTGATCGGAAAAAAACCCGTCAAAAGTGGTTGGAAACGTCCAGTCAATTTTGGTCACAAAAAACAGAAAAAAGTGATCGTTTTTTCTCAGGGGTATAAATACCGTGAAAATTCCACGTCAAATGAGTCTGCATACAAAAATCATAGAGACCAGACCCCCGTGAACAAATTCACTGTGAATTTGTAAGAAGCTAAATAAATTCACGGGTTACAGTTATTATAGGCGTGCATTGGCTAAATTATTATATTTGCCTGTATTTGTTATCTATGTCATCGTTAATTTTATAATCTGACATAAACTGTTAGTATCACCATTGGTGTTTCGGGCCTAGCAAACATACCATTGCTAGCCGAAAATAAAGTTAAAGAAACTCTACAACGGATCCAGTTATTTCTACTCCTTTGGCTCGGCGATCTAGATCCCTAGATCTTGTTTTATTTTATTCCCACATTAAGGTCTTAGACTTTATAAACTACACGCACTAGCGCGTAACAATATTGACGCATTTCCGCCTGATGGTTAGGCGATAGACATTTTACAGTATTTACACACAAGGAGGGGTATCCATTCAATACATATAACTAGCATACTTTCACACTCATATTAATTATGGTTATATATTGTTCGATTCTTCTGACCTGTCGGAGTTATTTTTAGAACAGAATAGTTCATAATGGTAAATAGATAACAGGGTAACATCGGATCTATATAGTCGTACACATTCCAACTTGAGATAACATGATCCTCGTGCAGCACGAGAACCTTGCGCTAACTTATCTTATATTTTATTCTTTCCCAACAAACCCATTTATATACTAAAACTATTATCATAATTAATGCAACTCCATTAATAACTTCGATATAGTAATTATAATATGCATGTGTGATATATCGTTGGAAAGGTCAATTCCTCACCTACACGATGGTATAATGCGCGATTAGATCACATAACGGGGTAAATCACAATACTTATCTAAATGACCCCTTCTCAAGGGCACTAGAGCATAGCACTTTTCAGACATTACTTATTGACCTAACATCATTTATAAAAGTAAAACTTCTATACCTTGTTTTGAAATATATCAGTTTATGTCTGAATTTTAATATAAATAAAATTTCATTACAATTAAAAGACTCAGCTGTTTTAAATCTCAATTTTAAAAAAAATAGAATTTCTCATTTTGCTAATGGAAAAAGTTGACATGAATTTTCGAACGCTATGACATTTTTCTAGATTCGTATATCTATTTTGATTTTAAAACAAGACCATCTACTTCAATTGCTTCGATTGTAGCCCTGGTTTGATATATCAAAATGTGTTCTAGGTTTCAATAAAACCTCTTGAACATACCGAAAGTGTCCTTTTTATGATATTTTCAGTAAGAGTTAAATATTACCTATATTTTTGTCATTTTGTATAGTAATATAATTTTAAATTGCGTAATGTGTGTATAATTGTCTGAATTAATATGACCGAAAGTTTCATACAATTATTTCAAATAATAAAACCGTAATGGTAATTATAGTACACAAATTTGTTCGAAACTTTACCTCAAAGTTACACAAAAACGGTCCAGTGCCCTTGATTTGGGGTCATTTAGGCTCGTGATGTGACTTTGCTAGTCATGTGCATTATACCATTGTGCAGATCAAGAATGGCTCTTTCAAATGATATATAACACATGCATTTTGCTTTTATATTGTTAAAGTTATTGATCTAGTTGCATTAATTATGAAACACCCCTCGTATAAAAGCTAGCTCTGTAGCGAGGCAGTATATATTATATTTCACCCGACTACAATTACTTCAATTGAAGTATCAACAATCTTAAAGTTGAGAAAATTATTAATTGAAGATGATTATATTATATCATTTTCGTGATATCATTATTTGTTATTTGTTTGTATGAAAGACGATGGTGTGAAAAGTAAAAATCGCAGATTTGTATTTTGTTATAACTCTGTGTAGCACTGACCACCGGGGCAATTTTTGACCACAGGATACACATTTGAACGACTTTGGTAGAGGTCTGCTATGCAATGCTACATGTTAAATGCCAAAACTTAAGGCCTCGCGGTTTGGCACAACAAGATTGGTCGATGGTAAAACGACAGTTACATGTACAAAACATTACAAGTCTGCAACGTTTACTTTTTACACCAAAGTATTTCACAAACCAAATTATGATCTGCAAATTATCAAATCACAATCAAACATACACCATCGTTTAGCCAATACATTTTTGTGCATTTTGATACCAAATTTGTCTACGTTTTGTATTTATAAGTATAAAAAGTCCCTCAAACCAGTTGTACAGTTTGTAGAAAATGACAATCTGTTTAAAAGTCTGACGACTTATTTGTGTCTGAGACACTTACAGTTTAGAGTCTGATCAGACGCCGGGTTATCCCCTTCCCAATACGTTTGCGAGTGCCATTGTATTCCTGTTTATTGAATCATGTTTGTGCTTAGCTTTCTTAAAACATATAAGTGTAACGCTTTCCCGAAATATTAAAACTATATATTCTGTACAGTGGAGAAGTTTTCCCCTCGTTTAACGCAAACGAAACGCAAACACATTGCAATAAAATGCAGAATATCACAATGTTTTAACAATTTTGAATCTTCAATTTAATCTGAATGGCTAACAGTTTGGTGCCTGGCCCCGGCGTCTGATCTGGCTCCAAACTGTTTGCAATGGAAGTAATAGTTGTAGCGAAAACGTGTTTATTTATAAAGACTAAGGTTTTATCCACTGTAGCACCCCTCTTAAACGACCAATTCATGTACCTAAGGATAAATTCCCGGTGGTTTGCAGCAGGTGGCTGGTTAAAGCAATACAGTTATGAGCAATAAATTCCTAGCAGGAGCTTTCAACTTAACATTAAACAGTGCTCCCTCCCAACAACGACCCTCCCTACAACGACTCCCTCCTTACAACAACGCTTGCCGCTGTTACCCAAACAAGACAATTTATGTCTAACGGTCTACATGTAACTGCTGCAATATTGGCTACTTAAAATTGACATCTGCTGTGTTTCTCAAAGTTACATATTGGACATTTTGATACAAGATACAAAATGAAGGGTCGTTTAGCGGCGTCTGGTCTTTATTCAAGCTGTTTGCAAATGTTAATTAATTTCCCTCCCTATAAAAACTCCCTCTGAACAACGCATACAATGTGTGTCTCCAATCGGGTTTCGTTGTAGAAAGGGAGCACTATTGTGGAAGTTTACTTACAGTGGAGAAAACGTTATTCTTTCCCAATAAACGCGTTTACGCTAAAACTAGTATTCCCATTGTAAACAGTTTGGAGCCAGATCAGGCTCCAAACTGTTTACAAATAAGATTAAAACAAAGGTGTTAGACATTTCTAAAAGCTGACCTTTTTTCATTTTAGTGATGTTCATTTGCGGTTAAAACGGGAAATAATAACGTTTTCTCCACTGTATCGACTTTGCTCTCTTTCAGCAAATAGAGCCGATGGTATCAAATGCTATGCCTGCAGTGGAGACGCATGCAAGGACCCTTTCAACGCGAAAGCCGATGGAGTTGATATGCAGCCTCATTGCATGGGATCCTGCTCAAAAGCAGTATCGGGTGACGGTAGGTACATGTACATGAATGACGAATACAGTGAGCTTAAGGTAGATCACCCGAACGAAATAACATACAATGCTTTCATTCATAATCGGAAAACTTACAGTGATATGGAATGAAAGTGAATGCCGGAGACAAATCACTAAGATGGTTAAAGGTGGCAGATTTAAACAAGTTTAAAGCTTAAACTCGTATACCACATTTCTTTGTGCCATTTTTGACAAGCGCGGCGGTTTTACTACACCTTTAATATATGGAATGTGTAGTAAGAGGGTTATGTGACGTATTTACTAAAATGGCCGACCATTCCTCGATAAATGCCGCCCGCTTGTTGGGGGTAAAATTTAGATCAGACTATATCGCATACACGCCAAACAAATCAGTTCTTTTCTTAATTGTATACAATATATATCCTTTCAGATGTTGTCAAGGCGTGTCTTCCACTGAAGAAGGAAGACACATGTGAAACAAAAGATAAAGCTACCCTGTGCATCTGCAACTCGGATCTGTGTAACGGAAGTGACGTCATTGTGCCTTCAGCTGTCGTCATAGCAGTGCTCGCAGCCGTGGGTCTTATTTTCAATAAAGTATAACAAGTTCATATTCTATATATATGTACACAACAGTTTCTTGTAACACATTACAGAAGAAATATGTACCATATAGTTATGGTAGTCCAAACGTTAATTGGCCGCGTTATTAGAAAGACAGATTTATCCCATGAACGTGATGAAACGGGCCCCAGGTCCGTAAATCTAATTTACGAATCAGCAAATTACTATGTTACTACATGTACACTAACTGTTAAACATTTGAAACACCATGAGTCAAATAATCATTTCCAAATATCAAACTGGTCAATATCATAATACATTCAATTTATGTAGTTTCAGTATTGCAGCGTATTATTTTATCCAACTCGTTCAATAAATTCAAAACTGTATACACACTCGTTCAATATCTTAAACTATCTATGGCATTCCAAAACATGTAGACTAAGTGATCAGAGTCTAGCCGTCTCCACGATATATGAATATCAAATTTCCGCCTAGACACGCCTTTAATTTACTCATCAACTACAGAAAACAGCCAAGCGTTGTACAGATATGACAATGCATCACAATAAATAATTCCTATACATTAGTAGTTGGTAGCCTAAGACAGATTAGAAGAAAATCATTATGCTTTGTATTCAAATGTCTTTATGCAACAACCTGTTTTCAAATTTGAAACAGGCTTTAGGGCAATGGATTTAGGTTTACACAGTTACAGTGGAGAATCTGTTATTCTTTCCCAATAAACGCGTTTACGCTAAAACTACTATTTGCAGTGCAAACAGTTTGGTGCCAGATCAGACGCCGGGTAACCCGGCGTCTGATCAGGCTCCAAACTGTTTGCCACCAAGATAAACAAGAATTATCAGAATTGTCAAAAAGTTGTACTTTTCTACGTTTTAGTGTTTTGCGTTTGCGTACGTTTGCGTTTAAACGGGAAAGAATAACAGATTCTCCACTGTACAAAGATAAATTAAAAGTTCAGTAACAAACCGGTCCGTCTAAAGATCCCTAACTTCCCCAAACAAACACTACTTTAATGCCTTAATATCTAATCAAATAAAGCTTTTTAGTGGGCTGACTACATACGCAAACAGTGTAGATCCTGATCAGAGGGATCCTATAGGAGCCCTCTGATCAGGGTCTGCACTGTTTGATAGTTTCATTGGTATTTGTTGTCATACCAAAATGCAACAGTACACTGATTCAAAATACCTGTACTAGAAGAGCCCGAAAGGATTATAAATACCAACAAGAGAAATTTAGGGTTGAAAGCCTTAAGGGTTTAACTTAAATAACGCATAAAGAAAATAAAGAGCAAAAGGAATTCGTACAAAACGTAAGAACATAGTTACACGTATATACAGTTACTTCCCTTTGGTGCTGGTGTGATACACCACCGCCAAAGGGAAGAACATGTAACTGTATACAGCTATATTCTGGCGTATTGTACAAGTTGCTCCCCTTAAATGAAAAAAACCAACATCGTAGATTTAATTTTAATTAAACATTTGTGTCATTATTTTAGATTAAATTCGCTTATAAGTTTTATTTCATTACATATTTAGGAATTAAAGTCATTTGTGTTATTTTTTTTAAGTGGTTTGGGTAGATTGGGTAGAGCCTTGGGCTAGTTTGGGGATGTTTTGGGTCTTTAGACTGACCCGTTACATGTACAAACCGGTGTGTGCTTCACAGTGTAAAAGCCTGCTGAATTCTGTTGCGGCGCAAGGTCTGGGTGTACAATTTTAGCATAGATACATGTATAATAGCATTTGGATTCTCATGAATTGCGTGATAAGTCTCATCAGTTGGGTTTTACGGTACTGCGACACTAAATAGGTCCTATAAGTATAGCGTTGATGATTGATGATGGATGATGAGATGATAGTATGCATGATGGTTTCAGGAAGATGATTTCGTCTAATCCCATTCGTTAACCCTTTACCTTATAGAAGCGCCTTTTATCGCATTCCGTTTAATCCTTCGCGGAAGTAAACAATTCTAGTCTATACAGTCATGAACATGTATCGGAAGAAAAAATGTCTTGATTCTAGTAGGCGGTAACTTAAGGCAGGCTGGAAGTAAAACAGAAGGCGCATCAGGGCGCATTCTGCTTTACTTTCAACCTGCTTTAAATAATAACCTATTTTCAAATCTAGAAAAAGGGTATAGGGTAAAGGGTTAACTAGCAGCGCATTTGATCAAAACCACCGACTTGCCTTCAATTTAGTTCTTGTCAGATCTAATAAACAGAAACAATTTCCCCTGACAACTAGCTGCGGCAAAGTAGGAAGGTCTCTGTGGCGTCTAATCAGGTTCCAGACAATTACTGTTCGACAGAATCGATTATCGCAGAAATACGCCTTTTTTACGCCGTTCATTCATTTCTCCACTAAATAAATTAGTTCCACTTTATATAGTCCTTAATACATTTACATTTTATATGCAAAAAGAAGTATTTCCAATCTTATTAGATGCTTAAAGCATGTTGAAAATAAAACAGAATTAAATCTATTCTGTAGTAATCTACAGATATAACCATTTCCTATATAATAAAAAAGACAACAACAATATGTCTGTTTAATCTTTTCCCTACATGGCCAAATAGGCTCATAGAAAAAAAAATTATTCTTTTCAATCAAGGGCGTTTGCACTTGCGTGACCAGTTGAGAATACGTTATTCTTTTGAACTTTAAATGTTCATTTGAATCTGAAGGGCAAATAGTTTGGAGCCTGATCAGGCGGCGTCCGATCTGGCTCCTAATTGTTTGCAATGGAAATGATTGATTTAGCGTAAACGCGTTTATTGGCAAAGAATAACGTTTTCTCAACTGTACGAATGCCCATCGCAAAACCTGGACAAAAAGAAACACTTGCCTAGTTTGCACATTTGGTCAGGAAACATTTTTATCTAAACTATGATACCACCAAACCCATTTGTTGGGAACGAATAACGTATTGTTCCCGGTATTTTCAAGGATCAAGCTTGTAATGCCTTGACTCTTAACGGGCTGTTTTTGATACCAGTCAGAACTACATATAAAAATTTAGTTTTCTCATCAATGCATAACTCTTAAACCATCCTAATACCTTAACATATTAAGTCCTAGCGACGAGTACACTTGCCTTCGAAAGGTAGCCAAAAGTTCCGTCCCTAGATAAATTGCCTCTATACGAATTAAACGTCCATTTTTTTAATAAAATTGAATGAAGCGAATGTAAATATTTGTTATGTCAAATACCGGTAGTTTATATCCTGTTCAGGCGCGAAGCAACACGTCAAATGTTTGATACTCGTTACTATGTAACCTGCAACTTAGTCAATTTACCTAAGTTGTAGAGTTGAGACAAATAAGCAGGTGCAAATTATTGTTTAACTCTTTCACTGCAAATGACGCCAAAAGTCGACATTGCAAACAATTCGGATCCTGATCAGACGCCGCGTGACGCTGATCAGGATCCAAACTTGTTGACACTCATATCAATATATCTTATTATATAAGTCATACTACCTGAAATCAAACTTTGAAATGATATTGCAGACGATAATGAGGAAGCAGACGGTGAAGGGATAAAACGTTCCGTTTAAATTTGGCAGAGAAAGAGTTAAAGCAGACGACGGCATAATAGAAAATCGGATCAACCAAGACTATATGAGAAATATACTACAAAGTTTTCTAACAGTGTATAACCTGTTTCATAGCAACCTTATCATTTTGAAATAAAACTAATTCACTGTCGGTATGACGTCACAAACCGTCTAATAAATACGAAAGAAGACTCAAGCAGGAAACGCAACACAAACAATACACCCATCTCTAAAGCAGAACACACAAACAGCCATACCATAACAAACACACACACACACACACGCACACACACACACACACACACACACACACACACACACACACACACACACACACACACACACGCAATACCATTCCTTCATCTACACACTAAATAGAAAACAACACGCAAGACAAACATAAAGCTAAGTGAACATAGGAGCCCGCCTTGGTACGGTCAGTAGCAATCAATAATCAATTATAAATTAATTAACCATTAACAACCACTGGGGGGTTAAACCTGGGTTTAGGGGCGCCCAACCTCACACTTATCTCCTATATTCACCTATAAAGACGAACAGTGTACATAAAATATAAACCCTGTTCCACAACCTTACAATCAAAAAGACCGCCAGCACAGTAAGTAAATACATGTAAAACATCTAACAAAATTCTATGACAAGATTATTAGTAACACGGGAAAGAATTAAACATTCAAGCCCGTGTTAAAATTAACCCACTATGGCAACGGTCAAATTGTACTCAAGCGAATAGTCTGTAGTCACGAGTAACTGTAAGACATGGGAGGGTTTAGGGTACGACAGAGAGGGAGAGAAAACCCTTTCACTGCCGAAATGTCGTCTGCTTTCAAAAACCTCGTCTCATTTTATTACTAAAGTTAAGAATGATATATAGAACTATTGTGATTTATATAACATTCCGAAGAGGCTATTCCCTCTGTCAAGAACTAAAAGGAAGGCATGTCGGTGGTTTTGATACCATACGCTACTGGTCATCAAATGGGATTAGCCGAAATCATCTTCCTGAAATCATCATCATCTCATTTAATCACTCCTCATCATTCATTGGCGTTATATGACCTACTCTGTGTCGCAGTGCCGTAAAACCCAACTCAGACATCCATCCATCCATTCATTTATAACACTAGTATGTAAAATAATTTGGATCCAGATCAGACGCCGCGTAAGGTGGCGTCTGATCTGGGTCCAATCTGTTTGCGAATGTAAGTGTTGCAGAGGTAGGCACTGGAGGGGTTAACATATCTGACTAAGTGTGAATATATGTCTTCCATTAGGGCAATTCAGCGGATAAATCATTGGTCTTCCAACAGAACCTTACCATACATTGTCGTCTGCAGAATTTGTCGTTTGCAGCAATTCAAAAGTTGATTTGATTGTATCTCCATTGTCTTCCAGATATTTCATCAGAGTGTCAATCGGCGGATGATTATGAGATAAGTTAACTTTTCCGCTGTCATTATGACGTAATAACTGGTCTGACACACACATATTTACATAAACTCGTCTGCTTGAGTTTTTAGTCTGCTTTTATTTATCAGTTTTTTTTAAATTTTAAGAGCGTTTAACTTAAGATATATGGGAATAGATACAAACTGTTTGCCTATGTTAGTTTTAAAGAGCCTGACAGCGAAATGGTCAGTCTACATTTGATCAATAGAAGTCATAATCTTAGTGCAATTGTTATTACGATCTCGTCCTTATAGCGTTGCTTGATGTGCAGATTACCCCTTTCACTGTAAACTTTTTCGTGAGATTTTAACCCCTTCATCGTTTCATTGTCGTGTGCTTCAATTTTGTTGCTTGCAAGATATCGTTTCGAAGTAAGATTCAATGTAGTATGACTTCAAACATATCGATATGAGTGTCGAACCGTTTAGATCCTGATCAAACGCGGTGTCTGGTCAGGATTCAAACTTTTTGCAAACCTTTAGGCGTCAGTGAGAGTGAAAGGGTTATTCAGTTCCTTATTTAACCGTCGATGACAACAACGATAGTATTTGTCGACTAAGATGTCTAAACTATAGTCAACAAATAATGAATAACCAGATGCCTCCATTAAAATGGTGGAAGTAAAGCAGAATACTCACGAAGAAGTAGTTTACTTTACGTGCATGTTTTAAGGCTAACGCAGTAGCATGTCTTTAAAACTGGCGCAACTACATTGTATATAATACATGCAAAATTTCATAGAACTGAATAATTATTTCAATTTCTTTTATTCAGATGATAGCTTAAAGCAGGCTGAAAGTGAAGCAGATTACGCCTTCAGGCGCAATATGCTTTAATAATAACCTGCTTGAAGTGGTCACCTCTCTTATATATTAATGTAAAACGAGTAAAACAAGTATCAACTTACAGTTTTCATTTAATGCTAAAACACCTGATTAATAATTAGTCGATAATTGTCTATGATTAATCGACTACATGTACAAAATTCAAACCGATTAACAACAAAAGTGATCAGCGTAATTAAGTTTAGCCCTTTCAAACCGACAGCCCTCTGTAGAGATTACTGATTACATATGCAAACAGTGTAGACCCTGATAAGAGGGCTCCTATAGGAGTCCTCTGATCAGGGTCTGCACTGTTTGATATTTTCATTGGTTTTTGTTGTCAAACAAAATAATTGCAACAGAAGACTGGTTCAAATTCCTTGTACTGGAAGATTATAAATACCAACAATAGATATTTAGGCATGCAAGGGTTAATACGTTTTTATTCAAAGATTTGATTTCTATCGCAGTTTGAAGCCGGATCGCACGCAGAGTAACATGTTGTCTAATTAGGCCCCCATAGTGGCAGTGAGTCAGTGTACGATACTGCGACACTTAAGAGGTCGTATAGCGCCGATAAATAAGATATATCGTGTATATATAAAATCCCGTATCTTGAATATGACATCAACTGTTTTCTTTAATAGTTTCAACTGCTTGAACTCTTTCCCGGCCGTACTATCGTCTGCTTTAATATCTGTGTCTACATTTTTGTTTCAAAATCAGATTGCCTTAAGGAGCTTTCTGTTTTATTGTCAACCTGCTGTAAGCAGTTACCTATCATAAACACCTAATGATTAACACAATTTAGTGTTCGTGATAGAGAGGTTTTACTGTACATGAAAATACATATTACATAGGCAGAGTGTCAATACTGAGTAACTCGGCGTCTGGTCTGGATTTAAACAGTCTGCAAATGAAAGTCAAGTCGCATATTGGATTGACATTGTTTAGAATACAGTTGAACTTCGATATCTCGAACTCGGTTAGATCAAGCATACCCGTATTTCAAACTTAAAACGTGGCTAAGCCACGTTTTAACTTTGTAATACGGGTATGTTCGACTTAACTGAGCATGAATTAATGCAATGCATGTGTCGACAAATCGGATAGTTCGAATTAAGCGAGTTCGAGATATCGAAGTTCGACTGTAATATGTTTAGATTTTCGTAAAGAGAATGCACACGACTGTGAGAGGTCCAATGATCATTGCGGGTGCCGCGGATGCCGCGGGTGCCGCGGGCTCCGCTCCATTGCAGAGGTCTGTGCTGCAAGTACATAACTCCCCACTGACGCCCATTGAGGATGTGACGCACCCGTCCGTTCCACGAACTTGAGAACACGATCTGGAAGTACTAGTTACTGCAATAAAGCAAATATAGAAATATATATATTAAAAGCTAGTCTGATGCCTGCGATTTTTGACACCTGTAGCAAATCTCAAGAAGAGTACTGAATATGGTACAAAAGACACTCGTGGACATTATAGAAGAAACTTTTACATTGTAGATCAATATGAAAATAACAATTCCGCTGTGACTTTGATCTATAGCGAATGACCTTAAATTTCGACTGATCTCGAGATATTGATATAAGGAGTAATTGTGTGATTTTTTAAATTGATTCAGTATTTTGGTCAGAAAGCTGTCGACAAGATAATGTACAATTATCTATTTATGCATAGCATAATTAACACATTCAGCCCTAGCGAGGACTATACTCGTCATTTACAAACAGTGTACCTGTGAGGATTACACTGGTCCTATGTAAACAGTGTAGACCCTGATCAGAAGGCTCCTTAAGCAGCCCTACTGATCAGGGTCTACACTGTTTGTCATCTTGAAATAAACAATTAAAATCAACTCTAAATACTAAAAAATGGAATATGATTTTTTGTTTTGGAATGTCAGGGGCGAATGAGTTAAACCTTTAAACAACCATTCCAAATCACTTTAATTTGGTGATTTGAAGCCAAATATCTTAAGTCCAAAATATGTAAAAAAAAAAAATTGAAAAAAATTAAAGTTACTTTTAAATTCCAACTTCACAGCATCAATGTCTGAACCCAAATGAAGCTTCATGCAAATATATGCATCCTAACACAAGTATTGAGCTTTTAAACAACCTGTACAAAAAACTTAAAATTCGGTCCATGCTCACGCTCACGATTACAACCTTCCTAGTCCGGTTGCCAACCCCCTGATTTTTGGAGAAGCGTGTTTTGCCGTCCGTACAAAGTTTTTTTGCTGTTTCTATACCTCTGAGGTGTGCTCTTTAAGAATCTGAATGATGCCACTCTGGCATCCTTGGGCAATCCGCACAATATGCAAATTAAGGTCGCCATTACTGAAAATCTTTTTTTCGCCAATATCTCAGCAACTATGAATGGTATCAAAATAATTTTGGTGTCTATCCCCATGTTTTGAGGGGTAAATAATCAGATTAAGCCATTTTAGTAACGATCACATTGATATTTTGTGCTGAATAGGCATATTTAGGCAGCCATTACTGAAAATCTAGTTTTCGTCAATATCTCAGTACCTGTGCATGGTATCAAAATAATGTTGGTGTATATCTCCATGTTTTTAGGGGTAAAGAATACGATTAAACCACTTTAGTAACGATCACACCAACATTTTGTGCTGAATGGGCATATTTAGGCAGCCATTACTGAAAATCTCGATTTCGTCAATATCTCAGTACCTGTGCATGGTATCAAAATAATGTTGGTGTATATCTCCATGTTTTTAGGGGTAAAGAATACGATTAAACCACTTTAGTAAAGATCACACCAACAGTTTGTGCTGAAAGGGCATATTTAGGCAGCCATTACTGAAAATCTCGATTTCGTCAATATCTCAGTAACTACATATGGTATCAGAATAATTTTTGTGTATATCCCCATGTTTTGAGGGGTAGAAAATCAGATAAAACCATTTCAGTGTTGATCCCACAAATATACTTATAAGTTTGTGACGAATATGCATATTTCGGCAACCATTACCGAAAATCTTGTCTTCGACAATATATCAGCATCTACGACATATTATATCAAAGTAATTCTGGCGTATAAACACCTGTTTTTAGCGGTTAATAATCAGTTGAAGCCATTTCAGTAAAGATCACACAAATAGTTTTTCTGAATATGCATATTTAGTCAGCCAATACTGAAGATCTCCTTTTCGTCAATACCAAAGCAACTACATGTACATAAATACATGTATTTACATAATTCTGGCGTCTGTACTCATGTTTGTAGAGGTAAAGTAGCAGATTAAGCCATTTTAGTTTTGATCACACCAACATGTTTTGCAAAATATACAACAATCCACTTCAGTGTACATCCAAGTTACAAAGCATTCCTTTTACTTATAATGATGTATGTTGCTATAACTGACTTGACTCACTCCTCAAACAAGTCATTTTCAACAACAGTGTCACTGTCATCGACCCAACGGGTGTTTTTATTCTGGCAGGGTGCTTCCCCGTGGCATCCACAAAATATTGTACATGGCAAGTGAGCCGTATATCACAGACACATTGCTGTCGGACAGAGTGTATCCGTAGCACAACCACACCTTATCATTTCCAGCTCCTCCTGGAGCAATAGTGACGTATGTTTGCAATACAATTTGTATCAAGTATGTAGTGCGTTCATCAAATTTCCATCTAAACTCGACAGGATCTAATGGTGCTTGTTCTGATTTGGGAATTGATTACCAAATGGCAGTCTGAATGTTTTACGATCTCTTTGAATGCCTCTTTAGAAGGTGAAAGTGTATCAAGCTGTCGCGCATTTGTAACATTTTTTCTACCAATCCTTCGCAACCAGACTTCTCCACGAACTTCAGACATGTTTGATGTCACCAAGCTTTTGACCCTGTAACAGGCAGTCATGAATTATGTCGCTTCTCAAACGATGTCGCCTATAGCATAAGGTAAGTCGCCACTCTGTGCAGTACCACACCATTCTTAAGGACCTTGATGGAAATGCCTTTTTCTACTCCGAAGCACTGACTCACACGGCCACAGCCTGAGAGCACATTGGCGGCTGACAGATGTGAAAGCATTTGTTTATGTTCACTTGCAGTTGCGGCAATGTCTATAGTAGTTTGTTCAGCATGTGGTCCTTCTTTTGTAAAACGACAGGTCAGGTTCAACTTGGCGTAGACGTGCAACAGGAGGACGAAAACGTCAATGTCCTCAGATACAATTTTTGATTCTTTTTACGTCACTTTCAGCTGCCTTAAACGTCTGCTGTATGATAATTACACCCGCTTCTTCGTGGTTAGTTATGCTATCTTTCTTGCAGAAGACAGTGTCATCCTGAAATACTGGTACATTGTTAGTAGAGGTAATAGTCAGACTATGTCCATCATGAAGTCATTCACACAGTTCCTTGATTAGACTCGTTTATAACCCAAATTATAGCACAGTCATCCAGTATTTCTGTAATCTCTGAATTCGTAACGAACAGATTATCTGATTATTTACCCCTAAAACACTGGGATAGACACCAAAATTATGTTGATACCATGTAATATGGCTCAACTGTAGGGTCTTGTTAGTAGTTCAATGAGAGGATCGACGACCCATACCTGATCCATATAGGCAGGAACACACGCTGTACAACTCCTCAGGTTAAGAATTCAGAGATGACAGAAATACTGGATGGCTGTGCTATATTTTGCGTTATAATCGGGTCTAATCAAGGAACTGTGTGGATGGCTTCATGTTGGAGGTTATAAAGAGGGTGGCAAACTATGACACACTCGATCGCTACTTCAACTTCAGGATTAAAAGTGGGCAGCTCGAGCTGGAGACGAGGCCAGACGACGACAAAAACTGCAGTTACATACGCCATTGCCGCTCCAAAAAATGTTCCTTACATCAACTGAGAATAAGGTATATACAGGTCATAGATCTGATATGTCAGAATTTGATCCAGAAAGCCAAATGGACATAGTCTGACCATTACTAACACTGTACCAGTATTTCAGGATAACATTGTCTTCTGCATGAACGATAGCATGACCCACCACGAAGAAGCGGGTGTAATTATCATACAGCAGATGTTTAAGGCAGCTGAAAGTGGCGTAAAAGAATAAAAAAAAATGTATGTGTGGACAATGAAGTTTTCGTCTTCCTGATGCACTTCTACGCCAAGTTGAACCTGACCTGTCGTTTTACAAAAGAAGGACCACATGCTGAACAAACTACTATAGACATTGCCGCAACTGCAAGTGAACATAAACACATGATTTCACATCTGTCAGCGGCCACTGTGCTCTCAGGCTGTGACCGTGTGCATCAGTGCTTCGGAGTAGAAAAGGGCATTGTCATCAAGGTCCTTAAGAATGGTGTGGTACTGCACAAAGTGGCAACTTATCTTATGCTATAGGCGACATAGTTTGAGAAGCGACAGAATTCATGACTGCCTGTTACAGGGTCAAAAGCTTGGTGACATCGAACATGTCTGAAGTTTGTGGAGAAGTCTGGTTGCGAAGGATTGGTAGAAAAAATTGTTACAAATGCTCGACAGCTTGATACACTTTCACCTTCTAAAGAGGCATTCAAAGAGATCGTAAAACATTCAGACTGCCATTTGGAAATCAGCTCCCATATCAGAACATGCACCATTAGATGGAAACTTGATGAACGCACTAGATAATTGATACCAGTTGTGTTGCAAGGAAACGTCACTATTGCTCCACAGGAGAAGCTGGGAATGATAAGGTGTGGTTGTGCTACGGATACACTCTGTCCGACAGCAATGTGTCAATGATATACGACTCACTTGCCACGCACACTATTTTGTAGATGCCACGGGGAAGCACCCTGCCAGAATAAAAACACCCGTTGGGTCGATGACAGTGACAATTTTGTTGAAAATGACTTGTTAGAGGACTGAGTCAGTTCAGTTAAGGCAACATACATCATTATAAGTAAAAGGAATGCTTTGTAACTTGGATGTACACTGAAGTGGATTGTTGTTTATTTTGCAAAACATGTTGGTGTGATCAATACTGAAATGGTTTAATCTGCTTCTTTACCCCTACAAACATGAGTACAAACGCCATACTTCTGTTAAAACATGTATCATATGTACACGTAGTTGCTAAAGTATTGACGAAAATGAGATTTTCAGTACTTGCTGACTAAATATGCATATTCAGAAAAACTATTTGTGTGATCTTTACTGAAATGGCTTTAACGGATTGTTAACCGCTAAAAACATGTGTTTATACGCCAGAATTACTTTGATATAATATGTGGTAGATGCTGATATATTGACGAAAACAAGATGTTCGGTAATGGCTGCCGAAATATGCATATTCGTCACAAACTTATAAGTATATTTGTGGGATCAACACTGAAATGGTTTTATCTGATTTTCTACCCCTCAAAACATGGGGATATACACAAAAATTATTCTGATACCATATGTAGTTACTGAGATATTGACGAAATCGAGATTTTCAGTAATGGCTGCCTAAATATGCCCATTCAGCACAAACTGTTGGTGTGATCTTTACTAAAGTGGTTTAATCGTATTCTTTACCCCTACAAACATGGAGATATACACCATCATTATTTTGATACCATGCACAGGTACTGAGATATTGACGAAAACTAGATTTTCAGTAATGGCTGCCTAAATATGCCTATCCAGCACAAAATATCAATGGGATCGTTACTAAAATGGCTTAATCTGAATATTTACCCCTCAAAACATGGGGATAGACACCAAAATTATTTTGATACCATGCATAGTTACTGAGATATTGGCGAAAACAAGATTTTCAGTAATGGCGACCTTAATTGGCATATTGTGCGGATTGCCCAAGGATGCCAGAGTGGCATCATTCAGATTCTTAAAGAGCACACCTCAGAGGTATAGAAACAGCAAAAAAACTTTGTACGGACGGCAAAACACGCTTATCGGTCTCTGCAACCGGACTATCCGTATGTTTTAAAAAACACCGTTAAAACCTTATTACAATCAAAGTGATCCTACAGTGGAGAATCTGTTATTCTTTCCCAATAAACGCGTTTACGCTAAAACTATTATTTGCAGTGCAAACAGTTTGGAGCCAGATCAGACGCCGGGTAACCCGGCGTCTGATCAGGCTCCAAACTGTTTGCCACCAAGATAAACAAGAATTATCAGAATTGTCCCAAAGTTGTTCTTTTCTACGTTTTAGTGGTTTGCGTTTGCGTACGTTTGCGTTTAAACGGGAAAGAATAACAGATTCTCCACTGTAACCTGTCCTTACTTTAAATATTAGAATTTTGTCTTTTCTCTCACACATAGTGAGCTGAACTTTTGTAGGCAGATTCACCCAACTAGAGTACATTGTTTGTGAAGGATCCTACGTTTGATCTAAAATATTTACATTCGCCCTATTCGCCACTATTGCACAAAGTGGCGTTTATTTCGTATTATAAACGCATTTTTGCTAGTGGCGGGACCTGTGGATATTCTCGCAGTTGAGGCGGGCGGTTGGATCTGCTATCCGTGAGCCATTTTGTTGCGTTCCTTGAGAAATGGCAGTTACGGCTGTTACTTTCAAGGTACACGTTATCTTGTAAACAACCTCTAATATGGATGGAACACACATGCGTACTATTAAAATGCTCATTTAATATTAGAAAGTACAGCAAATATAATGTAAATATAAGAAATGAAATGAATTGTTTTGGCGTTTAGGCGAAATAAACGACAGAAAATGATCGACTAATTTACCATGGGTCGCTAGCGAGATTCATGGAAGTTTCAGGTAATTTCCTGTCATTTATTTCGTTTAAACGCCGATTCAATTCAGTTCATTTCTGAAATAACCACAGGGCTGCCATAATTTGACATAAAAAATCGTAAGATTTCCAAATTTGCATTTTTCAAGTGCGATTTTACGAATCGTACCTTTACCCCATCGTCTGTTTCTAGTTGTGTTGCCACGTGGCTGCTTAAAGCAGACTGGTAGTAAAGCGGAATGCGCCTGAAAGCGCATTCGGCTTTACTTTCAGCCTGCTTCAAGCTACCATGTACAAGAAAAAAATCCGAAGATTTAGGTAAAATCCGGAGAGTTGGCAGCCCTGTAACCCCTTCACGGCTGTTCCCCGAGAGTTCATCTTTCATGTAATTATTTGCAATCAGTTAGTATTCTGATTAGTCGCCGTATGACGGGACAACTGATCAGGAGCCAAACTGTTTGACATTCATTTGTCAGTGTTTGTTCATTTTGCATGTGTATCATACGTTATGCTTACCTCCAAGTAACTCCACCTTTGTCTTTGTACATGATTTACAGTCGTCTTTAATCGCCTTCTCGAACGAGTCATCGCATTTAGTGCAATCGTAACACTTGATGCCCTCAGCTCTTTGTGCTGAAAAGGGAGACGGAATACATGTGACATGATTATTATGCTAAACACTATTTTTTCTCACATAACTACTCCTGTTTTCAATAGCGGACGGCTATATAGCTTCATTGAATTTGTTTGTAAAGGCTTGATTACGTCACTGGGAAGAAAAAAAGGCCTATATTGCTTTAAAAAAATTATAGCTTAAAATCGTTGGCTGAGAAAAGAAATCTGTCATTCGTCGAAGTGTGAGACAAGCTTATCTCAACCTCGTCTAGAATTGCCAAGGCTCGCTTAATGACATCTCAATCCTAAACTCGGTTGAGATCAGCTTCTTTTACATATTGACTCATGACAGCTTCTATATTTATTTCAACTATCTGTTTTAAACGTAGTTGCTCTTGATTTGTAATGGACAATTCCAATTCAAATTAAGTCTAGTCAAGTTAAACTATCTATGGTTGATTTTAACGATACATTGCAAAATAACAGTGAATACCTTGATCAGAGGGCTCCTACAGGACCCCTATAGTATTTTCCACACTTTTATCTTGCATTTGACACATGTACTCCTTATGGGTACACTGTTTGTTAATGACAAGTTTAGTTTAAGCATATTTATTTCAGAAAATGTACAGTATACATAAAATTTACAACAAATTAGAACGAAAGCTAAAGCTTATTTAGTTCTTCTCTTAATGACAAGTTTGAATGGGTTATTCTAATTTTTAAATTTCAGGCATTTTGAGGAAAGAAATAATTGAGTGCCAAGCCTTTTGAACTTAGATCAGACGAACAGTTACTGAAGTCTGAGATGTTAACTTAACTGTTTGCAAGTATTGGTAGATGGGTATTTAGGTAGGTAGGGTAAACGTCTCTCCGGACAATATTGACATATTATGGTGGGGACGCCGCCAGCAGACGCTAGTTATTTAGGTTTTTCGGACAGGTGCAATGATGCAGATACATGTAGATCCCCTCTGTTTGAGAAATCTTTGGTTCTTTTACATGACCGTAGTGTACAGTGGAGAATCTGTTATTCTTTCTCAATAAACGCGTTTACGCTAAAACTATAATTTGCCATGCAAACAGTTTGGTGCCAGATCAGACGCCGGGTTACCCGGCGTCTGACCAGGCTCCAAACTTGTTGCCACCAAGATAAACATGAAATATCAGAATAGTCCAAAAGTTGTTCTTTTCTACGTTTTAGTGCTTTGCGTTTGCGTACGTTTGCGTTTAAACGGGAAAGAATAACAGATTTTCCACTGTACATGTACAATGTAGCACCGATATATAGGAACTAGGTTTATAACGTCTCATTATAAGAATCATTGGCAAAGTTTATACAGTCGGGGTTCGAACCAGAGACCCCAGTGGAACTGGCCCAGCTCGTTACGCTAGACCAAGAACGTGTCACTTTTGTTTTCAAAACACACGTTCATCTATTTTTGTAAAGCGTTTGAGTTGAGGCTGAGATGTGTTCTAAGTAAGGACAATGTTCTAGGATTACACAAAATGGTTATCTGCAGCTCGTTCAATTACATGTACCACTGTTTGCTGTTTAGGTTAACGGTTTGTGCCCCGTGTGCAGCGTGCAGCGTGCAGAGTACAGTAGAGACAAGAAATATCTTTAAAAAAGATATTCGGTGGAATGAGTGGTTGAACTAAGGCTATTTAGATGGGTGTGCAAAATTGAATAAAATTGAGGTTTTCAAAGAATTGTAATATCTTGGATTGAAAAGCAAAAAATAAACTTAGTATACAATTGAAACAGTAACTTTTATTTAAAATGCAAAACTATCATGTACAGAAATGCAAAACAAAACAATTATTTAACTCATATCCTAGCTACTGGTATAGGATATCCTCACATTAATTTATTGTTCTATATATCAAACTTCATTCATAGAGTTTCTTGAAACAAACTATAGCATACACAAATGTACAGTTTCAACCGTCTGATGTACTTCACTCTTGTAAATAATGATGAAACCACACGATTGTGTTTAACTCACTTGAGGCCATTTATATATAATATTGCTTTTAATGTATGGTAAATGTGTACAAATAGTTAACAATTAAAACAAATTGGTAGTAAACAATTACAAAACACCTAGCTTCCTCTGTATATCTATAAAAAGATTTCAGATGTCATCTTAAAATAGAATCATAATTGCATCAGCCCAGTGTAGTAAACAGTCTGGTCTGTGTCTCTAACTTTTACACTCACAGTCCATATCTGGGAAAACTGTAATTGGACATAGACCAGCCTACAGGGCTCCAGATAAGAGGGAGTAAACTAAACAAATCACATTTATTCACTCCTTTCAGCACCAAACCCTATGTTATTACCACTCATTTTGATTGTCTCGAAGAGACAATTCAATTGTATAGTGACACCACAGGGTTTAATGCACAAATAAAGATTTGAAGTTTTGAAATAATTCCCTTATCTGGAGCCCTGGCTACTATCCAATCAGACTATTCAGAATCAACAGGTGCTCTTAATTCTAAATTTCTGATCAAATATAATTGGTTGGAATGTGTGGCCAAATAGAAAGTGTGGCTAAGTACAAACCAGACAGCTCCGCCGAAAAACATTTTCTTTCCAAATAACCCGGGCTACGCTTAACTTTTATTTTCATTGCAAACAGTTTGGAGCCAGATCAGACGCCGGGTAACCCGGCGTCTGATCAGGCTCAAAACTGTTTGATACTCAGGTTAAAATTGGAAGTCAGAATTGTTTAAAATTGTCATTTTCTATATTTCATTGCAATGCGTTTGCGTTTGAATGGAAGAATAACGTTTTCTCCACTGTATTTCAGACAGGTAGCCAATACGCAATCGAAGGCCATCGATTTCCTATAATTACTGAAATCATGGCAGGGTTGATAGTCTTTAACTTTTCACTCTCAATGACGCCATAAAGCGCATTTGCAAACAGTTTTGATTTTGATCAGTATGATCCGGATAATAACAGTTTGCCACTTGTTTTGAAATAACGAAAAATCTCAGGATCAAAACTGTTTGCAAATGTTCTTTATGACGTCATTGAGAGTGAAAGGGTTTAACACAAACCTGATTGTTTAGAAGAAATAAGTCCCCCCTACTGAACAAGCATGGTCAAATTTTGTCTGAAAGAGCTTTAATAAGAACAAAAGGTTTGCTCGGTCGTTTCATATAAACTTTCTAAGAGGCAGCGGAATACAAAAGTTGTTAATTCAAACTTCCGGAGAACATGTTTTTAATAGACTGAGCCATTCACTACACGTTATTAATGTCCACAAAATTACTAGTTCTGTTATTCTTTGCTGCGAAACTTTTCTCTTTTTTTCAATTTTAATGGGTTTGAATAAAAATGGTAGACTCAAGTATACATGTACATGTACTCGGCATGTGAAATTGTGATCCAAATTTTGATCAAGAAAAAGTAACACATAAAAATTGGGGTTTCTGTGTCTTTCAATAATGTGCCAGGCATGACTTACCCTACTAAAAACAAGTTTTCCAGACGTTTGAATTAAAAAGTAGCATTTAAAAAACCTAAGCAGATTACCTATTACAACATTTCGGTATCAAAAAGCATATTTAATTCTTTTGAAAGTATTCGTAAAAAAGATTTTAAAAGTGTGTACTTTCTTTGATTTTCAGTATACAGTGTAACCTTAGAAAACCGTTATCCCGAAAACCGGAATTCTCCAAGAAAAACGAACAACTATATTGCTCCCGAAATTAGTTTTCTTTATTCTATATAAGAAACCCCCCGAATTCCGGAAACCTAGCGATATTTTTTGAAATTTCACACTTCCGGTTTTTCTATACAAATCTACCGCTGAAAACCGTAGATTTGGGCAAAGCCTGTTTATGAAACTCTATAAGTTGAACTATTAAATTTGATAATAAAACAATGAGAATTTAGAACAATAAACAGTTTATCCCCTCTTCATTCGCACTAAATAAAGCATAATATGTGTTGTTTTTAAAACAGATAACAGGGGCCCGTTTCATAAAACTTCGTACGACAAATGTTGTCGTAAGTCAGATTGTAAAAATCTCAATTATTATTTATTTCTCCACCAAATTCTGTCTTGTGACATTTCTTTGGAATCGTCTTTTCAAGACGATTACAAAGAGATGTCGCAAGACAGGATTAAATCGAGAAATCAGAAATTAAATGTCTTGAAAGGTATTGACCTACGACCGTTTTTGTCGTACGAAGTTTTATGAAACAGGCCCCAGCTTAGTGCACACATTACTACAGAAAACTCGTTTAGGCGCTGTCTCTAGTACCTCCCTCCTGCAGTATGCAGCCAAGTGCATATAAGGAGCCCAAATGTCATTTACGGATCCATCTCGAGAGTTAGTTTGTTTGTTTGTGTTGAATTTACGTCGCTTTCAACAGTATTTCAGTCATAGCGCAACGTCCAGCTAATTATAGGTAGAGGAAGACCCCAGAAGTCCTTTATGCACTGTTTCAGGCACAAATCGACAACTGAGTAGAACCACCGACCTTCCGCAAGCCAGCTGGAAGGCTTCCCCACATGAAAAATCCGAACGACCCTATCTCGAGAGTTAGAACTAAATTGTAATTCGCATGCATTGTGAATTAACCATACCAATAAAAACAATCTAATGGTTTAGTCAAACAATTCGAATTCAGATCAGTAACCAAGATCGTCAGCATCTAACAAATTCAACCCAAATTATTTCTTAGGTAATGGACAGTAACAGTTGAGAAATCGTTATCATTTCCCATTTAAACAAAAGGAAACGCAAAAGTTGTATAACACGTATAAACTGAGAGGTTCTTGAAAATTTAAATGAGCCCTGCCACGAAGAAACCCGCCTTATTGCATTGCAACATTGTACATACCAAGCACCGTTGTCATCACATAATTGGCATCTGAGTTAGGCATACAGTGTCAAATACCGTAGTTAATACTGCTAAATACAATGCTTTAGATGCTTGTAGGTGTCAAACAGTTTAGATCAAGACCAGCCGCCGCGTCATTGACGCAGTGGCTGGCCTTGATTTACACTGTTTCAGGCAATACAATAAGCCAGGGGTTTTCATGACACGGTTTATTTATATTTTATTAAGTTTGAGTGGCAAAGAGTCGGAGCCCGACCAGATGCCGATTTATTGACCATTCTTGAACCTGGTTTAGCGTAATATGCTTATTAACTCATTGAGCCCTAGTGACGCATATATGTGTCCTTTACCAAATGTTTACCTGTGAAGAGTTCACTTGTCCTATGCAAATCTGTTATTACATAAACAACACTAAATAGTCTAAAATGGACCAACCTTTACTGAAAACTCGAATTGTCCATTGGAAGTTTCAGGGCATAATGAGTTAAAAGACGGAAATTTTACTTCCTCGTGGATATATACATACCTGTGTACAAAAGAACTGCCAACCCTATAAACACAGTCCAAGTGAGGATGTTCATCTTGTTACCCTTCTGATAAGTTAACTGCTTGTTAGTTTGAACGTCTTCTCCGGGTAAAGACTTCCAGCGGTCTGCGCACACATTAGGCGAACACCGCGATCACGTGACCAAACATAACCGCGGTCATATGACCAATCCAAGGTCTCCGGATTATGCCTGGTGAGAATCACAATAGCGCAGTTCAACTTCGAACACTAAAAGTCCCACTTTACCGGATGTTTTAAACAGGTTGGATTCAGAAAGCCTAGACAAGAGTGTAACAATTTGGATCCCAATCTTATTCAATATCCAAACTATTTAACATGCGTGTTAAAAGTTTCCTTAATTACAAGGCAAACCTATCATTCAAGAATCTGGATACTGTCGGAGATATCTGATCAGGGTCTGCAAGGAACTGAAAGGCAGACGGAAGCATGATGCAGGATAATCAACTTTCCGGAACACATTAGTTCAAACATATTTATTTCCAGAAGTACATATGATTACATTTATACATGCTAACGTTATTATACAATACTTAGGAAAAGGATTGAAACGAAAGAATAAACTTATTGAGTTTCTCTCCTTATTCGGAACACATTAAGCAATCACATTATTAACAATTTCATGATCAAATTATTCGGGAGAGTTTTACCCCTTCGCCGCTTTATTGTCGCCTGCTTCAATATTGTTGTCTGCAATATCGTTTTAAAGTTAAATATAAGGCAGTATGACTGAAGAAATTTCAAAACGGTTGTCAAACAAATTAGATCCTGATAACTGTTTGCAAGCGCTCTTTTACGCGTCATTGATAGTGAAAGGGTGAAGCCATACGATTAATGTTAAAAACCAACCCTCTCCCCAAAAATAAATAAAATAAAATAAAATCAATAACCCACAATGGAATAGTATTAAACTCCTTACCCAATAGCCTGTTTCTAATTTTGAAAATAGTTGACTACTTAAAGCAGGTTGAAAGTAAAGCAGAATGCACCTTAAGGCGCATTCTGCTTTACTTTCAGCCTGCTTTAAGCTACCACCTACCAGAATACAGAAACTATTCCTTATGAAACAAATTAACGACTGTTTAAATTGGAACTATTTTCTTCAGCGGAGCAATAAAGTAAAGGCGCTAAAAGGCGCTTCTATAGTGGAAAGGGTTAACTCTTTTCACGCTTGCGGCGGAATCGTGATTATCTGTGCAAACAGTTTGGGTCCTGGTCAGACGCCGAATTATCCAAACATTTGGACACTAAACATTGTTTGATAATCAAAATTGAAAAATTATCTTTTATTAGAACAGAAGCAGAATCCCACTCTAAATGGGGACAACAGATTTAAAGTCATGAAGACCTTTACCCATAAAACCAAAATGAGTTAGTCCGTCTTTCATTAACAGCGTTCCTATGAAGAGTATACTTGTCGTGTGCCGACAGCATAGAACCAGATCAGATTGGGACTGTAGGAGCCATGTGACAATGGCATTGTACTTAATTTTCGCTGAGGAGGCGGGGCTTATGGATCTCTTCTCCGCAAATAATTGTTTGTGCTGCTTTAGTAATGCCGTCATGACTGTTCCTTTCAGGGTACTCATTATTCGTGTTAACAACCTCTAATATGGATTAAACATTTTTTTAATGAACTGATTTTTGCGACGTTTAAGCGAAATAAACGACCAAAAAAATCGCTCTATTCATTGAATTTACCGATAATTTTCTGTAGTTTATTTCGCTAAAACGCCGAAAAATTCAATTCATTTCTTAAATACACTGTTTGTCGCTTTAAATCTATTCTACTCATGTATAAAGCAACACTTGATGGTCAATAATGGGCTAGAATTATTTAGAAAATTGAATTGTTCATTTGAACTTTATTTGAACAATAATATAAACCATCAATACAATCTAACACAGTCTAAAACAAACGAAAGCAATATCACCTATTTGTGCTTTACATGAGTGTAAGGGATTTATATTGATTGTTAACTACTGCAACCAGTTTAGTTCTACATTTGTCTAAATTTAATTTCTGGAGTAAATCAATAAGGTTAAAAAAAAGAACTATGTCAATGTAAGAGACCATGAATTACAATTTATTGTTGTATCTTTCTTACCATCTATCTTATGTACGCTCCCTCATCAAACGATGTACAGTGCTCCTTCCCTACAACGGCCATCCGAACAACGACTCCTCCTTACAACAACGATTTACACTGTTCCCTTAGACACGTAAGTCTAACGCTTTGACTGATGCAATATCGTCTGCTTAAAATTGTTGCCTGCTGATTTTCTTACATAATGAACATTTATGCAGACAAAAATCACAATGACAAGTGCCAGACAAACAGTCTGAATCATTATCAGACACCGCGTAACGTGGCGTCTGATCTGGATTTCCATTTTCGTTTAGCTTCATACATGTACTGAACTTCCTAACAGCAAACAGTGTAGACTCTGATCAGACGCCGCATCATGCGGCGTCTGAACATAGTCTACAATGTTTGCATATGTCCTATATAATTATAGGACCGTGGGAACAAATGGGTTACTGGATTTAAATGATGAAAGTCAAATATTTTCATGATGATACTTATCGACGTCATTAATTAAAAGAAGCACACACTAAATTTACACCCACATACATGTAAAAAATAAGAATAATGTTCAGATTGGTTAAACCAAACTGAACATTTTTTTAAAACAATGAAGTGTAATCAGAAACGCTGCGTCTGATCAGAATCTAAATTAGCTGACACTCATTACGATAGGTATAGAGAGGGCCGTTACTAGTGTTTATACTAGAACATCTGGCCCAGCCCCTTTGCTATGATTCGTATTGTTTATAAACTTGATATTGCACCTATGCTATGTGGTTTCACAAATAGTCAAATACAGTAAAACCTCTTTTTTACGACCACCAAACTGATGTAATTACAAGTTGTTTAAGGCATGTGGTTGCTGAAAGCAAGGTGAACATAAAACAGAAAGCTCCTGAAGGAGCTTTCTGTTTCACGTTTACCTGGCTTTAAGCAATCACCTGTTTTCTTATGGAACCAATTAGCCTTCTTTTCAGTGATCCTTATAGTGAGGTTTTTATTGTACTCGTTTTATGGCACTGAGATATATCTACATGTTATTCGTCCTCAATAAACATTTGCTCAAAACAATTATCTCTACAATAAACAGTTTGGAGCCTAATCAGACGCCTGGTAACCAGGCTCCAAGCTCTTTTTTACTCAGATTAAAACAGTCAACATTTTAAAAACGCGTTTATTGGAAAGAATAATGTTTTCTCAACTGTATTTTTGATTCTATGGAAATTGTATTATCCTGTCATACATATTTGATATGTATATATATGATTGGGTCTCCAGCAAAACCTGCTATAATGACAAAATTTTTGATTTTCAGATTTTTGCTATTTGCTCAAGAGTAGGGTGTTAGAAATACAGAACAAAAAGAATTTTGGTGATATCTCAATTTTTAATGAAATTACAGCTAATTTAGATACTGTCCTAGCATTGAAACATTGACACGCGAGTGCTTAATTGACTTTTAAAAAGCGGCCCAGAAACAGTATTTTAAGAACCAACAATGCTTACAGTATGCACTCTTTTCCTTCCAATTAAGACATAAGCTTCTGTTAAATAAACATATAAAACTTATTTGGAATAAATTATGGAGAAAAGAAAAGTCTGTTAGAGTTCAGTTGCCATAGTAACGCAACCCTAAAAAGGACACAAATCTCAGTTTCTGTATTGATTTTGAGGACACTTAACGTCAAGATAGACATGGCGAACACATGGCCTCACAATATTAAACGGGTACTTCTTGCGACCGGCAAATATTTCTGCAGGCTGTAGCACGTGCGGCAGATGCTCGTGGGTGAAATCGACGTCACGTGACCTCAGAATATCATAGATATCTTCTCTCATCAACGTCATCACGCTCTTTCACAAAAACGACGTCAGGCTGGTCCTGTTGAAGCGGAAATACTGGATATTTCCTGAAAGTAAAATATACATATGTTTTATTATATAATTTTTCCTCAGAATGTTTGTTCACCCTTTCTTCAATAAAGATTTATTCAAGGTTCCACCAAATTAACTGAATTTTACTTACATGCATGAAAGTAAACAGTCAATAGGTATCTCTGTAGTATAGATCTAGTATAATAATAAGCCAACATTTACTGATCTCTATTAAACATCTCCTATAGGAACATACTTTATCATCTGATAATTATCTTTTTGCAAAAGCGTCAAAAGATGGATAAAAGTATGTGAAAAAACGCTAAACTAACGTTATCCATAATTTGAATAATTAAATTTATAAGGCTCGATCAAAAGTATCTTAATAAAGAAGTGTCTAATGTATATGGTAGTGTGCTTGTGTTGCTCTTGCTTTATTTATAGAAATAAACAAACAGTATAAGTAAAATATTCATAAAACAGACAGGGGCGTGGCCGACGATACGCACTTAGGCACGTGCGTAACATCAATTTGAAAAAGGAAAAATCAAACATGGCCAAAAAGTGACATTGAAGGTTTAAAAGATGTGGCGTGAGGGTTGGGTGGGGTGGGTGGGGTGGGGGTTAGACCTTAATGTCTAAAGGCTAAATCACTCTTAACACGCTTCAGAGCTCATCATTTTAGTTCTAATTTCTATTTTTCCGTGGGAGGTTTCCGGACCCCTCCCCCTCTCCCGCAACCAGCATTAATGAATTCCAAGTTTCAGAAACTCAAAAATTTAGTAACTACAAAGTCCGCAGCCTAAAGCCTATGGTGATACATATACCTCTCGTACGCCTAATATTCGAATAGTTTTAGCAGAAATAAATAGTCACATAATGTCATTATTTCTCATGGCTTATATCCCAACGACCCCCCGGATAGGTGAATGTGGATATATAACGGAGCTTTGATCACAATTAATCGTATATTCAAAGCCACAAAACCCTAAAATCACACTTCAGGGCTCACAATTTCAGTTCTAATTTCCATTTTTCTCTCGGGGTACGTCCCCCGGACCCCAAGCAACGTTCGTCGATTTCAAGTAGATCTATTAGAAACTTAAAAACTCAGTAGATCTAATGCAAAGTCGACAGCTTAATATCTATGGTGCTACATGCACCTCTCATGCGTTGAAACCTCAAATACTTTTAGCTGAGCTAACTTTAAGTTAGTCACAAAAAACGTTTTATGTCTTATATAAGGGAGCTTTGAACAAAGATTTATGGTCTCTCAATCAATACATTTTAATCTGGAATAGACTCTAAATAGGTCCTGACCTGATGTTTGACGTCCAGCTCTCGATCATCAGTCTGGTTCTAGACACACGCCTAAAAGCGTCCAGGTCAGTTTCTTCTTGATATCCAAATGGTGTGGCCGTGCACGTTCTATCAAACAGCAGACTCTCTAAATCCTAAAAAGAAAATGAATGAATATGAAAAATAATACTAAATACACTTTATTCATACAGAGGGGAAGACGCTATTTTTGCGATGAACGCTATTATTTCACTTGCAAGCCGTTTGGTCCCAGATCAGACGCCCGGTAACCCGGCGTCTGACAAGGCTTCACACTTTTTGTTTTGCCCCTCAGATTAAAATAGATAGATCTACATGTAGATAGAAATGTAAAAAAAATAATAGAGGGGTTCCTCGGAACACGTGTGTTACCTGCCAGCAAGCATCAGTATAACATTCTCTTTCCATAAAAGAAATTTCATTTCAAAATCTTCAGTAAAACAGCAGAAAGCATGAAAAGAAAATGTTGAAAAAAGGAATAACTCTCACAATATTGATACAAGAGTTATGACCCTTCAAGGTCTTGTGCAATACTCTTCCACTTGTCAAGCTCTTTCCATAAATGCTGTTTCATCTTCAAAGCTTCAGTAGCACACTCAGAACAGGAGTTATGAGGCGTGACACAAAAAATGTGACGGACAGACGGACGGACAGGTGGACGGGCAGACAGATAGACGCCGGAAAAGTTATCCCTAAGTGTCACCTCTGCCTATTGCAGGAAAAATAAAAAGTAGATAGAATTTTCTACGTTTTGTGCTTTGCGTTTAAAAAACGGGAAAGAATAGATCTAACGTCTTTCCCGCTGTCAGATAAAATTTATTTCTTAGGGGGATACAATAATCTGAAAAGCTTCATCATTATAGATCTATACCATGTAATGTGGACAAGATCTAGATCTAGGTCTAAACGCAAAGCATTTATAAATTTAAAAAAACAACAGCTTATAGATTTAAAACTTTGCGAGGGTTTTTCTCTGCCTAGTTTCTTTCTTTGAATACTGCGACACCCTCTGGAAATAGTTGTTATGTTACATGTTAAAAGAGAATATTTTACATCTAAAAGAGGATAAAAACACTTCAGTTTAATAAGTATGACTGACATCGCTTACTGTCTGCTTGACTCCTATGCCGACGTACTGGGCTATCACACTTTAAAAAAAAAGTAAAGTAGATATATCTACCAGTTAAAGTCTACTTTCAGTCCGAATGACCGCTCAGCCGACTGTACATTTACTCCCCTTATCATTGAGCCATCTTGCCTCTAACACTATTGAGCACTGCTAACACATGGCGCAAATTGCAGCCGCAGTACTGTACCGACTCAGACCCTTCACATTTACCCATTTTAACCCCTGAGTGGAGAGGAGCAACTCGCGGTACATGTCTTGCTCAAGAACATTCCTGTACATCATTGGGGATTCGGAAAAACAATCCCCTAGTCAGACTGCTGGCACGGCGGGGGATCGAACTCACGACCCCTGGCACCGTAGTCCAACGTGTTAACCACTGGACTACTTTACATGTAGAATCTCCCATTATGTAGCAGCCAGGGTTGAGTTTTTATGATTAAATGCTGAGAGATTTGTGGTGTCTCAGTCGGGAGAGCACTTGCCCTGTAAGGAAGGGGTCCCGGGTTCGAGTCCAGATATGGCTGCATATTTTCGTTATAAGAATTTTTGTTAGAAATGTCATGAACTTTGACAGCTTGATGGAAATCCTTATTAAGCTGAGAAAACACAAACAATAAGCACTGTATGCTAGTGTAACTATGTAGATTCTACATGTATGCCTACTGCGTTATTATTTACGAATCAAAACATTGAAATGTCGTTAGCTAAAATGGCGCGGTCACGAATGACCTCATATTGATAGAGATCTAAACTAGATCTAATCCAGCGAAAAGATGAGAGAAAACATAGTTATATTGCTATAAATAATTGAAGATACGTACCTCGATATTGTTATCCATCGCTAACAGAGAATCTGGAACTCCTTGATCACGAAAGGTTAACATTTACTTTGTTTTTAAACACATATGTCATGTGTAAGTTTATAGATCATGACGTAAAATTCTGACGTCATGTTTAATCGGGAATTCCCAACGTCATAACCGATGTCATTATAGCAGGTTTTCCTGGAGAACGGCTCATATATATGTATAATCTGAAAAAAATGTCTTTTTTTTCAATCTTTGTTTCAATACATGCTGAATCTGAATTTTTTGTCGTTTAACCCATTACCCCATAAATAAGCCTTTTACGCCATTAATTTATCCCCTCCACTCAAGAAAATAGTTACTATTAATACAGTCAAGAATATTTATCTTAAGAACTAATATCTATATTCTAGCAGATGATAGCTTATGATGACTCTTATGGGTTATAATGTTTTAAGTTACTAAACCATGACCCAGCCTACTTGAAATTATGGGTAGTTTAATAAATACTGGTCTAAATTAGCACACAGTGTAGACCCAGATCAGAGGGCTCCACATGAGGCTTCTGGTCTGGGTCTACATTGTTTGCAAATGTAATGAGTATACTTTAAACCAGTCTATGGTGTTGATAGAGTAGGCTGGAAGTTAAGCAGGATATGCCTTATCGCGCACTCTGCTTTACTTTCAACCAGCGTCTGTTCTAGAAATAAATGATCATGGGATATAGGAATAACGTTATACATTCAGTGTTCATGCCTAATTCAACATTCGTCAGCTTTCAAACAGTTTGGATCTAGTCCAAAACATGTGTTATATGCACTTTTGAGTCATGACCAGAATCCAAGCTATCTGACAGTGTCAGTCTAATTACGTTTTCCAGGAAAAGAGTTACCATCCGTCAGAGAGTTTGTACCGCACTTTCAACTGGTTATGTATATATTTCTTCCCGTTTAAACGCGTACGAAATGCAACCGCATTGCAATAAAATATAGAAAATTTCTTACAGTTTGGAGCCTGATCTGGTACCGGGTTACATGTACCTGGCATCTGATCTGGTCCCAAACGGTGTGCAGTTGAAATAATTGTTTTAGCATTAAAGCATTTATTTTGGAAAATAATAACGTCTTCTCCACTGTATAGGTCAAGTGATCGCTGTTAATTTTCATAACGCCTGAAGTCTTTACCCGGAGAAGACGTGCAAACTACACTGTAACCAGCAATAAACTTGCGTTATACAACCGCAGGAGAAATAGTCGAGAATCTGTTATTCTTTCCCGTTAAAACGAAACGAAACGTAAAAGCAAAACATTGAAACGTAGACAAGTGCAATGTTTGGACAATTTTGATTACTGATTTTTATCTTGGTGGCGAACAGTTTGGAGCCAGATCAGACGCCGGGTTACCCGGCGTCTGATCTGGCTCCAAACTGTTTGCAATGTAAATAATAGTTGAAGCGTTAACGCGTTTATTGGGAAAGAATAACGTTTTCTTCACTGTAACCAGCAGTAAACTTGCGTTATACAACCTCAGCCTCAGGAGGTAACACCATGAACTCCCTCACTTGGACATTCATGGTCGGATGCGCAACTCTGCTGTTCACAGATAGAACTAAATTGTACTTGTAATATACAGTTATTTTCTTTACAAATAAACGCGTTTATTTCTAAAACAATAATTACAATTTAAAATAGTTTTGAGCCAGATCAGACGTTTGGTAACCCGGCGTCTCATGAAGCTGCAAACTATTTGCCACTCAGATAAAAAATGAATAGTCAGAATTGTCAAAAATTATCAAATTTGAGATTTTATCGTTATTCGTTTGCGTTTAAACGGGAAAGAATAACATATTGTCTAAAAGTTAAACTGCGATACCCAGAGAAGAACTACATGTAGCTGTCGTCCATACTGTTGGTAGCTTAACACTTTCACTACCCAATGTTTCGTGAGAGTTTTACCCCTTCATCGTTTCATTGTCGTCTGCTTCAATTGTGTTGTCTGCAATGTCGTTTCAAAGTTAGAATATAAGGCTGTATGACTGTAGAAATTTCAAAACGAGTGTCAAACAGTTTGGACACTGATCAGACGCCGCGTTACGCGGCGTCTGATCAGACTTCAAACTGTTTGCAAACGCGCTTTTAAGCGTCATTGAGAGTGAAAGGGTTAAAGTTGTATTAAACTCATAAACTTGTGAAAAATTCAAAGTATTTACAAAAACGGATTAGTTTTTACTGAAGAGCTGTTTACGATGATTGGAAACAATTCTTATGTTGCTGCCCATTTTCTTTTCTCTACGGCTGAAAAAATGTGTGTTATATTTTGACCTTTTTTCATATTTTGTCCCGTTTAACCATTTCACTCTCATTGACGTCATAAAGCGCAGTTGCAAACATGTTTCACCTGATCAGACGCTGAGTAACGCGCCGTCTGATCAGGACCGAAACTGTTTTCCTCTGGGTTTGAAATTACGTGAGTTATACTGCCTTAAAATCTATCTTTGAAACGATATTGTAGACACCACTATTGAAGCAGACGACAATATGGCGGTGAAGGGGTAAAAACATCACGATAAATTTGATCATGAAAGGGTTACATGTAGAGTACACGCTTCAGCAAAATCTGTTTCGAATCTGAACAAATAAGGAAATCGAGTTTGTATTATTTACTGTGGTATTTTCCTTGCAAAACCACTTACATGTAACGAAGACATAAAGAATATCTAATTCCGTCTGATGAATATGGTACTGTTTTGTAAAGGAATGTAACTCTTCTTCTTTTATGACTCAAAATTGTTCAACATCAACCTATCATTCTTTTCATATTTTGAATAACAATAGTCATGACGGATTTTAACCCAACAAGTTAAAAATCAGAACTATAATTGATCAGTGCCATGACAAAGCCTACCTTATTGCATTGCAACATTGTACAGACCAAGCACCGCTGTCATCCCAGGCTCTGTATCTGAGTTCGGTCTACACTGCCAAAATATCGTATATAAAACAGCTACATAAAATGATTTGGATGCATGTAGGTGTCAAGCAGTGTAGTCTTTGACGCGGCGGCTGACCCTGATCTACACTGTTTGCAATGCAATAAGGCAGGTTTTGTCATGGAATGGCTAAATTTTTTATTTCAAAGTTCTTTACTTCATTTTTTCACCCTTTCGTCGACTTGTAATTGCAAACAGTTGGGGTCCTGATCAGACTGCGCGTAACGCGACATCTGATCAAGACCCAAACTGTTTCACACTTAAAGAGTTGTTTCACACAAAATACCTTATAATATGTAGTATTAATAAATAAAAGCAGACGGCAATTGTTAAAAGCAGATGACGTAATGAAATAAAAATATTACCCATTTTTGGCAAATTGTTTTAAATGTTGAGGATTCTTTTTAATTTGAGTGGCAAACAGTTTTGAACATGATTAAACGCCGCGTTACGCGGCGTCTGATCAGGTTAAAAATGTTTGCAAATGCGCTTTATGACGTCATTGAGAGAGAAAGGGTTAAATGGAAGTTACCCGGCGTCTGATTTAGTAGCGAACTGTTTGTAATGGACAATTTTAGCAAATATATTTGGAACGAATAAAGTCTTCGCTATTGTAATTATTTACCGTCCAGTAAAAGTCTATCTATTACGACATCTAGAAAGAAGGCTAATTGATTGCACAAACGACATATGACAGCTTAAAGCAAGGTGACCGTAAAACAGAAAGCTCCTAAGTCGCCCGCCTCAAACACCTGGTAATTAACAAAACAGAAATATAGAAGTGGTCGCAATAGAAATGTAGTCGTAGTAGAGGGTTTCATTGTTTGCTATCTGCTAACTTGTCCACCATATCGAAGTGGTCCCGATCTGAGGGTTTTATTCTTCTACAACTGGTATCGTGGTTTGGACTTGGGTGGATTTGGGTTTTCTCTCACGAAGCCCAGCAGTCAGCTATCATCGGTTGTATTTTCGTAATGGGGCTTACCTAGTTCTACGGAGAGTCACTCCAATGCTGTGACAGCTTATCTGATGCACTATTTCGATGTAAAGCCAATGCACGATTGTCTTCAATCATTTTATCTCGGATTCTACTGGATTTGTTTACATGTGCGTATGGAGGCGGCCATCTTTGTTGCATTGCGGGTAAACCGGATGCGGTCACTAAGCAACAAGGATGCCTGCTTCCAATTCATAAACACTTTAAATTAAACATCTACAAAAGGAAATGTGTGTCATTTAATGAGTATTATGTATGAAGTTGATTTAATTCGCTTATATTCAAATTTCCAACGTCGCACATGTAAATAAATCAGTTTAACTTAGTATTTTATTTTCCGATCACTTTTGACGGGTCTGACGTCACAAGTGGTTGAAACGATCACTTTCCAGCCATTTTTTAGCGGAAAAAACCCGTCAAAAGTGGTTGGAAACGTCCAGTCAATTTTGGTCACAAAAACAGACAAAAGTGATCGTTTTTTCTCAGGGGTATAAATAGACGTGAAAAGTCCACGTCAAATGAGTCTGCATACAAAAATCATAGAGACCAGACCCCCGTGAACAAATTCACTGTGAATTTGTAAGAAGCTAAATAAATTGATTGAATAACTTATTTAGATTTAGATTTCACGGGTTACAGTTATTATAGGCGTGCATTGGCTAAATTATTATATTTGCCTGTATTTGTTATCTATGTCATCGTTAATTTTATAATCTGACATAAACTGTTAGTATCACCATTGGTGTTTCGGGCCTAGCAAACATACCATTGCTAGCCGAAAATAAAGTTAAATAAACTCTACAACGGATCCAGTTATTTCTACTCCTTTGGCTCGGCGATCTAGATCCCTAGATCTTGTTTTATTTTATTCCCACATTAAGGTCTTAGACTTTATAAACTACACGCACTAGCGCGTAACATTTATTGGTGGCAGCGAGGTGGGATCTGTTTATTATATCCAGATCCAGTGATACGAACTCAAGACCTACCTGTTGTTTTGTGAGGAATAAATCTAAAGAAATATAATGAGCCATTTTAGACCGGATAGCTGTGATCCTGAGATAGAGTTTGTCGGAAGAGAGATCGGTGACAGTAGCTGTAGGGAAAGATCTGGACCCAAACCAGATAATAAGGGCAGCGCTCAAGCTGCAGGAGAGAGTGTTCCTGAGGGTGGTGACCAGTGTGGCCGACCAGGGGTCACTTTAGCCAACCCAAGGCATAGAAGCCCTGCTTATGGGGACCATAGCAGGCAAAGCAGTTACATCCATCCGACAGTTGAATGGCATTCAACTGAGGGCAGCGCTCAAGCTGCAGGAGAGAATGTTCCTGGGAATGGTGACCGACATGGTAGACAAGGGGTCACTTTAGCCAACCCAAGGCATAGAAGCCCTGCTTATGGGGATCATAGCAGGCACATCAACATCCCTACAGCGCAGATGAACAGTATTCACGTGCACGCCTAGTGCAACACAATTATTCTACCTATGAGGGCGAATACTTAATGCCTGAGGTGAACCCTACATCAGTCGCCCTCAGGTGAGGATGCAAGCCTTCACGGGAAAAGAGGATTTTCAGACCTGGATATCCCGGTTTGAAGCCATCACCAGGCGCTACAGATGGGGCAACGAAGAGAGGTTAGACAACCTAATACCTAGAATAGAGGGCGGTGCAGCCGACTTCGTATTTGCTCAACTCCCCCCTCGAGTACTGGAGGACTACGATGATCTAACGCACGTGTTGCATAGTCGTTACAGAGTTATAGAGACGGCAAGATCTTATGCCATTAAATTCAGCAGACGGGCCCAAAAGTATGGCGAGTCCATTGAAGAGTATGCGGCAGAGTTAAAGATGCTGTACGACAAAGCCCATGGATATCGGGACTACAGAACCAGGGAAGAAGACCTCATCAGACGTTTTTTAAACGGCCTTAGTGACAATGAGGTGAAGTTCCAGGTGGAGTTTCACAAGGAGCCAAGGACCCTGGACGAGGCCGTTCTGCATGCGGTGAGCATGATCCATATGAGGGGTGGTGGAAGCGTCGAAAGGGTGGATGAAAAGAGAACAAGGAGGACCATTGGCGAGGGCTATGAGGGAGACTCAAGCGTAGGCAGTCCAGTGCACAGAATGGATCCTGATGAAGACTGGATTGATCATAGGCCAAGCTATGGAGTGGACTTTGGTGACACAGAATCTCAAGAAGATGATTGCCATTTAAGAAGGAGTTTCATTCGCACCAACAAAATTGGCAATAGGGACAGAGACAGGCATAAGCATGAGGAAAAGGCAGCGCCTCAACAAGGCCGAGATGGGGAACAGATCAATAGCAAGGTTCCAGAGTCTCAAGGCGAACTCTTGTTGCAGATACTTGAAGCTCAAAAGTCCCTAGTAGAAAGGATGGAGAGGCTGGAACAGGAACAAAATGGTAGTACAGGAAAGCAGGATATCGAATGTTTTAGGTGCCATTTTAAAGGACACATTAATTTTTCTCGAGATTGTCCGAACAGGTTCGAGACAGACCAGATGAGGAATCAGAACAGCAGGCAAAAAAGATACCAGCCGAACCATTTAAACGAGGAAGGACTGACCCTTGTGACCGGAGGGCAGTCCAATTCCAACGACATGTAGGAAAGAGGAAAGGTCAAGACAAGCCTAGGGTTACAGAAAGGCCAAGCATGGATACTTCGGAGGCCAGAAAGAGGTCTGAGGACCTAAGAAGACTTAGGGGTCTAAAGGGGCCAAGGGATCTGAAGAGGTCAAATGACCTAAAGAGGTAAGAGAATCTAAAGAGGTCAAGGGGTCAAAAGAGGCCAGAAGATCGAACGAGACCAAAGGATCTAAAGGGGCCAAAGGATCTAAAGTGGTCAAAGGATCGAAAAGGGCCAAAGGATCAAAACGGGTCGAAGGATCTAAAACGGCCAAAGGATCTAAAGAGATCAAGGGATCTAAAGAGGTCAGAGGATCTAAAGAGATCAAGGGAGTTAAAGAGGTCAAAGGATCTAAAGAGGACAGAGGATCTACAGAGGTCAAGGGATCTAAAGAGGTCAGTGGATCTAGAGAGGTCAAAGGATCTAAAGAGGTCAGTGGATCTAGAGAGGTCAAAGGATCTTAAGGGGTCAAAGGATCTAAAGCGCTCAAAGAATCTAAAGAGGTCGGAGGATCTTAAGAGGTCAAAGCGTATAAAGATGTCAAAGGTTCCAGAGAAGTCGGAACATCTCAAGAGGTCAGAGGATAGAAAGGGGGCGATTAGGAAGCGGTCAAGTCTATCCGATGGCGTATATATCCAGGGTTATGTGGAAGATATACCTGTGGCGTTCACTACAGATACAGGAGCCACAAAGACCATCATCTCTAAAGCAGTTTATGAGAAGATTTCATGGGAATCCAAGCCGGTGCTTGAAAAGTCCCAGGCCTTAAAAGGGGCAGATGGTACACCAATACCTGGAAGTGGAAAGGCTATCTTCCAACTGAAATTGGGACCACTTGAAGTCCAGCATGAGGCTGTGGTAGCAGATATCCAAGATGATGCTCTGATAGGGTATGACTTACTAATGAGTAGTGGAAAAAGTCCAGAAAACATCCTTTTGAGCAAGAACATCATGGTAAAAGATGGCCAGGAGATACCGCCCATGTCGAGCGGAAGAGCACCAAAGCTAAATAAAGTCATGGCTGCAGATGACTTTGTGGTACCAGGAAATGCTGAAGGACTGGACGGTGAAATTGTGAAGAGTGTAGGAGTGGATGAAGAGGATAGTGGAGCTGATTATGTCATCAACCAAACAGAAGCCTTTGAGGGCAAGTATGACTCAACAATTGGAGCCATACTTGATGATGCCGACAGGTCGCTAACCAGGGACCCGGGCATGAATCTCCACTCATACGGAGTCAAACCGAGATGGAAGGCAGACATTGGTTTGACCAGGGACCCGGGCATGAATCAACACTCATACAGAGTAAAACCTGGACGAGAGGCGGACATTGGTTCAACCGAGGACACAGAGAGGGTGGCCAACGTAGTCGATGAAACCGCAAGGCCCAGGCCAGTCGAGAAGTCAAAATCTCCACTGAGAAGGACCAAAGAAGAAGACGTGCCACAACACAGGAAGTGCAAACATAGGCGACAGGGTGCAGGAGTTCTCCACTAACATTGGTTACCAATTTTTAGTGACAATACAGATGAAGAGACATTAACAGTGATTTACTAGTGCTAATGTGCTGGAATTCAAAGACTGTGTTCTTTAATTTATTAAATATGACATGGGCTGTCATTTGGTTAAATTTTAATAGTGTAACAAAGTTTTAGTGTTTAAAGTACCAGTAAATTAAATCTTAGTGTTTAAAGAAACACAGTAGTCAGAGTAGTGTCATCACATTGTCTGTGCAATAGTGATCCATAATCAGCTGTATTCTTAAATTTTATAAATATGACATGGACTGTCATTTAGTCAAAGTGCTAAACTAATTTAAGTGTTTTAAGTGAAGTAAATTTAGTGTTTAAAGAAACACATTGTTATCATCACATTGACTGCTTACCAGTGATCCATTTACCAACCGTGACATTCTAAAAGGACAACCAACTATTTGGAGCCATGTGAACAGAACTGAACTCTATCAACATAGAGTCTACCTTAACTGTAGACTTGGAGCTTTAAACTAAGACAGAGTGTAACACAAATACTGCGAAGTGATAATGTATGCTGTTTAGTTTAAATTTAATGGACATCATACTAGTTAAAATCTTTGTCATTGAGAGGCGTGAACCGAGTACGGATCACACCTCCCGATGACAAAGATCTGCGATTTTATTGCGCTTACATTATCATTGTATTTTCATACAGCGACATGGTTGTTTGTATAGTTAAGCCATTTTAATAGTACTTGAAATGTATTAGGGTTTAAAGTCATATTCATTAATTCTTTCGTAAGATGTAATTCCGGTAGCTGTATGGATTTAAGATCGGGTTGCTTACGATGAACCTGAGTTGACTGCATACAGTTTGGATAACTTCTTAACATATTTTTGAGAATATTTCATCCAGAAGTTACGTGTATTTGCTTCAAGGAAATAGATGTTAACTCCAAAAACTGCATGGATACAATATTGTACTTCTTCAAAGAGTCCGAACTTGTTCGATGCAGCTTTCGGTTAGGTTTATCTTTATTAAATTAACTATTTACAAACTTGGAGGAAAGTTAATTTATGATGACACTTTGTGAATTTAGTCATCTAAAATAATTTTCCTTAGTTTATTAGACATTGTATTAAATACAATTTTGCATTTCATTGCATCAACCCTAATTTCAGGGAATAAAAATTGTTGTTATATAAGTCGTATTTGTAAAGTTTTTGCATCAGATAGGTGTCACAGCAAAAGTCTATTCTGAAATACTGATAAGAATTACCTTAATTGCCATAAATTAGTTATTTCAGGAACTTTTCTCTGAATTAACAGATTTATGGTAAAACCCTTATTGGTAATAAGGTTAGGCAGCAGGAGCTTTGCCTATTTAAGAGGGGGATAATGAAGTGGTCCCGATCTGAGGGTTTTATTCTTCTACAACTGGTATCGTGGTTTGGACTTGGGTGGATTTGGGTTTTCTCTCACGAAGCCCAGCAGTCAGCTATCATCGGTTATATTTTCGTAATGGGGCTTACCTAGTTCTACGGAGAGTCACTCCAATGCTGTGACAGCTTATCTGATGCACCATTTCGATGTAAAGCCAATGCACGATTGTCTTCAATCATTTTATCTCGGATTCTACTGGATTTGTTTACATGTGCGTATGGAGGCGGCCATCTTTGTTGCATTGTGGGTACACCGGATGCGGTCACTAAGCAACAAGGATGCCAGCTTCCAATTCATAGTCACTTTAAATTAAACATCTACAAAAGGAAATTTGTGTCATTTAATGAGTATTATGTATGAAGTTGATTTAATTCGTTTATATTCAAATTTCCAACGTCGCACATGTAAATAAATCAGTTTAACTTAGTATTTTATTTTCCGATCACTTTTGACGGGTCTCACGTCACAGGTGGTTGAAACGATCACTTTCCAACCATTTTTGATCGGAAAAAACCCGTCAAAAGTGGTTGGAAACGTCCAGTCAATTTGGTCACAAAAAACAGACAAAAGTGATCGTTTTTTCTCAGGGGTATAAATACCGTGAAAATTCCACGTCAAATGAGTCTGCATACAAAAATCATAGAGACCAGACCCCCGTGAACAAATTCACTGTGAATTTGTAAGAAGCTAAATAAATTTATTGAATAACTTATTTAGATTTAGATTTCACGGGTTACAGTTATTATAGGCGTGCATTGGCTAAATTATTATATTTGCCTGTATTTGTTATCTATGTCATCGTTAATTTTATAATCTGACATAAACTGTTAGTATCACCATTGGTGTTTCGGGCCTAGCAAACATACCATTGCTAGCCGAAAATAAAGTTAAAGAAACTCTACAACGGATCCAGTTATTTCTTCTCCTTTGGCTCGGCGATCTAGATCCCTAGATCTTGTTTTATTTTATTCCCACATTAAGGTCTTAAACTTTATAAACTACACGCACTAGCGCGTAACAATATTGACGCATTTCCGCCTGATGGTTAGGCGATAGACATTTTACAGTATTTACACACAAGGAGGGGTATCCATTCAATACATATAACTAGCATACTTTCACACTCATATTAATTATGGTTATATATTGTTCGATTCTTCTGACCTGTCGGAGTTATTTTTAGAACAGAATAGTTCATAATGGTAAATAGATAACAGGGTAACATCGGATCTATATAGTCGTACACATTCCAACTTGAGATAACATGATCCTCGTGCAGCACGAGAACCTTGCGCTAACTTTACTGATATTTTATTCTTTCCCAACAAACGCATTTATATACTAAAACTATTATCATAATTAATGCAATTCCATTAATAACTTCGATATAGTAATTGTAATATGCATGTGTGATATATCGTTGGAAAGGTCAATTCCTCACCTACACGATGGTATAATGCGCGATTAGATCACATAACGGGGTAAATCACAACACTTATCTAAATGACCCCTTCTCAAGGGCACTAGAGCATAGCACTTTTCAGACATTACTTATTGACCTAACATCATTTATAAAAGTAAAACTTCTATACCTTGTTTTGAAATATATCAGTTTATGTCTGAATTTTAATATAAATAAAATTTCATTACAATTAAAAGACTCAGCTGTTTTAAATCTCAATTTTAAAAAAAATATAATTTCTCATTTTGCTAATGGAAAAAGTTGACATGAATTTTCGAACGCTATGACATTTTTCTAGATTCGTATATCTATTTTGATTTTAAAACAAGACCATCTACTTCAATTGCTTCGATTGTAGCCCTGGTTTGATATATCAAAATGTGTTCTAGGTTTCAATAAAACCTCTTGAACATACCGAAAGTGTCCTTTTTATGATATTTTCAGTAAGAGTTAAATATTACCTATATTTTTGTCATTTTGTATAGTAATATAATTTTAAATTGCGTAATGTGTGTATAATTGTCTGAATTAATATGACCGAAAGTTTCATACAATTATTTCAAATAATAAAACCGTAATGGTAATTATAGTACCCAAATTTGTTCGAAACTTTACCTCAAAATTACACAAAAACAGTCCAGTGCCCTTGATTTGGGGTCATTTAGGCTCGTGATGTGACTTTGCTAGTCATGTGCATTATACCATTGCGTAGATCAAGAATGGCTCTTTCAAATGATATATAACACATGCATTTTGCTTTGATATTGTTAAAGTTATTGATCTAGTTGCATTAATTATGAAACACCCCTCGTATAAAAGCTAGCTCTGTAGCGAGGCAGTATATATTTTATTTCACCCGACTACAATTACTTCAATTGAAGTATCAACAATCTTAAATTTGAGAAAATTATTAATTGAAGATGATTATATTATTTCATTTTCGTGATATCATTATTTGTTATTTTTTTGTATGAAAGACGATGGTGTGAAAAGTAAAAATCGCAGATTTGTATTTTGTTATAACTCTATGTAGCAATGGCCACCGGGGCAATTTTTTACCACAGGATACACATTTGAACGACTTTGGTAGAGGTCTGCTATGCAAGGCTACATGTTAAATGCCAAAACTTAAGGCCTCGTCGTTTGGCACAACAAGATTGGTCGATGGTAAAACGACAGTTACATGTACAAAACATTACAAGTCTGCAACGACTTTTTACACCAAAGTATTTCACAAACCAAATTATGATCTGCAAATTATCAAATCACAATCAAACATACACCATCGTTTAGCCAATACATTCTTGTGCATTTTGATACCAAATTTGTCTACGTTTTTTATTTATAAGTATAAAAAAGTCCCTCAAACCAGTTGTACAGTTTGTAGAAAATGACAATCTGTTTAAAAGTCTGACGACTTATTTGTGTCTGAGACACTTACAGTTTAGAGTCTGATCAGACGCCGGGTTACCCCCTTCCCAATACGTTTGCGAGTGCCATTGTATTCCTGTTTATTGAATCATGTTTGTGCTTAGCTTTCTTAAAACATATAAGTGTAACGCTTTCCCCAAATAGTAAAACAGTGGAGAAGTTTTCCCCTCGTTTAACGCAAACGAAACGCAAACACATTGCAATAAAATGCAGAATATCACAATGTTTTGACAATTTTGAATCTTCAATTTAATCTGAATGGCAAACAGTTTGGTGCCTGGCCCCGGCGTCTGATCTGGCTCCAAACTGTTTGCAATGGAAGTAATAGTTGTAGCGAAAACGTGTTTATTTATAAAAATAAGGTTTTATCCACTGTAGCACCTCTCTTAAACGACCAATACATGTACCTAAGGATAAATTCCCGGTGGTTTGCAGCAGGTGGCTGGTTAAAGCAATACAGTTATGAGCAATAAATTCCTAGCAGGAGCTTTCAACTTAACATTAAACAGTGCTCCCTCCCAACAACGACCCTCCCTACAACGACTCCATCCTTACAACAACGCTTGTCGCTGTTACCCAAACAAGACAATTTATGTCTAACGGTCTACATGTAACTGCTGCAATATTGGCTACTTAAAATTGACATCTGCTGTGTTTCTCAAAGTTACATATTGGACATTTTTATGCAACATACAAAATGAAGGGTCGTTTAGCGGCGACTGATCTTGATTCAAGCTGTTTGCAAATGTTAATTAACATAACGCACACAATATGTGTCTCCAATCGGGTTTCCTTGTAGATAGGGAGCACTATTGTGAAAGTTTACTTACAGTGGAGAAAACGTTATTCTTTCCCAATAAACGCGTTTACGCTAAAATTATTATTCCCATTGTAAACAGTTTGGAGCCAGATCAGACGCCGGGTTACCCGGTGTCTGATCAGGCTCCAAACTGTTTACAAATCAGATTAAAACAAAGGTGTTAGACATTTCTAAAAGATGACCTTTTTTACATTTTAGTGATGTCATTTGCGTTCAAAACGGGAAAGAATAACTATCATTATGCTTTGTATTCAAATGTCTTTATGCAACAACCTGTTTTCAAATTGGAAACAGGCTTTAGGGTAATGGATTTAGGTTTACACAGTTACAAAGATAAATTAAAAGTTCGGTAACAAACCGGTCCGTCTAAAGATCCCAAAACCTTCCTCAAACCACTTAAAACCTACACTACTACAGTTCCTGAACATCTAATCAAATAAAGCTTTTCAATGGTGTATTTACACTTAAATAATGTATAAAGAAAATAAAGAGCAAAAGGACTTCGTACAAAACGTAAGAACATAGTTACAAGTATAAACAGTTACTTCCCTTTGGTGCTGGTATGATACACCACCGCCAAAGGGAAGAACATAGTTACAAATATATAAAGTTACTTCCCTTTGGTGCTGGTGTGATACACCACCGCCAAAGGGAAGAACATTTAACTGTATACAGCTATATTCTGGCGTATTGTACAAGTTGCTCCCCTTAAATGAAGAACATAGTTACAAGTATATACAGTTACTTCCCTTTGGTGCTGGTGTGATACACCACCGCCAAAGGGAAGAACATGTAACTGTATACAGCTATATTCTGGCGTATTGTACAAGTTGCTCCCCTTAAATGAAGAATATAGTTACAAGTATATACAATTACTTCCCTTTGGTGCTGGTGTGATACACCACCGCCAAAGGGAAGAACATGTAACTGTATACAGCTATATTCTGGCGTATTGTACAAGTTGCTCCCCTTAAATGAAGAACATAGTTACAAGTATATACAGTTACTTCACTTTGGTGCTGTTGTGATACACCACCGCCAAAGGGAAGAACATGTAACTGTATACAGCTATATTCTGGCGTATTGTACAAGTTGCTCCCCTTAAATGAAGAACATAGTTACAAGTATATACAGTTACTTCCCTTTGGTGCTGGTGTGATACACCACCGCCAAACGTAAGAACATAGTTACAAGTATATACAGTTACTTCCCTTTGCTGCTGGTGTGATACACCACCGCCAAAGGGAAGAACATGTAACTGTATACAGCTATATTCTGGCGTATTGTACAAGTTGCTCCCCGTAACCCTTTACCTCATAGCCTGTTTATAGTTTTGAAGACAGGTGCCCACTTAAAGCAGGTTGAAAGTAAAGCAGAATGTGCTTTAAGGCACATTCTGCTTTACTTTCAGCCTGTTTTAGCTCAAATCTGCTAGGCTATCTAAAATATTTGTAATGGTAATTGTTCATGAGGATATAAATTTTCTTCAGCGGAGGAAGACATTTAATACGCTAAAAGTCGTTTCTATGGGGGAAAAAAAGAGCAAAAAGGAATTCGTACAAAACGTAAGAACATAGTTACAAGTATATACAGTTACTTCCCTTTGGTGCTGGTGTGATACACCACCGCCAAACGTAAGAGCATAGTTACAAGTATATACAGTTACTTCACTTTGGTGCTGGTGTGATACACCACCGCCAAAGGGACGAACATGTAACTGTATACAGCTATATTCTGGCGTATTGTACAAGTTGCTCCCCTTAAATGAAAAAAACCTACATCGTAGATTTAATTTTAATTTAACATTTGTGTCATTATTTTAGATTAAATTCGCTTATAAGTTTTATTTCATTACATATTTAGGAAGTAAAGTCATTTGTGTTATTTTTTCGGCGGAGCTGTCTTATTTCTCATTGAGCCTCAAACCTTATATGGCCCAACCAATCGTGAATGACCAGAAATGAAAGCTTAAGGACACGTGCTTAAAATCGAATAGTCTGATTGGGTAGCGGTTAGACTTGATTACTGACTTTTACAAATTTGTAAAATAAGAGACACAGACTGTTATAGGCTGATTTGCTATGTAGCGGTACCAGTAGTAAACACAACTTTCCGCTACTGCTAGTGAGTTATAACCGAGAAATATTACGTGTCCCGACCGTTAGGTAGTGATTTGAATGACGTAGTGTTTCTATTTTAAGATATGACATATTGTCTCAAGTTCGGCAATGATTTGATGCGTTCTGCAAATCAGAACGAAATTGTTCATAATAGAATTGATCATAATTTTAATCTAATATCAAGTATATGAAAAAGAAAGAATAGCAGTAACAATTCAGTGAGATTACGAGAAAACGGGCGTTTGAATTTAACCTAGATATCGAAAAGATTTCCAGCATGATGGGTATTTTTTGTGTTAACACCCTTTTCCTCCAGCGCATGCGCAACTCTGTGACCTCAAATGTAAACAAACCGTGATTTTTTTTAACGCGATCGCAATCTCTTGGTTAAATGCGAAAACCCAACAACACGTAGATACCTAAAACGTACATTGCTACACTTTGTAGATATTTTTATAATAAATCAGAACATAGAACTAACTCTACAAGACAAATTTCATACACGAATTCTTGAAGCAGACACTTGCTTTATTTACCGGTGGCAACATGAATTTCTCATTTGAGGTGTCGTTTCAAACAATTCATATTTGGCATATTTCGGGGGTGCTTTCCAAAAATCTCAAATCAAAATCAGGTGATTGAGAATATTTAAACAATCAAACCATATTTAAAGTATAAACAACTAACAAAAGAGCACACACATACGAATTTTAGTAATTTATGGTATCTACAAATTACAAAATAAAAATAATACACGTAGATCTAGACATGGAAGTATAATTCCGTGATCTAGATCTGTCTTTAAAAATTCTCATCACTTTCAGTCACATCCTAGGAAGAAGTAAGTGCAATTCAATTGGCTTATAAAGATGGAAGTGGAAATTTGACCCCCCCCCCCCCCATGTGAACCAAGCAGTAGATCCATGTGCAAACTGTAAAATCTGTAAAGAATTTTCAAGTAATTCTCTCTACAACCATCTCCAAAGCAAAATGAAGCCCGATCAAAAGCATAAACGCGTGTAAAAAGCTCTCTGCTGTACTTTCACCTTCAGTCTTTGAGAGACCAACTGCCTTAACAAACTAATTATTAACCTCAGATCCAGTAGTTTAATGATTGCAAAAGCTCATTCTTGGCGACTCTCAAGACCTTCAGTCTTTGATTATATGTATGTGGTCGTAGATTACTGCGTGTGTCTTATTAGATAAATAGTAAAGCTTAATATCCTGATTTACCATCCTATTTATTGCAACTTGGATAAAATCAATTCCATATACATCATTACCTTCACCACCCATTCCGCCGAATATCTTTTTTTTAAAGATATTTCTTGTTTTAAGTGGTTTGGGTAGATTGGGCAGAGCCTTGGGCTAGTTTGGGTATGTTTTGGGTCTTTAGACTGACCCGTTACATGTACAAACCGGTATGTGCTTCACAGTGTAAAAGCCTGCTGAATTATGTTACGGCGCAAGGTCTGGGTGTACAATTTTAGCATAGATACATGTATAATAGCATTTGGATTCTCATGAATTGAGTGATAAGTCTCATCAGTTGGGTTTTACGGTAGTGCGACACTAAATAGGTCCTATAAGTATAGCGCCGATGATTGATGAGGGATGATGAGATGTTAGTATGCATGATGGTTTCAGGAAGATGATTTCGTCTAATCCCATTCGTTAACCCATTACCTTATAGAAGCGCCTTTTATCGCATTCCGTTTAATCCTCCGCGGAAGTAAACACTTCTAGTCTATACAGTCATGAAAATGTATCGGAAGAAAAAATGTCTTGATTCTAGTAGGCGGTAACTTAAGGCAGGCTGGAAGTAAAGCAGAAGGCGCCTCAGGGCGCATTCTGCTTTACTTTCAACCTGCTTTAAATAATAACCTATTTTCAAATCTAGAAAAAGGGTATAGGGTAAATGGTTAACTAGCAGCGCATTTGATCAAAACCACCGACTTGCCTTCAATTTAGTTCTTGTCAGATCTAATCAACAGAAACAATTGCCCCTGACAACTAGCTGCGGCAAAGTAGGAAGGTCTCTGTGGCGTCTAATCAGGTTCCAGACAATTACTGTTCGACGGAATCGATTATCGCAGAGATACGCCTTTTGTACGCCGTTCATTCATTTCTCCACTAAATAAATTAGTTCCACTTTATATAGTCCTTAATACATGTACATTGTATATGCAAAAAGAAGTAGCTCCTATCTTCTTAGATGCTTAAAGCATGGTGAAAATAAAACAGAATGCGCCTTAAATCTATTCTGTAGTAATCTACAGATACATGTATAACCATTTCATATATGATAAAAAAGACTACAACAATATGTCTGTTTAATCTTTTTCTTACATGGCCAAATAGGTTCATAGATAAAACCCCCCCCAAAAAAACCGTTATTCTTTTCAATCAAGGGCGTTTGCACTTGCGTCACCAGTTGAGAATACGTTATTCTTTTGAACTTTAAATGTTCATTTGAATCTGAAGGGCAAATAGTTTGGAGCCTGATCAGGCGGCGTCCGATCTGGCTCCAAATTGTTTGCAATGGAAATGATTGATTTAGCGTAAACGCGTTTATTGGCAAAGAATAACGTTTTCTCAACTGTACGAATGCCCATCGCAAAACCTGGACAAAAAGAAACACTTGCCTAGTTTGCACATTTGGTCAGGAAACAATTTTATCTAAACTATGATACCACCAAACCCATTTGTTGGGAACGAATAACGTATTGTTCCCGGTATTTTCAAGGATCAAGCTTGTAATGCCTTGACTCATAACGGGCTGTTTTTGATACCAGTCAGAACTACATATAAAAATTTAGTTTTCTCATCAATGCATAACTCTTAAACCATCCTAATACCTTAACATATTAAGTCCTAGCGACGAGTACACTTGCCTTCGAAAGGTAGCCAAAAGTTCCGTCCCTAGATAAATTGCCTCTATACGAATTAAACGTCCATTTTTTTTAATAAAATTGAATGGAGCGAATGTAAATTTTAATATTTGTTATTTCAAATACCGGTAGTTTATATCATGATCAGGCGCGAAGCAACACGTCAAATGTTTGATACTCTTTACTATGTAACATGCAACGGTGCTGGCGGTCTTTTTTATTGTGAGGTTGTGGAACAGTGTTTATATTTTATGTACACTGTTCGTCTTTATAGGTGAATATAGGAGATAAGTGTGAGGTTGGGCGCCCCTAAACCCAGGTTTAACCCCCCAGTGGTTGTTAATAATTAATTAATTTATGGTTAATTATTGATTGCTACTAACCGTACCAAGGCGGGCTCCTATATTCACTTTGCTTTATGTTTGTCTTGCGTGTTGTTTTCTATTTAGTGTGTAGATGAAGGAATGGTATTGCGTGCGTGTGTGTGTGTGTGTGTGTGTGTGTGTGTGTGTGTGTGTGTGTGTGTGTGTGTGTGTGTTTGTTGTGGTATGACTGTGTGTGTGTGTTCTGCTTGAGAGGTGGGTGTATTGTTTGTGTTACGTTTCCTGCAGAACAGAAGAAACAGAAAAACCTTTTATTTCCATGCCCCGCTACACTTGGTAACAACAGGGCTCTATATAGCCCAGTATTAACATTTCATGGGTACATGTATGAACATAATAAATATATAAATATCAGAGTCATGCACAATGTTTTTAAAGATGATCAGTAATTATTGTCTATACATACCATTTTGAGTAGTCTAAGATTATGGGATAGCTGGACAGTCTACCTACTAAACGTAGGACTGTCCGTCAAAGGGGACATATTTTTATGTCGCAAACAGCAGTGTTATCATCTCTCAGCCAATCAGCTGTAACTTTCCAAAATTTCCAGCTGATAGGAGATAAAGGCAGATTACACATCGACACAATTAGAGGTGTGTACTCTTATCTTGTATGAATGTAAATAATAAACTAGAGCTCCATTTTTGTTGAAAAAACAAAGCTGATGTTTTCCATTTAATATTTTTTATTTTATTACGGTGTCCACAGCTCAAAAAGACATGCTTAGTTCATTTCGATACTTTGACTGAGTACCCACGCTATGGGTTTGTCCGCTGCGAGATTCACGTGTAAATCGCCGACTACATATTTGTGAATGAAGACTCTGAAATGTAGGTTGTTGACAATTCTCAAATGTGAGTAACCTTGTTTCCATTCATAGTTTTACCAATGGCTTGTTGAAGCAAACAGTTATATATATGGATTACGGAGGAGATATATGTCTAATGGACACAATTTCTTGTGTTTGGTAAGCCGCGCACGGTGTGAATCTTATCGTTCTAACAATGGCCACCGCCATGTGCCATCAGAGAAATCTCTGCGAGTTTACTTTGATGGCACACAAGATTTGACATTTTGTTTTATAGTTTTAGCAAGCTAATTTGTTGGGGGTTTCTTTTATTTTCTTATAAACTGAAGTGCCGTTTGCTTTGCTTCAACAGGTGTCCGGTTCCTCATGTCGCATTTAAAAGAAGCGTCTACAGCAAGGATCCGACAGAATCTCCAATATTAAAGAAATAGAAAAACTGTACATCACGTAATGTGGTTGCATGCATTGAGACATCTAAATCCTTATCATATGTCTCCCCTGGCTCCATGCCATGACTCCTCAATAGAATCGTATCTATGAGACGATTCCAATGACAAGCCACTGCATAGTTTCTGTTGGAGACCAAAAGATAAAAATAACAGAAATACATCTGGTTATGTGTTTACATCTAAACATCCATAACCTTATGTCTCCCCCAGCCCAATGCCCTGACTTCTCAATAGAATCGTATCTATGAGACGATTCCAATGACAAGTCACTGCATAGTTTCTGTTGGAGACCAAAAGAAAAAAATAACAGAAATGCATTTGGTTATGTGTTTACATTTAAACATCGATATCATTATGTCTCCCCAAGCCCAATGCCCCGACTCCTCAATAGAATCGTATCTATGAGAGTTTAGACATGAGAGTTGAGACATAAGGAAATGCAAATAATTGTTTAAAAAAATCTGAATAAGGGGAGATCCTTTGAAAGCACAGAAAACAAAGCAAATACTGAAAATTGCAGACTCGGTTTAATTGAGTCTGTTCATGAGCAATACTGAAATATGCAACAGTGCTCACGCCCCCTAGCACCGGCTTAATCGGAATTCAACTTTCAACTGTAAATGCACTGAAATCAATGATTCCAAAGGACCAAAGAGTATAACAGCACTGAGAATGAAGTACGGGGCGACTTTTTACAGCCGCCACACAAGCACTTAACATCTGCTGTTGTGAATTATAAAATCTGAATAAGGGAAGATCCTTTGAAAGCACAGAAAACAAAGCAAATACTGAAAATTGCAGACTCGGTTTAATTGAGTCTGTTCATGAGCAATACTGAAATATGCAACAGTGCTCACGTCCCCTAGCACCGGCTTAATCGGAATTCAACTTTCAACTGTAAATGCACTGAAATCAATGATTCCAAAGGACCAAAGAGTATAACAGCACTGAGAATGAAGTACGGGGCGACTTTTTACAGCCGCCACACAAGCACTTAACATCTGCTGTTGTGAATTATAAAAATCTGAATAAGGGGAGATCCTTTGAAAGCAATTTGATCCTTTTGAAACTCTTTCTCTGCAAATGACGCCAAAAGTCGACATTGCAAACAATTCGGATCCTGATCAGACACCGCGTGACTCAATATATCTTAAGTCATACTACCTGAAATCAAACTTTGAAATGATATTGCAGACGATAATAATGAAGCAGACGGTGAAAGGATAAAACCTTCCGTTTAAATTTGGCAGAGAAAGAGTTAAAGCAGACGACGGCATAATAGAAAATCGGATCAATCAAAACACTGTGAGCAATATACTACAAAGTTTTCTAACAGTGTATAACCTTTTTCATAGCAATTATTATTATTATTTTGAAACGTCAGTATGACGTCATAGACCGTCTAAACCTTTCACTGCCGAAATGTCGTCTGCTAGCTTAAACCTCATTTCCTTTTATAATAAATAAATATTCGAATGATATATCAGAACTAATTTGGTTCATAACATTTATATGTTAAACAGTTGGGATCCTGATCTGGGTCCAATCTGTTTGCGAATGTAAGTGTTACAGAGGTAGGCCCTGGAGGGGTTAACATATCTGACTGTTAATGTGAATGTATGTTGTTCCGTTAGGGCAATTCAGCGGATAAATCATAGGTCTTCCAACAGAACCTTACCATACATTATCGTCTGCAGAATTTGTCGTTCGCAGCAATTTCAAAGTTGATTTGATTGTATCTCCATTGTCTTCCAGATATTTCATCAGAGTGTCAATCGGCGGATGTGAGATAAGTTAACCTTTCCTCTGACATTATGACGTAATACATGTAACTGGTCTGACACAGACATGTACATAACATCGTCTGCTTGAGTGTTTCGCCTGCTTTTATTTATCAGTTTTTGTTAAATTTTAAGCACGTTTAACTTATCCTATTACCCCATAGCCTGTTTCTAGTTTTATGATAGTTGACGACTTAAAGCAGGCTGAAAGTATAGCAGAATGCACCTTAAGCTATATTTTAGCCTGCTTTAAGCTATTATCTGCTAGAATGTAGAAAATATTGTTTACGATGTTTGTTTGTGACAGAGTAAATAGGTACATTTTTCTTCAATAGAGGATTGAATTTAAGGCGTAAAAGGCGTATTTATGGGGTAATGGGTTTAGATATATTGGAATAGACACAAACTGTTTGCCTATGTTAGTTTTAAAGAGCCTGACAGCGAAAGGGTTAATCTACATTTTACATGTATCTATAGAAGTCTTAATCTCAATGCTATTGTTATTACGATCTCGTCCTTATAGCATTGCTTGATGGGCTGATTAACCCTTTCACTGTCAACATTTTCGTAAGATTTTAACCCCTTTACCGTTTCATTGTCGTCCGCTTCAATTTTGTTGTTTGTAAGATCGTTTCAAAGTAAGATATAATGTAGTATGACTTAAAACATATCGATACGAATGTCAAACAGTTTAGATCCAGATCAGACGCCGCGTTACGCGGCGTCTGATCAGGATCCAAACTGTTTGCAAACGCGCCTTTAGGCGTCATTGAGAGTATATATAGTTATTCAGTTCCTTATTTAACCGTCGATGACAACAACAATAGTATTTTTCGACTAAGATGTCTAAACTGTAGTCAACAAATATTGCATAACCAGATGCCTCCATTAACGTCCCATTGTGTTTTCAGACCTTTTTTAATGTCTGAAATACAATAAAGGTTAATAACAATGTTTGAACATTCTTATGGGCCAAACTGGTCAATGAAATGTTGAAGACATACCTAAATCACCAAAAAGAGTGTCACGTGATACAGCCGGGATCAACTTCACAGTTAACTCATTGGTTAACCCTGTGCCTGCTGGTCGAAACATTACGTAGTTTATAAACTGTTTAAATCTAGAACAGACGCCGCGTAACGCGGCGTTTTATCTGGATCCAAAATATTTGACAATCGTCTGAAGGTTTGTTTAATTAAAACTATGCATAAATCTAAACTAAACAAATTTTGCACATGACAATTTCAAAGCAGACGTCTGCAGAGTAAGGGTTAACCACTTCAATCCAGTGTTCCAGATAAGCGGAAGTAAACTGAACAAATCCAACATTTTCTCACTCATTTCAGCACCGAATGCTACATGTATGGTGTTACTACTCATTAGAATTGTCTCTTCGAGACGATTCTAATGAGTAATGACACCATTGGTTTTAAAGCAGGAATAAAGATTTTAGTTTTCGAAATACTCCCCTTATCTGGAGCCCTGTATTTACAGAGTTGTCCTTCTTTCCGCTCGCAAGGTCAAATTAATGGATGTTACATCCATAAATTAAAAAAATAAAATAAAAAGCGAATTTCTTAGATAAAGCCGCTTTTTGTGAAAGAATCACGTCCCATGTAGTTATAATGGGATCCCAAACAACAGTTTTATGCAGGTTTCCCAAAACACACATATGGGGAAGTAACGCAGAATACTCACGAAGAAGTAGTTTGCTGTACGTGCATACATGCGAAATTTCATAGAACTGAAAAATTATTTCAATTTCTTTTATTCAGATGGTAGCTTAAAACTATTTATTATATATACCTACCGCTGATTTAGAGAGATTTCTAAGTTAGATAAATTCCATATGCGTCACAGTTGATAGCATTACTAGTGACAATAGATCAACAACAGTAGTGCTCAGCGTGTTTAAGTTTATTACATGTTTTATTATATACCTATCGATGAGTTATAGAGATTTCTCAGTTAGATAAATGTCATATGCGTCACAGTTGATATAATTACTAGTGACAATATCACTTTTGCAGTGACGATATCATTTTGTGACGTCGCGTCACAATATATTTTGTGACGTCGGGCGTAAACAATTAATTTTGTGTATTTTCTTTGTAAAAAGGTCAGTGAAATATGTATTATAAATAGAATAATTAATACCAATGGATGGATACGAAAAATATATCACTCGAATGGGTTGTCATCTGGTTTTCTTGCGGACTCATTTTTTAACCAGATAAAAACCCATTCTCGTTATATATTTTTCATATAAATTCAAAGGAATTGATTATTCTACATTTAAAGAGTAGATACCTATCGCAGTTTGGAGCCGGATCTGACGCAGAGTAATATGTCTAATTAGGCCCCAGGGGCCCGTTTTACTTAACTACTTAACGCAAAATGTTTGCGTAAGTCAAAATCGTTTTACTCTTATTTTTCGATCATAAACGTTTGCAAACAGCAAATAGCCAGGTCAGAGGACGCGCTAAAAGCGCGTCCTCTGATCTGGCTATTTGCTGTTTGTAGCAAGTAATAATAAAACATAAATTAAAAAATAAAATTTTGACTTACGCAAATAGTTTGCGTAAGTTGTTTAGTAAAACGGGCCCCTGCAGTGGCAGTGAGTGAGTGTACGGCACTGCGACACTTTAGAGGTCATACATGTATAGCGCCAATAAAACTAGTTTACATGTACCTGTTTATTTATGGTGGCATATTTCTGACACAAGCTTACCACATATTTATCATGATAGATTCCTGTTAATATCTCACATAAATACTCAACTCGTTAGTTTTAGTTTTCGCAAAAACCTTCTCGTTAGTTAATTATCTGTAAAGCGAATCGTGGAAACTTTTCACGATAACCAGATAAATATTGGAACATGAACTTTGTCATGAAACTGCTTTAAACTGCCACCACTAAACGAATTAATCTAGTCACTTAACTAGATAATTAACTAGAATAGTTTCGTGTTATCAGTTTTTAAAACAAAATTAGAAACATTGTATTCGTACTTTTGACTATTTCGGATTTAATTTAAAAATACACATGTTTTTACAAAATGACAAACAGCGTAAACCTTGATCCAATTTTTCCATTAGTATCTCTCTGATCTAGGTCTACACCGTTTACCTAGGGCAGATTCACTCAACTAGAGTACTTTGTGAAGGACGAGTCTACTCGTCGCAAGGGTTGAATGAGTTAAATATCCTAAAAGCAGATACAGTGGAGAATCTGTTATTCTTTCCCAATAAACGCGTTTACGCTAAAACGTTTATTTCTACTGCAAACAGTTTGGAGCCAGATCAGACGCCGGTTAACCCGGCGTCTGATCAGGCTCCAAACTGTTTGCCACCAAGATAAACATGAATTATCAGAATTGTCCAAAAATTGTTCTTTTCTACGTTTTAGTGCTTTGCGTTTGCGTACGTCTGCGTTTAAACGGGAAAGAATAACAGATTCTCCACTGTATGACGTCACGAATGACGTCAGAATAACAGATTCTCCACTGTATAATAAACCTCTCTACAACGACAGAAAGCTAGATGACTGTAAAACAGACAGGTGACAGCTTAAAACAAGATGAAAGTAAATTAGAAAGCTCATATGCTACTGTTATACCTTTACCCACCCCAAGCAGCCACCTGATTAAAAACCTATTAACAAAGAGCCTTTCAGTGTAACCAACACTGTTTGCATACAGTGGAGAATCTGTTATTCTGACGTCATTCGTGACGTCATACAGTGGAGAATCTGTTATTCTTTCCCGTTTAAACGCAGACGTACGCAAACGCAAAGCACTAAAACGTAGAAAAGAACAACTTTTGGACAATTATGATAATTCTTGTTTATCTTGGTGGCAAACAGTTTGGAGCCTGATCAGACGCCGGGTTACCCGGCGTCTGATCTGGCTCTAAACTGTGTGCAGGGCAAATAATAGTTTTAGCTTAAACGCGTTTATTGGGAAAGAATAACAGATTCTCCACTGTATGTCAGATACAGTGGAAACGTTATTATTTCCCGTTTAAACGCAAACAAAACGCAAACGCATCCCCATAAAATGTAGAAAATTACTACTTCTTGACAATTCTGAATGTTAATTTAAACATGGAAGGCAAGCAATTTGGAACCTGGTCAGACGCCGGGTTACCCGGCGTCTGATCTGGCTCCAAACTGTTTGCAAGGTAATAAAACATTTAGCGTAAACGCGTTTGTTGGTAAATAATAACATTATTTCCACTGTATATACATGTACGTAATGAATATTATAAGTGTACATTTTAGTTGTGTAGAACCTTTATTAGGACTCATATGACTCTTCTGTGAAGGGAGGTTTTTTCTGCAATGAATATCGCCGAACATCACCAAATCCGGGAAAAGTTAACTAGAATCTTTTCATGAAAAGTTTTTTGTTGAAGTATTTCTTTGTGGTGGCAGTATATGGCACTGACAGGTCATTTGATGCTTTAAGATAATTATCAGGTTTTCACGAAACAAATCCACTTTCCACTTACTAGATACTTATGTCAGATATCAATTGGATTCCTTTCAGAAAAGCTAAGGGGTAACTGGTGTCAGAACCATGCCACCATAATATATAAAGTCAGAATATTGCATATGACACCAACTGTTACATGAGTATGTTATAATTCCAACTACTTGAACCCTTTCCCGGTCACAATGTCGTCTGCTTTAATATTTGTGTCTATATTTTTGTTTCAACGTCAATTTTCCTAAAGGAGCTTTCTGTTTTATTGTCAACCTACTTTAAGCAGTTACCTATTATAAACACCTAATAATTAACACACATTAGTGGTCGTGATAGAGCGGTTTTACTGTACATGAAAATACATTTTGCATAGGCAGCATGTCAATACTTAGTAACTCGGCGTCTGGTCTGGATTAAAAAGTCTACAAATGAAAGTCAAGTCGCATATTGGATTGACATTGTTTACATACAGTTGAACTTCGATATCTGACACTCGGTTAGTTCAAACATACACTTATTTCAAAGTTAAAACGTGGCCATGCCACGTTTTAACTTTGAAATACGGGTATGTTCGACTTAACTGGGCATGAAATAATGCAATTGATGTGTCGAAAAACAATCGGATAGTTCGAATAAAGCGAGTTCTAGAGATCGAAGTTCGACTGTAATATGTTTAGATTTTCTTAAAGAGAATGCACACGACTGTGAGAGGTCCAATGATCATTGCGGATGCCGCTATGGCTGTACTTCCGTTGCAGAGGTCTGTGCTGCAAGTACATGACTCCCCATTGACGCCCACTTTGACTGTGATGCACCCGTCCGTTCCACCAAGTTGATCACACGATCTGGAAATACTACTTACTGCAATGAAAAAAATATAGAAATAGATATAATAAAAGCTAGTCTGATGCCTGCGATTTTTGTCACCTGTAGCAAATCTCAAGAAGAGTACTGAATATGGTACATGTACAAAAGATACCCGTGGACATTATAGATTTTTTTAGTAGACCTATATGAAAAAAAAACAAAAAACAATGCCGCTGTGACTTTGGCCTATAGCGAATAACCTTAAATTTCGACTGGTCTTGAGATATTGATATTAGATATAATTGTGTGATTTTTAAATTGATTCAGTACTTTGGTCTGAAAGCTGTCGACAAAATTATATACATTCAATGATTTGTGGCTAGCATAATTAACACATTCAGCCCCAGCGACGAATACATTCGTCATTTAGATGCAGTGTACCTATGAGGATTACACTTGTCCTATGTAAACAGTGTAGACCCGGATCAGAGGGATCCTTAAGGAGCCCTTGGATCAGGGTCTACACTGTTTGTCATTTTGAAATAAATAATTAAAATCAACTCTAAATAGTAAAAAATGGAATATACTTTTTTATTTTGGATTGTCAGGGGTGAATGAGTTAAACCTTTAAACAACCATTCCAAATCACTTTAATTTGGTGATTTGAAGCCAAATATCTTAAGTCCAAAATATGTAAAAAAAAAAATTGAAAAAAATTAAAGTTACTTTTAAATTCCAACTTCACAGATCAATGTCTGAACCCAAATGAAGCTTCATACAAAATATATGCATCCTAACACAAGTATTGAGCTTTTAAACAACCTGTACAAAAAACTTGAAATTCGGTCCATGCTCACGCTCACGATTACAACCTTCCGTATGTTTTAAAAACCACCGTTAAAACCTTATTACAATCAAAGTGATCCTACAGTGGAGAATCTGTTATTCTTTCCCAATAAACGCGTTTACGCTAAAACTATTAGTTGCAGTGCAAACAGTTTGGAGCCAGATCAGACGCCGGGTAACCCGGCGTCTGATCAGGCTCCAAACTGTTTGCCACCAAGATAAACAAGAATTATCAGAATTGTCCCAAAGTTGTTCTTTTCTACGTTTTAGTGGTTTGCGTTTGCGTACGTTTGCGTTTAAACGGGAAAGAATAACAGATTCTCCACTGTACGTTTGATCTAAAATATTTACATTTGCCCCATTCAATGCTATTGCACAAAGTGGCGTTTATTTCGTATTATAAACGCATTTTGGCTAGTGGCGGGACCTGTGTTGAGGCTGGCTGTTGGATCTGCTCTCCGTGAGCCATTTTGTTGCGTTCCTTGAGAAATGGCAGTTACGGCTGTTACTTTCAAGGTACACATTATCTTGTAAACAACCTCTAATATGGATGGAACACACATGCGTACTATTAAAATGCTCATTTAATATTAGAAAGTACAGCAAATATAATGTAAATATAAGAAATGAAATGAATTGTTTTGGCGTTTAGGCGAAATAAACGACAGAAAATGATCGACTAATTTACCATGGGTCGCTAGCGAGATTCATGGAATTTTCAGGTAATTTCCTGTCATTTATTTCGTTTAAACGCCGATTCAATTCAGTTCATTTCTGAAATAACCACAGGGCTGCCATAATTTGACATAAAAAATCGTAAGATTTCCAAATTTGCATTTTTCAAGTGCGATTTTACGAATCGTACCTTTACCCCATCGTCTGTTTCTAGTTGTGTTGCCACGTGGCTGCTTAAAGCAGACTGGTAGTAAAGCGGAATGCGCCTGAAGGCGCATTCTGCTTTACTTTCAGCCTGCTTCAAGCTACCATGTACAAGAAAAAAATCCGAAGATTTAGGTAAAATCCGGAGAAATGGCAGCCCTGTAACCCCTTCACGGCTGTTCCCCGAGAGTTCATCTATAATGTAATTATTTGCAATCAGTTAGGATTCTGATTAGTCGCCGTATGACGGGACAACTGATCAGGAGCCAAACTGTTTGACATTCTTTTGTCAGTGTTTGTTCATTTTGCATGTGTATCATACGTTATGCTTACCTCCAAGTAACTCCACCTTTGTCTTTGTACATGATTTACAGTCGTCTTTAATCGCCTTCTCGAACGAGTCATCGCATTTAGTGCAATCGTAACACTTGATGCCCTCAGCTCTTTGTGCTGAAAAGGGAGACGGAATACATGTGACATGATTATTATGCTAAACACTATTTTTTCTCACATAACTACTCCTCTTTTCAATAGCGGACGGCTATATAGCTTCATTGAATTTGTTTGTAAAGGCTTGATTACGTCACTGGGAATAAAAAAAGGCCTATATTGCTTTAAAAAATTATAGCTTAAAATCGTTGGCTGAGAAAAGAAATCTGTCATTCGTCAAAGTGTGAGACAAGCTGATCTCAACCTCGTCTAGAATTGCCAAGGCTCGCTTAATGACATCTCAATTCTAAACTCGGTTGAGATCAGCTTGTTTTACATATTGACTCATGACAGCTTCTATATTTACAGTGGAGAATCTGTTATTCTTTCCCGTTTAAACGCAAACGTACGCAAACGCAAAGCGCTAAAACGTAGAAAAGAACAACTTTTAGACAATTCTGATAATTCATGTTTATCTTGGTGGCAAACAGTTTGGAGCCTGATCAGACGCCGGGTTAACCGGCGTCTGATCTGGCTCCAAACTGTTTGCACTGCAAATAATAGTTTTAGCGTAAACGCGTTTATTGGGAAAGAATAACAGATTCTCCACTGTATTTCAATTATCTGTTTTAAACGTAGTTGCTCTTGATTTGTAATGGACAATTCCAATTCAAATTAAGTCTAGTCAAGTTAAACTATCTATGGTTGATTTTAACGATACATTGCAAAATAACAGTGAATACCTTGATCAGAGGGCTCCTACAGGACCCCTATAGTATTTTCCACACTTTTATTTTGCATTTGACACATGTACTCCTTATGGGTACACTGTTTGTTAATGACAAGTTTAGTTTAAGCATATTTATTTCAGAAAATGTACAGTATACATAAAATATACAACATATCTATTATAGGATTAGAACGAAAGCTAAAGCGTATTTAGTTCTTCTCTTAATGACAAGTTTGAATGGGTTATTCTAATTTTTAAATTTCAGGCATTTTGAGGAAAGAAATAATTGAGTGCCAAGCCTTTTGAACTTAGATCAGACGAACAGTTACTGAAGTCTGAGATGTTAACTTAACTGTTTGCAAGTATTGGTAGATGGGTATTTAGGTAGGTAGGGTAAACGTCTCTCCGGACAATATTGACATATTATGGTGGGGACGCCGCCAGCAGACGCTAGTTATTTAGGTTTTTGGGACAGGTGCAATGATGCAGATACATGTAGAACCCCTCTGTTTGAGAAATCTTTGGTTCTATTACATGACCGTAGTGTACATGTACAATATACAGTGGAGAATCTGTTATTCTTTCCCGTTTAAACGCAAACCTACGCAAACGCAAAGCACTAAAACGTAAAAAAGAACAACTTTTGGACAATTCTGATAATTCTTGTTTATCTTGGTGGCAAACAGCTTGGAGCCTGATCAGACGCCGGGTTACCCGGCCTCTGATCTGGCTCCAAACTGTTTGCACTGCAAATAATAGTTTTAGCGTAAACGCGTTTATTGGGAAAGAATAACAGATTCTCCACTGTAGCACCGATATATTGGAACTAGGTTTATAACGTCTCATTATAAGAACCATTGGCAAAGTTTATACAGTCGGGGTTCGAACCAGAGACCCCAGTGTAACTGGTCCAGCTCGTTACGCTAGACCAAGAACGTGTCACTTTTGTTTTCAAAACACACGTTCATCTATTTTTGTAAAGCATTTGAGTTGAGGCTGAGATGTGTTCTAAGTAAGGACAATGTTCTAGGATTACACAAAATGGTAATCTGCAGCTCGTTCAATTACATGTACCACTGTTTGCTGTTTAGGTTAGCGGTTTGTGCCCCGTGTGCATCGTGCAGAGTACAGTAGAGACAAGAAATATCTTTAAAAAAGATATTCGGCGGAATGAGTGGTTGAACTAAGGCTATTTAGATGGGTGTGCAAAATTGAATGAAATTGAGGTTTTCAAAGAATTGTAATATCTTGGATTGAAAAGCAAAAAATAAACTTAGTATACAATTGAAACAGTAACTTTTATTTAAAATGCAAAACTATCATGTACAGAAGTGCAAAACAAAACAATAATCTAACTCATATCCTAGCTACTGGTAGGAGATCCTCACATTAATCTATTGTTCTATATATCAAACTTCATTCATAGACTTTCTTGAAACAAACTATAGCATACACAAATGTACAGATTCAACCGTCTGCTGTACTTCACTCTTGTAAATAATGATGAAACCACACGATTGTGTTTAACTCACTTGAGGCCATTTATATATAATATTGCTTTTAATGTATGGTAAATGTGTACAAATAGTTAACAATTAAAACAAATTGGTAGTAAACAATTACAAAACACATAGCTTCCTCTGTATATCTATAAAAAGATTTCAGCTGTCATCTTAAAATAGAATCATAATTGCATCAGCCCAGTGTAGTAAACAGTCTGGTCTGTGTCTCTAAATTTTACACTCACAGTCCATATCTGGGAAAACTGTAATTGGACATAGACCAGCCTACAGGGCTCCAGATAAGAGGGAGTAAACTAAACAAATCACATTTGTTCACTCCTTTCAGCACCAAACCCTATGGTGTTACCACTCATTTTGATTGTCTCGAAGAGACAATTCAATTGTATAGTGACACCACAGGGTTTAATGCACAAATAAAGATTTGAAGTTTTGAAATAATTCCCTTATCTGGAGCCCTGGCTACTATCCAATCAGACTATTCAGAATCAACAGGTGCTCTTAATTCTAAATTTCTGATCAAATATAATTGGTTGAAATGTGTGGCCAAATAGAAAGTGTGGCTAAATAGAAACCAGACAGCTCCGCCGGAAAACATTTTCTTTCCAAATAACCCGGGCTACGCTTAACTTTTATTTTCATTGCAAACAGTTTGGGGCCAGATCAGACGCCGGGTAACCCGGTGTCTGATCAGGCTCAAAACTGTTTGATACTCAGGTTAAAATTGGAAGTCAGAATTGTTTAAAATTGTCATTTTCTATATTTCATTGCAATGCGTTTGCGTTTGAATGGATGAATAACGTTTTCTCCACTGTATTTCAGACAGGTAGCCAATAAGCAATCGATGGCCATCGATTTCCTATAATTACTGAAATCATGGCAGGGTTGATAGTCTTTAACTTTTCACTCTCAATGACGCCATAAAGCGCATTTGCAAACAGTTTTGATTTTGATCAGTATGATCCGGATAATAACAATTTGCCACTTGTTTTGAAATAACGAAAAATCTCAGGATCAAACTGTTTGCAAATGTTCTTTATGACGTCATTGAGAGTGAAAGGGTTTAACACAAACCTGATTATTTAGAAGAAATAAGTCCCCCCCTACTGAACAAGCATGGTCAAATTTTGTCTGAAAGAGCTTTAATAAGAACATTAAGTTTGCTCGGTCGTTTCATATAAACTTTCTAGGAGGCAGCGGAATACAAAAGTTGTTAATTCAAACTTTCGGAGAACATGTTTTTAATAGACTGAGCCATTCACTACACGTTATTAATGTCCACAAAGTTACTAGTTCTGTTATTCTTTGCTGCGAAAATTTTCTCTTTTTTTCTATTTTAATGGGTTTGAATAAAAATGGTAGACTCAAGTATACATGTACATGTACTCGGCATGTGAAATTGTGATCCAAATTTTGATCAAGAAAAAGTAACACATAAAAATTGGGGTTTCTGTGTCTTTCAATAATGTGCCAGGCATGACTTACCCTACTAAAAACAAGTTTTCCAGACGTTTGAATTATAAAGTAGCATTTAAAAAACCTAAGCAGATTCCCTTTTACAACATTTCGGTATCAAAAAGCATATTTAATTCCTTTGAAAGTATTCGTAAAATAGATTGTAAAAATGTGTAGTTTCTTTGATTTTCAGTATACAGTGTAACCTTAGAAAACCGTAATCCCGAAAACCGGAATTCTCCAAGAAAAACGAACAACTATATTGCTCCCGAATTTAGTTTTCTTTATTCTATATAAGAAACCCACCGAATTCCGGAAACCTAGCGATATTTTTTGAAATTTCACACTTCCGGTTTTTCTATACAAATCTACCGCTGAAAACCGTAGATTTGGGCAAAGGTCTTTATGAAACTCTTTAAGTTGAACTATTCAATTGGATAATAAAACAATGTGAATTTAGAACAATAAACAGTTTATCCCCTCTTCATTCGCACTAAATAAAGCATAATAGTTGTTGTTGTTTTTAAAACAGATAACAGGGGCCCGTTTCATAAAACTTCGTACGACAAATGTTGTCGTAAGTCAGATTGTAAAAATCTCAATTATTATTTATTTCTCCACCAAATCCTGTCTTGTGACATTTCTTTGGAATCGTCTTTTCAAGACGATTCCAACGAGATGTCACAAGACAGGATTAAATAGAGAAATCAGAAATTAAATGTCTTGAAAGGTATTGACCTACGACCGTTTTTGTCGTACGAAGTTTAATGAAACAGGCCCCAGCTTAGTGCACACATTACTACAGAAAACTCGTTTAGGCGCTGTCTCAAGTACCTCCCTCCTGCATTAGGCAGCCAAGTGCATATAAGGAGCCCGAATGTCATTTACTGATCTATCTGAAGAGTTAGTTTGTTTGTTTGTGTTGATTTTACGTCGCTTTCAACAGTATTTCAGTCATATCGCAACGTCCAGCTAATTATAGGTAGAGAAAGACCCCAGAAGTCCTTTATGCACTATTTCAGGCACAAATCGACAACTAGGTAGAACCACCGACCTTCCGCAAGTCAGCTGAAAGGCTTCCCCACATGAAAAATCCGAACGACCCTATCTCGAGAGTTAGAACTAAATTGTAATTCGCATGCATCGTGAATTAACCATACAAATAAAAACAATCTAATCGTTAAGTCAAAAAATTCGAATTCAGATCAGTAACCAAGATCGCTGGTACATGTATCTAACAAATTTAACCAAACTTACTTCTTAAATGATGGACAGTAACAGTTGAGGAATCGTTATCATTTACCATTTAAACAACAGGAAACGCAAAAGTTATATAATTACACGTATAAACTGAGAGGTTCTTGAAAATTTAAATGAGCCCTGCCACGAGAAAACCCGCCTTATTGCATTGCAACATTGTACAGACCAAGCACCGTTGTCATCATATAATCTGCATCTGAGTTTGGCATACAGTGTCAAATACCGTAGTTAATACTGCTAAATACAATGCTTTAGATGCTTGTAGGTGTCAAACAGTTTAGATCAAGACCAGCCGCCGCGTCATTGACGCAGTGGCTGGCCTTGATTTACACTGTTTCAGGCAATACAATAAGCCAGGGGTTTTCATGACACGGTTTAATTATATTTTATTAAGTTTGAGTGGCAAAGAGTCGAAGCCCGATCAGACACGCCGATTTACTGATCATTCTTGGACCTGGTTTAGCGTAAACCCATTACGCCATAAAAACGCCTTTTTACTCTTTTTATTTATCTCTCCACTGAAGAAAACATTTCCAACTTATACAGTTGTGATTATTTAACACTAGAAATAATTTCTGTATCCTAGTAGTTGGTGGCTTATAGCAGGCTGAAAGGAGAGCATAATGTGCCTTAAGGCACATTCTGCTTTACTTTAAACCTGCTTTAAGTGGTCACCTTTAGTCAAAACTAGAAATAGCTTATGGGGTAATGGGTTAATATGCTTATTAAAAGATAAGACGGATTGTTTTCTTCCCCATGGGTACATACCTGTGAACAAAAGAACTGCCAACCCTATCAACGCTGTCCAAGTGAGGGTGTTCATCTTGTTACCCTTCTGGTAAGTTTACTGCTTGTTAGTTTGAACGTCTTCTCCGGGTAAAGACTTCCAGCGGTCTGCGCATACATTAGGCGATCACCGGGATCACGTGACCAAACCTAACCGCGGTCATATGACCAATCCAAGGTCTCCGGATTATACCTGGTGAGAATCACAATAGCGTGGTTCAACCTCGAACATTAAATGTCCCACTTTACCGGATGTTTCAACAGGTTGGATTCAGGAAGCCTAGACACGAGTGTAACAATTTGGATCCCAATCTTATTCAAGATCCAAACTATTTAACATGCGTGTTAAAAGTTTCCTTAATTACAAGGCAAACCTATCATTCGATAATCTGGATTCTGTCGGAGATATCTGATCAGGGTCTACAACGAACTAACCGAAACAAATATTAACCAATTCCTTGGGAATAACTCCCTTACAGTATTAGCCAATGTTATATTATTTAAGAATATATGTATAATAATACTTGTGCGCAGTTGCCACTGAAAGGCAGACGGAAGCATGATGCAGGACAATCAATATTCCGGAACACATTAAGCAATCACATTATTAACCATTTCATGATCAAATTGTTCGGGAGAGTTTTACCCCTTCGCCGCTTTATTGTCGCCTGCTTCAATATTGTTGTCTGCAATATCGTTTCAAAGTTGAATATAATGCAGTATTACTGAAGACATTTCAAACAGGTTGGATCCTGATCAGGCGCCGCGTTAATATGTTGGTTTATCATGATAGGTTAGGTTATAGAAATTGGGCTACGAGTATTAGAGAAAACTTGTATCAAAATGGATTTAGCTATGTGTGGGAAGCTCAATCTGTTAATAATGCTACATTGTTTCTTAGCCAATATGTCATGAGACTGAAAGATCAATCTATCCAAAATTGGCGATCTAGATGTGAGGTAAATAGAAAATTAACATTGTACATCCATTTAAAGAAGTCATTTCATATTGAAAATTATGTAACTTGTATAAATATTGCTAAGTTCAGGTCACTGTTTGCATCTTTCAGCGTTTCATCTCATTCTTTCTCAGTTGAAACTGGGCGTTATTATTCTGTTGATCGTGATTATAGATTGTGTCCTTATTGTGATTGCTGTATAGAGGATGAGTATGATTTCGTTATGATATGTCCGCTATACAGTCATCTAAGGACGCTTTACATACATAGTTCGTTCATATACAGTAAATCCTTCGATGGAGAAATTTTGCTCTCTTATGTCTAGTGATCAGAAAGAGGTTCAAACGCTTGCAATGTTTATACATTATGCGCTAAAAGAACGACAGTCGTATATGGGTATATTCGATTGATAACGCATGTTTATATAATTGACAAAATTTATCTGCATAATTACGTTCTCTATGTTAACTTATGTATATTGGTACATGTAAGATCTACTTTCCAAATTAAAAGTATGGCTTTAATAGATCTTAAGGCAGATTTACCAGGATAAAAGTTATGCAGAAAGCTTTTTCATCAGCTTTCTGTGTTGCTTTTGACCTGTATGGTCTGCTTGGATAACTGCTCAATCCAGGATAAAAATTATGCGGAAGGCTTTTCAGGAGCTTTCTGTGTGGCTTTTGACCTGTATTGACAAACTTTATATATACATGTATAAAGCGTTTTTATCAGCTTTCTATGTTGTTTTGACCTGTATGTTCTGCCTAGATAACTGCTCAGTCCAGGATAAAAGTTATGCAGAAGGTTTTTTCAGGAGCTTTCTGTATTGCTTTTGACCTGTATTGACCAAACTGTTTGCAAACACTCTTTTACGCGTCATTGATAGTGAAATGGCTAAGATATACGGTTAATATTAAAAAGCAATCCCTCCCCCAAAAGTAAATAGAATAAAATAAAAACAATAACCCACACTGGAATAGTATTAAACTCTTTACCCAATAGCCTGTTTCTAATTTTAAATATAGTTGTTTACTTAAAGCAGGTTGAAAGTACTTTCAGCCTGCTTGAAGCTACCATTCTAGAAACTATTCCTTATGAAACAAATTAACGACTGTTTAAATTCGAACTATTTTCTGCAGCGGAGGAATGAAGTAAAGGCGCTAAAGGCGTCCTATAGGGGAAAGGGTTAAACTCTTTTCACGATTGCGGCGGAATCGTGATTATCTGTGCAAACAGTTTGGGTCCTGGTCAGACGCCGCATGATCCAAACATTTGGACACTAAACATTGTTTGATAATCAAAATTGAAAAATTATCTTTTAGAACAGCAGCAAAATCCCACTCTAAATGGGGACAACAGATTTAAAGTCATGAAGACCTTAACCCATAAAACCATAATGAGTTAGTTCGTCTTTCATTAACAACGCTCCTATGAAGAGTATACTTGTCGTGTGCAGACAGGATAGAACCAGATCAGATAGGGACTGAAAGAGTCATGTGACAATTGTATTGTACTTACCCTTCGCAGAGGAGGCGGGGCTTATGGATCTGTTTTCCGCGAATAATTGTTTCTGTTGCTTCAGTAATACAGTGATGGCTGTTCGTTTTAGGGTACACATTATTCGAGTTAACAACCTCTAATATGGATTAAACAGATAATGTAAAAATACGAAATGAACTGAATTTTAGCGACGTTTAAGCGAAATAAACGAAAACAAAATGATCGCGCGAGAATCAATGAATTTACCGATAATGTTCTGTAGTTTATTTCGCTTAAACGCCGAAAAAAATCAGTTCATTTCTTGAGTACATTGTTCGTCTTTTGAAATCTATTCTGCTCATGTATAAAGCAACACTTGATGGTCAATAATAGGCTAAACTTATTTAGAAAATGCAATTTTCCATTTGAAGATTCATTGACCAACACTATAAACCATCAATACAGTCTAAAACAAACGGAAGCATTATCACCTATATTTTCTCTACAGGAGTGTAAGGGGATTATACAGTGGAGAATCTGTTATTCTTTCCCGTTTACACGAAACGAAACGCAAACGCAAAACACTAAAACGTAGACAAGTACATTTTTTGGACAATTCTGATAATTATTTTTTATCTTGGTGGCAAACAGTTTGGAGCCTGATCAGACGCCGGGTTACCCGGCGTCTGATCTGGCTCCAAACAGTTTGCAATGGAAAGAATTATTTAAGCGTAAACGCGCTTATTTGGAATGAATAACGTTTTCTCCACTGAAATGGATGATAACTACTGCAACCATTTTGGTTCTACGTTTGTGTTACATATTCTATTTCCAAACTGTAAAAAATCAATTTCTGGAGAAAATTGATTAGGTTGAAAACAAAAAGAACTATGTCCATGTAAGAGACCAAAAATTTCAATTTATTGTTTTATCTATAGGAAGAACTGTAAATGTACCAGTAAAGAACAATTTAATAATAATTATCTACACTCCCTCATCAAACGATGTACAATGCTCCTTCCCTACAATGGCCATCCGAACAACGACTCCCTCCTTACAAAAACGCTTCATACTGTTCCCTTAGACACTTAAGTCTTACGCTTTTACTGCTGCAATATCGTCTGCTTAAAATTGTTCTCTGCTGTTTTTCTTATACTATAAGAGACATTATGACAAACACAAATTATAATGATAAATGCCAGGCAAACAGCCTGAATCAAGATCAGACCCGCATAACGCGGCGCCTGATCTGGATTCAATCTGTTTCATATGGATGTCAATGTCCCTCCCTATTACAACTCCCTCAACCTAATATTTGTCTCCCATTTGGTGTCCTTTTAACAAGGAGCACTGAACTCACACACAGCAATTGATATTCCAAGCTGATGCTGTATAGTAACTATTTTTACAATAAACTGTTGTTACAAAGCATAGCAGAAAAGGAATCTATATTGGATATCATACCAGAACCATGGGAAGGTTTCAACGTGTCTTTAAATATTATTATAAGGAAAGCATTATTCTGGGAATTTTTTAAATCAAATAAAATCGAGACCATGAAGTATGTAACCTTTATTATTATACACATGAACTAAACTAAACAACAACATATATTATATTAGCCATTAATGCTACAATAAATATCAAGATAAGTCCATATTATTCGGCCACATGCGCTCTTCTTCTTCAGTTTATCAAGTCTGGCGTTGTAATAATTCAACCACACGTGTTGTACGATTAAAGTCCCATTGTGTTTTCAGACCTTTTCTTAAAGCCTGAAATACAATAACGGTTAATAATAATGTTTGAACATTCTTATGGGCCAAACTGATCTATGAAATGATGAAGACGGACCTAAATCACCATAAAGGGCGATTTAAAATCATAACAAACCGAAAATAGAACGTCTGACATAAACATTATCACACGGCTTAGTATCACGTGATACAGCCAAACTCAAATTCACTGGGTGCAAACCGTATCTACCTCCGCCCGTCCACCCATCAGTCAGTTAGACTATCACACTTTTTTGTCCGCTCTCTAACTCAACTATTTTTTATCCGATCTTCCACAAACTTGCTGAAAATGTTCATTGATATAAAATCAAGGTTTAGTTGGATTACTACTAAAATCGCAAAAGGTATTTTTCAGTTATTGCCTGTTAATTAATAAAAAATGACTGTTTCAGTCATTTTTACACTATAAAACAAACAGCTTTTATCGGATATTCACCAAACATGCTGAAAATATTTATTCATATAAAATTTAGGTCTAGTTTGATTATTACTAAAATCGCATGTGGCATATCTGAGTTTTTGCCCTTTATGTATTAAAAAATGACTGTTTTCAGCAAGTTTTGCTCTCTAACACAAATACGTTTTATTGGATCTTCACCAAACTTGCTGAAAATGTTTATTGATATAAAATCAAGATTAAGATTGATTACTACTAAATCGCATAAGGCATGTTGGAGTAATAGCCCTTTAATTATTTTTTAAAAAAATGGCTGTTTCAGCCGTTTTTGCTCTCTCTAAGGTACATCTAAGGTATTGCCTGTTTATTAATAAAAAACGACTGTTTCAGTCACTTTTGCACTCTAACACATACCGTTTTTATCGGATATTCACTAAACATGCTGAAAATGTTTAATTATATAAAATTTAGGTCTAGTTTGATTATTACAAAAATCGCATGTGGCATATCTGAGTTTTTGCCCTTTATGTATTAGAAAATGACTGTTTTCAGCAAGTTTTGCTCTGTAACACAAATACTTTTTTTTTTAATCTTCACCAAACTTGCTGAAAATGTTTATTAATATAAAATCAAGTTTAAGTTTGAATCCTACTAAAATCGCATAAGGCATGTTGGAGTAATAGCCCTTTCATTATTTTTGAAAATGGCTGTTTCAGCCTTTTTTGCTATCTAACACAAAGAGTTTTCATCGGATCTTCACCAAACTTGCTGAAATTCTTTATTTATATAAAATCTAGGTCCAGTGTGATTATTACTAAAATCCCATAGGGATTATCTTATTTATTGCCCTTTATGTATTAAAAAGGACACCACTGTTTCACCATTTTTTGCTCTCTAACACAAATACTTTTTTTTTTTGATTTTCACCAAACTTGCTGAAAATGTTTATTTATATAAAATCAAGGTTTGGTTTGAATACTACTAATATCGCAAAAGGCATGTTTGAGAGTTTGCCCTTTAAGTATTAAAAATGAATGTTTCAGCATTTTTTGCTTTCTAACACATACAGTTTTTATCAGATATTCACCAAACTTGTTGAACATGTTTATTAATATAAAATCTAGCTCAATCATCTTATCTACCAAAATCGCACGAGGCATGTTGGAGTTATTGACCTTGAATGACTAAAAATTGACCACTTCAGGCTTGTAAGCTTTCTGACTCAAACAGTTTTAATTGGATCTTCACCAAATTTGCTGAAAATAATATTTGTATAAAATCTTGGTCCAGTTCTATAAATACCCAAATCGCCGAAGGCATGTTGGAGTTATGGTTCTTAAATTTTTAAAAGTTTGCTATTTTATCCTTATTTTTACCCTGTCCACTCTGTAAAAGGACCAGTTTTTATTCTATTTTTAGCCGAATATTTGGTCGATGGTTGCATGTGCTTCATCTTAGCCGTGTTGGTAATAAGTTAAGTAATAAATGACCACTCCATTTCTCCTTTACCTCTGGAAGGATTTTCATTCAACTGTATTCAATATTTTTTCTTGACCTAGATTTAATATCAATACACGTTGTCAGCAAGTTTGGTGAAGATCCAATAAAAAGTGTTTGTGTTAGAGAGCAGAAAATGCTGAAACAGTCATTTTTTAATTTTTCAAGGGCAATAACTCAGACATGCATTATGCGATTTCGCTAGTTATTGAACCTGACCTAGATTCTATACTAATGAACATTTGTAGCAAGTTTGGTGAAGATCCAAAAAGAAGTGTTTGAGTTAGAGAGCGGACAAGGCTGAAACAGTCATTTTCAGCAAGCTCAAGGTATAGATTCTCCGTAATATTTTTAATCGTTTACCCACCGTGTATAAATATTTACACGTGGTTGCTGTATCTTATAGTGTGTAACCCTCTGCCTACTGGTCGTAACTTTACGGAGTTTACAAACTATTTGAATCTAAAAAGACGCCGCGTAACGCGGCGTCTCATCTGGATCCAAACTGTTTGACACCCGTCTTAAGGTTTGTTTTAATTAAAACAATGCATAAATCTAAACTGAACACATTTTGCAGAAGACAATGTCAAAGCAGCCGTCTGTGCAGCAGAATAAGGGTTAACAGGGTCATTTTCAGTGTTCCAGCTAAACATGTAACCGGGAGTAATCTGAACTAATCTAACATTTTCTCACTCATTTCAGCACCGAATGCTATGGTGTTACTACTGAATAAACCGTCTCTTCGAGACCATTTTAATGAGTATGACACCATTGGGTTTAAAAGCAGAAATAAAGAATTTAGTTTTCGACATACTTCCGTTATCTGGAGCCCTGTATTTACAGAGTTGTCCTTCTTTCAATTCACAATGGAGGCTTTTTAATTTGTGCAGCACAAAAATATTATAACTAAAATTTTAAAAGCGAATTTCTTAGATAAAGACGGTTTTTGTGAAAGAATCACGTCCCATGTAGTTCAAATGGGACCCAAACAACCGTTTTATGCAGGTTTCTCAAAAACACAATGCGGCTTTAACAATGACGAGCACACAGAACATCTTAAAAGAAAACATCCAGACAGGTGTAAAAGTCATCCACACATGTTACTTTAGATTAATATAGCTACATATGCATTAAGTTCAACCACACATGTTACTTTATATGTGTATTATCGAACAGGCGTTAAGGTCAACCACACAGGTTATTTTATATTAATTTAGCCACACGGGCATTCGGTTCAACCACACAACACTAAACTAAAAAAGCTCAAAGCCACACATTCTTATGTTAAAGGTCTATTGCCAAAATATTGCGATGGGGGACTGTCTCGTGCGTAACTTGCAGACTGGTCGGAATTCAAATAGTTTGCAAATTGATTTCAACGTATTTCTTAGAATTTTAAGATTTAAGATAATATTGTAAGTGCCCCCGGGGGAAGCTGATTTTAAATCTTGCAAGATAAATATCTACCATTTTACTGACAATGCCTATTATGCATTGTATATCAGTATACAATGATAACAATAATTGTTCACAATACATGTAGACCATTGTTCTTAGCTTCTTCACTATCTTACCCCGTGCGAACTTGTTATTTTCATAAAGTTTGAAACCTGTTCAGACGCCGCGCACTGCGGCGTCTTATCAGGATTCAATTTTTTTGAAACGCTTTTCAATATTTCCTAAGTAAAAATATCTTAATTAAGAAATAAAATACGACACTTGTTTAAAGAAGATGACGTCAAGGCCGTGAAGGGTATTACTGTTTCCCCAATAACCTTCAGTACAAATCATTTATAATGCATTAGAACATCAGATATACAATGAAACCTTTCTATTGTGACTTCTAAATCGTGTAATTGAGGTAGGTGACAGCTTAAAGCAAGGTGAACGTAAACTAAAAAGCTTTAAGCTGTCACATGTCTCTTTTGCAGCCACTAAGCCACCATGTTTGTAGGGCTGATTATCGCAACCAACATCGCTATCACCATAATTATCGATAGTTTGAAACACCATCACAATAGACCTCTGATATTTGGAATAGCTATTGCAATACTATCGTGATAGTTTATTACACATGAAACTATTAGGAATATGAACCATGAACTGCACTGCGTTCATTAAAGAAGGCACTTCGTGGCGCTTTGCCACGGCCCGCTTACCTCAAGGCGCACACATGTGGAGTGACTAATGGAATGTTGAAGGCACGTGAACCTGTTGGTGCCCTAAGATAAGCGGACCGTGGCAATGCGTCACGAGACGCTTTTGTTAATGAACACAGGTCTGGTTTCTTTAGCCTAGCGTGATGATAACGTAACGCAGGCTAAAAGTCAAGCAGAATGCACCTAAAGGCGCTTTCTGCTTAATTTTCAACCTGCTTTAATAACCGTCTTTTTTCTATATTGAATATAAATTAAAGGGGAAAGGATTAAACGAGACTTGCCACATATATGTACTAGGAACAAAATCAAACAGGCCTTCTCAAACCTTCTTTCTTTATTTCGACTCCCCTTTCAGGTATTAAAGAAAGTGGCGCGGCTTGCCCAGATAAAAGTAAGTAAAACATTGAAATGGGAATACTTCAAAGAAAAATAGTAGGCCCCTAAGACAAAAAATCGAAGAACATAGTGGTTCGAAAAGGTGAAGTTTCAAATCGGTTAAAACATCCTTATCGGCATTCAGGGGCATTTTTGGCATGGTGGTTACGCCAGTGCCATTGTTGGATAAGGGATGGGTTCACAGAGCTTTTGAACGCCTCTGGGTCAGGTTGAAGGACAATCGTTTCCGGAAGCTGTTCCATAGGACTACTGTGTAGGGAAAGAACGAATATTTGATAACTTAACCTGCTTTAACATTTTCACTTTCAATTACGTAATAAAGCGCATTTGCAAACAGTTTTGATCCTGATTACGTTACGCGGTGTCTGATCAGAATCAAAACTGTTTGTCACTCATTTCGACATTTGAGTAGTCATATTGCCTGACATCTAACTTTGAAACGATATTGCAGACAGCAATATTGCAGCAGACGGCAATATGGCGGTGAAGGGGTTAAAATCTCACGATAAGCTTGATCACGAATGGGTTTCTCAGTTCTCACTTTATTCAGCATTTAAGGCATCCGGCCCATACGCGTTTATACATATACATACATAATGGTACACATTGTCATGCGTACATGTAGTGGTAGACATAAGTAATCAACATAACATTATATATTACATCTCTATCGAAGTTTGCACCAAGCACACTTCATATCATATGAATACAATTATGTTACGTAAGCAGGGCTACCATAAGTTGCTCTTAAAACTCCTGAGACCTCTAGGCGCGATTTAAGGAATCGCACCTTTAACCCTTTCGCTGCCAGGTTTTAAAACACTAACATAACTGTGCAAACAGTTTGGATCCAGATCAGACGACGCGTAACGCTGCGTCTGATCTCGATCTAAACTGTTTCACACCCATATCAATTATTTCTTAGTAAGAAACGCATACAATTTCAAATTTTAAAAGAAATATCAGAATCCGAAGTTTCTGGAAAAAATCCAAAAGTCCAGAGAAATTAAGGAAAATCCGAATATTTCGGAAAATTCCAGAGAAATGGCAGCCATGCGTAAGTTTTCATCACATGTTTTTCCAAGTCCTACAGTACTAAACCTTATTAAATTAAAAATTTTGCGATTCGCTTGCAAATCGATGGCAATTCGCTTGCAATTCGATGGCAATTCGCTTGCGATTCACAATAGTAACTTTACCCTCGAGTAAGTTTGCCTGAATTGTGTATCTCACAAATATTCACAAATAAAAGCTTCTTAAACAGGGGTACAGATTTCATAAACTTCGTAAAACATTTTCTAAATTCTTTTATAGAAATCTTTCTCTCATTAACAAGTATAAATGTAACTTAAAGTCTTTTCTGCGGCAAGGTATTTCACATCCGGAGTTTTATGGTGATGTGATGTACAGACTTCGTAAGATTCTTGGACATATGTATTTTCAAAACCTATTTGTGAAACGTATTAGATTTTTCCTCAAAAAAGATTATGATCCAACTATATTGCTGCGCACTTCACGTTTGGTTATCGATCAATCTACAATTGATAACTATGCTTTCCTCTTTGGTTGTGCGACGACAGACAGGGCTTAGCACTACATGATGATGTATCTCTAAAGCCGTCCTTAACCGGGAGAGTTATGTCGGATTTTCGTGCTTTGTTTTTTCTCTCCCTCTCTGTCGTACCCTGAACCCTTCCATGTCTTACAGTTACTCGTGGCTACAGACTAGTCGCTTGAGTACAATTTGACCGTTGCCATAGTGGGTTATTTTTAACACGGGCTTGAATGTTTAATTCTTTCCCGTGTTACTAATAATCTTGTCATAGAATTTTGTTAGATGTTTTACATGTATTTACTTACTGTGCGGGCGGTCTTTTTGATTGTAAGGTTGTGGAACAGGGTTTATATTTTATGTACACTGTTCGTCTTTATAGGTGAATATAGGAGATAAGTGTGAGGTTGGGCGCCCCTAGACCCAGGTTTAACCCCCAGTGGTTGTTAATGGTTAATTTATAATTAATTATTGATTGCTGCCGACCGTACCAAGGCGGGCTCCTATGTTCACTTTGCTTTATGTTTGTCTTGCGTATTGTTTTCTGTTTGGTGTGTGGGATTGCGTGTGTGTGTGTTTGTTGTGTGTGTGTGTGTTTGTTATGGTATGGCTGTGTGCGTGTTCTGCTTTAGAGGTGGGTGTATTGTTTGTGTTGCGTTTCCTGCTTGAGTCTTCTTTCGTATTTATTCGTTAATTTTTTCGATTCCATTTTTGTCACAACCGCTTCGGAAAAATCGCGTAAAAGTATTTAGGCGTAGGATTTACCTTTTCAAGCCCCCGATTCGATGGCATTTCGATGGCAATTCGCTTGCGATTATCAATTTAATTTAATAAGGTTCAGTACTGTATCAATAAATATGCACCATCTGCATGACTTGATATTGGAGTCATGCAACTGCTAGTGAGAGACTATACTTTTGTTTGACAACAAGACATAAAACATAAGAAACATTAACCCCCTCACTGCCTGTCCCCTAATGTAGTGTCATATGCAAACGGCTTATATCCGGATGGAACGCCTAGTAACCTGGCCATTCATCTGGATCCATACCGTTTGACACCCCTCCAATAGTTTTGTCATAATTAAGAAAATATCTGATTATCCGAATAGGAAGCCAGCGAAATATTGCACATGTTCAGAATTGACTCGGGAATGATGGGGTAAATCGACATAACAAAACATGTGCAATACAATATCAAACAACACATCCTTAATGTACAGAAACGAATTACAGTAGACACACTACATACTTAAATTGCCATATTGTTGGTAAAAAGATAAATTTGCACATTTAAAGTATATGCGGACATTTTCTTCTTATTTTTGACATTAAGCTTTACGCAATGAAATATATATTCATTTAATAACTCATAACGTAATTTCATGGCATAGAAAATGAACATATATAAATTTTGTATGGTTTTCTTGTTAGTAGAGGACAACAAATTGTTAAATTTATGGATTGAGGGGTACTCTCAAACTTTATACTTATATATCTAGTTCTAAACTGATCATATAAAAGACAATACAATACAAAATGAATGTCTTGTCCACTATGACATTATCACAATGGATGCAGTAACGGATATCTCTAGATAAGTTTATGAGTCTTCTCTTTTCTATCATACGTTTTTGTGAAGAAGACCTAAATGAAACAATAGTACGTCTAAACTTTGTAAATCAATCGTTTCTACATACTATTCTTTTTCAAATAAAGTCTTGAACTGTCTGTATAAAGCTCATTTACTGTTCTCTCAACAAATCTCAAACCATTTTAGCCTATATTGATTCCCAAATATAACCAAATCTGTTTCTATATAATTTTAAACGTAAAGATGTATCTCAATTTTTATTTCCCCGTCCATCATTAAACATTCAACATATTATAACATTTTTTCACATATACCTGTTTTCCGGTAATGCAATAATCCTTATACAAAACTTAATACAAATGCTTATATCCTAAAATATATACCACTAGTAACCACGGTTTCCCATAATTGCGGAATTACACGTCTTAAGGGGTACACATAGAAACCTCTTATATGCATAGATACGAACCTTTCTATTTGCCACATATAAGTTAACCCCAAATCTCACATCAATAGAGTAATCAGCAAACATCAAAATTAGGATTTCAATTATTTCGGTGTTAATTGAATGTCATGCACTTCATTATCATTTATTGACGTACTAAGTTCATTGATAAAAATAGAAAATAAAACAGGACCTACTGAATATCCCTGTCGTACACCCAAAGGACACTCAAAACGCTCTGATATTAAACCATGATCACATACAGATGCTTTAATAGACTTATAGATATCAAATATTGCTGAGAATAAATTTACCTTTCATACTTATATGATGTAATGCATAAAAAAGTTTAACTCTATTTACAGAGTCTTACGTTTTTAAGAATCTACAAAAGCTACATATTTTATACTTTCTTACCTTTTCCGCAAATGTAAGGTGAATATAGGAAAACAAAGGCATTTTCAATAGTAGAATATTCTTGTCTGAAACTCGCTTGTGCTTCTAAAATCTTATCATAAGCATTAACAAAGAAAGTGACTCTTTTGTTTAGAAAACCGATATATATATATATATTACTAAAATATCTAACAGAGCGATGCCTCTGTAGTTATCAGAGTTATTTTCATTACCTTTCTTATGTAAAGGTAGTATTATAGATGTAGCCAAGTTGAATGGAAATTCCTCAAGTGTGTAGAGTCTGTTAAATAACTATTGCAAGTATGGCAATAAATGTTAATACCGTACAGGGCTCCATGCAGATAAGGGGGAGTAATCTGAACAAATTCAACATTTTCTCACTCATAGAGCACCAAATCATATGGTGTTACTACTCATTAGAACCGTCTCTTCGAGACGATTCTAATGAGTGGTGACACCATAGGGTTTAAAGCAGAAATGAAGATTTTAGTTTTTGAAAAACTCCCCTTATCTGAAGCCCTGCCGTAAACTAAATGCTCTGCTACTAAATTTCTAGATGAGGCTTTTAAGAGTTAACTACCTTAACTGATTCGATTATTTCTTCATCAGTTATTTCACTGTTGAAAATTATATTTTCTATTTCAATTAAATCTTCATTTTGAATAAAATCCGTTTCTATAATGCAACTATTTGTATTATCATTAAATGCTTGTTTGGAATGATCAAACCATTGTGAAATTATAATATTTATTCTAATATTAGATCTTCCTCAATGACGTTTAAGGTTTTTTTTAATCTGACAGAAAAAAGTTCCTGTGTAACTGATTTAGCGTATGTAAAGAGATTTAAATAAATGTCTGCTTTCTATATATAATTTAAGGTCACTATCATTACGACTTTTCCTAAACTGTCTCAAAAAAAAATTCTGACCAACTTTGCATTCTTGCATTCTATATCAAACCAAAAATATTGCATTCTGTCGTAGTTTTTGTTGTCTTCTTTTTTCTAATCGATTCACTGCATTTAACTATAATGTCTTCAAAATCTGGTAGATATCATTTATTTCATAGCAAAGATTTGAAATACTTGCGTCAAGTTCATTAAAATATCCATTATCAACACTATCTAAAAGAAATTTGTTGTCTATGGAAGAGTTGTCACCTGTTAACTGATATTTGATGGTATCGGGTATTTCCAAAATCCTTTCCTCAGCCAGAAGTTGATCTAGAGCAAAAACAGACAACAAACAAAGATGAATGGGCAAATGGTCGCTATCAGCTTTATACTTAATAATTAAATCTGCAATATATGTAGAGCAACATTGCATGTACACCTATGATAGTCAACTATGCTACATCCTTGCTGACCAATGAAGGTATAATCACCTGATTGAGTATCAGTTTCAAATTTACCAAATCCATTTGTTTGTGTGTCACAATTTATTCAAGGTAAGATGTAATCATCATTTAATAAGTGAAATTATTCATGTCATTCTGGAACAGTGTCAGTGTCAGAACTGCTTATAACATCATTTAAGTCACCTGTTCTAGCGGTTAAGTGGTCACAAATGAGAAACTGGCTATGTGGATAATGGGTTAATGTTAGACACCAACAAGACAGTTCACATAAAGACTTTAATTATATTGACTTCAATGTAAAGATTTTAATTTTACCAGATCTAAAATCTCTTTTTTTGTTTAAAAAACCCACACAACAACAACAACAAACAACATGCAATAAGGTTGTTTGATTTAAAGCTTGCAGACATGAAAAAAGAAATCTCTGAAAAGTTATGAAAATATTCCGACAGAGCTGTCGAATGTTGGGATCAGCATCGTCTTCTAAAACGTCATTTAACGCTTGTAGCGGGGAATTGGTTTACCTTTTCGGCGTAAAATGAATCGTGAGATTTTACCCCATTCACCGCCATATTGTCGTCTGCTTCTATATTGTCGTCTGCAAGACCATTTAAAAGTTAGATATAAGGTAGTTTGACTTAAATACTACTTAAATATTGATATGAGTGTCAAACAGTTTGGATCCTGAACAGATGATGCGTTACACAGCGTCTGATACAGATCCAAACTGTTTGCAAAGACGCCTTTATGAGACTTCGGCGCCGAAAGGATTAATTGAATTGAGCCAAAAGCAGACACACAATTGTTGAAACCACGAAAACAAGCATAAAGACGAAAAAGAAAAATATGTCTAAAGCATTGGCAACATATTTCCACGTGTAAACCTTGTCGTTGGGTTCAACTTTATCTGCGCCAATCACGAGCTTTTCTTTTTTCTCAGGGCCGTATGTCTCAAGATCGTGTAGTTCTACTTTCATCTCTTCCTGGTTTGGTCGGATTTTTCCTGCTTTCATTCTATTTCGGATGGCTTTGCATTTTGTGAATCTTACCAGGGCCAAAAGCCATGCGGGTATCTGCGTATTCTCCTCAAAAGATGCACACCGAACCAAAATCAAAGAAACCAATGTTATAACAATGCTTTGTACCGTCTGGATCACTACATATATTGCAAAATATGCAATTGTTTCAGAGTTTTCTGGGAACGAAGCCTCCATAATAGTAAGAAACACTGCAATGGCCAAGAAAACGGTCACAGCATAGCCTGACTTTTCCCCACCATCGCTAGGCAGTATGAATACAAACAAATTCAAAATACCGAGAGCTACCATTGGAAAGACAAGGGTCAGCATGCTGTAGAGTGGTTTTCGTTGTAATTTAAGTACAAATGTGATGGAGGAATATTCTGTGTTTTCTGCTACATTCCAGCTAGAGTCGATCACATCCCAGGCAGAGTTCGGTTCGTACTCCTCCAACGACATGCCCTTTTCCCCTCCTTTGAAAACAATCTGGAATATTATAAAATATTAGATACAGTGGAGAATATGTTATTCTTTCCCAATAAACGCGTTTACGCTAAAACTATTATTTACATTACAAACAGTTTGGAGCCAGATCAGACGCCGGGTAACCCGGCGTCTGATCAGGCTCCAAAATGTTTGCCACCAAGATAAACATGAATTATCAGAATTGTCCAAAAGTTGTTCTTTTCTACGTTTTATTGCTTTGCGTTTGCGTACGTTTGCGTTTAAACGGGAAAGAATAACAGATTCTCCACTGTAGCAGTTTGCGTGACGTTCAAGTTGTCAATCCGAGAAACAGAAAGTAACCCGAGGTCAAGCCGATGTTGACATTCTGATTCTCGATGGTTAACAATTTAAATGTCATGCATCTGCTATATAATAACTATTTTCTTACATCGAGCTTATCAATCCTGGCTTTGAAATCGTCTTATTCGTGTTTTATAAAATACATTTAGGAAAGAAAACGCTCAGAATAATACAGAACGAAAAGAAAAGATACATTAGGAGTTACTTGCCATTCAAGACAATTCAAAGAATGTCGCACAGCAAAGGGATGTCGCAAAGCTTAAACAGTAATGTCATAGAGATACACTGAAATATTTGGATAGATGTAAAAATATGCAAAACGTTACTTTGTGGCCTATGAACAATTAACATTGCAACTCAAAGCGTACCCCTCTAAATTACGACCACTAAATAGAAGGCGAAATGATTGAATGAATGACTGGTGAGGGTTTAACCCTTTGAACCCTAGTCCCGCGTATAGGCGTCCATTTCAAACAGTGTTCAAGTGAAAAGTACACATGTCCTATGCAAACAGTGAAGACCCAGATCAGAGGGCTCCGAAAGTAGCCCTCTGATCAGGGTCTTCACTGTTTGTCATAATACCAAACATTGACAAAAACAACCCTTAAAAGTCAGAAATGGACTAGACTAAAATGGAAACTGGAATTGTCCACTTAAAATTTCAGGGAGGAAAGAGTTAAAGCAACGTGAAAGTAAAACAGTAATCTCCTAAAAGAGCTTTCTGTTTTGCTATCACCTTGCTTTAAGCAGATACCTGTCGTAAACACCAACACTAGAGAGTTTTTACTTTACAGTGAAGAAGCCACTATTTATTCTCAATAACAATGTTTATGCTAAATATAATATGCCCGTTACGAACAGTTAGGACCCGGATCAGAAGCCTGTAACTTTGGAGACCGACCAGGGTCAGATTAATTGACAGCTCTTATAAAATTGAATGGTCAAAATTGTCAAAATATTGTCATCTTTTAATTGTATTTAACTGGCGTTAAGTTTCGTTTAAACAGGAAATAATAACGTATTATCAAGTGAAAAAACAGATAAAGTTTTAAAATGTCATACTGTGTTCTTTAAATGAATTATTCTGTTTCCATGTGCTAGTTTCGTAACGTAACTCAATCATCCCTGAAATATCGAATGCACAGTTCCAATTAAGAGTAGTCCAGTTTTAACTATTCTGTTATTCTTGTATGAAAGACAGGTGAGAGTTTAAAATAACGTGACAGTAAAAACAGAAAGCTCGTAATCGAGGTTTCTGTTTTGCTATCACCTTGCTTTAAAGGTCAGTAGAGAAGACGCTATTCTTTCTCAATAACTGCGTTTATGCTGAAATATATTATTAACAGTTTGGAACCAGATCGGAGGCCGTGTAACTTTGGCGTCTGACCAGAGTCCAATCAATTGACAGCTCTTATAAATTGAATGGTCAGAATCGCCACAAAAATATCATCTTTTAATTGTATTTAGTGGGCGTTAACTTTTTTTTAAACAGGAAATAATAACGTATTATAAAGTGTATAAACATATAAAGTTTTAAAATTTCATACTGTGTACTTTTAATGAATTATTCTGTTTCCTTTGCTAGTTTCGTGACTTAATGCAATCATACCTGCAATAACAAAAATACAATTCCAATTAAGAGTAGATCAGTTTTAACTGTTCTGTTTTTCTGTTAAATATATATATATTTTGGTTGTTGTTGTTGTTGTTTAATGCAGAAACAAATATTTTAGTTTTTGAAATGCTCCCGTTATCTGGGGCCGATACTATGTTTCTTTTGTTATTATATGCCTCCCTGTTCCTGATGACAAAGAGTAGAGACTCTGAATATCTTGGTATTAACTGTTTGCATAGGACAAGACAATACCGTTTAGTCTAACAGGTGCGGCGTTTGTCAAGAACGCCTAGACTCGTCCCTACTATTGAAATACAGTCGAACTTCGATATCTCGAACTCGCTTACTATCCGATTTGTCGACATATGAATTGCATTATTTCATGTTCGGTTAAGTCGAACATACCCTAAACGAGTTCGAGATATCGAAGTTCAAATGTAGTTAACTCACACTGTACGAGAAAAAACTGCCTGCAGCCCTCATACATTCATTACTTAAACCTTTGATATACAGGGGCCCGTATTATAAAACGTCGTAGGACAACAATTGTCGTAAGTCCGATTCTAAAACTCTAAATTATTATCTATTTCTCCGTTTAATATCTTAGGATGCTACAAGTTATAGTTAGAACATATTAAGTGAAATCTTAATGGTTAAGAAGGGGCGTAACGAGCGTTAGCGAGTGGCCCCTTCTTAACCATTAAGTTTTCACTTAATATGTTCTAACTAACTTAGAATATAACCTATACTTTGATTGGCCCATTCAAACGCTTCTAGTAAACATTCTGGTTGTGAGATCGCCAAATATGGCAGTGTTTACAATTAGTTGCTACGAGCCGGAGCTATCTTATAGCGCGCGCAGACACCACGCGACGTCGAAACACAACAAAATTCTTAATGATTAAGTGCCGTACTTAATGGGTAGCAAAAGGCAGTTTGATTGGTTTAAAATGTAGGTTATATTCTAAGACAGAATTAGATGGAGAAATCAGAAATTAGATGTATTTCAAAGTTTTAACTTATGACCGTTTTTGTAGAACGACTTTTCTTAAGACGGGCACCAGCATCCTATATATACGAAGACAGATGCCATTGACGACATCTACCAAATCGGTTTATCAGTGAAAATAAAGTCAGTAAGCAGTATGTTTGGAGGCTTAGACGACATATTTGGTGACATTATATCATAAACAGTAAAACCCCTCTAAACCGGACATAGGTTGGGACAACATAAATTTCCTGTGTATAGGGATTTTCGGTTAAGAAGGGTTTTAACTCATAGCTTATTTCTAGTATGGAAGATAGCTGATTGAAAGTAATGAAGAATGCGCATTAAGGCGCATTGTGCTTTACTTTCAACCTGCTTTAAAACATCATCTGCCAGAATATAGAAAATATTTATGATGATACATATTTATGAATGTATTTTTTCAGTCAAGGAATTCATCAAAGGCGTAAAAAGCACATTTATGGTGTAATGGGTTAAAATAAAGAATGGTTGGAAACGGGAACATATTTTTTATCCACTTTAGAGAGAATTTCGGTATTTAGAGGTTCCGGTTTAGAGGATTTCCACTGTATCAATGATCACAAGACCTCTTCGCTCAGTGGCTGCTTAGTACATGTGTCAGGTCTCAAGGTTATAAAGCATTTAAAATAAATCTCAAGCATTTGATTGGTCTGATTTGGGCAAAAGCTGTAATCCGACCATCAAATGCTTGCGAAACTCAAATCTGGCCAATGAGTTTCTTGAAAACGTTCTAAGACTCAATTCAAGTGCTTTATAACCTTGGACCCCGTACTGGTCAAACTGTCAAACTCACCTCATCCTTAGAGTAACTCCAGGCCACAAACTTAAGATTGCAGTTTTGTATGTCGAATGGGAAATAAGTAATGTCGATTGAGCATGTGGACTGAAACACCTGGGGAAAAAGAAATATTTCTAAACATTTCCTTAATCGTCGATACGAGTGTCAAACAGCCTGGATCCTGATCAGACGCTGCGTTATTTGGCGTCGTATTACAGTGGAGAATCTGTTATTCTTTCCCAATAAACGCGTTTACGCTAAAACTATTATTTTCACTGCAAACAGTTTGGAGCCAGATCAGACGCCGGGTAACCCGGCGTCTGATCAGGCTCCAAACTGTTTGCCACCAAGATAAACATGAAATATCAGAATTGTCCAAAAGTTGTTCTTTTCTACGTTTTAGTGCTTTGCGTTTGCGTACGTTTGCGTTTAAACGGGAAAGAATAACAGATTATCCACTGTAGGATCCATACTTTGTGCAAAGCTGCATTTTGGCGCCATTGGCAATAAAAGAGTGTATTCATTGATCCTTGAAACTTGAATTGGACAAGTCAAATATCCATTAAAGCCATTACTTGACCTAGCTTGGGTGGTACAGTGGAGAATCTGTTTTCCCTTTTAAACGCAAACGAAACGCAAACGTAAAAAACTAAAACGTAGAAAAGTTCAAATTTTGGACAATTCTGATAATTCATGTTTATATTGGTGGCAAACAGTTTTGAGCCTGATCAGACGCCGGGTTACCCGGCGTCTGATCTGGCTCCAAACTGTTTGTAATAGAAAAAATAGTTTTAGCGTAAGCGCGTTTATTGGGAAAGAATAACGTTTTCTCCACTGTAACACCTACCCCCTTTGATAGTTAAAGCATGGAGAGCATGCACTTATTGCGCTAGTGAATTCAGGCGTCTCGTGTGAGGCCCGCCCATTATATTTGATAGTTTGGTTAGTAACCCATTGGAAAAACCCTTGAGATTTAAAATAGTAAGTCAGGGTTTCTATTAAAAACTTTAGATAGCTGAGCCGTTGTTTGCACAACTTCTCATGCTTTACAGTTACATTCACGCCTAGTGAGAACAATGGGGTGGAATCAATGAATGGAATGTCATAGACCGAACATATTCACCTGACAAATCAATAATCGACAGCGGTCCGTATACTGTCGGGAATATTAGATTTATTACGTGAGCTTGTTACAGTTGTGATCTTCAGTGGTTTGGATACAAATGCCCACTTACGTTGAGCAAGTTGAAAAAGTTGAATATGTTAATAAAATAAATACTTTTTTAAAAGCATAATGTTACGTTTTACAGGGAGATTTAATTCACGTAAGATCAGAGCTGCCATTTCTCCGGATTTTTCCTAAGTCTTCGGATTTTTATTCTAGTCGATGGTAGCTTAAAACAGGCTGAAAGTAAAGCAGAATGCGCCTTAAGGCGCATTCTGCTTTACTTGCAACCTGTTTTAAGCAGTCATGTGTCTTCAAAAAAGAAACAGACTATGAGGTAAAGGTACGATTAGTAAAATTGTGTCTGAAAAATTGAAAAATTTGAAATCTTAGGAATTTTATGATCAACTTATGGAAGCCCTGTAAGAGCATTGATGCCCGCACAAGGGACTACCATCCGTTCACTGGTGTTATCCCATCTGTCATAGGTGTGTCGTTAGAGTGAAGGATTTCTAACGTCGAGGTTCCGGGTTCGAAATCCGATTGAGGAAAATATTTGTTTTTATGTTATAAATTCTATCTATACACCACATAGACGCTATGATATACAATTTAGAAAAATAACATAAGAAACATGTTTCAATCGAAATAAATGGTGTATGAATACTTGATAGAAACAGTATATGAGGGTAAACATACAATAAAGAGTATTTGCATGGGATTCGAACCACTGACTGTACTAATAAATGTATATCCGTCTTCTTTACCAATTGAGCTAAATACTTGTCGGTTTTTATTGAACCTGGCATCGCTATACATTCTCGGAACCGGTGTAGTTACAATTTGTACTCTTGCTGAAATGATAACGAAGTGTTCCGAAGCTAAATTTAGAAATTCAACGAAGTGTCAAACTTTGCTAATAGAGGTCACACACGTCAGGTCTATTTGTCCGGACTACAATGTCTTTATAGACATTTCCTGACCTTGATTTGGGACTTACACCTAATATCCAGGTAAAATATTGTGCTACACGGGCTCGTGAATGTAGCAAAGAATCATCGAAGCGTCTCATGTGAGGTCCGCTTCCTACATTTGGTGATTTAGTTTGAAACCCCATTGAATATGAGTGTGCCAGTGCATCTCTAGGCAGGATAAGAGGGTTTGCGGTATTTTGCGCATAAGTCCTATGTTCTAACGGTTGCTTTCACGCCTATCTAGACCCATGAGGGGGAGTCTATCAAAGGACTTAGGAAATGTCTTTAAGTCTACTCCATTTTAATAAGTCTTTCTCTGATTCTTTGCAACTGTTATTAGCTCGTGAAACACAATATTTTACCCGGCTAGGGTGTAATCACCGAAACTAGGTTAGAAAAAGACATGTCCTGACCTAGTTTCGGCGCTTCCACCTAAACAGATAAAATCTTGTGCTGCACGAGCACGTAACTGTAGCCAATAATCAGCGAGCCTTTTCATGTGAGGCCCGTTTCTTATATTTAGAGATCTGATTTGAAAACCAAACGGAAACTTTAGAATTTTAGTTCATGGCAAGGGAATACTCTCGGTCAAATATTCACGATTTTACAGTTAGTACTTTTACGCCTTTTTAGAACAATTTGGGCGCTACAGTGGAGAATCTGTTATTCTTTCCCATTTAAACGCAAACGTACGCAAACGCAAAGCAATAAAACGTAGAAAAGAACAACTTTTAGACAATTCTGATAATTCAAGTTTATCTTAGTGGCAAACAGTTTGGAGCCTGATCAGACGCCGGGTTACCCGGCGTCTGATCTGGCTCCAAACTGTTTGTATTGTAAATAATAGTTTAAGCGTAAACGCGTTTATTAGGAAAGAATAACAGATTCTCCACTGTACAAGGGACCTGACAACCGTTTCAAAGTCAAAACATTTTTAGACGATTCCAAAGAGATGTCACAAGATATGATTAGATGGAGAAATAATTAATAATTAAGACTTTTATAATCGGCCTAACGACAACATTTGTCGTATGAAATTTAATGAAACGGACACCATCCAAGTCTTATTGAACGCCGTACGACACATATTGTCGTACGTCAGATTCTAAAATTCTAAAAAATATCATTTCTCCATCTAATCCCGTCTTGTGACATCTCTTTGGCATCGGCTTTTTAAGTCGATTCCCAATAGATGTCACAAACAGGATTAGATGGAGATATAAAAAAAATATATAAATTTTAAAAGTTTTACCTACGACAATATTTCGAGGGCTTGGTGCAAAACTATTGTAACTTCCTCATAATTGTGAGGGAGTTACAATAGTTTTGCACCAAGCCCTCGATTTGCCGTACAACGTTTTGTAAGATGGGCCCTCGAGTGATGCCTTCACAGAACACATACCTGAAATGGAGCCCAAAGTACAGAACCATCATAGTCAATGGAGACATATAATGATGAATCCCCCAGTTGTTTGTAATCCAGATAGGAATTCTTTAAGGCAATGTCCGGTTTCCAAACTTCATTCTGTCAGATTAAGAAGGTACAAGTCAATAAGAGTAATTTTGTAGCTTAAGGGTGTATCCATGTCATGGATTTGGGAAATTTTCAAAGTATCTGAAAACGCTCTATGGTGGTTTTGTATTGAAGAGCTATTTAAGATGAATGAAAAAATAGAAAAAGTGTACACTTCGGTAAAAAACAGTTGGCTCTACGGCCATGTAAAATTTACCCCACCCACTTTCTCTTATTTTGTCCTTTTCAAACAGCCCGCTTCAATAAAATCTATTTTAAATGAAAACAAATATGATAATTTGGTTTTGTGTTATCTATTTCCTATCTATGGTAGTATTTCTTCATACAAAAACTAATTTAAGAAAAAACAGGCACCAAATGTGAAATTTATAAAGCTCTAAATATCATCGATATGGTACTTTTTTGTAAATTTTGTAAGGGGAGATAACTCTTTTTACTTTAATAATTCAAAATTTTCAACACTGACCTTTCAATTTCTTTTCATATTTTGAACTGCCTTAGCATTGGCTTTCATTTGGTAGAATATAAGAAAAAGTTTAATACTAGAACTATTTCATTTTCAAACTTTTTTACTTTTTTTTCATAAAATAAAAAATCTTATAAAATCATGCCCTATAAAAAGCATATTTTTGATATTTGAGGATCCAGATTGTTCAAACCTAGTGCCTGCTTTGTCTACATTTGGTTTCTATATGTGAAAATACCACCATAGACATGAAATAAATAATGAAAACCCAAATTACCATGTTTGTTTTGTTTTGAAATAGATTTTACTGAAGCGTGTACTTTGAATGGGTAAAATTTGGGGAAAAAAGTCCATATTTGACATACCTTTTTCAAATCGCTGTAGCTCAAAAAAAAGGACACCACCATATTATTTTTTTTTCATTTTTTCATTCATCATAAATAGCTCTTCCAAAAAAACAATGATAGAAAAAAAGTTTAATACTTTGAAAAAATCGCTTATGACATTGATACACCCTTAAGTGCAACAACATCTAATGGGTCATTTTTCAAAGTCCTTCTTTGAAATGATAAATCTGATAATGGCTTGTACTTTTGCCAGTAGAGTGCCCTCTCTCTACAACGACCTTCGAACAACGACTTCATCTTTAAAACAACTCTTTCCACTGTTCCCAATACAATAATGTCTAACGCTTTCAGTGCTGCAATATCATCTGCTTGCAATAATTGTCTGCTGTCTTTCTAACATAATGGACATTTGAACAGACAGAAAAACATAATGACGCGACAGCATTTGGTCATGATATAAAGCAGTTTGCAAATATAAGCCAATGTCCCTCCATCTAACAACTCCCTTCAAATAATACACATAATATCTGTCTCGCATAGCGTGTTGTTGTAGACAAGGAGCACTGTAACAATATTTATACATCACTGCTATGACGTTATCAGTTATAAACAATTGCCGTCTGCTTTTATTTATCAAATTTACCTTTTAGGTAATTTAATTTCAATCTTCACCGTTTACAAATAACATGGTACTCGGGTTAGGCGGTGTATCCACATGCAGTTTACATCCAGACACGGGGCCCATCACACAAAATGCCGTAAGATAAATATTGTCGTTAGTCAGATTCTAAAATTCTCAATTTTTTGACGTATTTTAAGGTTTGACTAACGAATGTTTTTATCGTTCGTCGTTTTGTAAAACTTGCCCCTGGTGCTAAATAAATCTGCTTCCGACGAGAATGAAAACTGCTTGTTAAATGCCATCATTCACAGGGCTCCTGATAAGGGGAATATTTGAAAATATAAAATCTTGATTTCGTCTTTAAACCCTATGGTATTAAAGAAACAATTCTAATGAGTATTAACATCACAGGGTTTGATGCTAATGTTGGATTTGTTCAGTTTACTCCTTCTTATCTGGAACCCTGATTCAAATGTTACAGACAGAAACATACATAATAGTTTCACATTCCATTATTAGGGTTGACTATTACGAACAATACCGCTATCATAACAGTTATCGATAATTGAAAAGCCTATCACGATAGTCCATCGATAGTTGGATTCACTATTGCAATACTATCACGCTAGTTAATCACATATTATACCATTATGAGTATAAACAATAAAGATTGTTTTCCATATCTTTACAGATGGCAGCTTAAAGCAGGTTGAACGCAAAGCAGAATGCGCCTTAAGGCGCATTCTGCTGTGCGTTCAGCCTGCTTTAAGCAACTATCTGTTTTCAATATTGAAAAAGTTGTGGGAGAAAAAAAGATTTAAAGAGACTTAAACACCCACTGGGAACAAAACCGAACACACAATCTCAAAAGCAGGTACAAGTCGTGGAGAGAGTTATTTGTTTGTTATTTTTTTTACTACATTTCTTTGGTGAAAGAAATAGGTCAAACTATCGATAGTAGCTCAAACTATCGCCGAAAGTATCGATCGTTTGATTCAGCAATTAGTAGTCGACCGCCGTGACTTCGCCTATCCCGATAAATCGATATCATCAACTATCGTGCCACCCCTATATTGTCTGATTTGTTTGACCTGTCATAGTTATTTTTAGAACAGAATAGTTCATAATGGTAAATAGATAACAGGGTAACATCGGATATATATCAGTCGTACACTTTCGAACTTGAGATAAACATGATCCTCGTGCAGCACGAGACAGCTGAGCTAATTTTACTGATATGTTATTCATTCTCAATAAACGTGTTTATGCTAAATTCTATTATGTCCTTTGCAAACAGGTTGGAGTCAGATCAGACGCCGGGTAACCCGGCGTCTGATCAGGCTCCAACCTGTTTGCCACCCAGATTTAAAAGACAGAAAATCAATTTTCTACAGTTTAGTGTTTTGTGTTTGCGTTTATTCGGGAAATAATAATGTCTTCTCTACTGTACATAACACACAATAAATACAGCTTTCCGTATCCCTGGCTGACCGCACGGAAATCATCGAGTAAGGTGAACATCCCTTTTAAAATTTTAGAATGTTCCAATCTAAAAATAACTCTGACAGGTCAGAAGAAAACACTTATATAATCATATAACTGTTAATCTTCTAACATAAGTCGTGTTATACAATGTTCCTCTGTCATGAGTTCCGTTAAGAAAATCGATGGCCGTCGATGGCCAACGATTGCGAGTTGGATACCGGTCTGAAATACAGTGGGGAAAACGTAATTCTTTCGTTAAAACGCAAACGCATTGCAGTGCAATATAGCAACTGACGACAATTTGACAATTCCGACTATCAGTTTTAATTTGTGTGGTTATCCGGCGTCTGATCTGACTCCAAACTGTTTGCAATGAAAATAATCGTTTAAGCGTAACCGGGGTTATTTGGAACAAAACTTTGCTCGCTACTGCAGTATGTAAGCTGCACACGGGGCACAGACTGCTAACCTTAAGAGTAAACAGTGGTATTGTTGTGTTTTACTAACCTGTCAAAATTTAAATAATTATACGCTGGTTGAACACGCTATATTTAGCTTCGGTCGATATCAAATATTTCCGCTAGTTTTACGGGTAGGTCAGGGTTGAAACATAATGTTAATATTTAGAACAAGATGTGAAATACCTATATGTCTTCGTGGTCGAGACAGTACAGTAGTGTTTTACTGAGTACATCTATGGCCATGAGTTCGATACCCAGCGGAGGATTTGTTTTATTACTATCTTTATTGTTTTGTTAAAACAAAGTGAAACGTTTAGGTTATCTATGGCATATGTTGTATTATAGATCACTTTGTTGAACAATTCAAGTAAACTAAATGTTTGAAAAAAACCATTATTTTTCAAACGCATATTTTACTTAAATTGTTCAACATAGAGATCTCTATCATGCAAAATGTGTCATAGATAACCTAAACGTTACGCTTTGTAAACTTAGTATAGTCCATGTATGACAAGCTCTGCAAAACGGCAAACAGTGTATGTATACATGATCAGATGGCTCCTTAAGGAACCATCTGATCTTGGTATTCACTGTTTGCATGGGATAAGTGTATAGGTAAACTCTTTGTAAATGACGAGTTTACTCGTCGCTAGGGTTCAATATCTTTAATTTAAGATCAGATCCAAAATGACTTTCAATTAAATCTGCCTCTCCTTCTTGCAGACTCTTATACATCAAAAATAAAAAAAATCGTCCGCCGCTTGGAATCCAACTCACGGCCATACTCAGCACGGTAAAATACTACTATACTGTCTCGACCATAATGACATATAGGTTTCAATATCTTATTCTAAATACCCATCTTTCAATCCAGATTTATCCGTAAAACATTGCGGAAACTGTCGATATCAACCGAAGCTATATTTAGCGTGTTCAACCAGCGTATAATTATTTAAATTTCGACAGGTTAATAAAACACAACAATAAAGGTAAACGTGCATGCTGATATTTCATGTATTTACTGTTTGTAAATAGTTGTTTGGCTATAACCATGCCGAATGATATGTTACACAATAAAAGATAGATTGATTAATTGATTGTATACCTGAGGGTAGAAAAATTCCTCTATATTCCCGTAGGTGGCCGGGTTCCACGTCAGCAATTCGTCAATCCAGAAGAAGTCAATATATCCCGTAGTCTTTAGCGTCTCTGTTACCGAGTCCACGCCATTAATTGTTAGAAGTGTAAATCCCACAGAAATGACTGTATGAGAAAGGATTTGCATGTACAGTCGAACTTCGATATTTTCAAATTTTGCACGCGGTAATGTCGAACATACCCGTAGTTCAAGGTTAAAACGTGCCTAAGCCATGTTTTAACTTTGAACAACGGATATGTTAGACTTAACCGAACATGAAATAATGTTATTCATGTGTCGAAATATCAGTTAGTTCGAGTTGAGCGAGTTCAATATATCGAAGTTCGACTGTACATGCAATTAATGTTTTCGCATAAACTCGTTTATGGCGGACGAAAAATCTGACAATATATCGACAAGAACAAAACTATGTACATGTCAAATTTGTGCCACAGAGGGTATAGTGAAGAAGATGTTATTCTGGGATATGGTCAAAACGTATCCCAACCAAAGCGTACCAAAATATATATATTAACATACCCACTATAATGGTCAAACGTACCCACGTCCGTGGGGGGACGTACCAATGTATAAATACATTTACATGATTCAGGTATTGTTGTTTGAATTTCATATACATGTGTATATGATTTACTACGTACAGTGCAGAATCTGTTATTCTTTCCCAATAAACGCGTTTACGCTAAAACTATTATTTGCAGTGCAAACAGTTTGGAGCCAGATCAGACGCCGGGTAACCCGGTGTCTGATCAGGCTCCAAACTGTTTGCCACCAAGATAAACAAGAATTATCAGAATTGTCCATAAGTTGTTCTTTTCTACGTTTTATTGCTTTGCGTTTGCGTACGTTTGCGTTTAAACGGGAAAGAATAACAGATTCTCCACTGTATACACGTTATCAGATTGGATACTGTTCATATCTGTAAGCATTGCTGTTGGAACTTGATACATGTAGATACACAGATGAATATATGATAGAACAGATGAGTTGGGGTTTACGGAACCATTTTAGTATAAACACGAATCTTATTCAATATTATGGTCTAATACAAGCAATCAATAAAAAAAAGTATAAACTGAATGTCGAAACATATGTAAATATATCAAAACTACCCTTTTGCCCATAGAAATAGCATAAAAATCCTAAGTGAACATGAAAATGGATGCCAAGCAATGTACCAAATTTAAATAAAGATAATACAGTTCCAACAGCTGAAATAAAGTGGCAAACAGAAGAGAATACCCATGTAGAATTTAAATGGAAAACAATATACACAAGTCTACATAAATTAAAAAAAGATAAACATTTACATTGGTTTCAATACATACTTAATCACATAATTTTAGCTACAAACGCATATCTTACAATATTGGTAACAAAAACTCTGAAAACTGCAGTTTCGGGAAACAGGAAACATTAAACCAAAGTACAAGTACTATGGGCACCTTTAAATATTGTCTTTTTGATAAAGTGGACAAAGCAATACCATCAAAACCCGTTACATTCAAACACAGTCTACCCTGGATCAACCACAAAATCAGGAAAATGTTTAAAAAGAACGTCAGACTATACAAACAAGCACAAAAGACCAATACATTGGAAAAATTATAGACACTTCAAACGTGAGTGCAAACGACAAAACAAGAAAAGCAGAGTGGGACTTTATTAACACTCACATAATGGATGACTTTGAAAATAACAACACTAGACCATTTTAGAAGAATATTAAATAAAAAAAGCAAGATAACATCAGAGTGTCACCACTTAAGGATAATGGCAAGTTAATAAACGACAGCAAGGAGAAAGCAGACAATTCAAATCGGTCTTCACAAAAGATACAAATAATAGCAGCAAGGACACGAGAACACCTAGATCTCAATATATTTATATATATGACCTAAATATCAATGAAAATGGCGTTGATAATGTATTAAATAAACTGAACCCTTCAAAAGCTTCTTGACTAGATAGTATTCCAAACCGAGTACTCAAGGAATGCGCTGCAGACATAGCACAAGCAGTTACTTAGATTCTTCAAAAATCAATTGAAACATGTGAACTACCAACAGACTGGCTGAAAGCTAACATATCTTGTATATTCAAAGAAGGAGACAAACACTTACCAGAAAACTACAGACCGTCGTTACTAACATCTGTACCATGCAAAGTCCTCATACATATAATCTGCCGGCACATACTGAATCACTTAGAAAAACGTAACATACTAACATCTTTAAACCATGGATTCAGATCCGGGTTCTCATGTGAGACGCAACTAATAACAGTAGCTGATTTCGTTAAATCTTACGATGCTGGTATAGAAACAGACGTAGCAATTCTGGAGTTCTCAAAAGCCTTTGGCAGTGTACTACAAACCGTTGGCAACGCAAGAGGCGGCCATATCAATTAGCATTAAATGTAACAATTGAACGCTTTAGGTTGTAGCCCCAGTCGCCGTATCTGATAACTTCCAGCTCACTATTTTGTGCTGTGTGTGCATTGCTTAAGAACATATTTATACTTTGTACTTCTGTCATTATATAGAATTTCGTATGGTTTCATTAAACACTTATTTTGAAAATTTAAATCGCTTTTAAATTTACGTTGGCAGTTTGGTTCAGATTTGCAATTAAGACGTGTCGCCTGTCTGTGTTTGTCATCTGTAAAGTGATATTTATTAACTAAAGCAATAAGTTCATTTCATTAAACGATTGTCAAAGAGTTGATGTTTGTTATATTGAGATACGTTCATTAACATTTCTAGCTGCGACCTTACAAGAATTTGCAAACGTTTTATATCCGTACTAGGCGCTCTGTTTTAGATTTGATGTCTGTCGTTATTTCCAAATTGTAGATTTTAGATAAATTGACTAAAGTAAACGTAATGTGCATTGCATTTTGAGTTTGAATTAGAAATGTTTTGATAAATTCGTAATTGATTCAAATCCGCTTTTCGACCTATAATAGAATAAAACAAACAAGGAAATACAATCAATCTTGAACCAACTTTGTAATTGGTACGGTTTGGAGATAATTCCGCTTCACATCAAAATCTTCTGTATACAATCAATTCAACTTATATTTTAAAGTTAAACTTTAGTTCGTGGATACATTATGGTCACGTCAAAACAAGCAAAACAAAATGAAAAAAACATTTGATGTTTTAATGTTTTAATTTAATTTGGAGTTGAAACGGGACTCCTACTGTATATTTTAACTATTTAATATGTTGGTGTCACCTACAATAAATTATATCCCTGTAAATTTGAGTGTTTGGTGTTTTCATTTTATGGTTACCTTTTGACACATTTTGGTTTTGGTACGTTTTCAACATGTGTACATTTTGGGTACGTTTCTACCAACATGTGAGTACGTTTTGGTTTGGGTGTGTTGGGTGCGTTTCAGATTGGGTATGCTTTGACTTGTATCCGTTATTTTTTTCCCGATTTAAAAACGAAAACTATATTTTAAAAACAAATCTCAAGATTCTCTTTTCTGTAAGTGGAGCCCGATCAGACATCGTGTTTCTCGTCGTCTGATTTGGCTCTAAACTATTAGGAATGAACGTGATTATTTAGCATAAACGAGATATTTTGGAAAGAATAACACCTACTCGTCTGTAAAAGGTCAAGTTATTACAATATCCAAACTGATTTATTAACCTTTATCATACTGAATTGTCGTCTGCTACAAATACATGTATACCGTCTGCGGAAATACTCATAATCAGTTGTTATACCTTTTTAAACTTACGAAAAGTTGAATATGTGTGGCAAACAGTTTAGATTTAGATCAGACGCCGCATTACTCTACGTCTGATCTAGATCCAAGCTGTTTGTAAGTTTAGCAAAGTCGCTAATAGCATGATGTTTATGTATATTTGACCGAGGTGATCGCACCTGCCAAGATATAAAAGGAAGGCAGGTCGGTGGTTTTGGTTCCATATGCTGCTTCGCAAAATGTGATTAGCCGAAATCATCGTCTCTTCTAATGTGAACATCATTCATCCACGTTATAAAACCTATTCTGTGGCACAGTGTCGTAAAAACCTAGTTCATCTACCCATCCACTTTCAAGTAATGTGTATTTATATCAATTCAAATTGAATCGAACAAAAAAGAGGTTGAACTCTAAACAGTTAAATTCGTCCCAGACTCTGTAGGTTTAACACAGAGTTGGTGTTGATTAAAGCATATCGTTTTAGCAATTGTCGATACATACCCAATTTGAAAAGCTCTTTAAAAATAGTATTTTCAGTGCAATAAATACAGTGGAGAAAACGTTATTCTTTCCCGTTTAAACGCAAACGAAACGCACACGCAAATCGCTAAAATGAAGGAAATAATCATTTTTTTAACATTTCTAATTATTGTTTTTTAATCTGAGTGGCAAACAATTTGGGGCCTGATCAGAAAATAATAGTTGAAGCGTAACGCGTTTATTAACAAAGAATAACGTTTTCTCCACTGTAGGTGTCGGTGGCCCAGTGGTAGGACGCTCGACTGGGAAGCAAGATGTTCCTGGTTCGAGCCCTGTCAGAATCACTGAAATTTTTCTGAGCAAAAAATTAACCCTACATTGCTCCATTTCACCCAGGTGATTTAAATGGGTACCTGAGAGGGAAATAAGTCAATGTGTCATGGCTGCTAGTAGCGCCGTATGTAAATGGCCGACTTGTGACTCGGGGAGGTAATTGTAAAAGAATATGACATATAAATTTCAGACTTGATAAACCCATACCTTTACCTTTACCTTCACTGATATATACAGTGTTCCCTCCCTTTAACAGCCATCCTTACTACGACTCCCTCCTTACAACGACCCTTGCCGCTGTTCCTTTTGATTGACAATTATTTCCAACTTTTTCCTGGCTGCAATACCTTCTGCTTAAATATGTCTTCTGTTATTTTTCTCGAAGTTACAAAATGGACATTTTGACAGAAAAATAACTAAATGACGAGTGAAAAACAGCTTGAAATTAGATCAGACGCCGCGTTACGCGGCGTCTGATCTGGATTCAAGCTGTTTGCAAATTTAAGCCAATTTCCCTCCCTATAACGATTCCCTCCGAACAACCAACACATTTTTTTTGTCTCCCATTGGGTGTCATTGTAGAGAGGGAGCGCTGTAGTTACCTATTGGATTCGACTGGTTTACTATTGGTCGATTCCTGTAGTTGTATGAGTTTGTTGTGAAAAGCTGTGTTTGGAGAGTTTGCAAATCCGTCAAAGTTTGGCCGAACGTTGTAACAGTCAAGCAGCCAATCAGAACACTGGGTAAAAATCGATCCTTCGCCATCTTCATTCTTCTCTATATTCGCTGGTAGAACTTTTGAAATTATTTTTGAAGTCTGAAATGTATTTGGTTATATTTTGTAACATGAAATTACGGTAACAAAATAATTGGATATGTGACTAGAACTTTTAACTAATGAAATAGGAGATTTAAAAAAGCTATGTTCGTTAACCACTTCGCTGCCATTATGTAACGTCATCACGTGTAACCCTTTCGCTCTCAATAACGCTCAGAAGCGCGTTTGCAAACAGTTTTGATTTGTTTTTATTTTACGTCACTTTCGACAGTAGTTCAGTCATATCGCGACGTCCAGCTAATTACTGGTGGAGGAAGACCCAATAAGCCCTTTATGCACTGTTTCAGGCACAAATCGGCAACTGGGTATAACCACCGACCTTCCGCAAGCCAGCTGGAAGGCTTCCCCACGTGAAATGTCCGAACGACCCTACTGGGATTCGAACTCACAGCGGTGAGGAGCTTAGTGATTTAAGTAACAGTGACTTTACCACGAGGCCTCGGAGACCCTCAGTTTGGATTATGATCAGACGCCGCGTAACGCGGCGTCTGATCAGGATCCAAACTGTTTGACACTCGTTTTGAAATGTCTTCAGTCATACTGTTCTATTTTTTAAACGTCCTTGCAGACAACAAAATTGTGGCGTCTGATCAGGATCCAAACTGTTTGCTTTTTAAAATAAAAACGATGAACTCGGGTTAAGGCGGTGAAGAGGTTAACATTTCAGAAAGTAAACTGTTTAATATTCGTTCCGGCTTCAACAATATTCAAACCGCAAACAGTAAACCATATCAAAATAAATGATTTATTTCAATCTAAGTAGCAAACAGATTGTTCAAAGTCTGTTCAGATGCAGGGCTACCCGGAGTCTGACAAGTCCATAAATTGTTTGCGTTGTAAATGGTTTTAGTTGTTATTTTTTTTAAACTGCAACCTCCCCCGAAAAGAAATAATAAAAAATTGAATAATTAAATGAATATGATAATAATAAAGATGTTTTTAAAACAAGTAGATTGTGATGGCAAGGAGAAGATTGAGAAATAGTTAAATGCAAAACAATAATGAAATGTTCGTACCTTTGATGAGTTTATAGCCCAATATATTCTTAACCCAGAAACGTTCTGATTTAAACAGATTTGCTTCTGTTGTTTGACGTCATCGCACGAAATGTTTAAACACAGGTAATATTGGCCCATTTATCCTAATTGATTCGATAATCAATTACAGTAAAATCTCTCTATTACGACCACTAAATTATGTCAATTAATATGTGTGTTTACCATAGGTGAATGCTTACAGTGGAGAATCTGTTATTCTTTCCCGTTTAAACGCAAACGTACGCAAACGCAAAGCACTAAAACGTAGAAAAGAACAACTTTTTGACAATTCTGATATTTCATGTTTATCTTGGTGGCAAACAGTTTGGAGCCTGATCAGACGCCGGGTTACCCGGCGTCTGATCTGGCTCCAAACTGTTTGCACTGCAAATAATAGTTTTAGCGTAAACGCGTTTATTGGGAAAGAATAACAGATTCTCCACTGTAAAGCAAAGTGACACTAAACAGAAAGCTCCTTCATGAGTGTTCTGTTTCACTGTCACTTTGCTTTAGGTTGTCACCTGTCTTTCATTTAGCCTCGTTTTAGTGGTCACCATACAAAAATTTAACTGTACAGTATACAGTGGAGAAGACGTTTTTCCTTTCTGTTAACCCTTTCCCTTATAGAAGCGACTTTTAGCACATGCATTTTATTCATCCGCTGAAGAAAATAGTTCCAGTTTATACCCTCATGAACACTTACCATAACAACTAATTTATATAGCCTAGTAGATGGTAGTTTCAAGCAGGCTGAAAGTAAAGCAGAATGTGCCTTAAGGCACATTCTGCTTTACTTTCAACCTGCTTTAAGTGATCATCTGTATTTAATGTTATAAACGGGTTATTGGGTAAAGGGTTAAGACGAAACTAAATATAAACGCATTGCAATAAAATGTAGAAAATGCTAGATTTTTGCAAATATTGGCGATATATTTTACTTTGAGAGGCAAGCCGTTTTGAGCCTGATCAGACGCCGGGATATCCGGCGTCTGATATGGCTTCAAACTGTTTGCAATGTAAATATTACTGTTTTTTACTATAAACGCGCTGTTTTGGAACGGATTACGTCTGTGCAACTGTACACTACAATAAACACTCGATTTATCGAGCTATCTCTTCGTCGAGTCCGATTTTGTTTTTAATCCATTTGCGCTCAATGGATTCTTCCATGTTTATATATTGGACCGGTCCATTTTTATCTAATTGGTGCCAAATCTAAATTTTCACTTTTATTTTAGGTGTTTTGTAATGTCGATCAGCAAACAGTGTATACTTTGATCAGAGTCTACACCGTTTGCCTATGTCCCATATTTGGGATCGTGGTCACAAATGGAATAATTAAGTGTCACATTTATCATCAACAATGATGGTTAAGTGCAATTTACGCGAATTCGAATTAAGCATAAAACAAAGAGTAAACTGCTATAAATGTTGCCTGTTTTAAGAATAAATTGCTTTGTTCAATATTAAGGTATCGTATGTCACGCAGAAAGTAAATGGATTTCAACAGAAGCTTAAGGTGGTTTGCAGGTCTGCTTTTTTGCTATAAAAGCTCATTGAAACCTTGATTAAACTAAATATCTCATAATGAGAGTGGAACAATTGTTTAAAAAAAATACAATACCAGGTTTTTTTTGTGACAGGACCTTTTTTGCAGAAAAAATCATTTTTTATTAGACAGGAATATCTTTATTTTATAAATTAGTATAACTCGATAATTTCTATACATTCAAACAATATGTACGGACATTATATAAATATTAGATGGCAGTTTGCGTGACATTCAAAATGTCAACCCGAGATACAGAATGTCACCCGAGACAAAGTCGAGGGTGACATTCTTCTTTTCGAGGGTTGACAATTTGAATGTCACGCAAACTGCTATCTCTTATTGTGAATGCCAATTTAGAGTCACCATGCACGTAGCGCGCTAAACGACGTCACATTGTTTATATCAACTAAACTCAAGAATAGAGAAATTATATCATATAGATTGACGTCACAAAAGTAATATCATATAGCTGGCAGTATTTTAAAGAATAGAGCAAAATAATATCATATAGAGTGACGTCACAAATGTAATATTATATAGCTGACAGTATTTGTTAAGAATATAGAAAAACAATATCAAATAGAGTGATGTCAAAAAAGGAATATCATAAAGAGTGACAGTATATTTTTGAATAGATGTAAAATACATGCAAAGTGTATAATTTTGGTCAATGGGAAATTAACGTTGTAACTGAAAGCGAGGTGTAATAATATAAGTTATTACCTAATGCTCTATATAACTTGTAATTCGTTATTTTTGACTGTTTTACTATGTTGTTCTGACGTTTGCCTAATCCGGGGGCAATAGTTTTAACTATTGCCCTCTAGGACGAACTGTTTCCATGCGCGAAAAAGATGCGTAGAAGTTCTAAAATCAGTGTCATTTAGAAGTTTCCCGGTACCCGGAATTGCAGTACTGTAATGAAACAGTATTGAATAATTATCATTGATCGGTGTCTGGAGGATTAATACTTTATTTCATGCTTTATCATTATTTATAGCAATACTATAATCAATGAGACGAGTTCATAATACACATCAAGTTTCGTCGCTATCCTTTATACAGAAAATAATACGGACCCGAACATTACAATAATGTGCTGATGTAAGCATGCAAGCGCTTACAAGACGACGCTGATCAGTCATCAGACGTCTGTCAAAAACTCAAAATGTATATTATTAGTTACACGGTATTTCGACACCCTGCCGGAATGCCGTGTAACGAATTCATTTCCAGTCTCGATCCAACATAAGAAAGAAAAAATACATAATCAATTTTACTCAATTGACCCTAAAAGTTGATACATGTACTTGAAATTGACATTATGTCACGGAAAACTCTCGCTCGCGCTAGAGTACACAAATTTATACAGTGAAACCTCGATGTCTGGAACTCGCATTTATAATAAGTGGAATTTACCTGCATTTCTACAGATAGTCCTAAATGCCATAAATAAATACGAAAGAAGACTCAAGCAGGAAAACCCGCTTCTTTATAAACCGCTTCTGTCGAAATATCCGTATTTCAAGCTTAAAAGGTGGCATAGCCACTGTTCGACTGAAATGAATCCAAGAATTTATGATGACTGGAAATAATAAAGTTTATTTCATTTGTACTTTGGCTCAAATTAATTCTTTTTGAAAATCTAGTTAGCCCTATATAAAGTATTAGGTAATAAAACAGTTATTTCATGTGTGTTAGGGGAACAGTCAAAACTATTGTCCCTCGTTATCAGGAAAGACATTTCGAACTGTTGCCCTCGGCCTTTCAGGCCTCGGGCAACAGTTCGAAAGTCTTCCCTGATACCTCGGGCCAATAGTTTTGACTGTTCCCCAAACACACATGAAATAACTGTATAATATTGTCCAAACAAAAATAGTTCATGAAGTAGAAATATCAATGTTTAAAAAAAGACAAAATCTGAAAAAGTCACTAAATTGCAAATTACAAAATATCTAGATGTTTAACATACACTTATTTTAGACCTATGCGGTAGTTATTACTTAATTCTACTAGTCACAAAAATTAGTAAAACTCTACAACAGACTTTACTTTCTATATATGATTTCCAGCAAGTCAGACAAAAATAGTTTCCCCCTTGAGTTCAACTTTAAAATGCCTTCAACTCGAAATAAAACCATAAGCCAAACATGTAATAAGGGGCCATTCAATTTGGTTGCCTGTATACTTTAAAGAAAAATAACCGTTTCATGCATGACAGAAGTAATGCATAAAAACTCCTTTATGGCTTTTTGGCATTACTTTTTTCATGTGTTAACCTGCCAATATGTCATATAGACTATAAGTCCACACACATTTATGTGTCAGTCATTAACCAAAACGTTATTTGACAAGCTATGAAACGAACACTGATTCTAACCAACATCCCCTGTCCCTTATCTGCATTATGGACTGGCAAGTCAATAAAATCGAACTTTTAAAAACCTGAAAGTTTTGAGTCGAATGGGACTCGAACCTATGACATTTGGATTGATAGTCAATCACTCTACCGACTGAGCTATCAAGGAAGCCACTGAAACTTATCAAAACGTTCTTTATGTAAAGTTTCTAGTTTAAGCATGTGCCGAAAAAGAGCATGTGAAAATCATCAGCATTTCCGGCACTCGAGATGCGAGGTGCCCGCTTACGAGTCACCTTAACAGTATTTCAGTATTTCCAGTTTACTGATTGTATAGTCCGAATTCAAACTATTTGACTCTATTATCGATGTTTCGTGGGTCAATCTGGTCTCAATAGTGCTGATTAATGTACAGTAGGAGTTTCATACAGACTCTGAACAAATATTGTTAATAACAATTGTTTGAATCCAGGATTGACATCCATTAACTAGGCGTCTAATCGATAGGGAACGTGTTCCTTATAGACAATAGACATATAATAGACACATTTTATTTTACGTCGGTTATTTGTAACAATATAACATAAGCCCAGAAGGGCTTTTATTCCTACAAACATATGACAATTCAACAGTAATTAACATTTGTATAAAACAGCATGCAATAAATATCACATTTTACATAATAAAAACATGCATATTAAAACAAGATAAAACGGGAGATAATGTCTAGAAAGTATAGACCCAGATCATGTTCCCTGCAAATACGTCGGCGCCAGATCTGGGTATATGACACTCTACACACGTTATTTGAATCAAAAGCCATGGACCTGGATCAGATGTCAAGTATTTTGGCACCTGATCCATTTTCAATCATCAATGATGAATTTTATAGCCTGTGAGAAAGCTGCTGATCGTGGCATTAACCTAAGATCTGCATTAACAAGAGTATAAGTAACAAGCTAAGAGCAAAAACGAGCAGAAAAGTGCGACAGATAAAAGAAGAGTAAACCATTTATCCCCCAAATCGGATTAACTTCAAACAACATATATGGATACACTTGGAGAGGAGACAAAAAAGCATCATACATGAATCCCATGCCCTCTCCTGGATCATTTCTATTTTGTTTGTGCTCGCCTGACTGCAGAAATGCCAATCAATAGAACAGTAATTAAAATAAGATAAATCGAAAGAGTTAACAATTAAGTATTCCTTGTTTTGTAAGTAAGCCTTCGCATATATCTGACATATGATCATTGAAGTTGATAAAGTAACAATTGTTTTACAATCAATAGGTGATGCATTAAATACGAATTGTTTAATGATCTCATTAATATTCATACCTATGCAGATGGCTTGGAATTTGTCTGGATTAGCTCTCATCATATTGTTTCCAAACCATATTTTTAACTACTAATTATCCAATATTAATTACAGAAGACATTAATTTGATGCATTTTCCGAGTAATATAAATGATGGCAAGCAACTTTCATCTTTACCAAATTAGCCTTGAAAAATAGTAAATGTATCAAGAGGAAAGTATGGATATATAAACATGCAGATTATGATGAATTAAATGAATATGTTTTAAATAAAAGCTGGTCTTTCATTTCAATAAAAACGTTGCAAATGCTCTAGAAAAACTGACACACTTTTGTTATTAATGCAATAATGTATCTATATGAAGACGTGACAATTAGAACACACGAAACACCTTGGTACGACTCTAAAATTCGAAAGTTCACGCAACAAAGAGACAGGCAAAAGATTAAAGGAATTAAGTAAAGAAAATATGACTCAATAATTGAAATACAAGCAATTACCTAACAAAGTAAACAATTTAAAAACACACGCAAAAGAACAGTTTTACAACCATATCGAAGATATTGTTTGCAAGGCGTCGTTCGGTTTCGGATCAAAATGTTGTCTAATTGCAAATTAACTAATTAAAGAGAAAATCTACTCCGAGAAAGTACCACCTTTAAAGAATACGCCAAATGAAATGCTATACTTTACCGGTGACTTTTAATTGATTAAATGACATCTTTGCAACAATATCTACAGTTGACGACAGTAACACGTCATTAGAGAGGTTTCGATTTCTTACGTGTACGGGTACGGGTACGTGTGACCACAAGTTCCCGTTCACGACTAAAATATTTGTAAAGAGAGTTTCGATTTCTTTTACGTGAACGTGTACGTGTAGAGAAAAGGTGATTATTCCCCAATAAAAGCGTTTTAAACGCTAAAACTATTATTTCAATTGCAAACAGTTTGGAGCCAGATCAGACGCCGAGTTACCCGGCGTCCGACCAGGTTCCAAACTGTTTACAACTCTGGCTCAAATGAGTCGTCAAAATTGTCAAAACATTGTCATTTTACCCATTTAATGCACTGCGTTTGCGTTTCGTTTGCGTTTAAACGGGAAAGAATAACGTTTTCTTCACTGTACATATTATGTTTACAAGTATTTTCTAAATCGTGTTTCCAAATTGGACAACTTGTACAATCATGCATGATGTAGGTCTTAGTTTACTGTGTTCTATTAATCCTTGATGTAGCCTATAGTGGAGAAACGTCATTCTTTCCAAATAAACGCGTTTACGCTAAAACCAGTATTTCCCCTGCAAACAGTTTGGAGCCATATCACACGCCGGGTCACCCGGCATCTGAATACGCTTCCAACATTTTGTATCTGAGATGAAATTAATTTGTTATAAATTTCAAAGAATGTAATTTTCTGCATTTTAATGTATTGTCTTTGCGTTTCGTCTTCAATCGATGGGCATGTCTGCGTCTCTTATTGCGTCGGCGATACTTTCCCAGCGTGTTTTGTTCTGGATGGGGTTTTGTGCTAACACCTCTCTCAACAGCTTGAGAATATCAAGCGTTGCGTTGAAAAGAACCATTTTACGGGATGATGCTGTTTTTCTGTAAAATAAGTCAGCTATGATAGATGTATAGCGTTAGATTAGGTATCGACCTATACATAGTAGATCTATATAGAAAAAAATCTGTTCTCAAATTAGAGAAACATGATAAAATTTATGTTAAATCCAAAAGAGAGATATATATTTAGAAAGAGAGAGAGAGAAAGAGAGAGAAAGATAGAGAGAAAGAGAGAGGGACGGAGAGAGTGGGAGAGAGAGGGAAAAAAGAAAGAAATAGAGAGAAAGAAAGAAAGAAATACAGAGGGTGACAGAGATATAGAGACAAACATACACAGCCAGAGAGACACATATAGAAAATGAGACAAAGAGAGACACGCACACAAAGAGACGCGAGGGTGAGAGATAGAGATGGGGCAAAATAGAGGAGTAAAACAAAGAGATAGAGAGAGAGAGAGAAAGAAAGAGAGAGAGAGAAAGTAATAGACATACAGGGACAGAGAGAAAGAGAAGGAAACAGGGAGACACACAAGGAGACAGAAAAACAGAGAGAGGGAGAGACAGCAGTTAGAGAAAAGGCGAGATATAGAGATAAAGAGAGAGAGAGAGAGAGAAAGAGAGACGAAGTGACATATCGGACAGATAGGCAGACCCATAGACATGCGCAATCGGAGACAGACAGACAGAGACACAGAGAGAAAGAGAGAGAGAATGAGAGATAGACATACATACAAAGGCAGATAAAGACAGACGCATGCACCTTGCTCGCACATTGAACACACATACATGCACATATTTTCTATTGTTTTAGTACTCAGGGAAGGATTATGAATAATTTGAAAGGCTGATATCAAGTTTTGTCAGTCGTTTCAAGCGACTTTTTTGGCTGTGGATTATAGCGTGTAACCGTGTCACCTAATCCGATATTTAACTCTTTAAACTCAAATCTTTGTAAAAAAAATAAATACATACAAAATGAAGATAGGGGATTGTACCAACATTCTATTAAATAACATTTACATGAGCTATATAAATAATAGGAATAAAATGATGATGAACTTACACGTTTTACCCTAACGGGTAGACTGTATGCCACACGTTATCCACTTGTAAATCAAAAGATAGGTGCGCATACCTTGATTACGTCACGATGGTATTCTGCACAAAAAGCAAGCTACACGTATACGTACAAGTAAGAAACCGAAACCTCTCTATTACCCCAATTTGTTCCGCTTACAAATCAAGTGTTGTTGAATATCAATTTAACAGAACAAGACATATTAGATGCTATAAAAATATTGAATGTAAATAAGGCTAAAGAGGAAGCTTTTATTGGTCATAAAGTTCTTAAAAATACACTTCACACACTTTTTTAAACCACTTTGTATGTTGTTCATTAAATCTCTAAATGCTTGAATATTTCAAAAGATTTAGAAATCTGCTATGGTAATGCTTTTATTTAAACAGGGTGACACAAATCTAGTTGCTGACTATAGATCCATTTCACTGCTAATATAAGCTGTGTAGGTAAGCTTATGGAAGGGTGGTATACAAACATATCTATAACCATTTTATATCAAATGACTTGATATATAGGCAAAACAATCTGGTTTTTTTAAAGGCCATTGTACTGTAACTCAATTAATAGATATTTAATACCAAACAACAAAGTCCTTAGACTCTAAATTATATATATGTATGTTATTCTGTGATATATCAGAGGCTTATGATAGGGCATGGCACAAAAGTTTGATTTTTAAATAAAAGAAAAATGGAATTAATGTATTATTATTATTATCTTGGATAGAAATTTATTTACATGGAAGAAGTCAAAAAGTATTTTTGGAGCATCCTCGTCTGCAGGCATGTCACGGCAGGAGTACCACAGGGATTTTTACTTTTTCTCCTTTTTTTGTAGTATATGTTTATGACATTACCGATAAATTATAAAGTATAACTTGCCTTATTGAGGGTGATGCATTTATAACTTTCATGTCAAGACATGACTAGACATTGAAGGAATTTTAAATTACGATTTGCATATAATGTCAGCTAAGCCGAAACAATGGCTTGTTGAATTCAATCCTAACAAAACAGAAGCTTTATATTTTACGCATCATAGAGAAGACACAAATCCAAATTCAATTTTGATGGAATCCCGGTTTTGTTTCTTGAGAACCATAAACACATCGGTGTAACTTTGATAAATGATGGATAATGGCACTCACACATAAATAGCCCCCATAATAATTATCAGCTTCTACAGCAGTCTTAGGCATACTTAGGAAAATGAAATTTTCTGTTAAAGAAAATCACTTATCATATGTACGACTTCTCATAGAATATTCAACTGTTGTTTGGGGCAGTTGTACTCTTTATGCAAACGACAATTTGGAAAAGATTTAGCATGAAGCTGCAAGTATAGTTACAGGACTAACGAGATCAGTACATCTCGCACACCTCTATAAAGAAATAGACTGGTTATCTCTTTCCGATAGCAAATATTAAAAAGTACTTATAACATATAAAGTGAAGACGGGCTCTACAACTCAATATATTAATAAAGTATTCCCTGAAATTATCTGTTCAACCAATAATTATAATTTTAGAAATTCACAAGATTTTTCTGTTATATAGGCCTACTGAAGAACGAACTGGGTTAATTGCCAATTCTTTCGTACCTTCCTCGATTTCATTATGAAATGATTTACCGCAAAGTGTTAGGAATATCACTTCACTTTTTCAGAATTCAAACTGGCTCTAAACACAAAAACTTTTTTTAACATAACCCATCCCATCGTACTACTTTGAAAGAGAGAGGTATTATTCTCGTTTTCACTAGAGAAAACGCAATAAATGTTCTAGTCTAAATTCAGATTTGTTCAATAACCACTTAAGACTTACTGAGACTGTGAATGGGGCTTTCAGAAGGAAAATGCTAAACATTACATTGCAACAAACACCGAGATGCAAGGCTTAAACGCTGTCTTCTTCCTTTAAATTGTACCATGCTACTTTTTGGTTTCACTTTCTTACCAGATACTGACAACACATGTCTATTTAGCGCCGTTTAAACGTTCTTAAAGGATATAAAGCATTTTTAAATAATATAAATAAAAGTAATATACCAAGTTATATTCCACTTTCAGTCCGAATGACCGCTCAGCTGTGTACATTTACTGCCCTGATCATTGAGTCATCTTGCCTACAATATTGAGCACTGCTAACATATAGCGCAATCAAATGCAGCTGCAGTACCGGCTCAGACCCTTCACATGTACCCATTTTAATCCCTGAATGGACAGGAGCAATTCTTGGTACATGTCTTGCTCAAGAACATTCCGGCACATCATCGGGGATTCAGAAAAAAATCCCCTAGTCAGACCGCTGGTCCGGCGGGAGATCGAACTCAAGACCCCTGGTACCGTAATCCAATGTGTTACCATTGGGCCACTACCACCGGTAAGTTACCATTGGATATTACGATTACGACTGGACATAACGATTGGATATCAAAGAGGCATGAAAATCAGTTATACGCAATTATATGCGTTCAAACTTAATCAGTATGATGAGTGAATAAGGTACAGTAGAGTCTCGATTTTTCCAATTGTTTGCAAATATTATCATGGTTTCACCGCTAGGGTGCTAAAGAATTTGAATGAATTTCATGTATATGTTACAGGGATAACGCTTAATCACTGGTCGTTGTAGGGAATTGATGAAATGTCCCGTCTTTCATCTAATAAATAGATAAATTTATATTATCATGACATTTCGTTTGGTTTAAAACATTATGCTTTCTTGAATAAATACGAAAGACTCAAGCAGGAAACGCAACACAAACAATACACCCACCTCTCAAGCAGAACATACACACAGTCATACCATAACAAACGCACACACATACACACACACACACACACACACACACACGCATAATAACAACTGGGTGTTTAACCTGGGTTAATGGGCGCCTAACCTCACTCTTATCTCCTATATTCACATATAAAGACCAAAAACGAAAGCAAATGAGACGAGTTGTACAACAAGTGCACGCTCCTGCAGGAGGAATGATAACATTATTGATTACGGTCTTATGAACGTGTATACAAAGATTCTCGCACAGGTAAATAAAAATAAGTGAACAATGTGCATATAAGCCATGACAATTAAACAACAAGGTATTTGTCGTGTGAATAACGTTAACAAAATATTTCATAGCGTGGTACTTGGCTTCGAACTTAATGAACTAAACAAGGTTATATTCATTACTTTAACAGAAAGTAACTGCCAAAGAAATATAAAAACATCGAAAAGCTTCCAAATTACGCATTTTCCTAGGGAGATTTAGGGTTTTTGTGAAATCCCTGATTTTTCAGTGATTTCACGTATTCCCAAATAACACGTTAGCCCTGTAACATATACATTACATAGTTCAACTTCTATGACATTATCTGGTTTTATTTACATAAAAGGAACTCATTATTTCATAATTGTCATAGTTCGAGTACACCTACGCTCTAGTGAAACGTTTTGTTTTGGTTACTAATAGCTAAATGTTTGATAAAGCAAATAGAAGTCCAACGTACCGTATTATCGATATTAATTGGACTTAAGTTAGAAATGGCGCGTTTGCAAACAGTAAATATCGATGTTAATTAGACGCAAGTTAAATATGACACTTAATAATGCGTTTTCAAACAGTTTGAATCCTCGCCAACCATTCGCCAAACGTTTTCCTACAAGCCTACCACTGATTGTTATGAGCAATACGTAAATCGGTTGCACGCTTTTCTGTGTGAAGGCAGTCTCCAATCAATCACAACCACAGTTTGACTTATGCCTATGGGGTCAACGAGTTAAGATTTCAGGTAAAAGAAGGCAAGGAATCAGTTATAAGTTTTGACAGGTTTTATAATTAACTGTCTCAAACATTGGGTAATTGAAATTGATAATTAAATTAGTTAATAATTAATAATCAAAAGTGAATCAATTGGAAATAATTGTTAATTGAGCAATATTTCAATCACTTTAATTGTAATTTAATCATTAATTTAAATAACTTGGGTAATTGTAGATTGAATTTCAATTACTTTTCAATTAATTATGTAAAATATGTACATGATTTGGAACAATAACATTCTGAACTCATATTGTAAACAAGAAAAGCCTATTGATACAATTTCAAAGCATGTGTATGTTAGTTTTAAAGAATGGCTTCATCTTAAAGTAAACACTTGATTCCATAATATTTACAAACTTACATGATTGAAACACATATAATAATGAAAAGGGTAAGATTAAAAGTTGCCAATATTCTTCTAGTATAAATGCTACAAGGGTGGTTATGCTTAAACAGCTTGAATTCTCAGATCAGTAAAACATGATTTGTTAAAAAATGTAGTAAAATACATGCATGTTGTTGTTGTAGCTTCATTATGGATGGACACAAATCCTTATTAGCTACAACACATGCACCCTTCGAAAATACCCAATATATTTAGCAAGCTTTTATTCTCAATTTGCAAAATCGAATTGGTTTAACCTTACTGGAGTTTCTCATTGATTTTAGAAATACTAGTACATGTATACTACGCATTCATTCCACTTGATTAAGCCACATACTTGAAGATCACAACAGTTTAAATTCAGTTTTTATTTGTGAAAATATTAGACATTCTTTAAGACTACAGACCACAATTTGGCTGTCGAAATTCACTAAGGATGCATTGAGTTAAAGGTCATTGATCAAGCCTTACCTGTTTAATAAAGGTGATAGTTGTATTCTATACACAAAGCTATTTTTCATACATTTCATTGAGATTATTCTTACGAATAGTCTCACCATTAGGTTTGGTTTTAACATAAATAGAAAATGTTGGAAATATTTAGTTTACACCCTCTTATCTGTGGCCCTGTCATGATGTGCCATCTGCTTTGAAAAACTAAACACATACATTTTGACAATTTCATAGCAAACCTTAGCTGGGCATAAGCAGGTTCGAGCCTGATCGATGAAGATGAAAGCTTCATAATAACTTAAAGTCTGGTCTATTTCCATGCTGGTTACATAATTCTACATGGTTGTGATTTGCAGTGACATTTTCCAATCCATAGAATGGTGCTAAATAGTAAATAGAGCAGACTCATATCAGATTCAGAGGACACCTTAAAAAATTCCCCGATCTTGGTCTATATTATTTGCCCAGAACTAATAAACTTGGAACATGTAGTGTAACGGCGAAAAGTAATTGTTAATTTAATAAATTAATCAGGTAAAGTAAATCGATTTAATCATTACTTTTGGACAAACAGAGTAATTTAATTGATAACTTAATTGAATTTTATTCAACCAATTGGTAATTTAATTAATTACTTTGCTAAGTAATTCGCCCCATGTTTGGTCTGTCTACAGTAACTACCCTTGAATTCGAAAAAGCACAATTTTGAATTTTAAAAAATGTGGCATTAATGTTTTTTAAGGTTATATAAGTTTGATTTACGTATAAATAGCAATTCGCCCTTTTATTCTTGCATAAATGTTGGAGTTTCCTCTTTCATAGACAGAACTTCATCCTTTTTTATCAGCATTAATTATTACCAAGCCTAAATGTTGGGTTGGGGTAAAACTTTCGTTTGGCTCATAGTGGTTTCTTTGTTAAAGTGTTTTGTATAGTGGTTTTATTTCTTGGGATGGGTTGGGTTTTCCTAAAATCAAGTGTTTATCTTAGAGGGGATAAGTGTCTTTATTACAACTAATGTTCAAGTTGGTGTAAAGCCTTGATTCTTTTCGACCAACAAGCCAATATTTTTTTTCTAATTTCTTCAATCTTAGATGCATAATTAATATGAACCATAGTTGACAGATAAGTTGAGAATTTGATGCCAAGGACAGTAAAGGTGGTATTTTCCCATTCAAGATTATATTCGGCACAAATATTTCCTGACTGTCTTTAAGAGATCCAAAGCAAGTGACTTTTTTATCAGTGTTGACTTTAAGGCCGGAGATTTTCCCATAAATTTTAAAAACCTTCAATGTGTTTAAAAGAGACTCTCGAAAGCCATTTAAGGTCAGACTAGGATCATTTGCATATTGTCCCCCAATGGATTGGGGGTATAGATATAAGTCCACTGCCTCCATGAAGAGTGGTACAATTGGACTGCCTATTTGCCGTAGGTAACGACTCGTAAGCAGGGAAGGAGGGTCCTGTTGAACGAGTAGCTAGGTATATAGGGCTTGGTTACAACACTCCTATATGGCCCCGGGTTTTCACATTGGCCCGATGTTACCAATTGGCTAGCCATGTAGAATTAGGATTTTAACCTATTCGTCTCACTCACTTCTTAAATTACAAAAAATGAATTCTTTTGGCGGCCTCCGGGTAAAAACGTAACGCTCACAAAAGTTTAAATCTTCAAAAGGCATCATTCGTGATCGCAGATTGTTCTGTTGTGAAGATTGGGGAGATCCTTGAGAAAACTGAAGGAGTAACCCACTTACGCAGAATTCTAAAAAGTTAATAATGAACTGAAACCGAAAAACACATTTGTTCTTACTTTCAACACCCAAAAACGCCCAGAAAAACTCAAAAATGTCTTTTGAACTCATCAAGGTTATTCCATATATACATAACCCACTTCGCTGTGTTTAGTGCCAGAAGTTTGGCCATTACGAGAATAATTGTAAAACAGTATCCAGCATGTTCACGCTGTGCATGAGTTGGTAACAACTGCGAAGGCAGTTGCCAAATACCCAGCAAGTGATGGTCTACATCCTGCAAACTCCAAAAAATGTCCTTTTTGGCAAAAGGAAATCTGCAAAAGTATGTTCACAAACAATATCTCCAATCCAGAAGCTAGGCAACTGTTTGAAAATATTCCTACTTAATCGTACTCCTTGATAGTCAAATATAATACAACAAAAACTGTTGAAACGCGTGATGCTTTTACAAAAACGTGCAACGCCAGAACTAGATACCTTTGGTAGTGTTACATCTTGCCTCTGCAGAGACAGCTATTATGCAACAGAAACCTGTTGGCACACAGGCTGCCTCTGCATAGACAGATGTTGAGCCAAAACAAACGGGGAGGCCCGTTCCTGTTACAGGCAAAATCGGACCTCCCACAAATTGTGACCAGCAGGGTGCTCCTGCGATGCCGGGTAAACTGACTGCAAGCAGAGTAATCCTGCCTTACAGTCAGGCCGATAGAAAAAGGGGTCCACAAAGGATCCCTCTCTGACGGCAAACAGATATAAAATCTTGACGGATAGGGCTACTGGTCAGATGGAGTGTACAGATACTCCATCTGATCAAGGAGCCAATCCTCGATCCCGATCGTCCATCCACCAAAGTTACATTTTAATCATGGATTACGAAATAATTCAATGGAATTGTAGAAGCCTTATGACTAATTATAATAAACTTGAATTCACTCTGACTTCATTCTCGTCATCTGTCATTTCCTTAAATAATCGGACAATATTTCTCTGAAAAATTATATACACTGTTAAATTACATTTAAAGCAATGCTGATAGAGCATCTCGAGATCTTCTGTAGCTACTGTTAACAAGATCCCTCATCATAAATCTAAAAACCAGAAAAGAGCACAATTACTTAGATTTGCTGTCACAATCATATAGACCTCACCAAATAGGGACCATACTATTGTAATATCACTGTTGTCAAGAGTGGGAGAAGTGTTCTGAATAAAATAAAAGTTATAGCCTGTTTAGTCACCTTTTTAGCTCATCTGAGCCAAAGGCGCAATGTGAGCTATTGGAATGGCCCTATGTAGACCTTCCTACTTTGCCGTAGTCTGGGGCTTAATTGTCAAAGGGAATTGTTTCTGTTTATTAGACCGAGACTATTCCCTCTGCCAAGAACTAAAAGGAAGGCAGGTTGGTGGTTTTGATCCCATGCGCTGCTGGTCAACGAATGATATTAGCCGAAACCATCTTCCTGAAATCATCATCATTTCATCTCATCACCCCTCATTAATCATCGGCGCTATATGACCTATTTTGTGTCGCAGTGCCGTAAACCCCAACTCATCCATCCATCGGCCGTGGTCAGAACTATGGTTGCCATGGCAACCAAAGAGAAAACATAAGGAATTTTTAAAAAATCTTCTTGTCGAAAACTACAAGGGCCAGAGCTCAGATAGTTGGCACATAGCATCACCAGTATTTACCAGTATTGATCAAATGATTCTGTCAGTTGCATATCTAGGCAACAGGAGCTCAAATAGATTTTTTCAATGAAACCTCAAAACATATTCTTGTCTGGAAACCCTATTACACACAGCTTAGATATTTGCCACCATCTACATGTCCTCTATAAAAATCAAATTAAATTTAAAACAAATATTTCGCAACACCCACAACATGAACTATACAAATTGTAATCAACTGAAGATCCTTCTAAGCGTGTAAAACGCACAGCCTTAAGATAGACATCTTCAAGATAGCAAGCAAGTACACACTTGTTACAAATCAAGTAAAGCCCTTGCTAATGCTGTCTGGTTATGACAACAAAATGCTGCTTTATATCTTGACAATGCTGCCTTTCTGTTTTCTAAAATAAAGCAATGCTGATTTAAACCCATACTGCTGCCTATTTACAAATAAAACCATGCTCATAAATGGCTATACTGCCTCTAAATACATAAAAATTCATACATGTGTTTCTGAGTCACAGGGCAATTGCGTCCAAAAAATTGTATAAAAACAATGCTTTTGTTATACTATATACAGACCTACATAAGCCAATACTGCTCTACAGTTGGACACTTTTAATGGAGTTAGTCATGATATGTGGTCGGACGTAGAGTCACGTTAGTCCTCAACTTGGGGGTATTTAGTTGCTGTATACAGAGTGTTGGGCGCATTTGGTTCACCAGGGCTGCCATTTCACCGGATTTTTTCTAAATCTCCGGATTTTTCCAGTACATGGTAGCTTAAAGCATGTTGAAAGTAAAGCAGAATGCGCCCTAAGGCGTATTTTGCTTTACTTACACCCTGCTTTAAGTATTCGTATGTCAATAAACCAAGAAAAAGGCTATGGGGTAAATGTACGATTCGTAAAATCGCACTTGAAAAATTCAAATTTGGAAATCTTAAGATTTTTTATGTCAATTTATGACAGCCCTGGTTCACCTTTTGAAAAATTGAAAATTTGATAGGTTTACAGACAATTTGGGCACCAAATCTATTGTGAACAAAGGTTCTATGAAAGCAGAATTGCAGTCAGTTGCTTATAGCATATTTCAATTGTGCATGAGTAACAGAAAATGACATAGCAGATTATTTTTCTAGGGTTGTTGATTATGACGATTGTGGAATCTCATTTGAAACTTTGAATATTATTCAAGAAGAATGTGGCACGTTAGAAATAGATTGATTTTCATCTGAGAGTAACGCAAAATTGCCAGAGTTTTATTCAGAGATGCGAGCTCTGTTGCAGTTTTCAAAAAAAGTCTGAAAACACACTTCTTTAATAATTGTTATTAGAGCACAGTAGGAAATGGATGACTGCTACCACTGGGCAATGTTCTTGCTGTAAATGTTGTGGGTCTAAATGGGAGTTCTGGAGTTGTACTGTTTGCCCATGCCTGTTTGGTGGATCTTGATGGTAGGGATTGTCCCTGATATCTTTGCCACCGACTGGCTGATAGGGTGTGTGGTATAATTCTAGGACAGCTTCTTATCTTTATTTTTTATAAATTAAGGGTGTAATTTCAACCATTGATTATGAAGGTCCCGGTGGTGTGGGGCGGAGAGAGTAGTTGACTGCTACATGTACCAAAGGCTTTGTTTATTCTGTAGATGTTGTGGGTCTAAATTGGAGTTCATGGGTTGTACCGTCAACCCGGTGCCTGCCTGGTGGATACAGGGCTGCCATTTCTCCGGATTTGTCCGAATCATTGGATTGTTTTTCTAGTACATGGTAGCTTAAAGTAGGCTGAAAGTAAAGCCTTAAGGCGCATTCTGCTTAACTTCCAGGCTTCTTTAAGCAGCCACGTGTCAACAAAACTATTCACAGGCGATGGGGTAAAGGTACGATTCGTAAAATCGCACTTGAAAAATGCAACTTAGGAAATCTTAGGATTTTTAAGTCAACTGATGGCAGCCCTGTGGATCTTAATGGTAGGGGTACCCATTCTGATCTCTTTTGAAACCAGGTAGCGTAGAGTTTGTGGTATAATTATTGGACAACTGTCACTATCTTTAATCCTGCTATTGATCTTTTAAAATGTTGACTCATTTTAAAGTTTATTTAGCAAACAAATGATATTTTTTTTATAATCTTGGTAATAACATTGAAAAACTTTCCTAGTTCGGAATTTGTTTCCATGTAAATCCATAAGGTATCATGTTTATTTTAGATCTAAATGTAGTTATTTGTCTTTTCTCGCTTTGTAGGTACATTTATGTAATTTTATGTAAATCGATTTTGATCGCACCACCTATGTGTTGAAAGAAAGCTATAGAAATCTGGTATAATAATAATAATGATAATAATAATAATAATAAATTATCATTATTATTATTATTATTCTCGTTTTTGAAATCTATCTTTAAAAGGGGTAGATGCTTTTTTAGAGTTTTTGGGGAGATAAAATTGGTTTATATATGCCTCCCATTTCTCTTATTCTCAAAGTTTTGAAGAAAATGCAGGCAGAAAATGCGAGGGGAGTTTTAGTCATCCCAAATTGGAAGTCTGCTATCTTTGGTCTGGTGTTTTTTTCATTACAGAAGTAAAGCAACGGATATTTTGCCTACTCAGAAAGAATACTATGTGAATGTAAAAACGGAAAAGGCATTGTTGGAAATGCAGATCTTCAGTTCAGCATGTAAGAATTGAAATGTGAACTTAAGTGACTGAAGACGGGAAGTTACTCTGCTTGGATGTTAGACATATTTAATAAGAGTTGCCCCCCTTTACATGTTAAGAAATAATGGAATATAGAGCTGCAGTGCTTTAAAGCCATATAATGCAACAGTGCTTTATTATTATGTAGAGCAGTATTGCTTAATGTAGGTTTGTGTATAATGTATAACATCATTGTTTTTATACAACTTTTTAACAGGATTGCCCTGTGAACCAGAAACACATGTCTGAAATTGTAAGTATTTAGAGGCAGTATAGCTATTTATGAGCATAGTATTAGTAAATAAATAGTCATCATTGTTGGGTTTAAAGCAGCATTGCTTTATTTTAGAAAACAGGCAGTATTGACATACAAATAAAGAAGCATTGCTTTGTTATATTAGTGAAAAGGCAGAATTGCAAGGATATAAAGCAGCATTGCTTTGTTATAGCCAGAGAGTATTGTCAAGGGCTTTACTAGATTTGTGACAAGTGTGTACTTGCTTGTTATCTTGACTATGCTTATATAAACACTGTGCATTTTGCACGCTTAGAATGATCTTTAGGTTATTATAATTTGTATAGTTCATGTTGTGAGTGTTAAGAACTTTTTCTTATCAGTCTTTGTTTTTACATATGTTTTCCAGATCCATGAATCTGGTCTACAACAATTGCCTGGAGTACTAGTAGACAAGTCGTGTCTGCTCCCAGAGCTTATACAGAATGCAAGAGCCGACAGTAACAAAAAGAAATACGACAGTGCTTTTGTAAGGTATCATAAATGGGCTTTGTGTAACGTCCAAACTTGTGACCGATGTCTTGGAATCAGGGAAGCAAGCGAATCCTAACGAAAAAAGATTGTTAACCCTTTACCTGATAGCCTCTTTATAGTACTTAAGATATATGACTACTTAAAGCAGGTTGAAAGTAAAGCAGAATGCGCCTTAGGGCGCATTCTGCTTTACTTTCAGCCTGCTTTAAGCTAGCATGTGCTATAATATAGAAAATATTCCCTATAATACATATTCATTACTGATTAATTGGAACTATTTTCTTCAGCGGATGAATAAATCATATCCGCTAAAAGGCGCTTCTATTGGGTAAAGGGTTAAGAAAGAACCCATAATTGTAGACATTATTTCGGCAGTGTACAAAACACTGTATCGAGAGGACAACTTCTAGTCTCAAAGAGTGATCCGTGCAATTGTTTTGGCTACTCTGGTTTTATGCATACTGCCGATTTGTTGAATATCAAAGTCTCTGATACTATTTTTCAATCCACCTATATGTCTATATTCATAGAGAGTAGTAAAACTGATAAATACAGAGATGTTTCGTGTATTATGATAGAGTAACATAACTCGAAGTTTTAATCAATTTAGAGGTGTGTAACCCAGGTTCATGGATCTGCTTTATAAGAAGGCAACCGTTTCTATCTAACTTTTATGTCAAAAACCGTTCCTAAGCACGGCCTCTATCTACAGTGGAGAATCTATTATTCTTTCCCGTTTAAACGCAAACGTACGCAAACGCAACGCGCTAAAACGTAGAAAAGAACAACTTTTAGACAATTCTGATAATTCATGTTTATCTTGGTGGCAAACAGTTTGGAGCCTGATCAGACGCCGGGTTACCCGGCGTCTGATCTGGCTCCAAACTGTTTGTAATGGAAATAATAGTTTTAGCGTAAACGCGTTTATTGGGAAAGAATAACACATTCTCCACTGTACAACCATTTCTAAATTCACCCCTACATCTCTTCAAGCCCTGTTCTAACGTATCCCTACATCTTGCCAGTTCTAGCCTTAACATTCTGCTTACAATCCACCACATTCTCTCTACTCTCTAGTTCTCGCCACTCTCTCAGAGCGTGCACATCCCACTCTTTATATACATGTACCGTCTATACGAGCTCGAATGAATAATCATGTGACTTAACATCAGACTTACGTACGCACCTTCCAGGTGCGTCCTAGCAACGTAACTACACTGTAAATTCAAGTGTTAAAAACTAGAACACGTATTGAACGCAATAATGCAACAGATATTGAACGCGTCCAAACGCGTCATTGTGTTCAATTGGTGTTCTGATATTTAACGCTAGGTGTTCAACATAGTGTTCAAATATTAACGCATCCCGTTCAAAATTGTTCAAATTGAACACCATGTGTTCAAAATTGAACGCATTGTGGTGTTCTATTTATAAACATGTGACGCGTTCAAAATCGATGCAACAGATATTGAACATGTAGAACGTGTTCAAAGGAATTGTGTTAAGTTTTAGAACATTGTTTGAACACACATATGTTTAAATTTGAACACCCTGGTATTCTCGTTTGAACACATGCTACTTCAAGTTTGAACGATTAGTGTTCAATCATTTAGAACACTATTTGAACAAACGTGTTTAAATTTGAACATCCTGACATTCGCATTTTGAACACATGTTTGCAAACGTTTGAACAGATATTGTTAAAGTATTGAATGTGCAATTTAAAGCAACTTTTAAGCTTGAAAGTGCCTGCCTTCTACTTCCGATGACGTTTCCTTAATGCAGATTAAATAGTTCCCTGCCTTTCAGCATACGGCCGTAAGAAACTAATTTGGAAAATGAGTAGTTGTTTTATTGACCTTTATTTAACATCTTTATTTTTCACAACTTAGAGTAGATCTCTTTACAAAGTTGATATTGTACATTTTTATCATCAACACAATTTAATAATGACTTCCTTAAAGTTTGTGCACTGCAGATTTTATCAGCAGGCTAAGCGCTTATATAGCGTTTGAGTTAAGTCTAGGTTTGCTCAAACCTGACCAATCAAAGGCTTGAGAACAATTTCAGACTCAACTCAAACGCTTTATAAGCAAGGACCCTGAAATTTTTCAATTTTCAGAATATTTCAACTTCAAGATATTGTAAAATGTACACGCATAAGTGACTCATACGTTTTCACTGGGAATTGGTGTGATTCTAAAGTTAACACTGAAAATGCCTATACGTATTGCACATTTCAATTAAAAGTCATGACACTTGTAACATGTCAAAATATTGAATGCATCAGCACCACATGTATACGTGCATTGGCGACACCCAGTGACACACTGATTTAGAAATTCTCTTCAGTTTATATAGTTTTCAGCTTAATTAATTGTTGTGTTCCTTTGACAGTTTTTCGAATACAGGTCTGATAGTTTCCAGAAAGAATTTGAACTTTTTGGAGGACTCCTTGGCAAATCTTTCCTCCATTACCAACTGTTGTAGTAGACCAAGGAACATGGTATATGCCTTGAGGTAGTCTAGATCAAATATGTAGTACACAGCCACCAGCTGCAACATTTTCACCATTGATCATTTTCCGTAACACTTTATAGTCACCTCATCGCGCAGTAATGAAAGCTGCTGTTTGGCGTGCTTCGTCGTTGAATATCACCGAGGCTGGTGGTGATCCTTCCTAAGTCTTCAACATTTTGGAGATCTCGTCCACATGGATCAGACCAAACATTTTATTCTCTGTTGCTTGATTTTTGCTTTAACCGATTAGCTTTTACTGTATTATGTAGAAAATGTTCTCTTTTTTCAAAAAGAATTAAGACAAATTTGAACATGTAATTTTATGCTTCGTTCTTAAAAATAATTTGTTTCCTGTAACCTGACTGCCCTTGCGTTTCTACCCCTGGCCTGATTTTTCGTGTGCTAAATTCATAAATGCACACCAAGCAAGATATGTGTGTGAAACACAATGCCTGCTGATGTGACCACTTCAAAATGACCTTGACCTTTGCCTGACAAGACTAAGGTTGTACCGAGCTCAAGAATTTCTACAGGGGAGTACACATGTCAATCATGAAACCTCTATCACATGTAGTTTTAAATACCTAAGGTTAAATTTAGCATATTTTGTAATTTATATGACCTATAAATGGCCTAGACCTTTGTCTGACATGACCAAAGTTGATTTCAGTTCGAATGCCAAATATTAAGTATCTATCACATGTATATGTAGTTTCAAAGTTATGACGAAGCTTAAATTTGTCATATTTGATCTCTTAATGACATTGAAAGTTGTCACGGATATCCACTGACCCTATATATGTTGGCCATCTTGTAGGAGCCATTCTTAGACCTCATCTGTGAAACATTTGTGTTTAAATTAACATGTTTGAGAATATAGTACTTACATTGTGAACCACAACAGCTTAGTTCCTCAGATGTGATGATGCTGCCCCTGCCAATACCTGTCATACTTTGTCTCGCTTTCGATGTACCCATATGCTTCCGTTGCTGTTGGATCAATAGTATGTGATTCCTGCACAAATGGATAATAATAATTATAATAAATTTAATAATAATAATATAGCTGATAAAGTCATTATTTAACGAGAGAGCTAATTTGATAAAGATAAATCTTCAATGAGGCCCTCAACACATATACAAGTACATTTCATATAAGACATGAAATTAACAACAAAACAATACTGACTAGTTTGAGCAATTTTCAAGAAAAATAGTATATTAAATATTATTAACCATTTGAAATAGTAAACCTATTAATTGAATTTTTGTCCTATGTAAACAGTGAAGACCAAGATCACAGGACAACTAATTCAGTCATCTGATCAGGGTCTGCATCGTCTGTCATTTTACAATATATTTACAAAAGATAGCCCCTTAATACATATAATAAAAGATGGCCTAGACTAAATTGGAAACTGTAATTGTCCATTTGAAGTTTCAAGGGGGACGTCACAGTATCATTCTTTGACGCCAATTTGAATGTAAAATTTCTTATGGTCTTCTCTTAGGTAATATGTGGGTTATAAAGCTCATCTAGGTCTATGACAAAAGGGCATACATGTCATTGTGAATTTATGACATAATAATCTACCTTCAAGAGGCAAGGAGATAAACACATGAAAACATAACAAAAAAGGTATGACCTGATATATCATTTGAAAACAGTTTGAAGCCCATTTTGACGCTGCGTAACTCGGCGTCTGAATATGCTCCATACGGTGTAACTGCCAAGCCACAACGCCAAGTTCTACCAGACAAAGCTGGGTCATGTGGGTGATTACAAAACTTTGATGGGTTTTCTTAAAAAAAAGTCTGCTTATTATTTGTTGTTTTCAAGGCTTTATCTGCAACCATTGTAATGTATTACCTTGTGATCAGCTGCTATAAACTAACTTATATAACCTAGTAAGAATGTATACCTGTTCATCTTCTTCAAATGCGTCTGGTCCGAGTGGCTTCACTATAAGCAATGGCAAGCTTGTGCCAGATTCTCCAAATTTTCTGTCGCCCTATTAACACTTGTTTTGCCCAATGGTTATCTTGTATTCATAAGGTAACTGAAAAGATGACAATGAAAATGTATAAATAAGAGGTTGCATGTTAGGTACGTGGTAAACCTGATTGTTTGGATTTTTTTTAATGAATATTTCATTACTTAGATCTGGATCAGCCTTTAAAAATATTTTATAGATCAGACAGAGCAGCCTTTTTAAGTTCCTGTTTTATGTTTTGATCCTGGTTTTCAAGCAACGGACTGGTAGTGATAGACGTTACAGTTGTGTTTATAGATGTTTCTGGAATATGTTGTGCTTTGCTTGTAAATGCAGTATGTATAACGCGTTCTGGTGGTGAAGGGCTTGCTCGTCACTTTTAAAGGGAATGGGCATTTCATCATGTTCAACAGTGCATTGGTTATTTCAGTGGGTGGGGTAACTGTCATGTTTACATTCATGTTCAGACTGATTAAAACAACTAACATGTATTTACATAGAATTATTATAATATATAGATCTATGTACAAGCGACGAGTAGATCTATTTACAAAAGAAAAGATTGCATTTACCTCTAAATAGACTCAAACAATGAATAAATCCAACAATGCAGCTAGGCGTCCGAGAATTAGACTTCAATGGCGGGCCCAAGATTGAGAAATGGCGTCACGTATAGCGTGGAACTCTGGGATAATAAATATCTCAGTAGTTCTATTTTTAGCTCCACGCGCTCGCCGCGTAAGCACACACATGTGTTCAACGGGCGTGCTGATTTTGAACGTTTGCGTTCAACAGGAGTACCGATTTTAGATACACTCTTAATAAAAGCCATATCAGAATTTATTTTGCATTTCAAATATGCATTTTAAAATTCGAAACACAACAGAGCAGCTAAAACATCCAAACCGAGCAAAATTTGTGCACGGACAAACTTCTTTTGAACGGATTATAATTTTTGAACGCCTATCGAACACCCAATCCTGACCAATAGACAGTCGTGGATAACATTTTGAACGGACATGTGTTCATAATTAAACACATGTGCTTTCAAAAACAATAAAATTGAACGCGTTTTTACGCGTCGGCGTCCTTTTATTTTACAGTGTATCATGTTTTTTAACTAAGTCTTGATCCTTAATATGGCAATTTCCAGAGACCTTCCTACTTTGCCGTAGTTCTGGGGCTTAATTGTCAAAGGGAATTGTTTCTGTTTATTAGACCTAGATTATTCCCTCTGCCAAGAACTAAAAGGAATGCAGGTCGGTGGTTTTGATCCAATGCGGTGCTGGTCAACGGATGAGATTAGCCGAAACCATCTTCCTGAAATCATCATTTCATCTCATCACCATTCATCAATCATCGGCGCTATATGACCTATTCCTGTCGTGGTGCCGTAAAACCCAACTCATCATCATTAATATGGCAATCTTCCCCGGCTCATGTCCCAAAATATAACTAAAATAGGCGATTTACGTAATATCCGTTGTTATTTAATTTGCATAACGGAATCGTGAGATGACAGGAAGTTGCCTCTTAGGGATAAGGGTAGTTGCCAAAGTCTTACTAATCTGTGCCGTAGTCCGACATTTCGTAATCCCCCGCACATTCGAGAAGGCGTGGCATACACTGAATAATAGTTTAATATAGTAACACAATGCTAAAAATACTTAATCAAAAGATAATGAATTGGCAGCGTTTACTATGGTGTACCAAAGGGGTCTAAAGTATAGATGCTGCCCGGGTAGTATCTAGATACTGCCCGGGCAGCATATTTGCTGCACAGTATCCAATCAAAACGTTCGTTCCTTTCAGTTGCTTTTGCAATTTGTACCAAAGGGGTCTAAAGTATCTAGATGCTGCCCGGGCAGCATATATGCTGCCTGAGCAGCATCTAGATCCTGCCCGGGCAGCATCTATACTTTAGACCCCTTTGGTACACCATAGTTTACTGCCGGCTGCTATCTAGTAACTATGTTACAAGAGCCAAGACGGCACTTAATTAAGCCCTGTGGAAAAGGTGTAAAGGTTTATTACCTGGGCTGAGCTAGTGCATGATAAGTTTGTATTTTGTAACATATTAGACTTCGAGCTACTGAACACCCCCCTCCCCCCATGTGGGGACTTTTGAACACCATACTTTTCTGAAACCTCATGGTCTTCCGAGTACATTCTGTTTTTCTGCACTTTGTACGTTGGGGCTTTACCTTGTCAGAGCAAATTGAAATTACCTCCCCTTTGTGAAAATTAAATTCTGATAGATAATGTAATGATGACTTGTTTTAGTCGCAAAATAGCTGTTCTTCACTGATATCACCATTGTTTTTATGGAGACATAATATCTATCCCAACAATCGATAGAAACGAGTGTTTTCTTACTTTTTACTGAATTATCTCCCCTTGAATATATCAAATACAATAAAAACTAGTTAATTCATAGTTTTATTACATTTAAAGCTTCTTTGAAAACCTAGTTTTTCTTTAAATGATGATAAAATATTCAACTGGGTATAGTGAGGATGTTTTCTAGCATATATTTATTGTATTTTCGCGGAAAATATTGTCTTAAATTATGAAATAACAAAACTACCGACAAAGACTTGAATACAGTTAATAACTGTAAGAAATAAGATTCGGAGAATTACGTAGAAATCATGGATCATGGAAATGGATAGTACACGGATACAGTGCTAAAAACCTTTTCTAGAGGCGGCCCACCGACCGATACAGTGCTACAACCCTTTTGTAGAGGCGGTCCATCAACGGATACAGTGCTATAATAGTTATCTAGAGGCAGTCCACCAACGGATACAGTGCTGGAAACGGCATATACTGGCGGTACACCAACGGATACAGTACGACAAACGTTATCTAGAGGAGGGAAACCCACGGATACAGTGCTAAATCCCTTTTCTAGATTCGGGCCACCAACGGGAACAGTGCTACAAACCTTTTGTAGAGGCAGTCCACAAACAGATAGTGCTATATAGGATATATAGAGGCGGTCCAACAACAAATACAGTACTAGAAACATTATATAGATGCGGTCCATTAATGGATACACTGCTAGAAAAGGTATCAACAGACTGTTCACCAACGGATACACTGCTATAAACAGTATCTTGAGGTGGTCCATCAACGAATACAGTGCTAGAAACCCTTTCTAGAGTCGTTCCACTAACATAATTATACAGGGCTAAAACGTTATCTAAAGGCGGTCCACCTATGGATACAGTTCTAAAAAGCTTATCTAGAGGCGGTTCATCAACGGATATAGTGCTACAATGTTATCCAGAGGCGGTCAACCAATATATACAGTGCTTAAACGTTATCTAGAGGCGGTCCACCAACAGGTACAGTGCTAAAAGGTTATCTAGTGGCGGTCAACCATCATATACAGTGCTTTAAACGTTATCTACAGGCGGTCCACCAACAGATACGACGCTAAAATGTTAGCTAGAAGCGATCCACCAACAGATACAGCGGTCCACCAATAGATACAGCGCTAAAAGGTTATCTACAAGCGATCCACCAACAGATACAGTGCTTTAAACGTTATCTAGAGGCGGTCCACCAACCGACACAGTGCTAAAAAGCAACAAAGAGGCGTTCCACCAACGGATTCAGTGCTAGAACCTTTACAAGAGACGGTTCATAAACCGACACAGTGCTTGAAACCTTTTGTAGAGGCGGTCCACAAATGGATACAGTGCTAAAATAAAAAGTTATCTAGAGGCAGTTCACTAACGGATACAGTGCTAGAAACGTTACATATAGGCGGTCCCCCGACAGATGCATTTCTAGAAACATTATCAAGAGGAGGTCCACCAGCGGATACAGTGCTTTAAACGTTATATAGAGGCATTCAACAAACGGATACAGTGCTACTAAAGTTATCTAGGTGATTCACCAACGGGTACAGTGCTAAAAAGGTTATCTAGAGATAGTCCACCAACGGATACAGTGCTAGAAACGTTTCTAGATGCAGTCCACAAACGGATACATTGCAAGAAACGTTATCTAGAAGAGGTCTTCCAACTAATTTAGTGCTAGAAACGTTATCTACAGGCGGTCCACCAACGGATACAGTGCTTAAAAATTATCTAGAAGAGGTCCACCAGCGGATACAGTGCTTTAAACGTTATATAGCGGCATACCACCAACGGATACAGTACTACTAAAGTTATCTAGAGGTAGTCCTCCAACGGATACAGTGCTAAAAAAGTTATCTCGAGGCAGTCCACCAACGGATACAGAGCTAGAAACGTTTTCTAGAGGCAGTACATCAACGGATACATTGCTAGAAACGTTATCAAGAGGAGGACCACCAACTGATACAGTGCTACAAACGTTATCAACAGGCGGTCTACCAGCGGATACAGTGCTAAAACCAAATGTAGAGGCGGTCCACCAACGAATACAGTTCTTTAAACGTTTTCTAAAGGCGGTCTATCAACGGATACAGTACTGGAAACGTTATCTACAGGCGGTCCACCAGCGGATACAGTGCTAGAAATGTTATCGACAGGGGGTCCACCAAGGGATACAGTGCTAGAAATGTTATCTACAGGAGGTCCACCAACGGATACAGTGCTAAAAACGTTATCTACAGGAGGTCCACCAACAGAGAAATGTTATCTACCGGAGGTCAACCAACGAATACAGTGCTAGAAACGTTATCTAGAGGACATCTTCCTATGGATACAGTGTCAGAAACCTTTCTAGAGGCCGTCCATCAACGGATACAGTGCTAGAAATATTTTTTAGAGGCGGTCCACCAACGGATACAGTGCTTAAAACGTTATCTACAGACGGTTCATCAACGGAAACAGTGCTTTAAACGGTATTTAAAGTCGGTCAACTAACGGAAACAGTGCTAGAAACGTTATTTTCAGGCGGTCCATAAACGGATACAGTGCTATGTTGAACGTTATCTGAAGGCAGTCCACCAGCGGATATCGTGCTAAAAACCTTTTGTAGAGGCGGTCCACCAACGGATAAAGTTTTTTAAACGTTATCTAGACTCGATCCACCAACGGGAACAGTGCTGGAAATGGTATATACTGGCGGTACACCAACAGATACAGTGCTAGGAACGTTATCTACAGCCATTCACCAACATATACAGTGCTAGAAACCTTCTCTAGAGGACGTCCACCAATGGATTTAGTGCTTGAAACCTTTCCTAGACGTTGCCCACCAATAGATACAGTGCTAGAAACCTTTTCTAGAGGTTGCCCACCAACAGATATAGTGCTAGAAACGTTATCTATAGGAGGTCCACTAACGGATACAGTGCTAGAAACATTATCTAGAGGACGTCCACCAATGGATATAGTGCTAGAAACCATTTCTAGAGGTCATCCACCAACGGACACAGTGCTAAAACTTTATTTAAAGGCGGTCCGGCAACGGATTCAGTGCTAACATGTTATCTACAGGCTGTCCACCAACTACCGGTAATACAGTGCTAAAATGTTGTCTAAAGGCGGTCCACCAACGGATACATCACCACCTCTATACATGTATAACCTTTCTAACACTGTATCCGTTGGTGGATCTCCTCTAATTTTTATTCTTCTTGTTTTGTTTGAAAGGGAAGCAATTATCTTAATCCCATCATTTTTTTTTATTTAAAGCAACCATCAAATTGAATGCTTTTCACTTGATAATGTTGTAAAATAACATGTTATTGGCAACAAAGGATTATTGTTCTATTATTTAATACATATTAAAGCATATGATAACACATAAATCAATTTTGATTTTGATGGCAGGGATTGTCTACGAAAATCCCAAAAATGGGTGATTTTGGTTTAATATTTTGACAATTTAACCCCAAAAATCAGTTTTTTGAAAGTTTTATTTATCCTTACTAGAACCATTACACAGTTAAAACGATTGTTTGTCTAACCTGCATATTTGGTGTATTTATATTAATATCCACGTTCACAGTAGGGAAATCCCAAAAATTCGCGTTTTCATTTATTTTTTCAACAATTTTACCCAAAAATACATTTTTTAATGTTTAAGTTATCCTTAACAGTACTAAAAGAGATGTATAAGTATCTAGCCTGTAAATTTGGAGCTTTTAAATTGATAACCAACGACACAGTACTGAACTAACCTAAAATTGGCGTTTTCATTTATTATTTCAATAGTTTTGCCTCAAAAAACATATTTCGCATGATTTGATTTTCCTAGATTTTTCTTCTGTTATTTGGTAAATGCTCTACCATATGAAAACACAAAAACCATTTCTGTGCATCTTTTCCTTTATTTGGATATTTGACGCCAGGGAATCTCTACTAAAATCTCCAAATTTGGGTTTTTGTTTAATATTTTCATGATTTTCACCCAAAAAGAACCATTTATTGAAAATTTTATTTATCCTAATTAGTACTATTCCACAGTGGATATAACTGTCAGTCTAATTTGTAAATTTGGAGCCTTTATGTTAATACCCAGGGTCACAGTATGGAAATTCCAAAAATTATCATTTTCGTTTATCAATTCAACCATTTTACCCAAAAAAATCAGATTTCGCATCATTTGATTTTCCTAGATTATTTTTCTGTTATTCGGTACATACTGGGGCATATGAAAACACAAAAATCATTTCTGTGCATTTTTTCCCCCAAAAATTTTAAATGCCCTCTACTATAACAGTATGACAGGAATTAAAAAGGGAGGTAATATTTTTGTTCAATTACACACAAAGACTGTGCTGTATAACCTAAAGGTTATATATTTAGTTTGTGGACATATAAGGCTTTCATGTAAAGAAGGTTTCTTGATTAGATCTTGTTTCTATGATATGTATTCAACATTTATAAAGGGAAAAGTGACTTGTTTTTGTATAAAAAATGCATTCTGTACCTTTAAGGGGAGATAATTTGAATAAAATTTGAGTTATGTCCAATTGTTTTTGCATTTTTTGCTTTCAGTTAGTTATGTTGCATAAATGAATCATTTTGTGTTAGATATATAAGCTTAATAAAAAAAATTATATTAGTGCAACAACTACACATACAATTACGTATTTCTCCATTTATGCAAGGGGAGGTAATCTTCAAAGTCAAATTTTAGACTAAAGCCCCAACATTCAAAGTGCAGAAAATAGAATTTGAACCTACAGACCCTGGGCTTTCAGAAAAACATAGTGACCAAAAGTCCCCCTATGGGGGGAGGGTTCACATTATTGGCCAGCAGCCTATATGTTCAACCAAATACGGATATAAAGCTAGAGAGAACAGTACTAAGATGTCTTGCACAAATTGAAGAGAAGTATTTCTGGAAGCCTTAAGTCCTCATGTTGAAGTTATTACAAAGTTTGCTTTGCAATCGCTACGCTCAGGTGGTGCCACAGCATCAGCCAATAATGGTATTCCAGACAGAATAGTCGTTGGACAAGTGAGAGTACAAAGGACGGTTATGTTAAAGACAATGTACATAAACGACTTGTAGTGTCGGTATATTTGGGACTGTAATTCTTGTGCTTAGATATTTATGTATATCTGAATAATGTTTAGTTCAAATTTCATTCGATCCATCGACAAGTGTCTAATTTCCCGATCTTTTTAGTTCATCAGTCACCGTCCAGGTGCTTTACTGCATGTTAATAAAGGGAATTGAAATACAGTCGAACTTATATATCTCGAAGTCGGTTCTGTCGAACATACCCGTATTTCAAAGTTAAAACGTGGCTAGGCCACGTTTTAACTTTGAAATATGGGTATGTCGACTTAACCGAGCATGAAATAAGGCAGTTCATATGTCGAACTATAGTATAGTCGAGTTAAACGAGTTCGAGATATCGAAGTTCGACTGTATGTTAATAGTCAGTCTTGTATGATGGACATGGAAGTAAGTCAAGTGAAATGTAATTTTCTTCGTTTGATTGAAATGAAATGGAAAAAAATTGATTTCGCTTTACTGATTGTAATCATCAATAATATTGTAATCAATTATAATTATTGGAGAGAAGATGTCTGCATAATAAGCACATTAGTGCTCTAGTAATTTAATATTTGAAGTAGAGTGGATTCCAAGAACAGCGAATGAGAAAGCAGATTACTTTTTAAAAAGTGTAGTATTTTAAGACAATAACCCAGGTCTAATCTCCTTTTTATTTTTGTTAGGTATAATACAAAACAAAAACAACCAAAAAAACAACATGTAATAAGGTATATCACATTTAAAAGCAAGGAGGCCTGAAATATGAAATCTCTGCAAAATAATGGAAACATTCCGACAGATCTGTCAGATTCGTCTATAACGTCAATTATCAATTGTAGCAGGGAAATGAATTAACCTTTCGGCGCAATTACAGTGGAGAATCTGTTATTCTTTCACAATAAACGCGTTTACGCTAAAACTATTATTTGCCCTGCAAACAGTTTGGAGCCAGATCAGACGCCGGGTAACCCAGCGTCTGATCAGGCTCCTAACTGTTTGCCACCAAGATAAACATGAAATATCAGAATTGTCCAAAAGTTGTTCTTTTCTACGTTTTAGTGCTTTGCGTTTGCGTACGTTTGCGTTTAAACGGGAAAGAATAACAGATTCTCCACTGTATGACGTCACGAATGACGTCAGAATAACAGATTCTCCACTGTATGTAGTCGTGAGGTTTTTATCCCTTCACTGCCACATTGTCGTCTGCTTCAATATTGTCGTCTAGCAGACCATTTCAAAATGAGATAAAACGTAGTATGACTTAAGAAATATTGTTTTTAGTGTCAAACAGTTTGGATCCCGATCAGACGCCGCGTAAAGCGGCGTCTGATCCGGATCCAAACAGTTTGCAAAGTCGCCTTTATGCAACTTTTGCGCCGAAAAGATTAATTGAATTTAGCTAAAAGCAGACACACAAGTGTTGAAACCACGAAAACAAGCGTAAAGAAGAAAAAGAAAAATATGTCTAAAGCATTCGCAACATATTTCCACGTGCAAATCTTGTCGTTGTGTTCAATTTCATCACCACTCATCCCCACCTTTTCTTTTTTTTCTTGGCATCCTTTGTCAAGTTCGTTTAATTCTACTTGCATCACTTTATTTTCCTGGTTTGGTCGGATTTTTCCTGCTTTCATTCTATTTCGAATTGATTTGCATTTTGTGAATCTTACTAGAGCTAGAAGCCATGCAGGTATCTTCGTATTCTCCTCAAAAGATTCACACCGAATCAAAATCAAAGAAACCAATGTTATAACAATGCTTTGTACTGTCTGGATCACCACAAGATTAATTGAATTTAGCCAAAAGCAGACACACAAGTGTTGAAACCACGAAAACAAGCGTAAAGACGAAAAAGAAAAATATGTCTAAAGCATTGGCAACATATTTCCACGTGTAAACCTTGTCGTTGGGTTCAACTTTATCTGCGCCAATCACGAGCTTTTCTTTTTTCTCAGGGCCGTGTGTCTCAAGATCGTGTAGTTCTACTTTCATCTCTTCCTGGTTTGGTCGGATTTTTCCTGCTTTCATTCTATTTCGAATTGATTTGCATTTTGTGAATCTTACTAGAGCTAGAAGCCATGCGGGTATCTGCGTATTCTCCTCAAAAGATGCAAACCGAACCAAAATCAAAGAAACCAATGTTATAACAATGCTTTGTACCGTCTGTATCACTACATATATTGCAAAATATGCAATTGTTTCCGAGTTTTCTGGGAACGAAGCCTCCATAATCGTAAGAAACACTGCAATGGCCAAGAAAACGGTCACAGCATAGCCTGACTTTTCCCCACCATCGCTAGGCAGTATGAATACAAACAAATTCAAAATACCGAGAGCTACCATTGGAAAGACAAGGGTCAGCATGCTGTAGAGTGGTTTGCGTCGTACTTTGAGTTCGAATGTGATGGAGGAATCTATCGACTCCAGTTCCGTACTCCAGCTAGAGTCGATCACTTCCCAGGCCGAGTTCTTTTCGTACTCACCCAAATAAATACCTTTTGCCCCTCCTTCAAACACAATCTGAAGTATATATAATAAACCCTCTCTATTACGACAACTAAATAGAATGGTATTTTTTTGTAAAACAAACAGGTGACAACTAAAAACAACGAGGCAGTAAAAACTGAAAGCTCCTTAAAGAGCTTTCTGTTTTGCTATCACCTTGCTTTAAGCAGTCACCTGTTGTTAACACCTACACTAGAGAGCTTTTAAAGGTGAGTGGAGAAAACGCTATTATTTCGCAATAACCGCGTTTATGCTAAAATTATTATGCCCGTTGCGAACAGTTTGAGCAAGATCAGAGGCCGGGTACATGTAACTCAGCGTCTGACAAGAGTCAAATCTGTTGACAGCTCTAATAAAAATTAATACTCAGAATCGCCACAAATTGGTCATACTTTAATTGTATTATGTTGGCGTTAAGTTTCTTTTAAACAGGAAAGAATAATGTATTATCAATTTTATTTACAAACATTTCAGGTTTTACAATTTCATACAGTGTACTTTAACCCTTTACCTCATAGCCTGTTTTTAGTTTTGAAGACAGTTGACCACTTAAAGCAGGTTGAAAGAAAAGCAGAATGTGCCTTAAGGCACATTCTGCTTTACTTTCAGCCTGCTTTAAGCTAAAATCTGCTAGGCTATATAAAATACCTGTATGGTAATTGTGCATGAGGGTATAAACTGGAACTATTTTCTTTAGCGGAGGAATAAATTAAATACGCTAAAAGTCGCTTCTATGGGGGAAAGGGTTAAATCAACGATTCAGGGGTCCGTTTCAGAGCACTTCGTAAGACAAATGTTGTCGTAAGTCAGATTATAAAACTCTCAATTATTATTTATTTCTCCATCTATTCCTGTCTTGTGTGATATCTTTTTGGAAAACGATTCCCAAAAGATGTCACAAGACAGGATAAGATAGAGACCAGAGAATAAATGTATTTTAAAGTTTTGACTTACGACAACATTTGTCGTAAGATGTTTTATGAAATTGGACCCTGTTTCGTGTACTAGTTTCGTAACTTAATGCGATCATCCCTGAAATGTACAATTTTTAAATTCCAATTACGAGTAATTCAGTTTTTACAATGTTTTTTTTTTTTTTTTGGATTTTTATGGGGGGGGGGGAAGGACATATTGTACAATGACAACATGAATAATATTTTTTGTCGCTATTATATGCCTCCCTGTTCCTGATGACAAAGAGTAGACACTGTGATCAGAGGGTTTCTGACAGAGTTTCCACTGCTTGCATAGGACAAGACAAGACAGTTTAGTCTTAACAGGTACAGTATTTGTAAAGAACGCCTAGACTCGTCCCCCTACTATTGTGCATAGGACAAGACAAGACAGTTAAGTCTTAACAGGTACAGTGTTTGTAAAGAACGCCTAGACTCGTCCCCCTACTATTGAAATAGTTAACAGGTACAGTGTTTGTAAAGAACGCCCAGACTCGTCCCCCTACTATTGAAATAGTTAACAGGTACAGTGTTTGTAAAGAACGCCTAGACTCGCCCCCCTACTATTGAAATAGTTAACAGGTACAGTGTTTGTAAAGAACGCCTAGACTGCCCCCCCCCCCTACTATTGAAATAGTTAACAGGTACAGTGTTTGTAAAGAACGCATAGACTCGTCCCCCTACTATTGAAATAGTTAACAGGTACAGTGTTTGTAAAGAACGCCTAGACTCGTCCCCCTACTATTGTGCATAGGACAAGACAAGACAGTTTAGTCTTAACAGGTACAGTGTTTGTAAAGAACGCCTAGACTCGTCCCCCTACTATTGAAATAGTTAACAGGTACAGTGTTTGTAAAGAACACCTAGACTCGTCCCCCTACTATTGAAATAGTTAACAGGTACAGTGTTTGTAAAGAACGCCTAGACTCGTCCCCCTACTATTGAAATAGTTAACAGGTACAGTGTTTGTAAAGAACGCATAGACTCGCACCCCTACTATTGAAATAGTTAACAGGTACAGTGTTTGTAAAGAACGCCTAGACTCGTCCCCCTACTATTGAAATAGTTAACAGGTACAGTGTTTGTAAAGAACGCCTAGACTCGTCCCCCTACTATTGAAATAGTTAACAGGTACAGTGTTTGTAAAGAACGCCTAGACTCGTCCCCCTACTATTGAAATAGTTAACAGGTACAGTGTTTGTAAAGAACGCCTAGACTCGCCCCCCTACTATTTAAATAGTTAACAGGTACAGTGTTTGTAAAGAACGCCTAGACTCGCCCCCCCTACTATTGAAATAGTTAACAGGTACAGTGTTTGTAAAGAACGCCTAGACTCGTCCCCCTACTATTGAAATAGTTAACAGGTACAGTGTTTGTAAAGAACGCATAGACTCGCACCCCTACTATTGAAATAGTTAACAGGTACAGTGTTTGTAAAGAACGCCTAGACTCGTCCCCCTACTATTGAAATAGTTAACAGGTACAGTGTTTGTAAAGAACGCCTAGACTCGCCCCCCTACTATTGAAATAGTTAACAGGTACAGTGTTTGTAAAGAACGCCTAGACTCGCCCCCCCTACTATTGAAATAGTTAACAGGTACAGTGTTTGTAAAGAACGCCTAGACTCGTCCCCCTACTATTGAAATAGTTAACAGGTACAGTGTTTGTAAAGAACGCATAGACTCGCACCCCTACTATTGAAATAGTTAACAGGTACAGTGTTTGTAAAGAACGCCTAGACTCGTCCCCCTACTATTGAAATAGTTAACAGGTACAGTGTTTGTAAAGAACGCCTAGACTCGCCCCCCTACTATTGAAATAGTTAACAGGTACAGTGTTTGTAAAGAACGCCTAGAATCGTCCCCCTACTATTGAAATAGTTAACAGGTACAGTGTTTGTAAAGAACGCCTAGACTCGCCCCCCTACTATTGAAATAGTTAACAGGTACAGTGTTTGTAAAGAACGCCTAGACTCGCCCCCCCTACTATTGAAATAGTTAACAGGTACAGTGTTTGTAAAGAACGCCTAGACTCGTCCCCCTACTATTGAAATAGTTAACAGGTACAGTGTTTGTAAAGAACGCCTAGACTCTTCCCCCTACTATTGAAATAGTTAACAGGTACAGTGTTTGTAAAGAACGCCTAGACTCGTCCCCTACTATTGAAATAGTTAACAGGTACAGTGTTTGTAAAGAACGCCTAGACTCGTCCCCCTACTATTGAAATAGTTAACAGGTACAGTGTTTGTAAAGAACGCCTAGACTCGTCCCCCTACTATTGAAATAGTTAACAGGTACAGTGTTTGTAAAGAACGCCTAGACTCGCCCCCCCCCCTACTATTGAAATAGTTAACAGGTACAGTGTTTGTAAAGAACGCCTAGACTCGTCCCCCTACTATTGAAATAGTTAACAGGTACAGTGTTTGTAAAGAACGCCTAGACTCGTCCCCCTACTATTGAAATAGTTAACAGGTACAGTGTTTGTAAAGAACGCCTAGACTCGTCCCCCTACTATTGTGCATAGGACAAGACAAGACAAGACAGTTTAGTCTTAACAGGTACAGTGTTTGTAAAGAACGCCTAGACTCGTCCCTCTACTATTGTGCATAGGACAAGACAAGACAGTTTAGTCTTAACAGGTACAGTGTTTGTAAAGAACGCCTAGACACGTCCCCCTACTATTGAAATAGTTAACAGGTTCAGTGTTTGTAAAGAACGCCTAGACTCGTCCCCCTACTATTGAAATAGTTAACAGGTACAGTGTTTGTAAAGAACGCCTAGACTCGCCCCCCTACTATTGAAATAGTTAACAGGTACAGTGTTTGTAAAGAACGCCTAGACTCGTCCCCCTACTATTGAAATAGTTAACAGGTACAGTGTTTGTAAAGAACGCCTAGACTCGCCCCCCTACTATTGAAATAGTTAACAGGTACAGTGTTTGTAAAGAACGCCTAGACTCGCCCCCCCTACTATTGAAATAGTTAACAGGTACAGTGTTTGTAAAGAACGCCTAGACTCGTCCCCCTACTATTGAAATAGTTAACAGGTACAGTGTTTGTAAAGAACGCATAGACTCGCACCCCTACTATTGAAATAGTTAACAGGTACAGTGTTTGTAAAGAACGCCTAGACTCGTCCCCCTACTATTGAAATAGTTAACAGGTACAGTGTTTGTAAAGAACGCCTAGACTCGCCCCCCTACTATTGAAATAGTTAACAGGTACAGTGTTTGTAAAGAACGCCTAGAATCGTCCCCCTACTATTGAAATAGTTAACAGGTACAGTGTTTGTAAAGAACGCCTAGACTCGCCCCCCTACTATTGAAATAGTTAACAGGTACAGTGTTTGTAAAGAACGCCTAGACTCGCCCCCCCTACTATTGAAATAGTTAACAGGTACAGTGTTTGTAAAGAACGCCTAGACTCGTCCCCCTACTATTGAAATAGTTAACAGGTACAGTGTTTGTAAAGAACGCCTAGACTCTTCCCCCTACTTTTGAAATAGTTAACAGGTACAGTGTTTGTAAAGAACGCCTAGACTCGTCCCCTACTATTGAAATAGTTAACAGGTACAGTGTTTGTAAAGAACGCCTAGACTCGTCCCCCTACTATTGAAATAGTTAACAGGTACAGTGTTTGTAAAGAACGCCTAGACTCGTCCCCCTACTATTGAAATAGTTAACAGGTACAGTGTTTGTAAAGAACGCCTAGACTCGCCCCCCCCTACTATTGAAATAGTTAACAGGTACAGTGTTTGTAAAGAACGCCTAGACTCGTCCCCCTACTATTGAAATAGTTAACAGGTACAGTGTTTGTAAAGAACGCCTAGACTCGTCCCCCTACTATTGAAATAGTTAACAGGTTCAGTGTTTGTAAAGAACGCCTAGACTCGTCCCCCTACTATTGTGCATAGGACAAGACAAGACAAGACAGTTTAGTCTTAACAGGTACAGTGTTTGAAAAGAACGCCTAGACTCGTCCCTCTACTATTGTGCATAGGACAAGACAAGACAGTTTAGTCTTAACAGGTACAGTGTTTGTAAAGAACGCCTAGACACGTCCCCCTACTATTGAAATAGTTAACAGGTTCAGTGTTTGTAAAGAACGCCTAGACTCGTCCCCCTACTATTGAAATAGTTAACAGGTACAGTGTTTGTAAAGAACGCCTAGACTCGCCCCCCCCCCTACTATTGAAATAGTTAACAGGTACAGTGTTTGTAAAGAACGCATAGACTCATCCCCCTACTATTGAAATAGTTAACAGGTACAGTGTTTGTAAAGAACGCCTAGACTCGTCCCCCTACTATTGAAATAGTTAACAGGTACAGTGTTTGTAAAGAACGCCTAGACTCGTCCCCCTACTATTGAAATAGTTATCAGGTACAGTGTTTGTAAAGAACGCCTAGACTCGCCCCCCTACTATTGAAATAGTTAACAGGTACAGTGTTTGTAAAGAACGCCTAGACTCGCCCCCCCCCCCTACTATTGAAATAGTTAACAGGTACAGTGTTTGTAAAGAACGCATAGACTCGCACCCCTACTATTGAAATAGTTAACAGGTACAGTGTTTGTAAAGAACGCCTAGACTCGTCCCCCTACTATTGAAATAGTTAACAGGTACAGTGTTTGTAAAGAACGCCTAGACTCGTCCCCCTACTATTGAAATAGTTAACAGGTACAGTGTTTGTAAAGAACGCCTAGACTCCCACCCCTACTATTGAAATAGTTAACAGGTACAGTGTTTGTAAAGAACGCCTAGACTCGTCCCCCTACTATTGAAATAGTTAACAGGTACAGTGTTTGTAAAGAACGCCTAGACTCGTCCCCCTACTATTGAAATAGTTAACAGGTACAGTGTTTGTAAAGAACGCCTAGACTCCCACCCCTACTATTGAAATAGTTAACAGGTACAGTGTTTGTAAAGAACGCATAGACTCGTCCCCCTACTATTGAAATAGTTAACAGGTACAGTGTTTGTAAAGAACGCCTAGACTCGCCCCCCCCCCTACTATTGAAATAGTTAACAGGTACAGTGTTTGTAAAGAACGCCTAGACTCGTCCCCCTACTATTGAAATAGTTAACAGGTACAGTGTTTGTAAAGAACGCCTAGACTCGCCCCCCCCCCTTACTATTGAAATAGTTAACAGGTACAGTGTGTGTAAAGAACGCCTAGACTCGTCCCCCTACTATTGAAATAGTTAACAGGTACAGTGTTTGTAAAGAACGCCTAGACTCGCCCCCCCCCCCTACTATTGAAATAGTTAACAGGTACAGTGTTTGTAAAGAACGCCTAGACTCGTCCCCCTACTATTGTGCATAGGACAAGACAAGACAGTTTAGTCTTAACAGGTACAGTGTTTGTAAAGAACGCCTAGACACGTCCCCCTACTATTGAAATAGTTAACAGGTTCAGTGTTTGTAAAGAACGCCTAGACTCGTCCCCCTACTATTGAAATAGTTAACAGGTTCAGTGTTTGTAAAGAACGCCTAGACTCGTCCCCCTACTATTGAAATAGTTAACAGGTACAGTGTTTGTAAAGAACGCCTAGACTCGCCCCCCCCTACTATTGAAATAGTTAACAGGTACAGTGTTTGTAAAGAACGCCTAGACTCGTCCCCCTACTATTGAAATAGTTAACAGGTACAGTGTTTGTAAAGAACGCCTAGACTCGTCCCCCTACTATTGAAATAGTTAACAGGTTCAGTGTTTGTAAAGAACGCCTAGACTCGCCCCCCCCCTACTATTGAAATAGTTAACAGGTACAGTGTTTGTAAAGAACGCCTAGACTCGTCCCCCTACTATTGAAATAGTTAACAGGTACAGTGTTTGTAAAGAACGCCTAGACTCGCCCCCCCCTTACTATTGAAATAGTTAACAGGTACAGTGTGTGTAAAGAACGCCTAGACTCGTCCCCCTACTATTGAAATAGTTAACAGGTACAGTGTTTGTAAAGAACGCCTAGACTCGCCCCCCCCCCCTACTATTGAAATAGTTAACAGGTACAGTGTTTGTAAAGAACGCCTAGACTCGTCCCCCTACTATTGTGCATAGGACAAGACAAGACAGTTTAGTCTTAACAGGTACAGTGTTTGTAAAGAACGCCTAGACACGTCCCCCTACTATTGAAATAGTTAACAGGTACAGTGTTTGTAAAGAACGCCTAGACTCGTCCCCCTACTATTGAAATAGTTAACAGGTACAGTGTTTGTAAAGAACGCCTAGACTCGCCCCCCCTACTATTGAAATAGTTAACAGGTACAGTGTTTGTAAAGAACGCCTAGACTCGCCCCCCCTACTATTGAAATAGTTAACAGGTTCAGTGTTTGTAAAGAACGCCTAGACACGTCCCCCTACTATTGAAATAGTTAACAGGTTCAGTGTTTGTAAAGAACGCCTAGACTCGTCCCCCTACTATTGAAATAGTTAACAGGTTCAGTGTTTGTAAAGAACGCCTAGACTCGTCCCCCTACTATTGAAATAGTTAACAGGTACAGTGTTTGTAAAGAACGCCTAGACTCGCCCCCCCTACTATTGAAATAGTTAACAGGTACAGTGTTTGTAAAGAACGCCTAGACTCGTCCCCCTACTATTGAAATAGTTAACAGGTACAGTGTTTGTAAAGAACGCCTAGACTCGTCCCCCTACTATTGAAATAGTTAACAGGTTCAGTGTTTGTAAAGAACGCCTAGACTCGTCCCCCTACTATTGAAATAGTTAACAGGTACAGTGTTTGTAAAGAACGCCTAGACTCGTCCCCCTACTATTGAAATAGTTAACAGGTACAGTGTTTGTAAAGAACGCCTAGACTCGTCCCCCTACTATTGAAATAGTTAACAGGTTCAGTGTTTGTAAAGAACGCCTAGACTCGTCCCCCTACTATTGAAAAAGTTAACAGGTACAGTGTTTGTAAAGAACGCCTAGACTCGTCCCCCTACTATTGAAATAGTTAACAGGTACAGTGTTTGTAAAGAACGCCTAGACTCGCCCCCCCCCCCTACTATTGAAATAGTTAACAGGTACAGTGTTTGTAAAGAACGCCTAGAATCGTCCCCCTACTATTGAAATAGTTAACAGGTACAGTGTTTGTAAAGAACGCCTAGACTCGCCCCCCTACTATTGAAATAGTTAACAGGTACAGTGTTTGTAAAGAACGCCTAGACTCGCCCCCCCCTACTATTGAAATAGTTAACAGGTACAGTGTTTGTAAAGAACGCCTAGACTCGTCCCCCTACTATTGAAATAGTTAACAGGTACAGTGTTTGTAAAGAACGCCTAGACTCTTCCCCCTACTATTGAAATAGTTAACAGGTACAGTGTTTGTAAAGAACGCCTAGACTCGTCCCCCTACTATTGAAATAGTTAACAGGTACAGTGTTTGTAAAGAACGCCTAGACTCGTCCCCCGACTATTGAAATAGTTAACAGGTACAGTGTTTGTAAAGAACGCCTAGACTCGTCCCCCTACTATTGAAATAGTTAACAGGTACAGTGTTTGTAAAGAACGCCTAGACTCGCCCCCCCCCCCCTACTATTGAAATAGTTAACAGGTACAGTGTTTGTAAAGAACGCCTAGACTCGTCCCCCTACTATTGAAATAGTTAACAGGTACAGTGTTTGTAAAGAACGCCTAGACTCGTCCCCCTACTATTGAAATAGTTAACAGGTTCAGTGTTTGTAAAGAACGCCTAGACTCGTCCCCCTACTATTGTGCATAGGACAAGACAAGACAAGACAGTTTAGTCTTAACAGGTACAGTGTTTGTAAAGAACGCCTAGACTCGTCCCTCTACTATTGTGCATAGGACAAGACAAGACAGTTTAGTCTTAACAGGTACAGTGTTTGTAAAGAACGCCTAGACACGTCCCCCTACTATTGAAATAGTTAACAGGTTCAGTGTTTGTAAAGAACGCCTAGACTCGTCCCCCTACTATTGAAATAGTTAACAGGTACAGTGTTTGTAAAGAACGCCTAGACTCGCCCCCCCCCCTACTATTGAAATAGTTAACAGGTACAGTGTTTGTAAAGAACGCATAGACTCATCCCCCTACTATTGAAATAGTTAACAGGTACAGTGTTTGTAAAGAACGCCTAGACTCGTCCCCCTACTATTGTGCATAGGACAAGACAATACAGTTTAGTCTTAACAGGTACAGTGTTTGTAAAGAACGCCTAGACTCGTCCCCCTACTATTGAAATAGTTAACAGGTACAGTGTTTGTAAAGAACGCCTAGACTCGTCCCCCTACTATTGAAATAGTTATCAGGTACAGTGTTTGTAAAGAACGCCTAGACTCGCCCCCCTACTATTGAAATAGTTAACAGGTACAGTGTTTGTAAAGAACGCCTAGACTCGTCCCCCTACTATTGAAATAGTTAACAGGTACAGTGTTTGTAAAGAACGCCTAGACTCCCACCCCTACTATTGAAATAGTTAACAGGTACAGTGTTTGTAAGGAACGCCTAGACTCGTCCCCCTACTATTGAAATAGTTAACAGGTACAGTGTTTGTAAAGAACGCCTAGACTCGCCCCCCCCCCCCTACTATTGAAATAGTTAACAGGTACAGTGTTTGTAAAGAACGCCTAGACTCGTCCCCCTACTATTGAAATAGTTAACAGGTACAGTGTTTGTAAAGAACGCCTAGACTCGTCCCCCTACTATTGAAATAGTTAACAGGTTCAGTGTTTGTAAAGAACGCCTAGACTCGTCCCCCTACTATTGAAATAGTTAACAGGTACAGTGTTTGTAAAGAACGCCTAGACTCGCCCCCCCCCCCCCCCCCCCTACTATTGAAATAGTTAACAGGTACAGTGTTTGTAAAGAACGCCTAGACTCGTCCCCCTACTATTGAAATAGTTAACAGGTACAGTGTTTGTAAAGAACGCCTAGACTCGTCCCCCTACTTTTGAAATAGTTAACCCTTTCATGATTAAATTTATCGTGAGGTTTTTACCCCTTCACCGCCATATTGTCGTCTGCTTCAGTAATGTTTTTTGCAATATCCTTTCAAAGTTAGATCTAAGGCAGTATATATGACGTAATTCTAAAACAAGTGGCAAATAGTTTTGATCCTGATGCGACGCCGCGTTACGCGGCGTCCAATCAGGATCAGCACTGTGTGCAAATGCGCTTTAAGACGGCAATGAGAGTGAAATGGTTAACCTATACTTTGCGGGAAAACACTGAATTCACCCCTCATACAGTGGAGAATCTGTTATTCTTTCCCAATAAACGCGTTTACGCTAAAACTATTATTTGCAGTGCAAACAGTTTGGAGCCAGATCAGACGCCGGGTAACCCGGCGTCTGATCAGGCTCCAAACTGTTTGCCACCAAGATAAACATGAATTATCAGAATTGTCTAAAAGTTGTTCTTTTCTACGTTTTATTGCTTTGCGTTTGCGTTTAAACGGGAAAGAATAACAGATTCTCCACTGTATTACTGTAACATTTGATATACAACGTTTCCTCCCTACAACGGCCTCCCAACAACGATTCTCACCTTACAACGACAATTGCCAAAGCTCCCTAAACAAGACAATTATGTCTAACGCATTTACTTCAGCAATATCGTCTGCTTAAAATTGTCATCTGCTGTTTTCCTAAAAGTTACATAATTGACATTTTGACAGAAAAAAAAACTTACTGACCAGTGACATACAGCTTGAATCCAGATCAGACGCCGCGTTACGCGGCGTCTGATCTGGATTCAAGCTGTTTGCGAGTGTAGTCATTTTCCCTCCCTATAACGACTCCCTCTGAACAACACACACAATGCGTGTCTCCTATTGGGTGTCGTTGTAGAGAGGGAACGCTACATACTTGGCCCCTTCTTACAAAACGTCGTCCGACAAATATTGTCGGTCAGATTCTAAAACTCTCAATTGTTATTTATGTATTACAGTGGAGAATCTGTTATTCTTTCCCAATAAACGCGTTTACGCTAAAACTATTATTTGCAGTGCAAACAGTTTGGAGCCAGATCAGACGCCGGGTAACCCGGCGTCCGATCAGGTTCCAAACTGTTTGCCACCAAGATAAACAAGAATTATCAGAATTGTCCAAAAGTTGTTCTTTTCTACGTTTTAGTGCTTTGCGTTTGCGTACGTTTGCGTTTAAACGGGAAAGAATAACAGATTCTCCACTGTACATGTAGGATGTCACAAGACAGAATTATATGGAAAATCAGAAATAAAATGTATTTCAAAGTTTTGACTTACGACCATTTTTGTAGTACGACGTTTCGTAAGACGGGCACTAGAATACTATATAGAAAAATAGCTGCCATTGACGACATCTACCAAATATGTTTATCAGTGAAATAAAGTCAGTTAGCAGTATGTTTGGAGGCTTAGACGACATGTTGGGTGTCATTTTGTTGGGTGTCATTATATATATGGTAAGTGCTAATCACTTTAAACAGGAAATGTGACTGCTTAATGCAGAACAAGTAACAAAGATTACTCTTATTAAAAGAGTTATCTGCATTATTGTGACCTGCATTTAGCGGACAAATGTAGAACTCAGAAATTGGATGCATTTCAAAGTTTTGACTTACGACCGTTTTGAAAGTATGACGTTTCGTAAGACGGGCACCAGAATACTATATCCGAAGACAGCTGCCATTGACGACATCTACCAAATCGGAAGGTCTAGACGACATGTTGGGTGTCATTATGTTGGGTCTCATTATATATATGGTAAGTGCTAATCACTTTAAACAGGAAATGTGACTGCTTAATGCAGAAAAAGTAACAAAGATTACTCTAAAAGGACTTATCTGCATTATTTTTGTCCTGCGTTAGTCGGGCACCTTTCTCCCATTTTTGCCTACGTGGGATAGAGATTTGCCCCATGGGGAACCACTCTATCCTCCATACCCAGTGGCGTCAACGTTTTGCCCAGCTTAACCACAAGTGCTGCATGACGCGGTTAACTAAATTACGTCCTTGCAAACATGGTCATGTTTTGGCGAAGAAAATGCACACAAACTGCAATTTTTTGGTTACTTTAGCATGTTTTAAAGTTTTAAATGGGAGAAAAAAATCCATCCGTTTGTTAATGTAGGATAGCCCCCCCCCCCCTTTCGGGTCAGAAATTTGACACAATTACTTTTCTGAACATCAACGCTCATGGTGGATTCTTATAGTCTTCAATGACCATCAGACTTCTCTCAGTGGCTGCCTTGTACGAGAGTAGTTCAAAATGTTTTGATACTGGATTAATAACTTCATTAATATAAATGCAAAATGCATGTGTATATATCACTTTCAAGAACAATTCTTTGCCGACACGTTGGTATAAGATACGTTCGCAATACTTGATCAGCCCCAACATGATCCTTAATGACCCCACCTCGAGGACACTGTACCTTTTGTGTGTATTGTTGAGTTAAATGTCTGAGCATGGTTTGATATTCTAATTATTATTATTATTTCTGTCAAATAAAATTTGATAACTATGCAAATACTTCACCGTTTTAAATGTTATTATTATATAAACTATCAAAATAGAGCTAATACTTAACACGTTCTGAAAATATAATAAAATAACTGATCTACTATGAGGTATGAAAGTAGTTAGGGAAATCAGATACTAATTTTTATATTAAATTAGGCTATAATTGAAGCCATTGAAGTAATTTTTCATTTGTTAAAATCAAAATGTAGATGTAGATCTACTGATCTTGAACATTTTCATAACGTCGAAAAAACGTCATTAGCAAAATAAGAAATGTTATTTTTGCGAAAATGAAATTTTAGACAGTTAACCCTTTAAATTGAAAAAGAATTTTATTTACATTACACTTGAGACACAAACTAATATATTTCGAAACATTTTTTTGAAATTGAACTCTTCAAGAAGTTATTACGTCAAAAAATAATGTCTGAAAAGTGCTATGTTCCAGTGTCCTCGAGTAGGGGCCATTTAGGTTGATGTTGTGACTAATCGAGATATGTGATCTTACATCGTGCATTATACCATCGTGTAGGCGAATAATTGTTCTTTCAAATGAGATATTACACATGCATTTTGCACGTAATAAAATAAGTATCATTACTTTTTGAACAACCCTCGTACAAGTGTACATGGCCCAACACGTTCAAGTTGAATCTTAGAACGTTCTCAGGGATTTGATTGGTCAGATGTGTGCTAAAGCTCAAATCTGACTAATCAGATTCTTGAAAAAGTTTTCAGACCAACTAAAACCCTGGATCATGAACTGTCAAACTCACCTCAGATTTGGTGTAACTCCAGGCCACAATTTTAAGCTGGCAGGTTTGTGTGTCATATGGGAAATAAGTAATGTCGATCGAGCATGTGGACTGGAACACCTGGGAATAGGAAACATCTTTTTTTACCCTTTCCAAGCCAAACTAATCATGAGTTTTACCCCTTCACCGTTATACTGTAGTCTGCTTAAATATTGTTGTCTGCAAGAACTTTGAAAGTTAGATTAAATGTAGTATGATTTAAGAAATATCGATACGAGTGTCAAATAGTTTGGATCCTGATCAGACGCCGCGTTACGCGGCGTCTGATCAGGATCCATACTGTTTGCAAAGTCGCATTTTGGCACCATTGGCAGAGAAAGAGTGAACTTATTGACCCCTTTAACATGAATTGGACAAGTCCAATACCCATGAAGTCCATTTTAAGAGTTGGGATTGCTTTTTAAAATAGATCTATATGACAGAATGACAAAGAACATAGACCATGGGCGAGGGCTCCTGTAGGAACCATCTGATTACGGTTTACACTATGTACATAGGAGAAGTCTATCATTTACATGTACATTGTCTGTAAAGTCCACATAAACGCATCACTTTGGCGCAATAAATTATACAGTTAAGGTACTTCGCATATGCGCGTAGTTTCCATACGATTGTTATGAAACTTTTCATGAAGAATGATAATAGCCTAAGAAACAATGTGTGTAAATATAGGCAAAATTTATCGTGTGGTTTGTCTTTAAGGTATTTTTTCTGACAAAAACCTAGAATTTTGATGATTTTATTTTTCTTAAAAATGAATAAAGCTAATGACTATAATTCTCACCCAATAAGTAGTCCACAACATTCATTACAAGAAAAGCTAAAACATTTTGAATAAAGGTGTTCAGAAAGATGTTATCAGCTATTTAAATTTTGCAAAATGCTAAAAAATTGAATTACAAAAAACTGACTCATTCAATGTATATTTGTTTTCATTTTATTCAAATATATGGTTGATGAACTAGTCAGTCTGAAAAAATTAGAAAATATTACAGTCAGGATTTGTTGTAATAACATATTTTCTTATTAAAATGTGGGATATTTGTTGTTTAGATACAGTTACCTACCTTAGAATTAAAACTTTGTCATTAAAATGCATTATTATTTATTCATGGACTTGCATACAAGGTTTATTATATTGTTTTAACATAATTATAATGGGCAATATCGATCTTGAAAATGTTAGCGTATTGATAAGCTTCAATGTGTGGCTTTATAGTTCGATCAAATCGTTTACATGTATACCGATTTAATTGACTTGTAAGTCATTAAACTAAAACGTACAGGTAAGTGGACATATACTTGGACCGTAAACATCACTAGTTCTAATCAACGAAGACTAAACATAACATGTCTCTTGATTACTGCGTTATGGATTGACAAGTCAATAAATCGGACACTAAAAAAATATTTGGATCGGATGGGTCTCGAACCTATGACCTTTTGATTGCTAGTCAACCACTATACTAACTGCGCTATGAAGGATTATACTAATTCGTATCAACATTTCCTTTATATAAATTTTCTAGTATAAACACGTACGAAAACAGTCTGTGTCGTCAAGACGCATATCCGCTCGCCCGCAAGACCGACTTCCGGTAGCCAAAGGCCTTAAGAAGACGTTATTCTCCCATTTTCGCCTATGTGAAATAGAGATTTGCCCAATTGGGGATCACTCAATCCTCTATACCATGTGACATCATTTAACCACTAGCAAATTATGACGCGGGTAAATAAATGACGTTATTTGTGATGACGTTTCTATAAACAACGTCATGGGAGAACAAAATCCATCCACCATTCGTTTAGTTGATGAAGGGTAGGAATTTATTTGTATCATGTTTTATAATGATTTTAAAATGGGAGACAAAAAAAATCAAGTTTTGTTTAGTGGATGTACGATAGAAATTTCTCCCCTCGGGTCAGACAATTCACGCAAGGACTCGACAAGCCTCGTCCCTGCTTGAATTTTCTGACCCTCGGGGGAGACATTCCTATCCTACATAAACACTCATGATGTATTCTTATATTCTTTCCCAAACAAACGAGTTTACAAACAGTTGGAGTCAGATTGGACGCCGGGTACGTTTGCGTACGTTTGCGTTTAAACGGGAAAGAATAACAGATTCTCCACTGTACGACGTTGGTATACACGACGTTGGTCGTAGGGAGAAATGGGACTCGTCAGTAAACATAACATAATTTTTAACAACGCGTTTGAAAAATATTACAAAAAATGTTACCCTGCGTTTCCCTTCAGTATATGTCTGAGATATGTGTAACATTATAATATAATCACCACAAACATGGCAAAGTGAGCTCAAAACTGTGATACAGTGGAGAATATGTTATTCTTTCCCGTTTAAACGCAAACGTACGCAAACGCAAAGCGCTAAAACGTAGAAAAGAAAAACTTTTAGACAATTCTGATAATTCATGTTTATCTTGGTGGCAAACAGTTTGGAGCCTGATCAGACGCCGGGTTACCCGGCGTCTGATCTGGCTCCAAACTGTTTGTAATGGAAATAATAGTTTTAGCGTAAACGCGTTTATTGGGAAAGAATAAGACATTCTCCACTGTAATTTATATGTCAAGAATCAGTGAAGCGCTCCATGTAAGGCATGTCTCTTATATTATTTAGCTGATTTGGTTTGAAATACCCCTTTAGTATGAGTATGTCAGGTTTATCTGGACAGAAAGAGATGGCTTTGTCACATGTCTCATGATTTTACAGTTACTTTTACGCCTATTGAGAACAATTGGGGGTCATACAAAGAGCCAGGGTCCGTTTTATTAAACGTACGGCCAATATTGTCAGATTGTTAATTTGCCAATACTGTCAATAGTTATTTTTCAAGACGATTCCAAAGAGATGTCACAAGACAGGATTAGATAGAGAAATTAAAAATCAGATGTATTTTAAACTTTTGACTTCCGACAATATTAATTTTGTCGTACTACGTTTCGTAAGACGGGTCACAGAGTGATACCTCTAAGGACATACGCGTCCAAATGAAATATCCGTAGGATCTCTATGAAAATGTCTGCATAGGTTTATCAGACATATCTTAGTACATATACCATGATTAAAAGAAAAACAAAGGTTATAATGTTCTTTTATCTCTATGGGCATTTGAAATGCATAATGTAGTTATTCTCGGCAAAGAGTTGGCATGCATTAGTTTGGCTTTCTGAAATAATGTAAAGTATTAATTGACACAAACAAACATTAAAATAGTTAAAACAGGTAAAAAGTGATGATTAATAAAAGTATGATGCAAAATGTATAGTTTGTTGCCTGAAATATATGCATTTTCTTAATTGTGTTTGCCTCAAATTCAATGAAAACACTCACTTACTCAAAATCGATTCGTAAGAAACTGGCCAAACTTCACCCAATCTATGCTTTATGTGTTAATAATCAGAAAATGGTAAAAAGAGTATATGTTATAATGCTTCGTTTGAAACTATAGACACTTTCATACATATAGCTATTGCCTAAATAAGCAGATGGCTTTTTCTGCTTTTTCTATATGTTCTCAGGTTCTCGCTAATATTCACTTTGATTGAAGTCCTGGGTTATTACCTTAGCCTTATTTGATAAAATATTTGCCAAGTTTCACGTACTTTCATTTACCAGGTGCAATTTCATGTGTTTACTGTTTATATTTCGCTATTGATAGAGATTGTTGGAAACCAAAAGAACCTACAGGAGGTAACCGATACGCATAATTTCTTTGAGTTACGATTTTTGAATTATCGGTCTTTGTTAAAGTCACAAGAAGTCGCAAGAATTTGACGCGTTTGCCCTTAAAAACACGTATACCTGAAATGGAGCCCATCGTACATAACCACCATATTCAATCTGGACATTTAACGATGTATCACCCAGTCGTTTGTAATCCAGAAAGGAATTCTTTAGAGCAATGTCCGGTTTCCAAACTTCATTCTGTCAGATAAAGAGGGTAAAAGTCAATGTAACAATATATTCATGTGTTAGTTTAAACATATTTATTCAGCAAATATACACATCACATAGATATAAACAACAGAAAGAAGGGATTGAAACGGAAGACATTATTAAAGTCTTATAGGAATTCTTATCCTGAACGTGCAATTTACAAGTAATTGCGAAATATATAGTCATTGATTTCATTCATGTATTAACCCGGCCGTCACTGCCATGACGTCATCAATGTTATACAGTTATTGTCTGCTTTTATTGCTCAAATTTAATTTGTATGTATTTTGACTTTGATCTAAACCGTTTGCAAATAACCATGGTATTCAGGATAAGGCGGTGTTTTACAAGCAGTGTACTACAGATCTGGGACCCGTTTTACTAAACAACTTACGCAAAATGTTTGCGTAAGTCAAAATCGTTTTAACTCTTTTTTTTTCGATCATAAACGTTTGCAGACAGCAAATAGCCAGATCAGAGGACGCGCTAAAAGCGCGTCCTCTGATCTGGCTATTTGCTGTTTGTAGCAAGTAATAATAAAGACTATAAATTAAAATTTTAAATTTTGACTTAGGCAAAAAGTTTGCGTAAGTAGTGGGCCCCTGTGACCCGTCTAACGAAATGTCGTACGACAAAATTAAATTTGTCGTAAGTCAGATTCTAAAATTCTCAATTCTCCATCTAATCCTGTCTTGAAAAGGCGATTCTAAAGAGATGTCCAGAGACAGAATTAGATGCAGAAATTAGACTATTATAACGGGTTGACTAACGACCTTTTTATCGTAAAACGTTTCGTAATACGGGTCCCATATGCTGAATAAGTCTGTTTTCGACCAGAATGAAAAGTGCTTGCTAAATGCCAGCCATCAAAAGTTACAGCCAAAAACATAAAAAATTATAGAGAATAGCTCACATTCCATTATATAATGTATAATCTTAAACATGCTCAGATAAATCGGGCCATAGAATAGGCCACTGAAAAGGAATTTAAACGTAAGTGTGCATGCTGATATCATAAATCTACTGTTTATAACTACAGGAGAACCTCTCTATTACGACCACTAAAACGAAGGTTAATTGATTGTATAAATGACAGGTGACAGCTTAAAGAAAGGTGACAGTGAAACAGAAAGCTCCTGTAGGAGCTTTCTGTTTAACTGTTACCTTGCTTTCAGTGGTCACCTGTCATAACCACCTAATAATTAACATAATCTAGTGGTCGTATTAGAGGGGTTTTACTGTATTTGATTTGCTATAAGCATCCTGTATGATGTTTTATGCACAAAAGGATTGATTGATTGATAACATACCTGAGGCCAGTAAAAAATCTCAATACCCCCGTATGTGGCTGGCGTCCACGTCAGCGATTGATCAATCCAGTAGAAGCCAATGTACCCTGTCGTCTTGAGAGTCTCTGTTACCGCGTCCAAGCCATTGATTGTTAGAAGTGTAAACTCCACATAAATTTCTGAATGAGAAAGGATTTACATGCAATTAATGTTTTAGCATAAACACGTTTATGGGGGAAGAAATGTCTAACATTATATCGGCAAGAACAAAACTATGTACAAATACTTTAGGGCCAAATTTGTGAAACTGATGGTACAGTGGTGAATACGTTATTCTGGGATTTGGTCAAAACGTACCCCAGCCAAAAGGTTTCAAATTTAAAACTTAACCACTGTCATGGTCAAAAGGTACTCGTGTATGCATATATAAAACTGTGACGAACAGAGGTTTTACTATGCGGCGGCACCGCAAAACGTTGAAACATTTTAGGGCCGTAGATCTTTTATCCCGTTCCATATTGTTCTCAAGTTTATTTCCGGTTGATGATAATTTGCAGACGCTATCCGTATTCAAAAGATAAACCTTCTACCAAGAAATGTGAGTAATCTGTTCGTCACTTACCTTTGTTTCTATCTATTTATGTTGCAGAAAGACCCATCAATTGTCATAATCATAGTGTTTATACAGTTTATTTACCAAAACGGATGATGGCATTGCGCAGGTCCGGAAGTCAAAGTGCCTATATAAGTCGAAATTTCTTACTGAATTGTCATTCTGGTCATTGCCGTCGAAGCGTTCACCTCAACAGAACAAATAATTATTCTCGCAGATTTATTACTAGGGCTTTGGTTCGTGTGTAGGGATACTAAGTAGACTTACATTTTGCAACCTGTACTCATTCACTTGCAACCTGAAAAGGATCATTTGTTTGCAGACCAGGTTTAACTAAAGTCCTCTTACCTAAACACCAGCACCGGGTCGCAGTTGGACTCAGTCCCCATAGATCTAGACTAGGTACCGGGTACCAAGCACCGAGTACTGCTTGACGTCCAGTCGCACATTGTTAAACGTGGACTTGAGTCGGACACTGGGTACTGGTACTGAGTCTGCGTGTGTTGTTAAACATGGACTAGAGTCAAGTACTGGGTACAGGGATCGAGTCAGTGTTAGGTAGCGTTAGAGTTGATTTGTTATTAAGAACCATAGAGGGTTACACATACAAAGTAGAGTTTCAGTATCTGTCTTAGACATACTGAAGCTGTAGGTCTGGGGCTGGTGCACTGGCACGAGTGCTTGTACATCGGTCCTGGGTTTAGTCAATGCCTCGTATCTAGGCATTTTTTTGTAGCTCTTGTTGGGCTATTTTTTGTACTAGTGTGTATATATATAGTGTTTTTTGTTAATTAGTTTATTATTCAACCTTTGTTTGGAACTGGTTCGTGGACCCAGTCCAGCAGCAGTTAGCTGAAACTTTGTATTTATATGTAGTTCTTTAGTGGAAATATTCCAATTGAAAACTTTTAGTTCAATGTTCTAGAATCAATATTTATAAGCAAGTAGCTTAAGGAAAATTTGATATTATAGTTAGATTTAGTACTGGTCTTGGTTAAGAAACCCAGACCCGTACCCGGACACGTTGCATAATTTGGTGGCAGCGGTGGGATATTAAATAGACACACAGTCATTTCTTACCCATACCTTAATAGATGAACATGAATACGTCAAATGGGTTTGAACAGAGACTGAGGGAGTTTGATGAGAGGTTGAATGCATTGTCAAGGCAGAATGAAGCTACTAAGTTGCAAACAGAGATAACTCTTCTTGAACATAAACTGTTTGCCCTGGAGCGAGACAATGTTATGTCTGATGACAGACACTGGTATGAGGAGACACTGTATACCCCAAAAATACCACAACGGACTAGTAGCCCTAGACGTGTGCTCAAATCAGATACTTCTCCACTACCGACATGGGTCACTCCAATAAGACCTAATGAGTCTGATAGCCAGCTGGAACCAGACCGGTTCGTAACTAGGCGAAAGAAAGTCAATTTCCAACCAAGTAGCCCTAGTCCTGATCAGCAACACAGTCCCTTTGATGTTGGTTCGAACACTAGACCTAGTCATGGAGCCAAAGTTAAACCAGCGACTTACGATGGCACTGGGTGCTGCATGATTACATTGCTCATTTTGAAGCTTGTGCCAAGATAAACAACTGGACTAACTCAGAGAAAGGGTTGTATCTTTCAGTCTCTCTGAGAGGACAGGCGCAAGGTGTGCTTGGGAATCTGTCCAACAGAACAAATGACTTTCATGCACTGAGTACTGCATTACAAGAGAGATTTGCCCCTCCTAACCAGACAGAGCTATACCGATGTCAGCTTCGTGACAGACGTCAAAAGGCATCTGAAAGTTTGGCTGAGCTTGCACAAGATATACGGAGACTCACTAACTTGGCTTACCCAAGTGCACCGTCTGATGTTAAGGAGACTCTGTCCAAGGAACAATTCGTTGACTCACTACACAGCTCGGACATCCGGCTTATAGTTAAACAAGCCCAACCCTCAAACCTGAACGATGCCGTTCACCATGCCATTGAACTGGAGGCTTACTACCGAGCAGAAGTTTGAGTCCCAATCTATACCCCGAAACCAACAGTTTGAGGATCGAGGTAGACAGAGATCAGATACAAACCAACAGACTGGATATGGAAACAGGAGTCGCACTGGTACAGTCGGCTCAAGGAAATGTTTCATAGCTGACTGTCCAAAGAGACCAGGCCAGCAAACTCAGTATAGAAACTGTGGTCAGAGGAGACTCGAGATGGGGAACAAAGGGTGGAAATCTAGACAGAACAATGGCTTCAATAAGACCCAGTCCAAGGACAAGGACGATGGGGCAGTGAATTCATCGGGTGTCAAAGGCTCTGGTCTCTACATATCTGGTCTACTAGCCGGTCGAGAAGTTGATTGTTTAGTTGATACAGGAGCAACGTTGAGCCTGATCTCTTCAAAGGTTTGGAGTAACATTCGTGATGACACCAAGCAGCTCTACGAGTTTAACAGGAACCTTGTATCAGCATCAGGAGATTTTATATCTATACAAGGGAAACCCAAAGAAGAGCTAGACATTGCTGGCACAAAGTTCAGTTGTAATTTTGTCGTTGCCAACATAGATGGAGATGTAATTCTCGGACTCGACTTCTTAAAGAAAGAAGGAGGAACACTGGACATTCAAAACAATACATTGATCATCCAAGGAAAGCGTTTGAAATTAAGCTGTACTGGAACTATTGGATGTTACCGAGTCGTAGTCTCTGAGCGAACAGAGATTCCTGCACGGTCTGTGACAATTATGAAGGGAAACATTCAAGCTAACAAATTCAGACCCGATGATCTTTGTCTCATAGAGCCCCTCGAGAAAATTTACCAATCAGAGGTAAGCATGGTTGCAAAGTCCTTAGTACAAGGAAAATCTGATGTACCAGTACGCATACTGAATCCAACAAACGAGACACAGATCTTATACCCTGGAACTCTTGTGGCAACTGCGAGCCAGGTATGCGAGGTACAGAGAACAAAGCTCCTGTCGAAACATACAAACACAAGTACGACGGTGCCCTGTCATTTAAAAGATTTGTATGAACGGACTGTAGATGGATTGGATACCAAGCAAAGACAGGATGTAGCCAAGCTACTGAATAAATACAGAGATATATTTTCTGAGAATGACAATGACATTGGGCGGACTGGGATCATAAGGCATAAAATTGACACTGGAAATGCACACCCAGTAAAACAGCCCATGCGCCGTGTTCCATTCAATATGAATGAAGAAGTAGATGCGCAAATAGACCAAATGCTGGAGAAAGATGTCATTCAGCCATCAAAAAGTCCATGGGCCAGTGGTATAGTTTTAGTTAAGAAGAAGGACGGAAGTACCAGGTTCTGCATTGATTACAGACGCCTTAATGACCTTACAGTGAAAGATGCGTACCCGCTCCCAAGGATTGATGACTGCTTGAACCAGCTGGCAGGGAACCAGTGGTTCTCTTGTCTAGATTTAAATTCTGGGTATTGGCAGGTGGAGCTGGATGAAGCAGATAGAGAGAAGACAGCATTCTCCAGCCGAAAGGGTTTGTTTGAGTTCAAGGTGATGCCGTTTGGGCTTTGTAATGCCCCAGCCACATTCGAACGGCTTATGGAAACGGTTCTGACAGGGTTACAGTGGGAAGTATGTTTAATTTACCTGGACGACATCATTGTCACAGGCACCACGTTCGAGGAAATGGTGTCAAACTTGAGTCAGGTCTTTGAACGTTTCCGTGAAACTGGGCTTAAACTCAAACAAAAGAAATGTCACCTCTTTGCTAAATAAGTGGAGTTCTTGGGTCACGTAGTATCAGCCGATGGCATTCGAACAGACCCCAAGAAGACTGAGGCAATCAGTACATGGCCACAACCCAAGTGTGTGAGAGATGTACGCTCATTTCTCGGGCTATGTAGCTACTACAGACGTTTCATACATCAGTTTGCTGAAATAGCGAAACCCTGCATAAACTGACCGAAAAGGGACAAGTGTTCAACTGGACCGAGTCGTGTTCAGAAGCATTTGAAACCTTGAAGCTGAAGTTGAAAGAGGCGCCGATAGTAGCTCATCCGGACTTTAGTAAGCCATTCATATTAGACACCGATGCAAGTGACCAGGCTATTGCTGCAGTGCTGTCCCAGAACATTGATGGACATGAACATGTCATAGCCTATGGCAGTCGGACACTCAGCAAATCTGAAAGAAGGTATTGCGTGACAAGGAAGGAACTGTTGGCACTTGTTCACTTTGTCAAGTATTACAAGCATTACCTATACGGGAAGCAGTTCTTGGTTAGAACTGACCACGGATCATTGAGATGGTTACTCAATTTTAAGAATCCCGAAGGACAAGTGGCAAGATGGCTAGAGTTGCTGTCCACTTTTGATATGAAAATTGAACACAGGGCTGGGAGACTACACCAGAATCCTGATAGTCTCAGCAGGCGAGTTTGCAAACAGTGTGGAATGGACTGCGTTGTTACGGAAAAGACAACAGGAGATGCTTGTGCAAAGCAAGTTCATTCACAAGTTAAGAGCACTGAGGCAGATACAGAAATAGAAATGCTGAGTTCTGTCCAGAACAATGACCCAGACATCAAATTAGTAAAAGAATGGCTCAAGCAAGAGTTTAGACCCAACCACAAAGAAATCATGAAGGAAAGCCACTTTCTCAAATCATTGCGGGCTCAGTTTGACAGACTGGCCATACACGATAAGCTTGTGGCAAGAAGATGGGATGTCCTTGGTAGCAATATCGTATTTTGGCAGGCCGTTGTTCCCCTTTCCCAAAGGCGAACCGTGCTCAGGTATTCCCATGACATAAAAGCATCAGAACATTTAGGCATAAAGAAGACCCTCAGCAAGGTTAGGAATGAAGGATGAAGGAATGGTATTGCGTGTGTGTGGTTGTGTGTGTGTGTGTGTGTGTGTGTGTGTGTGTGTGTGTGTTATGGTATGGCTGTGTGTGTGTTCTGCTTTAGAGATGGGTGTATTGTTTGTGTTGCGTTTCCTGCTTGAGTCTTCTTTCGTATTTATTAGGCAGAGGTACTATTGGCCAGGTCTGCAGAACGATGTGAAAAACTATGTAAATGGGTGCGAGGTCTGTGCCAAAAGGAAAGGACCCAATCAGACTAAGAAAGCACCAATGCAAGTGGCAAGAAGTGGTTACCCAATGGAGAGAATTGCTGTAGACATACTAGGAGAGCTACCAGAGACAGAACGCGGACACAAGTACATCCTAGTGGTGTCGGACTATTTCACCAAGTGGACAGAAAGTTACCCGATGCCCAACATGGAAGCTGCTACGGTAGCAAGGTTAATAGTAGAACATTTAGTATGTCGCTTTGGAGTGCCTCAGAAGATCCACTCCGACCAGGGAAGACAATTTGAGAGTAAATTGTTTCAGGAAATGTGCAACTTGCTCCAAATAGAAAAGACTAGGACGACACCGTATCATCCTGAGTCAGATTGAATGGTTGAAAGATTCAACCGGCCCTGTGTGAGATGTTAGTGCATATGTGAATCAGAACCATCGAGATTGGGACATGCATTTAGCCTATGTGATGATGGCGTATCGTGCCGCCGAGCACGAGACAACAGGGATGAGTCCTAACATGCTGATGTTGGGACGAGAGACAAGTACTCCACTTGATATTACCTATGCCATGCCATCGCGTTTAGGGATACTAAGAAGACTTACATTTTGCAACCTGTACTCATTCACTTGCAACCCGAAAGGGATCATTTGTTTGCAGACCAGGTTTAACTAAAGTCCTCTTACCTAAACACCAGCACCGGGTCGCAGTTGGACCCAGTCCCCATAGATCTAGACTAGGTACCGGGTACCAAGTACCGAGTACTGCTTGACGTCCAGTCGCACATTGTTAAACGTGGACTGGAGTCGGACACTGGGTACTGGTACTGAGTCTGCGTGTGTTGTTAAACATGGACTAGAGTCAAGTACTGGGTACAGGGATCGAGTCAGTGTTAGGTAGCGTTAGAGTTGATTTGTTATTAAGAACCATAGAGGGTTACACATACAAAGTAGAGTTTCAGTATCTGTCTTAGACATACTGAAGCTGTAGGTCTGGGGCTGGTGCACTGGCCCGAGTGCTTGTACATCGGTCCTGGGTTTAGTCAATGCCTCGTATCTAGGCATTTTTTGTAGCTCTTGTTGGGTTATTTTTTGTACTAGTGTATATATATATAGTGTTTTGTGTTAATTAGTTTATTATTCAACCTTTGTTTGGAACTGGTTCGTGGACCCAGTCCAGCAGCAGTTAGCTGAAACTTTGTATTTATATGTAGTTCTTTAGTGGAAATATTCCAATTGAAAACTTTTAGTTCAATGTTCTAGAATCAATATTTATAAGCAAGTAGCTTAAGGAAAATTTGATATTATAGTTAGATTTAGTACTGGTCTTGGTTAAGAAACCCAGACCCGTACCCGGACACGTTACAAAACATTCAATTACATGATTTGAATAATTTTTTAAATTCGTATAATATATATGATTTACTAGGCGCTGTGTTTTACAATTGTCGTCTGCCTTAATTCCCAAATGTAAAGGTATAACACTGTCCAAATTTATGTTTAAAATGCGCAATTTCTTATATGTGAATTCAAACTAAGCGAAAGCAGCTGTAACATGCCTGACATATGCCCACATTTAATAAAGAATCATACATATATGTGTCCTATCGAGAAGGCTAGTAAAAAAAGTGATTTGTTTACATAACAATCTACGGGTTGTTTCCGAGAAGGTTGTGTAAAGGTCACGTGGTCGATACGAGCGGTGATTATCCATGCACACTGTGTGTGACGTCATCAGTTTGTGTGACATTTAGCGGACAAAATAGAGGAGCTGTCTCCTTTTGATTGAACGCGCTATTATTCGAACTGCAAATAGCTATGACGTCATCGATGTGTGTGTATAGGATATGCGAATGATCTTTTTACCTCGTGTACACGGCATGTCATCGTAAGCATTCGTCGTTATTCGTATACATACGACATGCAAACAAACTCGAATTAAACTCAACTTATTTCCACAAACTGCACTGGGGCCCGTTTCATAAAACTTCGTACGACAAATGTTGTCGTAAGTCAGATTATAAAACTCTCAATAAGTATTTATTTCTCCATCTAATCATGTCATGTGACATCGTTTTGGAATCGTCTTGAAAAGACGATTCCAAAAAGGTGTCACAAGACAGGATTCGATAGAGAAATCAGAGATTAAATGTATTTTAAAGTTTTGACTTACGACAACATTTGTCGTAAGAAGTTTTATGAAACGGGCCCCTGGTTTGTAAGCAATATTGCCTCAATAATCACCACGCATTACTTTTTTTATGTGTTACGATTACGAATGTGCCGTTAATGTCATGTTAGAAAGATGTACGATTTTAAGTAATTTTAGAGCAACATTCTGGCTTTCAATTTTAGATAAATTGACTAAAGTAATATCCTAATATTAATCCTAATGCACATTGCACTTCGATTTTTAATTAATTAATGTATCGTTAAATTAGTGATTGATTAAAATCCACTTTTCGACAAATGATATAGTCAAACAAAGAATGAAATACAATCATTTTTCAGACCGTTTGTAGTTGTTATGATTTGAAAATAATTGCGCTTCACATCATAAATGCTGTATACAATCAATTCAACTTCTATTCCATTGTTATACGCACACCCCTACCAACAACGAGTTGTCGGGTTATTATAGAATTACTCTAACCGTCTGTGTAGACGGAAAATTGTCCGGAGCTTTCCTCGGTCATCCTTCAACGAAACTTGTTTAAATTATGCAGTATTGTTGATCATCGTCTGTGGCCCATCTCATTCAACATCGTACGACACAAACGATCGGAAGTCAACACTTTAAAATATTGTAAATTTCTGATTTCTCTATCTTTTCAAGACGATACCAAAGAGATGTCACAAGACAGGATTAGATGGAGATATAAATAATAATTGAGACTTTTATAATCTGACTTAAGACAATATTTGTCGTACAAAGTTTTATGAAACGGGCCCTAGAAGTTGTGCACATGAGATTGTGGTGTTGATTTGTCATTTCGTTCTTGAGTTCTCTCTCCTTTTCGTTAATTTAAACGCAGACATTTTGTCCGGGGCCTTACTCTTTATCATGCAGTATTGTTGATCACAATTTGAAGTTGTGCACCTGCGATTGTAGTTTGGATTCGTCATTTCGATCTTGGAGTATCTTCCCTTGTCGTAGTTTTAATACATAAACCTTTTCTGGAGATTTACTCTGTCAACAGATCTCTTAACTTGTCTGTTTCGAAAGAAATTACGAGCTATTGTCATCACGTCGGCGTCTGGGTTGTTGTCGTCGTATTTGTAGTCATATTTATCGTCTTTGTCGTTATCGTCGTCATCCGAAATCTTAACGTTGGCCATAACTTATTTATTACATGTGATACAGACTTCATATTTGGTATGCGTAACTAACTCGAATGGCTCATAGGCTCAGTACAACTTCGGTCATGTCTGACAAAGGTCAATGTCATTAACAGGTCATTTAGAGATAAAATAGGGAGAGTTTAAAATCGGCCATAACTTTAAAACTGTATGTGATATAGACTTTATATTTGGCATGTGTACTCGACTCAAGAAGCTCTTGAGCTCAGTAAAGACTGGGTTATGTCTGTCAAATATCAAGGTCATTTACAAGTCAAATATGGATGATTTAACATTGGCCATAACTCGGAAACAACTTGAGTTAGAAACTTCATATTTAGCATGCGTACTAAATGCAACTCAAAGGTTAATGTCACTTTGACACAAATAAGAATATCTCACTGTTCCTTCTTAATGTACTAGGATTACAAACCACGAGCATTAGCACCCAGGTACGGTTCTCTTGTTAATTGTGCAGTATTATTGATCACCTTCTAAAGTTGTTTACCTACGGTTGCAGTTTTGATTAGTCATTTCAGTATTGAATTCTCTCCCTTTTCTTAATTTTAATATATGAAATTAAATCCTGAGCTTTACTCTGTCATGCCTCAACAGAACCTTTTTTTACAATTTTGCAGTACTTTTAACACCAACTGAAATTGCGCACTTGTGATAATGTTGGTTTTGATTTTTCACTTTCTTTTTTAAGTATACCTTTTCATGACATTAAATTCTGTGATTATGGTTTGTCAATGTGCTGCTGGGGGTATATCTAATCACAGTTAGCGATAGTTCTAGTTGAATTTTCGTTCGTGGATATGTTGTGACCATGTCTAAACAGACAAACAAATTGAACAAAAATCGACTTTTTAAATTCAATTTCGAGTTGAAACGGGACTCCTATTGTAGGTTTTCACCATTTAATAAGTTTGTTTCAGCTGCAATAAATTAAACCCTGTTAATGTTAGTATTTGGTAGTTTCATTATGTGGATACGTTTTGACCATGATAGTGGGTACGTTTTGGTTTGGGAACGTTCCGGTTTGGGTACGTATTAACTAGTATCCGTGTTCTTTTCCGCTTTACTTTTTCCTTCCTGAAACTTAAAATGGACAATCCCTGTTTCAATTTGAGTCTAGTCAATTTCTGACTTTTAAGGGTTGTTTTTTGTCAATGTTTTGCATTATGACAAACAGTGAATACCCAGATCAGAGGGCTCCGTTACTGTTTGCATAGGACAAGTGCACTTTTCACATGTATACTGTTTGAAAAGGACGACTATATGCGGGACTTTGGTTCAAAGGGTTAAGGGAAAATAAAACACATGGTCAATGCATTTAAAATGAGGCAAATAACAACTTCTTGTAATTCTCAAGATTGATTTTTATCTGAGTGGTGGATTTCTCGGTATCTGATCTGGCTCCAAACTGTTAAAAATGGACATTTAGTATATACCTATCGATGATTTATAGAGATTTTTCAGTTAAATAATTTCATATGCGTCACAGTGGCAAAACGAACGAGCTCCCGCTTAACGCTTCGGTTCCCGTTAAACTAACGCATCGGCCCCCGTTAAAAATAGTGTCAGCTGTCAAATCGACAAGTGTGAGTATTTAAATATGATGTTTGTCCCTGGATATTGTTCTAAATGTAGACCAAGACGACTCTTACGGAGTGTCTCACATACAGATGCATGCATCTGTAAAACTGTTATAGGATAAATGCTTGAGGTCGATGTTTAACTTGAAAAAGTTTCGACCGTTACGGCGATTTCTGAAGAAATTGATGCTCATTGACCATACATTGTTCTGAATAGGCAGGTGGGCCGTAGCAATGTGATTATAGACCCGGATCAGAGGGCTCCTATAGGATCCCTTTGATCAGGGAATACACTTTTTGCTAATTTAGATCAGTATTTACTAAACTAGCCAGAATTCCAAGTAAACCAGTTCATGTTTGGGTAACTTAAAGTATCCACAATGGAACATAATAAATAACAGTGGTTACTTTTAAACGGTTAAATAGTACTAAAATTGGTATAACTCTGTAATGCGGTAGGGCCCCATTGAATCCTCATTTAAAGTCCCATTATGTTTTCAGACCTTTTTTATGTCTGAAATACAACAATGGTTAATAATGATTTTTGAACATTCTTCATGGGCCAACCCATCTTTGAAATGTTAAAATACAGACCTAAGTCACCAAAAAGGGCGATTTAAAACCATAATAAACCGAAAAAAGAACTTCTGGCATAAACAATACGACACGGCTTTATGTCACGTGATGCGTTCGGGATCAACAACACTGTGTGCAAAAAAATCCATGATATAAAATTAGCATTATTTCGAAACAACGGTAGTAAATCGAAAGCAACGAGGATACGTATGTATGTGCATTTTAGGGCCTCACTGTGCACCGTGAGGATGGTGCCCTAAAGTAATCGTACTGACCGTCCCTCCGTCAGTCAGTCAAATCGTCACACTTGATTTTATATTGATAAACAGTTTCAGCAAATTTGGTGAAGATCCGATAAAAACTGTTTGTGTTAGAGAGCAGACAAGGCTGGACAAATAGGTTTGTTTTAATAATTCAAGGACAATAACTCAGACATGCCTTGTTCCGCTGTGCGATTCGGGTAGTTATCGCAATTGACCTAGATTATATACCAATTAACATTTTCAGCAAGTTTGATGAAGATCTGATAAAAAAAATAATTCAAGGGCAATAACTCCGACATACCTTTCGTGATTTGGGATATGGGTTAACCACTTCATTTACAGAGTTGTCCAGAGTTGTTTACAGAGACTCTTTCAATAGCGCGGCACAGATAAATTCAAAAAATAAAATTAAAAGAGAATTTTTTAGATAAAGCCGCTTTTTGTGAAAGAATCACGTCCAATGAAGTTCTAATGGGATCCCAAACAACCGTTTTATGCAGGTTTCCCAAAAACATAATGCGGCTTTAAACGCTTCGGATAAATACGTGCCCACCCAATTTGAGAAGCTCTATAGTAGTTTCAGCTTGAGTAAAAACAAAACATTAAGGACTAATGTTACCTATTGGAGCCGACTGGTCTACAGTTGGTCGATTCCTGTAGTTGTACGAGTTTGTTGTGAAAAGCTGTGTTTGAAGATTTTCCAAATCCGTTAAAGTTTGGCCGAATGCTGTACGAGTCAAGCAGCCAATCAGAACACTGGCTAACAATAGATCCATCGCCATCTTCATTGTTTTCTTTATTCGCAGATAGCAATTCTTGAAATTATTTTCGAATCCTGAAGAACAAAAAAGGTGGGGGACACATAGATTGCCAAAACTGTCTCAATATCTACCGTTCAGCCCCTTCTGTTAGTAACTACAGTCGAGCTTCGATATCTCGAACTCGCTTAATCCGAACTATCCGATTTGTCGATACATGAATTATACCATTTCATGCTCAGGTAAGTCGAACATACCCGTATTTCAAAATTAAAACGTGGTGAGCCACGTTTTAACTTTGAAATACGGGTATGTTCGACCTAATTGAGTTCGAGATATCGAAGTTTAAATGTATGTTGCTTAAACCTTACACTTGCTAAGTTTGGATTCTATTCAGACGCCGCGTAACGCGTCGACTGACCAGGATCCAATCTGTTTAGATATGTTTAAAGACATACTACATTGAATCTTACTTTGAAACGATCTGGCAAACAATAAAATTGAAGCAGACGACAATGAAACGGTGAAGGGGTAAAAACTCGCGCACAATTGTGCAGTGAAAGGATTAATCGGTGCCTTGCCATCCTCGTTGTCATTGCAATTGCTGTCCTGCCAAATTAATTGTCTGCAACAATGTTCAGACACGATTTATTTACAATATTTCAAAGCACAACTCTAGAGTGTCAAACAGTTAAGACCAAGATGAGGCGAACAGTTACCCTGCGTTTCTTCTGAAACCAGGGCTGCCATTTCTCGGGTTTTTTCCTAAATCTTCGGATTTTTTTCTAGTACATGGTAGCTTAAAGCAGGCTGAAAGTAAAGCATTCTGCTTTACTTGCAGCCTGCTTTAAGCAGCCACGTGTCAACAAAACTTGATAAGGCGATGGGGTAATGGTACGATTCGTAAAATCGCACTTGAAAAATGCAAATTTGGAATTCTTAGGATTTTTTATGGCAACTTATGGCAGCCCTGTGAAACCAGTATCTTATTGGCATCAGTTATCAATAACTCGCCAGTAGGGTACAGAATGTTAATAAATTACTGAATAAAACATTCAAGTAATAGAGCGTAATTAACACAACCTTAAACCATATGAATACGCGTTTAGATTTATTCTTCCGCTGTATAAAATGCATGTAGTTCCAATTAATATTGTCTAGACTATGTACAATTAAAGCAGGTGCTATATCCTAGCAGACGATAAATTAAAAGCAGCATCGCATGCATTCTGTTTTATTTTCAACCTGCTTTCAATAGTCGCCTTTTTTAAAAAACTATAAACAGGTTATGGGGTAATTGGTAAAGCCGGTTAAACGTATTTACCAGAATATAATTATTACAATAAGTAATAAACTAATAATTATAATAATACAAACAATAACAATGATAAAAAATGAGTTGATTGTGATTGCAATGAGAAGATTACGAAATAGTTAAATGCAAAACAATAATGAAATGTTCGTACCTTTGATAAGTTAATAGCCCTATATAGTTTTAATCCAGAAACGTTCTGATTTAAACAGATTTGCGTCTTTTGTTTGACGTCATCGCACTAAATGTTTAAACACAGGAAACATTGGTTGGCCTCCTAATCCGATTGGATTAGAATATCAATTACAGTAAAACCTCTCTATTACGGCCACTAAACTGTGTCAATTAATGTGTGTGTTTACGACAGGTGGCTGCTTAAAGCAAGGCGACAGTAAAACAGAAAGCTCCTGAAGGAGCTTTCTGTTTCACTGTCACTTTGCTTTAAGCTGTCACCTGTCTTTTATACAATAAGTTAGCTTTTGTTTTAGTGGTCGTAATAGCGAGGTTTTACTGTACAGTTTACAGTAGAGAATCTGTTATTCTTTCCCAATAAACGCGTTTATGCTAAAACTATTATTAACAATACAAACAGTTTGGAGCCAGATCAGACGCCGGGTAACCCGGCGTCTGATCAGGCTCCAAACTGTTTGCCACCAAGATAAACATGAATTATCAGAATTGTCTAAAAGTTGTTCTTTTCTACGTTTTATTGCTTTGCGTTTGCGTGCGTTTGCGTACGATTGCGTTTAAACGGGAAAGAATAACAGATTCTCCACTGTACTATTACACCAGATTTATATAGCGCTCTTTTTACACAGAAGTTGTGCGTTCAAAAAGCGCTTTGAAAGACGTTATTTCTTTCCATTTAAACGAAACTAAACGCAAACGTGTTTGTATAAAATGTAGAAAATTACAGTTTTAGGCAAATATTGACGATGTATTTTACTCTGGGCGGCAAACACTTTGAAGCCTGATCAGACTCCGGTATACCCGACGTCTGATATGGCTCCAAAGCTTTTGCAATGGGAATAATTAACTTATCATAACGCGTTTTGGACCGGATAACGTCTGCGCAACTGTACGATACAGTCAACTCCTGATTACTCGAACTCTCGTTTAGTCGAACCCGCTTTTGTTTTTAACCCATTTGCATCATGTGGATTCTTCCGCATACTTTTAAATATATTGGACCAGTCTATTTTTATCTAAATTTTCATTATTTTATTTGTTTTGTTTGGAGGACCTTGTAGAGAGGAAACTAATCAGGCGTCTAATCCGAGTCTACATTGTTTGCCTTTGTCCCATAGATCGTGGTCACAAGTTAATAAGTGTCAAGTGTCGATAATAAGAGCTCAAAAAATTATAACGTAATCGTATTTCAAAAATAACACGAGGCTAAGTCAGGTTTTAAAATTAACAATGCGTGTTTGTTGTCTGTAATGTTGTTTCAAAGTTTAGAAATAAGGCAGTATGAATATATAAATTTCAAAACGAGGGTCAAACAGTTTGGGTCCTGATCAGACGCGGCGTCACGCGGCGTCTGATCAGGACCCAAACTGTTTGCAAACGCGCTTTAAAGCGCTATTGAGAGTGAACGGGTTAAGTGTAATACCTATTTCCTGTATTAAGAACAGACTGTTGTATACAGCTATCGCATGTCACGCAGAAAGTCAATGGATTTCAACAGTAGCTTAACACATTTTGATTGATCGAGTTTATAGTCAAGTTACAGTGCATGGAGAAAACGTTATACTTTCCCAATAAACGCGTTGACGCTGCAATCTATAATTATATTGCAAACAGGTTGGAGCCTAATCAAACGCCGGCATCTACAGTGGAGAAACTGTTATTCTTTCCCAATAAACGCGTTTACGTTAAAACTATTTTTTCTATTGCAAACAGTTTGGAGCCAGATCAGACGCCGGGTAACCCGGCGTCTGATCAGGGTCCAAACTGTTTGCCACCATGATAAACTTGAATTATCAGAATTGTCCAAAAGTTGCACTTTTCTACGTTTTAGTGTTTTGCGTTTGCGTTTCCTTTCGTTCAAACGGGAAAGAATAACAGATTCTCCACTGTAATCAGGCTCCAAAGTGATTGCCGCTTAGATTTAAATAAGTAACCAGAAGTGTCAACAAGTTGGTGAGATGTTATTGTTGTGCGTTTGCGTTTTGTTTGCGTTTGCGGGAAAGAACAGCATTCTCCACAGTATATACACGAGACCATTCAAAAGTACCGGACAGCCAACGGACTTTTTGTTGAAGTATCTCACGAATACTTATTTTAATCCACTAGCTTGTTTGGAGGTTATTAAATAATAATCCTGAGTAGCCCTGATTTTGACATGGTCGAAACGTCAAACATATTTACACCTTTCGAATAGCAAATAACGACTAAATCGACAAGTCGTATACAGTAAAAGCTCTTTAGAACGATTACTGAAAGTGAACAAAAAGACGATATAGTAAAACCTCTCTACTATGACTAAGTGTTTAGAACAGCTGAATGCCTAAGGCAAGGTGACAGTAGAAACGAATCGTCATTTAGGAGCTTTCTGTTTTACTGTCACATTGCTTTAAACTTTCACTTGTCTTTTATTTATTTATTTATTTATTATACCCGATTTATATAGCGCTCTTTTCACACAGGAGTTGTGCGTTCAAAAGCGCTTCACATGAAATTATATAAATGTACCTACAAAGCGAGAAAGACAAATAACTACATTCACAATAAAAATGATACAATATTGAGATGCATGGAAACATGGAATTTCTTCCAATATTATTACCAAGATTATAAAATTGTTATAGTAAGTTTGTAAGATCATTTTTAAAATGAGTCAAATAATTAAAAGATCAATGGCATGATTAAAAACAGAGTGGTGTTTTGTTTGTTTGTTTGTTTGTTTGTTTCAGTGTAGAACCGGAGAGTAGTTCACAAGTCGTAAAACGAATGTTTAAAACAATACTCTCCGTGTTGTTTGGTTGAATTTGTTTGTTTGTTTGTTTGTTTCAGTGTAGAGCCGGAGAGTAGTTCACAAGTCGTAAAACGAATGTTTAAAACAATACTCTCCATGTTGTTTGGTTGAATTTGTTTGTTTGTTTGTTTGTTTCAGTGTAGAGCCGGAGAGTAGTTCACAAGTCGTAAAACGAATGTTTAAAACAATACTCTCCGTGTTGTTTGGTTGAATTTGTTTGTTTGTTTCAGTGTAGAGCCGGAGAGCAGTTCACAAGTCGTAAAACGAATGTTTAAAATAATACTCTCCGTGTTGTTTGGTTGAATTTGTTATGCAACAAGTTAACCTTTGTTTGGGTAAAAGAGAGGTTTTACTGTATTTAACAGCTTAAAGGAAGAAAACAATAAATCAAAAAGCAATCCTCCCGTATAAGAAGAACTTTCTGCTTAGCTTTTATCGTGATTTTTGAAAGCAACACCAGGGCTGTCATAAGTTAACATGAAAAAAACTAAGATTTCCAAATTTGTATTTTTCATGTGCGATTTTACCAATCGTATCTTTACCCCATCGTCTGTTTCTAGTTTTTTTGACACGTGGCTGCTTAAAGCTGGTTAGAAGTAAAGCAGAATACACCCTTAGGCGCATTCTGCTTTACTTTCAGCCTGCTTTAAACTACCATGTTCAAGAAAAAAATCCAAAGTTTTAGGAAAAATCCGGAGAAATGGCAGCCCTGCAACACCCTTCTGAAAACTCCGACAAATGAGTTCATTTAGTGGTCGTTATAGGAAGGTTTGGCTGTATAGTGTAAACGTTATTCTTTCCCGTTTAAACGCAAACGAAACGCAAACGCATTGCAATTGAACGTAAAAAATGACAATATTTCGACAAGTCTGACATTTTATGTTAATCTGAGTGGCAAACAGTTTGGAGCCTGATCAGACGCCGGGTTACCCGGCGTCTGATCTGGCTCTAAACTGTTTGCAAAGTAAATAATATTTTTCTCGTAAACGCGTTTATTGGGAAAGAATAACGTTTTCTCCACTGTATGCGATAAGTATCGTATATGTAGATCTATTTACTGGGTGCAATTACCTTCCAGCTTGCTTGCAGAAGGACGATTGTTATTATTTATTATTATTATTATATCCGATTTATATAGCACTCTTTTCACACAGGCTGATAATGTGATAGATCAAGGTCTATTTTGTTTTAGTTTGCTTAGATGTTCTTTTGCATGTTTTGCTTGCAGCAATTTTACTGTGAGGAAGCGGCTGATCAGTTCACTTCGAATCTGATTCGAGCTGATATTGTCATTTACTTTTGTGTCTAATTCTCATGGTCAGTTTTTAGAGCACGTTTTAACACTTTACCCAATATCCTGTTTCTAGTATTGAAGATAGGTGACTACTTAAATCAGGTTGAAAGTAAAGCAGAATGCGCTTTAAGGCGCATTCTGCTTTACTTTCAGCCTGCATTAATCTTCCACCTGCTAGACTATTGAAGATATTTCTCATAATACATATTCCTGACTGATTAAATTTGAACTATTTTCTTTGGCGGAGGTAAAAATCAATATGCGCTAAAAGGCGCTTCTATCTAGGTAAAGGGTTAAGGCAGTTTTTAGACCTACACTTGGATCGAGATCAGCAGCTTACTGCACAACGTTTTAATATCTTGTACTTATTAATTTTGTTTTCATGTATTCCAAATATTGTTTTAATATAATGCTTATCACTATCATTATATTATCTTTGGCTTAGCGCCTGACTTATGTAATATTTCCACATTGATAAGATTCTGTTGCTGGCCAGTCTTTCATTTTATCCTAATTTTGTCAGGGCTTACCTCTCCTGCAATCTAGCGAGCCATGCTCGACATAAATATAAGTCTATGATAATGAAATCATTTATACATGTACAACCCAAATGATAAGGTAATGTACCAGCAGATTAGTTCTATCTCTGATATATTTTTTCCAACCCGTTGTTTGCATTCGAATATTCTATTTTTAGCTGCTTTATCTTTGTTATATTTATACATATGCTTTATAGTCGGTTCAAAAGCCTGGCGTATGTTGTCTATACATGTATTATGTCTTGCCGACTTAAAATAAAATTTATATTATCTTATCTTTACACAGGAGTTGTGCGTTCAAAAGCGCTTCACATGAAATTATATAAATGTACCTACAAAGCGAGAAAAGACAAATACATATACATGTAACTACATTCACAATAACATGATACATTATGGAGTTACATGAAAACATTGAAATTTGTTCAATATTATTACCAAGATTATAAAAATTGTTTGTAAAATCAACTTTAAAATGAGTCCAATAATTAAAGGACCAATGACATGATTAAACATAGCGATTTTTATGTTTCAGTGTACAGCCGGAGAGCAGTTTACATATTGTAGAACGAAATGTTTTTAACGATACTATCCGTGTTGTTTGGTTGAGTATTGTATAATCCATTGTTGAGTTACACCTTTAATGTATAAAAATAAAGATAAAAACTGTCTAAGAATTATACCGCAGACCCTCAGCCAACTGGTTTCAAAGCAATTGGGCAATCCCTACCATCAAGATCCACCAGACAGGGTCAATGTCAACGGTACAACTCCAGAACTCCCATTTAGACCCACATCATCTACATTAAGAAAACAGCCCAGAAGTAGCAGTCATCTATTTCCTACTTTATTCTAAAAACTGATATTAAAGAAGTGTGTTTTTAGACGTTCTTTAAGGCTGCAACTGAGCTCGCATCTCTGATGTCTGATGGTAGAGTGTTCCAGAGCTTTGTGGCTGCATGCATGAAAGTTCTGTCTCGAAACTTCACCAAACGACTTCTCGGCACAACCAGTTATACTGATTTACTCGCAGACCGCAGCTCTCGTCGAAGTCTATACACGTCTAGTATACTAACAATGTAACTTGCTTTGTACGTGAGTGTCATAATCTGTGTTGAATTGGAAGCCAGTGAAGCCCCTGAACATCAAGCTCCCATACAACAGTGAGTTGCAGTAGTCAATTTTCAATGTGACCAGAGAAATGACCAATGTTTTTTGTAGTTTCAGGGGAAATATACTGTCTAATATGACCTATTTTCCGCAGCTGTGTGCAACTAGACTTGCATACAGCGTTAATGTGCCGGGCCATATCCATTTGAGAATCAAGTCTAGCACCAAGATTCTTCACACACAATAATGGTTTGATTTTAAAGTTTCCCACTTGAACGTGAAAATCTCCAGGAACGTTAACCTTTTTTAAGTGAAACAGTATGACCTCCGTTGTGTCAGTGTTCAGCTTCAACATATTCTTGTGCATCCCAGAGACTATGTCTTTTAGACATCCTTCGACTTCTGAGAGGGCTTCTTGTTGACAAGATGTGTCTTTAGGCTTGGATGACAAGTATAACTGTGATTCATCTGCATAGAAATGATGACCCAGATGATGATTTCTGCAAATTGAGCCGACCGGTTTTGCGTACAAGATGTAGTGTTACGGTCCCAGGACTGACCCCTGTGGCCTGGTCTACCACTTGCCGTGCATTAAGGGATAATGTGGTCATCCTCATGCTGTCATTAGCTGGACGTAGCAATCAAAATAGGTCGACAATGACATGGAGGAACATTAAACCTTCAAATACCTAACTAAACTTTGTATTTGCTTTATACAAAGTAAGCCTCTTGAAGTCCAAAAACTGACCTATGGAATACATGTATGCGTATCACGGATTTGACTTTTCTTGATTTAATTTGTAACCATTCACTGCCATGACGTCATCTCTTTCAAACTTTTATCATCTGCTTTTTTCTGAAAATGTTTTTAGGAAAGTTTGCTAGATTAGATCGTTATGACTGTCAAACTGTTTCGATCCTGATTACACGCCGCGCCACGCGGCATCTGATCAGGATCCAAACTGTTTTAAAATAATCATTGTACTCGGGTTAGGTAGTGAAGGGGTAACCGTGTTAAAGACGTTTTGTTTTATTTCCCAATAAACGCGTTTAGACTTAAACTGTCCTGTCTGTAGAAAACAGATTGGAGACAGATCAGTCGCCGAGTGACCCGACGTCTGATTAGGCTCCAAATTGGTTGCCACTCTGATTGAATTAGGGTCCCAGGCGGATGCAGAGTATTCCAGGTGCTGTTGAACAAATGTGGTGAAGGTTTTTTTCTTGACTTCCTTGTTGCAGCTGTAGAGGTGACATCTTAGTAGGTTGAGGACTTTGTTCGCTTTACCGGTGATGTTACTTATATGGTGCTCCCATGTAAGATTTGATGTGAGTTCCACTACGATGAAGGGATGTTATCAACACTCTAGAGGGTATCATTTCCAATGTTCTTTTTACACTTACTTAGTGATCTTGAGGCGGTAGCACTTAGCTGCATTGAATTCCTTGAGCTATGTGTAAGACAAGTCGACGAGGGGTTAAGATCTTGTTGCAGCTGGATCTGATCAGTCATGTTGCCGATTGTACGGTATATAAGGCAATTATCAGCCAACAGCTTGATCCTGGTCATTGGGGAGACGTGTTGGGCGATGTCGTTTATACATAGAACAGGAACATCAATGGCCAAAGTACAGTTCCCTGGGGGGACACCGGAGATGACTATAGAGTTGGATGAGGAAGAGCCATCAAGTACGACTCTCTGCTGAGGATGACAGAGCCAGGCCTCTATCCACCTAGTGGTGCGTTCTGTGATGCCATAGTGCCTGAACTTATGTAGTAGGCCTAGCCTGCGATGAGGAACGGTATTAAAGGCATTGTTGAAGTCTGGTATCAGTAGATCCTTGGCGTTACGTTGATCAAGTCGTCTGGACAGGTCTTCAACTATGCTAAGGAACTGAGTTTCGCAGGAATGGTTTGATCGAAAGCCATGTTGGAAATTAACCAGGATGCTGTTGCTGTTGAGATGATTCATGATTTGACTGAAGAGTATGTGTTCCATTGTCTTACAAAGGATGCAGGTCAATGATACAGGGTGGTTGTTTGTCAGATTGGTCTTCTCTCCTTTCTTGTAAACTGCAGTTCATTGGCATCTTTCCAGACTGTGGGTACTTTGCCACTGTTGTAAAACTGCTGGAATATGACTGAGAGAACTGAGTCAATCTCTGTATCAACCGCTTTCAAAATTCATGTCAAGAGTACGTCATGGCCAGATGCTTGAGTTGGATTCAAATTCAGATTCAAATTCAGAAGAAGCTTTTCAGTTCCTGGTGTAGTCACTGTGATGTCCGGCATTGGCGGGAATGGATGATTGCCCATCGTTGGAAGCTGGTCATCTGGCTCTCTAGTGAAGACTGTGTATTGAGGGAATTAGCTTTAGGTTCCGGCTCACTGACAATGACGTTGTTGTACTTAAGTGTAGGTATGCTGCTCAGATCTTTTTTGCTTTATAATATATGAGTAAAACTTATTTTGGTTGCCTGTAAAACTGGTGTTTAAAACATTATTAAAATACTCTCTATGCGCTTTCTCTAGCTATGCCTTTATAATTTCACTAAGTTTTATGTATCTTTTCCAGGTGTTTCTTCTGTTGGCATAGTCGTTTGATGTGTTGATTCATCCATGGTAGATTCCATCGAGATTTAATCTTCTTCTGAGAAATGTGTTTCTTCATTGAACTTAAAATTTTGTCTTTGAAAGAGTTCCAGTTATAATCAACACTCTTGTCAAATGTCCTATCAGAAATGAATTTCTCACTAAAGCACTTCATGTCAGATTTAACGCTAGGAATATTACCCTTTCCATACATAAACACAAAAAGTTCATGCTTTTTCTGACGCTTCACCGCAAGGTCCACGTCCGAAAGAGTTTAGTCTGTCCTCACAGAATCCCTTTAGAACGCACCTTCATGTTCTTTCTCTTAACCCACTACCCCATTGCCAGTTTCTAGTTTTGAAGACAGGTGACCACTTAAAGCAGGTTGAAGGTAAAACAAAATACGCATTTCTTTCAGAATTTCTTTCCGCCTGTTTTAAGCTACGAAATACTAAGATATAATAGATATTTCTTTAGGTACATGTTCATGAATGATTTTATATACAAAAACTATTTTCTTTAGCGGAGGAATATATTCAATGTGTTAAAAGGCGTTTCAATGGGGAAGAGGGTTAAGCCCACAAAATGATTATTCATTGATGATGTGGTTTATAGGAAACTGCTTAAAACAAGGAGGGCCTTCACTGAAGAAAATAATTCCATTTTACATGTACATTCATATAGTGTGCAACTTAAGAAATATTTCCTACATCCTAGCAGATGGTATATTTAAGCAGTCTGAAAGTCTTAAGGTGCATTCTACTTCACTTTCAACCTGCTTTAAGTTGTCTATCTATCTATCCATACTGCAGCACCCTCGTATTGAGTATAATGTGCAGCTGCGCGTCTGAGCAAATTAGTAAGAAGAAGAAGTAAAAAGTGTGAATAAAAAAGGTTGATTTACAGTTTAAAAGTTGTTACTGTTTAGTAAGTAGAAATATACAGTTTAAAAGATTTAAAACACTGCTTCTGCTCTTAACGAATATGACTCACACCCGCAACTGCCTGCTTAAACTGATCAAGATCAGACAGAAGCACACTGTGAGTTGGCAAGCTGTTCCAAAGCACGATGGTCAGGGGAATGGTTCATTTCCGATCAGGGGAGACAACTGTTACCTTATGAAATGAAAATATCTTACCGGTTACCTGACTTAGATAGTAGTCTAAAATATTTCAATTCAGTGCAGTCATTGACTGCTTTATTGGCACTGTTTAACTCATTATCCCCTGAAACTTCCAATGGATAATTCCAGTTTACAATGAAGGCTGGTCGATTTTAGACAATTTATGGTTGTTTTTTGTAATAAATTGCAAAGTGACAAACAGTGAAGTCCCTGATCAGAGGGCTCCTACAGGAGCCCTCTGATCAGGGACTTCACTGTTTGCATAAGACAGGTGTACTCTTCACAGGTACACATTTGGTAAAGGACGCATATATGCGTCACTAGGGCTCAATGAGTTAAAGTTTTGTTCGAATTCGCCCTTTTTGACAGTTCGCCCAGCAGGCGACGTACTGTATCATACCCATCATTATTTACACTGGAGAATATTTATAAAAGCTTTCTGCTTTCCTTTCAATCTGCTTTAAGTAGACACATGTCTTAAAAACTAAGAATAGGAAATGGGGGTAATGGGTTAAGTAATATTCTGAATATTTTTTGTCATGAAAAAACCTGACACATGTCTTCTATTGGGTAACAGAATATGTCTGTAAAGTGTTTCGTGTCCTTATTTTGGAAAAGTACGACGCCAATCCAACGTGCACCTGCTTGCTAATGACGTCACGTGACACTTTAGTAGTTTGTACCAAATGGTTGTCCTGAAGCTATCGGGCAATAACCAACATTAGTAACCCAAACAGTCATCCCTCGTCATTTAATCTATATTATGTTTAAACATCGCAAAAAAATAATTCTATATTTTTCATTCGTGCATGCCATGTTTAACTTGTGTAATTATTGATAAAGTTTGAAACAGTTTGAATCCTGATCAGACGCCGATTTATCCGGCGTCTGATCAGGATCCAAACTGTTTGCAAATAGCAGTGAAGTTGGGCTTATCATGATATTTGTTCAGATTATTGTTCCAGAACTAGTGTACTTTTAGAAGTAGCCATGTAAATTTGCACTCTTGTATTTACCGTACAATATATGTTATTCTTTCTCAATAAGCGCGTTCATGCTAAAACGATTATGTCCTCTGCAAACAGTTTGGACCCAAATCAGACGCCGGGTAACCCGGCGTCTGATCAGGTTCCAAACTGTTTGCAACGCAGGTTGCAAATCGTAAGTAAATCGTAAACATTTGAAACAAAAACTGTCATTTTCTATAGTTTATTGCATTGTGTTTGCGTTTAGTTTCGTTTAAACGGGAAAGGAAAACATCTTCTTCACTGTTAACTATATTACAGGCTGTAGCTGAAAACTTCTGCCCAACGGCAATACGCGAATGTGTCATATAATATTCGGTGCGAAAAGAATCTGCGCATTTGTATTTCTTTGCACTTTTATATTATACGCAATATGTTAATGACTTAACACATTGCAGTGCATCTACGAAAAACCGGTGATGACATTTCCCTCTACACTTCAAAGTTCAGACTGCAAACTTCACAGGGCTGCCATTTCTCCGGATTTTTCCCAGTCTTCGGATTTTTATCCTAGCAAATGGTAGCTTAAAATAGACTGATAGTAAAGCAGAATGCGCCTTAAGGCGCATTCTGCTTTACTTTCAACCTGTTTTAAGCAGACATGTGTCTTCAAAACTAGAAACAGCCTATGGGGTAAAGATACGATAAGTAAACTTGCGTCTGATAAATTGAAAATTTGAAATCGTAGGATTTTTACTATCAACTTATGGCAGCCCTCACTATTAACTGTTTGCTTATAATCTATCTCTTATATCGTCTGACTTCAAACTTCCTACTTCCGACTTCACACTGTATTCTTTAGACTTCAAACTTCACGGTCCACAGTTCCTATACTAAACTAATGACGTCATGAGGTTTCCCTATATTTAGAGCGACTAGGCAAACGGGAGTTCCCTACCCATGTTGCACAGCTATTGTAAACGACTATGGGTTTCATGCTTTAAGTACTAACAGTTAAAAGAATTTAAATCCAGATCAGACGCTGAGTAACTCTACATTTGATTTTGATCCAAATTCTTGAACAGTATAACATTAATAAGTTGTGCTTTATATGGCTAGAAGCAAAGTTCTTTGCTTAAGGTTTCAGATGGGTAATGCTTATCGAAACGAATCTGCAAAAACTATACACCATCTCATTCAGTATCCAATTCTACATATTTTCCAGAGTTAAAAGAATTTTCACCTCATATAACTGAAATTATGGATATTTTTGTCTTGTTACCCTACTATTCAAAAAACGTCCTGAAATGACTACCCCTCTTTTTTCTTTCCGAGGATAAAAAATTACAAATATTAATAAAAAGATCAAAATTTATTCATGCATTTATACCTAAGACATTGTTGTATACAAATACAATAGAACAATTAAATATTTTACATAATACATTAAAAAAAATCTCTTATATTTCGGAAAAAGTAATTTATGAGTAACTTTTTTTTTAAAAATCATTTTTTACGTTTTAGCAAAACTGAGATTTTTACAAAACATTAGGCAGGGGCATTCATACTGACTACACTTAAAATGATCTACCATGCCTCTAGAACACAACAAAAAAAATTAGGAGGGTTGACCTCATGTAACTTGAGAAAAATGAAATTGTGTTTGAGAGGGGTCAACATTTGTGGGAGAGTAAAATCAAACATGCACTGTCATTTGCAAATAGTTGTGGAATTCACAAAAATGTCAATTTAATAGCTATTGTCTGTTTTACAAATTATTTTCTGCAAGATAAACAATATTCTCCGGCAAGAAATGTGAAAAATACAGTCAATCTTGTATAAACAACCACCTTGCGAATCAGTCTGCATACCTCTTCATTATGACACTAGACTAATTAACTCAGGGTAGAAATAGTGAAGAAAACTCCGACTGAAGCATTCTGAATTAGTTGTATCCTGCATTAAACAGACAGCTCAATACCAGACAAAATATAGGTATTCACTTGAGTGGTCGCTTAATACAAGATTGACTGTAAAAGTTGACAATGATTACCAAGTTTCATAATAAACGGCTGGTATGTTGCAACCCAATAATTGCAATAGATATTTAACCATTTACTCCATAGCTTATTTTAAGTATTGAAGAGACATGGTTGCATAAAGCAGGCTGAAATTAAAGCAGGATTCATTCTGCTTTACTTCCAGTCTGCTTAAACTATGTACAGTCTGCTTAGATAAAGGCTTTTTATTATGCATATTCATGACTGTATACAATTAAACTATTTACTTTCAAGAGTGAAGGAATGAATTAAATGTGTTAACATGTGTATCAATGGAGTAAAGGGTTGATTTAGGAAAACATGTTTATCATGTACCACAGGTTTGATTTACAGTCAGACCTGTATTTAATAGGCAGTCTGTTCCTCTACCTTTGTTGTGGTTCTAGGGCTTATTTGTCATAGTAGGAATGTTTTCTGTTTATTAGACCGAGATTATCCCCTCTGCTACAGTGGAGAAAACGTTATTACAACTACAACTACAACTATTACTTTTTATTTTCTCACTACATAACATGTATATATGAGACAATACAGTAATAAGAATCAAACACTGAGTGTGGGTGGGGAAAGTATGAGGAGAAGTGCAATTGTGTCTATAATTAAGGTGTTCAAAGACGTCAACCATTTTGGCAGCTTGAACACCTTCCTTATAAACAACTGAATATTTTTCCTTAAATTAAGTTAAAACATTGTAATTTATGTTGGGTGCATCTCTCAATTTTCATACGTTACAGGTGGGAGTCGGTAAACAAAGAGGAACAGGTGTGAGTGCTTTAGATAAATAAAAGCCCTCGCATCGGGATCTACTTTGTTTCGTAATAACTCTGGTTTAAATCAACACTGTAGACAATACAGCATAGTAAGCAAAAACAAAATGGCGCCATATATGCTAAACACCATAGCAAACAGTGCAGGATCAGATGAATGGACTTTCTGTGAGCCCATTCAACAGATTGTACATTGTTTGCTACCAAATGGCAACGAAAAAAAAAAACAAAAAAAAACAAAAAAAAAACAAAAAAAAAACAACGGTACAGTTGAGAAGACGTCGTTATTTCCCAATAAAAGCGTGTATGCTTAAACTACTGTGTCCAGTGCAAACAGTTTAGAGCCAGGTCAGACGCCGGGTAACCCGGCGTCTGGTCAGGCTCCATACTGCCTGTCACTCAGATGAAAACAAATAGAATTGTCAAAAATAGGGTTCGTTTTCCCATTGTATAGCACATGATGCGTTTTCCTTTAAAAAGGAAGTAATAACGTCCTCACCAATGTCTCTGATCAACTATATCGACTTCTTTGAACTAAGAAGCCACAGCTGCACACATATATACTAAACCAGTTGTGGGGGCAACTTTTGTATGAACAGCTATAACCAGTGATGTCACAGATCAGCCTCCGCCCCAGTGAGGCAGTTTCTGGTCGGTGACGTCAATGTAAACACAATTAGTAAGCAACAAATATGTGCTCAGAGTAGATAATATAGTCATGTTAGCAATCTACAAACGTTTAATTCAAATTCACACGTCATGTGTTAACAGTGATGACTCAGATCAGCTGCCGCCTCAGTGAGACAGTTTCTGGTCAACGACGTCACTCTTTACAACGTTGATAAGCATCATAGTAGGGGTACATGTACATAATATAATCATTTTAACACTGTTGTAGAGACAACTTTTCTCTTCAGCTGTCAGCAGTGATGGCACCTATCAGCCGCCGACCCATTGGGACAGCTCCCGATCAATGACGTCACTGTATACATCATTCATATTCATTAACTACAATGTAGAGACAGCTTTACGCATCAGATCAACAGTGAAGACATGGATCAGATGCCGCCTCAATGAGGCAGTTTCTGACCGATGACGTCATTGTACACAGATTAATGGGGGTTAAACACGCAATCAAAGTAGACGTTTTCATGTGCATAATGTAAAGCCATATTGGCACTTCACAAATAGTAACAGTTTTACACGTCAGCAGTTAACAGTGATGGCACAGATCAACTGTCGCCTTTGTGGGGTTGTTTCTGACCAATGACATCACTGTATGCACAATCAATAGGCATTAAACATGTACTCAGAGTAGAAGTATGCATGTACATAATGCAAAGCTAATTTAGCACTACACAAATAGTAGAGACAAATTAAATAGCGATGACCCAGATCAGCTGTCGCCTCATTGAGGCAGTTCCTGATCCGTGTCATCGCTTTAACTCATTCACCCCTGAAACTTTAATGGACAATTCTTAATTCAAAATAGGTTTAGTCCATTTTTTACTATTCAGGGTTGATTTAAAAAATATATTTCAAAATGACAAACAGTGTGGACCCTGATCAGAGAGCTCCTTAAGGCGCCCTCAGGTCAGGGTTTACGCTGTTTGCATGGAGCTAGTGTAATCTTACCAGGTGCACTGTTTGTAAATGACGAGTAAACTAGTTGCTAGGGTTGAATGGGAAAAAATGATTAATAGAAGAAAACTAATTAAAGGAATAAAAAATACATTAGTTTGGATTGAAATTAGTTTGGAACACTATTTTGAGGAATTTGCCTAGTTTAGTCAAATCATGGCTATTTCTTGACATGAGAATATTTGATAGAGCGAATTCATGGGTATTACTTGAAAACGAACGTATATATTTCTCACGCTCATTTATAAAACGCGGGCATGTAAATAGGTAGTGGGCCTCGTCACCAATGACATCTAAGTTACATACAGTACATTTTCTGTTTTCTTTCGGAATAGTGTACCATCTGCCTGTTTCTACAGGAAATCTGTGGTTTGCAGTACGTAGTTTAAGTATATAGTAACTTATACTACTAGGGACCAATGTCAAAAAACTTTCAAATTCGACAGCTTTTTTGAACATATGATATTGTCTCCCTTTACTAGATTTTAGAACATCTTCTTCCCATTTTTGATTAAACTGATCAACTAAAGTGCGCTTTACTAATTTATTAATGCATTTACTATTCAATGTATTTTGAAAAAGAAACAGGTCTGGTCTGCCTATAATCGACAAAGTTTCTTTGACATTGTTAATCCATTTAAAGTTATTATTATGGTTTAATATATACTGGTATATGAGAAAGGAAAGTTTAGATTTTTTGCCGACAAGTAGGCGGTTCCAGTAACCAATCATTCGGCTTTTGACGCTTACAGATACAGTGGAGAAACTGTTATTCTTTCCCACTTAGTGCGTTTTAAACGCGTTTGAAACGCGTTTAAAACGCGTTTACTAAACGCGTTTATCTATTGACTTATAAGTGCGTTTGTAAGTGCGTTTAAACGCACTTATAAGTCAATAGTGAATTTATCGCTGCGCAGGTTATATTTGATGTTTAAACAACGTAATAATGGTACTTTCTCATTCTGTACCATAAAAAGTCTTATATCTAGTTATAAGTTGTGCGGATTGTGTTTTGTAAAGCGATATATCTCAGTAGATCGTTAAATTCGACGATCTGTATTTCGTTTAAAAATATGGTGGTGCTTTTTGTTCCAACCGAAATATTTGTTAAATGCTTGGACCCAGATCAACCGTTAAATTACTGAGCATCTGCTACGCATTAATATTGGGATCAAGATCAGATGCCGAGCTACTATGATCAAATTGTGCACAGTCTGATCTGTATTGTGTCTGTTGCACAGGCTGGTCTGGATCTACATTAGTTGATTAATGATGAGCAGTTTCATTCCAATGGATCTGCAGCTTATAAGACGTACTGATCAGGATATGCACTTTTTGATACTAAGTACGAGCACTTGAAGTTTTCTTATATCTATTCACACACATATTTATGCGAAATTCCATAAATATATCCTTAAAATTCGCGAATGTTCCATAAATTTATGTTGTTAATCCACCCATTAATGTGTCCTAAATTCTATAAATGGAATAAAAACTGTGTAGACCCCGTTAGGTCCATTCTTACAACAAATGAATATACTTAAACAAAATAACACAATGTCATCTACATACCTACCTGGCCGTGTCGGGTCAAATATATCCAAAAGAATCATTAAATCACATGTTTGAATGAGATGTAAATAAAGATTATATTTATTTATTTCTCTTCAGCGTACAATACATCGGTAATTTACATATCACACCAATAATCACTTAGTACATTACCACTCTAATCTCTTATCTATCTTTATTAAAGTATAACTACATGATCCGACAGCAAGGGCTCCATAATTGCTCCTCGTGTGACAGCTCGTTGCGTCATCAACCGGATACGGGGTAATAAAACTTCGGCTTATCAAAAGTAAGAATAATCCTAATTAGGGGTAGCAAATCAAGTCTGCGAGCCTGGGTCAACAGCTTTACTATTATACTTTATAATCAAAGTAAAATTACCTTTACAGTCCCAAAACGGCATCTCATCTAGATCCAAACTGTAAAACTGAGAACTGAGCTATTTGACGTCTCAACTGCAGCCAAACTGCTAGTGTAAAACTATCATATAACGTAGATCTAATTTGACTTGGTCAAAGCTGTCAGTTTGGATCCTGATGTAATGCAGATCTAACGTTTTACTAATTTTACCCGTAACTCCTCCAGAGTAATTGAAAATTGAAACATTCAACCCGTTTGCATAAAAATCAAAACGGAGTTAATTAATATAACAAATATTTAACAATTAAGATCTCGTTGGAACGCCGAGCCACTCAGCATTATGACGGAGATCCAATCTGTCTGATATTTTATCAAAATATTTATTCGTTCGTTAATGTACATCAGTTTAGATCTTGATTATATGGCGAACTTATCGGCGTCTCATCTACATGTACATAGAAAATGTTTTCAAAGATCGCAATAAAGAAATGCATTTTGCGTAGATGAAGAACAGTATTTATCTTAATATATTGACTAACTGTTTAAGTGATGCAATTTTCAAAAGGGCAGATTTTCAATCAGTATCATTGATTTGAGCCAGATCAGACGCCCATGTACGAATCATTTGACCTGTACTAATGCTTGGATCTATATCATACGCCTTGTTACTCAGTTTCTTGTCTGCATCAATGATTCGATCCAGATCAAACGCCGAGTTACTTAGCATGACCGGAATGTCAATTATTGGTGATTGCATCAGCATCACCATATATGGGAGATAGTAAAGCCTGACTTATACACAGCAGGTATCTCAGTGAAAGGCCTCTGGCAATCACCAATTAGAATACATACACCCATTCAAACTGTGTATATAGGATATGTATCTCCAATCATTTACAGTTTAATCTAAGCATACATGTAGCCATAAGAAGATACTATAAACCCAGTGTAATTCTTTAAATAACTTTCGTTTTTTTTTTTCATTCGTATAATTGATCGATCTCGATAAAAACAAAGGTATGCCGAATGAAACGCAAAATTCCGCTTATAAACGCGTTTGTAAACGCAAAACTCACTTATAAACGCAAAACGCGTTTATCGTTTATCGTTTCGTTTGCGTTTCGTTTGCGTTTCGTTTCCGCATGCGTAAGCATAAACGGGAAAGAATAACAGATTCTCCACTGTATAGGATGTTGACCAAGTTCGCCATATAGCATGTACAATGGTGTACTTTTACGTAATTTACAGATTTTGCGAAGAAATTCATTATGCACCTTTTCAATACTATCCAGTGATTCGTAGCCCCAAATTTCACAGCCATATGTGAGAATAGGTAATATGGTATGATCAAACAATTTTAACTGGAGGTCTATTGGCAAATCAAGGTTATAAATTCTCGAGTACAGAAGATGCATGGCTTTTTTAGCTTGCTCAACCAGGTGATTTCTCGTTGCTTTAAAAGAACCATTAGTTTGGAAAATAACGCCGAGGTATTTATATCTATCTACGATATCAATTTCTTGATCTCCCAAATAGAAATGAAAATCCCTTATATTTCTTGATCCAAAGATGACGACTTTGCTTTTTGAAAGGTTAACTGTTAATTTCCATTCCTGGCAATATTCATGAAAAGAGGACAGGGAGTTTTGAAAGTCTCTTACATTGTCAGAGAGAATTAGAGTGTCGTCAGCATATAGAACAACAAGTAATTTTAGCCAGTTAGAAGCATCATCTAGATTGATGTTGACACCATTACAACCTGAAGAACTGAGGAAACTGTCTAGATCATTTAGGAAAATAGAGAAAATCACAGGAGAAAGATTTTCACCTTGTCTAACGCCAACCTCGCACGGGAAAAAGTTTGTGTTCTGGCCTTGAAAAACGCAGGATTTAATGTTGTTATACATATTGTAGATTACTTTAAATAGTTTACCATTTATTGATGTGCTAAGAAGTTTTTGCCATAGACCAATACGCCAAACAGAGTCAAATGCCATTGCAAAGTCAATAAATGCGCAATAGAGCTTTTTCTTGGAATGCTTCATTATTTCTATGAGTGAGTGTAGCAAAAATATATGATCCGTCGTCGAATAACCAGCACGGAACCCAGCTTGGTTTTCATTAAGTAAATCAAATTCTTCTAAGAAGTCATTTATTCTTGAGTTGAGTATTGAGGTAAATAATTTCCCTAGACAACTTAGTATTGTTATGGGTCTGTAGTTATCTGGTTGGTCGCGAGCTCCTTTGTTCTTATAAATAGGAATAATATAACCTTCAAGCCAGCTGTCCGGGAGATGACCGGTGTTAAGGACACTATTAAAAAGATGTTTGTAAATCGGCAAAAATAAATGCTCAGTGGCCTTAATATATTCATTGATTATTCTGTCGGACGGGCTAGGAGACTTGGCGTTTTTAAGATTTCGAATATGGGTACTAATTTCGTATTCTGTAATAGGTGCATTAAGCATTTCTTGACTATTCAGTAGAAAGTTATCGGGCAGGGTAAATTCCTCATCTGGATCCACACTTTTGTTTCGATTTTTGAAAAACTCATAAAATTCCTCTGTAGAAGGCGTTTCTGACGGAGGTTTGCCTTTCAGGCTATTTATAAACTTCCAATATTGCTTAGGGTCTTTGCTTTGAAGTTTACGTAATTTGGCAGATTTCGAAAATTTGTACTGATTAATATAAAAATTCATAGTCTTTTTGTAGCTTTTGCTAGCTCTTTTCAGGTTATCTCTGTTACGGAAAGACTTAAATTTGTTATACTTAGATTTAGCTTTATGATATGTCTTCCGGCCTTTGCGGCATTCGTACCCAAACCATGGTTTGTCGTTTTTGGATCGCTCAAATGTTTTGTTTGGAAATGTTTTTGTGGCAGAGTTTTGAAAAGTGCTTGAAATTTTGTTCGTAATTGAGTCAATTGCTGAAGGGGATTCTGATTCGCATAATAATTCTATCTGCGCAACGCTTTGCGTGCTAATATTATTTAAGAAATCGTTACGAAGCAGTGGATCCCATTTACAACGTTGGTAGGTTTCACTTCGGTCCGCGCGCTGGGTTTCCCCACGTTTATTTAAAGTCAGTGACAATATACAATGACCATCCGATAAAAGTGCGTCTGTGTCGATAACTTCGAAATCAATGAAATACTGAAAGCACTCAGGTGTAGCGAACGCATAGTCTATCACCGATATGTTCCTATAGGTAAACTGACCACGTGACTTATCGTGACCGACACGACCATTCAGTATAAACAAATTATTGTTTTTACACAGATCAGTTAAAATTACACCATGTGCATTAGTCTGGGAGTCTTGAGAGCTACGCGATAAAGAAAAGCCCGAGTTTTCAAGGATTTGTGCCTTATTAAACATTGTTACTGTTTCGTCATCGAAATGGAAATGTTCGGATAAAAAGTCGTCTGCTGGAATAAAATCAGGCATGCAGGCTGTTCGTGCATTGACATCGCCGATAAAAAGACAATATTTGTGTTGTGAACAGAGGTGACAAATTTCATTTTCAAGGTTTAGGATTTCATCTTCATCAAGATATTGTTGTGTTTTATTAACCTGTCGAAATTTAAATAATTATACGCTGGTTGAACACGCTAAATATAGCTTTGGTTGCTATCGACAGTTTCCGCAATGTTTTACGGATAAATCTGGATTGAAAGATGGGTATTTAGAATAAGATATTGAAACCTATATGTCATTATGGTCGAGACAGTATAGTAGTATTTTACCGTGCTGAGTATGGCCGTGAGTTGGATGTACATGTATAAGAGTCTGCAAGAAGGAGAGGCAGATTTAATTGAAAGTCATTTTGGATCTGATCTTAAATTAAAGATATTGAACCCTAGCGACGAGTAAACTCGTCATTTACAAAGAGTTTACCTATACACTTATCCCATGCAAACAGTGAATACCAAGATCAGATGGTTCCTTAAGGAGCCATCTGATCATGTATACATACACTGTTTGCCGTTTTGCAGAGCTTGTCATACATGGACTATACTAAGTTTACAAAGCGTAACGTTTAGGTTATCTATGACACATTTTGCATGATAGAGATCTCTATGTTGAACAATTTAAGTAAAATATGCGTTTGAAAAATAATGGTTTTTTTCAAACATTTAGTTTACTTGAATTGTTCAACAAAGTGATCTATAATACAACATATGCCATAGATAACCTAAACGTTACACTTTGTTTTAACAAAACAATAAAGATAGTAATAAAAAAATCCTCCGCTGGGTATCGAACTCATGGCCATAGATGTACTCAGTAAAACACTACTGTACTGTCTCGACCACGAAGACATATAGGTATTCAAATCTTGTTCTAAATATTAACCGTATGTTTCAACCCTGACCTACCCGTAAAACTAGCGGAAATATTCGATATCGACCGAAGCTAAATATAGCGTGTTCATCCAGCGTATAATTATTTAAATTTTGACAGGTTAATAAAACACAACAATACTTGGATCCCGAGGGCGGTAAGTAAACAACAACTAGAAATAAATCTTGATCAAGTGATAGTGCTTTGCGACTTATTTTAACAAGCATTAGATATTCACAGTTAATACTTATTAACTCAGCAAATTTAGAAAACTCGTTACGTAAATATAAACCAATTCCACCGGATTTTCTGGATATAATGTTTTTTCTGCACTTTCCAAAGAACGTGTATCCTTTTAGGTCTACATTATCATATTGATCAAGATTTGTTTCCACAGTACCAAATATATCGAACTGTTGCAATAGCTCAAGGAATTCTGGGTAATAAGTTTTTCTCTTCAGACCTCGCACATTCAAACACCCAATTTTGAACGTATGGGTTCCCCCATTTACAGAGTCATATTTCCCCTGTGAGTCCTATGTGTTGCTCATATTTAAATGTTGCTCAGGTGGATCTGGATCAGGCGCTGCCGTAGTGATCGTTTGGCCTCGGAAAATCGACGGAGACTCGGGTTCAACGGGCAGTGGGCCTGTGTCTGAATGCTTAGGGGTAAACTGGGTTGGTTGAGTCTCCATTTGCGAGTCGGTAATGTCACGTTCCCCTGACGCTAGGGGAGATCGCGAGTTTGCTGGATCGGGGGTCTGAAACTGGGGCTGGGTCTGATCGTCAGCTGAGCAGTGGTCAGATACTGATGGTGTCTCACTACTATCTTGTGGAGCAGAATCGTCGCTTAACGACGACGCCTTGTCTGTGCTATCATCGTAAACAGATTTGTGTATAGTTGACAGGTCACGTGGTCTATTGCTACTACGATCATTGGGATCAGCCGGTATTGCACGGGATTTTCGCATATGTACATTCCAATCAGGAAACATGTCTCTGATTATACGACCGTTGTGTAGGAGCTTTGCTGGATATACTATGGACACTTTGTCGCGCATACCATGATGTCTGCTGCGCAATTCGCGATATTCAGGCCACAGATGTTTGCGCGCCTCAACAATTTCTGTTGGGTAGTCTCTGCTTATCGCTTTTCCTGAATCCTTAAGTCTGTAGGCTTCTGCTAGAATTCTCTCTGTATCAGCAAAATTTGAGAAAGCTACAATTATGAAGCGGTTGCGATCACGTTTGTACTGACCAAGTCTGTGCGCTCGCTGTATTGATATGTCGTCTGTGATCATTAAGCAATCTCTGAAGAAGTTTGTCAAAATTTGTGCACAGTTTTCGTTACGGGACTCTACAAAACCTTTGAACAACAGATTGTTTCTACGGGAACGTGCCTCAATGTCAATAGACTTATACTCGAGAGCCTGGAGTCTGTCAGATTGGGCCCTGACCTGACTTTCTAACCTAGGTACCTGACCTCCTTTCCCAAACGCGTTGTCAAACTTGTGTTGTAATGTGGTCATACTGGTTTCGTTGGTAGAGAGTTTGGTCAGAATCAGGGACAGTTTTTCGTCCGATGATAGACTTTTGTGGTCAACATTTACAGGAGCATGAGTCTGTGTCACTTCAAAAAGGGTGTTGTTTGGGGATTTTATATTAGACGTACCACCAGTGCTGCGCCGTTTGCGTTTGGGTTTAGGCCGCTGAAAGCCAGAACCTTCGCCGCCAAAGTCCGTTTCCAAATTCCAGCTTGATCCGCCATTTTGGCTCGTGGTGCCACGTACACGCCCTCCACTCCACTTTCCGTTTTGAACATCTCTGACAGCTTGCATTGTCAATTTAGACATAAATATCACTAGTTTAAAGTGTTAATGACTAGTTACCTGAAGAAAACTCACTTTAAGACTCACTTTTAAACCTCAGAGTAATGAAATTTATGAATAATTCGCGGAGCTATTTAATTCTTTCCTGTTTACACGCAAAAACGTAAATCACTAAAATGCAGATAAGGACAATTTTTCGACAACTCTGACTTTTCATTGTTATCTGAGTGACAAACAGTTAGGAGTCTGATCAGACGCCGGGTTGACCCGGCGTCTGATCAGGCTCCAAACTGTTTGCACTGGAAATAGTAATTTTAGCGTAAAAGCGTTGACTGGGAAAGAACAGCGATTTCTCCACTGTAAGAGCTAAAAGGAAGGCGGATTGGTGGTTTTAATCCAAACAGGCTGCTTTGGAACAAATGAGACAAGCCGAAATCATCTTCCTGTAATCATTATCATGTCATCTCATCATGCATCCCTCATCATCTATGGGCGCTTGTCTCGCAGATCCTGGCAAATCTAGCTCTTCATTGGCAGACTCAACAATTTTACCGCCCTCACAATAGTTATGATCCACTAAAACATGTTTTTCTTTTATTTCCGAGTCGATTTGCAAACTTTTCCACTCAGAGCTCGATTTCTCACAGGGCCCCGACACGATTGCTTTTTGAGAATAAAGCGTCAGAAGTATATATATACCTTCTCGCGATTTTTTTCTCTAAAAATAGCAATCGTGTCGGGGCCCCTGTGCGCAGTCAAGCATTACCCATCTAAGACCTTAATACTGAAATAAAGAATTTGAATTTGAATTTGAATATCGCATTATGATTTATAAATCAACGCGTTTATGTTTGAATTTTTTCAAACGACACTTTTGTGTCAATCATTAACTTATTGTACGTTTGTTTAATGCATGTAAATATTTAGAATAAACTATGTTTAATCCAAACGACAACTTTGAAGCAGGCGACAATTATATAAAGAGCAATAACGAATCAACTGATCTGAATAAAAATACGGTTTGCTAATACCGATGCTCACGGCATTAGTATTTCAAATTTGTTAAAAGAGTCTCCACAATGAACATTCCTTTTTTACGACGCCAGTCATACTGCTACCTGCTGCATATTTATAAGCCGATGACGCCAAAGCACGTAATAAAGAAACTATGTTGAAGTTTGAAGTGTGACGTTTGAAGTGTGAAATCGGAAGAGTTTGAATTCTGAAGTCGGGAGTATGCAGGTTGAAGTTTGAACTCTGAAGTGTGAAGCTTGAAGTTGAAAGTCAGACCACACCGGTATTTCGTGCAAAACATTTTTTATATTCAATCTCCGGCGAGATGGTTTCGTTGAAGTCCCGACCTTGTTCTGGTTAGTTAGTTAAATAATAAGATCTTTTTCCAGCATTCCCACGACCATTTCATATATAAAATCGTAGTTATGTGAACATATGTTATCAAGCATAAACTGTTGCAGACAAAAACACCCTTTACTTGACAAATATTTGTTCCCAAAATGGTAAAACGAGAACGCTACACAGTTGGTTTTTTTAAATTATTTTCTGTTGTGTTTGCAAATACATGTACACCATTTGGTTTTCAGTCTCTTTAAAACAGGTTGAACATTAAAGCAGAATGTGCATGAAGGCGCAATTTGTTTTACTTTCAGTCTGCTTTAAGTTACCATCTGCTAGAACATAGAAAATATGAATATTTTTGTACACGTTTATGACTGTATTTTCGTCAGTGGATGGATAAATTAAATAATAATAATAATAATAATAATAACGACTTTATTTCATGTGGATTACATATTTGGTATCGAACAAACAATGCATTAAAGAGCGCTTATATGGTAGAAAAGGTTCAACTGTGAACTATATCGAAAAGTTATAATACTAGCACAATGCATCAGTGTAAAAATCCAACATCTATGTCAAATAAAATAGTCCTTTTATCCTTTGACATGCTAACCGGTTCTCGCAAGTTAAACAACTTTCAACAGCATTTCTCAGGGATGATTCGTCAGCCATTTCCTTTAGAAAAAACATATCAGTGTGTCCAACAGTTTCGATCCAGATGCGACGCCGAGTTAGTATGTATCTCAGCTGAATCGAAACTGTTTACCATAGCTATAACAAATTCGTTGCAACGTGCAAAAAGGTTAATATAAAACCGGTTAGTACTTTTACCGTTTGCACGGTGTTCTATAGGCGAATATTCTCTAAATAACTACAGCAGTTGCTGAGCATTATTATTTTTCATAATCTCTTCAAGTAAGTATTCAGTAAGAGTGTGTAGTGAAGTGCTTCGGGGTGCATTCCAGTGTAATCAAATAACAAGCAAATATCACGAGTCAGCAAAATTCACGGGCACCTGTTGATGCAGTAACAACAATAGGCAGAATGATAACATAGAAATTAAAAACGAATGAAACTTTCGTTTATAGAATAACTGAGAGTTTAGTAGGACAGTAGGTGCATTTTATGTGACCTCATTTTCTTAATCCATTAATGCATATCGCTCACAAAAATATTCTTGTCAAGGTCTGTACTGTTTGCTTTTTCAAATGAAATGATCTGCAGCATCATCAAACGGAGATACTCCCGTGTCTTTAGATCACAATTGTTTAAGAAATAACAAGTTCATATGTGTGCAATATTGTACATAAGATCGAAGTTAGGGGTTGAGATGCGGAGTAATTAAACCACGAGGCCTTTATCCACATCTCAACGACTAACTATATATTCTAATCAACGATATTGCACAAATACGAACATATGTTATTTCAATTTTCTAACATGACTGTTATTCAATAAAAATACTTTTCACGAAGAACAAATGGCTAAAACTCAACAGAAACAAAATTCCCATCTCGATAATGATACATCTTTCTCAATGAAGCGCACAACAATACCATTTACATCATGTCTGGACATCTTTATGCCAGAGCCATTGTGTTTACAGATTGAAAAATGTTAAATTACGTATCCGCAAACGAAATCGTGTTTACTAAGTGTATACATATCGGGATTTAAGGAGTTTCATTCATAAATACACGTACGGGGCAAATTGAACAGCCGGTCGAATGCCACCTCGCGTGCAGTGCATTATCGCGGGATAAAGAACGTTTTCGGTATTCTTTGTTTATATTCCGTAGGTACCGACTCGTGTTATAATTATGAATAATAATCGCTTTTACATTTAGCAAGCACAAAGTGACATTCCATTGAAAATTCATGCAACTTGTAAACCATATTATGACAAATATTGTCTTAACACATTCAATCCTAGCGACGAGTTTACTCTTCATTTACAAACATGGTACCTGAGCAGAGTGCACTTGCCTTGTGGAAACAGTGTAGACCCAAGTCAGAGGGCTGAAAATGATCAACGTATGTTCGGTTTGTCATTTAAATTTGAAATTAATTAATTATCGTGATTTCTATCCCCCGCCGTACCAAGTACCTCGAATGAGACTTCATAAACCGAGGTCCGGTGTATCAGTGCTTTACACTGGGCAAACGAAAAGCACCAGATAACTAGTATAGTAGGACATCGCTCACGGATTGTCCAGTCCGCTGTCTTCTTTCTGGTGCGCTCAATTAGTCAATAGATGGAAGAAACGGACGTTAACAAACCAACCAAATTTGGAGAAACATCAATGGCAAGCACTTTGGATGTTGACTAAACGCACGCCGAATAACTAGGCGTATGGTGCCCGTTACATACACGTCGTAAAACGTCGTACGACAAAAACTGTCGTAAGTCAAAACATGAAAATACATTTAATTTCTGATTTCTCTATCTAATCCTGTCTTGTGACATAGCTTTGAAATCGTCTGTTCAAGGCAATCCCAAAGAGATGTAAAAAAAATCGATGGAGAAATAAATATTATTTAAGACTTTTATAATCTGACTTACGACAACTTTTGTCGTAAGAAGTTTTGTGAATCGGGCCCCTGGTCCGAATCTAAACTATTGGACAATTGCATTGATGTTTTTGTTAAAATTTGACAACAGCAGATGAGCCGTGTCATGACAAAACCAGCGTTATTGCAATACAACATTGTACAGTGGAGAATCTGTTATTCTTTCCCGTTTAAACGCAAACGTACGCAAACGCAAAGCGCTAAAACGTAGAAAAGAACAACTTTTGGACAATTCTGATAATTCTTGTTTATCTTGGTGGCAAACAGTTTGGAGCCTGATCGGACGCCGGGTTACCCGGCGTCTGATCTTGCACCAAACTGTTTGCACTGCAAATAATAGTTTTAGCGTAAACGCGTTTATTGGGAAAGAATAACAGATTCTCCACTGTACAGACCAAGCACCGTGGCCATCACAGGCTCTGAATCAAAGTTTGGTCTTCACTGCTAAATACAATAATATAGTTTCATGAAATGCTTTTGATGCATGTGGTGTCAAACAGTGCAGATTAATACCACTCGCCGCGTCTTTAGCGCGGCGTCTGGCCTTGATCTACACTGTTTGCAATGCAATAAGTAAGTTTTTTTTATGGCACGGCTCAAATATAAGTAGACAAAAGATTTTATGCAACAAAAGTAAGGGCAAAAAGCTGATGTTTTAGGTAACAATATAATATTTTGAGTTTCTTCAAAGGCAAACCTCATAACTGTGCATTATTTCATTTTTACTCAATAGTCGTTGTGTGTTTGTTTGTTGTTTTTTGTGTGTTTTTGTGTTTTAACTTTCGATAAGGTCATTTAATTTTGCTTTTGTTTGTTTATTAACCCTTTCACTCTTAATGAAGCCAAAAAGCGCGTTTGCAAACAGTTTGGATTCTGATCAGACGCCGCATACAAGGCGGCTAATCATGATCCCAACTGTTTGACACTCGTATCGAAATATTGTCAGTCATACATGTACTACATGTACCTTTAAATTAACTTTGAAATGATATTGCAGACAATTAAATTGAAGCAGTCGACAATGAAACGGTGAAGGGGTAAACTTCTTACGAAATATTTGGCAGTGAAAAAGTTAAGCTATAGAACTACGGGTACATTTCCTCACAAGTGAAAAGACAACTCGATATTTCTTTATGTCATGTTGTTACGCTTTCGTTGCTAGGCAACGTTTACATTGCAGTGAATTTATGTATAATCAAATATTTTGCCATCTTTTACTGCTAGGGGCGTAAACAGCTGCGAGGCTAAAAACAAAATAATATCTGCCTTTGTTCTTCTAATAAAGCGAAGTACACTTAAGAAGAAATTAAGCATTTAGGTTAATGACATATTAATTGCTTAAGCAATAAAAACATCGATTATTTAGCGAGTGGTTATCGACGGATCTTGTCTATAGTTTTGTTTTGTCTCGACAGAAATGACGTTACATGTACGTCTTATCTTAACCCGTTCATTCTTAATGACGCAATAAAGCGTTTGCAAACAGTTTGGGTCCTGATCAGACGCCGCGTCAAGCGGTGTCTGATCAGGACCTAAACTGCTTGACACTCGTTTCAAATTGTGTCAGTCATATTGTCTTAGATCTTACTTTGAAAAAGATATTGCAGACAACACTATTGAAGCATACGACATTATTGCGGTGAAGGGGTAAAAAACTCTCGACAACTTTGATCATGAAAGGGACCGTTATTATTCTTTCTGTCCCCGCTCTGCCCTAAGTCCACACATTTAGTCTCGATACCTCTTCATTGTTGACCTAGCACTTTTACATTTGGGCTCACAGAGTTTAAAAGAAAATTACATGTACGGTCGGGGACATAGATCGATAAGATCGGAACAAAATCGATACTTTACATTCAGCGATATGTCATTTTCGTCAACTGCAGACTGGGCCTTGCGTCAGCATCGTTCGGAACGGGCCGACAGTTGACGAGATTAGCCGATCGCTCTCCGTCGGGTATCGGTATTGACCAACATTGACCCGATCTCATTAGGACAAAAATCGTTAATCTTTCTCAATGAACACAGTTGTACTAAACCAAATAATGTATTTTAACGCATGTCCATTTGCAAACAGTCTGGAGTCTGATCAGGTAATGAACGACATTTTATCACATAACTTGCGGTCTGGGAGTTGCATAAAGCCATTATATAAATATCATATTCCACTAGTACACTATCGTTTTTTGCGCTCCGGCCCAACCTGGTCGCCCACAAGCGCTGCATGTGTTTGGAATTGTTATTTGATAAATAGAATCTCACATTCGTGCTCATTACTTAATTCGTTCCTCCCTGAAATTTTAAATGGACAAATCCAGTTTCGATTTTAGTCTAGTCCATTTCTGACTTTTAAGGGTTGTTTTGGTCAAATTTTGGAATTATGACAAACAGTGAAGACCCTGATCAGAGGGCTCCTTTCGGAGCCCTCTGATCTGGGTCTTCACTGTTTGCATAGGACATTTGTACTATTCACATGTACACTGTTTGAAAAGCACGCCTATATGCGGGACTAGGGTTCAAAGGGTTAATTAAATCATTTTTAATAAACTCTTTGACTAAAATTAAATTAACTATGACGCTCGCCAAGGCTCGCTTCATATTATTTTAGTCAACTTGTGAATTAAAACTTATAAACAATGAGCACTCTTGTAAGATCCTCTATTTATTGTTTGCGTTTAGTTTCGTTTCAATTAATGGCGACAGAATAAAGTATCGCCCATTGTAATATACATGTAATACGCATATTGGCTCATCTCCATGTCCGCATGTTATATGGGGGATGATTGTATTAACGTTTAATTGTATAAGACCGGCGTGTTTTAATTAGATTTTGTATACAGTCATAAAATTAACGAATATATTAAACGCTACGTTAATGTCTGAGGAAACTTCTTTACTTCAAAAAAGTATCGTCTTGTATGAACTGATCGTCAGTCTGAAATATGATTCATTTCCAATGTATCTTTTGACATGATGACCCGTCAATAAGAGTGTCAAACAATTAGATCAAGATAGATTAACAAGGTGTCTTATCAGGATCCAAACTATTCGCAAATACAAGTTGAGTCACACTCAAAAGGATAACGGTATGTTTTTGGGTTTTTTTGTTATTAGATACCTGTTGACCCCACAATATGCGAACTAATTGAATTTAAATGTTATGCCGAACATATACAACCGGTTGTAACCATTTTTAAGTTGACATTGTCTTGAATGGCAATTAAAAACAGTTTGGTTCTAATTAACCCTTTCCCTTATAGAAGCGACTTTTAGCGCATTCATTTTATTCATCCGCCAAAGAAAATAGTTCCATTTTATACTGTCATGAATATGTACTATAAGAAATATTTTCTATCTACTAGCAGATATTAACTTAAAGCAGGCTGAAAGTAAAGCAGAATGTGCCCTAGGGCACATTCTGCTTTTCTTTCAGCCTGCTTTAATAGGTCACATATCTTAAATACTAGAAACAGGCTATGGGTTAAAGGGTTAAGGCGATAAGAACTCTGCGTTTGATCAGGGTCCGATCTGTTTTATACTCGTGTTGAGATTTATTTTGTTAAAACACCATTTGTGCTCTGTGTCCAATAACAGGAAAAATACTTTATTATGAAACCATCGCAAATGATAGTCATTAAATGTAGAAAATATGTTGACTATTTTAGTGGTTTGCATTTGTTGCAAAATTATCAGATACTTTTCACTGCGTAAGGTGACTTCTTAAAGCAAAACAAAATCAATAAAGTAAGCAGAAAACACCTTCGGATAGTTCCTGCTTTATTTGCGTCCTGCTTGCAGCTGCTACATGTATATGTATTTCCAACGTTCAACCCTAGCGACGAGTATACACGTCATTTACAAATGGTGTATCCTTCAAGAGTATACATGTCCCATGCAAAGGGTGTATACCCTGATCAGAGAGCTCCATAAGTCTGCACTGTTTGTACTTTTGAATTACATGAATAATATGTATTTAGGCTTTGCCTATGGACGAAAAAAAAGCAAAATTGTACTAATGAAACGGAATAGATCTATCTCCAGTGTGTGATCAGCGCTCTTGTATCAGTTCGTTGTGTATTCCAGATCACACTCGAGGCTACGCCTCTCGTGACTGAGATCTGGATTACACAACCGACTCGAACTTTTATTATAAACCTAAATTGTTTGGGACAAGATCTATATGTTGTTACCCAATAATCAAATAGATATATAAGTATATACTATGTTAAAAGTTAAAACTCCTCCGTACAGCTATATTATCAGGGCTGCCATTTCTCCGGATATTTCCTAAATTTCTGGATATTTCCCCAGGTTATGGTAGCTTAAAGCACGCTGAAAGTAAAGCAGAATGCGCCATTAGGCGCATTCTGCTTTACTTCCAGTCTGCTTGAAGTAGTCACATGCCAACAAACTTAGAAATCGGCTATTGGGTAAAGGTACGATTCGTAAAATCGCGCTTGAAAAATGCATATTTGGAAATCTTAGGTTTTTTCATTTCAACCAAGTTATTAGATGGCAGTCATGTATTATAATGCAATCTGAAACTATTTTTGGAAGTCATATGACCACCAATAATGACGTCATTATTTATATTGATGACGTGTTGGTAAATCCGTTATTTTTATCGGTTCGATTGAGAAGTAGCTTTTTGCAAATAACGTTCATTTTTAGCGTTAAAGGGTATGAATTGAACTCTTTGAAATTTTGTCATTTTGGAGGAAATCAGTACAAGTGAGTGTTGTGGGTTATTCATTCTTAAACTGTTTTAAAAATATCACCGAAATCGGGAATCCCGAAACGTCACGCACAACTCTTCGTAAAAGCCGTGACGTCATCATCCAAGATGTCAGCCCCCATGTTTTGTAGTTGCCTAGTTTTGAGGAAATTATTCACGCGCAAATCAAACACTTTTCAAAGTCTGTCAGTGATTGAATAGAATTGGAATACCTTTGATTTTATCACGCATTACTTAAGAACGGAAAAAAGCCTTTTTTCCGTATTATAAAAATCAATCCTTATTCGTAAAAATTAAACCAGACTTTATTAGAAACTGGAATTGTTCATTTAAAGTTTCAGGGGTGAATGGGGTGTCGTAGTAGAGGAGTCTCTTTTTACAGTGTTCCCTCCCAACAACGACTCACTCCTTAAAACGACCCATGCCACAGTTCGCCTCAACAGGACAGTTATGTCTTACCCTTTTACTGCTGCAATATCGTCTGGTTAAAATAGTCGTCTGCTAAGTGGACATTTTGATAGAAGATATACAATGAAGAGTGACAAACAGATTGAATCCAGATCAGACGCCGCGTTACGCGGCATCTGATCCGGATTCAAGCTGTTTGTAAATGTAAGACAAGTCTTAATTTCCTCTCCCAATACCGACTCCCTCCGAATAACACACATAATCTGTGTCTCTCATTGGTGTGGTTTTTAGAGAGGGGAGCACTGTATTGTCTCTCTCTAACATTGAGCGCGCTCTGATATTGTCGTCTGCAAATATTGTCGTCTGTAACAATTCTCAATTTGATTTGACTGCAATTTCTTTCACAAACTATCAACAGAATTTCAAACAGTTTGGAACCAGATGAGACGCGTCGTATCTGGATTTAAACTATGTGTAACAGCTATCAAAATTTCGCATGTATCGTGTTCAAGTTTAATTTGACAACTTGTTTTGTAAAGCATGCTTAATCACATTGGCTCGATCGGAAGTTTATCGCGTTCTATCTGGATCTAAACAATTTGATAGTTTTGTATACATACATGTACATAATTATACAAGGTTTTCTTATTTGTAATTAACCCATTTGTGCCTAGCATCCTATCAAAGAGACATAGGCAAACAGTGTAGACTCTACTCAGACGCCGCATTATGCGGCGTCTGATCAGAGTCTACCCTGTTTGCTAATAGGAATTTTAATATAAAACAAAAAATGTTTATGAAAACTTATATCAAGCATTATGCGGCGTCTGATCAGAGTCTACCCTGTTTGCTAATAGGAATTTTAATATAAAACACAAAATGTTTATGAAAACTTATATCAAGCATTATGCGGCGTCTGATCAGAGTCCTGTTTGCTGATAGGAATTTCAATACAAAACAAAAGGCGTATGAAAACTTATATCAAGCACCCTTTAGATAAATAATGGACGAAGCCAATATATAAACATGGGATAATCCACTAGGTGCAAATGGGTTAAAGCAGACGATAGCTGTTTCAGACGAACACTTGGGCAGGTTACGGTTTAATCAGTCGTGGTAAACAATTTATGCAAGCAACTATCTGATTTAATGCAGTGATTTTGTTTGGTGTAACGTAATTATTTCGCACATAAATCTTTCGTGTCCCGGGTTACCTTCATACACCCTAGAGCTCGAACCCATCATGATTGAATAAGCCCCAAACTATTTCTGATAACGATTAAAAAGCGGGTGGACAAATTCAAATTCCTGGGAGTTTAGACATTGGCCAAGTTCGGTGAAAGTTCAGTCAAATATTCCGCGAGTGTTTGTGTTAAATTGTGTGTGGCAGTGTCAGTGGATGCTATTTACTTTACTGTTTTCATGTTCCAGATCCGAAACTAAATCAGGAAGTGACCAAATCAGCACGTGCATGTATACAGGTCAGTTTTACTTGCGAGCTTATTTCTTGTATACACGTGCACATAAATGCACGCTAGTCATTACTACACCTTATTATTTCCCATTTAAACGATACTAAATGCAAGCGCAAAGCAATCAAATGTAGAAAGTGACATTTTTTAATTTCTAACAAGTTGCTTTAATCTGAGTGGCAAACAGTTTGGAGCCTGATCAGACGTCTGTTTGCAATAGAAATAACAGTTTAACCTTAAATTTGTTTATTCGGAAAGAATGACGCCCACTCGATTGTACATAACCGACGAGGATAAAAATAACCTGTCACTTAGCCTCTCCGTTATTCATTAATTACAGATCAATAAAATCAGACTTGTTTATACTCTTTTAATTATTTACATTTCAATAGCGGGTCCTATCCAGAGAAGGCGATTTTTTGCCAACTGTGTGGCACTAGTAAGTAGAAAGAAACATTTCTTCAGTCAGAACTTCAAACAATTGAATTCGGCACGCATAGACAACGATTTTCATGAAACGTACACCATTTGTACCTCTCTACATGAAATGGAAAAAATACCCCAAAAATGTATTTCCTGTATTCGATTGCCATGGCAACGCGAAAACAAATTTGTCGCCAAAATTCAGTTTATTTGATGAGTAAAATATGACAAATTCATAGACTTTTTCAGAGAAAAATGTACATATTTCAGATAAAATGACATTTGCATGATGAAATATGACATATTGAAAATAAAATAACATTGTAGGATTCAACTCAACATGACCCCCGATTGGAACGCACGTGTGAGCTTTAGGGGCCAATATACTGAAAGTAAGAACTCATGATTCTGGCATATTTTAAGGACTGATAGAATATTTATGCATCCATGCTGAACTTGAATATGATTACTTATAACAAGTAGCAAATTTGTGGTTAAATTTTTGGGAAGAAAACCTTTGGGATTGGTGTTTCTAAGGTGGTAACCATGACAACAAAACTATCAACTTTTTAATGTTGTAATTTCCTATGTAACTGAGCAGGATTTCTTAAAATGTACGGGGACCACTCTTTAATACCAATCAGGACAATGATACTTTAGTGTCATTATAAGGTTGGCAAATTAGAAGTGCCATATAACATTCACTTTTGACATAAAAAGAACGACTGGTTACTTAGCAACAACTCACAATATCATGTTATATAGGAGCATCATATTGAAATTATTAGTTAAATTCGAGTTTTAGTAAATGTAATACATGTATACCGTAACCTAATAGAACTATCTTACTAAAGTTCATAATCAGATTTACAAGATAACATTGTTAATTCAATATTCACCTTTCATACGAAAATAACATTTGGTTACCTTAGCTACCACTCACAAAGTATGCTAAATAAAAGAGATATATTGAAAATACATGTACATGTATAGTCAAATTCGAGCGTTCTTGAACGAAAAGTACAGGAACCTATTACAACCGTTGTACTTTCTTCATTACATGTATAAGGTTTGCAAGTAAATATTGTCATATATGCGCTCACTTTTTACACGAAAACAACATATTTTGTTACCTCTCACAATTAATGTTGCGTGTATATAAGAGCAAAGTATTGAATGTATGTGTCAAATTCGAATTTATGTAGGCAAACTTATTACAACTGTTGTACTTTAGTTCCTTATCAGGTTTGCAATTCAATGTTTTCATACACATTCTCTTTTTGCTTTTTACATTTGATTACCTTAGCAACAACTAACAATTTATGATAAATAAGAGCATTATATTGAAAATGCGTCAAGTACCTAAGCACCAAGTTGTCTTTCAGTGCTATATTAGATGTTTACCATTTAGGCTAAAGTAGCTAAGAATCGAGTTTCAAACAGTTTGGAATTATATCAAACGCCAAGATACAATGGAGAAGAAGTTATTAGATCTCTATTTCCCGTTTAATGCAAACGCATTGCATACTATTTTAATTTGAGAGTCATGGCAAGCAGTTTGGAGGCTGCTCAAACGCCGAGTTACCCGGCGTCTGATCTGGCTCCAAACTGTTTGCAATGGAAGTAATCGTTTTAGCGTAAGCACGTATATTGGAGAAAGAACAACCGTTCTTTTCCACTGTATTCGCTGAGTGATCTGGATATAAACTGTAAAAAGTAGCACCCAGTCCAAAATAATCAAAACAAAACTGTCCGTCCTTAACCCAACTCCTGACCTAAACCTAGTTTTATTGGCGCGTTTTGAAACCAGTGTAGATCTAGAAGGATCTGTCTAATCAGAGTCTTCACTGTTTTCTTATAGGATTTCTGACGTGTGTCTTGCAATACTTCCTGTGAAAATATTTCCTTAGTCTGTCAGTCAATGTAATAGCTCAGATCTTAACCCTTTCAGTCCTAAATTTCTCTTGTGTGGATTTATAACCCTTTTGGACTCTTCTAGTACAAGTATTTTGAATCAGTCTACTGTTACTTCTTTTGGTATGACAACAAAATCCAATGAAACTATCAAACAATGCAGAACCTGATCAGAGGGATCTTGTAGGAGCCCTCTGATCAGGGTCTACACTGTTTGCATATGTAATCAGTAATATCTACAGAGGGCTATAGGGTTGAAAGAGATAAGCACTGAGCAAACTTTCTTTGTTTTTGGTCATTTCGTCATTTAAAAAAAGACTTAAAGTGGATAATGGCTTTAAATTTGGCAATTTTTCATCTGTCAATGCCTTAAACCTATCATTATGCCTAACATGTAGGTAACATAATGAAAATAACTAAAGCGCGTCTGAACGGCCATTTTAACTGTTTCTGCACGAGAAATTCGAACTAAAGTGAGTTAATACTGTGAAAAGTCAGCAAAAAGTGAGAAAAAATAATCTTATTAAAAGATGATGAGAATGTCGATTGCAGAGCACAGCCATGCTGTTGGTATAATTCAAGCTGTCCCACTTAGGTTAGTCTCGATTATTTGCTTGGGTCGTAATTGCAATTAACACTAGTCTATATTGTATTTAAACGTACTAACTGGGTACAGTCTTGTTCTGTCCTCTAGCTTCTTTTTCAATCAGGAATTTAATAGACGGATATTGCACTTAACTTTCTAAAAGATATATAAGAGACCAAGTAAACATTTCTTGTTCGGTGTACCACGAAGGCAACAATTCTTGCAGGGAAGAGGTTAAAGGAAACTTCCTTTTTGTGGGAATGTTTAAATGTATGAGTTGCGTAATTTGGGAGTTGTTAATGAGATTCAAACTCACGTAGTACCCATGGTTGACACATGCCATATAACTGACTGGTGACTGATTTCTAATTCTCCCCGTCTCACCTAAGGGATGGTTGAGGGGTGGTGAACAGTGGTGACCTAAATCAAACATATCCCGGTATAAAAGTCCTTATTTACCCTGTCTTCACTTCAACCCTTTACCCCATAGCCGGTTTCTAGTTTTGAAAATAGGTGACTACTTAAAGCATATTGAAAGTAAAGCAGAATGCGCCCTCATGCGCATTCTGCTTTACTTTCAGTCTGCTTTACGTTACCATCTGCTAGAATTAGGATTTTTTTCTTTCGCGGAGGGTAAAGGGTTAACTCATTGACTCAAGTGGACAATTCCAGATTCCAATTAAGTACATGTGTACAGTCCAATTCACTATGTAGGATTTTTTATTTAACCCTTTACCACATAGATAGGCATTTTTTCGCCTTCAATTAACTCCTTCACTAAAGAAACTAGTTCCACTTTATATATTAATAAATATGTATCGTAAGAAATATTTTCTATATCCTCGTAGATGATAGCTTAAAGCAGCCTGGAATTAAAGCAGAGTGCACCATAAAGCGCACTCTGCTTTAAATTCAACCTGCTTTAAGGGGTACCTTATCTTCAAAACTAGAAAAACGATATAGAGTAAGGGGTTAATATAATGTAACTGCTAAGAACAGTGCTCCCTCTGTACAACAACACTCAAATGAGAGGCAAAGATTGTGTATGTTGGTTCGAGGAGTCTGCTATAAGGAGGGCTTACATTTGCAAACAGCTTATATCCAGATCAGACGCCGCGTAACGCGTCGTCTGATCTGGATTCAAGCTGTTTGCCACTTGTCACTATATTTTTTCTGTCAAAATGGCCAATATACATGTATGTTTTTCGGAATGCGCGTTGTTCATTTACATTTTCAGGTGACCTTGACATTGACATTTGATATAAAAAAAAGCCGGAAGATAGTTGTTATGATATATATATAGAGAGCACACCAGCTAGTTGTACCAATTTGTCGTGTGATTACAACGTGGAATGCCGGAGCGCAACTGTGACCTTGACCTTGATCTCATTTATAGAAATAAAATTTGTCAGATGCAAATGTTTTATACCACATCAGCTAAAGATGCCCAATTTGATGTGTGCGTACATCTTGGGATAGTGGAGTGTGACAAACCATTTTAGTCCAATGTAACCGTGACCTTTAACTTCAAATACCGACATAAAAGGCTTGTTTGAGCATTATTCTTTGCCACATCACCTAGGGATACCAAATATAGTGTATGTGTACAAAATGGAAATAAAACTACTTCCAGGTCTCTATGTCCTTGACCTTTGACCTCAACTATGTAATAAGCTTGTCCGGGGCATATTTCCTAGACCATATCAATTAGTGAAACCTTATTTTGTGTGTGAGTTTATCATTGGATTTGGATTTATCGCTTAACACTTTCAGTTCACAGCGACCTTGACCTTGACTTCAATTATAGAAAGGAACTGTTCGGAGAACATTCCCTTACTTTATCAGTTAGGAATACGATATTGGTGTGATAGTACATCTCCGTATGGTAGACTGTCACATGTAATTTTATACCTTACCCTGTAACTTGTACCTTGACCTTCGACTTCGGTTATAGAAATAATAACCATGCCCTGGGCATATTTCCTATACCATATCAGCCAGAGAAATGTGTGTGAATTTATCTTGGGATTGCGCAGTGTCGCGGGCCATTTTAAGACCACGGTGACCTTGGTCTCATTTATAATAAAAGCGTGTACGTATCAGATGTCATATACCACATCAACCAGCTATACCAATTTAAGTGTGTCAGTTCATCTTTAGATGGCGTAAATTCTCATATTATGTTAACATTTTCGCTACCAAATTAATCGTGAGAGTTTTACCCTTCACGGTTTCCTTGTCGTCTACTTCAATTGTGTTGTTTGCAAGGTCGTTTCAAAGTATGATTCAATGTAGTATGGTTTAAAACATATCGATACGAGTGTCAAACAGTTTGGATCCTGATCAGACGACGCGTACATATTGGGATGATGGAAAGTGGCATACAATTTTCAAATGGCGTGTACATGTATGCGTTAACAGTGCTCCCTCTTTACAACAACACCTAGTGGGAGACAACGATTGTCTGAGTTGTTCGGAGGGAGTCGGTATATGGAGATAAAACTAATACCCTTAGAAAGTCCATTTGCAAATAGTGTGAACCCTGACCAGCAGCCTTACAGTTTTTTGTCACCAAAATATAATTTTGAGAAACAACAGCAGACGACATTTTTAAGCAGACGATATTGCATCTGTAAAAAGGTTGATCATAATTGTCTTGTTTGGGGAACAGCTGCAAGCGTTGTTTTAAGGAGGGACTCGTTGTTCGGAGGGTTGTTGTAGAATGGGAACACTGTATTTACTGGTCAATATTCAACGACACAATACAACATTTTAGTGTCAACTAACGCTTTTGGACACCTGTCACTTACTGTGGCAAAGAGTTTGTTCTTTGCTTTTTTCCTACAAGAGAGAATATGTTATTGTTTTATTTTTTTAATAAATGTATATTTTAGTGATACAACCAACAGAAAAGCTCTTTTCAAACATTTTGGATTCTGACCAGGAATCGTGTTTCACCGGGTCTGATCAGGTTACATTCAGGTACCATGCTTATAAAGCATTAGTTTAAACATATTTTATTGCTTTATATTTGTACAATCATATAGCACAAGTTCATAATCAAATTTACAAAATACAAATATAAGAGCAAAAGGTTTTGGCCACAAGTTCTACAGTACTGAACCTTATTAAATTAACAATTTTTGCGATTCGCTCGCAATTCGATGGCAATTCGCTTGCAATCAATTCGATGGCAATTCGCTTGTGATTCAAAATAGTAACTTTACCATCGGGTAAGTTTTCTTAAATGGTATCTCTCACAAATGTTCGCAAATATGCCTCCGTTAATCTTTTCGATTCCATTTTTTGTCACAACCGCTTCGGAAAATTCGCGTAAAAATATTCAAGCGTAGGATTTGTTTTTTGAAGCGTCCGATTAGATGGCAATTCGATGGCAATTTGATGAAAATTCGCTTGCGATTATCAATTTAATTTTATAAGGTTCAGTACTGTACCAACATTAGTAACGGCCCTCCCTATAAAGCATTGGAGATTAGTTGGAGATTGTTCTCAATTTTTTTTGGTAAGGTTTGAGCATTGCGTTCAAATATGATCAATCTACAGCTTGAGATGATAACAGGCTCACCCCAGACGCTTTATCAGCATAAGGCCAGGGTCCAAGGTTATAAAGCTTTTGGGTTGAGTCTGAACTTATTCTCAAGCATTTGATTGGTCAGATTTGAGCCTAGGCTTAAAGCTGACCAATCAAATGCTTGAAAAAGACCTCAGACTCAACTTTAAACTCTTTATAACCTTTGAGCCTTGCTTTAAGTTATTTGCTACTCAGGTTTAATGAATCGTCAATATTTTCACATATTGTCTACATGTTAGAACTTTGCACTTGCGTTTTGCTTCGTTCAAACAAGGAAAAGATATGTGTACATGTATTCAAATCACAAGCTAATTGCTGTCTTGGAAATCTAATGGGCTCATTAATGTGCTATTTTGAAGGGTTTATTCATTCTTTGAAGGGGTGTTTTATAGAAATATATTTATCTAGCTCTATCGAGTTCAATAATGAATAAAGGAAAGAAACACAATTTTAAGCTATTTGTGCTTTTGTTTCACATAAACTTTATTGTACTTTTGTAACATACATGTATATGTAAATATTTGAAATAAATTAATGAATAGATCGCCATACATGGGAGTAAATGTACTGACCTTCTGGTTTGGGTTTCGTAACACAATGAGCCCTAGCGACTAGTGTACTGGTCCTATGCAAATAGAGCAAACCCTTATCAGAGGGCTCATAAAGTATCCTTCTCACCCTGGTCTTCACTGTTTGTCATTTTGTAATAAATTGTAAAGAAGACGATGTAATGTATTCAAAGATAGTCTTGAGTTTATTTGACATAAGGTTTCGGGGAGGAAGATTAGCAGTACATTGGAAAATACGTTATTCTTTCCCGTTTAAATACAAATGAAACGCAAACGCATTGCAGTAAAAAGCAGAAAATGACAACTTGCAGAAAATTCTAACTATTTATCTTAATCCGAGTGGCAAACAGTTTGGAGCCTGATCGGACGCCGGGTGACCCGGCGTACATACATGATCAAGCTCCAAACTGTTTGCAATAGAAATAATTGTTTAAGCGTAAACGTATTTATTTTTAAAAGATAACGTATTCTCTACTGTAAAACTATTATTTGATAAAAATACAGACGAAACTTTTGAAGAGCAGACGATGATATAAAGTGCTACAGTGGAGAATCTGTTATTCTTTCCCAATAAACGCGTTTACACTAAAACTATTATTTGCAGTGCAAACAGTTTGGAGCCAGATCAGACGCCGGGTAACCCGGCGTCTGATCAGGCTCCAAACTGTTTGCCACCAATATAAACATGAATTATCAGAATTGTCCAAAAGTTGTACTTTTCTACGTTTTAGTGCTTTGCGTTTGCGTACGTTTGCGTTTAAACGGGAAAGAATAACAGATTCTCCACTGTAAGGATAGATGATCGGGTCTGAATGGATATTGTCGTCCGCAAGTTTTATGGACTTTTAAATCTTATAAATTTAAATGAGAAAAAACTAGAGACAGGTGACAATCGGTGTAGAACCAGATCAGACTATGTGGTCCTATGTATCTGATCTGGGTCAAGAAAGAAAGTTTGCAAGTAAAGATCAAGTAGATCTATCAAATGACAGGAGAAGTGGTTAGAAGAAAAGCGATAAATATTGAATAGGCAGCTGTTAGTCTTCAAGTATGCTCAAGGCATAGTGTGCGCAGTAAGTATGCACCTATAGCAATACAGTGCTGTCTCCGTACAACAGCCCTCCGAACAACGATGCCCTCCTTACAACAATGATTGCCGCTGTTCCCCGAACAAAACCATTATGTTTGCTGTCTTTTCTCAAAGTTAGATATTGGACGTTTTGGCAGAAGATACATAAAAACGAGTGAAAAACAGTTTGAACCTAGATCAGACGCCGCGTTACGAGGCGTCTGATCTGGGTTCAAGCTGTTTGCAACTGTACTCAAATGGTTTTAATATCCCCTTCCTATAACAACTCCTTTCGAACAACACAAACACTATTTGTCTCCCAACGAGTGTTGTTGTAGAGAGGAAGCACTGTATTCTGTTAATTCATTTAGCCCTAACGACGAGTTTACTCATTCTTTATAAACGATATACCTATCTAGAGTACATAGGTTGTATACAGACAGTGTAGACCCAGATCAGCTGGATCCTTAAGCAGCAAATCTGATCAGAGTCTGCACTATTTGTCATTTTGCAATACAGTCGAACTTCGATATCTCGAACTCACTTAACTCGAACTATCCGATAGTTCGACACATAAACTGCATTATTTTTAAGTCGAACATATCCATATTTCAAAGTTAAAACGTGGCTTAGCCACGTTTTAACTTTGAAATACGGGTATAATCGACTGAACCGAGTTCGAGATATCGATGTTCGACTGTATATTTTATAAAATAAATCCTAAATGTGTAAGATATGAACTAGACTTACTTGGAAACTCCATATTTCAAAGTTAAAACGTGGCTTAGCCACGTTTTAACTTTGAAATACGGGTATATTCGACTGAACCGAGTTCGAGATATCGATGTTCGACTGTATATTTTATAAAATAAATCCTTAATGTGTAAGATATGAACTAGACATACTTGGAAACTGGATTTGTCCACTTCAAGTCTCAGTCCTGAGTCAATGACGTAAAAGTGTGTTAACTCTTTCACTGCCAAGTTTTATCGTCTGCTTTAACCTTCTAACCGCCAAAATATCGTCTATATATGAATCAGTTACAGTGTTCTAGAGAATAGACTTGTACACTTGTCGTATGCAGACAGTTTTAACCTTGATCAGAGGGCTCCTGAGGAACACCTTTAATGGAGACATACATTGTTTGCCAATTGCAATGTCGTAAAATACAGCTCATAACAGAAAAAACTTGGATTTGACTTAATTGGAAACTGCAGCTATCCATTTGATATATCAGGGACCATGATTTAATAATCGAATGTGGGCATCAGTTTAGTCATTGTAATTTAAGAAATAACTACGAGTATATAGTCATTATTTGATGTTATTTCAACTATATGGTCATTATTCGGTTTTATTTTAACTATATATATACTCTTTTTGGTTTTATTTTAACTATATATATACTCTTTTTGGTTTTATTTTAACTACATAGACATTATTTGATTTTATTTAAACTACATAGATCTGGTCATTATTTTGTGTTAGTTTCACTGTATAGTGAATATTTTGTGTTATTTTAACTGGTTTTTTTTTTTTATACATAGTCATTATGTAATGTAATTTCAGCTATATAGTCTTTATTTAATGTTATTTCAGCTATATAATCTATATTGATATTATTTCAGCTATATAGTCTTTATTGATATTATTTCAGCTATATAGTGTCTTTATTTGATATTATTTCAGCTATATAGTCTTTATTTATATTATGTCAGCTATATAGTGTTTATTTGATATTATTTCAGCTATATAGTCTTTATTTGGTGTTGATTAAACTATATAGCCAGTTTGTGTTATTTTACCTAGATGTATATAATAGTTGTTTGGTGTTCTAGCAATTATATAGAGATTATTTTAGTTTAGTTTAACCATATAGACATTATTTAGTTTTATTTGAACTGTATACTTATTTTTTTTATTATTTTATCTATAGAGACATAATTTGGTGTTATTTGAACTGTACAGTCATTAGTTTACATGTAACTATGTCTAGACATTATTTGGTGTTATTTCAATTACATGTATTGATCGTTATTTTGTGATATTTTAAATATACAGTCATTATTGGTATATCTATATATTAGGTACTATTTGTAGTTATGTTAACTGTATAGCAATGTGTTTGTATTAATTTAACTATGTGTATTAATCATTTAGTGTTCTTTATTATTTTCAGTTATTGAGCTATATAGACATTATTCATGGAATATTTGAGTAATTTATTTTATAAAGATGGAATTCTTTATTTTACAAGATATACGCCGTTTTCGATAATCATTTGTCAGTGGAACTATTCATTTCAATTTATTTGGGCACACTACATCTTAAAACTGTTAAACATGCCTACTCGTCTGTCTTTCTGTCCGCTTTACGGTCGAGTGTATTAACATGAAAAAGAGTGTCTATGAACTGACAAAACATCTACTTTGTATGCTAAAGATGTTGATTTGCTTAACTTTGTGATCAGTGATTCCTCTCCACCCTTCTCGGTTCAAATACTCCTCCTTTTACCGGGTCAATTGAATACACTTTAAAGTTGGCTCGAGTTACTTGCTATTTTTACGAGCATCTGTCGGTGGGGAAAAAAGCAGGTTGAATGTTCATCGTCTGTCTTCTCATTTATGGCTTTTCGAGTGGGGTATTCGGAATTCGGCAAGATTATCCGCAGAGTTTGTGTGTGTTTTAGTCGGGAAGAATATGCTAAAGACTTGCACTAATAACAGAAAAAACGGCTATAACCAGTCTCAACAGGTTTGCTTTTGGTGTTGTTTAATTAGTGCAGTTCGCAGCTTAAAGCAGGGTGAAAACAAAGCAGAAAGCTCCAACAGGAGCTTTCTGCTTTACTTTCAGCCTGCTTTTAGTTGACACGTGTTGTTTGTATAACCACTGAGTTATCAACTGAACGGCTGATACAGATGTATGTTACTGTATGTGCTAACATTCTTTTGCCATTGTTTTGTTATAAGGTTCGATACTAGTGTGATGGGAGCTAATGGGCGTGCTTTAATTTAAGGTAAGACACAATAGTGTATGGTTCGTAGTGGTCATCTGCAGCTCTTCTAAATTATAAAAAATTTAGAATTTGGCATTTCCACTTAAGAAAACACATCTATTGATATAGTATAGAAAACGTTATTTTCCCCAAAGGAAATAGACGATATTGAATGAGTGTTTAATGTTTTTGAACGAGTTGGATAAAATAATATGTTGCAAGCCTTTGGCGAGCAACATACATGTATCATTTTATCATTATTTTTAAAGAGATCAATGCATTGCTAAAAACACACGATTGTAATATTCTATATATCCCGAATGACAAAAAAACGATTCGTCATAAATGTTACATTGTACATGTATTGTTTAAGTCTTTATTCACCCATAGATAAAAGCAGTATCAAACTAAAATAAAGAAAAACACCATCAATGTGTTGTGTAAAGACTTGTCTGATAACAAATAAAAAACATAAATTAATATTTAATCTTAAAGTGTTCTCATTTACTAAAATGACCACGTGACGCTTCGTTTTCACAATTACATCGTTATTATAACAAGACGCCATAATGATGTTGCGTTAGAAAAAAAATCCCAGAGATTTGTCAGATGGAACCCCATCGCATTTACTACGTGTATTGTGAAACTTAATCCTTTCACTGCCAATGGCGCCGAAAGCGCCTTTTACGTGTAACGCGGAGTCTGATGGGGATCCAAACTGTTTGACACTCGTTTCGACACTCGTCAGTCACATTGTTTAAAGTCTTATTTTAAAACGATATTGCAGACTACAATATGGCAAAATGGCGATAAAGGGTTAAACAGCATAATATTATTATGTGAGCAATACTCATATTGAAAATGGCATGAATACCTTTTAGACATTATTCGAGCTAGTGTGGAAATCAATCTACCTGAATATAATGTGAAACTATATTAGTTATACAGTTTCCTCCCAGGGTACGTAAGAATTTATTCCCGGCTGAGGAAAATCATGTTGCCCGAGCCGTTAACGAATTTATTATACAGCGACGTGTTCACTGTTTAAGCGATTTATTGCCAACCATTTCGGCACTTGTCGTATAAAGCGCTCAGTAGATAATAACAAAATCGCGTCAAAACACATGACTTGCATAAATGACGTCATACGGCTGGCGGTTGTTATTCAAAAGAAAAAATAGGAACGCTCGTTTGCCGTCAAACTTTTCCAGAAAAGAATAAAAGACGGTTGACAAAAGATCCAAACCCGATTGGTTTATAATCCGAGATGTACTTATTAACGGAGGTTGCGCGATTGAAGGCACACGATCATGTCGAGCAGTCGGCCATCTTTTTTCTGCAAAACAAGACTGAGGAACCTGTCAGCCAATGAACTAACTGCATTTCTATGTACCCTGTCTGCTCACAGGGTACATGTGTTCACGTATACGGCTCCTTAGCCAATCAGAAGTAACGAATTTACTTGGCAGTATAATAAATATTGTTCAGTGGAGAAGACGCTAATTTTTCCGTCTAAACGCAAAAGCATTGCAATAAAATGTAGAAAATAAACTTTTTGACAATTCATACTATTCATTTCAATCTAAGTGGAACCCGGCGTCTGATCTGGCTCGATACTGAAATAATAATATATTTAGCGTAAACGCGTTTATTGGCAAAGAAAATCCTTCTCTCCCCTAGTAGTCTACCCGGTGACGTTAATTTTTATCTACCCAATAAAATGATAATCAGCCATTGATTGTCCATATAATAAGAAATATATTGCACAGTTTTCTTATCTTGGACTGAAATGAAGTGTTATTTACCAGTTATTCCAGTGTTTTACGATGACAAGCATCCCTGCTCAATTTCTATATAAACAGTCTTATTGTTGTCTGTAAAATGTGCTGTCTAAAACCGTTAACATAACCCTTTCATCATCAAATTATCCGGGAGATTTTTACCCCTTCACCGCTTTATTGTCGTCTGCTTCAGTATTGTTGTCTGCAAGGCACGTTTCAAAGTTAGATTTAAGATGGTATGACTAAATAAATATCGATAAGAGTGTCAAACAGTTTGGGTCCTAATCAGACGCCGCGTTATGCGGCGTCTGATCAGGACCCAAACTGTTTGCAAACGCGCTTAATAAGGCGTCATTGAGAGTGAAAGGGTTCTATGCATATTTAAAGATTAGGGTCAAATTCTTGGACACAAAAGTGGGCTTTACTGTTTTAACTTATTAATCTCTGAGACTTCAAATTGTCAATTCCAGGTTTATACTTGTATTGTAAATTAACAAATGGGGCGTCCCCTAGTCAGAAGGCTCTTGTCTGCCATGTTTGCATGGAACAAGTATCTTTGTTGTTAATGAAGCATAAAGAGGTCACTAGAGGTTAATGGGTAAACCATGCAGACTGCAGATACCAAATTCCATGATTTCTTCCAGACAAACGTTGTTTTCCATGACTTTATAAAGTCTGTGCAAACCCTGATTATCGATTATGATTAGGTACCACGTTCAATATTTTTGGCTAGTTTGACAAATGCTGTTTCATGGAAATAAGAGTAATTATTCATAATCTTTCTAAATCAATTAACTTAATATGTAGCTTTTTTTTTTTACAAAACCTTATAAAGTACAGTGCTCCCTCCATACAATGGCCCTCCGAAAAACGATTCCCTCCCTATAATAATTATTGCCGCTGCTCCCCCAAACAGGTCATTTATATCTAACCCTTTCATCGCTGCAATATCGTATGCTGTTTTTCTCAAAGTAACATGAACATATTGGCAGAACAAAACCATAAGACGAGTTACAAACAGCTTGAATCCAGATCAGACACAGCGTCACGCGGCGTCTGATCTGGATTCAATCTGTTTGCAAATATCAGCCATTTTCCCTCCTTATAACAACTCCTTTCGAATAACACACAATCTTTGTCTCCCATAAAACTTACTAGAAGGGTGACTTAGGGTGTTCCTCTGAACACATGTGTCACCTGCGATCAATCTGCAGTAAACCAAGAATTATAGCCAAAATGAAAAACCTCTGTATTTTGCCAGAAAATAAAGTGTAGAAAAGGGGAATTAATCTCATGTTATTGTAACTATTGTATTGCAGGACTGTGCTTTCCACTCATCAAACTATTTTCATAAATGAAATTTCATCTGATCAGTAGAACAAGAGTTATAGGCAGAACAATAGACAAGAGAGCCATTGGGGCCCTGAAGCGCACACCAGAGTAATCAGAAAAGAGAACTACATATGATTATTTCAAGAATCTTTTTCTACCATTTGACCAACTGATCTACTTTATGACCTGGCATCACCAATATCAATGTAAGCTATAGATATGGTCAAGCTGATCATACTGAGTAAGATTTACGAGATTTGAGCTAAAAATGTGACCTCTAGATGGCTCAGAAGCCTTACTATGACTTGGCCTATTTTTTTTAGACCTGACATAACTCATATTCATGCATAAATTACATAGATTTTGTACAGGTGGTTATTTTAATCAAGTTTAATGCATTTGAGGCTAAAATATGGCCCCTAAAGTGTTCAGAAGCCTTTTGTGATTTGTCCTTAGACCCACTGACCTAATTTTTATTCAGACATAACCCATACTCATAACTTTTCTCAAGGTGATCAATCTCAGACAGTTTCATGAAATTAAGGTAAAATATGTGGGCCTAGAGTACTGAAGCTAGAAGCTTTTCCTATGATTTGACATACAGATCCACTTTTTGACCCCAAGTAAACCATATAACTACATTGCCTAGAGTTGGTCAAGGTTATCATTCTGATCCGTTTTATGAACTTGTGGCTTAAAATAGGTCCTACAGTGTTAAGAATCTTATCTATTTTGACCTACATTTTATTCTTATGTCACCCATATTCACATAGTGCCTACTTTTTGTCAAAACAATCATTCTAAGCAAGTTTTAAGAAGATTGGACTAGAAATATGGTCCCTGGAGTGGCAGAAAGCTTTTTTCTGTGCTTTGACCTACTTAATGACCCGACATGATTTATATTCATGCTGACCTCAATTTTATCTAGGACAAGACACTGACAAAATCTCATAAAGATATAGCCAAAAATATATCTTCTAGAAGGTTCTTAACTTTTAATTTGATATTTTCGAACACAGAAAATAGCTACGCCCTCTGGTGGCCATGTATTTTTACCATAAAAAACAATAAACAAGAATGCGCGTTCAATAAACACTTATGCCCCCGGTGGCATCCTTGACAATATATTATGAATTTTTTTTAAGTTCAAATTAGGTCAAGGTCAATGTCAAAATCAAGGTTGGGTAATATTGGTGGATTGGAAGTGATCCAAGGCAATAACTGTATAAGTATCAAAGCATTGTAGTCAGTTATGCTGATGCTAGACGAACCGGTAAAATCTAGTTAACTAAGAAATAGCCCATTTAAAATATTCTAAGTCCAAATTAGGTCAAGGTCAAAATCAAGGTTGTGTGATATTGGTGGATAGGGAATGGTCCAGGGCAACAACTGTATAAGTATCCAAGCATTTGAGTAAGCGGTGTTGATGCTAGACCAAACGGTAAAATCTACTTAATGCCTCCGCATCTATAGATGCCGGGGGCATAAAGTCTTCATTGAGAAACATTTTGGTGAAATGGATATTGAAATCAGACCAGTACTTTCAGAGATTTCTTCAGATATTGTGCACGGTTGCCATTGCAACAAGACCATTGATCCCATCCACATTCTTTGAACAACCCAACAGAATGCATCTGACCAAGGGTTATTAGTTTCAGGAAAGAATGTGTTTGCAATTGTTGACGGGTGGACTGACAGACGACGGACAGAGCGTTTTCACAATAGCTCACCTTGAGCACTTTGTGCTCTGGTGATGTAAGTGTAGGGAATGGAAGTGACTTTCACAGTATTGGTGCTAGAGTTATGAACTGTGTGCCCCTCTGATCTGTTTTAAATGTTTGCATAGGAGAAGTGTACTCTCCACAGTCGGGTATTCCGTTTGCAAAGGATGCATAATCCCATACACATCCATGACTAGGGTTCAAAGGTTTAAAACAAGATGAAAGAAAAGCAGAAAGCTCAAACAGGAGCTTTTTGCTGTAATCTCATATTGCTTTAAGCAATCACGTACATTAAACACAGTGGGATGTATAAGGATTTTTCGCTATGGACTGCACAGGTACTTGATACATGATTTTTTTAGAAAAATGTTACTTTCTACAATATCTTTTATTACGGTAGATAGTTAAAAAAAATTAATGTGTCAAGTACCTGTGATGGACTGAGGAGGAAAGTAGTCAGTTGATTCTTTAACCCATTACCCCACAAATACGCCTTTTTACCCATTTAAATTATTCCTCCACTGAAAGAAAGTTCTTTATCCTAGCAGATAGTAGCTTTAATCAGGCTGAAAGTAAAGCAGAATGTGCCTGCATGTTTTTCTTTCAACCTGCTTTAAGTGTCCAATGACTTGTTTTCAAAATGGGGTATGGGGTAATGAGTTAAGAGAAATAATAATTGAAGACCATACATTTTTGTACATTTAATTTCTTAAATCTCATACAAACATCTGTAAATTCTGTGTAGTCTTTTGTATCAAAATATCTTATACATCTAACAGTGCATTTGATGCAGGTATACAAAATCATGTCTCATAATTTCATGTAAAGCATTCGCAAATAGCACTTAATGAAGTAACAATACTCACTTAAACCAAAAACAACTCTTTAAACCCAGTATACCATTTCTATGCCTTTAATTCATTTCTCTACTGAAGAAAATAGTTTTGACAGTGTATACAATTATAAACATGTACCAAAATATTTTTATATGCTAGTAGATGATAACTAAAGCAGGCTTAAAGTAAAGCAGAATGTGCCTTAAGGCACATTCTACTTTACTTTTAGCTTGCTTTAAGTGGTCACCTGTCTTCAAAATTAAAAACAAGCGATCTATAGGGTAAAGGGTTAAATAGCAAATTAAACCTATTACCTCATAGTTATTGCCTTTCAATGCTGATACAACTAACAGACAATGTAGAACCAAATCAGTTCTGGTGTAGAAAACAAAGCAACTAATATGGGTCAACATTGTTTGCAATGCCCGAGAGCATGCATTTACTGTTAATTTCTTACACTTGTAAATATTTCCCAAGAGCAGAGAGGGTACAGTTAAACTTGCCACTAACATAATTTTTTTTTACTTTTAACTCATTCACCCCTGAAACTTTTAATGACCCCAGGGAAATCCGATTTCGAAATAAGACTAGTCTATTTTTGACTATTTAGGGTTGATTTTAACAATAAATTTCAATATGGCAAACAGTGTAGACCCTAATCAGAGGGCTCCTTCAGGACACTGTTTGCATGGGACAAGTGTAATCCTCATAGGTACACTGTTTTAAATGACGAGTATATTCGTCGCTAGGGTTGAATGTGTTAAAGCTTATTTTCAGTGTTTAACTCTTTCAACACCAAATAACTACAGTCGAACTTCGATATCTCGATGTTGGTTTTGTCGAACATAAAAGTATTTCAAAGTTAAAACGTGGCTAAGCCACGTTTTAACTTTGAAATATGGGTATGTTCGACTTAACCGATCATGGAAAAATGCAGTCCATATGTCGAACTATCGGATAGTTCGAGTTAAACGAGTTTGAGATATCGAAGTTCGACTGTATTGTGGGTTACTGTGTTTTGAGTTCCCTTGTAGATATTTTTCATTACTAAAATGTAAACCAGTCTATTCAAAATTCTGGATAGTTTAATAAATACTGCTCTTTATTAGCAAACAGTGTGGACCAGATCAGAGGGCTCCTATAGGAGCTCTCTGATATGGGTCTACACTGTTTGCAAATGTAATGATTATATGTTAAACAGGTCTATGGTGTTGAAAGAGTTATCCCGGACACCAAAACCTGTTTCTAGTTTGGAAGACAGGTGACCTCTTAACCCTTTCCCCATTCTTTTAGTGCATTAAATTTATTCATCTAGACCACTAAAGAAAATAGTTCCAATTAATACAGTTATAAATACGCAACATCAGAAAAATTTCCTGTAACAAAGCAGATAAAAGCTTAAAGCAGGTTCAAAGTAAAGCACATTATGCTTTACTTTTAACTTGCTTTAAGTAGCAACCTGTCTAGAATATTTAGAAATAGGCTATGAGGTTAACCCTTTACAGCAAAACCTGTTTGTAGTTTGGAAGACTGGCACATTCTGCTTTAATTTCAGCCTGGTCTCAACGTCCCAAGACCGCAACGTACCAGACGGAACGTCCCAATTATATGGATGGAACGTCCCACTATATAAAAATTATATGAAAACAGTATTATTTTACTGTTCCTTAATAAAGAAATGGTTTAATAATTTTCCCGAACCTAATCTGAAGGTTTTACGAAGAATATTGTCAAATATGGTGATATATATAATTTTTAAAAATGGCACGTTGGGTCCACAAATGGTACGTTGATGTCGTGGGGCGTTGGTGCGATGGGGCGTTGAGACCTTTAAAGCTACCATTTGCTTAATATAGAATATATTTCTTATCATATTCATGACTGTAGAAGTGTAAATTGACCTTTTTTAAAACAAAGTCGACCCAGATCAGACAGCTCATCGGGGTCTTCATTGTTTTTCTACAAGATCTGTCTGATGACACAAGTCCACACTCTTTCCTTGGGAAATTGTCCTTATTTTATTAGCCAATGTAATAGTTCAGATGATAGATATTCACAGTGGGTGGAGTTACTTATGTGATTTGAATATTCAGCAGAAGAAAACTTAACTCATTACCCCCATAAATATGCCTTTTTACACCTTTAATTTATTTCTCCACCGAAGAAATTACTTCCACTTTATACAGCCTTTAATGTGTGCCATACGATATATTTTCTATATCCTAGCAGATGGTAGCTAAAAGCAGGTTGAAAGTAAAGCAGAATGCGCCTGAAGGCGCATTCTGCTTTACTTCCAACCTTCTTTAAGTGGTCACCTATCTTCAAAATTAGAAACAGGAGGTAATGGATTAATAATAATATTTGGTAAAAAATTACCCATAACATGTACAAAGTTATAACAACTGTATGTAACTCTTTACATACTAGGTAATATTTTGCCTGCAATAATTGTTGTCTTCTACTGTTCTAAAAAAATCAAAGTTTCTTTTAAAAAAATCTGAGTGTCAAAGTTTGGATCCTGATGAAATGATGCATTATGCAGCGTCTCATCAGGATTCAAACTGTTTGCAAAGGTAATTATGATTTCATCGCTAGCAAGCTGAGAGTTAAATGTGCATAAAGTCTTTGATTCTCATCTTGTCATGGTATCATAGTAACATATTACTAACTTACAAAGTAAAACCTCACTTGTGATTCCAAAAAGGACAACAGTTATCTATGTTTATGGCAGATCGCTGCTTAACCCTTTCCTCCCTGAAATCAGTTACCTCAAATGGACAATTCTAATTTTCAATTTAGTCTAGTCCATTTTTGACCTTTTAAGGATTGATTTTTCACAATAAATGTCAAAATGACAAACAGTGTAGACCCTGATCAGAGGGCTCCTTAAGGAGCTCTCTCATTAGGGTCTACACTGTTTGCATAGGAAAAACGTACTCCTCACATGTACGCTGCTTGCAATTGAAGCTTATATGCATGACTAGGGTTCAAAGAGTTAACCCTTTACTCAATAGATACGCATTTAACACCTTTAATTTATTCCTCTCCTGAGGACCGTTTCATAAAACTTTGTACAACAAATGTTGTCATAAATCTGATTATAAAATTCTCAATTATTATTTATTTCTCCATCTAATCCTGTCTTGTGACATCTTTTTGGAATCATCTTGAAAAGACAATTCCAACAAGATGTCACAAGACAGGATTTGATGGAGAAATCAGAAATTAAATGTATTTTAAAGTTTTGACTTACGACCGTTTTTGTCATACAAAGTTTAATGAAGTAAATTAATAGTTCGAATGAATACAATTTATTCAGACAGAATATCATAATATAAGAATTTTTGTCTATATTCTAGCAGATCTAATTATGGTACCTTCTGCTTTACTTTCAACCTGCTTTAAATTAGAAACAAGGCTATAGAGTAAAGGGTCAAAGCAAAATGAGAAAAAAACAGAACACCCATATGGCATAAGAGAGATTTCTGCATTAATTATTTTCATCCTGCTTTAAGATGTCACATATCTCAAGTATAATCAATATGTTTCTTTTAACCCATTACCCAATAAAAAGCCTTTTACACCTTTAATTTATTCCTCTTATGAAGAAAATAATTCCAATTTATACAGTCATGAATTTGTGTCATAAGAAATATTTTCTTTATCCTAGCAGATAATAGCTTAAAGCAGGCTAAAAGTTAAGCAGAATGTGCCTTATGGCGCATTCCGATTTGCTTTCAACCTGCTTTAAGTGGTCACCTGTCCTCATAAGTCATATTTAGAAAAGGGCTATTGGGTAAAGGATTAAGTAGTTAAGTTAGCATAGTGAGGGGTTACTGTACAAAATATCTTACAGGGCTCCAGATAAGAGGGGGTAAACTGCACAAATCCGACATTTTCTCACTTATTTCAGCATCAAATCCTATGGTGTTACTACTCATTAGAATCGTCTCTTCGAGATCGAGACGATTCTAATGAGTAGTGACACCATAGGGTTTTAAAACAGAAATAAAGATTTTAGTTTTTGAAATACCCCCCTTATCTGGAGCCCTGATCTTATAAACATTTACAAGAGGTTGAATATCATAAATAGTCTTCAGAATAACAACAAAACTTTTACTGGCACAGAAAACATAAATGATGATGATGATGATGATAATGATGAATTTGGTGTAATGATGATAATGATATGATTTTGAAAATAACAATATTATTGTTATTTTCAAAATCATATCATTATCATCATTACAGTGAATATGATGACATGAATTAATTCATGAACATTGTAATAAATGAAACAGATATGATTTTATTGATACTGATGATGGTGATGTTGATGATTGGTGGCGAAAAAGATTAATTTTATAAACAAGAGAGCCATGACTGCCCTGATATTACTCAACTGAGAAAATTGAACCTAATCATTCAAAATTAGACAAAACAGTAATAGAGATCTTATCCCCTGTTCACGAGCCTTTTCTATAGTGTGATCTGGTGTTGGTTTGTTTTGGGGGGGTTTTCTTACTAAATTGCAAAATAATAAACAGGGCAGATCATGGGGGGGGGGGGGGGGGGGGGGGAGTTTCTTACTAAATTGCAAAATAATAAACAGGGCAGATCATGATGATAACAGATTAGTTCACTCCCTCTTTTCTGCACTAACTGACTATGTCTGTTTGGCGTGTTTGCAATGTCAGAAAACTATTTTTATGGCGTCGCTCTAATTAATATATATGTACAATTGTACATGTTTATTATCAATAAACTATACAAGGTATTTTAACTAACTAATGTATACAGAGCTCCAGATAAGAAGTTATTTTGAAAACTAAAATTTGTCTTTATCCCTGCTCAAACCCCTATGGTGGGACTACTCATTATAATCATCTCTTTGAGACGATTCTAATGAGCTGTCACAGGTTTGGTTTATATAAAGGAGAAATTATTGAAAATATTTAGTTTACTCCCTCTTATCTGGAGCGCTGCTTATAGCATATTAATACTGAGTAGCACCACTGTCTTATCTAAATATATATAAATATGGATATGAATAAAGCTTTTTCTTAAAATTCTATTTATAACAAAATATTTCACTGAAATTTCTCAAATTCTTCAGGTAGTGATTTAATTTTATACATCATAATATTATATTATAAATTTATACATCTGCTTTAACCCCTTCACTGTCTACCCCGAGCACAACAGTTTTTTGCAAAAAGTTTGGATCCTGATCAGATGTCGCGTAACGCGGCGTCTGGTCAGGATCAAAACTGTTTGACACTCATTTTAATATTTCTTCAGTCAAAATAGCAAAAATTAAAATTCAAGAAACAAAAGCAGACGACTATTGTTTAAAATTGATGAAGTCACGGCAGTGAAGGGGTTAAATTAGTAAATGAGTTGTCTCATGAGAAACCAGATGTGACAGTGTATGTAAGAGTTAGACATACAGGATAATACCCACTACCTGTATGAACCATAGGTCCATACATGTGATAAATTGCTCTGTTCAAATGGTTGCAATTCTTTGAAAAATCAAAGCATATCAAAATCCCGACTGCAACTGCCAAGCACATAGATCTGTCATATTTGAGGAAACATCCTGTATAATAATAAGGTTATGAAAACTGCAGAAGTTTGACAGACAATTAGTATTTATAATTATGTACTCTATATGGGGACAGACAGACTTGAATAAAACAGTATGCCCTTGACTAATCGACATGACACTCACTGTGTATAAAGTATATTTAACACAATAATTTTTAAAATATCTTTTTTAATCAAATTAATGCTTATAAGTTATATAACAAATTCATTTCCTGGTTCATGAGATCATAAGGTATTTATGAATTTAGAGTGCTTGCGTGCGAGATCAATTATTTTTCTCTTACAAACGTAAAGAAATTAAAATAAATAGCAATACAACAAGGCATCAGATAGGGGGAGTATTTCAAAAACAATTTTTTTATGTCTACATTAAACCCTATGAAGTATGAATGGATGTGACTACTCATTAGAATTGTCCCTTAGAGACAATTCTAAATTAATGCGTAGTTACACCACGATTTGGTGCTGAAATGGTGGAGAAAATGTTATGATTTGAAGATTTAGAATTTTACTCTCTTATCTGGACCCCTGCTTATACTTATAGTTAAGATAAATAAAGATATATCATAAATTTATTGATTTACATCAAACTAAAATCATTACATTTTTTTTAAACTTACTGATCACTGATCATTATTTCAAACTATAAATTTATAATAATTAGATTAGGATTCAAATTCCCCAATATCGGTAAGAAAATTAAAAATACAGCATTATTAAAGCACTTTAAAAGTGTAGCACTCAATACAACCAATTTCTAGAACTAATTGATACATGATAGATTTATAGTAAACCCCCTCTTATATGACCACTAAATCCTATAAATTATTATGAGTGTTTAAGGCAGGTGACTGCTTGAAGCAAGGGGGAAGTAAAAACAGAAAGCTCTTTTCTGTTTTTCTTTTATCTTGCTTTATCTGTCACCTTTTCCTCAATCACTTAAGCATTATTTTAGTGGTTGTAATAGAGGGGTGTTACTCAAACTTACTGTATATACAGTATTTTTGAATATGAACATGTGTCTTAAGTTTAATCATTACTGTGAATTGTTTGCACCATTATGTTTATAAAAAGTAATTTCTACCATACATAACAAATCTATACATATCAATGTATATTAATATTTACAATTACAAGTAATACAACCTTAATATCAAATTTAATCTGATCAATTCTAATGATCTATATCTATCGCTTATGCCACAATCCTAAATTTAATGATGTCAAACAGGGTAGCTGCATAATCTTCTCTAGTCCCACTGTTGTAATTCTTGTACATCCATACAAGTCTATACACTTGAGATTCTGTAGTTTCTTTCCTATAGCACTAAGACCCTTGTCTGTGATTCTAATGCACTGGCCTATATTCAATGTTGTGATCTCATGTAAGGCATTTACAAGTTTCACTATACCTTCGTCACTGACATTACAAGCACTAAGAGACAAGCTGCGCAGACTGAATAACCCTTGCGCTAAAAACTGCAGGCCTTGATCTCCAACCTTATCACAGAAACTGACATCTAATGAAATAATATGTGAGCCCCCCTCAGAAAGATAACCAAGGCCTGTATCTGTCACATTGTCGCAGCTTCTTAAATTTAAATCTTGTAAATTTGGCATTTTAGATAAGAACTTAATTCCAGAATCTGACACACTTCCACAGAAACTTAGATTGATGGTCTTTAGGTTACCGAGTCCAATACTGACGTGTTTGAGGGCTTGATCTGTCAATTTTTGACAGTCTTGCAGGCCAAGATGCTCAAGTTCTAAATTGCCCTGGGCCGCATGTGTACTTAGGCCTGACAGGTGACCTATACCATGGTCCGATACATGGCGACAACTCCGCAAGTTCAATGTTTTCAATTTCTTGAGTCCCCACGAAATTAATAGCAGACCAGTGTTTGTGATATTACAACATCCGCCAAGTTCAAGCACCTCTAAATTGATAAGATATTGAGCAATCCTTTCAAGACTTCTATCTGTTATCTGCTTGCACAGGCTTAAGTTCAAGGCAGTCAAGGTAGATAACTTTTGTGTGAAGGCATTTGACAGGGCGACATCATTGATATTGAAGCAGCCGCTTAGATTAAGACTTTCAATATTTGGTATACCCGTCACTACGTCACGTAGACTTCTCCGGAGACTTAAAATCTGTACTCGCTTTATGCCCCTTTTCACTAGACTTGGGAACAAAGACGGGTTAGCGCGTTTCAAGTGAAGTTTTGCCTCGACACCACGCCACACTTGCCGGTTGTACGCGGCATCACGCCACGCAACACAAACTTGAGCAGCCCTTCCTTTATCTTTTACATCCAGATTTGCGAGTATCATCGTCAGAATTTCTGGAAACAAACACGAAATATGTGAACGTTGTTTAGCCACCACATTATCCTCCATGTTTTTTCTTATTGTCACGTGACATTTGTAGGGGTTGAATGTAACGAATGGTTTGATTGGATAACATTTTTGCGTGGGAGGCTCGAATGTTTGAAATCTCCCTTTTCATTGTTGAAGCATAAAGTGAATACAGTAAAACCTCTCTATATCGACTGCTAAATTGTGTTTAGTATTCGTTGTTTAACTCTTTCCTCCCTAAAGCTTTAAATGGACAATCCCAGTTTCTATTTTAGTCTGGTCCATTTCTGACTTTTAAGGGTTGTTTTTGTCAATGTTTTGCATTATGACAAACAGTGAAGACCCAGATCAGAGCCCTCTGATCTGGGTATTCACTGTTTGCATAGGACAAGTGCTCTTTTCACATGTATACTGTTTGAAAAGGACGCCTATATGCGGGACTAGGGTTCAAATGGTTAAGACGGATGAGTGCTTTTAGGAAAAAACAAATTTGACAGTAAAACAGAAAACTACTTTTAGTTTTAGGAATTTTCTGTTAAAATATCAACAAAATTCATCATCTTGCTCACGACACGGAGTGTATAATTCTGTGTCTTGCTATTAGGCATTACCGGCCTACTATACGGTGATGTAGATGAAGACGTTCGACGACAACATGTATCGAGCTTTATAACGGGGGCTTCTCAAAATTACTTAAACATTGATCATCATCACTAAACCCCATCAGTATGGATCCAAGCAAACGAACCTGTAAATCGGCATCATCGCACATTCATTCCATAATAATTTCAATTTTTCTAAGTTATATTATATATTTAAAAACATTGCGCTGTAAATCAGGGTATAACATTAAAATAAATCATGCGCAATCAATATCTTTATTGATCTTGTGAGACTGTGAGGAATGACTTGTTTCAATAGAAAGGCGTATACAGTAGAACCTCTCTAAACTGGTAAAACCCTATACATTATATTCAGGTTAAGAGACATGTGACTGCTTAACTCAGGACAACGACAATATAAAAAGCTCCCACATGAGCTTTTTGTTATGGTATTGGCATGCATTTAGCGGCCAATTGTAATGAAATCCAAGCAGCAATAAGTGTCTGTCAAGTGTAGCGAAACTGTAATCTACATATGATCAGGGATATTTTATTATAAAATATCCCTGATATGATAAACTTGTGTGCACGATTAAATTGAGCGCTAAGGCCACTCTAAGTAAACTAACACCGCTTCGTTTCTTGTCCTGCGTTACCTCGCATTATTTCTATCACAAAAGCAACAGCATTGCAACGAAATAAAAGGTGTTGTAAAGTTTACACTTGAGGAAAAAGTGGTGATATTGAAAAACTATCTTGATGTGTAAGAAAATCTGGTTCCTTTACGGAGGCAGCAAGATGTCACCTGTTTATGTATGCGCGTGCGTAAACGACGCGAAACGAATTAACCCCGTCTACTAGACAGAGCAGAAAAGGCGATGGAAAACATCTAACATAATAAAATACACATGTATATTCGATGACTTTTCTTGAAGGTGTTTTTGGAGTGGAGTGGAGTGGTCATGTTTTACTCATTCACCCCTGAAACTTTAAATAGACAATTCCAGTTTCGAATTAAATCTGGTCCATTTTTGAAGAATTATGGTAGATTTTAACAATATTTTACAAAATGACAGTGTTCACCCTGATGAGAGTGATCAGAGTCTACACTGTTTGCATATATAGGACAAGTGTACTCTTGACAGGTATATGATTTGTTAGTGACGAAATACTCGTCGCTAGGGTTCAATGTGTTAATGCCAGATGCACGATAATGCCACATACTTGCTTTTCTGTATTTTATAAGCCAATCTGGTGTTCAGTCTCTGTTACTCTTTCGGTGTCAAATCATTTTGTCTGTAACATTTGTTTTCTGCTTCGAAATGTCAAAGTAAATATTTTATAAATTCCGTTGCACATACATCATATATAAGTATGTCAATAAATTTGGATCCTGATGAGACGCCGAGTTTCATCTGGACCCAAATATTTGCAAAGATATGACCAATTTGCCTTTCGCGCCGATTGAGTAAACCCTTTGAACTCCACCCTGCAGAGGAGTTTATTGCAAAATATGTAGATCCAAATCAGGGGGCACATATAGTTCTGCATTTTTCTGCTTTATTTTCGAATGCTTAAGTTCGAATTTGGTGAAAACTAAAATCATTATTTTGGAGAAAGAACACTCTGTTATTCACAATGCATATGTCCATCATCGACAATTTCATTATACATTCTGAAACAAAACTATTAACTCTGCCAAATACAATTTTCTGACACCATTAAACTGCTTGGACCAATATGACACATCGAGTACATGTATCTCGGCGTCTCGTCCGGATATATGCTGTTTGATATTCAGACAACAGTTTCACAAGTTTTAAGCCGTTTGAGATAAAAACAGACGACAATTTACCAATCATGCAGGATAGGATAAGTTCGTGCACGACCACGTCACCCAGACCACAGGGGTGCCGAGTTGTCCCGTGACTCCGACGATGTAGAGCCTCCACCCCGTAGACGGCGATTGGCAGATTTAATACGTGAAAATCACGAATGTTATAACGACTTCATTAGAAACAGGCCGTCCCGTATTCATGAACGTTAATTTTTGAAGTGACTTCGAATTAGTCACGAAACTTTTAAACTGTAAGTGCCACATTTGCAATGCTACAGTTTATTCCACTCCCTTATATAACCGTAGATGTTTGCATGTTTGGCCTATAATAGTCCAAATTGAACGTACGCCTTTTGAGTATCTCCCTGGTATTGGTCAAATTTTGAGTGTCGTCGAACGTCTTCATCTACATCACCGTAGGCCGGTAATGCCTATTAGTTGGTTTATATATAATATAGATCTAGTCCCGCATGCTTTTTCAGGTGCGTCATCCCATTGTCGCCAGGATTGAGACAATGGTCAGCATCATGCCTATTGCTGCCCGGACTTTGCTTGCGATTTAAAGCTATCACATGCCGTTTATACAATTTAGTAGTTCTATAATAGCACGGAGTAGACTGTAATAGTACGTGGTCGAAAGGATTCCCTGTATTACGATGTTGTATAATGTTACAGGGATTACGTGTAGGGCCTAATCAGTGATTACGTGAAATAACTGAAAAATCAGGGATTTCACGAAAACCCTAAATCTCCCAGTGTAAAAGGCGTAATTTTCAAGCTTTTCGTTCGGGTTTTTTTTTTGCGAAGTCCACTGCGCATGGTATCACCTCTTACCGAGCATAATCTTCAGCCCGTTGAAGGAGGTTCGTATACGACGGAAGTAGAATATTTGGCAGTTATAGCTTTTGCTGAAAGTAATGAATTTTACCTTTTTTAGTTCAATAAGTTCAAAGGCAAGATCGATTTATAAATTGAACTTAAGGTCGAATTAAGCGAGTTGGAAAATGTATCGAGTTTGGACTGTATTTGTTTAAAGTTAGATTAATGGCACTTTGACTGAATATACTGTTATATCGATACCGATGTCAAACAGACTGAACCATGACCAGGCGCCGCCTTTGACCTAAACTTTTTAACGCAAAATGTATAAGCTGTCTGTTTTTAACCCTTCATTGCCATTATATATTCTGCTTTAAAATGTTGCCGAAACAATTATATCAAAATCAAATTGTCCACAGTTTGGTACCCGAATTGATACTGCGTAACGCAGTATCTGATCAGTATCAAAACTGTTTGCAGAGTCGACTTTGGTCTATCGGCTGTTTGTTTCCTGGTAATTAATTGATTATTCATTAAAGAAAGATAACTAATGTTACAAATAGCTAGAGCTAAATGGAGTTGTCTCCCTTACACCATAATATTGTTATTAAACATTGAAGCTGGGTGTAATATAAGATTCAAGGCGCTCAAGCTATTATTAAGTACAATAAAACCTCTCTATTAAGACCACTAAAACGAAGGCTTTAGTGATTGTTTAAAAGACAGGTTACAGCTAAAAACAAAGTGACAGTAAAACAGAAAGCTCCTGAAGGAGCTTTCTGTTTTACTGTCACCTTGCTTTAAGGAGTCACATGTCGTAGTCGCAGTTTAATGTACATGTATATAGATTCGTGGCATTTCAACTTATTTTTTATCGGTACTCGTATCAAACCGTTTGGCCACTGGTCTTTTGCTGAGTTACTTGGTCAGTGATCTGAATCCAGTCTGTTTGCAATTCAGCTAGTGGAATTAATATCTAAGAAGTATGTTTGGTATATGACATTCTGATAATACCACAATGATTTAATGTTCAAACTGATAAAGTACACTAGTGCTTACGAGAATGATGCAAATCATGTGCGTCATGGTGAAATATTGCATGCTGCTCTTTAACCTTTAAATTGCTCGGCGTTTGTCTGGTTAACCCATTAATGCTTGTATCTTACAATGAACTCTCCCTATGCGCTTGTTAGCAGAGTTCATTATATACAGTAGACATTCGATACTTCGAACTCTCTTTAATCGACATTACCAGCAATTTATTTGTTTAATTTCGATAACTCGAGCTCGCTTAAATCGAACAAACCCGTATTTCAAAGTTAAAACGTGGCTAAGCCACGTTTTAACTTTGAAATATGGGTATGTTCGAACTAAAGCGAGTTCGAATTATAGAGTTTCTAGTGTATATTGAAGGATGGTCAAAAGACAGTGCAGTGTTTGGCCACAGAGTAGTCCATCTCATAATTATTTACATGTAACAGCAAATAGTGCAGACCCTGGCGAGACGTCTCAAATACATGTACATGTACATGTACCTAATATTTAGATCTGAGAAATAAAAGCGGAGACAATTGTTCAGAATTGATGACGTCATGACAGAGGAAGGGTTAATAGATCTGGTTATTTTTATCACAGTCACTGCCATTTTATCGTCTGCTTAAATGTTTCGTTTGCTTTTATTTATAAAAAGCATAAGCTCAAATCTGACCAATCAAATGCTTGAGAACGACTTCAGACTCAACTCAAACTGAGCGTTATAACCTTTGGGGCAAAATACCAAATTCAAACACAAAGTACAGTGCTCCCTCCCTTCAGCGATCCCCTGAACAACGATCCCTCCTTACAATTTCATTCCCTATAACAAATCCCTCCGCATAACGCACACAATATGTTGGGTGTTGTTGAAGAGAGGGAGAGCTGTATCACCAGTCTTGCACCATGAACTTTTGTGCTTGAGTATATTGTGTACAGTGGAGAATCTGTTATTCTTTCCCGTTTAAACGCAAAAGTACGCAAACGCTAAGCACTAAAACGTACAAAAGAACAACTTTTGGACAATTCTGATAATTCTTGTTTATCTTGGTGGCAAACAGTTTGCAGCCTGATTAGACGCCGGGTTACCCGGCGTCTGATCTGGCTACAAACTGTCTGCACTGCAAATAATAGTTTTAGCGTAAACGCGTTTATTGGGAAAGAATAACGTTTTCTCCACTATTACTGTATTATGTCATTCAGATTGGCGAGACGAATTTCTATTTCCGTTTTATTTCAATTTCTCAACGTTCATTGAAATCTCGTGTTTCGGGTTGTTGAATCTCTAAATTGGAGGTTACATCCCCTTTGATCTCACCGGTAATTGATTAAATTCGACAAAAACATAAAATTTGCGATCATATAGAAATTTATTTCCCACAAGCACGCGCCATTTTTTATTCAAATTAGCATTCCAGTGGCTAGTACATTTTGTAACTTTGAGCTAGACATGTATATTCGATTTCGGGTGTGTATTTTGGTTAAGTATTTATCTTGCTGTAATACACAGGTACTTGACACATACTTTATTATCTATGAACCCCCTCCCCCCTTAAAAAAATTTTTTTTTTTTTTTTTTACTATACTTCTATTATAGATACAAGGTAAACAGCGCAATTCGACACCTAGTCTTTACTATCGACTTAAACTGATGCTAAAATAGACTAGATCGCCGATATTCTCTTGTGGTACCCTCGGGAAAAGATTAATTTATCAATATCCACTTTTTATTTCATCAAATTCCGTCAAATAACGCCACAGTACGTGAATTATAACGAAAATAAGCATCAAAAAGTTTTTTGTCGTTTTCTTGGTACATAGCAACGAATGTACATGTAGGGGTGATCTGTTATTTGTCCACAATAAACGGCCTATGCCACTGGAACTTTCACCAAATATTATAAATCATCTTTAAATGAAATATTATTAGTTTTATATAATTTACATAGAATGCAAAATTAAAAGAAACTTTACCTGTTTAATTTTGACCAATGAGATCGCTCCGTTCATTCGATTCATTCCGGTATTCAAAATGGCATTGAAAATGAAATGAGTCTTTCACTTGTCAATTTCGTGCCAAATTACATGTATATTTCATATAGCTGATTGTGAAGAGGGTCATGTTCCGACACAAACGCATTTGCTCTAATGAAATTAGGTGAAAGTTCCAGCCGTAAAGGCCGTTAAATGTGCAAACCGACTAGATTACCCCTTATTTTGGGCAATAAATTCTGTACCAAGAGAACGACATAAAACTTTTTGAAGCTTATTTTCGTTATAATTCACGTACTGTGGCGTTATTTGACGGAATTTGATGAAATAAAAAGTAGATATTGATAAATTAATCATTTCCCGAGGGTACCACAAGAGAATATCGGCGATCTAGTCTATTTTAGCATCAGTTTAAGTCGATAGTAAAGACTAGGTGTCGAATTGCGCTGTTTACCTTGTATCTATAATAGAAGTATAGTAAAAAAAAATTTTTTTTTTTTTTTTAAGGGGGGAGGGGGTTCATAGATAATAAAGTATGTGTCAAGTACCTGTGCTGTAATATCGACTGCTTTGAATTGTCGTCTGAAAAATTATTGATTTTTTTCTTGTTTTTTTCTCTAGGTATTACAGTGGAGAAAACGTTATTCTTTCCCAATAAACGCGTTTACGAGAAACCTATTATTTCCTTTGCAAACAGTTTGGAGCCAGATCAGACGCCGGGTAACCCGGCGTCTGATCAGGCTCCAAACTGTTTGCCACTCAGATTAACATAAAATGTCAGAATTGTCGAAACATTGTCATTTTTACGTTCAATTGCAATGCGTTTGCGTTTCGTTTTCGTTTAAACGGGAAAGAATAACGTTTAAGCCCTTTAGGCTTATAATGCAAAATACGACTTACATGTACATGTACATGTACATGTAACTAACTCAAAATTTTGCAAAGCCTGAGTTTGGTTTCTGATCTGACGTCGGATAACTCGGGATATGATATCATGATAAAAACTGCTTGAAATTTGTACTGATTTTTTCTCCATTTATCCAGGATTTGCATTGTTTCTCAGACTACAAATTTTAACGCAGACGGTAAGATTGCTCAATATCGATTAATTAACACACCCAACCCTAGCGACCAGCAGATAATATTCGTCTTTAAAAAACAGTGTTCCTGTTTAGTTTAGTTTAGTTTAGTTTAGTTTAAACATATTTTATTTCTATAGTTTAAAGAAATGGGATCGGGCTACAAGTGCTCACCACATAGTTACAGCTCTCCACCTAATACAGTAGTACCTCTCTATTACGACCACTAAAAAGAAGGGTAATTGTCTGTATAAACAACAGGTGACGGCTAAAAGCAATGTGAAAATGAAACAGAAAACTCCTGTAGGAGCTTTCTGTTTCACTTTCACATTGCTTTAAGCAGTCACCTGTCATAAACGACTAATATTTCACACAATTTAATTGTGTATATACACATAATCGAACCGTGTTCCTGTATAGAGTATATTAATTTTGCCCTGTGCAAACAGTGTGTATCTAGATCAGATGGCTCCTAAACGAGACCTCTGATCAGTGTCTGCACTATTTACATGTATCATTTTGTGATAAACGGTGAAAAAACAATCCTAAATACTATAAATAATGGACTATAGGGCTTTATTTGAAACTGGAAGTGTCCATTTAAAATTTCAGTGGTGAATGGAATGAGTTGAATGGTTAAAACGTTTGTAAACGCGTATGAAACTTTTCAGTTAGACGCCATATTCATTAGCCGGTCTGGTTGAATCATTTTCATTGCCAATTTTTTAAAAAAAGGACAATATCCACAGACACGTGCAAAATGCATTCACACATTTCCGGTATGCCGGGTCAGGTCTAACGGGGAGAGCAGGCGTGTAATTTCTAGGTTCAATGTTACCGGATATTATAAATAAACCCGTGCATTGTTTGATCTTACAGCCAGTGCACACGGGTAAGAATCGAAATTAACCCTTAGCCTGCCAGTCACGACTATAGCTCCATATGCAAACAGCTTGGAATCGGATGAGACGCCGAGTAACTCGGCGTCTCATCCTAATCCAAGCTGTTTGACACTCGGACAACATTTTCAGCAATTTTTAGCAACTTTGAAGCACTTTGAAACTTGAAGCAGACGAGAAATATAGCAGACGACAATTTATTTGGCGGGCTAAGGGTTAAAAACATTCTTTCAATCCCTTCAATGTCATGGCGTCATCAATTTTAAAAAAATTGTCGTGTGCTGTTATTTTTCAAAAATAAGATTTTGATATACATGTACTGACCTAAGAAATATTTAAACGAGTGCCAAACAGTTTGGAACCTGATCAGACGCCGTGTGACGCGGCGACTGATCAGGATTCAGACTGTTTGCAAATAACCATTGTACTGTACTTGGGATAAGGAAGCGGGTGGGTTAAGCCCGTTTAAACTAAAAAGCTCTAAACATTGCGGCTAAACAGTTTGGATCTTGATCAGACGCCGATAAACACATATAGTCAATCAGAAACTGATACCCCAAAACCTTATGTTAACCGAAAACAGTCATGGCCAGTTGGTCTGAAATGTAAACAAACTCATTTTTAAAGCATAATATCAGCTAAAAAGGTCATTGTCAAACAGTGTAGACCCTGACGAGACGCCACAATTAACCCTTTACCCCATAATTACGCATTTTTACGCCTTTAATTTTATTCCTCCACTGGGGAAAATAGTTCCAATTTTCTTTATTCTAGCAAATGGAAGCTTAAAGCAGGCTGAAAGCATTCTGCTTTACTTTCAACCTGCTTTAAGTGGTCACCTGTATTCGAAACTTAACCCATTACCCAATAGCCAGTTTCTAGTTTTAAAGATATGTGACCACTTAAAGCAGGTTGAAAGTAAAGCAGAATGCGCCTTGAGGCGCATTCTGCTTTACTTTCAGCCAGCTTTAAGCTATTATCTGCTAGAATATAGAAAACATTTCTTATGATTTTTATTTTCGAAGGTATAAATTGGAACTATTTTCTTCAGCGTAGGAATAAATTAAATGCGCTAAAAGTCGATTCTATGAGGTAAAGGGTTAAACAGGCTATGGGGTAATGGGTTAAAGGCGTCTTATAAGGTTCTGTACTGTTTGTTATTTTCTATGACATGTTTTGCTGTTTAGACAAAGCTGCTTTGCCATTAGATCACTATTGTTTATCTATAATGAAACTGTTATTATATTTTATATGAAATGCCTTGTATATAAGTTGAGGGCCTCATAGAAGATTGATTTTTATCGTTAGATAAAGTATTTATCATTATCATTATAATGACTATTTGTATTAAACCTTCAAGTATAAGCACATAGTGAGAGCTTTGTTGCGTCTGATCAAGTCCCAAACTGTTTGCAAACCCGCTTTATGACGTCAATGCGATTGATTTTTAGGCAAGCATGTACGTTTTTCACGTTAATTTAAACATTTTTCCAATCATAATTTCAATTACCCAGCATGTTCTAGTTCAGATAAAACCATGTTCACACGTCCATGAATTTTTCAGCTAATCACAGCCTAACTTTTAATCGCATTTTCTGTCGACCGTAACCTAAATCTCACGCTTCAGTATATCGAATACCATGTGCAGAAAGGCTTTTCAAATATATACTTATCTCCCTCTGATTTTCCAAGTGCGTATTGCTGTTTTCTTCTGACTTGGCAGAGTTATATTTAGATTGGAACATTCTAAAACTTTAAAAGGGATGAGTATTCACTAAAGCCAGCAAGAATGTATTTATTGTGCGCAATAAACAGTAGAGAATACATTTTTCTTTCCCGTTTAAACGCAAACGCAACCCTTTAAACTGTAGAAATTTACTTTTAGAATTTTTAACTATTTTCTAATCTGAGTAGCAAAAAGGTTAGAGTCAGATCAGACGCCGGGTTACCCGGCGTCTGATCTGGCTCCAACCTGTTTGCAATGAAAATAATAGTTAAAGTATATAACTGCGTTTATTGGGAAATAATAAAATATCTGAAAGGTTAGCGCAGCGGTCTCGTGCTGCACGAGGATCATACATTTTTCAAGTGGGAAAGTGTACGAATATATACCTGTAGCGCGTTCAAGTACCGTATCGATTGCATCGATTGCATGAGAAAACGGTAACAATTTAACTTAAACGACCGTTTGGCTGTTACCGATTGCGAACGGCCTCAGAGGTAGTTAGCCACCGCCAACAAGGAAAACAAAATGGCGACCAAATGAATTTCATAAAACCAGCGAACAGTCCCGACTTAATTTCTCATCAATAAACCAACATTTTTCGATACTTAATGTATCAAACAAAGCAGCTTACATGTGAGCAGCTAAATCTTATATTTATATGCGGTAAAATTTATGCATTTCAGTTGATTAGAACTCTTTTGCGTATGTTATTCCGATTCGTACATAAATCGTTCGTACCCTTGAAAAGTTTATAAACATGGGGGCGCAATGAGTTATTATTGAAGAGTATTGGTGAACGTTAGATGTCGTACTATATGGGTTGTTTGCATCGGTTAACGTTGCTGTTCGCTTCATACGGTACTTGAACGCGCTACATGTATTGCTATTTTCTTCTGACTTGGCAGAGTTATATTTAGATTGGAACATTCTAAAACTTTAAAAGGGATGAGTATTCACTACAGCCAGCAATAATGTATTTATTGTGCGCAATAAACAGTAGAGAATATTAATTTCACGCGTTTCGCTAGTATAGCGTGAAATATTTGTCTTTAGCGGTACGTGTCCGTATAATATAGTGGTTACTGTAGGTCACTAGCAGTCGGTTTGTTAGCGCACGTGATTCTCGTGCGTGTATTAGGGACTGCCCAGTGGCTAGTTCATTCTACCTGACGACACAGAGCAAGCAACATTGAGTTTCGTTAACACACACAAGAAGATTTTAGCACGCGGTCAGCAAGAACGTCGGCCATGTCGGAAAATGAGATGTTGTCTAGGCTGGAGCAACTTATGTCTACGAAATTTGAGGCTTTCGAGCAGCGAGTTTTAAGCTCTCAACGACAGCTTACTCAGTCTGAACTCACAAAGATACAGGATAGAGTTCAGCCTACAGAGAGTTACAGCTTTCGAAAAAGGGGTAATGGCGAACAGCACAAGGTCAATTACCAAGTTTTGGACCATATGAGAGCTGCGGGCGGCCATATGACAGATGCCATAGATACTGGATCCTGGGACTCTGTTCATTCTGCCAAACAGAGCATTTTTGAAAGTATGGACTTATTGACACATAGACAGAAACTTATTAAGTTAGCAGACTCTTCCGAAAGTGGTTGGAAGGTTGTGGAAGAATACGAAGCACATCCTTTGGCAGAAGACTCTGATGATGAGAAGAAGATTTATCGGGCACAAGTAAAGGCTAGTCGTAAGGTGCAACAGGAAAAGAAGGCTCGAGCAAGACGTTTTACCCCCTACTCCATGACAAGGGCACCGCCATCTATGCAGACAGCATCGTACCAGGGATTCGAACAGCCTAGCCAGAAGTCCATCAACCCAAGGAGACCAGGGCTTTGTTTCCGGTGCGGACGCTCAGGGCATTGGCGTTTGGAGTGTCAAGCTATGACGTCAGAGGCGAGTTCTGTAGCAGTACACAAGGATAAGCAGATAAGTAGCTTATTAGTTTGTACATGTAGTTCTTTAAAGAGCAAAGTATCAGAACGCAAAGACGTAGATCCAGTTACACCAGTTGGTAAGTTAAAAACTCATTTAGGTCATTGGAAGGAAGCGGGGGCAAACGAATACATATTAGATGTGGTAAGTCAGGGTTATAAGATCCCGTTTAAAGTATTGCATGAAAAGGTTATTTTAAAAAATAACAAATCGGCCAGAGATAATCCTGAATTTGTGTCAAAGGAAATTGAAAAGTTAGTTGAAAAGGGTTGTATTTCTCAAGTTGAACAGGCGCCTCATGTTGTCAATCCATTGACAGTTGCTCATGGTAAATCCGGGAAACAAAGGTTAGTTTTGGACTGTCGTCATATAAATGTGGAATTATTCAAGTTTAAATGTTGTTTTGAAGACCACTCGGTTGCTAGGCAGATGTTTAAGCAAGGGGATTTCATGTTTTGTTTTGACATTAGAAGCGCATACCATCATATTATGATTTATCCAGAGCATAGGCAATTTCTTGGGTTTGCGTGAGATTTGAACGGTAAGACCACGTATTATGTTTTTCATGTTTTACCGTTTGGTTTGTCGACAGCTGGTTATATTTTTACTAAGTTATTCAGGGTAATCGTTAAAAAATGGAGAGCTCGTGGGTTACGCGTAGTTGTTTTCCTTGACGATGGGTTTGGGGGTTCAGATTCGTACCAGACTGCTTAAGAGGCGTCTGTTTATGTACATGTAGATTTGGCAAATTTTGGTTTTATAATTGCTGAAGACAAATGCACGTGGGTTCCATGCCAGGTCTTAACTTGGTTAGGATATTTTTGGAACATGCGCGATGGTTATTTCGCTGTAACCGAGGAACGCTTAAAGAAACTGGAGAAAAGTTTAGATCTCTTACTCTGTGGTTTACGTAGGGGTAACACAATTTTTCCTGTTAAAAGGATTGCAGGTTTGGTTGGTCAGTTAATCTCCATGCAGAGTGTTGTCGGACAAGAGGTAAGATTGAGGACAAGATCGCTCTACCAGTGCGTACTCAGTCGAGCAAGTTGGGAGGCTCCTGTTATGTTAAGTTCACAGGCTCTAGATGAGATAGAGTTCTGGTCTTTGAATATCAGATCACTAAACACAGCAAACATAAATTCTGATCAGGTGAATGCAAACTCAAACCTGGCAGTACAGCCAGTCGTCTTTTGTGACGCCAGTGGAGCTGGATTTGGGGGTTACAAAGAAGGTAATGATGACAGTCAGGTCACAGGTTGTTGGTCTGAGTCCGAATGTGGACAGAGCTCTACTTGGCGAGAACTCGAAGCTGTTCACAGGGTTCTGAAGAGTAATTTGAGTAGCCTGGAAGGGCAGAGTGTTTCTTTATATACAGATAACAAGAATGCGGCCAGCATTTTGAAAATTGGTAGCAGAAAGAGTAGTTTACAGAATATTGCTGTAAGTGTTAATGATGCATGCAGACAGGAAAGTATCAGGTTAGGGTCGACATGGATCCCACGAGAGAACAATGTTGAGTCAGATTTTTAAGCAGATGTACTGACAGTGACGATTGGTCCATTAAATGCCATATTTTTGAAGAATTAGATTATAAATGGGGTCAACACACGTGCGATATGTTTGCATGTACATGTAGTTACAATAAGAAATGCAAAAAGTTCTATTCAAAGTACTGGTGTCCGGGCACAGCGGGCCTTGACGCTTTTTCTTGTGACTGGCAGGGAGAAAACGGTTGGTTGGTACCACCTCCACGTTTGGTGCTGAAATGTTTAAGAAAGATTTCAATAGAAAAATGTAAATGCACTTTATTGGTGCCTGTCTGGAAATCGGCTCCTTTTTGGCCAGTCATATTTCCGGACAGTCGCAATAAAGCTGATTTTGTCAGTGACGTAGTTGAATTTAAGCCGGGATCCCTCGTGGTGAGGGGTAGAGGCCGAAATGGAATTTTTTTGACGGTAGTCCGCTTAAATTTGGATTTATGGCATTGCGATTTCAGTAATTTGATGATAATATTTTATTCTGCAGCCTTGAGCATCAGGAGTACCATAGATGAGGAGGTCAAAAAGAGCAGCGTCGATGTGTCCAAGTTTGGAGATTTAACTTGTAAAATGGCGGATTTTCTGGTCGCAGCTAAAAGTGACAGCACAAACGTTAAATACATCAGTTATTTTAGGAAGTGGGAGCAGTTTATTTTGTCAAAAGGTGGTTCAGCTATCCCGGCTTCTCCTATCCACGTCGCACTTTACCTAACAGACATCATGGATACAGTGGATAATGTGTTATTCTTTCCCAATAAACGCGTTTACGCTAAAACTATTATTTGCAGTGCAAACAGTTTGGAGCCAGATCAGACGCCGGGTAACCCGGCGTCTGATCAGGCTCCAAACTGTTTGCCACCAAGATAAGCAAGAATTATCAGAGTTGTCCAAAAGTTGTTCTTTTCTACGTTTTAGTGCTTTGCGTTTGCGTACGTTTGCGTTTAAACGGGAAAGAATAACAGATTCTCCACTGTACAGGCGTTTCCAGCTCGGTAATATCTTCAACTGTGTATAGTATAAAGTGGGCCCATTCGTTACGTAATTTGCCTGATCCTACAGACAATTCATTTGTGAAAAAATTACTTGAAGCAGCAAAACGTAAGTTAAGCAAACCGGTTTGCAAAAAGGAACCTATATCCAAAGATACAGTAGAACCTCTCTATTACGACCACTAAAATGTGTCAAATATTAGTCGTGTAAGACCGGTGACTGCTTAAAGCAATGTGAAAGTGAAACAGAAAGCTCATACAGGAGCTTTCTGTTTCACTTTCACATTGCTTTAAGCTGTCACCTGTCTTTTATACAGGCAATTGGCCTTCTTTTTAGTGGTCGTAATAGAGGGGTTCTACTGTACTTTAATTTCACTCTGTGAAAAGAACGCTTGCAGTTCTGATGTGTTGGTAATTCGTGATTTGTGCATGATATTAATGGCTTTCTCAGGGTTTTTAAGGTTTCATGAACTTATTAATGTACGCTGCTGTGATATAAAGTTTGCCAGTGATCATTTTTCCATATACATTAGAAAAAGCAAAACTGATCAGTAATGAAGTTGTTATTTCAAAAGGCATGTCAAAAGCTTGTCCATACGTTATGTTACAGCGTTATATTGATGTTGCAAAAATCAATATTTTAGATGACGTATTTTTGTTTAGACCCTGCTATCGCTCAAAAGAGACATGTAGTCTTATTCACAAAAATAAGCCTCTCAGTTATACGCGTGCTAGAGAAAGTTTGCTCAAACGTTTGAGAGAAGTTGTTGGGGACTCGAACATAGGTCTACACTCTTTAATGTCAGGGGGCGCAACAGCCGCCGCAAATGCTGGCGTAAATGATCGCTGCTGGAAGAGGCATGGTCGATGGAAAGGCGAGAATAGCAAAGATGGCTACGTAGCAGACTCCTTGGAGAGGAGACTTGGTGTAACGAAATCTTTAAATCTTTAAGCTTTGCTTAGTTTTCATAATGTACACATTTTTTCTGCCATTGTCAAGCCCGTTCTTTTCGTATTCTAAACCGCTCGTCTGGTATTGCATTTACTCTTGAGTTGTTTTATTCTTTAGTTAAGCAGAGACTATTAATTTCACGCGTTTCGCTAGTATAGCGTGAAATATTTGTCTTTAGCGGTACGTGTCCGTATAATATAGTCACACCGGTCGGTCGAAAGTGTACGAACTTCCGTTGTAGCGACTACCGAACCGAGGAAAATTGCGTGCTGATTCTCAATGCAGGTAAACAAATCATGATAATTTATTAATAATCGACTTGAAGCAACATTGACACATACGTATATTATCTCCATACTTTTGTACTCATATCCTGCTGCGTGTTTTATATTTTTTCTGGAATAGTCATGTTGAAAATGACAGTGATCACCATAATCGTCGATGAAAAAGACAATAGGTCAATAATAAACATGATCATATTCCATCAAGAAAGGCGTTTCAGTTAATAAATCATACATGTATCCATTTGTCTAAATCCCCGTTGTCGGTCAAAAGCTTTAAAGTTGCCAAATTGGATCTGGATTGTGATTTTGGGGGGATGAAACAGACATGCTCGATTCGTAACTACTGTACGATTTGTAGTAATTGTGTGTACGATTCGTCGAGATTATGAAATTATTTATTGTACGATTTGTAGATGTTTACCGAAACCGGTTTATATCTAGATCGAGCAAAACCCAGGACTTGCCGATATGTTACTGTGTCATTTAATGTCAGATGTGATCGTCTGGTTTCAGCAGTGCTATTTGCATTTTTTCCTCCGTCATTCATGTTTGAATACTGTATGCATTGTGTTGTATCATTTATGACTGTTCTATTGGCCAAATCTTGAAACATCACTTAATAGATCTATATCTCTCTGGCTTTATGGTGATCTGATAAGAGATATTTGGGTGACCCTTTGCGATCAAATTGTCAAAGATTATGCGTTTTCACAAACCAAATTCCCCATTGCCTTTGTCAACTCCAAAGAAGCAACTGTCTTGCCAAACAGGCACCACAGCTTGCTTCACTGAAACAGACTGCTTGGATTTGAGCGATTTTATGTCGGATTTGTCGTTACTGGAGAACAATAAAGATGCCTCTGTCCAACTGATCCTCCAACAGACATCAATGACCCAATGGACATTGATCCGGGTGACACACCTCTGTTTGAAAAGACTGTCACCTTGCTACCATCTGTTTTAATGACACTAAAGGACAATAACACGGAAGATGTTTACGTCAAATTTAACACGTTGTTAGCTAAGAAAAAGATGCCTATGGCACATATTGCATTTCTTCTCTTCAACAGTGTTATTGAGTGGTTCTCAGCGAAGGACACTCGTCAGATGCGATACACAGACGACGTAAAAACCTATTGGACAATTGGGCACAAGTTATTCAAAGATAATTTTATACGTTTTATGTCAGACTGGAAACACAAAGGACAGGGAAATACCGGTTTGAAAAAGCCAGAAACATCATCAGTTAACTTTGCAGTTCCAGACATTGAATGCTTTGAAGAGTCTATTTTCTGTGATACGTTCAAAGATTTAAAACCAGGCATTATTCCTGAAATGTTACATGCTGTTTGCAAAAATGACAAGGAAAAATCAAAAACATTCAAACTCTGGGTAGATGGCAAGAAAATAAATACGGGCATTGGAAGTAAACACCACGGAGACGTAGATTTGTGGGGTTATGAAGACAGCCGAACTCTACAGCAACGAAAGGAGACATTTTCTTCAGATTCAGAAATTACCGCTGCCTGAATAATAAATATCAGAGCTCATTGGATCAAGTATACAAAGTCAGGAATGATTTACTGAAGACACAACTGAGAAAAATAAACAAACTCTCGGAAAACTCAGAAAACATATTTTTTCTTCTGTCAGTGGAAGAATAAAGACTCTCAGACAAGTTAAACCTCTCAAAATCTTGTGAATGCCACAGACGCCGACAATACAAAGTATAGCTACGCAATTAGTGCAATAAAGACGTACATATATCAGATCAATATATGCATCACCCGCAGTCTCAATGCGCTTGATAGTCTTGGATTAATGGTGCAGAACATGTGTATAGTCTAGGCTCCCATTGTTATATATATTCTCAGAAAAACTATGCTTGTTTGACGGGCCTTGATATCACAGAAAGTGACTGTATACCTCTTGAATCACACCCTATTAAGAAACGCTCGGAACTTTAGCACAGGTCAAGAACACTTGCCAAAGTAACTGGAAGCACGTGTCATAAAGCAATGGGATTAGATGGACTCAAACATATAAAAGAACATTTTCAGAAAGTGTTTCATGACAAGGAATCATTACAGCCCTCACAAGAAATACAGAGGCGAATGCAATACGGTGTTGATAATGAGAAGTATGACATTGCAACACTCGTATCCAAAGTTTTAGAACACCAACAATTTACTTAGAAATACAAAATATCTGGTTAGCTATTTTTAGTAGATCAACACAAGACACACATTGTAAGTGAATATTTCGTCAATGATAAATGGATGCAATAAGTATGGACGTTGTACAATTACGGTTACGGAATAATTATCAACTATAAGCATTAGTTTTAATTGAGCCAGTTTATTTATAAATTCGGCGTTATATGACCCATTTTATGTGTTATGTCTCGGTGCCGTAAAACCAAACTCAACCAGTTAACCTTAACATGACACAAATCACTATAATCGTACAGTTCGCTCCCAACACAACGTACACTTCTAGCTCTCGTCTTTGCTACAAACCGTACATCTACGATTTTTCTAAATATCTCTTTTTCTTTAAACCAATAAATAGTTGCATAGAATTTTCCTACCTGTAGTGAAGAGATCTCATTTATGTTCATATAATAACAACTAAATGTCGCTGATCATTATGAAGTTTGAAAATATTTGGTAAAAACTGTTGACAAAATCACATGTGAAGCATGTAAACAAGTGATCAATGGTTAATTACACCAATATCTATCGACTTACGAACCAAATCAATGTATATGTAACGTTAAACGGTTTCACGCGCTGTAGGTCTGATAACATTTCACGGTGAGTGATACGTTCGCTTATGCATATAGATACAAAATATTGACCTGGTGCAATGATTTGTACCTCTTCTTTCGTTTTGCGAATCTCGACACCGGAAGTTCGTACACTTTCGACCGACCGGTGTGATAGTGGTTACTGTAGGTCACTGGCAGTCGGTTTGTTAGCGCACGTGATTCTCGTGCGTGTATTAGGGACTGCCCAGTGGCTAGTTCATTCTACCTGACGACGCAGAGCAAGCAACATTTTTTTTGTAAAACATATATAGTCTGCATTGTTTACCACTTTCATTTTTGAAGTTAACGCGTGTAACTGAGAGAGACTGTTGTACTTTATTAAAGAACAGACATCCAGGGTTATTTTGCACTTTTAGCCAATTATCCGTAAGGAATGTGGTCCAACATTCTCGATCTGACAGCTATCTCTGTAAGTTTAAAAAACATTCGTAGTTAAGAGATAGTGACAAACTGACACAGATTTCCAGAGTAAAATTCTCTGGTTTTTTCTGGGCGAGTCAGATCGGGTTTAGTTTTGTTTTGGCGTCATAAGATTGTTTTAAGCTTGTGTTATTACAAGTTGTTTTTCAAAATCTTATTTTATACATGTATCTTCAAATATATTTAGCGAAATATTGTATTCGCTGCATCGCAGATGGTTGGCTACTTTTCTTCTTACTACTCTATATTGATATAGAGCTCGTTAGTCTGTGTTGCCGTTATTTTGCTCACATGTGACACTATTGAACGCTTGCTCAGTCGAATAAACCGCTCGTCTGGTATTGCATTTACTCTTGAGTTGTTTTATTCTTTAGTTAAGCAGAGACTACAATTTTTCTTTCCCGTTTAAACACAAACGCAATGCACTAAACTGTGGAAATTTACTTTTAGAATTTTTAACTATTCTTTTAATCTGAATAGCAAAAAGGTTACCCGGCGTCTGATCTGGCTCCAACCTGTTTGCAATGGAAACAATAGTTTTAGTATATGAATGCGTTTCTTGGGAAAGAAAAAATATCTTAAAGGTTAGCGCAGCGGTCTCGTGCTGCACGAGGATCATACTTATTTCCAGTAGGAAAGTGTACGAATATAAACCTGTTACCTTGCTTAACCATTATTCATTATTCTGTTCTAAAAATAACTCGGACAAGTCAGAAAATCGGATAATAATCTAAGTGCAGAGGTCAGCCAACAATCAGACGTCTATGCCTGATACACACTGATCATCTTTAAAAATATCAATATCAGTAACTCTACGGAGAGCGATTGGTCATTCTCATTAACTGCAGGCCCGTTCCGTGTCATGCTATGCATGGTTTGGAACAAGCCGTCAGTAGCGCGTTCAGGTACCACTGTTTGCTGTTTAGGTTAGCAGTTTGTACCCCGTGTACAGCGTGCAGAATACAGTAGAGAAAACATATTCTTTCCAAATAACCCCGGTTACGCTTAAACTATTATTTTCATTGCAAAACGTTTGGAGCCAGATCAGACGCCGGGTATTAAAACTGGTAGTCTGTATTGTCAAAATGTTGTCATTTTCTATATTTCAATGCAATGCGTTTGCATTTGTACGAAATAATTACGTTTTCTCCACTGTATTTCAGACCGGTAGCCAACTCACAACCGAGGGCCATCGACGGCAATCGATTTCTTTACTGAACTCATCACAGTTGACAAAAATTGCCGAACTCTGTTAGTAGAGTACCCATTTTTTTTATCTAATCTCATGAGTTGTCCCCAAACTTAAGGTGGTTCGCGGGTCAGCTTATTCTGTGTCAGAATTCTTTGAAACCTTGATTAAATTGAAATATACCATATGGAGAGTGAAAAATCGTTAAAATAAAAAAAAGTTACAGTGCCGTTTTTTTCTGACAGGACCTTTTGTCGAAAAAGCTCCTTTTTTGATAAACAGGAATATTTTCTTTATAAAATGATATTACTCAATAATTTCTGTACATTCAAGTAAACTATACATAGACTATAAGATATTGGGCAAACAAAAGTATTTTATGACATATTTGTTGGAAATATCAATATTTAAAAAAAGTCAAATTCTGAAAATATCAAATTACAAAACATCTAGCTGTTTAACGTACACTTATTTTACTCTTATTAGATAGATATAACTTAATTCTACTAGTCACAAAAATTTAATGAAAATCTACAGTGGAATTTACATTTTATACATGATTTCCTGAAATTCTGACAAAATGTAAACACAAAACGAGTAACCTCCCTTGAGTTCAACTTTAAAATGCCGTCAGCTCTAAATAATACCATAAGTCAAACCATTGAAAACGGTAGCCTGTAGATCTTTAAAGGCAAGTGACTGCTTAATGCATAACAAAAGTAACGCATAAAAGCTCCTTTAGGATCTATCTTTTAGCATTATTTTTGTCCTGTGTTAAGCTGCCATCTGTCATATAGGCTATAAATACTCACAAATTTAGCTGTCACTTGACTATACTTGCATCTGATATTATTCATTATTACTTGACTAAACATAGCCTGTCCTTTGATCACTGCGTTATGAAATAACTAGTCACTAAAATCAGACAATTTGTTAAAAAAAGGTTTTGAACCGAGTGGGAATCGAACCTAGAACCTTTGGATTGCAAGTCTATCACCGTATCCACTGCGCTAACAGAGCAGACACTGAGTAAGATCAAACATTTCTTTATCTAAATTTTCTACTATAAGCACGTGCCGCAAAGATCAGGTGAAAGTCATCAGCATTTCCGGAACTCAAGATGCGGGCCGCCCGCTGTCGAACCACCTTAAACCGACGAGTACGTGAATCAGGTAAAATGAAACATCGGGTTATTGTCACATGCCTTGTTGACAGACTTAATTTGTCCCTATGTTTAAAACATTAAAAAACAGAATTGATCTATAAATTTAAACGAACGAGCGATTTGCAAATGTTTATATCTAAAGTAACACATTAATGGACCAATAAATAAGTCTTGTGAGGTAAATGCACCGGTGGGCCTCCATGGCCGAGTGGTTATTGTCACAGCTACTGGCAATCGCTTAGCTTCTTACTGCTGTGGGTTCGAATCCAAAGCAGGACACTTCAGATCATCATATGCAGGGGACACTGTCCGTTGTTGAAGGTCGGGGGTTATACATGTAACAAGTTCCCGATTTATCCTTTAGCATTCTCGATGGATCTGATTTCTTTCGTTATATCCAAATTTCGTTGTATCAGATCCATTTTACGATACGTTAACCCTTAGCCTGCCACTCACGACTTGCTCCATATGCAAACAGCTTGGATCCGGATGAGACGCCGAGTAACTCGGCGTCTCATCCGGATCCAAGCTGTTTGACACTCGGACAACATTTTCAGCAATTTTGAGCAACTTTGAAGCACTTTGAAACTTGAAGCAGACGAGAAATATAGCAGACGACAATTTATTTGGCGGGCTAAGGGTTAATTAGAGATGGGGAATAAGATTTGTATTGTTATAACCAATAATTTGTTATATCCAATTTCGTTATAAGCAAGCTTAACGTTATTATTTCCCGTGCAACCCCTTCACTGCCATGACGTCATCTGGTTTATTATTGTTGTCTGTTTTTATTTCTCAAATTCAATTTTTAGGCAACCATAACTATATATTTTATCTAAGCATAAGGATAAAACTATGCAAGGCAGTCAAGATGTCTGTATGCACGAGTAACTTCCCTTTGCACATCGATGAAAACGCAATCCTTGTCCATATAATACTTCAATACATGTAGCTGTAAGCGAGAAAAGCCGAATTCGCTAATAGTTTAGATACAGACAAGACGCCGCGGTTGGCGTCGTCTGGTCAGGATCCAAACTGTTTGACAATCGTATCACAATTTCATTAGTCTAACTTTGAAACGACATTGCAGACAACAATAATGAAACAGACGACTATATACGGTGAAGAGGTAAAACGCCGAATAAATTTGGCGATTGAAGCAGGGCTCCAGATACATGTAAGAGGGAGTAAACTGAACAAATTCAATGTTTTCTCACTCATTTCAGCACTAATCCTATGGTGTTACTACTCATTAGAATCGTCTCGAAAAGACGATTCTAATGAGTAGTGACACTATAGGGTTTCATGCGGAAATAAAGATTTTAATTTTTGAAATACTCCCCTTATCTGGCGCCCTGTGAAAGTGATTTAAAAAAGAAAACGCAGATGTTGTGCAATAGATGGAAGAAACGTTAAGCTTGGAAAATGCTGATTGTTTGTTCTAATCTTTGTATAAAAGAAATTGAAGCCCATTCAGACTCCGAGTGCGTCTGTGGATTCCAAACAGTTTGCAAATGACATTTATGTTCTTGGAGTACACTCGCGATTATAACAAAATACATTCGAGCCTCGATAACATAAAAAATGCAAATACAGTAGAAACTCTCTATTACGACCACTAAGTTATGTCAAATATAAGTCGTTTAAGACAGGTGGCTGCTTAAAGTAATGTGAAAGTGAAACAGAAAGCTCCTACAGGAGCTTTCTGTTTCACTTTCACATTGCTTTAAGCTGTCACCTGTCCTTTATACGGACAATTAGCCTTCAATTTAGGGGTCGTAATAGAGATGTTCTACTGTATATGTATGTAGCAGTCACGCAATTATAGTGAAACTGAGCTGCGTTTGTGTAATGTATGAATCCCTATCTATCCCTTTACCCCATAGCCTGTTTCTAGTTTTTGAACACTTAAAGCAGCATTCTGCATTACGACGCACTCAGCCTTACTTTCAGGTTGCCTTAAACTACCATCTGCTAGGATAAGGAAAAAAATTACTTTGGTAGATGTTTATGACTGTATAAATTAGAACTATATTTTTCAGTGGAGGAATAAATCAAATGCGCTAAAAGGCGCGTCTATGGGGGGAAAGGGCTATAGATGTTTTGTACATATCTAACCACACACCTAATGTTCCTCATTCTTTTGGTTTCTTTTTATTTTCTTTGATTATTGCTAGCTGGGCGAGATCTACATCTAAATTGATCGTAAACATGTCCAGTTTATTTTCTCCTATTATCGAGAGCATTCAGGTGAAGATTTATGTGTTTTATACACTTAATAAATACCGCCATCTTTATATGGACAGTAATACTCTTTCCATTGACACCTTTCAGAAAGGTGTATATATTTTTCATTCAAGCATTTCCCCCATAACTTGTTTTCAGGATTGAAGACATTTGGTTGCTTAGAGCAGGTTGAAAGTAAAACAGAATGTGCCATATGGCGCATTCTGTTTTACTTTCAGCCTGCTTTAAGCTACTATCTGCTCGGTAAAGAAACTATTGCTCATGGTACAACTATTTTCATGACTGATTAAAGTGGAAGCTTCTATTGAGTAATGGGTTAATAAAGGCGGTTGTTTAAAGCAGATGTACGGTAAATCCGGGATCTCTTGCAGGCGTTTCCTGTTTTACAGCCTGTCTGCTTTAAGGAGAGACATGTCTTTCACACACCTTATTCGTTTCATTTTACTGGTCATTTTAGATGGGGATTGCTGTATCTTTTCAGCGTAGAACAGACATGACTCGAACACAGACAACGTTATAAGAAAACTTTCAATTCTTTTCGATGCATGTATTTCATGTTCATCATTTATAATTTCAGCAAGGTGTTTTGTGACGGGCGAAGAAGAACCAGAATGCGTGCAGTGATACATTAGAACACAACATGAGTTGTTTGGGGGATTCTACAAGTAAATATACCGTAAAAGGTAAGACTTTTAGTCTTTTACATGTACAGTAAAACCCCTACATTCATGATGACCACAACACAGACTGGTTGATTGTATAAAAGATAGACGACAGCTTAAAATCAGATCATCGTAAAACAGACAGCTCCTTAAGTCACCTGTCGTAAACACAACACACAAGTGGTCGTATACAGTGGATAATCTGTTATTCTTTCCCGTTTAAACGCAAACGTACGCAAACGCAAACGCAAAACACTAAAACGTAGAAAAGTACAACTTTTGGACAATTCTGATAATTCATGTTTATCTTGGTGGCAAACAGTTTGGAGCCTGATCAGACGCCGGGTTACCCGGCGTCTGATCTGGCTCCAAACTGTTTGCACTGCAAATAATAGTTTTAGCGTAAACGCGTTTATTGGGAAAGAATAACAGATTCTCCACTGTACCAGAGAGGTTTTGTAGTACAGTGATCCCTCTCTAATACGACATCCAAATAGGAAACAGAGATTGCGTGTGTTGTTCGGAATGAGTTGTTATAGGGAGGGAAAATTAGTCTTGTCTTACATTTTGCAAACATTTTGAATCCAGATCAGACGTTTGTCGGCGTCTGATCAGGCTCCAATATTTTGCAATACATGTAGCCATTCATTCCTGCAGTACATATCTAGATCTGCATAGATCTACATGTATAAGATTTAACCTTACATTATATCGGTTATATTGTAAATATTTATGCGTCTTTCATGTATGACGAGAAAATGTGGAGTTTAAGTCAGGTAAACTTTCTTCTTATCTTTTTCATTCTTCTTCTTATTTTTCTTCTATTAACACTTTTGGCGGGAAAACCCAGCTATTTACCACCACTATAACCCATTTATGCCTCGATATTGCACTGGACTATCCCTGTATACTTACTGCAACACTTCATTGTAGATACAGTGGAGAATCTGTTATTCTTTCCCGTTTAAACGCAAACGTACGCAAACGCAAAGCACTAAAACGTAGAAAAGTACAACTTTTGGACAATTCTGATAATTCATGTTTATATTGGTGGCAAACAGTTTGGAGCCTGATCAGACGCCGGGTTACCCGGCGTCTGATCTGGCTCCAAACTGTTTGCACTGCAAATAATAGTTTTAGTGTAAACGCGTTTATTGGGAAAGAATAACAGATTCTCCACTGTATACAACGGTGATCTAAACACAGTGGACAGTGTTTGTCCATATAGCAAAGCATTGTATATATGTCGTATATAGTCTTTATTTAAATCTCATAAATGCATATTTAATATATACAGAAACATATTACAATAAAAGCTTTAATAAGCCATTCCATAAAGGAATTATAAGAGATGATTAAATGACATAACATGTCATACATAACACGATATATACAGTAAAACCTCTCTATTACGACCACTAAATTATGTTAATTATTAGGATGTTTACGATAGGTGACCGCTTAAAGCAAGGTGACAGTGAAACAGAAAGCTCCTAAAGGAGCTTTCTGTTTCACTGCCACCTTGCTTTAGCTGTCACCTATCTATTAAACAATCAATTAGCCTTCGTTTTAGTGGTCGTAATAGCGAGGTTTTACTGTACATGTATAATATAGCAAACACTGCAGACCCTGGTGAGACGCCACTGTTTGCCAATGTCTAATTTAGTAAACACTAGGCTTATATGGGTTAATTAGAATGGCGAGAACAATGGTCGTATATCTTGATTACCCCTGTGCAATGTCTGTGTGTGTCAGATATACATGTGATATAATTGTTGTCCCTTATTTGACAGGCATAGTGTGGCATCTGCAATAAACCCCTCAACTTGACACCTGCCTCGACATGGACACTAACATGTAATTATCCCCATGCCCTCTAGACACCTCATCTCAGATAATAAGATTATAATGTTGATATAATATGTTAATATCCGTATAGTCTACCTGTAGTCAACAACGTCCTGCCAAGTCCAACGAACAATCAAAATAATAAACGAAAACTTCAACTAAATTTTAAACTTCAACTTAAACCAAAACTAAGAATTTAACTGAAAACTTTTTATTTTAAGCACGTGTGTATATGATTTCTTTAAGCAAGGTAAAACATTCGTCCATCGACATGTGTATTCAATATGACTAGTATAACATGCAACCCTTTACCCCATAGCCTGTTTCTAGTTTTGAAGGCAGATGACCTTCTAAAGCAGGTTGGAAGAAAAGCAAAACACACCTAGAGGTACATCTTGCGTTCAGTCTGCTTTAAGCGAACATTTGCCAAGATGTTGACAAATTTCATTATGAGATATATTATTATATATTCATGACTATGGAAAAGAGCTTTTTTCAAGCATATATTCAAGTAAACAAGAATGCATACATTCATACACATGTAAGGCAAACAGAAGCAATTTAAACCAGACTCCAAGCTGTTCGCCATTCAGATTGAAATTAGAAGTTTAGCAGATATTGACTTTTCTACGTTTTATTGCATTTGCGTTTGTACTTTCTTTACCTCGAGACGGGAAAGAATAACGTAAAGTAAAGTACCAAGATATATTCTACATCCAGTCGTCTAAAAAAGCTAGGAAAAGTTTGGGATCGAGTAAATTCAAACGCAATAAAGCTGCAGTTTCTTCGTACATGTATCTCAAAATTACAAAAGAGGTGAATAGTTTTACAGAATAGAGATAAGATCTGCGTATCGCTTCTTCTTTAACCTTATACAAATGAATTTGAAATAACTTTTGAAATATTACCTGCTTAACAATACTTTGTCGTCTAAATTAAAGTTTGAAAAAATAGTTTTAAAGACATTTTATCTTCATACACCTAAACTTTTGGATCCTGATCATACGCAGCGTCATGCGGTATCTCGCCAGGATCTTCACTGTTTGCTATTATACATTGTATATTGACAAGGACTGTTTTAGATCACCTTTGTATATTTATAATGAAATCTTCCAGCAATCGCACAGGTAGAGTTCATTGCAACATCCAGGTGAGAAGGTTTAAGCTAGCATATAGTGGAGAAGACGGATTTCTTTCCCAATAAACGCGTTTACGCTGAAGCTATTATTTCAAGGGCAAACAGTTTGGAGCTAGATCGGACGCCGGGTAACCCGGCGTCTGATCAGGCTCCAAACTGTTTGCCACTCAGATTAAAATAAATAGCCAGAAATGTCGTTTTTTTTCTGCATTGTATTGCAACAATTGTATTGTTCATTGCAACATCCAGGCGAGAAGGTTTAAGCTAGCATATAGTGGAGAAGACGGTTTTCTTTCCCAATAAACGCGTTTACGCTGAAGCTATTATTTCAAGGGCAAACAGTTTGGAGCTAGATCAGACGCCGGGTAACCCGGCGTCTGATCAGGCTCCAAACTGTTTGCCACTCAGATTAAAATAAATAGCCAGAAATGTCATTTTTTTTCTGCATTGTATTGAAACAATTTTATTGTTCATTGCAACATCCAGGCGAGAAGGTTTAAGCTAGCATACAGTGGAGCAGACGGTTTTCTTTCCCAATAAACGCGTTTACGCTAAAACTATTATTTCCATTGCAAACAGTTAGGAGCAAGATCAGACGCCGGGTAACCCGGCGTCTGATCAGGCTCCAAACTGTTTGCCACTCAGATTAAAATAAATAGCCAGAAATGTCATTTTTTTCTGCATTGTATTGCAACAATTTTATTGTTCATTGCAACATCCAGGCGAGAAGGTTTAAGCTAGCATACAGTGGAGCAGACGGTTTTCTTTCCCAATAAACGCGTTTACGCTAAAACTATTATTTCCATTGCAAACAGTTAGGAGCAAGATCAGACGCCGGGTAACCCGGCGTCTGATCAGGCTCCAAACTGTTTGCCACTCAGATTAAAATAAATAGCCAGAAATGTCATTTTTTTTTCTGCACTGTATTGAAACAATTTTATTGTTCATTGCAACATCCAGGCGAGAAGGTTTAAGCTAGCATACAGTGGAGCAGACGGTTTTCTTTCCCAATAAACGCGTTTACGCTAAAACTATTATTTCCATTGCAAACAGTTAGGAGCAAGATCAGACGCCGGGTAACCCGGCGTCTGATCAGGCTCAAAACTGTTTGCCACTCAGATTAAAATAAATAGCCAGAAATGTCATTTTTTTCTGCATTGTATTGCAACAATTTTATTGTTCATTGCAACATCCAGGCGAGAAGGTTTAAGCTAGCATACAGTGGAGCAGACGGTTTTCTTTCCCAATAAACGCGTTTACGCTAAAACTATTATTTCCATTGCAAACAGTTAGGAGCAAGATCAGACGCCGGGTAACCCGGCGTCTGATCAGGCTCCAAACTGTTTGCCACTCAGATTAAAATAAATAGCCAGAAATGTCAAAAATTGTAATTTTCTACATTTTATTGTTATGCAATTTGGTTTAGTTTGCGTTTAAACGGGAAGTGTAACATTGGCACAACGGAGAGCATTCCAATGAAAAAGGCGGGAATCAAAGTTTCTTGTTCAAGACGTGTTTCACTGAGAAAGTGACTTTAATTTATTACAATAATTATGTATGATGTATGGCTACTATTAATCATACACATCTCCCATATTGTTTCTTGACGCGGTTCGTCACTCGGCCCTGTCACGTTTCGTACCTGTTAGACAAATATCGATGGATCATGTAGACCCTGTAATGATGCGACAAGCGCTCAACGTCTTGACACATTTTTTGCCCCACTAGTTCTGTATCGTCGTGCTCGTTTTGCCATTTAAATTAACTACCTATAGCTCAGGGCGTTATTTTTTTGGAAAACGACTTGTTTGTTTGATTAATTATTAACATGACAGGATCGTTGTTCAATGTTAATTTACCCTTTTCGTCGTAAAAAACAATCTGAAATGAAAACGTAATGTCTGGAATATGTTTCAAATTTAGTTTTATACGTTTGCAAAAGGAGGTCATCTGATTCAGCATGTCAAACAGTTTGGAGCCTGATCAGACGCCGAGTTTCTCGCTGTCTGAATTGGAATGGATTTGCTTTCTAATACTAGCCGAGTTGTGATTAGCAGGACCATGGGTTAAGTGTAACAGTTTTGCCAACACCTGTAGCTTTCTGTGTCTAGGGATCATAATGAAAAATCACACTCATCAATTTTACATATTACAGTGGAGAAGACGTTATTCTTTCCCGTTTAAACGCAAACGAAATACAAACGCAGTGCATTAAAATGAGTAAAATGACAACTTTTTCACAATGTTTGACGACTCATTTTAAACTGGGTGGCAAACAGTTTGGAGCCAGATCAGACGCCGGGTAATCCGGTGTCTGCTCTGGCTCCAAATTGTTTGCAATGGAAATACAGTGCTCCCTCTCTTCAACGACATCCAATGGGAGACAAACAATGTGTGCTTTGTTCGGAGGGAGTCGTTATAGGGAGGGCGGCGTCTGATCTGGATTTAAGCTGTTTGACACTCGTCATTAATTGTTTTTCCTGTCAAAATGTCTATTATGTAATTTGAGAAAAACAGCAGACGACAAATTTAAGCAGACGCTATTGCAGCAGTAAAAACGTTAGACATAATTGTTCTTTTTAGGGAACTGCAGCAAATGTCGTTGTAAGGAGGGAGTCGTTGTTGGGAGGGCCTTTGTAGGGAGGGAATGTTGTAATAGTTTTAGCGTAAACGCGTTTATTGGGAAAGAATAACGTTTTCTGCACTGTATCTGCTAATAGTAAAACATAAACAATAGTTATGTTGATTCATTTACAGACATTCTAATATACTATAATGCATAGTGCTATTTTTCTAAGACAAAATCATTTTTAGATCTCTAGGAAAAAGAGAGATCTGGTTTGTCAGACATGCAACGGGCATACCTGTTTGGCATAAACACTTTTATTTTGATTTTTTATCCACTGCAGCTGTACTTATAATGTCTTTGAAAAGAATGGTACATAGCATATAGTTTACATGTATAGAAAGAGATAAAGACATGTATTTTCTCACGGGTATCCACTAGTTTTTTTAGCAAGTTTCAACTGAACAGATCGTGATTTAGTGAGCTACTGTGGATAATCTGTTATTCTTTCCCGTTTAAACGCAAACGTACGCAAACGCAAAACACTAAAACGTAGAAAAGAACAACTTTTTGACAATGTTTATCTTGGTGGCAAACAGTTTGGAGCCTGATCAGACGACGGGTTACCCGGCGTCTGATATGGCTCCAAACTGTTTGCACTGCAAATAATAGTTTTAGCGTAAACGCGTTTATTGGGAAAGAATAACAGATTATCCACTGTACAGTTATGTGTACAGCGCCCCCTTTCTACAACGTCCCTCCAAACAACGATTTCCTCCTTACAACGACCATTACCACAGTTCCGAAAAGGAAAAGTATGTCTAACGCTTTCAATGCTGTAATATCGTCTGCTAAATGTTGTCGTTTGCTGTTTTTCTTAAAGTTATATAGAAGGCATTTTGACAGAAGAAACTTCATAACGAGTGACAAACAGCTTGAATCCAGATCAGGCGCCGCGTAACGCGGCGTCTGATCTGGATTCAAGCTGTTTGCAAATGTAAACCAGTTTCCCTCTATATAACGACTCCCTCCAAACAACGCACATATTTTGTGTCTCCCAATGGGTGTCGTTGTAGAGAGAGAGCGCTGTAGTTCTGGTACATGTATGAATAATGCATGTACTTAATCGTTTGTTACCGTATCTAAATTGAGACTTTTAACAGATTTGTATGTACTATGTATACGAAGGGAAATATGTTATTCTTTCACAATAATAGCGTTTGTGCTAAAATATTTCAAAACAGCGGCAAGTATTGTAATAAGGAGTGAATCGTTGTTCAGATGTCCGTTATGGGGAGGGAGCAGTGTAGTTTCATTCCGACGAAAAACAATAATCTTTTCTCAACCACATAACATACACGATGTGTGTTTGTTTATAAATTTGCATTTGATATTAAAGGTACTTTGAAAATTCACAGGGTTACAAACTATTTTGAAACTGACTTGGGGGCAACATTGAGGAATGCTTTCTCACTCTATTTAGACCCCCGGTTAATTCATGATTTACTGAGATATGAAGCAGATGTGTGCACTCTTCTGATACATTCATGAATCTTGCAGAAAAAACTATATTCTCCACGAAGAATTAATATCAAATTAACGATCGCTTGAAACTCGGGAAGATAAGGATCGGCATTCGGGTGGTTTAGGAACTTGCTCTTCTATACACGGTGTGCGAAATAAGTCCGTAAACAGGGGCGGATCAATGCTTTTTGTAAGAGAATGGCCATAAGTGACATAACACCAACTATTTTACGGACATAATATTTTACAGCGACAGTGGCCGATGGGTTTAGGGCGTCCGCCTCGGAAGCGGGAGATCGAAGGCTCGAGTCCCGGCGGAGTGTAAAACTATAATTTCCATTGCAAACAGGTTGGAATTAGATCAGACGCCGGGTAACCCGGTATCTGGTCAGGCTCAAAATTAGTTGCTACTCATATAAAAAATAAATAGTGAGAATTTGCACTGCGTTTGCGTTTCGTATGCGTTTAACCCTTTACCTGATATCCTATTTCTAGTACTTAAGATAGGTGACTACTTAAAGCAGGTTGAAAGTAAAGCAGAATGCGCCTTAGGGCGCATTCTGCTTTACTTTCAGCCTGCTTTAAGATATCGTGTGCTATAAAATAGAAAATATAGCCCATAATACTTATTCATTACTGATTAAATTGGAACTACTTTCTTCAGCGGATGAATAAATTATATCCGCTAAAAGGCGCTTCTATTGGGGAAATGGTTAAACGGGAAAGAATAGCGTCTTCCCTACTGTACTAGTGAAGGAGTTAGATTGGAAAATAAATAAAAATATAAAACCAAAACAATAAAAACTCATACGCATCCGCCCATGTTATACCCCCAAGCTGTATGTTAAACAACTCAAACGCGCAGCTACAAATCACCTCAGGAATAACGAAATATCGAATAAATTTCTACTGATAATATAAAATTATCAGCGAATATAAATATATCAAATTTATTTCTAGAAGACTTTGAACTCTGTAACTCTCATTACAATTCGCAAATATTTAACATAATTGTACGTGCTCGGATACATTGTTAGCTGATTATCATCATCGTCTTGTAACTTTGTTGCAGAAGCAGGGTAATATGAATGACATCGATTTGTATATAATTTATAAAATGATAAATTAGCCCAAGGCAGTGTGAAAGCAGGTGGGTTACTACATAAATATTTCATGTTGATGGCGAGATACGGATGGGTTTTTTGCCGTGTCGGAATGATATAAACCCCCGTTACCAATTTATAGACGTCTGTAGAAGTGCTAGCAGTTTAAAGCTTGAACGCGTGCACCGAATGGGTCGCCGTGATGGTAACAACACTTCACCGCGCAAGATCGTGGCCAAGTTTACCTACTACAAGGATCGGGAAATGGTTCGTCGCCAGCGCGACAAACTGCACGACACTACCTTTTACTTGCATGAACAATTTCCCCCAGAAATAGCCGCAAGGAGACGTGCATTAGTGCCTCAGCTTAAGGCTGCCAAACATCAGGGCAAACAAGCCTGGTTGTCATATGACACCTTATACATAGACGGCGCTGCAGTTAAGACAGCAGACAGGCGGACGAACACTGAAAACGCATAATGGCACGTTGAGGGTGGACTTTCAGTTCTGTCATGGAACGTTAACGGTTTAACCAGCTCAAAATTAGAAGACAGTGACTTTTTAGATATAATAAATAATTATGATATTGTGTTTTTGTTTGAGTCATGGGGTAAAAAAAGCTCTAAATTTGATATTGATGGTTTTCAGTGCTTTAATTTGTATAGAAAATTCCAAAACAGAAGAGCGAAGCGCTGCAGTGGCGGAGTGGTAGTTTATATTCGTAATAATATTAGTAAAGGGGTTAAGATAGTTAATAACCATTACGATACTATAGTGTGGTTAAAACTAGATAGGAACTTTTTTGATTTTACAGCTGATATGTTCTTAGCAGGTGTTTATATATGGGTAGAAAATTCGCCTAGCTATAACTTTATTAATGATGATTTATTTGATGTATTGCAAAGTGATATTGATTTATACACAGGTCAGGGCAATATACTGCTAACGGGAGATTGGAATGCTCGTATAGGGAATGGGGACAAAAGAGATTACATAGTTTGTGATAGGTCAGTGCGGGATTTAGATGACGACGAATACTGTCCGGATTCACCTTTAAGTCGCATGTCTCTCGATAAAACACATAATAATCAGGGTATTAAACTATTAGACCTGTGTAAATCAAACTCTTTGCGAATAGCAAACGGTAGATTGGGTGAGGATTTCAATAAAGGTAACTTCACTTATATATGCCAAACCGGTGCTAGCGTTATTGATTATTTATTATTACAAGAAAATGATTTTAATTTAATAAAAGATTTTAAAGTAGGACAGTTTAATGAATGGTCAGACCACGCCCCCTTATCGTTCGATATACGCTGTAGTACATGCGTTGACCGTGACGATGAGCAGTATACTCGCACTCGCATAAAATGGGATAACGAGCGACGTGATGACTTTAGGAGTAGTTTAATTTCGAAGTTACCTTTACTGAATTCGATCACACATGAGTTAAATCCAAACTGCAAAGATGATATTGATAGATGTATAGGTAGTTTTACCAATGTTATTATGCAAGCTGCCGAACCTTTGTTCTATAAACAAAATATTATAAGTAAAAAAACTCATGCTAGTGATACTCTATGTAAGAAATCAGCTTGGTTTGATGTAGAATGCAAAGAGGCGAAACATAAATATATTATTTCTAGACAAAAGTTTGATGCATGTACAAACGATGCAAATAGAATTGAATTATGTAATAGCAAGCTAGCATATAAGAAGCTTATAAAAGGAAAGAAAAGGAAAGCGGAGCTGTGTAAAATGAATGAAATTGTAAGCATGAGACAGTGTAGACCTAAAGATTTTTGGCGATGCTTCTCAAACAAACAAAAAACTTTGCAAAACAGTTGTATCAATATAAATGATTTTTATGATTATTTTTCAGAAATGAGTTCACAATTCCCAGATGTTATTAATGATGAAGCAGAAACCTTTTGCAGTAATTTACATAATGATAACAATGAGACTTCTCATATTGATGATGTAATGTTTGATGAATTGGATTATGTTATAACGGCAGATGAAATAGAAACTGCTATTAATAGGCTTAAAAGAAATAAGTCATTTGCAAGAGATGCGATGCTAAATGAATATTTTATTGAAACTTCTGATATTTTAATGTCGCATTTACTAGATATATTTAATAGCATCTTAGCCTCGGGGTATTTTCCTAGTCAATGGATGGAAGGAATTATCGTTCCTTTATTTAAAAAGAATGATCCAAATAATGTAAATAATTATAGGGGGATTACTTTAGTAAGTTGCTTTTCAAAAATATTCACTAGTATCCTAAATAAGAGGCTGTCAGACTGGACAGAATCTCATAATGTTATAAGTGATTGTCAGTTTGGATTTAGAAAGGGTCGTTCTACCACTGATGCTATATTTGTTTTAAATGCTGTAATCAGCAAAGTTCTTAATGAAAATAAACGCCTAGCTTGCGCGTTTATAGATTTTAAAAAAGCTTTTGATAGTATTTATCGAAATGGGCTTTGGTTTAAACTGCACAAACTTGGCATCAGAGGTAAAATATTTAGAATTATATATGATATGTATACACAGGTTAAAGCTAGAATACGTCATTGTGATTCATATTCAGACTATCTGCAGTGTTCGACCGGACTTAAACAAGGGGAGATAATGTCCCCATTACTTTTTTCTCTGTTCTTAGAGGATCTCGAATTGTTCTTATTGGATGGGACGAATTCCGGTATATCAGTAGAGGAAATAAGTTTCATCTTAATGCTTTTTGCTGACGATATGGTTATTTTAAGTGATTCCGTCTTAGATTTACAAAATAGTCTGGATCTCCTTCAGGAATATTGTACTCTATGGGGATTAGAAGTGAACACAGATAAAAGTAAAGTTGTTGTCTTTAGAAAAAGGGGGCCTGTAAAAGATAA